>CM073439.1:40002500-41307083 GCA_037074515.1 Mimosa bimucronata
CTCATTGCATTTGGATATACGAGTTGAGCTATGAAGTCATTCGGATGTATTTAGAGAGTGATTGAAGGAGGAGGCAAACCAGAGTAGGAGAAAAATAAAACCATAGCAAAAACGTTTCAAATTAAACTAATTACGGATATGAGTATTTCAACCTTTCATTGCCTTCTTTTGGGTGGAACCTGATTTCATTTCATAAATTGATGGAAGTGATTATCCCCCGGCCCCCTTAGATGTAGGAAGCTTTGTCAAGTTAAATTGGGATAATTATTTTAAAGATATTTTCTACATTTATATTAACTCAAATCCACTATCTTTCATTTAATCAGCGATCAAAATCCATTATACAAAAATTAATACATATTGGTTAAAAACAAATTTTTTAAACAATATATAGCATACGAGATATACATGTGCGTTCATTTTTGTTGCTTTGCAAGTTGAGGAGAGTGATAACAGTGGAATAGAAGTAAACACTCTTTCTGCCAGTTGAACATACGAGTTGAACTATGAAGTGGTTGTATTAGCAAGGTAATTAGTGGAGGAGACAAACTAGAGTAGGAGAATACTAAAATCACAGTAAATGGTTTCACATTGGATGGAAATGGTTACTTCAACCTTTGTCCTCTCATTTTTTGTGGTAGAGCTAGCTTTCCTTCCATACACTGAAGGAAGTGATTTTTCTTTAGGTGCAAGAAGCTCGTTTTCAATGAAAAAGGGACATATATAATGCAATCAAACAAATATTTTTGTGGGAGGCTACCTTCGTTTGTTTCCTTTTCTTTTGAGATTCAACGTATCAAACAGCTCCGAGGAAAGAATTTTTGAGACAAGAAAAGAGAGTCAGTCATAAGGACCACCAAAACGATGATGGCACGAAAATAATCAATTTTAATTTGATAAAAGTGGTAGGGATTATTCTGAAATTAATCTTTTTTTGATAAAATGATACTACCTTCGGTCCTAATTATAAGAGCCAATTGACTTTTTTTGGAGAGATTAAGGAAGTAAATTAGACACCTAAATCTTAATATATGCGAAATGTAATTAGATTATATGATAGTTTATAAGTAAAATAACTTAGTTTTGAGGAAAAAAGACAAATATAAATAATTTATAGTGGTGTATTTTGTATCCTTAATTTTTTTAAAAAAATCAACTGACTCTTATAATTATGACCGGAATGAATAGTATATATGATTTCCCTTGTATATAAAAGAACGTAACCTCTAACAAAACTAGACTCCGGCGTTGACAATTGGAGAATTCTAGGCAAGAGATTATCAAAATGGGATTTAATCTCACCACTTTTTGACTACCAAAAGTTTGTATGACCATTGGGTCACTAACACTTTTTTGCTTACACGAGATATTGTATAAGATAGTTATTAAGTTTTAAGATTTTTAAAATGACTTCAAAATGTGTAAAATAGATTACATTTTTTGTCTTTATAATATAATATATACCTCAATAAAAAAAATTCATTAGATCTTATATATGTTAATAATTGAAGAGAATACATGAAGTGACTAGCTAATTCAATGCCAGACGTCCTAGAGTTTGAGTTGTTATTTATTAAATAAAAGTCATCTTTCATATTCAGTAATTCACTAAAGTAGTAACAAATTAAATTTCACAAAAAATGAGTGAGTGAAGAGTATTTTCAATTCCTAAATATCAATGAAAGCTTAGGCTCAACAAAAATTTACTTTCACTTGGTGAAATGACAACAACAGTTTTAAATATTGACAAATAACAACTGTTACCTTATTAAATCACACACAAAAACTAACATAGTGAACTAAGAAGTATTCGGACCAATAGTCATATTATATAATTTATATGTAATGAATTAACTTTGTAATTATCATGTCGTGTTGTTAAAATCCAATATTTTATAATTATTTATAATTTTAAATAAATTTCTAAAATTAATATTTTGTACAAATAATGAAGTTATTGAGTATTTATATTTTAAATTTTGTACTTTTTATCCTAAATTTTTTATATAAACATTTAATAATTATATAAGCTATTATAATAAATTATTTTTAATCTTGTAATATTTTTAACTTCTTATAGCCCAGAATGTTCACAAAGCTACGGAAATTTAGTCCAACTCTGTTGGTGTTAAAACTCAGTTCTTGAACTTTAGTCAATCTTTATGACTATTGTTATTTAAAACTTAAGTATCTAAACTTAAGAAATATATGAATTTAATTTTTAAAATATAAGGACTAATCATAATTTTAATTTAGAGGGAGTGGGTTACGCATGTTAAAATTTAAGGATTGAGAGTTTAAATTCAATCAAAACTTGGGGCTTCAATGATTAATAATTTGTTTTGTTTCTGATTTCGATTTTTATATGTTATAAAACTTATAATAAGTTTTTGACCAAAAAAAAAAAAAAAGAACTTATAATAAGTTGAATTCTTTAATTTGTACCTCAGACCCACCTTTTAAGTTTATTTTTTTAATAGAAAGAACAGAAAAACGTTTCCCAAGCTTTCGCTCAAGTTCCTTTTGCATTTCACCTTACCAAAAGGGGGAAATTGAAAGATTTAAATGTAGTGGTGTCGGTGATATTGTCCTTGGATCAGCTTTCCCTTTAACTTTTCTTGCATTCTTGTTTTACCTTTTTCTACAAGTAGGTCGAAATAAATAGATCTGATGACAGTCGCTCTGGAAGGAATCAAAGGATTAATGTTCAATAATAACGTTACTTAGTGAAGAAGAAACAATATATGGGAAATGAAAAGAAACTATAAATTCAGTCCAAAAAAAAGAAACTATAAATAAAAATTACCTACTCGTATCGATTAGTGCTTATGGTATGTTCATCACTAGTTTTTAGCTGTTACAACAACGTTTAAGAGTATACTCCCTCCTGTATATGACCTACTAGGAAGATAGGTTTGGTTCTAAATATAAGACATCTTTCTAATTGTTCTAAACTTTTCTTAAAATTAATTTTATTAATATTTTTCCATAATAAACAAGTAAGAGGGGTAGGGATATAGATAGATGATTAGAGTGTATTGGTAATATCATGTGATATTAATTAACTTAACTAACATTTTTAATATAATTAAATTAGATAAATTGGTCTTACATTTAGGAATGGAGGGAGTATTATTTTTTTGGGTAAAAGTGAATTTAAAAACAAATTATTGTGCAATGTGTATGAAACATAATAAACTTTTACGAGGTACAAGTACAATAACAATGAAATAAAAACATTGTAAGTACCATAAATCCGTTAACTTACCCTAACTTTTGTCAATTTTTACAAGATAAGGCCCACAAATATGTTAGACGTACGTTTGAAAAAATTATACTATATCATTCGCTTCTATTGAGAGCAGTTACCCTGATTTACTATGCATTTTATTTCTGAAGATGTCAAGTTCCAAATTTTAAATATAATTATTATCTATTTCTAATTGGCTAAAAAAATGCAAATCTCCTAAAATTTTACTCACTTGTATTTAACCATGTTAATATATAAAAATTTAAATTTAAAACCTTAATTTTGATGTTTTGACTAGGACCTGATTTGCCATTAAAAGTTTTAGACTTGTTGGAGTCAATGGTGTTCGTTGTATCAAAATTTTGTTATGTTTTGATTATATGACATGTCATTTAAAGAATCAAGCATTTAGGGTCGTTTCTCTTATCATCTTTTTTTTCTTCTCATCCCTCATAATCTTATCACTACCGTTTGATTGATATAATTAACTGTTCAGTTTAATTATGAATAAAATTAGGATAAATACTTTATAAAAATAAATGAATAAATTTAAACTATTAAGATTTAATCTGAAATTTTTTACTCCAGAATGATATAAAAAAATAATAAAAATGATAGTATTCAAAATTATTCAATCTTAACCATTCATTAGTCAATTTAACCATGGTGATAAAATGATGAGGGATGAGAAGAAAAAAAGAGGAGAGAATCATTTGCCAGCATTTAGCATTTAACATTTAGTTTTAAAAGCTAAATAAGGGAGATTAAGCAAATTGCCAATTTTTTAGATTTGGCTTTCTCCAATTATCAACATGAGGAAAAGACTATAAGTTTGAAAGCAAGATTGATGGTCGCTTAATATTGCATATGAAAGTTTGGGACATTATTTTTCATAAGTACAAGAAGAGTTTAAACAGTTTCTGCCATTTTTTTTCATCTGTCATAATGGTTCTCCAATTAAGGAATACTTATATAGAAAAATCAAGTTACCCCAGCTCTTCCTTTTCTATCCAAGTGCTATTGTGCTGCATTCTTTTGGATCCGCAACACAGGCTTTCTACAACCATGGTCTCTCCACCAGTTTTAATTACTCATTGTGTGGGTAGACATTTTTTCAAGCCCCCTATGAATTACTCATCAAATATCAACATCACTTGGCAGGAAATCTTAGCTATGCTATTTGACTTCTCTATTTTTAATATTAGGGTCATCTCAAATTTTGTATTTCATAATTTCTCAGCATCTTTTTTTAGTATTTTAACTATTGCTAAATTGTAAATTTTGGTTGTTTTAATCTCATTTTGTCTTTTTGTAAAAAAATATTGTAATTTTAAGAATTTAAAAAATAGTAAAAATATTATAAACCACATTTTAAATATTTATTTGACCATATGATCTTTTTTTAAAAAAGTATAACATACTTAAAATTACATGTTAGATACCATGTGTTAATTTTAAATGACATGATATTCAAAAAAAATATAAAAATCATGACATGATAAAAAACTATTTATTATTTTTAAAAAAATTAACAGTAGAAACGTTTATAGTCAAAATTTAACATTAAGGCCATAAATTTAATTTAAAATTTTAAAAATTAGGGAAGCGCAACAGACACACAAAGTTCATGAAAAGTTTTGATGTTGTAGCCGTTATTTATCTCCCTCTCTCTCTCTCTTTGTAATTAAGACTTTTAGCCTTTCTAACAATACCAATGTCACATGAAACTTTTTTTTTTTTTTTTTTGCCAGAATGTCACATGAAGCGCATAACATGAAAGAGTTAAATCATGGTAGTGCGACATCAATTGGAAGGTTGAGTTGACAAAAAAGTTATAGTATAATACGAGTATATAATTTTCTCTCTATATTTTTCTCACTCTTTAATCTTTGTGTTTTCCCCAAAAATTAAGTAAATGAGCATAAATATACAAGTATACAACACTACTTCCGTATCAGTTGCTATAAATGAGTGGAGCTAAGAATCCAAAAACAAACTCTAAACGAACTCAACTTGGATAATGTTGTCATAGAACGATACAAGGAGAAATTGTTAGGTGAATCAAGTTCACTTTTTCGTTTGTGGTCTCTACCAATGAAAAATAAACTTACATGGAAATTTTATTATAACTAGGTATTCTAAAAAAATTATCTGATAGATAAAAAATTTATCTCCTATTTTCTAAGTTTTCTTAATTTTACAAGTTGAAAAAAAATAAATTTATTTATCATCTAGTTGTTTTGGGAATGTGAAATTTTCATGTCACACATTACATGTTTGTTTCTGATTGGTAGACACCACAAATGACAATCTAACCGGGCTCACCTAAAACTTTCCCTGCATAAGAGATAAATGCCATATTGATGACATTGATTATATCATTTTGAAAATGAAATTGTAGTAGTACTAGTTGTAGACTGTATAGTATAAATGTATAATGACTATAATCATTCTGTGCTGTTTATTCCTTTTAAATGGCTAGCATGCCTTTTTCCTAGGTAATATCCCTACGTCCCTAGTTATAAGCTTTATATTTGTGAATGGGTATGTCCCAAGATATAAGCTTCGTTTTATAGTTTTCTAAACATTTATTATATTTTTTTTCTAATTTTACCAATTGTTTATATTTTCCCCATACACTCTCTTTTATCTTTATCATCTCTTATTTGCCATTCTTTTTTCATCTTTAATAATAACGGCAAAGTTAGAAAATAAATTAGATTCATCACATAATTATTGTTTTTAACCAATTTAAGTAGTTTTTTCGAATAAAACAAAGTAGTTATTTAAAGTTTATATTTAGGGACGGAGGGAGTAAAATGTTTCGTTTTTAAATTTGTGTCTAACAGCAAAGTTAGAAAATAAATTAGATTCATCACATAATTATTGTTTTTAACCAATTTAAGTAGTTTTTTCGAATAAAATAAAGTAGTTATTTAAAGTTTATATTTAGGGATGGAGGGAGTAAAATGTTTCGTTTTTAAATTTGTGTCTAACGGTAAAGTTAGAAAATAAATTAGATTCATCACATAATTATTTTTTTTTAACCAATTTAAGTAGTTTTTTCTAATAAAACAAAGTAGTTATTTAAAGTTTATATTTAGGGACGGAGGGAGTAAAATGTTTCGTTTTTAAATTTGTGTCTAACGGCAAAGTTAGAAAATAAATTAGATTCATCACATAATTATTGTTTTTAACCAATTTAAGTAGTTTTTTCTAATAAAACAAAGTAGTTATTTAAAGTTTATATTTAGGGACGGAGGGAGTAAAATGTTTCGTTTTTAAATTTGTGTCTAAACTATTTTTTTATTTATTCTTTTTAAGATGTTGATTTTTTTTAAGATGTTGGTTCAATAATTCTAAACTCAAAGCGAATGAGTAAACCCAGGAGGTCATAGTTTAGTGAGCCTCAGGTTTGTTTGATTTTTTTTTTCGATGAAAAGGTTTGTTTGATTATATGCTTTATCTTCTTCTTAAAACAGTTTTGTAAAAATGAAAAAGAATTTTTTTAAAAAAAAATGTTTAAATAATTGTTTAAAAAATCTAAAATGGTGTGAAGGAATGATTTAATATTCTTTCATAAATGAAAATACATATTTCTTATATCTCTTCTCTAATTTTATAGGGAAAAAAAGGTAACAAAACATATTACTTTTCAGTAACAAAACATCAAAAACATGCTGTGAACTTTTTTTGTTTTCCCAAATAACTTTTAATATTTTTAATTTTATGACAAATGCCAAAAAAAATTTAAAAATTATTTTTTTTATTTTGCAGAACAAAAACTTTTCTGAAAACAAGAAAATCAAATAGGCTATTGTCTTGGATTCCTTCTATCTAACATGTTTTTGTGTTTATTATCCATACTTGTAAGAATGGAAATAATCACTTCATTATTTTTAGGGAATTATTGTGGGCCCACTTATGATTTTATACTTATGCCTCAAGTAGGCCACCACTATCAATCACGTTCCTCAAATATTCTCAAGCTATTTGAGTAGATACTTGTCAAATTTATAAAAACTCATTTATTTATCCGTAAACACTATAGCATTAGTATATATGCTCAGAATAATTTATTTTTTTACCGTATTCAACTCTCTCCAGCACTACTAAGTAATTGACAGTTGGACTCATGCAAATATATGCTTATAATAGAAAACATTTCATTGTTTATTGTTTTTTAAGTAATTATCGTGATTGTATATTTAAGATTTTGAATATAAGACTAATTGATCCAAACTTGTGGTAATTGAATAATTTAAACGCAACAAAAGGTTTGACTTCAGATTGTTTCTTTTATCTTTTTGGTGTATTTATTGTTAGTTTTGGAATGAAAAAAATTAAAATTGATATGGAGTTTAAAAATTAAAATGAGAAAGAAAAAAAAAAAGCGAGTGATGAGGAATGAGGAAGAAAAGGAGGAGGAGGAGGGGACAAGGGAGAGAGGGGATCACGTGGGGAACATGCAAGAGTTCACGTGCATCATCGTGTAATGATACGCCACGTGGCAACACGTGGTCCCATGATTGCACTCGTGCGTGTCACTTTGTCTGTCCCTCACCAGACACTCATCTCTCCACAATCATTTGCTTCTTTCATGGATTCCCCCCCTTTATAAAATATTAGCTCCTGTAATGCTAATACTTTATTAACAACACGAGATTTATTATTATTCTTCTTCTGATTCTTCATTCGCATTGTTAAAGAAAGAGACACCAAAATACCTCTAATGTTTAAATTTTAATTTTAATTCCCGACGTATTTAATCACTACAAAGATTTCAAAGACTTGTAAAGTTTTTTACATGAAAGTTTAAAGCCAAACAATAGTCATTGTTTTTATACATAAAAGTTTAAGTGGGTTGCATCCCTTCATTAGAATCATGACAAGTTTCCAAGTTTTAAGAGCCCCTTCAGAGGAATTTACAAATCACTCACCTTCAAGCCCGCAATCTTATAATTATGAATCAAGTTTTTTCTAATTAAAATAATCTTTGTTGATTGGTAAGTGATTGTTACTTGTTAGGTGTTTTCATTTCTTTATCTTTTTTTTTTTTTCTGTATTTCAAATTGAGGGTATTTAAGCAATTTGACTTTAACATTTGCTGTCAAACTAGTTCCTAATAACTTCCTAAAAATCTAGTTATTTTGGTGCCTTGAATTAAAATTTTCAGATTTAATGTCTTTCCCCTGTTGTTTATTCATTATACCATCAAATATAAAGGCTACTAAGGCATATATTCTCCAGCATATTTTCTTATCTACACCCTAACTTCTTAGCTTATTTACGTACTAAGATTTTTTATTTGAAATAATTTATAGTATATATCTTCTTATTAATCACATATTTTCGCACTAAGAACGATCTATCTATCTGTAAAACAATTTAGTTCCATTTTGAATCTTACCCAGACCGGTTCAATTGCCAACCGGAGCATTGTTTGCTCGTTTCAAATGGTTCAATTACTTTAAAAAGGTGGGCTCTGTGTTCAACCTTTTCAAACCACACCACCTATTGGAGCGGAAGCCAATGTTCAACCGTGAATCTGGAAGGTTTTTAAAAATCAGACGATCCAAGTAACCCACATAAAAAATGCTGAAAAAAATAAAGACATGTATTGCCTATAAAAACCAGCTCTTGTCTGAAAAAACACCTCAATCTTTAGATGTGTTAATCAAATCACACTCTTTAATTATTTCAATATGTTATAACTTGGTATTTCAGAAAAATGTTGCATTAGAGCTCTTTAATATGTTTATTTTGAAGTTATATTAAAATTTCATATAGTTATATTATATTATACTCCTTCCCGTCTTAAATATAAAACTCATATAACTAATTTGATTAGATTAAGGATATTAATTAAGTTATTTAAAATCACATGATATTATTAAAGCACCCTAATCATCTATCTTTATTCACATCCCCCTTCTCTTGTATGTTTATTTTTTAGGATGATTAATATGGATAATTATTTAAAAAATTGAAAGCAGTTTGAAAGATGTCTTATATTTAGGACAAAGCTCATCTCCTCAAATAGGTCCTATATCGACTTTTACAAAATTAGTTAAAAATGTATTTTAAAAATAAAAAAATGAGACGAGACCTAAAAATATAATTAACCTTCATATGATAAATGAATAATATCTTTATTGTATAAATAATTATATACAAATAAATTTGTTTGGTAAATCAAATCATTTAGGAAGAAATGTATAAGACCAATTTGCTAAGGATCCGATTAGTTCCTGGTCAGTTTTTCTCCTCTGAGGCTCTGATTGTTCCCTGTTTTTCTTTATTGGACCAACCGGTGATTGATTCACCAATTAATTATCATAGTTATATAGTTTCTAAATTTGTTTGATTTTCGGCCAAAAAAAATAATTTGGATATCACACTTTTATTTCAAAATGATTATCAAGTTCTTTTATTTTACCTGCATCAACCTCCATGAGTGACGACTATCAAATTTATTAAAGCTGTATAGTCTTTCTCACCCACACACTTTTCATGGATAAAAAATTGTTAAAAATAATAAATATGAGATAAGTAAAAATGTAATTTACTTTCAAAAACCCCACATTTATGGAGGTGTGTGTGAAAGGGAGAATGAGTGGGAAAAGATCACACAAGAGAGAATGAGTTAGAAAGGGAGATCAAAGAAACATATAATTATTTAAGGGTATAAATGAAAAAAAAAGCGTATTAAACATTTAAACTTTCAAATATCTTCAAGGTGCAGCTTGCAAAAAAATCAGTCCTATTGAATATAACTTCTAAAAATGACCAGAGCAACTGTTTATATGTAATATAATGGTGTTACCTTTTTACCGTGTTGACACAGCTGGAGAATATCTTTTAACAAGCAGCTATAATAATAACTAATATGTACAAATGAAGCTTCAAACTTAAATAACTTAAAACGCATACAAAGATAAATTTTGATGCAATTTGGAAAGGGATAATACTAAATGCTAGCTAGTTTTGGTACATGAACTTTTACTTAAATTTGGTTTTGGTCTCTAAATTTTAAAATCGGTATTTTAGGTCCTTAAACTTTCACTCCATTTTGATTTTGATCCATGAACTTAAATTTAGTAGTTTTAATCTTTCAACTTTGTGTTGTTAATAACCATTTAATCCCTAAACTTTGTACTGTTCATAATTGTTAGTTCTTCAACTTTAAGGACCAAAATATGTGATTTTAAAATTCAGAGACCAATGGTTGTAAATAGCACAAAGTTCAAGGACTAAAGTCATCGATTTTAAAGTCCAAAAACCAAAACCAAAATCGAGTGAAGGTTGAAAGACCTAAACCACGGATTTTAAAGTTCAGAGACTAAAAAATAAAATCAAATGAAAATTTTAAGTACCAAAAGTGATACTTACCCATTTGAAGAGAGAGTGAAGAAAAAAGAGAGCATTTTGTCTATGAATAATAAGACAATGCAAAAATAAACATTTAAAAGTTTCCGTTAAATCAAAAGTCATGAGTTGTGAATTCAATCATACTAGTAACTTCATGCCGTAAATATAATAAAGAGCGAAGAAATTGATATTCTAACATGTTTGTGAATTTTGGTTGAACTTGTTGAATCAGAAATCCGTTACATATTTTTTTTTTATTTTTCAGCTTAATGTAGGTCAATTAGGACCAGAATGGGAGTGAAGAAGACATGATTGAAGAGGCAACAGCTAATAAGGTGAGGCAGATGCCACGTGCGGTCACGTGTGTAGAACACACCCACAGGCTAAAACTTAAAAACAGCAAGTGTTATTGGAGAAAGCACATGACATGATCCATCTTGGAAGGTTTGAAGAACAAAATCTATTGTTGCCCTTTTTTTAACAGTATTTTTTTATTTAAAAATAAATTAAGAAAAAGGGTCGCACGTGTGCGTTCCTATTACAGATTCTTACCAATTTAATGTGTGTCCCACGTAATCCGTCCAAATGTTCATGGAACAAGGAAGGCTTTCATACAAGAATGATACCAGGAATAATAATAAAAAGAAATTTATACATTAGTTAATTCAAAAAATTATCTGCGGTTCCTTAATTTATTATTTTACTTTTGCTTCTGCTACAGTTGTTTTTTTTATTTATTAAATCCACTTTTCTTTTGAAGAAAAATAGAGAAAGGTACTAGCTACACCCATGGTTAAGTGAAAGAGATTCAAGATTCTTAAATAGGACCTCAAATCTGAATATTTCATAATGAAAAATATTATACCTGTAGGGCCATATTTATTCAAGGCAAAAGTCAGCTTCTTTCATTTGTTCTATGCAGATGACTCTCTTCTTTTTCTTGAAGGAAAGCAACAAAGATTTGACCATGCCAATCATATTATCAATACCTTTTATAAATGGTCGGGTCAAGAAATTAACAAAGGGAAGTCTACCATCATTTACAGTCCCAATATCTCTGCACAAGAAAAGCACCAACTTGCTAGTACTTTGCAGATGAGTTATTCTGCAAAACTGGTGAAATATTTAGGGACATGGATTGATCATGGTAGGAATAAGAGCCAAATCTATGAGCAAGTAACTGATGCAGTTAACCATCGAATAGCCACTTGGAAGTCCAAATTATTATCTCAAGCATCGAGGTTAACTTTAATCAAATCTGTTTTGTCTGCATCTAATATATATGTTTTGTCCTGTGTCAGACTCCCAGATTATATATGTACAAAAATATATGGAAGATGTATTGATTTCTTCTGGGGTGAAGGTGATTCAGAGAAAAAGAGAATTCATCTCCTTAGCAAGGACAAACTTTTTTTGCCATCTCTGAAGGAGGTTTAGGTATTAGACCTACAGAAAGAGTCAATAATTCTCTGATAGCAAAACAAGTTTGGAGAATCATTTCAGCCCCAAGGAATTCCCTTATTGGTTCTACTTTGCAAATTAAATATATAGACAAATCCAGCAAAGAAATTGTGAAAAAACCTTATAATTCTTCATGGATGTGGAAAGGCTTGATGAAAAGTGCAGATATGATTGTCGACAATTTAGAATTGAGAGTTGGTAGTGGATCCAATATTCCTCTCAACCATCCTTTATGGTGGCCAATGCAATCTGGAACTCCTATTGTATCTAATTTAGGTACTGTTCGAGATCTAACCATGCATTCCAATATACCATGGAAGCCTGTTCTATGGAATTCTCAATTGATCAATTTACTATACTCTCTTCATGCACAAAGAATTATGTCATCTCCCATCTCTTTTACTGGCTCATCTGATTATTTAGCCTGGAAAATTAGTCCATCAGGTTCCTATTCAGCTCAAGCATGTTATCGGTTGCTATCTCATTCATCCCAGCATATCTCTACTGATTTGTTCTGAAAGTATCTTTGATCTATTTCTTTGCCAAGAAAGAATTTGTTGTTTATCTGGAAATTCATGTTGAATTGCATCCCATCTAGGGATATTTTAAGACATCATCATTTGCAGGTAAATCAATTATGTCCTTTCGAATGTAATTGTCAGGAAACTATGGAACATCTTTTCTTCCACTGCCCATTTGCTCAGGCAATCTGGTTTGGTCTATTAGGAATCATAGCAGGTTGGGAAGATTTAGTAGAATTTAAAAGATGGTTTCATTGCATTGTCATTGATTCAATGATTCTTATGCTGGAAATTCTAATGTCTTGGTTGAAACATCTATTCTTTTGATCAATGCGATATGGATGCTTCGCAACAGCATTATTCATCAAGGAAGCAAAGCATGCCCTGTTAGACTAATCCAACAAATATTGCAAGCTTTTTCTTTCAACTCTATTTTGGAGTATGGCTCATATCAATGCACAAAATCTTTAACAGCCAATAGAAGTTCTATTGTCAACTACTGCTCCAATGGATGGTTTCTTTCTATAGACAAATTCAAGAAAGGGCTGAATGTTTATTGTTTCTCACATATCTTCTTCAACAATCACTCATTCAATCCTTCACTTGGTAGCGAGACAAACAACAGTCTTCAAATTTCTTTTTTAGACTCTTACGAGCTTTGTTAACATGAATTTCATCAAACAGTCTCTACCTAATGCTAATGCCTTTATTGGTGAGATCTCAATGGAAGAATATACTTTCAATGGATAGATCACAATTATCAGTGGATATGGTGATTGAATCTGATCTTACAAGGTTGTTGAGAAGATTCTCTTATGTTACTTTCATTCAAGACAAGCCCCAGCATAATGTCACTTCTTTGGCTTTTTCTTTTCCTTCTTCTAGTTTTAATTGCTTTTATATTTAATGATGTAGAAACATTTTTACTTTTTTAATGATAATTGTCTTTTCCCAAAAAAATAGTCGGCTTTTCTCACCATTCAAAGAGATGTTTACATTTAGTATCTCATAGTACCCTAAACTAGATTGTCTTTAATAAATGGGCCTATTAAGAAAACACTCTTACAAAAAAAAAAACGTCAAAAGTAAAAGACTTTGATAGCAGTAATTATTTATTTACTTGATAACAGTCCAATGGGCTTAAACCCAGTTCAAAATGGACCGGTTCATCAATTCCGAACCACTTGTTCAATTGTTGGTACAATTATGAAGCACTTGTTTTTTCCCCCAAACATGAACTATCGTTCTTCTTTCCACGTTTGGTTAATTGATAGTAAACTCATTTGAGGCCTATTAGACTGACCTGGCCCATCACGACGCAGACGGCCCAATCAAGTCTTTATCGTGGAGCATGAAGAGAGTCCAGTAAGCAACATCTTAAGTTTTCTTTTGAGGTTAAGGTGCATTTTGGTCAATGATTTGTTACAAAAAGCGCGTCCAGCACAATTATTTTTAAAATGTCCATATAAACCAACCATCTTTTAAAATGGAGCAAATTGGCCAATAATTTATTTAAAAAAGGAGCGACCGTACAGAATTCTGTTGTGCCAGTCGCTCCTTTTTTAAATAAATTATTGGCCAACGTGCCCCATTTTAAAAGATGATTGGCTTATATGGGTATTTTAAAAATAATTGTGCTATGCGCTCTTTTTGTAACAAATCATTGGCCAAAATGCACCTTAACCCTTCTTTTGAGGTTGCTTGTGGGGAAAATAAGAGGGAAAGGAAATACCATTTGAAATTCAAAATTACAGATAGGTCACATGAATAAGAAAAAGGACAAATAAAGGAGAAGGTAAAAATGTGTAATTTTGAAATGTTGGTGTTTTTACTGGAGCCACCCTCAATCTTTTTTGGGAAAAAGATAAATAAAGACTATCCAATTATCAAAAGGATAAACTGATACACCGAACTTCCAGAAAAAATGGATCAATACAATTGACTGAAGTGTCCAATACAAAATTAAAAGGAAAAGTTCAAATAGCCCTCAAAGATCTTCTTTTTCGTTGCCAGAATTGTATAAGGGAATACCAACTTCTACTAAAGGATTACAAACATTCTCTAACCACATTGATATTTCCTTATAACATTAAGAATTTGGTGTTCCCTTATAAGAATTTGGTATTCCGTTATACCATTCTGGTTATGAAGAGGAAGATCTTTGAGTGTTTTTTGGACATTTCCTTTTAATTTTGCATTTGACACTTTAGTCAATTATACTGATACGCCTTTTTTGAAATTCGATGTATCAAATTGTCCTTTCAATAATTGGAGAGTCTCTATTTATCTTTTTCCCATTTTTTTCAAATAAAGAGTCACCCACCAAAGTACCATTGGTAGCTCCTGACCAGCACCCACTATTCCTTATTCCAACTTGGTTACCAAAGCCTTTTGTATTTTTGGATGATATGGTTACCAAAGCCTTTTGTTGATATAAATCACACACACACACACACACACACACACACACACACACACACACACACACACACACACACACACACACATTTTGCATACATTGGCAAGCTACCGCTTGAAAGACTTATCTAAGTGAATACACACACAATCACAAAAATACACCCTGATTGTACAGCTGGAGCTTGTCTTCCAGAAATCTATCCACTTACCCATCGGGCATGTATGTGTGTGTGTGTCTAGGAATAAATTGTTTCACTCATTGACTATACTTCTATCATGAACCACTAAATTTGTAAAGGCATTGACTATTTAATTAATAACGCAATTCAGTACTTCTTTTAACAAATTTTTAATGTTTTAAATTATTGACCATACTTATAACACAAATAACAAAACTTGCAAAGGTTGTCAATCACTATTACCTTCCAATTTCTATATTTCCCATTTCCATATTGATAATACATGGCAGAATTATATATTAATACAAGTGAAGATAAGATGTTTTACAGTTGACAGACTGGGTATAAGTTCAATAAGAGAAACCCCAGGGGTGACCAAAGATGATCCGGGTCATGGAAGGATTCATGTCCTCTTTCATACAGGAATTAAATTACAACATCTCTCATAAGAGAGTCAAACCATCCCCCTTCAGGCCATCTCAGCACAGCCTTCCTTCGTTTTCTACTGGAAGCGTAACTAAGCTTTCTCTTAAGAACTTATACCCAGTTATCCCTTATAGGATCATAACTTTGTAGATTAAATAATACTATTACCCTAATCCCAATAAAAAGTTTAGTTACACATACCTCAAAAAACTATTCCATTGATTTTGAAAATTTTTTTGTAGGTTAAAAATTTAAAGAGTAGACAAGTAGGCAAGTACTGGAAATATAAGATTGTATTAGGAGAGTTTTCAGATTACAAGAGAGGTTGGCAATTCAGAACTCTATCTCCTTTTGCTTTTCGGAGTTGATTACAATACCTTATATAGAGAGGGCATTCCCTTCTCTTCCACTTAGGGCTGTTCAACATTGTCCCGTCCCGGTCCGTCCCGTCCTGTCCCGGCCATTTCGGGACGGGACAAATCGGGACGGGACAGAGTGCAGCTTCGGGACGGGACGGGACTCGGGACGGGACTTGGGACGGGGTCGTCCCGATCTCGTCCCGTCCCGAATATATATATATGTATGTTCACATTTTTTTTAAAAAAAAATACATGTGTCATCTGTCTCATGTGTGAATATGTATGACTTTTTTTTTAAAAAAATATATAACTCTAACTTCTAAACTAAATTCCAACCATTCATTGATCTCAAACTTCTTGTCCGCTGCCACTATGCTCTATGTGTAACACATCACATTTGAAGTTTTTTTCAAACTCTATTTAAATATGTAGTTGTTGCTACTTTTTTTGCTCTAATTATTATGTTTTTGGTTTATTATGTATTAATATGGAGTGCTCATGGAACTGGAGGAGATTTAATTATGCTATAAAATCACCCACCAAGTGTGTTGCTCTGCAAAAAAAAGAGATTTTGGGTCAATTTTTTTAATTGGGAAAAAATTTTGGGACAAGGCCCGTCCCGTCCTGATAGAGACCGGGACAAGTTCGGGACGGGACTGTACACGGGACAGGAACCTCGTCCCGAACATTTTTCTTCGGGACGGGGTCGTCTCGGTCCCGTCTCGTGAACACCCCTACTTCCACTTACATCTCGTGCCTTATATTCATAAAAAACAAAACATAACTATTTACATTATTACTATCCATACAACTTTTTCCTATTCATATAACTTTTTACTATTCATTACTATCCATGTCCTTCTTGTCTTCTTTTGTCTCTTCTAGTACTTATTATTCTACTTTGTTGGCAAAACTCCATTAGTTGAGCATTCTGTCGGCAATTCTTGATTGGTCAATCTGACCTTCATTATATAATACTCATATCCATTACAGGATCTTCAAAATCTTTTTTCTCTAGACTTTTCTCACCGCAATATTTACACTTATGTACTGCATATTCAGATAAAAGTTGGCAAATCCTTCTTTTGATATTCTCCGTATTTTCAAATTTATTAGTCTTCATCTTGTCATAAAACTGATTAAAATAATTAAGATTCTTTGATGTCCTTCCTGAGGAGTAAATTAAAGTAGTTGGACCTAAAAAATTTACCCTTGCAGCTTCCTCATCTGTTGCTAATATTTTGTTCATTTCTTGGAAAATTATATGATGATCCTGCGGTCTTATTCTAGATACAGTATGCATAAATTCCATATCATCTTCAATATCTTCCTTGCATTCCACTTGATGATCAATAGGCTTCTTTGTGGTTCCTAGTCTGATTAAATTTATAGGATGATAAAATATATCCGAAGTTATTTCTACTATTGTAGAATAATACCTTATAAAAACTATATGTTGAGTTACTATCCCAAAATATGTATTCACAGCTCTTCTCAATTGTTCTGGTAATTCTGGAATTTCTTCCAAGGATGGTGAGGGATAAATTGACTGGATTAAACCATGCTGGTACAAGGCTTTTACAAGATTTTGTGGAGTTCTAGGATAGATGATAGCTTTGTTAAAAGCATAATGGGAAACATATTTTACAGTTTGGGCTTTGAGCATAAAATGGTTGAGGGAATAAATAAGTCTTTTGTGAAATATCGGTAATTCTCAATTAACTTAAAGACTGAGGGAATTAAAGTTGGGCCTCTTCTTGGGCTTTGAGCATAAAATGGTTGAGGGAATAAATAAGTCTTTTGTGAAATATCGGTAATGCTCAATTAACTTAAAGACTGAGGGAATTAAAGTTGGGCCTCTTCTTGGGCTGGTTTCAGATGTAAAAGATGATGGTTGATTAGTATATTGGTCATTTGGTGGATTATTCTGGATGTTTTGGGCTTCTCGTTCTTGGGCTTGGCTTTTTATAATTTTTAGTAAATGAGTAATTTTTTCATTTACATGACTTCCTGAAGTCTGTCCAGCATCCTTTATTACATGACTTTTTACAGATAATTCCTCTAGTTTCCCCACACTTTGATAGAGTTGTTCTATCTGGTTAGAGATTTTGGAAAGATGTCCATTCATCTGTGTTGTTAGCAGATTCATATTAATTTCTATGATTTAAAATTTCATATTTATTTGGTCCGTAAAAGAACTTGCTTCATTGGATGGATCATTACATGGCCTTTTTACAAGACTATCTGATTCCATCTGCTCAAGAAATTAAATCAGCAATTAAATTATTCTGACCTTTAATATATTCAATATTGTAACATCCCAATTTTTGTTCATAAGACTTAAAGTGATATTTATGAATGAATATCTTAACCTAAATGAAATTTATGGAATAATATTTAAGTAGGAAAAACATATCTAAAATAATATATTAATGAGAGAATTGTAATATCAAGTGATAATATTAAAAAAGGATAAATATATCAAATCTTAAGGATATTAAGAAATAACATTATTAGATATTTATTTATATTGATTTTTTTAAAGAGAAAGATAAGGATAAATCAAGTTGTAGATATTAAATTAGATTATTCAAGATATATCCCATATATACACAAATAAATATTTAATAAAATAAGAATAGTAAGAAGTCCCACATCGATTAAAGGAGAGGAGGAGCAAACTCTTGGAGCTTATATATAGGAGGTGATAGGTTGAAATTAAAGATACTAAGATATTTTCACCCAATTATAAGGCAGTCTCGTTAAAATAACAGTTGCGCATTTGTTAACCATTGGATCGAAGCGAAATTTGGTCACCATGTTCGAAACATCCATCAGGTCATTTTCAACGGTTGGATCGTTGATAAGTGTAATATAGTTTGAGTTATTAAGTCCGAATTGAATGCATAGTGAAGATGAAATCCTGAGCGGTAAATCAGGTAACTGGTTTTCTTATCTGTCGTGCATATCAGTATGTGTTTGTGAGTTTTTGCAAATTATATTATTATATGAAATTGCTATCTTTTTGTATTATAAATTATTTTATGAATTGCTTTTACAAAAACCGTCTTGTGGGACATTGTTTATAAAAGAAATATGTTTTGATGTTTTCTATAATGATTATTATGATATCGTTTTAGTATGTTAATTGATTGTTATGAATCGTTGAATGTTATAGAATTGTTGTGACTATGTTATATGATAGTTAAAGATTTGAGCTAGAATGATTATGTTCATGAATATTGTCCCATGATTTGTGAGTTATAGTTGTGAAATATGCGTTCTGTGACAACATTAGAGGTAATAAGGATGTAGTTGAGGGAGATGAATATTTTACTACGTGGTGAGGCCGCCCTTCGGAGCTCTTTGGCTGGCCCAGTCGTAACCCACATGTTCTACGAGGGTACGGCGCCTCACTTGTTCTATGAGGAACCGCCCCACTTGTTCTATGAGGGGTTGCGACACCTCCACCTGTTCTATGAGGAGGAACCCATGGTTCGGTTGTGTGATCTATGGATTTGGCCGTCCACTCCACATAATCGGTGAGCTTTTGGAGTAACCAGTGATATGGGTAATTAACTTAGCCCATGGGTTCAGTCGGCGGGAATAAGGAGGATATAAGGGAGATCACCAATTGGGATGTTATTGTTACTATACTATGATCCTTTTTTCCCCTAAGTTCTATGATCTTGGATTAGTTATGAACATGAATGTTACTTTTGGCTTATTATATATACATGTTTTATAACTGTCCCACCTGACACCTCGCAAGCATGTGCTAGTGTGTACGGTGGGTAGGATCGCCGGTTACTGAGGCAGTGGTCTCATCCATTTACATTACCATTTTTTAGGTGAAAGATATAGAGAAGGGACGCCAGGGAAGGCTATGGAGGATTGAGATTACGCCAACTAGGCTTATACTCTCAGTTGTTGTTTTCTGCATATCGCCACAATTAGGGTATTTCATGCATTTATTATTAATTATTTCTTGTTTATTATTTATAAATTAATAAAGAGACATGAGTCTATGATATTGGGTTTCTAAGTAGTATGACTTTGGTTACAATGAGTTATTGCATATGAACAATGAGTTGTTTTTAAATTATCACGGTTGCTTTTCATAAGGGAATTTCTCGAAAATAGTTTCAGAACCATTAAGTTATAAGTAATTTTTGGAAGGACGTTACAAATATCATAATCATGATAAGACATATCACTCTTCCATTTAATTAACATTTTATTACATAATTTATTAGTTCTTATCCCTTTATCTAACCAATGTTTTACCTGAGTATTATTAGTTTTAATAATAAACTTTGTATTTACAATAAATAATTCAAATTTTTCTAATGCTTTGACAATAGCAAAAAATTCTTTCCAATTTGAATGTTATTTACTTTGGGCTTCATTAAACTTTCCACTTACATATTTAGTAATTAATTCTTGCCCATTATCATTTTCATGATATAAAGTTGCTCCCGAATAATTATATGAAGCATCTGTATAAATTATCCATCTTACATTATCTGTAGGTATAGTTAATTTTAGTAAATTTTGAAATAAAATTTTTATTTGATTTACTATTTTTTTAGTATCAGTATTCTATATCCAATTACTTTTTTCTCCTGCTCACTTAGATATTTTAGCAGTTAATTTGGATAAATTTGGTATATAATTTCTCCCTTGATTTACTAATCTTAAAAAAAGATTGTAAGTCTTTTTTTTGTTTTTTATTTCTGCAAATTCAAGTACTTTTTTACTTATATGTTCTTGTAATTCTACCCCTTCTGGAGATATATATTGTTATAAAAATCCTATTATAGTTTTCCTTAATTCTGCTTTTTGAGGTGATATATTTAATCTTTTTCTTCTATTAGTTTTACAAACTTGTCTAAATGTTCTTCATGTTCTTTTTCATTTTTTTGAGAATATTAAAATATCATCAATATCTATTACTGCAAAATCTTTTATTGGTAACAATAATTTAGACACATATTTCTGAAATATACTAGGACTATTATGAAATCCCCATAGGTAACACATTCCATTCACATAATCCTTTTAAAGTACTAAAGGGAGAGCTAGGGCTTGGAGGGTGTGTGAGTGAACCAAATATGCCTTCTAGGGTTTAGATTTAAGTATTTATAGGTCCCCCAAGTCGGGTCTAAGAGTGGGTATTAAGTTGGATCCGAAACAGAGGCCCAAAATGCGAACTGAAAAATTCTGCAGAACACGATTTTCGCGTGTGGGCTCACCGTGGCTTTCTGTTCTGCCTCTTCAGGGATTTTCGCCGTCAGTTCGCAGCGGCGAAGACCATTTCTTTCTGGAACTTGAGGGCCTTCTCGCCGTCTGCTCGCCGCAGCAAAGTCGCGGCGATGTCACTTTGTTTCTGCTCCTTTGTTTGGCCTTCTTCTTCATCCAGGGTCTGATCTTTTGTTCCTAAGCGACCCTACAAGTGGAAACAAGACTAAACAAGGATCAAATAGCCCTATAAACCAATTCATACAAATTAATCTACAATTATGGCCAATTAACCCTTATCTAATACCAATTTCACCTAGGAGTCTAAGTTCTATGTTAAGCATTATTGGACCATTATCGCATCTTAATCATGTTAATTGCCTCAATTTAGGCATATAAAAACCATACAAATCAGAGATTTGTCAACCATTACTCATCTAGTCCTATTTATAGAGCAGAGAGAGATAATGTTTTATTTGATCGTATTTATAAGACACATCATTAAATTCTTTCTATGAATGTATTGTTTTACCTTTCATTTATTGTATATTGACTTTGTTTTCATGTAATGTAGTGGATATTAAATATGGGAAAAAATTGAAAAATTGTTGGATTTTAAGGTAGAATTAACGAGATTTAAGGTTTTGCTTGATTTGTGTGAAATATGTTAGAAGTGCCTTATGAATATGACCAGATGAGTATAAGCGAAATTAATGTTAAGTTCTGAATGTGTAAAATGGTTAATGTCTTTACTCGAATGATTAATATAGTTACTAAAGTGATAAATACTCAAAATTTACTCATCCCATTGAGAACAATCCCTCTTATATTCTTTCTCATATTGGATGTGCTTTTCTTAAGGCTTTTGAAATTCGATGGGTATTTATTTGTCTTTTTCCCTTTTTCTTTTCTTTTATTTTTTTTTATTATTATCCATTCTCAATTAGTTAAGATGGTGCGTTTTGGAGGAAGAAAATTGGAGACCTAAGCAATATCCACCATCAAAGCACGAGAGTTAAAACTCTTTCTCAGGCTTCGTCTTCTCTTTGTTCACTCCAGAGAGGCGGCTGTGTACGATGCTTCCTTCCTTCATCTTCGTCGTTTTTCTTCATCCAGAGACTGACAGCTCTTGCCGGTGACTTTTGTAACACCTTATCCTTTATTACTATATTACTGTATTTTAATTGAATTATAACCACTTTTTAATACCGAAAGCCCTAAAATATGAAAATTTTTAAACCTTTTTCTTTGGAAACAATGTTCCAACCTTAATATAGTTGGAATGGGCTTTTCAGACTAATTTAAAATACTTAAATCTTTTTATAAGGTCCAGTGGTTATAAGACAATTAAAATATTAATTAGAATTGTCTTAATATCGATCTAATACTTAGTAACGATTAGCGTGGCTTAAAAATAAACTAGAGGAACAATCTCGATCGACGATCCTCTTTAACTTTACCTATAAGCTTACTGCTTATCAGTTATATACTTATGCTTGTCTTTTTGCTTATCTTTCATATTTACAATATATACAACTAGGCCCAAAATGTTTATCATAATACACTAACAAGCAGGCATTCCTGCTTTCTTTTACTTTACCTTACTTCCCAAAAAGTCTAACTCCTGCTAGCTTATCTGAAAAACAATGGTTCAACGCAGTTTATCTCATTAACCTTTATTCTCTTGAATATATATACTGACATGTATGCATTTTATAAATCAGTGCAAATAATGATAGCTTATTCCTATTAATCTGTGTGCGATCCGCACCTACCAACCACTAGTAACGATATATTCGTTAAGAGTAACGATATATTCGTTAAGAGTGGAGGCTCTACCTGCAGGATTTCTCGTTATAGCATTTAAAACTATAACTAACTGGTTGGGAAAAGAGGTGGCCAAACCCCTAAACCCTGGAGTACTCCAACTGAGGAATAATAACTTATCAACTAAATGCAACAGATAATACAAAATGATACATGTACTTTAATTTGTTACTGAAATAAACTGCTACCTGATTCTTGATTTACTCCTCACTGTAATCTTTTTCTTCTGCGTACTCTGGGAAATCAGTCCCACTATCTTGTCCTATACATATTGGTAATATAAAATATTACATTAATATCTAAACTTAAGTATAATAATTAAACGTCTCTCACAGCCCTAGGGTACTACCCTTTTCTATTTCTAATACTATCAATTCTTAATTTCTAAATAAATGGTTAATCACACCATTATTAACACATATTGCACCAACACAAAATAATATACACACAAATAAAATTAGTATACACAATACATAACATAAGCACAAAAATACCTCTTATTATTTCACATTAACTAATCATCCTTATCATTCACAAATACTAAAGACAATATTAACTTGAACTTCAATCGGTAAGTCACCAATCAACTTCCCTTATCTAACTAATCCCATCTTAGTTTAAGATTCAGCCTAATCACTAATTCAATCCAATAATCCAGTCCATACCATTCAATTCACACTTTACATGAAAATCCAAATCAAGATCCAATACAATTACCCCAACTTATTTCATTTCTTAAACTTAATCCCTTTTGAATCAACATCTAACCAAATCAAAGAACATCCCATTTAACCTCCCTTATTTCTTCCTTCATTCTCCATTAAACTTACATCATCCCTTCCTTCCATTTTCATCATTGAAGTCAATAACCAAACATCAACCAAAGATTGGAATTTAAATCCCTATATTATCAATCATCCTCAATCATCCTTTCTCTTTCTCTGCCTATAAACCAGCAACCAGAACAATGGGTATCATAACTTTAGCACCTAAAACTTTAAATCAGACTATAGCATAGATTTCCTATTTCTTGCTCAACTTAACCATCATAGCATTTTTTTTCCTTCTTTCCCTTAATCAAACTGATCAAGTCAGGGCATCTAGAAATCTAAAATTACACACTTGACAACCCTATATTAATCAACCATAAATAGACAATTTTAATCCATTCTACCAGGCAGAAATAAAATATACATAGCCACATTTTTCCCTTGGGCCGAACAGAACAGAACAGGGCAGAACAAGAAAAACAAGAACAAAAATCAACCACCCACAATCCACCATTACACCTTAACAATTATAACCTCAAAATTCCCTTTTCTCCTTCTCGGTCAGAGCATAACAAAGGCAAAGAAATTGAACAACAAATCAAGCAAATCAAGAATTCATCAATCCACACACCTAAAGCCTCAATTCCTGATTCCATTTCATACATATATGTTATCTCAAAAATTTTCTTCTTCTTGGCCGACAGCTCGCAAGAATAGGGGAGAACAAAATAACAACCAAATTCCAAAATCCCTCCAATCAATCCCAATACCTTATTCCATACCCTTAAAGTGACTATCAGATGTAAGAATTCAAGCCTTAAAACAACCAATCAACTGAAATCCCAATTTTTGATTTCGGGTGAACAGTAACCCAACGAAATTCCTTCACAAATCCGAACCTATTTCACCTCAATCTTCAAAATCAACAACCAAAACAACAATAATAAGCCTCAAGCATCATTTCTACAAGCTCAGAAACTTCAGAAACATCCAAAGAATTCGGATTCTTCCCCCCCATCTCACTCAAAATCGCGCCCAAGAAGAGAGGAAATAGAGAGGAATATGCTTACCTAAGGATGCCTGAGCTTGCTTGAACGTTTCCCGCTGCGTGGGCCGTCGATCGCTGCCGTTCGCCGCCGCTGCCGTCGCTGGAGTCGAAGAACAGAGGAGAAGGTGAGTGGTTTTCGGGAGAGAGAGGAAGTGTGATTTGGGTGTGTGTATATGTGTGTGTTTCGGGCAGAGGGAGTATATAATTTTAATTAATTTTTTTTTATTATTGTATATGTGTACACGTGGGGAGAGAGGGAGTGTTTGAGAAGAGATGAGAAGAAAGTAGGACAATTAACAAGACACATGTGTGGCTGTAATTTAAAGAGAAGACTGATATTTTGTTGTATAGGTATTTTACTATCCTGCACTTCCCTTTTTAATTGAGGATATTTTCCAACTAGGGGCAGATATTGTCCTTTTAATTTTCCAATTTACATTTTCTTCTAAATGGTAATTTCTTTTACCATTTTCATTTACAAATAAATCTGAAATTTGTCCCAAAATAATTTCTCTAGGCATACTTTAATTTCCAGATTTATTTATAAGACCATTTAAAAATCAAATAATACCCCAAGATTCCAAATATTCCCTTATTTCTTATTTTCTAAAATTTGGGGTGTTACAACTTTTCCCTTTTTATTTTTCTTAAGAAAAAATAAAATTTGAGTGATAATTTTGTAAAAACTCGCATATTTCAAAATTACACTCAAGTCTCTGGCATCAAATTGTATTTGTAGTTGTTAATGCTTGTTATTGATATATCTTCACGGAGCTAATTGTTATTGGCGTGTAAATTAACTTCATTGATAACTCCCCGTATAATTTGATTTAATATCACCCAAGTGTCTAATGTAATTTGATGATTTCAAGGAGTTACCTGTGGTTAATTTTCTTCCATAAGACCTAGTTGTGATTCTCCCTGATTTTCTTGCAGTTCGTTGAAGTCGTAGTCACCGGCGCCTGCAATTGTAGCATTACTTCTTAACCTAGCTCCACAGTTTCCTTTTAGCCTTTCAATCAGGTTTGTATCTGCACTAGCAGGTATAATGTTCATATGTGAGCTCTTTTATGAGGTCAAACTGCTGCTAATTAAGAATAAGCCTGGGACTAAGTAGAGGGAATTATATTGATGGTGTGTATGGAAAAATGGTTCTTATAATTTCACTGTGGCTTTGATAATTGTATCATGGGAAAATACTGTTATAAATTTGTTGTTAGGATAGAGCATTTAGGTCCAGAATCCAGCATGAAATGCTTTAATAGTTTAGTCATCACCGTGTCCTTTTTTTGTGAAAAAGCTATAGCAATTTTGTAATGGGCATTATGTAGTATTTGGTGTGATTTATTTATGGTGTTTGGGACTTGTGGGTGTCTCTGTTAGCGGGGTATGGTTGAATTATTTTTTTATTTTTTTTATTTTTGCTTTATTGTATATGTTTGGTGATGTTGGACTTTTTCTATTTAGGTGTAAGATGGGATTATCTGGCAAGAGATCTAGAAAAGCACAAAACGATTATGTTGATTGGGATGATTATAGTGATATGGAGAATGAACAGGCAAGTATTGGCCGGAAGTTTCATCATCTTCTATGTAGTCTTAGTGATTTTTCGGGGTGATTGAGGATTATTTTGTGATGTAGGTGGAGTCTGATGCAGAGGAGAATGACGACGATGAGGTGGAGTCTGATGCAGAGGAGTATGATGACGACAAGTTGGAGGATGAAGATGATGTGGAGGGAACCAGTGATGAAGAAGATGGTACAGTGGAGGAAGATGAAGGGAATAATGACGAGATGGAACAGCTTGAGAAAGAGTATATGGAACTCCATAAACAGGAGCAGTAAGATTTTCATACTTTGTACTTCACTATTTGCATCTGGTAATTTGTTTATTTGTTGCTAGTGCTAGGCATGGTAAGA
This sequence comes from Mimosa bimucronata, assembly GCA_037074515.1. Lineage (NCBI taxonomy): Eukaryota > Viridiplantae > Streptophyta > Magnoliopsida > Fabales > Fabaceae > Mimosa > Mimosa bimucronata. The sequence goes on from CM073439.1 coordinate 40,029,292, forward strand.
ACCTAACAGTCTAACACATCAGATTCTTATAATTATTTAACATAAGGCCGATTATGTTCTGATTTACAGCTTTGATTGTGTGAATTTACTTCATCAATCATTATTATGTTTTGTAATGATGTATACTTGTACTTTGTTACTTCTTCTGTTTCTATATATGTTTATAATATTAGGCACTTCTTAAAAGGTTTTTAGAATTCATAATATAAGTTATTTTTACAAAATCTAGGTAGCATCAAATATCCAAAAAATGCAACCAACACATTGTTGATCTAGTGGTTTAAGGTGCCGTTAGATCCTTTGTGGTTTCGAGTTCGAGTCCAGAGGAGATACTTGTGTTGGAAGGGGAAGCCACGAACTATGAAACTTGAGTAGTCAGTTGCTCGGATATCTGGTAATAGGAACCAGATTAGGCACTGATTGTCAGTTGATATATAAACAATAAACCCGAAAAATGCACCCTCTTTATGATACTCTACAATTAACATGTGGGAAGAGGGATTAAGAGATATAACTAAGTTGAGGTTACTAGTTATTGAGGGTTTTTTTTTGTGGTTATTTTTTTTTAAAACTTGAACTTCAACTTATGTTGTTTGCTTTGGTATTTTATGATGTTCTTTAAAAATATATTTTTTTTCGGTCAAAAGTTTTTTTTGTCTTATATTTATGAGCTTGGATAGGGCCAAGAAGCATAGTGAACCATACTCATGAATGATTTTGCATGTGTGGAGTTTCCTGATGATGCATTAGTTATCCTTCTAAGCAATAGCGATCTTTACATTACACTATGGTTCTGATGGAACCTTTTTATTGTTCCTGTTTTTATCTCTAGGAGTGTATAAATTCTGATGCATGGAATTATTCTTTTTCTACCTTTAGAGACACTTTAAAGAATTTGAAGCGTTATAGAGATGAAGATCTCCTTAAAGGTGAAGCTGTGAAAAACCAGAAGGTATGATGTCAACCAACTCATAAATGATTTCATTGAATAACGATTAATAATCTCTTCAGTCCTAAATATAGGGCCTAGTTAGAGAGGTGAATTTGGTCCTAAATATAAGACAATTTTCTAATTGTTCTCAACATTTCTCTAAATTATCCTATGAATGCTTCTCAATAATAAATAAGAGAGGAAGGGTGGAGATAAAGGTAGATGGTTAAAGTGCATTGGTCATATCATGTGATTTTAACTAACTTAACTTACATCCTTAATCTAATCAAATTAGATAAATAGGTCTTATATTTTGGACTGAATGGAGTATTAATTTGTTTCTGGATCCATTTCCTTGTATAGTTCAATGGATGTTTTCCCTCCTTTGCCTAGTTTGTAATCATACTATTTTTGATCTTCCTTAAGGCACTCTGGTATAAGATCCTTGAGCTAAGAGTCTTACTTCAGAAGCCATACTCAAGTTCAAATAGGTTGCCCCAGGTATTTTCCTATTCCGTTTTCGAGATTACTTTGACTTTTTATTTGTCATATGAGAATTTTGTGCCAAAGAGATGAACTTTTTGCAGGAGCCAGTCAGGTCGTCTTTGTATGGCTCTGATCAGGGTGCTAGTGCAGCATATTCAGATCTTATGACTTCCTCCAAGGAGACGTTAGATTCTATATTGAAACTGCAAGAGGTATGGTTATTTGAAGATATAGAAGATAATGTAGAAATTCTCTCTTACATTTCATGCCAATAGAAACTACAATTATTTAAAATATAATGTCTTTCCTTCTCTAATTTTCTTATGCACTGATAGTTTTCTCCTTATATTAGGCCCTGCTTGCCCAGAATCCATCTATTGCCCAAGCCTCAGATGGTAATTGATTTCTTCTTTTACACCAATGAAAATATATGCCTTTTCTCTTGCTATTAGTGCTCCTTGTTGAAAGGATTTTTATTTTTACTTTTGTTTTTTTTCTTGGATGTAATATAACTTCTACTCTCTGGCATATCTGCTTGAATTGTGTTCTGAACTAACATGGATTTGTTTTCTCTTCTAAAAGGTTCAGAAAGGTCATCAAACCATTTAGAAATTTCTAAGAATTTGGATGACAATTTTGATGAAGATTGGTCAAAAATTTCTCAGATGCATAAGAGGTAATTTTCCTCTTATTTTGCTAGACTTACATTTTCCCACCTTACTTCTTCATTGAGGCTTGTAAGTTTTGTTGCTTGAACCCGGCAGAATTCTTTGAAACTTACCTTGTTATGTATTTGGTGTATATTTTCTTTATTTAATGTCATGCTAATTACCCCTCTCCCTAGCCAAAAAAAAAAAAAAAGTACTGCACACAAAGCTGATCCAACTTGTAAGGACCCATAAATCATGGATCTTCACTGCTATTTAAACTTTTTGGATCGATGAAGTGACGTATTTGTTAAATTTCAGAAGAAATTTTGATCTTTTGCTTATTCCAGTTTCCACGCTTATAGCTCAAGGGCTTTTGTGTTAGAGGACTGTGTTAGAATTATTAATAAAGCCAATTATTGGTTTTCATGAAACAACTTAAGCTTTCCCTTATGGCATTTTAAAGTTCTTATATTTATAAAGTGTATATGGCATTGATCAAATAGACTGAAGTATAAATTGTAATTGACAATAATAGGTCGTTATTGGTTAGTTAAACGGTAGAAGGGGAAGTTAGCACAGCTCAATAATTAGAATGATTAGCCGTTAGTCACTGCCTTTATTAAGTTAGCTAATCTGTTATTAGAGATTATGTTATTTGACTTGCGTAATTCAGTGCATTTTCAGCTACCCTCTCTGTTTCCTCTTAGCCTTCTCTCTTCTCTTTTTCCCTTTCATCTTTCGTTTTACAATTCTCTATTGTATATACTATGACCTAATTGATATTTATAATTACACTTTGTAGAGTAGCACCTTTCAGAGACAGGTCAATCAACAAATGGCAGAGGATGACACAAGTGACAAGTGGTGCTGCTGCCTTCAAAGGCAAATTACAGGCCTTCAATCAGGTCTGGCTTTGCAACTTCACTAAGGGTTCTGTGTGATAGGCAGGCTGTTTTACTCTTTATATGTCATCCCATTGCAGGATATAAGCAGCCAAGTTGCTACATACATGAGGGATCCCAGTAGAATGATCAAACAAATGCAGCTGAGAAGATCTGCTGTTAATATATTTGGAAATGTAAGTCAGTGTTGTCATTTTTGTTTTAGAAAATGATGCAGTTTACAGTAACTCATTCTCGCTTTTTTTGGTTCTTGTTTTAATTTTTGAGTGCCTTACAGTTTTTGTTATATATACTGACATCAATAATATGTTTAGTAACCGCTAACTCCCCCCCCCCCCCCCCCCCCTCATTTCTGCATGCATCATCACTGGCATCGTCTTCAGATTCCTGAGGCCAACAATAATTCTAAGGAAGAGGTTAGTCAAATTTATTGATAATTGCTAATTGAGTCAAAATATAAAAACCTTTATGTTCTCCATGTTGGTATGTTCTAAGTGATATTTTTAAAGGAAGTCATTCATGTGATTCGATTTCGACCGTAGATTAAGTTTTCATACTCAGTGCTGGGCAGCTTGGTTATCCTTTATTATTTTAATCTCCTTTTCACCTGTTTTGTTTGCTTGTGCTTAGCAATGCAGTTAAATATTTCCATGTGCTCCTCACTGCTTTTGTTGAACTCATTTCACCTGCTTTTATGTTCAACATGACAGTTTTGGAATTTGAATTGGTTCAGGAAACTCACATCGATGGTGATCCCGAACTTCTGGATGACTCTGAATTTTATCAGCAATTACTAAAAGATTTTTTTGAGACAGTTGGTCCTACATCATCCGGTAATTGTCTTTTGTCTTTGTCTGTAGAAACATTCTTTATGTATTTTATTTATATTTGTTTAAGTTATAATATATTTTTGCAATTATGAGTAACTAATACTAGGTTATATAGCGTGAATGTGTTCCTAAAGGATGCTAGTCCCCTTTTTGCCAAAAAGGATGGTATAACTGAAGACTGCTGTTTTCCTCATTTTTAAGAGAAATAATAGCATTCGAAAAATTGTAAACAGGGGAAGATTGTAGAATTAGAAGTGGTTTATTAAAAATTTTATTGACGTGGGGGACCTAAATTAAAGTAACCGTACCTTGTGTGTACAAAACTTATAGTACCGGTACTTTCTATGTGATAATTTTATTCATGTCTTTCTCACCAATAAAATGGTCAATGGGAGAGCTTTCCTTATTTTCCCAGCAGAAGCTACTTTCTCATTTTCTCTATTGTGAGTTATTACAGAGAAATCATTTTATGCCTTGAAGAAGATGCAACCAAAGAAAAGAAAAATTGTGGATCGTCGGGCCTCAAAAAGCCGCAAGATAAGGTTAGCTGAAGATGACATTTACTTTTTCTTAATCATTACTTTTTGTCACGCACATATATTTTGCTCTCTTCTACAGAACTGAAAAGAGATTTTTGACTGATTTGCTGTTTCTGTTCTGCAATTTGGTATTGAAGGTATAATGTTCATGAAAATATTGTAAACTTCATGGCTCCCGAGTCCATGAATCTTCCACCTATGGTTCCTAAACTTTTTGGAGATTTGTTTGGATTGAAGTCTCGGAGATCATCTGCTGGTACATCATAATAGAATGTTTGGAAAACAGATTACGACAGCAAGTTTTGTGCAGTAACTTTTAATGATATATTTGTATTCATTTAACCAACATCATATTGTTTATTGAGGAATTTTGTGTTTCTCCTCTGAAGTCAACTATTTAGTGTAATGATGAGGACTGGTAGTTTACAGGGAGGTTTTAGGTTCAAATCTGTTCTGTTCTTAACGTATTTATCATCCGGGGAGGTTTTATGTATGTCCAACTGAGGCATAGTTATCCATTACATTAATACTGAATAGTAATTCCATGATGTTAGATGATATATAATATAGTAACTCGGATAATGTAGTAACTATGATACAGTTTCAAATTTTATTCAAGTTGCATGCATAAACAGCTAGTCAATTTCACCCCCTTTTTTCCTTTTTTTTTTTTAAATCTGTATGTAACTGGGATAAATTTAGTAATTTACTGGAATGATTGGTGTCGTTACCTACATTACACATTTGGAAAGATTTTTCAAGTAGCATGTGATTTGGAGATCAATTGTTCAAATAATGTAAACAGCGTCTCCAATTGTGGAGTAAGGTTATATACACATATTCCCCGTCAGATTCCGTTTGGTCGTTTGGTGGGAACATTATGCAGTCGGTTGCCAACTTTGCAGTATACTCCCAATTACAATGGCACAATTTTACCATTACATTGCCGCATGTTGGTAAGAAACAAAAAAGGGGAAACAAAATATGATTTGGTTCAACTCATTGCAATCACGAATCATGTTTGCAGATTTTATGCAATTTGACTCTTGAATTTTGGTTTTGATATGGGTAAATGTTAGATGGAGGGATCAAATCTACCATAACGAGAATTTTTCATACAGCAAGTATGAGTTTGGATATTCAGGTGGCCAAAGAAAGAAAATAAAAAGGTTATGGTGAATATCTGATCTCTCGAGGGTTAGGTGGGATTGAGACTAATAAAGAATTTTTATATTAAATTATTTGTAGAACAGACACTAATAACATGAGATTATAAACATGATTGATTTTAAATTCACATGAAAGCTTATGTAGGCTATTAAAGGCCATTGGCTATTGAATGAGAAGAATTTTATACACACACATATATACTTCTTCGTGCATCATACAGGGAGAAAAATCTAGTTGAGGCTTAAAAGCCCACGCTGTACATTTGTGACAATAATCATTTTAAAAAATTTAGTGGAAGATTTCACATGAAATCTGAAGAAGGGTTGGAAGCTCAATTTATTATATACATTTGTATGTCTTATGAAGGATAACTTGTCAGTTTTTCAATTGAATTAAAAGTCCAGCTAAAAGCTCTTTTTTTCCTAGTTTATGGCCCATTTATTTCAACAATATACACGAGGCTCTGCCTGCATTTAATAAAATTTAACATATAATAATGGAGTAACTTGTTTATGGTTAGAAAAGTTAGTTGAAGGCATGAAAAGTTAGCTCTATATAGTTTAAACAAGACGTATATCCCCGTGCGTTGCACGAGGTTATTGTTTTTGCGGAGCAATATTATTCTGCCTTCAATTGCGTAGAAATTCATAGTTTGGTTTATGAGTGTCGATTTGGAGTAATACATCTCATGAATAAAACTTATTGGATGGAATGGATGCAAGACAAATAAGAAAATATTACGCGTAACGAAACTACTTTATTGAATTGTGAAAGAGTGCATATGTTGATTGTGTTTGGTGATTATGTGCTCAGGTCTTCTTACTTATATGAAGTGTTTTTGTTTAATTTTAACAGTGTAATTTCTCTTTGTTGTTGTGTTACTAACCCTTGATGTTTGGTTTTTAGTTTATGTAATAATAATTTTAAACCGAAATGTGTTTAATTTATAGTTTCGATGTTGAGTGTTAATTTAACTCATAATTTGTGAACTAAGTGTATCCTATCATGTGTTAATTATAAGAACTGTGATGCAACCAAAGGGGAATTGGTCATAGAAAAGTAGAAACATAAGGAATATTTTTTTCATTTACCTATTTAATATACGTGATATTGTTTTAATTTTTTCATTTACTTATTTAATATTGATAACGACGATTGCTCATGTGTAATATTTAGATAATGAAAATCATTCTTGGATACCTAAAATTATGATCATTATGAAAGTAAATTAATTTATGATAACATTCATTTGATTGGGAGTAGGATATGTAATTCCAACAATTAAGGAATCTGTTTTTATTTTTTTTTATTTACCTACGGTAACATATAAATATTTATCCTTAATCAATTTCATTGAAATAGTATTATAGTTTTAAATGTTTACTTGCATGTGGAATTTGGAGAGGTTGAATGATGCGCTTAGAAGGGGAAGTTACTATGAAAAATTGAAAGATGTTGAAATTGCATCATTATACCTTTATTATATCATTAATCATTCATTATTATATAAGGGAATTATAGAAGCTGATTTGCCTTTTTGGGAGCCTTGATCACAAGAGTTTAAACGGTCAGATCGCTTATTTTAATTGGAACTAAGGAAGAGTTTGCCATGGTCACAAGATTAAGGAAAATATATTGAATGAATTGATACAGAGAGAGTGGAGGGAGTTTCTTTTCAATAATTAATCAATAACACCATAGCCTTAATTTATGACCAAAAAATACCATAGTCTTAATGGCTAATTTTTGCGCACAAATATAAAAAAATTCTCATTGGTTTTTAGTGATAGTGGTGTGATTCGTAACAACATTTAAAAGTAATTTCGATTTCAATGGCGTTGATGGCAGAAAGTACATAATAACTATCAAGATTTGAAACAATTTGGTTAATTAAGATTGATATTAATATTTTGAGTAGTAACTCCAAAAACTCAATTGTATTTACCTTGATACATCAATAAACTTTTTTTAGCTATATAATTGGTGACCCATATTAACCACATGAAATTTTTTATTTAAAACAATCTCATTAATTAAAATAAGGACATGTAGGTTATCAAATTAGGATATTTCAAGAAAATGATTAAGATTTGATCTGATTTATATCAGGATTTAAATTTCTATTTCGATTTGGAGCTCCTAACCCTTTCCATTTCATATCAATAAAAAATTAGAGCAACAAATAAATTGTTATAAATTATAAATATAACACTTATAATTGAAAAACTTGTTTATATTTACCTTGGATAAGACGGTTAATTATATACAGGTCTCCAAATTTTATTTATACCAATAAGAACTTTGTTATCAATTAAAATTTATATTTATAAATTGATGGTTGAGATGGATTAGGAAAAATGAATAGGCTAGTTTTTTTTTTGTTTTGTTAAAATCAACCAAAAGAAAAAAGAATGACCAAAGGATTCAAAAAGAAAAAATTCAGAAAATTCAAACCAAAAGAAGAAGATCAAAACCGAAAGAATGTTTAACAAAAGAAAATAAAAGAAGGAATAAAGGGAGATCTATTTACATAAAATGTAGACCTCGATAACATAAATCTCCATGACTGTGAGAAAAAGAGAGAGAAAAGAAAAAAGAAGGAATATAGAGAAAGAAGAATGAATTCTTAGGTATACACATATATGCAAAAGCAAAAGGAGGAGGACACAAAATATGAGAAAAATACATACAAAGAAGGAAAGAACAAAAGCTAAGCTCACCAATGATTGGCAACGTAAACAAGGTGATCGACGAAATTATGAAAATTTGATGATTGAACAACTCTACTTCATACCCAAATGGATTATATTTCCATGCAAATGCAAGTAAAGCATCCTTATAAAGGTATATGGGTGGCAAACTCAAATGAAACGGTTTTTCTCATAATGGTAACGTGCATAGGTTAACATCGTAAGCAATTAATGCTTGGGAGTTGGCATGTCAAGGATGGACACAAATGATTAATTATTAACGGCACCATTACAGCGTGATTGGTGTGATTACTGGATCAAAGGGAAAATATGAGGATTAAACGGCAAGCTTACAGTGTGACTACAAGATTTACAGATTATATTGATTGAATTTAACAAAATAAATATGTAAAAAGATATGAGAAATTATATTGATGTTTTCTTAATTTTTTACACATCATTTTCATTATAATTAATAAACACTTGTAATAGACATATCATTAACAAAATGTGTGGCTTAAATTGAATTTAAGTTTAAAGCTGCTATCATTTTTCTAAATACTACATCTGATCCTTAGTATAAAAGCTAGGGGGATTTAAGTTTAAAGCCATTTGCTATCATTTTTCTAAATACTACTCCCTCCAGTCATAATTATAAGATTAAGTTGACTTTTTTTTGGGAGAAATTAATGATGCAAAATTAATAACTTTTGTTTATATTCATCTTTTTCCCTCAAAACTAATTTATTTTACTTATAAACTAACCTATAATCTAATTATATGTAACATACGATACAATTTAGTAGTTTAATTTGTTTCATTAACCTTCACAAAAAAATTTAACTTGATCTTATAATTAGGATCGGAGGGAGTACATATGATCCTTAGTATAAAAGCTAGGTGGAGGGTTAAAGTACATATGATACTAAGTATAAAAGCTAGGTGGAGCCATGGAGGGTTAAACTTGATTCTAAATATAAAACTTCTATCCATTTTATACCCCAAATCTATTTTTTTCTTCAAAGTATTCCTAGTTATTGCATATATTAATTAAATTTCCGTCTAAGTGTATTTAAAGAAATTAATATTTATTGTAAATAACTAATTTAACTAATTTTCTTAATTGACCCAAATTAGTTCAAGGACTCTTGTATGGAGGTAGTATATACAAGATATAGGATGATTTCTTAGAGTTTTTGACGTTATTCCGAGTATTAAAAGTATTTATTTACATGTATAAAAAAAAGTATTCATTTACCAAATTTCTCAACTATAAATGCTTATTGATTACAGTTACGTTTTTTCTATGGTTTCAAAGCTGATGATTTCTATGTCTCCTTAAGATTATATTCTTGTCAAAGAATAAAGTGATTGTTTGAGTTCAAGACATTGGTGGCATTTTGAATACTACTTTAAGCTAGATTTGTGTTGTGTATGTTGGGTTTGGCTTCTCTCGGAGCATTTCTCTCAATATCTTTTAGAGGTATGCACCCTGTCTATTCAATCAATCTGAATGATCAGAAAAAACATCTCACATAACTTTTTAAAATTACATATATATTTACAGAGAATTATAAAGAGATTCACTTTTATAAAATACAAAAGCTTTTTAATCCAATCAATAGTTTAGATTTACTAGTGAGGAATACTGAAAAGAAAAAGGATACTGAGGAGATAAACTTCCGTGTATCTCATGGCTTATGGATAATAGTAATAGCAAGTTACTCAAATTTGAAATAGCCTTGGCATGATTGAATATGTAGTACAGGATATGTTGGATTTATGCCCAGAAAAAGTGGAGAATTATGAAGAGAAGTTGAAGATATTCTATAAAGAGCACATTCATTCAGATGAAGAGATTCGTTATTTTTTAAAAGGGAGCGGGTATTTGGATGTGAGAGACAAAAATGACCGTTGGATTCGCATTTTGGTTAAGCCAGGTGATCCCATCATTTTGCCTGTTGGAATCTACCATCGCTTCACCTTGACACAAGCAACTATGTCAAGGTATGAGTCTTCCTTTCTCAAGGCTTCTTTCCATCTGGGAGGAAATGTTAATTGCAATTCGAATGTTGATGAAATATCATGATTTAGCTTATTAATTACTTGATTTTATGTGTTTTGAGTTGATAAAACATGTTAACTTCTAATTAAAAAAATATACTCTTTTTCCCTATAAATAGATTAGATTAAGGATTTTAATTAAGTTAGTTAATATGGTATGTGTTTTTTTTCTTATACACTTGAATCAATCTGAGAGAAAAAAAATGGCGGAGAAAGATGATGGATTGGGCTTAGGTTTGAGTCTAAGCTTGGGTTTGGGAATGAACCCTTCTTCTTCTTCTTTGAAGGAAATTGTCATGCAGAGTAAGAAGTCTTTGAATCAGAGAACTTCATGGAATGATATTTTCCACCTACCTGGTCAGATTCCTCTTCTCCTTCTTTCTTTATTCAGTTTTTCGTTTTGTTTTGTTTTGTTTTGTTTCATTCACGTGCTTTGTAACTTCCTGATTGATTCATTAATTCATACACATGCAATTGAAAAAACCCAGAAATTTCTGCAGTTTTCCATTTCAGATATAGCTTCGATAGCAATTTTGTGAATGTTTTACCCACAAAATTGTTAAAAAAATGTTCTTTACAATCAAAAAGGCAATACCTTTATTTTGATTCACAAATATGATCATCACTGTTAACTTCAAAATTTCTTGAATACTATTGTGATAGATAGACATGTGTGTATATGTGTGTTTTTGGGGTTTGACCTCTTATCTCAGATGTCTCAAGCATCAGCGGGAAGAGGAGTGAGAGAGAGTCTATTGGCGGCGGTGACAGCGACGGAGGAGGCGGCGGCGGCGATGGAGATTCTTCTAGGAAGAAGCTCCGGCTGACTAAGGAACAATCTATTGTGTTGGAGAAAACATTAAAGGAGCATAATACCTTTTGTATTTTTTAATTGAATTGAATTAATTGATTTTTTAAATTGAAACATGAATAACTCGGGGGTTACACACAAGTTAGATGGAATCATCTAAACCTTTCATTTTCGCTCTATGATGATCATTACTGATTGGTTCGTTCCAAACTTCTCTTGTGCCTTATGTAATTGTAGATGGCTCCCTTGCTATGAAGCAAAACACTCTTATTTTACTCATACCGTATTTTTGTATTTTTGGGCGATCAGAACATTGTGTGTGTGTGTGTGTGTACACGTAGTTGTCACAATATCTGTATTATATGTCGTATTCTAGTGTGTGGCTTTTGGTTTACCCGAGACAATTTCTTCAGTTCTATTTCTTAACTCTATTCTCCTATGGTAGTTGATTATGTTGCTGTGTGGTTAGATTTCCAGTCAACATTTACGTGCAGTTTTTAGCAAGCCCCTCTTATTGCATAGTGTTTTTGGGTCCCTAGAAAAAGCAAACTATTGAATAATATGTTATCATGGTAACATTTAGCACCAATCGTTGTTTGATGGGATGCTGTTTGTCTTAATTCTTAAACTCCTTAAACTGCGAACTAGATTGAGCAAACCGAATTGACTAACAAACTTGGTCAATTTTTGTTCCTGGATCTACGAAGATATATCATATAAATCTAGCATTTGACTTAGACTTTTGCCAAAGAGAAGGAGAGACCTTGAACTTTCCACCTATTTTTGAGTAAATCCAATATAAAAGCTGAGCAGCCATTTTACTCTTCAATCATGTGTCCTTTCATCTGATGTAAAATGCTTTATGATCTGCAATCTTATCTGATGTTTTGTTCTTTTTTATACTTCTTCCATATGTGCCAGGAATTCGTGCTTGAATATGTTAGTTAAATAGTTGTTACTCTTTCTATAGTTCAAGAGATGGCAGTTTGTGTTTTGAAAACTAGTTATTAATTCCTACACGTCATCTCATATATTGAATTTCTTGTGTGTGTTGTAAAATTCCTTTCAATTTTTATTAAGTTCACATGCCATTTTCTATTGATTTTAGTGTTAAGTTGAGCTAATTATCTGATTGGAGATAGGACTATTAATTGTTTTCTATATCCTATTTTCACAACACTACAGTAGTCATGCATCTGATATTTTGACAAATCTTGACATTTAGATTACATGATTATTATAATTGATCACCCTGAGTCTTTTTCCGGTGGCATTTGCAAAACAGTTTGCACATCTTGTTCCCATTATTTGCCAAGCCCAACTTGTTGGATTTGTTTTTCCTTGTTCATATACATCTCATTTGATTCAATCTGTCAAAATCCTCTTGGTTGCTTGCTAATTTATGCTTTCACTTGAGCTAGCTTCACATGAGTTGTAATCTAGCAGACAGGAACTGCCCTTTTTTTGTTTTGTTTTCCTTTTATCTTTTTATGATAGTTGTTCTTAGCTTCTTTACAATCTTACATTTTTTCTCACTCATTTGTGCTTAGAATGTTTGAAAGACTTAAGTTTTTGTAGTATGTTAATATGTCCTTACTGTTTCTTTCTGATTCAAACCATCCACCCATTGCAATCTTAAATGTCTGTTTGTTAATGACTTGATGATCATTTCTTGTATTACAGGGCTTCGAAGGTAGGGATTTAGATACAATGGGGGGAGACTTGTGATTTTCATCAGGTTGTCTATAGAGTCACTGGGGCTGAGATTTACTGGGGTACGTCTGAACAGTGAGAAATATGGAATTCGTAGACTCACTTTGCCCTGTGTTTGTGAGACTCAACTTCGAGGTTTTTCTGTACAGACAACATTGGTCCCCTTAATATCTTCTCCTGAAGTCATGCCTGATAGTCAGAGCAATGCTTCAAGCTTCTACCTTGAGGAATCTGATTTAAAAGCACTATTGGCTCCTGGTTGCTTCTATAATCCTCATGCTTGCTTGGAGATCACTGTTTTTACTGGCAGGAAGGAGTCGCATGGTGGAGTTGGCATCAAGAGACAGCAAATTGCGATATTTAGAATGCAGGTTGGACCTGAATGGGGGTGAAGGAAAGCCTGTGATTCTCTTTAATGGGTGCATAGGCATTGGCAAAAAAAAAACATGAGATTGGAAAACCAGGGGCAGAGCTACTTGTAAGAGTGAAACTAGATCCTGATCCGAGATGTTTTCCAGTTTGAAGATGTCACCGCATTGAGCCCTCAGATAGTTCAGCTCTGAGGATCCATTAAGCAGCCAATCTTCAGTTGCAAGTTTGACAAGGACAGGTGATATGATATTCCTGATCTAATATTGCATCCAATTAATGTCTTCGTCTTTATATCTTCCTTAAAGCCGTAAGCTATTCTTTCTGTAGAAGATAGATTTGTGTTTATACTCACGGACTTGTATGATCCCAATCTTTCCAAATCCTTTCCCCGTTTCTGCTGCAATATGTTACTTGAGGTGTGTCCATAAATGTCTATGTAATGGTAGTTAAAGTAACCTTCTTCTCCAAGGCAAGTCTACTTACATTGGCTGTTCCTGTGGTGTGCTTTTGCTGTACTTCCTTTGGTCATTGGACTAATTTGTCTTCTCCGTTTTTGTAAGGAGTAAAAAACTAGTTGTTAATGAAATTTTTGATAGTAATGAAATGACAGGGTATCCCAGGTTGACCCGTTAAGCAATTACTGATCTGGTTCCAGGGAGAGTTCAGATTTGGAAACGGAGAGGAGGAAGTGAAAGGGATGGAAGGCGAAGATACATGATCTTTCTGGGTCGGCTGTTGCAGCAGCTTCATAACAACTCCCTTTGTGCCGTCAACTCCCTTTGTTCCGTCTATTTTCTGAAGCGCAAGAAGGTGGCAAACTTTTTATGTCCCAAATACACACACACACACACACTGGTGTGTTTGGATTGAGCTTCAAGTGATTTTTTTTATAATGACTTTTTCAGAAGTAAGATTGGATAAAAGTCAGATTGTGTGAAGTGATTTATGTTTGGATTTGTGATGATAGAAGTGACTGTTTTTTAATCTGACTTTTAGAAGTATGTTTGGATGATTATTTTAAAAAGCAAGTTTAGATGAAAAATTACTAAAAAAGGCATTATTGTTATTAAATAATACATATATAATATGTATATATTCTTATTAAAGGCTTAGTTTCTCCCTTATTTTCAGGAAAATAATTTTAAAAAATAATATTTTTAGCTCAAAGGAGTATATTACGGGAGAAAGTAGTTATAAATTATTATGGTAAATTTTTGGAGATAAAAAGAAAATTTTATATTAAAAGAAAATATATTGTTTGAGAATTTTAAGGGTCTAATAGTCTAATTTTCCTACCCATTTTATTAAATAATACATAACAAAAGGCGTAGGACCCACCAGAAGATAGAAGTCAGAAGCCAAAAGCCACTTTTTTTTGCTTCTGACTTTTGGCATTACAGAAGTCATTTTAGACCAAAAGTCATTCTGAAAATTTGCCCATCCAAACATAATTTTTTTTTTCTAAAATGACTTTTGCTTCTACAATGCACTTCGGGGGCTAGAAGTAAGATCCAAACATGCACATAAATGCGGAGAAGGGTGGGGAATTTTACATGGACACTGAAGAACAGATGAAAAGTGTACTTTCAACTGCTAGTCCAATGCCCAGCCCACAAAGCAGTGGAGACTTTGGTGCTCTAAGCCCCATAACAGGAGGCTTTGTGATGAGCTGTAGAGTTTGTAACGCCTTGAATTTTCTACTATATTATAACAATTTTTAATTGAATTATAACCACTTTTCAATGTCAGAAGCCCAAAAATACAGAAAAATTTAAAACTTTTCTTTTAAAACATTAGACCAACCTTCTGTTGGTTGGAATGGGCTTTTCAGACAAATTGAAATAATTTAAAACTCTTTATAACATAAAGTGGTTAATAAAACAATTAAAAATACACTAACCCTCTTAAAGGAGTCTATTCATAATTCATAATACTTATGAAATTTAAATCTCTTAATAAATTTATACAATTCTATTTTCTATACTTTCTGCTATTAATTTAATAATTTAATTTTACAATATATGCAAATAACCTTATTAAAATATTTACTGCCTCTTGCTTTCCAAATTAAAATCCTAATTTCTCCGTCTACTCTTCTTCCCCAGCTAGCTTCTTTCAACCTGCTAAACTGAAAAATGTTTGGGGAAGGGGGTGAGATTGGAAATCCCAATAGCAGTTTCTTTCATTAACTTATATTATCATGCTAGCATTGACATGTATACATTTCATAAACCTGAACAAATAAAACAATTATACATACTTCCTGCGCTCAATCTCTACCAGCCACTATTAACAATATATTCGTTAACTAGTGGAGGCCTCACCTGCAGGATTTCTCGTTATAACATTTAAAGTTATAACTAACTGATCTGGCAAAGGGGGAGCGACCCACCTAAGCCTGGAGTACTCCATAAACTCTATGCAGGAATTAACAAGGCTTATCACCTTCATGCATAATGTAAACTTGAAACAGATATTACAAAATAATACATGCAATTTCTTTTCTGTAATGAAATAAACTGCTACCTGGATACCAGCACTTAATCCTTAGCTGACTCTTTCCTTTCACCGAGGATCCACCTCCATTATCTTTTCCTATAATTAGGTATAACATATATCATATATTAATATCTGTTCTTATTTCTAATAATTTGACGCCTCTCACGATCATATATTTCTACTTATAATTCTACCCTTTCCCTTTCTAATATATGTTTAAATCTTAATCTCTGATTTAATTATTAATCACACAACCATTCATAGGCATTTTTCAATGATTAATCAATACACATATTTACAAACACATTCATAAAAACATCCTAATGATTTGATATCAACTTTATATCATATATTAACATACATAACAACTTACTTTACCTAATTAAATTCAATAGGTTTAAAATAAATTTCTATTAATTATATTTTTCTTCCACATTACTAATTATTTTCTACAACTCAATCTGTTATAATTAACTCGATCATTTTAAAATCAAGAAGTCTTTTAATTATTTTATTTCAATTAATCTTTCTTATTCTCAATGTTTGACTAATAATTTTATAAAACTTTTCTTTAAAGATTATAGTCATTCACGCACACAAGTACACACCTAAATATTTATATATTCATTTCCTATTTATTACAAAGTTTCAAAAATAATAAATCAATCAATAGTGTAAACCAAGCCCATTTACTTCATTTATTAAAGAATACTACAAATCAAATCATCAATCAACAATATAAATCAAGCCCATTTACTTTTACCATGAAAACAATTAATTTTAAATTTTGTTATCATCCATAACTCATCAAACAATACATACTACCATATTATCCAATATTCAAATCAGAAGAATAAAATCAATCAAGCAACTTCAATCACGCCCCAAACCAACTGATTAACAAAACTATTTAAATCATTATTCTTATTGAATTTCTAAAGTTCCCATATTTATCTC
Organism: Mimosa bimucronata; assembly: GCA_037074515.1. Lineage (NCBI taxonomy): Eukaryota > Viridiplantae > Streptophyta > Magnoliopsida > Fabales > Fabaceae > Mimosa > Mimosa bimucronata. The sequence continues at coordinate 40,045,906 of CM073439.1, forward strand.
TATATAATAAATTCTTAAGCTTTTCTTTTAAATTTCAAATCTTCTACCATTTAATTAGCAAAAGGACTTATGTATATAACATTTAAGTTCGTAAAGAACAACTTCCCTTTTCAATTCACAATTAATAGACTAACCTAATCAAATATGAATTTCATCATAATAGAGTCTTATTCACTATCAAACACAGCCCAATCGACCATATTAACCTCGTCTAGCCATAATTCACAGAATTCTAATACATTGAAGTTTCAGTTTCACTACATTCACAAATTAGATATCATCTGTTAAGGTACATCAACAAAGTAGAAGATTTTAATCCTAAACAACAATTCCTAATTCCTAAAATAGAACATACTATCATTCTTGTTCCTTATTCTCAGGCCCTAAGATTCTCATATCCATATATATATTCTTACCAATATTAAAGCTTCAATTAAGCATATAATATCAACAATTTCCCTCCTCCCCTATCAATGAAACCGCATGGCAGAACATCCCATGAAAAGGAAGAAAGTCTGAATAAATTCCAAATACAATCAATCAGACATAAATTTCAGAATTTCACATACTTTTATGAGAAATTTAGCATATGAAACCATAAACAAATTTCATTTCTATTTCTTCCATTTCTTCCTATCATCACCGACACCTCAACCAAAACATATATTTCTTATTAAATTTGTATCCAAATCATACCTCTTTAAATTACCAAGATTAACTCAACCATTTACTCATATACAAAATTCATAATTCCGTATTCTTAATCCTTTGGTTATCACAAAGCAGAGCAACCAAAGCACATACAATCACATAAGCCAGCAAAACAACAGAGCAACAAATAACAAACTCCACCAGCCCATGATCAGTAACAATAACATCACACACATATCACTCTTACAAGAAATTCCCTTTTTAATTTCAAGCATCCTAAATTAGAAAATCAGACATTCAGGACATACTCCCTTCAATAAATTTTCTTATTCATTATCACAATATCTTAGCTCATATGTACACAGTATTCAAGAACAGAGGTACCAGAAAATTGGTCCTCAAACCCCACGGCCAACGCAGAACAGGAACAGAGAATAAATTCCAATCAACACAACAATTAATCAAATTAATCCCATTTCAAATTAATGAAAACAAAGCACTAGCAAAGAGCAAAGAAAGAACAAGAATCAGCTGGACAGAGGGCACAGTTCGGCCAGAACTGAACAAGAATACGAATCATTCAAAACAATCAATAATAAATACATTTACTCCAATTTAGACTAATCAGAGCACAGCATCAGTGAAGAACAGAAGAGAAAGAACAAGAAATTCGAAGGAACAGAGGAAAGGGAAACAGAAACGATGAACCAGAAATTTCAACACACAAAGCATTATATGACCTTAAAATCACTCCTAATCACGGTCAATTAAGTGTTCGATCATTAAACACCCAGAAATCACCAAGGAGGGCGACGGATGAACAGTGCCAAGATTGGGGTTTTTTGATTAATCTGACCAAACACTCTTCCCTTCCCAAATTCGTTCTTGGGGTTTGTTAATCGGACCCTAGGCTTCATTTTAATGGATTCAAGAACTCCAAAAACCCCTAAAATCCGAATCAATCCCCCCCAAAATCTCGCTCGAATCGGACCAGAGAAGAGGGAAAACGAAGGGAAGGAACTCACTCAAAGCTATGCCGAGCTTTCCTTGAACGTCCGCCGCCGTGAACCGCCGTCCTCGCCGCCGATGATCACTGGAACCAGAGGAAGCCCGAGAGTGGCGTGAGGAAACGAAGGAACCAGAGGGAGACGGGAATGAGAGAATGAGAGAGTGAGTAATATATAAGGGTTGAGGGGAAATTTCAACTTCTGACCCCTAATACTTTCTTCTTTTCAATTTAATCCCTGAAATAAACTTTTTATTATTTTCAGTTTAGTCCCTTTTTCAGAAAATAATTTTCTAAAATTAATTCTTATATCATATTAAAGATTTTCTTACTCATATATTTCTTTGAACCTCAAAATAAATTTTCTAAAGTTCTCAAATTAAAATTTATCTTCTAATTATTTTTCTTTATTATCTAATAAAAATAATCCTTATAAATTACTAAAATTACCTAAAACATCATATATTTATTTTTCAATGCTTTTTAATATTTTACTAACATTCCCAAAAAAAACTAAATAATTACTTATATCTATTTTAAAAATTTGGGGTGTTACAGAGTTCAATGCGAAGGTCAACGCAGCAAGCCGTTAGTTCAACTTGCCATGAGACATGTGACTTGTTTGGAGGATGCCGCCATGTTCATGGCACTTGCAGCTGCCGTTGACCTTAGTATTGAGGCGTGCAGGCCATTCAATAGGAAGTTAAAGAAAGGTCCCCGACATTCTGTATGAAAAACAAGTGAAAAGTTGCTGACTTGAAAAAATGATGAGACACTTCACTTTCACTTTCATTGATGCAATAGATGGAACAATGTACAGTATATATATGTTGCTTTATACAATTAGAACGCCTAAAGTTTCTTGAACTATCCTCAATCTGCAAGGATCCTACTTCTGGTAGTTGTAATTATTAAGTTTAATATGCCTCTAGCGTCAAGTAATTGTATTCTGTGGTCAACATTATGATGATGATGCTGAATGTGCAGTAGCTTTAGTTTTAACTTCAATCTTCAGAGCCAAGTCTTTTCATACTTGTGAAATTTTCTGGAATCATTTGTCAGGAACAATAGACATTAAAGTTATCTCCTGATATAGGTGGGAGAATAGAAGGCAGGGAAAATCTCTGGATATAAACTTTTGAAAGAGGCATATCTGGTATTAAATTATCAGATTGAATCATTTATGATTTATGTGAAGTTAATGGCAAAATCCCATTCCATTTAAGGGGATAGGTCAAGTGCAATTGGGTTTCATTTTCCTCGTTGGATGACATGCCTATAAACAATTTTCAGCTTTTCTTTGTTACAGACAATTCCGAGTCTTAATGGAATCATACTACTGAAAGACCAGATTTTTTTTTTCTTTCAAATTTATATTTATATATTTAAAAAATTTGTATGAAGTTGCAATATTTGGAAGCTGTGCTTAACACAGCTTTGCTTGCCGCATGGGTTTTAGGCAATGCACTGATCTTGCCATCTTGCGGAGGAAAATTTAAAATAAAAATGGTAAAAGAATGAACAGAAAATGGCACAAGTAATCTGACCATTACCTAATTCAAGAACATCATAAACTTGAAATTGCAGAGGTGTACTTTGGAGGGATGACTTAATCCTAGTTTCAGGCATGATGTCTAAAATGATGTTAAATTGAAGTAGATTGTATATACAGAAATCTCAAGAAAACCATGCTGTCAAGGTCAAAACATATTATACATATACTACCGGGAGATCAAGTTAATATATATATATATATTATAAATTTGTTCAACAGTCTTACTTCAATAAATACTGCCATTAACAATGTTCAAATATGGAGTATCTCTAAAGCTACTGCCACACAATACTAACAGATGACATTATAGACATCTCATGCTGCATGCAGTTCCCCCACACACTACACACACACACACACACACTTGAATAGTCTGTGACTTATATATATATATATATATATATTAAAGACTCTTAATGAGCTTCAAGTGGCACACCCACTTTCACAAAGCTTTTGAGATATTCCTTTCTCGCAGGGTGATCTTCCTGTGGCCGATTATATGATGTCCACACTGGCTCTCCCTTGAATAGCCTCATTAACTGCACAAACACACACCCCATGATGTAACAGCTAGCTATTAATTATCTGAGTTATATTACCTCCAATAAAATTACAAAACCAAATTTGAAGTATAACAGAACCATGAATTCATAACATAAATAGGAAAAGATGTGCATAGTAGAAGGGAGGCTTTTCAATTTTTACGCAATTACCCCTACATATGTTCTCTCAACTATAATTAAGGGAGGGAATTAAGGAAGATGTTTAAAGTATTCAAGTAAAAACATGTCATACTAACTACCTTAACTAATATCCTTAATATAATCAAATTGGGTAAAGATATCTATATTTATGATCGGAGAGTATCGTTTAAATAGCAATTTTACATTTCCTCCCATATGAAAAGAAGCCTTGAGAAAGAAAGACTCATACCTTGACATAGTTGGTTGTGTCAAGGGTAAAGCGATGATAGATTCCAGCAGGCAAAATGATGAGATCACCTGGCTTAACCAAAATGCGAATCCAACGGTCATTTTTGTTTCTCACATCAAAATACCCCCTCCCTTCCAAACAGTAACGAATCTCTTCATCCTGATGAATGTGCTCTGTATAGAACATCTTCAACTTCTCTTCATAATTCTCCACTTTTTCTGGGCATAAATCCAGCATATCCTGCACCACATATACCCATGTTAAGTGAGGTTTGATTATTCTCCAAGTGACATATTTATTGTGGACTAAGACATTTTTCTAGAAATGACTTATGCTGTGGACTGGATGGAGTTGCATCTTACAAAAGTTTGGAGCGGACATAGAAATCATCAGCTTCAAAACCAAAGAATAAACTTAACTATAATTTTTAGGGGGAAATTACTAGAAAGTCTCAAAGAAGGAATTTAATTACACACAAGTCTGAAAACAACTGAGGAGCATGCATTGAAAAATCATAGTGCATGAAATGATGTCATATTTTTGTTGCTCACTTGTAATTGGGATTTTTTGTCATTAATTCTCTTCTTTGGGACCTCATGGTAATGCTCTCTAATTTTGAAGCACTTATTGTTGTCTGATTATCCCATTCAAAATATGGTAAATAAATGCTTTTATTACTTTTCAAACAAACAAAAAAAACTTTTACTACTCAGAATCACGTCAAACTCTCAGAAATTTTCACCTGTTTTATGTATGCATACATGTATGTATTTATATAAAATATGATAGCAAATGGCTTCAATCCTAAATGCAGACAAACAACTATTGGGAGACCAGTTGAGCATGCAAAATCAAATAAAATCCCAAAGCATTCAAATCTTTTAGCCAATGAACCATTCCCCCCCCCCCCCTCCTGTCTGTAGGCTGATTTTGTGATGTAATACTATTATGTACTCATAATAACTCATGCTCTTTTCTTTTCTTGTACCAAAAGAATTAAACGTATGCCCTGTTTCAAGGGGGAATAAAGCAATTTTTTCTCTGTTGCGTTTTAAAAATGGAAACCAATAACCTGTATGTAAGTTCTTCCCTCCCTCCATCCACAATGTTACTAAGAAGTTAAATCTCTTCAATTCAATCCACCTACCCCACGTTGGCAACATTTTGCAGCATGTTTGTTACTAAATTTAATACTCCCTCCTGTGGTTAACATAAGAATTTAAGACATATTGATTATATTTGTCAATGTTTTCCCAAATTATCCTTATTTATATTCTCTCACTACTAATCAAGTAAGAGTATGTGTGAAAATTATGGTGTTTCAGAAAAGACACAATATATTAATTAATCCAATCATTAATTTAATCTAATTAGGTAAATATGTTTAGGACCGGAGTACTAACTAATAATAAGAAACAAATAAAAGAAAACTGGTGGCAGTAATAACTTCAACCTTTTCCCTAAACTTTTTTCATCCTTTCAGGCGTGCAGCATAAAAAAACGGATATAATTTAATTATGATTCATTCGCAAGTTCCAAGTAAAAAGAGAAAACAAAAAATCTTGCAGCTTTATAAATTGGGGAACAGAATAATAAAGAATTGACTAAATTAATAAAAAAAAAATAGCCAAAAAAAAAAGTACTTACCAAGTAATTGTATCCTCTCTCCTCTCGAATCTTCCTCAACCCTTCATCGTTCTCGTAATCATTCGGATTCAGCTTCCAATACAACACTCCCAATTCTGCAAATTCACAATTTTCACCAAAAATCACCCCTAAATTAACCAAACTATACACCTATTATACACACACACACACACACACACACACACACACACACACACACACACACACACCTGCCAATTGGTCCATAGACACAAATTCCTTGGGGTTACGATGGTGAGGAAGCCTTGGATCATCATCCAAGTCGTCTTTGAACCATGCCTGCCACAATTTAATCCATATTTTACAATTTCAAACCATAATCATATTTTTGGCCAAAAAAAAAAGGAGCAAGAATGATGTGGATCTTCGTTCTCAATATTAGGGATTAGTTCATGAGAAAAGGAAAATTAGTACAGTGAAGTAGGAGGAGGCCTCACCTGGACCGCCATGAATGATTGGTGTGGTAAATGAACAACTCCGCCTCGTGTGAATCTGGTGGGCACATAGTACTATTTATATAGGACACCAAAAACATGATTTTCTTCATACAAACGGAAAAAAAAAACTTAAATATACAATTGGACACTTGGTTCTTGTCTTTACTAAGGATTGTTGTGGTCCATTAACTTTAAAATTTTTTTTTTATCATTTTTATGTTAATGTCGTTGGAAAAGAATGTTGATGTTCAATTTTTTAAATTGGTAAGATATTAATTATAATTTTCAAAATAACAGTGCTGTTATAAAAAAAAATCATTAGGGATAAAAGACTGAAGACACTATTCATAAAGTTATGGGATGAAAATGAAACATTGCCTAAAATTAAAGAGCTAAAAGTGCACTTCAGTTAAAAAAAATGTATTATTTTCTTCTATTCTTAATTTATTATTTATATGTTTCTTCTCCTAAATCAAATCTTGGATTTTGCTTCTTTACTATAAAATAAATCATTCATTTTACTATGTTACAACCATAAGTTCATGTAACTTCGTTTTAATTTGTTAGCAATGATGTTGTTAAGCCCTATACATAAGTTAACAGTGTTAATGGGTAAAATTGAAAATTTTAATTATGATTAATAACATACAAATGTCAAATTAAAAAATATATAATTACCAGTAGGTCGGAAAGCTGCTAGAGCCTTGAAGAATCAATTTCTTGTAATTCATGAGCATTACTCAGAATGAATGAATGAATGAATAAATAAATAAATAAATAAATAAATAAATAAATAAATAAATAAATAAATAAATAAATATTTATTGAGGCTTAAAAGACACAGTGTACTTGTCATAACAAAAGGACAACGTTGTACATTTGTGGCAGTAATTATTTGCCAAAACTTAGTGACAAATCCATACAATATGAATCTGGTGGGCGTCTCAACGTGTAGAGAAATATCCATTTTGTCGTTTTATCTGATTTTTCGAGGTGCCTCTGTTTCGTGATTACTTGGAATAATTTATCTGGGATTTGGAATTAGTTTTGAATGGCTTTTATCATTTTGTTTATGTTTTATTTTATTTGAATATTACTTCCCAGATAAAATAATTACATAGGATAAATAAACAAGAATAAAGAAAAAACATATATAATTTCCTCTCACCTTCAAATTCGTCCAACTAAGTTTTGAAGTGAGAAGGACAGTTACGTATTGTAGTTAGATTTACTCAACTCATTACTAAACAACTAGCTGTTGGAACATAAGGTTCTAAGGGCCCGTTTGGTTCACGGAATCCCCACCGATGGAAGTGGAAAATCAGCATTTTCCCTCGGCCTGGCGTGTTTGGTTGGCGGATCGTCCATATTTTCAGTTCCGGCAGCGGGGCTATTTTCCTTTATATAAGGGAAAATCGGTTCCCACCGTTTTTGGTGAGAACCGATTTTCCCGTGTGCGATGGAACGTGTGGATGACCATTTTAGCCTTGCCCAGTCTTCCTCTTCTCCTTCTTCAACCCATCTTCGTTTGAAGACCGCCGAATCCTCACCTTCTCTTCCGTGTTCTCGACCTCTTGTTTGTGAAGAAGATGAACCAAGATCTGGATCTGAAGAAGAGTGGAGAAGAAGAATAATTTTTGTCCAGGGAAACTCAACCCATCTTCGTCGTCGATTTCGCCCATTCTTCCTCTTCTCCTTCTTCAACCCATCTTTGTCACCAATTTCGATGGACAGGGGAACGAGACTCTCGGATTCATCGTCCCTTTTGGTCTGCAACTCCCTCCCTCCCTCCCTGCTGCACTAGTCACGCTCACAGAGGGAAGAAGAAGAATTGTATTGTGTGTGTATTCTGGGTATTTTTTCTTTGTTTTATTTTCTTCATCTCTTGTGTTTCTGCCTGAATATAGATACCCAAAAACTCTGATGGTGATATTGTGTGTATATTTTGGGTATTGCATTGCATTATGATTGAAATTTTTCTAGAGATTTCGACGTAGTTAAACTCTAATTTGGACGGTCAAACTCGAATTTGGCAGACTAATTTAGTGTGAAAATGAGGTCAAACTCGAACCCAACTAATTTGGCAGACTAATTTAGTGTAAATATGATTTTTTTTGAAATTTTATTTTATATTTATATTTTTTTATTGTAATTATTTACCTGATATGAGAAGTAATTGAGAGTTTAAACTTAAGAAGTGAGTTTGAAAATTTTAACAAGAGTTTGAGGAAGAAAATGTGAGAGATATATTTTTATTGGATAAACAAAGATAGTTGGAGCTTCAAGAGAAGTTATTAAAGACACAAAATTCTCTTCAAGTAATTATGTAGTTATTTTTTAATCATATTATATAAATATATGTATGTTAAAATTAAAATCATGTGATTTATTTAACAGAAATGTTTTTTATTTATTTATGTAAATTATAAACTTTTTTTATTAAAATTAAAGATTTATTGAAATTATAATTATTAGAAATAATTTATTCATTTATTTTTATGATTATTTAATTTTAAAATATTATAAAATTTTATATTAGTGAGTATAATTAAAAAATACTCATTAAGGGTAATATGGTCATTTGTATCTATTTCTGTGTTTCCTTACCACTATTTTCAACCAACCAAATATAAAATTTTCCATTCCATTTCATTCCTTTCCTGTGTGTACCAAACAAATCGACTTCCTTTCCATTCCATTCCATTCCTTTCCTTTCCATTCCATTCCGTCCGAAAATTTTCTGTGAACCAAACGGGCCCTAATTCTTTCTAGGCCTATCCATTTTTTTAAAAAAAAAACAGGAAATAAATGATGATTATATCCATGATGGACAGTATCTTAATTGTTTTTGAGTGGAAAGTGAGTATATATTCACAAAATGTCAAAATTCATGTACAAACACTAATGTGGGCTTTCGATAAAGCCCAAGACACCATTTACATTAGCAGTATGCTTTACAAGAGATGAGACAGAAATGATAATACTTTCAGGTGTCATGGTTTCATTTGCAAAAATACTTTTGTTCTTGCTATCCCATAATTTCCAACAGAGGGTACCAAAATATAGCCTCCAGTGTGTCCCCATGCATCTTGGGTTCAAATTCCAGAGAAACCACTCCTTGAATGGTCTTCAAAAAAATCCTTGTAATATATTGTGTGGAACTATATTCAACCAGCAGCTACGTGCTATGGGACAGTGGCGCAATACGTGGTCCATACTTTCTATGTTTGCATCACAGCGACTACACCTTCCTTCATCTGTCAATCTTCTTCTGATCCTCTCTGCATTAGTGAGCAGCCTTTCTTTGAAGGCTAACCAGAGAAAAACTCTGATTCTTTCAACGCCAGGCCATTTCCAAAACCAGTCCCAATGCTTTTCTTTAACGCCATCTGATAGCTCTTGTATAGCTTGATAAGCTGAAGATACTGAAAAAGCCCCATTTGCAGTGAGGTTCCAGTTGCAAATGTCCTTAGTATTAGATTCTCTAGGTGGATCAGTGGCCGCAATGCACAGATTAATGTTAGGGGGAAGAAGGTGCTCAAATTTAGCCCAACTCCACTGACCATGGACATCTGTGTATTCCTTCAATGTTTTGTTCACTTTAGATTTTGCTACCTCAACATATGTAAGGTACTGTAAGGGTCCCATGTCTCCAACCCAATGATCTCTCCAAAATCTGATTGTTTGGCCATCACCAATTTCCCAGGACATGTTAAGTGAAGCAGTAGGCCAGATAGCAGCAATACTGCGCCACGTATGTGAGGCATTTCTTGTCTTAAATTCATAATTGCTTTTTGCACTCCAGTGATACTTGGCTCTCATTACCTGAACCCATAACTTTGCTGGTTCACTGACCAGACTAACCGCGAGTTTTGAAAGAAAGCCTGATTTTACCCATGCAAGTTCTTCATACCACAGCCTCCTTGATCCCTCGGGAGACACATGTCACTCCAGCTAACTAAATTAACTTTGCGCCCTAAACTATCTGAGCCCCATATGAAATTTCTGATGGCCTTTTCTATTTTTTTACAACATATGACTGGAATTTGGGAGGCTTGCATTGTGTAGAAAGGAATAGCACTCAATATGGCTTTAGCAAGAGTGATCCTTCCCACGAGTGAGAGTGACCTGGCCTTCCATGTTGACAATTTAGACTGCACAGCTTCAATGAGATATCTATACGTGTCAGTACAAACTTTTCAGTGTAACAAGGGAACACCAAGATACTTCCCCAGATGCTCCGTTCGTTGGAATTGGAGTGTTTGACAGATACGGTCCTTTTCCTGTCTCCTGACACTCTTCGAGAAGTGAATGCGAGTTTTGCTATTACTAACAACTTGCCCAGAAGCCTCGCAAAATTTTTTGAGTATTGTTTGGATCAGATAGACTTGATCTGCTGCTGTGCTACTGAAGAGAATAAGATCATCAGCAAAGAAAAGGTGCGATAAGGGTGGTCCTTGACGACATAACTTGATTGGTTCCCATTGCTTTAATTCCACAGCTCTAGATATGCTTTGAGACAATCGTTCCATGCAAAGTATAAAAATATAAGGAGACAATGGGTCTCCTTGTCTTATACCTCTTGAAGGTTTGAAGGGAGGTGAGGCTCGGCCATTCCATATCACACTCAGTGTGCTTGTGGTAATACAATGCATAATAATTCTTATAATTCTTGGAGGAAACCCAGCATCCTTCAAGGTGTATTCAATAAATGCCCAACTAAGTTTGTCAAAAGCTTTTTCTAGGTCAACTTTTATAGCAAGCCATCCTTTCTTCCCTTGTTTCCTCTTCATGGAGTGAATGACTTCCTGCGCTACGATAATATTATCAACTATGCTCCTCCCTTTGACAAAGCTTGATTGAGGTGGGGATATGAGAATCGGCATTAGAGGTTTAAGCCGCATTGTAATGATTTTAGTAATCAATTTATAGGCAACCATGCAAAGACTTATAGGCCTGAAGTCCTTGACAGTAGTTGGGCTAGACACCTTCGGGATTAGAGCAATGGTAGTGCCGTTCAAGTCCGCTGGCAAATCTTGGCCATCAAAGATCCCGGATACCATTTGGTGAAGGGAAGGTCCCACAGTGTCCCATTGACTTTGGAAGAAAAGGGCATGTAAGCCATCAAGCCCCGGAGCTTTGAGTGGTTTCATTTCGAATAAAGCTTTCTTAACTTCCTCCATAGAGACATTTGCATTGAGGGAGGACCACTGTGTGGGAGTAAGTAATGGGAACATACCCCTGTGCTGATACACTTCCAAATTACCCGGAATGCCTCTATATAGTGTGGAATAAAATTCTCTTACCATGGTTGCCAAGTCCTGCTCGTCTGTTACCCAAGTACCTTCATCATTCTTCAAGGCTGTAACTTTGTTCTTTGAGCGACGAATCCTTGCTTTAGTATAGTAGTAGGATGTGTTACGGTCTCCCAAATTAATCCAGTCTACCCTGGCCTTCTGGAGCCATAACAACTCCTCTTGTAGATAGGTAATCTCATATTCCTGAGTTAGAGTCTGAATAAGTGTGTTTAGAGAGTTTGACAACAGCCGGTCCTCTAATGCTTTTTGTGCACCATTGATGCGAGCCTCTAGAATTCTTCTTCTTCTCCCAATTTCACCAAACACATCTTTATTCCATATTTTAACTGCCCTTGTGAAATTTAGGATGTTCTCATGAACTGGCAGATCATGTTTCCATGTATCTTTAACCAATTGCGGAAATGATGGATGAGTGAACCATGCAGCAATGAACTTAAAGGGCTTACTTGGATTGCCATTTGAGGGGCTTGCACTAATGTTAATTTTCAACGGATTGTGATCAGACTTCACACGTGGGAGGTGTTGGATTGTCGTGGTTGGAATTGCATTTAGCCATCTATTGTTGACTAAGAAACGGTCCAGCCGCGCTAGCGATAATCCTCTTCTCCAAGTAAAACGTGGTCCTGAGAAATCGAGATCAATTAAGGAGCAGTTCTCAACAAAGTAGCCAAAAGCCGGGCATCCCCATCGACTGGCACCTGAACTTGTCCTACATTCATGTGATGAGAAGACAGCATTAAAATCCCCTGTGATAGCCCAAGGTTCATGTATTCCTCCAGATAGCTTAACTAATTCCGGCCAAAGTTGGACTCTAATTTCAGGCGCAGGACTAGCATACACTGACGTAAGCTGAAATTTTCCTCCCCACTAGTTAAGCGGACTCTTGAGTGTATAAATTGCCAGTGATTTTTTAGAATTTCAACTTCTACTCTATTTTTCCACAATAACCAAATTCCCCCCGAAAACCCGCTAGCTTCTACCCGGTGCGAATTGGGTAGTCCAATCTTTCTGATGACTCTATTAGATTTCTCCCCTGAGATCCTTGGTTCGACAAGAATCAATATATCTGGTCTATGATCTTTTATCAAGGCTTTGAGGACCGAGTGGAATCTTCCCTGCCCGGCTCCTTGACAATTCCACATGAAAATAATCATTGAGATAAGGAGAATGAGATTAGTGCTCCATTCCAGAGCAGTCAACCTCAGTGTCATCCTCTAGAGTATCTTCTGAGAGATCGTCTTCTATGTCTTCATAGTGTTGGTTCAAGGCTTTAGTAATATTCCGTAAGGCCTCATCTGATAGGGATGGGTAGGGTTCTTTCAGTTTGGGTTTAGAGGTCCCAATCTGAACGCCTCTATTTAGTTTTACCCCTAGGTTTGGGCTGGGCTTATCAGGAGGTATGGGAACTATGTTCTCTTTGTTCTTCCCATTGTGGTGGTATTGTTTGGCATTGGGCTTTGTGGCTTTTATTTTATCAAGGTTATCCTGGGCTTTTAGGGTCTTTTTGGGGTTAGGTAAAGAGGCAGATGTGTGGTTGGGGGAATTCACTGGTGATGACATTCGGTATGCTTTGCTGGCAAAGATGAAGTCAGTGGATGGTGTAGAGGATGTCTTTTTTGGGGCCTGAGCTTATGTCATAGGCTTCTTTTTGTTTTCTTTCGTCGGGTTCCTTATTTGGTCTGGTGGGAATGGTTTTGGGTGTTCTCTGTATCAGGATGGGGGTTAGAGCAGAGGGCATTTTCGGTATTTTGGTATTTTGGGCCAGTAAGCTGGGCAGTTGGTGTGTCTTGTTGTTACAGAATTTCAAACCTTGAACCAGATGATGGGACTTCTTGGGGGTTTGCTTCTGACACCTTTTGGGTTCTCTGTAGAATCTCTTCCTTGAGGATGATGCAAGCATCCACGCGCCATATGGGTTAGCTTCCCTTATCTTTTCTGCCACCGGCTTACGCGCCACCCTCTCCGCGTTCTCAGGTGAAGAATGTGGGGCGTTCTCCGGCTTGTCATTCTTCAAGGGGCACGTTTCCAAGTTGTGCCCATACCTGTCACAGTGATAGCAGATCATGGGCAATCCTTCGTACTCAACCAGGAGAGCCTTACCATCAACCACTATTTTGGATGTGAGCGGCTAAGAGAGGTCAAGGATAATGGCCATTCGCGCAAACTTTCCCCTTTCACCAAAGATGGTGTTGTAGTCTATTTTAATAACTTGCCCAAGTACTTCTTCTATGGCTCTGATTATATTTTTCTTATAATATTTGGTGGGGAGCCCAAGAATACGTATCCAAGCCACTACGTGCGAGATGGTATGGTGGAAAGGGGAGAAATCCGGCGTCCACGGATGAACTGTGAGATAGTGCCCCGAAATAACCCAGGGGCCCTCAGTTAAGATTCTTCGATGGTTATCTTCGTTAGCGAAGGTAGCAATAAAGCAACCCCCTCAAGATCCGTGAGTAGGAAAGGGGCTGTAAACTTCCACAGTCTAGTAAGGTTTTCGCGGAGTCGTTGGTAGCCTATGGGTCGCCCAAGGAGTTTAAGGACCACCGAGTATTTCATACAGTCCTCAAGTGCTATATGTACTCTCGGGGAGAAATTAATAGCTGGAAAAATGCCTTCACAGCCTATATCGACATCACTCTCATCCAAGACGAAGTCTTCCTCATCATCCACGATCCTCCTGTTCCCCATTAGCTTATCCAGGAATGAAGTCCTGGGATTTGGCAGAGGTGTTTCAAGGCTAGGGAGAGGGTGATTTGCATCCTCTATACTGACTTCTTGTTCATGGTCATGGCCCTGTTCTCCTAGCGCCATGTCTGCATCTTGCTCACTTTGTTCGTCAGACCAGATCTTGACTTTTTTCGTGGATCTAGTATCATCTGGGTGTGGGGGCGCTTCTTCTTTCTCAGTGAGGGAGATGGACAGCGTCTGCTCCATCTTGTAGAGATGGAGCTTTGTAGAGAAGATCGTTGTACGCAGCTGATGGATGAAGTCTAGAGAGAAGGAAGAGCTTATCTCTCTAAGCTGGACAATATCTTAATTTATATGTTAATAAGTTTATTTATGCTGGAAATCCACCTAGAATGGGTGGAGTTGTTAAGAGATGAAACATGGCATGACAAAGGTGTCAAGTATCACAGTTTTTTTTTCCAACAAGTGTAACAGTTTATGACATGGAATTCTTTTCGGAGGTTAAACTTGATCTTAAATATATGATTCTTTTTCAGGTTTTGTCAATTGTTTCTTAAATGACCCTTATTAGGCAATACTCGTTTAATAACAATCAAATAACAGATGGAGGGAGAAATAAAGAAAATGATTATGGTATTTTAGAAAAAAATATATCATTATAATTAACTCAACTAATAGTCTTTCTTTCATCAATTTAAGTCAATAGGTCTAGGGTCACCGGGAGTATTATGTTTTAGATGAAGTTGCCACAAAATTTATGTTTAAATCTTTTGAAATCTGGAGGGTTGAAAACTCGATTATATACACTTGTATGGTTGTCTTATGAATGATAAATTCAGTTTTCCAAAGGAATTAAAAATCTAGCTAAAAGCTCACTTTTCTAGTTTATGGCCCATTTATTTCAGCATTATACACAAGGGTCTGCCTGCATTGCTATAAAAAATATATATATTAACGGAGTTCGAAGAATAACATATACCTAAAAAAATAAAATACATTCGTATGCCCTCTATTTTATCTTAATTATAAAAGTCCCCTTTATAAAAATGTGCATAAAACTCCTTCAAAATTAAAATATATATTATAAAAACATCCCTTATATATTTGAGATTTTATTTTAATTAACCCAAATTGTTAGTTAATTGTTAAGTTTGACTTTTGAATTTTGTTTGGACCAAAATACTCTTTTAGCATTACAAGTATGTAAACATTTATATTTGTCAAAAATATTTTTTTGTAAAACAGGAAATAATTCTAGCACATGTTTTTCTAACGGCACACACAAATATTTTCAAAATTTCTAATATGTTTGATAAATTTATTAATTTTTATTTAATTCATAAAATTTTATAATTTAAAATTTTCAATACATTCATTAAAAATATTTATATAAACTGAAAATTATTAAATACTTTTTTTTCGTCAATAAAATTTTTTTTATTACAAATTGCAAAACATTTAATAAAGGAAACGTTTATTAAAAAAATAAATCGAATTTTTAATCAAGTTTCAGTTACTTAATTTTACATTATTTATTGGGAATGAAATTTTTGAAACCAAAAGAATATTGTTACTTCTATAATTTAGGGATTTATTACAATGAAGAGTAAAATAATAAATAAAATATGAATTAAAGTTGAAAATAATGTTTTTAGAATCCTTTTAGGATATTCCTAACGGTATTAAAGGATTGGACCAAACTGTATGTTTTCAAAATAGAGAATAGTTTCGAGTAATTAAGGCAAAACAGAATGGAAGTTAGTATATTTTTCTCTTAAAAAATAAGGTTAGTATATTTTACTCTTAAAAAAATTATTAACAAGCACTTATTCAATAGCCAATGGCCTTTAGTAGCCTAAGTGGCATAAAAGCCTTCATGTAATTTCAAAACGTGGATCCCATTTGAAATCTTATGTAGTTAGTGTCTGTCCTCTATATAATTTAATAAGGATTAAACTTATATGCAGTTCCTTGTGTCCTGGTAGTCCGGTTCCTAATTATTTAGTGACACCTGTATATATTTTAACGATACCCACTAACCCCATTAACTAGGCCCAATCTTTCACCGCCACATCCTTGCAATCTCCCAATCCTGTATGACGTCGCCTCTATTTCCCTCCTATTTGGCCTTCAACATAGATCTCCCTTCGCCCATAGATCAGCCATGGCCATATAGAACTGCATAATTGGGTTGTCAACATAGGCCTGCATATACGTTTAATCCTTATATAACTTTAGAATCAACTCGATTACTAAAGTCCTTCTCATAACTGGGTTGTTAGATTCAATCCGAAAAGTGATGATAGAAGGCATTTGTGGGCTTTAATTGCTTGCGTTGTGATAGAGGGGAACTTTGAAGTAATTGAATAGTAGTGGTGTTAAGGCCTTGGATATGGGTGTGAGATGTGGAAGAAACCAATGGTGGTTTTGGCATGTGTGTGAATCGTGAACAAGACACGGAGGTGGAGAGGAGTAAGGAGAGAATAATGAGTGTTGACGCCGTTAACAATGATGGTTTTAAATGTACAAGTGTCACTTATTCATTGGGGGAACCGGACTACCAGGACACAAGGAACTGCATTTAAGTTTAATCCTTTAATAAAAATTTCTTTATTAGTCTCAGTCCCACCAAACCGTCGAGATATCCGTTATTCACCGTAACTTTTTTATTTTCTTTCACTGGCCACCTGAATAATCCAAACTCATACTTGCTGTGTGACAAAAACTCGTCAGTCGTCACGGTAGATTTGGTTCCTCCATATAGGGTTTACCCATATCAAAACCAGAATTCAACAGTAAAATCGCATGAATTTCCAAACATGGTTCATGATTGCAATGAGTTTAACCTTCATCTTATCTCAACTCCCATTAGTCACATACTCTCAAAATGATCTTGCAGTGTGTTCCCCTTTTTTGTAATTGGGAGTGTTACGCAAAGTTTCTAAAAGCTCGTTCTAATAAATTACTGAATTTGTTAACATAAAAAAAATGGCAGTAAACCACAAACCGCATGAGGCTCCCACACTCATGTTGGAAATATGCACACAAGTATTGGAAATATGTCATTGCAGCCATTAACTATACTTTTCTATTAAATAACCCTATTTCCATATAGAGCAAAACATTTCCACACTATTGTACCCCACCTTAAATAGAAAACTCGTGTGCTGGAGGCCTATCAATCTGCTAATATATCTCCAATAAATTTAGATATATAAAGAAGATACTTACACAAGATGGTGCAAAATCAAACTAAGCATGCATCACTTTTAAGCAATACACTACACTGTTACATGAACATTACGCAAAAATAGAGAGAAAAGATACGGTTCACTCACAATGTCACTACAATATCAACATCCCAACACAGCTGCACAAGAAGTGATTCTAAGCCTCAAAAATTGACTCTCACAGCTCCACTTAGACTACAGACATCTAAATTGCCAAAAAAATAGTACATTAATATCAACACAAAACCCAAGTGCCACAACACTTAGATGCCAAAAGGGATTACAGTTTCAACAGAAGCATTAACAATGAGAATTTATCTTTTCATTTTCCCATTAGTTGCTTGATTTGAGTAGCTTTGTTACGGTGTTATTGACATTATTGTTTGGATGCTTGATAAGCCACCACAAGTAGTTTACCCTCAATCTACCAAGTTGTTCCAATACAAAAAAATATGCCAACTATATAATTTTGTTAGTTAAAATAAACAAGAGACACTTGAAAAGTAAAACAAAAAATCAAATATGATTTTTTTACTCTTTAACTCCACTCATCTTCTAGTTTCCATATCTTTATAGTTCAGATTGAAACTGTGATCCAAAGTTATATTATCCAAATCCCATGCCTTTACCATCACTTAGCAGAAACAATAAGCAAAAAGCAAGCCAGACACAAAGCCTATCACCAAAGAGCAGCAAACAAGCAAGAAAAACACAAAGCATGTCTCAATCATATTAGTTGGAGAGGATCATTTAAAATCCTCATCCATGGGTGGTTTAAAAAAGCCACAATGCATTGATCCAATAAATAACAATATGGTCAGTAAATATGATTAAACTAAAATTTCAGTACATGTCATGCAGAAAGACTATAGGTGTTTCTTTCATTAGCCATATGTGTGTGGTTAGGAAAAGAATCTCAAGAGGAAAAACTTGGAATCCCTCACTTAAGCAAAGCCCTATATATGGTTCTCTCAGCAGTCACTTATATATCCTTGGTTACAGTTATGTGTAACCTTTCTAAAATTGTTTTTTGAGTTCCCAAAATCTGGGTTTGGAGTAGTGGAAAATATTGAATGAACTAAAAGAGGTGAAGCACTGGAAATGGATTTGAAATCATGTTGCAGTATTCTTTTGATCACAAACATGAGGGAAAGAAAAAACAGAAGAGAGACTATAAATTAATGGGCAGGAAACAGAGATTTATAGCTTTAATTTTTGGTTTGCCTATTCTTTTACAGATATCAGAACCAGAAGGGGTGTGTGTTTGTGTGTGTATCAGAAAATGAAAGCAAAGGAGCCAAAGAGTTGGGTCTCTATACAAGTGAGCAATGATCTTTCATTCACATATAATGGTTTATTCATCACAGACTCCTTTTTTCTATGTTATTACTTACTCATTTTTTTATTTTCCTCATATGAATGAAAAGAAAAATAAGGAAAAAGCTTGAACTAATAACAGAAAAAGGAGGAGAAGAACTTCGGTTACCAAAGAAGGAGAAAGAGAGAGCTATGCCACAACCAGGAATGAATGGTGATGGCGCATCAATGGTGGTGGAGACGGGCTAGTAATGTCGACTTCTTTAACCCTATTCAAACGCGATGGATGAAGAATAAGAACTTAAGTTACTGATGAAGGAGAATGAGAGAGCTATGGAGGAAGGGTGTGGCGACGACGATGGTGTGGTGGTTGCAACGGTGTGGTGATGGCGGGCGATGGCGTGAAGAATCTTAGGTTTGTTTGCAATGTTCCTCTTCTCTTGTACTAGTCCCTTTTTGTTCACTTCATTGCCTACAAAATTCATTAAGGGTATAATGGTCTTTTACTTGACAGAATTAACTTCACTTTGCCCCCTTGGGATCTTAGTAGAGTTTCAGAATATTATTGGGAATCTAACAATAATTTGTTAAAGGGGCTAAACTAAAATTTTCTCGATTTAACATGTTTAAAGGGAAATATATGGAATTAGAAGTATAAACTTTCAAACCTATTTAAGAGTCCACATTTTGAGTAGGATTTTAGACATTGTCAGGCCTTTTGAAGGTTCAAACTCATGTCTAAAATATATATATACAGGCTCAGGCCTAGGATTAAGTTCTACATTTTTAATCAGGCTCAAGCCTATTTAAACAAGTATGAGATTTCCTATGCACATTAGTATTTCTGAGCATCCATAAATGGTGCATTAGAATGATAATCCTATCCAACGTGTCCACTAGAACATCATAATAAAGTATGATAAAGGAGGACATGAGCCAATCTTTAAAGGAATGAAAGTTATTCCATCCAAGTTTGATATAATAAAATTGTAAAGGATTGTGGTTAGTAAGTGAGAATGTTTCTCTAGGCTTGAATTAAGAAGCTAATGTAAAAGGGAATGTGGGTTTGGTTATATAAGGGTATAGTTGGATGTAAAGGATTGCGGTTAATAATTGAGGATGTTTTCTTTAGGTTAGAATTGGAAATTTGGTGGAAATTGGGTGCTTGGTTCAATTGAACAAGTTCGGGATTTATGCTATGGTTGTATGGTAGTAGTTGTCCCTTAATTTAATTTAGTTAATTGAGCTTGTTGTATTTATTTACCTCATTGCAAATCTTGTGGGTTAGGTCCCAAATGTTAAGGTTAAACCCACTTATAATGTGTTTTGACCAAATGCTATTGTTTGGGGTGATTGTAGACGCTAACGGGTGGAGTTGTGCTCAAGGACTATGTAATTTGGTATATTTCTTATTTTTGGCCAGTTCAGATAACCACACTTACCTTATTGCTTTGATGTGTGTGATGTTAATCAAGATTTTCTAAATTCCTTTTTATATATGTATGTACCTTTTGGTTTACAAATGGATTTTAAAGTTACTTTTATATCAAATAGTCTATTGGATGCCTTTGGAACTGCGGCTATTTTAATACAAAGAAGTTTGACATATATTATGTCGTATTTTGACTGGCTTTATTGTAGTGATGATTATTGATATATATGGATGGTTCTAGGAGAAATATGGTATGACGCCTGGAAATCATTATTGTTGTTATTGTTATTGTATGACACTGAAATGTATTGTTACGTGATGTAACCTTCGGTCAGTCAACCGAGTGGTTAGTAGTACTAGTCTTGCTGGTTATAAACAGGACCGCTCCTTGATTATAAACAAGGAGATCCCCATCCTGATCATGGAAAAAGAGAGTCTCCATTCTAATTATAGATAGAGGGGAGAATGACATTCTGATTATAGACAGGGGCATAGTAACACATCATATTTATATTTGTTATATTCACTAGAATATGTTATTCTTGTAATGGTATGATTTATGGTGCAAACTGATATTCCTATAATGGTATGGTTATAGATTCATATATACTCTATGATGATAAAATGTTTTTAAATGTAATAGTCTTTAGTCGCTCTACTAACCCACTCTTACTTGAGTATTGAGTTGAGTTGTGGTTACTAAGATATATTTATCTCTCCGTATTATTGTTGATATTTTTGCAGGTGATTGTAACACTCTCTTTGTAAAACCATTTTATTAACCATAAAACCGAATGTAACAAGATTTTATCAATATTAACTATGTTAGGGAAAAGAGTTTACGAAATAAAATACTAATATAGTTAGAAAAGTGTTCAAGGTACCAATTTCTTTAAAATAAAGTTTAAACATCTAACTATGATAAAAAAGAATATTACTAAAATACCAAAAAGGGCTATTATAGTTAGATAAGAATTTGCCTTATTTCATTAAAGGAGAATCCCAGTTAGAAAGAAGGTAGTAAACAATTCCACCAAATCACAACTAACATGGTTATTTAAAAATTCAGTCGTTCCACATATCAATTATCAATCCATGTTAGAAAAGGAACATTCCACCTTTTTAAATCAATATATCCGTGTTAGAAAGAACTCACCTAACATGGATATAAAAATATATAAACCACATATCTAAATACCTTTGTAAATATTTCTTTAAAAAAATATAATTAATCACCCGAGTAAATCATTAAATAAAACATCAAACTCTTTGATCAATTACTTAACATACTACTGCCATGTTCAAGTATAATAAAATATCCGGTAAAATCCCAAACGACCATAGCAGATAGAGAGAAGTTTCCGACCAACAGTTCACAACCAAAACATAGATAGAAAAGCAATACCAGTAGGTCTTAGGCCTACATTGCAAGAAATGGACCGGTCCCCACCAAACTAACATGTTAAATATTTATACATAAATACAATGCAATTAAAGCCAGCGGAAGCAAGTGCAATCCTATGACTCCATGGCAATATACAAACCCGTACGGCCAAGCTAAGCACTCACGATGAACTCAGTGAGTAGCTGCTAGATCCTTTCCCCGTGATTCTAGGCCCGAACTAAAATCTGCAAAAATTAAGCAGAGGGGGGTAGCCCATCATAACCACTAACTACCTGTCTATATGTGAGTGTGTGCCAGCAAGGTGTCAGTGTGAAAACTATATAATATATATTCAGTTTGAAATATGAGCACATATTAGATAGTCATGTTATAATCAGTACCAGAAAAACATTTTCGCAACATGTATATCGTCATTTACAAAAATGGTTTCCAAATACATTTTTCACAATCATCCATAACCTTTACCTTGCGAAACGTTAGGTTGTCCCCTACCACTAGGTGGACCAGAGTGAAACTCGACGGGGATCTCAACCCATACCTAGAACCACTGAGAAGTAGAACTCGATGGGGATTTCAACCCATACCCAGCACCACAATGGGGGAATGCTCGATGGGGGCTACCCATACCCAGTATACCGAAAGGTAGTACTCGATAGGGGCTACCCATACCCAGTACACCGATAATATAGTTAGTTCCTGTGGGCTAACAGGGTATCTCATCACGTGATGGCAGTAGTAACCAATGCATTGATGCCAACAACACAATCACATACATATGCACAACAAGCAACAATATCAATCTCACCAAATTAGACACATGGCCTTTCACATTTTCCCAAAACTCATGCAATATGATTTTCAAAATCATATATATACCATTTTCAAAATTTGTGATGCAATACACAAACAAATACACTAGTTTCACCATAAGAATCCCACATTACCAACAACGCATCCACACATAGAACAAGTATAAGCTGTTACATGTGAAGCCAAATACCATTTTACCACAACCGTTAGGCTTTCCCCGTGCTCGACTCAAATCGAACTCTACAACCAATAATATAACACATACATATGATTAGTAACTAATCAAGTGTTACAATTCACAACTTAGGATGTTAATTCCTGCAAAGCCCCTAAATGTGCTTTGGACAATAATTTTTAATTACAGGGCTAGATTAAGTTGATTTAACCCATATCTAGCCTATTAAATCAAAAGCATCCTCAATATACCGCTTTGATCTTAAAATCCCAAATTAATTCCAATTCTCACATGCCCAAGTAAATCCTTTCAACTCCCATAACATCTCAATTCAATCCAATTTATCCCATCAATAGCCTTAGTTTGATATCCATAAATTTACTAAAATCACCAGTCAATCTCAAATGTCCATCTTTCAAAAATTTCTCTTTAATAATTAGCCTACTTCAAACTTTATCAGTTTAAAAATTTCACCAAAACAGTCAGATTAACATTATAATATAATCTTAAATAAACTCCCAAAAATCATCAATTTAACCTCAAACAAGTCATACCACAATATTCCCAAATATTTCCCTAATCTCATAAATTCCAAAAATTCCAAATAAATTGGAAAACCTCAAATAAGTTGCAAATTCCTTAAGAAAAATTCTAACTCAAATATTAGACTTCAATATAATAGATTCATTAGACTTCAATATAATATATTTAGATATCCCTAAAACCTCAACTCAGATAAGGCCTATTTTTTAAATATTACAGATAAGAAAACTAATGACATAAGTGCGTAGATAATACTTACGGGGGTTTGAATATGGTCTTCGATGGCCGGAAAAACCACCGGTCCGGCGCCGGCAAGCTCCGAAAGCTCCAAGAACAATTATTTTAATTTACTTTCTAAGCACAAATCAGACCGAAAATGAGTAGAGGAATGAAGTACAACATTGGAGGAGGTGAGATGAGGAGAGAAATGGTGATTTAGTGAATGATATGGTGGGGGACGACTCCGGTTTTCCGGTGAAGCTCACCGCTCCCTCCCAAAGTCCACCACGGCGGTGGACTAAGGGAGAGAAGAGAGAGAAAATGAGAGGGAGAAGGGAGAGGAGGAGGGAGAAGAAGAAGTTGGACAATGGTGGTTGTGTTTGATGCTGAAGAAGAAAGAACAAGAACGGTGAGGGAGTATGAGAGGAAGAGAGAAAGAAGAGAAAAAGAAAAGAAAGAGAGAAAAGGAAGAGGAAGAGGGAGCACGGGTGAAGAAGAGAATGAGTGGGAGAACAAATTATTTAAAAAATAAAAGGGAAGAGGAAAGAAGTATTAAAATAAAGGGAAAGAGAGTTGATATGATTTTTGAGTATGAGAGAAGAAAAAGAGAGATGACGTGCGTGAGAGAGATTTCGTGTGGGAGTGGGAAATAGGTATGGGGATAGGAGAAAAATAGAAGAAAAAGAAAAAGGGGTAGGGAAAATTACACTATTAGGCTTGAAAATCCTCAAATAAAATATTTTTTTGAACCAAAAATTTTCTTTTCACTCTCAAAATTTTCCTATAATATCCTTTACTTATTTTCTCCCATAATAACCTCTTTTGAGCCTAAAAATAATTTTTCCAAAATTATTGTCCTTAAAATAAGGGAGACACTAGGCCCTTTAAAATCCTCAAAAGTACCTCAAAATTCTTCAAATATTCTCATAATCCATCATTTCTTATCAATCAATTCCTAATTACCCCCACTAAACCTCAATTAATTTCTAGGATGTTACAGTGGTCATGCACCGATCAGGATATTAGGGAAGGGGGAGGGGCTGTCTAGCCTACACTGATCTAGTGAGTCGGCCGGGAGTCTTATTTTGGGCGGTATATTGCCATATATTTAGACTTGCATATGCTTTCTTGCATTTATATGTTTTTGAAGGCTTTGAATCTTGGACGACTGCATTGGTATTACTTGAATTGATTACTTGATATTGCTCAACCTTTTCTGTTGCCGATGATATTGCGATGTATTGTTGTAATTCGAGATGGATTTATGTGCTCACATGTATGAGGTAATTATATGAAGCTTGTGATATATGTATGTGTGGTGTATGATTATGGAATGTGGGCTATGTCATTGTATTCCGGGATTTTAGGCCCGAGGCCTGATTGGTGTGATTATTGCTTAATTGTACAGGTTTTGTTCAATAACCATGTTAGATGAATCTTTTCTAATATGGTTATATTGAATGATTGATTGATATAATATTGGAAATTACAGGTTGATTTTTGTTAACCATGTTAGGTGGTTCCTTATTTAAATGGTTAAGAAAATTATTAATTAGGTTGATTTTCATTAACCATGTTAGGGGAATCCTTTCCTAACATGGTTAGTGTTTAATTATCTATGATAGTATGTGTGTTGTGTTAATTGATTGCCCTTTCTATCATGGATTAGAATGTAATTACTTAAGAAAATCTTTTTCTAACTTTGATAGGCTATTGTTGTAATTGTATGGAAAACCCTTTTCATATCATAATTAGTATTAATACTTGTGATTAATATTGGTTGTTAGTGGTTTATATATTATTAGTAAGCAGGACTTTACACCATGCTTGAATGTATAACAACCATTAGATGACCCCTTCCACACAATGACATCATGACTACCTGTGAGAGAAATTAGTAAAGTCAGAATATGATTTGCAATTTTAGACGAATATAATGGCCTGATTAGTGAAGAATTCCATTGAGCTAGATTCCATGAGATGCTAGAATGTATGATTAGATCACTAACCCTCTTATGTGAGCCATGGGGAATTGATCCTGATTGCATTGGCCATTACAGGGGTGCTTGATTGGGATAGAAAGGCCATTACCTACCTTCCATTGCAAATTCTGTGACATAAATTCTTGATTACTTAAAATAGCTTTCCAAATCCAGGAAGAATTGTAAGGAATCTTGATAAAATCCTCCTTTGACATGTCAATAAATTTGGGCTTTAATGTTGCTCCGATTAGAGACTCTAGAGGGGAAGAAATAATTCTCCAATCTGCTTGGCAATCAAAGATTTATTGACTGATTCCATGGGCCTCAAACCTAAACCCTTAGAAGAATAGGGTTTCAAAAGATGATCCTTTCTAAAAGGTGAATTAATTTTTTGTATCATTTGTGCTTCCCCAAAAGAAATCCACACATCTATCAACAATATTGTTTGTAAAATTCTAAGTGAAATAATACCAAATGGGGGATTATGTTTTGAATTTTTTCACTTAATTATAAAAAGATTATGCAATAAAAAATTTTCATTTCTAAGACAATAATCCATAATATTTTGTTCATACATTTCTACTGAGATATTTCTTTGGTGTAATCATTTTTTAAATTTAAAAAAGATTTTAAAATTCCAAACATGAAAGACACAACTTAAAAATAGTTTTCTTACATCTTTAAATTAGTATTTTCTTAGGATAAATCAGCATTTTTTGTCTGAAAATAAGCATGAGATATATAAAATTAGATAGAATTAGATTAAGAAATCTTATGTTACACAGGGCTTTCAATTAAGAATTTTTTAATGAACGGTTTATAATGTTTATTACGAGAATATTTTACATTTAAGGACTGTGTTTTTTTTTTGTCTCTATTACAAAAAAATAGGAGCATAGTAATTATTTTAACTAGTAAAATTGTTCTTAAGTTTATGCATATATATATTTCCTGACATGGTCAATTTAAAAGGCGAGAACGTAAGGAGTAAGTACGGTTAAAGGGTCTGCCAAAAAAAAAAAAAAAGGCACCAGGAAAAGGCTGATTGGTTTTTACGATGTTCTGTAGAGAAATTTCTAAAGTATAAGTTTAGTTCTTTATGTTTGTATTAAATTTATTTTAGTCCTTTAAATTTAAAAAGTATATATTTAGTCATTTTTTGTTAATACTGTTAGTTTCATTTAACGGAAAAAGATGACTCATCAAATCTAAAGGTAATTCTATAATTAAATGCGGATAAAATATGGCTAATTTTTAAAATAAAAGAGTGATTATACTAAAAAAATTTTAATTTAAGTATTTTTTTTGTCAACATGTCAAACTCTTGATAAACTAGTGATAAAAATATAAAATCAGATCGTAAATTTGAATTGTAAACTCGTAAGTGTTTACATTTATTAATATATACGTGTTTATAGTATATAATTAAATAAAAAATACAAAAAATAACAATAATTTGACTTAAATATATTTTATATATGAATAGTTATTGAATATAACAGCATTCATACTTTATCAAACTCAATAAAAAAATTTCTACAAAATTTATACATAAATTCATTAAATATGGTCAAATAAAAATAATTAATATAAGATTAAGAGTAAGTTAACACGTTTATTTCATAAAGTAAAAATATAAAAACGGTAAATTTGATGTGTAAACTCATGAGTTTAACATAGTTTAAAACTAGTACGAATTTAAGCTACTTGTGACATGGTTTGGATGGGTATAACAGTAAAATGGTATACATTTTTTGTTAAATTAAACTAACGGTGTTAGTCAAAACGGACTAAAGGTACAACTTTCAAACTTAAAGGACTAAAATGAAACTTAATGTAAATATAAAGGATCAAAAGTGGGTCATACACACTTTTGATTCTAGTTTGAGAGCCTGGGGGGAATGTAGGCCGACTAATCTGATTTGCGGGAATGTAGGCCCATGATGGAGGAAGCTTGCAAGCTACAAATAATTATCATGGCTGCATATTCAGGACTCGAACTCGAGGCCACTGGTTAAGTAGGAATAACCAACAATCAGTTGATCCAAGTGCTTGGTGGTAAATTCTTTTTCATAATTAACATTACTGTTTACTCCTGTTAACTTTTTTTTTTTAAAAAAATGAATAAAAATACAATAGAAGTAAACTATTACCGTCAGTTGGACTCTAAAGTCGTGTGGTTGTATTATCAAGGTGATCTGTGGAACCAGTTTCAGTGCTCGTCGTAAAGATGAGTAGGGCACTTTCCTCCCTTTTGAACCATCTAGATTTAATTTGGATGGTCCAGATTTAATATTTGAAGTATATAATTTTTAACTGACAATTCTTTTGCGGGTATAAAATTAAAAAATAAAGACAATCTCTTAACCATCATTTTGTCTAAAAACATAGTTTTCATCTAAAAATTGTAAACTTTAAAATATTAAATTTGGACCACTCATATTAGATCTGTACGGTTCAGAAGGGAGGAGCGCGGCCTACTCATCTTTACGACGAACATTGAAACTGGTTCTGGTGATCGGTGGAGTAGGCAAAACAAAATGTGGGAAGAGTGAAACCGTTGCAAAGAAGTTTCACATTATAGCTGGATATGGGCATTTTGGCCTTTGCCATTTCCTTTCATATAGTAGAGCCAACTTTCCTTCCTATTAAAAGTGAAAGAAGTGATTCTCTCTTAGATGTAAGTAGCTTTATCAAGTTTAGTTAGGATAACTTTTTCGCATCTCATGAACTCAAACTAAACATCTCTTATTTAAGAGTTCGTTCCACTAAAACTAATGCATATTGGTTAAAACGACTTTTTTTTATCAACATATAAACATTTGAGATGTGCTGCCAGTTTGTTTTTATGGCTTTCTAAGTTGAGGAAATCGATAAAAATAGAATCGAAGTGAACACTATCTGCCGGTTGGACATACAAATTGATCTGTAAAGTTAGGTGGTTCACTACTACAAAAAGTACTTTTAATGTCACAAATTTTGGGGGTTTTCACGTCACTTTTTTAAGGGACATTGAATCAAGTGACATGGAAAATAGACTTTTTAACGTCACATAAACAAGTGACATAAAAAGTCAGAGAAACAACGTCACACATAATATTATGTGTGACGTTGTAAGTTGCTCGGAGAAACCACGTCACACATAATATCTTGTGTGACGTGGTTTCCTGGAAACCACGTCACACAAGATTTATGTGTGACATGGTTTCCAGGAAACCACGTCACACAAGATTTATGTGTGACATGGTTTCCAGGAAACCATGTCACACAAGATATCTTGTGTGACGTGGTTTCCTGGAAACCACGTCACACATAAATCATGTGTGACATGGTTTCCAGGAAACCACGTCACACAAGATATTATTTGTGACGTGGTTTCTTTTTTTTTTTAAAAAAAAAACGTTTTTAATTTTTCTATTTCCCGTTGATATTTAGCAATTTGAGAACAAAAACCTATTCAAACCAATTTACAAGACTTATAAAACATTTTGGCAAGTATGCAATATAATTATGAGATTGAGGGAATAATTAATGTGTGATTAATGCAGGAACTCGGTCACAAAATGAACTAGGCTATCTCTGATATGGCACAGTTTTATATTTTGAAGGTGAAGTGAATATTTATGAGTTAGATTTTAAAGCTTTGTTTTGATTAGTTTAAGACACTTAGAATCCTTGTGGTGTACTCATTCAGTTCATAATAATATGCAAGAGTAGTAAGACATTATTTTTTCAAGCATAATGTTACATAATATATTCATATATTTTATTAGAGTGACAATTCAGATACGTTTTTTTATTTAAAAATGTAAATCTTTTAGAAATATTAAATAAAAACACATTGAAGCTAAGTCCAGTTAGAGTGGAAGACCACTTTCAACGTCACACCAAATTTTGGTGTGACGTTGAAAGTATTGGGGGAAGTTTTCCACGTCACACCAAAATTTGGTGTGACGTTGAAAGTGGTCTTCCACGTCACACCAAAATTTTGGTGTGACGTGGAAGACCACTTTCAACGTCACACCAAATTTTGGTGTGACGTTGAAAGTATTGGGGGGGGGGGGCGGGAAATGAAAAAAAAAGAGGGGAAGTTTTCCACGTCACACCAAAATTTTAGTGTGACGTGGAAAACCACTTTCAACGTCACACCAAAATTTTGGTGTGACGTGAAAAGTTTTAACATCACACTTAATTTTAAGTGTGACGTTGTTTCTTTCCTGTGTGTTTTCAATGTCACATTTTTAAATAAGTGACGTTAATTGGTGACATAAAAAGGGCTTTTTGTAGTAGTGGTTGTATTAGCAAAGCAATCGATAAAACCATTGCGCAGAAGTTTTGCATTAGATCGATATGGGCATTTCAACCTTTATCCTTTCCTTTCATATGGCAGAACCAACTTTCCTTCCATACACTGAAGGAAGTGATTCTCTCTTAGATGTAAGAAACTTTGTTAAGTTTAATTGGGCTAACTCTTTTAAAAGTGTTTTCTCCATTTACATCACTCTAATACAAGGATCTCTTATTTACTCAATCATAGCCCATTCCATTAAAGCTAATACCTATCGGTTTGAAACGACTTTTTTTATCAACATACGATCATGTGATGTATGCGTGAGTGTTCATTTTTGTTGCTCTCCAAATTGAAGAAAGCGATAAAATAGGGTAGAAGTGAACACACTCATTGCCAATTGGTTATACGAGTCGAGCTATGAAGTCATCTGGATGTATTAATAGGGTAATCAAAGGAGGAGGCAAACCAGAGTAGGAGAAAATTTAAACCACAGCAAAAACGTTTCAAACTAAATGGATATGGGCATTTCAACCTTTCATTGCCTTCTTTTTGGTGGAGCCTGGTCTCATTTGATAAATTGATGGAAGTGATTACCCCCCTGGATGTAGAAGGCTTTGTCAAGTTTAATTGGGATAACTATTAACTCTAGTCCACCATCTACTTTTATTTAATCGATCAATATCCATTCTACAAAAATCAACATATGGCATACGAGATATGCATGTGTGTTCATTTTCGTTGCTTTCCAAGTTGAGGAGAGTGATCTCATTTTCTGTGATAGAGCTAGCTTTCCTTCCATACACTGAAGTTAGTGATTTTCCTTTAGGCGCAAGAAGGGCGTTTTCAATGATTAATTAGGGGAGATAATGCAATCAAACGAATATTTTCGTGGGAGGGTACCTTCGTTTCTTTCCTTTTCTTTTGCGATTCAACGTTTCAAATGGCTCCGAAGGGAAGGATTATTAAGACAAGGATAGAGAGTCATAGGGACCACTAAAATAAAATAATGATGGCGCACGAAAATACTCAATTTTTATAAAGTCATAGGGATTATTCCGAAATTAATCTTTTTGATAAATTGATATGATTGCCCTCATATAAAAATGGGAATCACAATCATGTCCTAAACAAGGGAAGTAATTACAACAGATCTCATGAGTTGTCACTGCAGTTCTTTGAGTTGTCAACGGTGGCCCTTTAACTTGACACTAAACCTGATTATGATTAATTCTATTATTTGAGATTTGATTGTGATTTTCCTTATAAAAAAATATCCAACAAAACCAGAGACTCCGATGATAAGATGGCATTTAACCTCGCCACATTTTGGCTACCAAAGGATTATATGACCATTGGTCACTAACACTCTTTTGCTTATAGTACGAGATATTATATTGAATAAGATAGTTATTCAGTTTTAATATTTTTAAAATGACCTTGAAAAGTGTAAAATAGATGATACTTTTGGCCTTTATAATATAATATACACCTCAATAAAAAAACTATAAATTATATCTTATATTAATAATTGAAGATAATACATTAAGTGATTAATTCAATACCAGAATTAATAGTGTCATAGAATGTGAGTAGTTATTTGTTAAATAAAAGTCATCTTTCATATTCAGTAACTCACTGAAGTAGTGACTAATTTCACAAAAAATGAGTGAGTGAAGAGTATCATCAATTCCTAAACATCAATGAAAGCTTAGGCTCAACAAATATTTACTAACTTTCACTTGGTGAAATGACAACAACAATTATGGGCAAAAAAAAAAAAAAAACAAATAAATAAATGACAACAACAATTTAAACACTGACAAGTTACAACTGTTACCTTGTGAAATCACAAACAGCAACTAACATAGTGAACTAATAAGAAGTATTCGGGCCAATACTCATATAATATAATTTATATGTAATGAATTAACTTTGTAATTATCATGTCCAGTTGTTAAAATCCAATCTTTTAAATTTATTTATAATTTTATAAAAAATTCTAAAATAAATATTTTGTAAAAATAATAAGTTATGGTGTGTGTTCATCATTAGTTTTTAGCTTTTAAAACGTTTAAGAGTATATTATACTTTTTTTTGCCAATGTTTATTAGTATTTTTATATAATATCTATCCTAATTTTACTCACTATATTAAATTTGAACCGTTAATTTTATCAATGAAATGGTGGTAATAGGAAGAAGAGGGATGGGAAGAAAAGATGATGAGGAGAGAATCCAAACCTTGAGTGGAGTGACGGTATGAAAACAAAATAAGTTAATTTTAAATTGATATTATTTTATTAATTTATTTATTTTCTTTGACAATCCTACTTAATTCATTAATATTTTTACTATTATTTTTCCATTAAAATAGCGTTTTTTAAATGGCAAAAAATGTAAGATCAATATTAAAAAATGTAATCATTAATGAGATATTAGGATATTATTTATTATTAGTAGGCAATCCTCACTTTTATGACTTTAAATATCTTTTTAAATATCATTTGACAATCATCATCAATCATCAAGTATTTTGTTGTCTCCCTATGGTCTAAAGTTCTTATCAACTGTGATCCATTGATTATAAGGATAAAGGTCTAAAATATTCTGGAAGCATCCATCAAATGGGCGGAAATGCTTGCTTGTGTATGTTTGCTTTTAATATAGTTTGTAACAATGGTGGAAGAAGTGGGTTTGTGTATTAATGCTTTTTGTTCATTCTCACGGTGTGATAAACAATCTACA
The DNA here is from genome assembly GCA_037074515.1 of Mimosa bimucronata. Classification (NCBI taxonomy): domain Eukaryota; kingdom Viridiplantae; phylum Streptophyta; class Magnoliopsida; order Fabales; family Fabaceae; genus Mimosa; species Mimosa bimucronata. The sequence continues at coordinate 40,078,307 of CM073439.1, forward strand.
TGCAGGGAAGAAGTGCTTGCTTTGCTTGTATATGTTTGCTTTTTGTTCATTCTCATTTTTGAAGAAACAATCTTTGTTTTTCGTTGATTCTAGAAAAGATAACAATGGTGATGAACATCTGAGGGTGCTTGTCGGAGGAGAAGATGAAAGTGACAGTGAGGTGAAGTTCTTTTTTTTACACTTTTCACTCCAGTTAAGCCTTATTTCCTTCATACATGACCATAATTTACTCTACTAATTTCATTCTTCATACTAATCTCAAGGGTACCTTAAAACATCCATATTTTCATTATCAAATTCCATATTTCTTCACCATAAATCACCCACTAAACCTCGCTATACCTCAAATATTTCATTCCTACTCAAATTTCGTCAATTCTCTATATTAAAAGTCTAATTAATATCACTAAACCTGATTAATTTCTTAGGATGTTACACTTGATTCCTCTAATCTTTGATCCTACAAGAGAAAATTCAAGCACATGTGAAGCATCTCAAGATCAGAAAAGGTAAACGCATGAGTTTAAAGCATATAATGCTAGAAGTAAGACCAATATATAACAACCTCAATGCTCTTGAACCTTAAAAACTACAATGCCTAAATCTCTATATATTAGCATAGAATATGCATTAATTTACCATAATTAGTGGTTCAAAACATATAATAATCAAGCGTGATCAAAACATATAATAATCAAGCGTGATCAGAGAGATAGAGCTACTGAAAACAAAATAATCAACATAATAACAAAATGAATCAGATGTAATAACCAAAGCCAAGGAATTAAGAACACACAAAATCAACACCAAAACAGAAAGCAAACATCAAATCATAAATTATAAGAAAGGACGAGAAAGAAGAAGAAAACACATACAAGAAAAAACATGGCATCGAATAAAACACCCCACAAGTCCCACAAAAACAATACATTCTATCAACATAAAAAACTCTTCCATAGGACAACAAAAGGCCAAAAAAGCACTCACAAGAGACATAATAGCACATCAGGAACTACACTGATGAGTTTGAACATTAAAGACAAAGCATTGGTGATAAGGACAATCAATCATATTCAACGACCCATGCACATAAAATGAAGAATCCGAATCATCGAAAATAAGAATAATAAAATAATTGAAATAAAATAAACGCATAATAGAACTTCTAACAGATGCTAATAGCATAAGCACAAATTGCACGTGAAAACTAACAGAATCCAGGAGAGCTGACACCGTCACTAAGTGTAATATATGTTTTATAAATGTCAACTCACCTAAAATTTTAAAACATTCATCAGTAAAATGACATTGGGTTCTCAATATTTACTAGCATTAATTGAAAATGAAAGAAAGTAATTTATTGCTTAAATTCATGGTTGAATAGTGGATACTGTGACTGCTTTTTGTGATGATTCTCTTTAAAGTAACTCTACAGATTACGAATTAGGTAGCACGCGTAAGCATTTGATAAATGGTAGAGAGAAGGATTAATGGATTACCCATTGATCTAATCTTATCTTATCTATCAAATTTTAATACTTGCGTCTGCTTTCTAAAGTTAAAAAGTGTTTCCTAATTTTTTCAAAGTAAGAAAACTTTCCGTGCATTTTAAAAGGGTTAATATAACTTTTAGCCCTTGAACTTTCATTCAATTTTGGTTTGGTCCCCGAATTTTAAAATTGGTGGTTTTGGTCTTTGAACTTTCGGTTAATTTTAGTTTTGGTCCTTGAACTTTATATTTGTGGTTTTGGTACCTGAACTTTATGTTATTTATAACCATTAGTTATTGATTTTTTAAGTTTTTTTTTTTAAACTTCAGGAACCAAGACCAAAATTTACTAAAATTTCAGGGACCAAGACCAAAATTGACCGAAAATTCAATGGCCAAAACTATTAATTTTAAAGTTTAGGGACTAAAAACAAAATTGACCGAAAGTTCAATGACCAAAACCATCGACTTTAAAATTCAGGGACTAAAACCAAAATTGACTGAAAGTTCATGGACCAAAAGTTGTATTAACCCATTTTAAAATAAAAAGTGCCTACTCATTGATGAATTTGATGGTCATGATCATGATTGAACTTTAATGATTGGTGCTTATACGAGGATTTCAAGTTTGATTTTTCAGGAATGAGGAAAAACTTGTCTGCAGATTTGAAATTATTGGCTCCATCCATATCTATAAAGCTATTTTAACTAAATTAATGTATTAAAAAATAGTTAAAATTTGTTAAAAGTAATAAAAATATTGAAAAATACTCACACATATATTTTAAAAATATCCTTATTTATGAGTGAGTAAGAAAGAGAGAGAGAAATAATAGAACATTGATGAAAATAAAAGTATGAGAAAGATGATGGGCGGGAATAAAGACAATGATAAATAACTACAAGTTTGTGTAAACGTTTTCACACCTACAATAAGATTTAAAGCCTTGATCATGATTTTTCATTCCTTTGATGTTCACTAAACCCGTAGACTCCACTTCAATACACAAGTTTTGGTTAAAAAAAAAAACTTCAATACACAAGTAGATATTAAAAGGTGGCAAAAACATATATTTGGTTCTTTAATTTCATTTTATATGAGGACCCATTGTAGTTCCTTAATTTTATATGGTGTCTTTTCAGTCCTTCAGCTCTATTGTTGTTATAAAAATGTCAACATTAAAATTTCAAATATTGACAAAATAACCACAAGTATGGGCTTATGTAGTTTAATTTTTAAAATAACACTAATTGTTATGAAAAATCCTCATTTGAAACAAATTATGTTAGAGGTAGAAAAATGACAAAAAATGCTTTATAAAATTAAAACGGGAATTTCTATTGACCTGTACACTACTTGTCAAATTTACTCGCGCGGCTGAATATGAAAATTTGCTGACAAGGGAAATGTAAAGGAAATTTGCAGTCGAAATGAATTTGAAATGCAATGTAAATTTTAATAGGTAAATAAAATTTACTCCAAACGCCGCAACCAGAAAGGGAAGAGTTTCAGAGAGATCAAGCTTTGCGACGCAAATATCACCGGAATCGGCCAAGGTGAGAACTGTTCTTCTTCTTCTTCTTCTTCTTCTTCTCATCTGTCCTTGTTGAACGTTTATTTCAGCATTCCCTTTGTTTGTAATTCAGTAGTGAACTCTCCTTTTATGCTGTTGTTATTTCTTTCAATGTACTACTTGCTATCGAATTGTGTTGAATTTTCAGTACTACCTAATCTAGGGTTTCTTCTGTTATTGTGTGGTTAATTTTGCAGAGTAGTTGTTACAATATGCTTTTGGCTCGTTTTTCTGATTATGTTTCTTATGCGATGCTTTTTCTGAAATTGTTGATTTAGGAGCATTTCTGAAATGTTGACCGCGAACCGATTCCATTTGTTGGATGACGATGCTGAGGACACGTCACAGGTTTTCAAGGTGGAAGTGCAGCTGGCTGTGCCAAAAAAAGCCAGGGCTAAGACGTCTACTAAGCCACCGTCTCCAGCCCACCAGGCTTGTAAGCTTCTGATTCCCTTTTTGTTGCTGAGTGAATCTGTTCTAATGCTTCCACCTGTTGGTTCTTTGAGTTAAACATGGTCTTTGTTTTGGTGCATTGTTAGCTTTGTGTCATGTTTTATGTAGTCACTTCTGAATTGTGATTAATTCTGAGCATATGGTCTTTGTTTTGGTGCATTGTCAGCTTTATGTCATGTTTTATGTAGTCACTTCTGTCCCAGTGGAGATTGAATCTCAATTTAAATCTCCTACAATCATCCATTGCTCAAGAGTCCCATTTGCCACTCCTTTTAACTTCCTCCATAACCGTTGCCTCTTATGTATATTTGGACTGCAATATGTAGCTGTAAGTAAGCACTTCTCATCAATTTTAATTCTACAGTGGATGATTTGTTCATCCTTCATAATTTTCTCTACATCAACATTACCATCTTCCCACATTACACATACACAAGACTACCATGTGTTTTGTTAGCTTTATGTCATGTTTTATGTAGTCACTTCTGAATTGTGTTCAATTCTGAGTCCTAATTGTTCCCACATTCTCCTAGCCACTCCACATTCTATCACAGGCTCTTTCTAACTCAATTTTCACCACCATATACCCTTTTCTCCGGTCATTCTATTCATTTTGTGGCCCATTTCTTTTGTAATGATTTATGTTGATTTACAATTTTTGGTTTCTCTACCTATGGAATCAACACCAGTAAAGTACTACTAATCTCCTTATTCCTCTCTGGGTTCTTCCAATGCTCCTTGATCATTTTTACTATTGAATAACCGACAATATTCTAATTTTGCTGATAGAATAGAGCTGGAATTCCATCCTCTCCCGGAGCCTTGAACCCACCCATTTGTAAGACAGCATATCTTATCTCCTCCTTTTAAATCTCTTTGTTTACCCAAGCCAACCCTTCCCTCTTCACTTCTCCCCATTGCTGCCTGGTTAACAACCGACCTTTATCTTCTTCCTCTTCCTCAAAAAATTACATATCACACTATCTTCTTCATCTTCCATTTACATACCATCAATATTTTTCAACATTCTTACTCTGTTTCTCCTTCTTCTCATCAAAGTCATATTCAGATGATACTTACTATTTCTATCCCCTTGCTCCATCCATTTATCCTTGATTTTTAAAATCACATAACTTCCTGCATCAATGTATCAAATAGACCCCTTTCTAATTCTTTTTCAGACTGAACTAGAAGTGGATTCTCTTTTCGATTAATTTTATTCTGCACTCCATGTGGTGGATTTAATAATCATCTTTTCCTTCATTCTATTCTTCCAAAGCTCCTCCATTCCATCGTTTAGTTCACTTTTCGGTCTTCCCAACTTACAGTGCGCCTCATCCTGTCCTTCCCAGCAATTTTTGAACAGCTAACCCCTTTCTGATTCTTTTTTCAGACTGAAGTAGAAATGGATTATCTTTTCGATCAATTTCATTCTGCACTCCATGTAGTGGATTTGATAATCGTCTTTTCCTTCCTTCTACTCTTCCAAAACTCCTCCCTATTCCATCATTTTAGTTTACTTTTCAGTCTTCCCAACTTACAATGCGCCTCATCCTCTCCCTTGCAGCAACTTTTCAACAGCTGGCCGAATGCAGCATTCATTAACCAAACTGCTTCAAATCTAAAGATTCTATTTCTCCTTGTTAGCATTTCTGGTTTCAGATCTACTAAAATGGGATGATAATCTGATCCTATCCTTGGTGTAATTCTAACTCCAGTGTCTTCAAATTTGCACTGCCATTGTGAATCGAAAAGGAAACGATCTATCCTCTTACAAAACCCATCCAAACCATCCTACTTTGGGCCTTTCCAAGTAAGAAATGTCTTTTTGTTTCCGCATCAATCAATTCACACCCTTCAATCGATTCACAAAGTTTTTCTTGCATCTTGCACGATTGACCCTTCCACCCCCTTTCTGTTCTAGTGGAGATTGAATCTCAATTTAAATATCCTACAATAATCCATGGCTCAAAAATCCCATTTGCCACTCCTTTTAACTTCCTCCATAATAGTTGCCTCTTATGTATATTTGGATTGCCATATGTAGCTGTAAGTAAGCACTTCTCATCAATTTTAATTCTACAGTGGATGATTTGTTCATCCTTCATAATTTTCTCTACTTCAATATTACCATCTTCACACATTACACATACACAAGACTACTATGTGTTTTGTTAGCTTTATGTCATGTGTAAGATTTTTATGAATAATACTTGTTGTATTTTGCTGAATAGAGATGTGTACAATTTATAGGAGGAGAAGGGAATATTTTCTAATAAATGAGTATATGATCTCTGCCTAATTATGATCAGATCATATCCCCTTATATCCTCCTGAAATCATGGACTACAATCAGCATTTATGAGGATCAGATTATGTATATAATCTGACCATTTATATAAGCATTTATGAGTGTCAGATTATGTTTATAATCTGACCGTTATACATACTATAATTAGAATAAAATTAGGTTAAAACTAAATGGGCTTGTAATCAGGCCCATATTCTCACAATCCCCCTCAAGCTGGCGAATAGATATCGATCATTCCCAGCTTGCTTTTTAAGCCTTCAAATTTGTCTTGTGTGAGTGACTTTGTCATGACATCTGCAATTTGGTTTCTTGATGGAACATAGGCCAAGTCGATTATCTGATTTTCCAATTTCTCTTTAATGAAGTGTCGGTCTATTTCCACATGTTTGGTGCGATCATGTTGAACTGGGTTGGTTGCCATTTTTATTGCTGACATGTTGTCACACCATACCTTCATAGGAACATCTATTTTTACTTGTAGTTCCTTTAAGAGTCTGACTAACTACATTCCTTCACAAATGCCTAGAGCCATGGCTCTGAGTTCTGATTTAGTTGAGCTCCTTGAGACCACGGGTTGCTTCTTACTTCTGCAGGTAACTAGGTTTCCCCAGACGTAGGTGCAATAGTCTGTAGTTGAGCGTCTATCCTTTTTTGATCCTGCCCAATCTGCGTTATTAAAAAGCTCAACTCCTCTAGACTCTCTTTTGGCAAAGAATAGTCCCTGTCCAGGAGTCCTTTTTAGATATCTCAGGATTCGATAGACCGCTGTCATGTGTTCTTGTTGTGGACTGCTTGAGAATTGGCTCACTACACCAACAGAATAACTTATGTCAGGTCTAGTGTGTGATAAATAAATAAGTTTGCCAACTAACCTTTGGTATCTCTCCTTGTCCACATTTTTGCCGTTTGGTTTAATTGCCATCTTCTGATTTAGTTCCATTGGAGTATTAGCGGGTCTACACCCCAACATACCTGTTTCTTTTAGAAGGTCCATTGTGTACTTACGTTGACATACACTTATGCCTTTATGGCTTCGAGCTACTTCTATGCCAAGAAAGTATCTCAAAGGGCCAAGATCTTTGATCTCAAATTTTGATGCCAAGTCTTTTAGCTTAGTAATCTCTGCTTTATTATTTCCTGTTAGAACTATATCATCAACGTATACAATAAGAACAATTATTTTTCCTTCATTAGATTTAATAAATAGAGTATCATCAGCTTGGCATTGTTTATACCCTAACTCCTTGATAGCTTTGGAAAATTTTGCAAACCATGCTCTAGGTGATTGTTTATACCATACAAGGATTTATGTAATTTGCAAACTTTTCCAATACTTTCAGGTGATCTTAATCCTAGTGGAATTTCCATATAAACTTCTTCCTTAAGGTGTCCATTTAAAAAGGCATTTTTCACATCTAATTGATGCATGGGCCAATCCAGATTTGCAGCAAGAGATAGAAGTACATTAATAGTATTCAGCTTTACAACAGGTGCAACGGGTTCTTGATAGTCTATCCCATATGTTTGGGTGTAACCCCTAGCCACTAGTTGTGCCTTATACTTGTTTATACTACCATCTGAATTGTATTTTACAGTAAACACCCATTTACTACTTACCACCATTTTACCTTTTGGGAGATCCATTATTTTCCAGGTGTTATTTTTGTGGAGGGCTCCGAGTTCCTCCTGTATAGCTTGTTGCCAAGTTGGGTCCTTTACTGCCTCGTTGTAGCTCTTAGGAATTCTTACACTTTCTATACTTGCTACAAAACTTTTTAAGTTAGGAGAAATATTTTTGAGTGAAACATACTTACTGTTTGGGTGTTGTGTGCAGCTTCTCTTGCCCTTTCGTAGAGCAATCGGCCAATAATACTCCTCAGGACTCACATCAGGTATAGAATCAGGGTTTTGCTCAGATGTGGAATGGGATGTTCCTTCATTATGTTGCTCTTCTAGATTTTCTTGTTCTTGTTCTAAGTTCTCATTCCCTTGTTCCTCTAAGTCTTGCTCATTTAGAGTATTTAAAGGCTCAAAAGGGTTCTGGTTTTCGAAAATTGATATCTCTTCAGTCCTAGTACTAGGGATAGTAATAGGTAGATCAAAAATATTATCATTTCTGGTCGGTTGTGACTGGTCTATAGGTGCTTGTGGATCTGTTTTGGTACAAATTATCCAGTCACCTACTTGGTTCTCCCCCTGAATGGATAATATGGGATAATATGGCTGATTTTCAACAAATTTAACATTCATAGTAGTATAAAACTTGTGAGTTTCAGGTGAGTAACACTTATACCCTTTTTGTGTGGAGGAATAACCAAGAAAAATACATTTAATTGCTCTAGGATCTAGCTTCCCCCCATGCTCATTATAGACAAATGCAGTACCAACCAAACACTCTTTTTGGTAGATTATTAAAGATAACAGTATTTGGATAAGTAGCAAGAAGAGTTTGAAGTGGTGTGTTAAAATTTAATACTTTAGATGGTAACCGATTGATCAAATAGGTTGCAGTAAGAATAGCATCCCCCCAAAAACGATTTGGCACATTGTTTTCAAACATAAGAGCCCTAGCTACTTCTAGAAGATGGCGATTCTTTCTTTCAGAGACACCATTTTGCTGAGGTGAATAGACACATGACGTTTGATGATGTATGCCTTTTTCAGATAAAAAATTTGACAAATTAGAATTTAGGTATTCTCTGCCATTATCAGTTCTTAAGATCTGTATTGAGGTATTAAATTGAGTTTTGATAAAGGCATAAAACTTGTGAAATATGGAAAACACTTCAGTTTTATCTTTCATAAGAAAAACCCAAGTTAGACGAGTATGATCGTCTATAAAAGTAATAAACCAGCGAGCATTAGAATTTGTTGAAAGCTTAGAAGGTCCCCAAATATCGCTATGAATAAGATTAAAGGGTTTGGATGGCTTATAGGGTTGTTTAGGATAAGAATTCCTGACCTGTTTTGCAAGATAACAAGTGTCACAATGAAATTCAGCTATAATTTTATTTGAAATAGTAGGGAATAAGATTTGCATATATCCTAAGCTAGGGTGGCCTAACCTAGAATGCCATCTTTTTATTTCATTCAAGGTAAAGTTGGCTGAAACAGAATAACCAGTTGATTTTAATGAAGAGTCTTGTAGATAATATAGCCCATTCCACATCTTAGCAATTCCAATCATCTTCCCCGATGCCAAGTCCTGGAAACAACAACTAGTTTTGTCAAATGAAACACAACAGTTTGAGTGTTCTGTAACTTGTTTGACAGATAAGAGGTTGCTTTCAATATCAGGAACATATAAAACATCATATATAATAATATCATTAATTTTTGCAGTTCATGTTCCCTGAACTTTAGCATATTGTCCATTAGCTACTTCTACCTTTTTGTGTTCAGTTTGAGAGCAAAAATTATAAAGTAATTCCTTAGATCCAGTGATATGATGTGTTGCTCCAAAGTCAATAATCCAGATTTTTTCATATCTGGATGAGCTTTTAAATGCTTGTGATAAAAATATACTTGCCCTGGCAAGAGTCACAGAAGGATTAGATGTAGTAGGATTTTCATTAGGGGTGTTAGAGTGTTTCTCCAGTAGCTTTTTGAGGATTTGTAGTTCATCTTGATTGAGAGTTGTTTCCTCTAGAGTTCAAGATCCAGCTAGAAAGCTTTTTCCACCATTTTTTCCCTTCGGTTTGGCACTTAGAGGCCTACCATGGAGCTTCCAACATTCCTCACGTGTGTGACCATTTTTGTTACAATGGTCACACCTCATTTTAGGTTTTTGGGTATCTTGGCGACCATGGGCAGCAAAGCCTGCAGGGATATTAGTGTTGGAAGAGGGAATAGTGATAGGAACAGTCAATACCTTTATACTTTCCTCAGATTTAATCATGTTGAAAGCTTCCTGCAAGGTGGGCAGTGGCTTACTACTCATCAAATGTCCTCTAATGTCTTCAAAAGAGTCTTGAAGGCCTAGGAGAAATTGATAGCATCGATCTTGATCCACCAGTTTTTTGTAGTAGGTTGTTGCAGCAGGACTAGGCCATCATGAGTCTCATAAAGATCAAGTTGCTGCCATAACTTCATGAGAGCAGTGTAATATATAGTGACAAGTTTGTCCCCTTGAGTCATGCCATGAAGTTGTCGTTTTACCTGATATAATGCAGCTGTGTTGTCTATATCTGAGTAGGTGATCCTGGCTGAATCCCATATCTCCTTAGCTGTGGTTGCAAGGAGATAATTTTCCCCGATGTCAGGCATCATAGAGTTGACAAGATAGGCCATAACAAGATTATTTTTTGCACACCAGGTAGCATATGACACATCAGTGGGTGTTGGAGGATTTTGCAAAATAAATTTCTCCTTGTTTCGGCCCCTTATGAACATTAGGGCATGCCGCGACCACTACAAATAATTGTTTCCATTGAGCCGATGTGCTGTGGGTACTTGTGTGAACCCATCGGCAATTGTGGGGTGTAATCCCACCTGTGAAGTGTTCCCAGCCATCCCAGTATTGGTGTTGGCCGAGTCTGGTTGAAGGGTGGAAAAATCACCTTCTGCTGTGTAATGCGCCCTTGCAGAGCGTCTTTGAATGACATGGGGAGCCTTAGTGCTCTGATACCATGTAAGATTTTTATGAATAATACTTGTATTTTACTGAATAGAGATGTGTACAATTTATAGGAGGAGAAGGGAATATTTTCTAATAAATAAGTATATGATCTCTGCCTAATTATGATCAGATCATATCCCTTAATATCCTCCTGAAATCATGGACTACAATCAGCATTTATGAGGATCAGATTATGTATATAATCTGACCATTTATATCAGCATTTATGAGGATCAGATTATGTTTATAATCTGACCGTTATACATACTATAATTAGAATAAAATTAGGTTAAAACTAAATGGGCTTGTAATCAGGCCCATATTCTCACATCATGTTTTATGTAATCACTTTTGGATTGTGTTCAATTCTGAGTCCTAATTGTTCCCACATTCTCCTAGCCACTCCACGTTCTATTACATGCCCTTTCTAACTCAATTTTCACCGCCATATACCCTTTGTCATTCTATTCATTCTGTGGCCCATTTCTTTTGCAATGATTGTATGTTGATTTACCATTTTCGGTTTCTCTACCTATGGAATCAACACTAGTAAAGTACAACTAATCTCCTTATTCCTCTCTGGGTTCTTCCAATGCTCCTTGATCATTTTTACTACTGAATAACCGACAATATTCTAATTTTGCTGATAGGATAGGATAGAGCTGGAATTCCATCCTCTCCCGGAGTCTTGAACCCACCCATTTGAAAGACAGCATGTCTTATCTCCTTCTTTCAAATCTTTGTTTACCCAAGCCAACCCTTCCCTCTTTACTTCTCCCCATTGCTGCCTGGTTAACAACCAACCTTTATCTTCTTCCTCTTCCTCAAAAAATTTCATATCACTGTCTTCTTCATCTTCCATTTACATACCATCAATATTTCTCAACATCTATTATCTTCTATAACACTTGTAGTAACACTGTTAAATGACTATTTAGGGATGATAAAGCCTTGGTGATGTTTGTTGACGCCGTTAAGCTTGATTTCTTTCTCCTGCCGCTTTCATCGCACAATGATAATTTTAATAATAATATTGTTGTTTTTTTTTGGCCGAAAGGGTGATTTCCATTACTGTAAAAACTATATTACATAGAAGTTAGAACAGACCACCGAATTACAGATCCTTAAGACACTAGAACAGAGCACTATTATACAAAACAAGAGCACCAGAGACTTAACTGGTAACATCAAAAGCTTACACACCGACCCAAAATCCACAATACTAAAGATACTGCCGATACCTAACCATTGAAGGTTGATAGTGAGGGGACTGAACTTATACTCCATCATAATCAAGGGATAAAGCAATAGAGGGTGGTTGTCCAAAAACATGCTCTCCCGAGCCCACCCTCCTTGATGCAAATGCTGCAATATATTGGCAGCTCCACACTCACCTCCTAGAAGGTGAGTGAACCTCTGAAATTTGAGATCAAACTTCATAGGCATAATGATCAAGATAGACATAAACCAGCACCAAACACAAACAAAATTAACCCACGAGGTAAGGTTAAAATACAAACACCAAGACATCCACAAAAGTAGATTCATAAACAAGACCCACTTCCTACTCCTAACTTTTACCAGGGGTGACCAATATTCTAAATGCACTGCCATAGATCCCCCCAAACCCAGGCAGTGCTCAGACTTATACCTCATGGAGTTTTGGTGGCTGCAGACCAGCCACCCAATTTCAGCCATGGAACTCCCTTAAGAGTAATTTTCTTTAGATTTGAAGTCCATACCTTCCGATTCTTCAACCCGCCGACCTTCGAACTCTGCAAAACTTCAGATCCCTCCGTTCCAGCCTTTACCTTCGCCATCTCAGCCCCTTTGCAAGCCACCAGCCCACTCATGTCAGCGTCAACCAGTTGATTAGGGAGAGAAGTCTCTCTAATCAAACCAATCGGGGCCCCCAACCCAAGAAGCTCCTTTTCCCACACCCTAAAGCTTCGACCCCATTCGTCAAAGATCCATCCTCGGTTCCGTCCTCCGCCTTCGAAGCTCAGCTTTCCCCTTACACAGACTGAACTCCCAGCCCGCAAGCACCAGAAGCTCCTCGCCGCCATCACCCTTACCGAAGACGCCGCTTCGACAAACCCTAGGAGAGACCCTAGACTTCTACGCGCACGGAGGCGCTACTTCGAGACTCACTAATAATATTGTTGTTATTGTTGTTATTAGTTAATTAATTAATGTTTGTGACTGTTTGGACTATGAAAAAATCGGTTTCTTCTTTGAGGTGTTTTAATGACAGGAATATTTTTATTATTTACCCACATGTTATACAACCAGAAAAAAAAATTCCCAAAATTATACTCCTATATTTACTCCCTCTTCAACGTCCTTTTTCATTTCCTTTCGTAAAATTCTTTCAAATGCTGTTTTCATAACGCATTACTTATGTCAATTATTTTTATTTTATTAAAATCATGAGAAGGAGTTTATAAGAATCAAACCTTGATACGCCAAGATCTCTTGATTTTTTATACTTCAATTTGAAATATGATTCTCAATTAAAAAGTATTATTACTTTTATTATAATAATAATTACAATATTATTGTTATTGTTATTATTAATTAATAATTAATGTTTGTGACTGTTTGGACTATGAAAAAATCGGTTTCTTCTTTGAGGTGTTTTAATAACAGGAATATTATTATTATTTACCCACATACTATACAAACAGCAAAAAAAATTCCCAAAGTTATGCTCACAATGATAATGATTACAATATTATTAATTAAGTAATTAATGTTTGTGACTGTTTGGACTATGAAAAAATCGGTTTCTTCTTTGAGGTGTTTTAATGACAGGAATATTATTATTATTTATCCACATGCTATACAAATAGTAGTAAGAAAAATTCCCAAAATTATACTCCTATATTTACTCCCTCTTCAACGCCTTCTCCGTTTCCTTTCCTAAAATTTCTTCCTTCCACTGTTTTCATACCACAATGATAATAATAACAATATTATTGTTATTATTATCAATTAATGTTTTTAACTGTTTGGAGTATAAAAAAAATACTTAAATCTGATAGAATAATTAAATGGGAATAGCAATAGCTCGCTGATGAATATATCTAGCATAATGAGAGGCGGCTTGGTGAGGCTATCTTGGCGGTGCATATTTAAGGAAATAAACCCTCATTTCTCTTTATCTCAATTTGGGGAGATCTTTTTTGTTTGTTCCAAGTTCTCATCTTTTCATCCTTGCAATCACGGTTCCTTCCTTTCCTACTTATTCCTTTTGTTTTATTTTGTTCCTTCCGCTTCGAGTATCATGGCATGCCACCCCTACGGCCTTATTCAGGATGTTGACGACTGCAGAGACACATGGTCTATTGTTGTCCGAGTTATAAGAAAATGGACAATGTCTAGAAAAACAGCACCTTACCCTTGGAAAATTTCCCTGCACAGCAAGTCGCTGTTCGACGAGTCTGATGTTTTTGTTCCCCCAAATTCATTTTCCTTTGTAACCATCAAGGATATCGCGGGTTTAACGCACCAAACAAGGGTCTTATCGGTTTGTCTCTTTAGATTGCTCTATGTTCATTTGAGCACATCCATTCCATTAGTAATGCTAATTAAACCAGGACAAAACGAAACATACATGCAGATGTCATGGGTTTCTTGTATGCATTTGGTAGCCTAGTGGACCATGAACGCCAGTCTGTTGAGACAAAAAACCTTGATTTCACCATTTCTGATCAACAGTTAGATGCCGAACTTACCATAATAATTATTTGACTTTACCTTTATTGTCTCATCATTAACATCTTTTGTTTTCGGCTCCTTCTGCAAATCTGAGCCACGCCAGGCGGAACCGAGTCAATGTTGTGCTATTTGAAAGTGTAGCTGGCGACACATATGCAGTAAGGACTGAAAATTTGCAGGTTCCTACTATTGTCATTGTGCGTTTCGCTAGACTGACGATGGGTAAAGGTGAGATCTCCCCTTAGTAATCGCTACCGTCTTCTTCCAACCCACACACTGATGCATAGTCTTTGGCTGTCATACAAGTGATTCGCGGACACCTAGACTGTTTGATTGAATTGCTTTTGAATGTATCTGATATATTGTTGTAGAATATATAGGTATATATGGTGGCCTATACAATTTTCCCACCAATAATTTTTCCACCAATTTTATAATTTATTGTTACAGAATGACCAATTTAGCGTATATAGAAATTCAGAGTCATATAGACATATATATTAGTTTATGTAATTTATTTGTCAGTTTAATAGTTTATTGTTTTCCCCTATTTCAAATAGCTGAACATGCAAAGATACGCATGTAGAGATCAGGATAATAATTTATTGAAGGTCTATAATTTTAAGCATATGGAAATTGTTTCGCATAAAAATAATTAATTGGTTTATACTGTTATACAAAATAAAGAAAAGAAGAGAGAAGAAGAGAGAATATAATAACAAGAAAGAAATACGAGAGGAACAAGAAAATATGAGAGTATGAAAGTATCACTTTCATTTGTGATTCAATAGTATAGAATGCCTTGTACATCACCTCTATTTATAGGCCTCTCCACATTGAAGTTTCTACCTATAGTTACAAATAAGTAATGGTAAGTATTATGGCATTAACCATGAGAAAACTCCCTACAAATCATTCATTGGGAGGTTACAAGGTTTAGGTATTTAGGAAGAAAAGAATCCTAAGAGATGGTAATATGGACATCCACTAATAGAAAAATGTTTTATAACACTCCCCCTTGGATGTCCATAAACATATATTATTGTGTCTCATTAAAAACCTTACTAGGAAAAATCCAATGGGACAAAAACCCAGTAGAGGAAAAAAGTACACAATGCTTATTAAAGCTGTCTCATTAAAAACTTTACCAGGAAAACCCAGTGGGACAAAACCATGGTTAAGGGAAAAAGAGTACAGCATGATATTTTCTCCCCTGAAGATAGGATAGCTTTTACTTTTCCACGTAACAACGTCACTTTTACTCTCCCTGTTGACAATATCACTTTTGTCATTTTGTCTTGATTGAATTTACTAACTTCTCAAACATATTCCTTCTAATGCTATTTGAGTGTATCTTTATTTTGGTTTAATTATATTTGATGCATTATCATCAAATGTTTTGCTAAAATGTGTTCATCTAACATATCTCCATGATATATCTCGCATCCACATATTGATTCAAATTCATTATCCACTTGTGTACCTGCAAAAACTTGATTCTTCCACAAAATTCTAACATGTAATACCAGCAAAATAAACAAATATTTATATGGGACCTATATTCATGATTTTAAAATCATTGAGGAATTTAATAACTTGATCTACTGGTCAAATAATGTATAAACTTATATATTTTCTAAGTAACAATATATTTTGTAAGATAATTCTTATATATGCTTATGGAATTTTCAATCATTCAATGATTCTCAGGTAAATTTCATTATCAAGTAGGATATATACAATTATTAATGCATATTTTCTTTTCATATATTACCAGACTACTAATATTCGTAGAATATTTGTATCCACCTCAAAATAATATGCATTATCACAATCTTCATTGCCTTTGTGAAAAAGTATGTTTCTCATAAATATTGATATCCGATATTAACTTTTATTTCTGGATTTTGCACTTCAGGTCCATAATTTTCATATGTTTTGAACCATAATCATATTTTCATTTCCTTTCTTTTCTTTTCTTTTGGCCAATCATTTGTTTGTCACTCCTCATGACATACCTTTGTGTAAGATCCTCATTTAATCACGTGATACTATCAAAATTGTTGTCGACAACTTTATTCTTTTCGATTCCATTTTCTTTGTTGTGACATAACTTATTGAGATCACTTTGTTAATTTTTAGGTACTTGTACCTCCTTTGAGGTTTTTTTAATTAGTTATGTCTTCGCACTCTTCTGGAGTGCTTGCCTCCTCAATATGTTCATCTTAATTATAAGCTCTTATTTATCCAAAGTATTTACATTTGGAATCGATTGATTTCTCATGCTTCAGGCATGTCACATTTGTTGGAGCATTTTTTTAGCTGGAATATGAGATTCGATAATTCTCGTTTAGGTCAGTAATTATATCTGGTAGATATTTTGTAATACTTCATGAATGCAAAATCTGATGAACTTCTAGTTCATACTACTATACTTGAGGATCTACATTTGATAATAATAGTGCATTCAATATATTTTCTTTTCCAGCTACTCGATTTCTCCCCCTCATATTTGGGCAACTTTGTTGAATGATAATCAAATAATCATGCGGAATAAGTCTCCTAAATTCATTTGTTTCCCTTTGAAAAATCATTTTGTTTCATTTAGAAACAAGAAGGAGTTTCTTACCCAACATTTATCTCAACTTTGTCTAAATATCCATCTATACGCGTTGTGATAGGCATATACCTTGCACACTCAAAACAAAATTTAAGATGGAAATTATCTGATTCCTGACCAAAAGCCAATTTTACCAGGAAAATCTTGTTGGCTTGATGTAAATATGTGCTGCAAAATGTAATATTATATGTCAACATTGAAATTGAAAATTTGTTCTCTAGTTATTCATGGAGGCTTTAATGAATGATTTCTGAATCATATAATCTGGAAACTGTACACTCAACATAATGATTTATTCGCATGATCATGCAAATTTCAGGTTGCAAACTTATAATAATTGCACATGTAACTACCTTATAGATGCATCTATCAAATTTATTGAATACTTGTATAGTTTACATGCTTTTTGAATGGGCCAATGAGTTTGATATATTTCCAGAAATATAGATTCATTCTAAATTACAACTAGTGATCTTTTCATTAAAAATTTTCTTTTAGAACAAGCAGCACAACAAAATTCTTGAATTATGTTAACTATTCAGGAAGAATCTTCTGGTTCTTCAATGGATGTCAATAAATAATTTGATATTTCATATATATGACTTGGATGATCACACAAGTCATGCCAACAATAAATTTATTTGGGTCATAAACTTCTAGTTTATTGTATCATATTTCTTACATGACATCTGTAACATCCCAAATTTTAGAAAATAGAAAATAAGGAATTATTTATGGTTTTGGAATATTATTAAAAATATTAAGGAGCATTAAAAATGAGTTTATGATATTTAGGCATTTTTAATAAATTTTAAGGCTTATTTTCTTTAAGAAAGAAAGAGAAATGATTAGGAGATAAAACTTAATTTGGAGAAAAGAGGTAATAAGGGCTTATTTGAGATCTTGAGATGTCATTTAAAAATTAAAAAACCTTATAAATAAATTTATGAGGCAGGTGTATTTTTAATAATTTTTAAGACCTATTTTCTTTATTAATTGAGGAAAAATAGTTGAAAGATAAATTTAAATAAGGGCATATTTAGAACCTTGGGGTATTGTTTAGTATTTAAAAAGTCTTACAAATAAATGTAAAAATTAAAACATATTTATAGAAATTATTTTGGAACAGATTCGGGACTATTTCTAAATGATAATGATAAGTAAAATTATCAATTAGGGGGAAAATAGAAAATAGGAAATGAAAAAGACAATATTTGCCCCTAGTTAAAAATATCTTCAGTTGTAAAGAAGGGGCAAGATGGTAAATCTCTCATTTAAAATATCAACACCTTCTTTTGTTAAGGTACTCCCACATGTCCCTTGTTTTTTTAATATACTCCCTCTCTGCTTCCATTTCCTCTCTCTCGCCCGAATACACACACATACACTCTTCTTTTCTCGTGTCTTCCCTCTGCTCTCTCTCGTCTTCCACATTCTAGCGGCGATCTCCGGCGAGAACGGCAACAAGCGACGGTGGGAGGTGGGGGAAAACGCTCTAGGGACTCGAGCTAACCTTAGGTGAGTTTCTTTTCTTCGCCTTGCCTTTTTCTCATCCAATTTCAATCTGAATGGGGGAAGAGAGATTCGAATTTTTGAAAGTTTGAAGCTTCTGGATTCTTGAAAATGAAGTTTAGGACTTGAATAAGAGTAGTTTTGAAGTGATTCTGCAAAAGAAAGCTGATTTGGTGTTTGATTTCTCATGATCTGGGCTTCGGTTACTGTTCACCGACGCTATTGTTCTTGATTTCTGGAGTTTTGATGCTTTGAAGCTTGATTAAACATCAATAGGAGTAAGATTAATGCTATAAATGTGATTGGTATGGTTGTTTTGTTGAGATTTAAGCTTCCCGTTCTTCCCCTGTTCGTGATTCACACCGTCGATGTCGGTGGCTGATGGTGATGAATTTTATGCTTTATGGTTAAGGGTTTAACTTCCTTGTTCTGATTGCTTGAGGATGTTAGCTTTATAATTGTTCAATTCCCTTTCCTTTCATTCTCCCCTATTCCTACGAATTCTGTTGGGCCGAGAAGGGGAAAATTTTTGAATTAATATGTGTACAAATTGGAAGCTAGAATGGGTGCTTCGGATGTATGATTTGATGAATTC
Source organism: Mimosa bimucronata (assembly GCA_037074515.1). NCBI lineage: Eukaryota > Viridiplantae > Streptophyta > Magnoliopsida > Fabales > Fabaceae > Mimosa > Mimosa bimucronata. The sequence goes on from CM073439.1 coordinate 40,097,199, forward strand.
CAGAAGTGTGAATTGTTGTTCTTACTTCTTCCCTGTTCTATTCGGCAATTGACAAGAGAAAGGGAGAGGAAGTTTAATTAATTTAAGACTGAATTAGAGTTTTATTCTGGGTAATTGAATGCCTTAAATTAATTTTGTTATGACTGTTCTGTTTTGTCGAGTGTTATGGAATCGTATAATCCATTAATAATTGGAAGGGGGAGTGGAATGTTCCTTTATGCTTGTATGAGATGTGTTGGTTAATTTGGGGAACTGAAACTGATTAAAAGATTGGGTTGTCTCACTTATATTGGCAAAATGCTAAATGAGTATTTAGATTCATGAGATGATGCTTGAATTTTAAAAAAAGATAATTAGGAAACTTCTAGATTTTAAAAGTGAATTGATTGGCAGTTTAAAGGGGGTATAGGGTTGAAGATTTGTGACAAGTTGCTACCTTAAAGTCTCTTGGGAGAAAGATTTAATGTTGTTGTTGTTGTGGTGGTTAAAGGAATTTAGGATAAGGGAAATTGATGATTAAATGACTGATAGATGGCTGGAGTTTAAGTGATTGTAGTTGTTTTTCCCCTTGCCTTGTCTGGGTTGTACTTGGTGATGAGAAAGGATAAAGTGATGGTGATTTGGAATGGGGTTGATGTTTAAGCTTTTAATTTAAAGCTTCAAAGGCTAGGTTATTAGGTGTTCAATTCTGAATTCTGAATCAAATAAGGTTTTAATAGAATGTTATGAAGTTTGGAGTAGTTGGAGGTGATTTTGGGAACAAATAATTAATGTTTTATTTGATGGTATTTTATTGAATTGAATAGTTTTGTAGCTTGGAAATTACTCTTTTCTTGATGGACTTGATTTCTAGAAAAATGGGACTTTGAAGAATAATTTAAAGGACGATGGAAATGAAATGGATGATTGGGTTTTGGTGTATGTATTATGCAGCAAGAATGGATTTAAGGAAAGACTGGTTTAAAAGTGAATATGAAGTGGTTTGGTTAGTTAATTAGGGAGTTGTCAAGGTGGAGACCATGTATGTTGGTTGGAGGTTCGTTCTTGAGTTTCTCAGGTAAAATATTAGTGATTCATGATAAATATACTTATTCCTAATGTTTCTACAGCTTCTATGCAAGAAGTTTAGTTCAACAATAGTATTTAGAGAACTAAATTGAGTTATTGTTTTGCAATAGTCTTAATTGACTAATCTTGAAAGAGGAAGGGTTAGATTTGGTGAAGCAAAAGCTTAAGGAATGATAGGGTAAAAGCATAGATTTAAATGGTTATGGGACGCACAGGTGTGATTACAATATTTGAGGGATAAACAATTATTAGAAGCCCTAAGAGAGGGATGTTTATTATTTTACAAAATTTTATCAAGAGAAGTATGCTTGGTGTCTGGTGGTTTAATAACAAGGAGTCATTGGTTTGCTGTAACTGAAATAGAAGAATGTATTTTAATCAAAGTTTGGATTTAGCTTCTATGATTAGTTGAATGGGGATAAATTAGTTAGATTCTGATGATTTGTATTGGTGATGGGAATTAGTAGTTTGGAAGGTGAATTTGTTAACTTGAGACCATGCGTTTTATGGGTGTTCATGCTCTGTGAAGGATGATTGCTTCCTTTATTTGGTTCAATGTAGATATGGGAGTGATTTTGGAAATGACTAAAGAAGGTAGAAGATGGGTTAGATAGGAATAAAGGCTATTTCAGATCCTTGTGAAGAATAAGAATTAATTTATTGATATATGGATTAGCTTAATGTATTAGGCGTGATATCATCTCTGAAACTGGAAATAGAGTTGCGATTTTAGAAGACTATTAGAGATAACAACGAAGGATTTAGTATTAATGATTATACCTTGATTGAGGATCTTAAAATTTAGACATGGGATGTTAAGTTAGAAATTATAAGTTCCTAGAAGTTTAAATTTATCTCTGTGTCTGGTTCCACGTCTAATTGCTTTGTATTTTTTTGATAGTAGAAAGTAATGATAGAGTTAAAAATTAAATTTAACCATGATTTAGTTGTTACACTGGATTTACTAAATTAAAACCTCTATTCTATTTCCGTTCTCTTAAATAACATTTTTAGTGACAACAGTAAATCAATAGTAAGCTACGATTCTGATAATATTAAAGTTATATTATGCAAGAATACGAAATTAGCATATGGTAGAAGATGATAATAAGAATCAGAATTATTAATTAAAATTAATTATTTGTAATTGACTCTTTTAATTTTAAAAGGGGTTAAGATAGTAGACTGTAATCTTTCACTAATACCAAGAATGGGGTAGTATTAATTAAATTAGGATCTGTGAGAGATGCCGGATAGTTATCCAAGAATATTGATATTAATTCATTATTTACATATTACATGTAAATAGGTATAGATAGTGACATAAGCTGAGGAGGTCAGTGGAAAGGAAAAGAGACAGTAAAGAATTAAGCTTGGAGTTCAGGTAGCAGTTTATCTCATTACAATCAAATTTGCATGTATAATTTTATAATATTTGTTTCAAGTTTACATTATGCATGAAGGTGATAAGCCTTGTTAATTCCTGCATAGAAATTTATGGAGTACTCCAGGCTTAGGTGGGTTGCTCCCCCTTTGCCAGATTAGTTATGTTATAGCTTAAAATGTTATAACGAGAAATCCTGCAGGTGAGGCATCCACTAGTTAACAAATATATTGTTAATAGTGGTTGGTAGAGTATATAGAGCAGGAAGTGTGTGTAATGGTGATATTTGTTCAGATTTATAAAATATATACATGGCAATGCATGCATAAAAATTTACAGTTAATGACATAAACTGCGTTGAACTGCTGTTTTTCAGAGAAGCTAAGATATAGTGAGATGATTGAGATAAGGCAGGAGTGCTGGAAGGGGATTAGACGAAGAAATTAAAATTACGTTTTGAAAAGTAAGAATTATTTGTATATGATGTAAATTTAAATTATTAAGTTAATAATAGAAAGCATAGAAAATATAATTGTATAACTTTACAAAGGGATTTGAATTTTCTAAGTATTATGAATTAAGAATAGATACCTTAAAAGGGTTAGTGTACTTTTAATTGTTTTATTAACCACTTTATTTTATAGAGAATTTTAAATTGTTTCAATTTGTTTGAAAAGCCTATTCCAACTGACAGAAGTTGGTTTAATATTTTAAAAGAAAAAGTTTTAAATTTTTACGTATTTTTGGGCTTCTGACATTAAAAAGTGGTTATAATTCAATTAAAATGTTATAATATAGTAATAAAAATCTAGGTGGTACAACATCTATTTTGAGAGATCAATTAGGCTTTGTGAGGAATGATATGAGTAGAATTTCATTCAACATTTCAATGTTAACTCACACTGTATTACAACAATATCCCCCTCAAGTGTGATTCATATCAGTAAACTTCCTTTATTCATATATATTGTAAAGACAATTATATATAATAGGCCAATAACCTACACTTAATATAGAAGCTCAAATACTTCCATTATACATGCAAATATGGATTTTAATCCAAGTGGGTTATCTTTTTATACCCTTTGACAAATTGAAGCTCTAATATCAATATATAGAGCCATAATTTTCATGATTGATTTCTCTTCAGCCATAAAATAAAAAAAAAATTAATAGCTCTTCAGAAACTATATCAATTTTGTTGCATATAAGTTCTTCAGGAACTAACCTGTAGTATGTATTTCTATATAATTCCATAGCTCATTTATTATAATTTGTTCCTTTTAAAGCATATTTAAAGTATAAACTACTCGGAGTTTTCAACGAGATATATAAAGAAATTTCACAATCAAGATACACAAAACCTGACATTAAATTAATTTGTAATGTTTAGGGGAAAAAATAAAATGAAGAATATGTACAATATCGTCTATAAGTTTGGCTTCATTATATCTACAAGTAGACCATATTATAAAAGTGATTCGTTTAAGGGAAAAAAAAAATCAACATCAACTATTCATAATGATTTTTTTTTCATAAAATCAAATAAACTCTTGTCTTCTCAATTCAAATGAGATAAATTTGACATTTCCCTACAAATGTGATATAGAATTAATTAAATTCCAATAAATATAATATCACATAATGATTTATGAATGAAATTTACTTAATAATATTCACAACCATATATATAATTAAATTTGTGAATAAATTGGTACAAGATATTGCTATGGTAGAAGACACTATTAATAGTGTTGATTTATGAATGATATTTGTATTATTTTATTTCAAAGAGTAGCAAATAGTGGCAAAACAATAACCCATGTCAATCATCCATTTTTCTTAAAACAATTTTCATACTGATAAATAATAAGGTAGAAAGAAATTGTGGGAACTCGTATGCAATAAATATCAATAAGAAACAAAATAAACATGAATCTAGGAAAATATAAAAATAAAAATAAACACATAAATCATGCATCTATTAAGAAATACATCAACTTAGTTAAACAAATACAATAAAAAAACTTCAACCCTGCTCAATAAAACTCAGTGAAAAAGCTCCAATAATATTGCTCAGCTCCAATGCAAAACCAAACCAATAGTTACCTTTTGTATTTGTGGAAGAGCTCTTGTAATACTCTAACAAATTAACTCCATGATAAGACCAGTAATCATCTTTTGGTGTATATAATTTCATATATTATCCTTTATTAATTTGGTGATAAAATTGCAATGTCAACGTAGTAAGCGCAAAAACAAGTTTAAGAAAATGTGGTGAATTATCCCCTCAAGAAGCAGTGTGATTTCATCACCACTCAAAAAAAGAAAAATACTTATACAATATCAATAATTATTGTAATTTGTCTTTCATAATTTAAACACTAAACAAAACTTGCATATCATATAGCCTTCTAGACTTGACGGATCATTTCCCCACAACTTATGAAATGTCGTAGACATTATAATTATTTTAGACACTTTTTATAGTAGGTTGTGGTCTTTTTGACTTCATAATCATTTTACCATTTATTTTCAATAAGTTGATACATATTTCTCTATGACTTCTGACCATAATAAAATATTTTCTCATAATTTTATATCAAAATATAATTATTTAAATATTTCCAAACATTGTTGCCTCAAATTATTAATTTGGGCATTGATCATATGTGATCATAGTAAAATATACTAATTAGTCTTCAGGACTATTACATTTGGTAAAGTTAGAAGTTATTTGTCTTTAGGACAACATATTCTTAATTTTTTTTCTTAAGACTATAAAGCTCATTTATGTCATTTGATATATGACAATAATAAACCTTCAGGGCTTTTATATTTATAACAACTCAATCATCAGAGTGCCACAATTACTTTTTCTTACACAATTTAGTGGAACTCACAATGTTTATTTTACAAAAGAACTATTAAAATGGTTACATGACTTCTGGTCATCAAATCATAATATATAAAGTACTATGGTTGCTGGTCATTCTTATAAAATTAAAATAATATTATAATAAGATAAATATAAAGAATTAGATAAGCTCATAATCATAGCAATATTAAATTAATACTTACGTAGCACTTGTTATATAATATATAGATAAATATAGATAATCTGTAATATATATGTAAGAATTAAAAAAATAAATAAATAGATCAAATAAAGGGATCGGACTAAATAATATAAAAGTGTAACAGATAAAGAGGGATTAATATATGTATACATGCTATATGTAGCATATGTAGATAATCTTTAAGATAAATATCATAAAACTGTAAGAAAACAAAAAGGCAATAATTAATATATGGGTAACCAAACAATCAACTCATAAATTAAAAACATAAAATTAACATGAAATGTAATAATAAAATAATATAACAAATAGAAAATTAGAAGAATATAAATTGCAATTTAAATAACAAAAGGCATAAGATAATAAAATGAAAACAAAATGACAAAACAAAAAGAATAAAATAACATAAACATATATATATATATATGTGTATCTAATATGTGTATATATATAAATATATAATATGTATTGTAATATGATATATATATATTCTTAAATCATTAAATTACATATGTAGAAGGGGTGTTTTGTAAGAACTAAAGGGCATATGAACTAAAGGCGGTATAACCTGCCAATCTAGTTCATTGTGACAGCCTCTCTAATTCTCCAGAAGAGGAAAGGATATGATGCAATAAAATTTAATAAAACTAAAAAAACTGTAAATAATATATATATAAATATATATATAACATGCATGTATGAAGAAGGAAAAAAAAAAGCTGTGCGTGTGGATGTAACATGATATGTACGTACTTGAGTACAATAAACTTATATCTATAATCTTCAGAGCGAATCGTGCTGATAAAGTGTTATAAAAAATAAAGAAAAGAAGAGAGAATATAATAACAAGAAAGAAATATGAGAGGAACAAGAAAATATGAGAGTATGAAACTATCATTTTCATTTGTGATTCAATGGTGTAAATGTCTTATACATCACCTCTATTTATAGGCCTCTCCACATTGAAGTTTCTACCTATAATTACAAATAAGTAATGGTAAGCATTATGACATTAACCATGAGAAAACTTTCTACAAATCATTTATTAGGAGGTTACAAGGTTTAGACATTTAGGAAGAAAAGAATCCTAAGATATGGTAATATAGACATCCACTAATAGAAAAATGTTTTATAACATATACAATTTATTTGCCAATTTAATGATTTAATGACTTATTGTTGTAGTGTATAATATAATTTAACACACAAAGGTATGCATGAACGTGCAAAGATACGCATAAAGAAATCAGGATAATAATTTATTGAAGGTCTATGATTTTACGCATATGGAAATTGTTTCACATAAAAATAATAAATTGGTCTATACAATTTATTTGCCAATTTAATGATTTATTGTTGGAGTGTATATAACTGTGTAATCAAACCCGGCCCGGCCAGGCCGGGTGAGCATCCAACCCGGGCAAGTGGCAACCCGGAGTGACCCGGGAAAACCCGGACTAACCCGGGCAAACCGGTGGGTTACTGGGTCGACCCGGGTTGCATATTTTTAAACAAAAATGGTGTTAAAAATGACATAATTTGTGTTTTTTTAATTGTAATGATAATTTTGATATTAATGACTATTAGTTTAGTGATTAAAAAAATTATTGGTAGGGATATTTTGTTAACATTAATTTTTTAAAAATTTTATTAGAAAAAATATTTTGTGATTAATATCTCCAATATCAATGAATAATAGATTGAAGCTCTTTAATTAAAATGTCAAAGAGATTGTAAAGAATATTGGATAAAATATGATTATTTTATTAGTAATTCAAGGTATTGAATCGGCATTTAATATTTAGATAATATGATGATAAATTTAACATTTAAATTATTTTTTTATTTCTCACCTGTCTGGTTCCCGAGTTGACTCCGAGCTGACCCACTGACCCTTGACCCAGTGCCTCGACCGGTCTAGATGCCGGTCCGAGTTTAATAACCTTGGTATATAATTTAACACACAAAGATACGGATGCTTAGCCTATAAGTTTGACTATTCATGGATTAGTTTTTCATGCACGGACTAAAATGTTATTAATATGTCAACAAGCAATATTTCAAATTTTCAAAATACAATTAATCATTATAAAAAGTTACTACCTCCGTCCCTAAATATAAGCTTCAAATAACTATTTTGTTTTATTCGAAAAAACTACTTAAGTTAGTTAAAAGCATTAATTATGTGAGGAAATCAATTTATTTTCCAACTTTAGCCTTACTATTAAAGATGAAAGAGAATAACAAATAAGAGATAATAAAGATGAAAGAGAGTGTATGGGGAAAGATAAACAATGGGTGAAATTGAAAAAAATGCAATAAATGCTTAGACAACCATAAAATGAAGCTTATATTTTGGGACAAGCCCATTCACAAATATGAAGCTTATAATTAGGGACGGAGGGAGTATTAATTATAATATTAATATATTCCTCATGCGGCATGGGGAGAAAATTTTAGTTACTTAGTAAAATAATATATTAATTGATATTTAAATTTAACATTATAGAAATTTTTTATTACTTCACACAAAAAAAGGTAGTTAAAAATAGTATGTATAATTGAAAATCATAAACAAACACCTAAAATATATTTTAATCCGACACAGCACATAAAAAGTCTTGATTTTTTTTTGGAAAACAAAAAATAAATGGAGTTTCAATTTTTTTTTATAATATAGGGGCATATCATATTTTTAAATTCATTTTTTCCTCATCTAGGTGCCACATTAGATTAAAATATGTACGATGTGTGTATTTATGATTGGTCATATAATAACTAACGTGATACACGGGTTCACACAAGAATGTCTGAAATAGGTTTAGGCCACATAAATTAAAGGCTTTACATATAAATTAGTGTGAATACAAAAAATTTCTTTAAACTATCTCAATGTAATCTGACAATGTTTGGATATGATTCAATTAGATCATCGTATGAAAAATATTGATAGTTAAATTGGCTTACATAAACATAATAGGCTAAGACATTCTAAGTAAAGGCAAAAGAGTTGAACTTTGTTGGCAGAATAATTTTTTCAAAGATTAAAATAAGGGAAAATCACATTGAGGTCCCACATAAGGCATTTAATCACAATCAGGTCCCAAACAATCATCAAATTACATTGAAGTCCTAAGGGACATGGGTGTAATTAAATTAAGTTGTCAATACTAGCTTCTTGAGTTGTCAATGCACAACGCAATAGTTGTCAGTACCATTGACAACTCAATAGTTATCAATACCAGCTCTTTGAGTTGTCAATGCACAACTAAATAGTTGTCAATAACAGCTCCTTGAGTTATCAATGCATGTCTTTCATTGACAACTAGCTTCAGAAATATAACAAAGATCACATTTAATCCCATTCAAACAACGGATAGTGATTATCACTACATCCTTGGAAGAGAAGCGGATGACGTCCATATCGATGGATCCTACACTTCCTGATGATTAATAGGACTAGCTCACCGATCAAAACACGTGTTTCAAGCTTACGTATTCAACACACGCGTGTTACACTTCCTGATCAATACTTTTACGTTTAATATTTATATATATATATAAATATTATACTCAATTTTTATTCCAAGAATATGCACATTATAGCCCATGCATACTTAAAAATGAATAAACAACAAGTTATTAAAACTTTTTTACGTTAGAGTTTAATGTAGCAATACTCAATTGGTTTATTCCTTGAGGTGTTTTAAAGACATCAATTTTATTATTGTTATTGTTATATTATTATTCACTACTTCCATCATATTTGTTACTATATTTACGTATTCGACGCAGGTGTGTTACACTTCATGATCAATACTTTTATGTTTAATATATATATATATATATTATACTCAATTTTTATTCCAAGCATATGAACATTATAGCCCATGCATATTGCTTCATTTGTAAAATACTATAATGACCTATATTTTTTTAATTTTAAGGTGCAGATATTTGTAAAGGGAGACATTTATTTTAAAGAATATAGTTCAATATACCGTTTCCATTTGTTGAATATTACTTTTACAATTTTCATATTTAAAACATTGTCCCATTCTAAATGATCAAACTTCAACACATGCCTTCAAATTAACTTGCCGGTGCAACGCACGGGTGCCAACTAATTTATTTCAGAAAATAATATTAATTACTATGTCAGAATTCTGTTCTAATTTATTTCCTATAGTAGGAGGTTTCTTATTCCTTTTTTGATGGATGGAGGTTTCTTATTCCAACTAATAAATGGTTGCACACAATATGATACGATTTCATATTCTCTCATCGCTCTAATAAGATAATAGCAAAAAAAAAAAACTTACAATATTATATATAATATATTTATATCTGATGTTATAAGAAAATATTTATATCTGACATATTGTGATTTGCTAAAATTGCTATTCCAGTATATTTTATACAATGAGATTTTCCACACAGTAGAACTTAAGTGATTAATTTCCAATTAATTATATCATTAATTGTAATATGACATTCCCCATTTTTTAATGTGCTCATGGGGGCTAAAAATAAATTTGACATTACTATATGGGATTGAAATGACGGAAAATTAGGGAGGTGGACCAAGGAAAAAATTAATTATTTAGAAGGACAAAAAATAAGATAAATATATTAAATTACCAAATTAACTATCACTATATCTCCTTCACATATCTCAAATGTTTCTTCTTCTAACTAATTGACTCCCTCTCCCCAATTTCTCTCCCCTTCTCTCCCACTCTCTACAAACTGAAATTAAATTAATAAATTAAAAATTATTTCATTTCATAATATCTGTTACAAGGATATTCAAAATCAAAATGTAAGTATTTATTTTACTTAAAATTTTTTAATGCAATCAGTTTGGATGATCACAACAATATTATTAATATCTTTAATTAAAATTACAAAATAGATTAAAATTGTTTATTTACAGTTACACTCATGTGTGCATCTACGTACGCTGGTTTATACTTTTCAAATATTTGTTTACAGAATACAAAATTTATTTTTATGGTTGCATTCATATTTGTTCAATCATATGACTCCCTTATAGACAGACGAAAGAGGCTCAATACAAAACTTTAAACCATACTCAATGGCTTCCATTTGTTATGGACTTATGGTAATATTTTTCTTTTAAGATTTTATCTATGGTCTGTTTGGTACGAGGAGAGGAGAGGGAAAATGGGTGGATGGATTTTTTTTTTACTTGAATTTACAAAAAATAGAGAAGTGGGGTTAAAAGTTTGTTATTAATATTTCTTACCCACTTATCTTACATATTATTTTTTTTAAAAAAATATCATAACCCCACTTTTTCATTTTTTTTAATACAATATGGATATCTTGCACTTAAGTAAGCTTCTCCCGCTGAATAATAGCACTTAGAGCCAAAGGGGCATGAGTGATAAACTGTATCCCCATTGGAGCTGCAAGACCCTGTTTAAAAGGTCCTTATGAGCAATTAATTTTTTTCTAGGTCCGGCTGCCTCATTTTCCCATGAATTAATTGTATAATGGGATTGAATTTTAAAATTTAAATTCCAAATATCATTCCCAATGTTAACATTGAATAGATTTTATTGGTGATGAGATATCATTCCATCTTCTCACATCCCAACATAACAACAAATTACTACTCTGATCTTATTTATAGGGCTCTTCCAGTAAGTTTCACACAGACTAAGGAAAACCTTAAATATCATTAATTATACCATAGAATTTGACAATTTTTCAACTTCACCCATATTTAATATCTACCACACTACATAAAAATAAAGTCTACATATAATAAATAAAGATTAAAATTGTATATTTATATAAAAAACTTTCGAATAGCCAGTGATCATTGGCTAAAACTTCCGAGACAAATATAACCTTTATCCCATTAATATTCAATAAACTTCACCTTTGTTTTGGCCCCAAAAAAAAGGTTAGGTATAGAAGGATGATAAGAGTACCAATAAAGTGGTTTGCACCACCAATAAAGTCGAGTGCTAAGATATAAATGATAAATTAATCGATTTTGGGAAGCATAGAATGAAACCACATAGATAATAAAACTAATGAATTAATTTTTTTAAAATCTTCACAATGATTCATGTAATATTTGAATGGAGCTAAGTTTCATCATCATTTAAATTAGCAGAAGTGTTATTGAGCCAGAAATCATGAAATGCTAATGAGAATTTAAGTCTAAATATTAAAGGGAGCAGATCTTTGCCACGCAAATAACAATGAACTTACTTAACTGATTCTCAGCGGCACCTATATAGTCGTTGTACTATGTTTACAAGGAACCTTCTTTATTTCCTTCCGACCTTTACCATATTCCATGTTATAATCGAACACTCCAAAAAAAGGTCCAAGTAGAATGTGTTTTTCATGTGGCCAACAAACAAAGCAAGACTCAAGATCCATAATCACCCTTCTACGAGGGATAAATTCCATTTCCTTCCAAAAGAAATCATACACACTTTCCATGAAATAGGTGCGTTCATTGTGTGACCAGAAAAAATGGGCATAGAAATGAGCCCTCTCATGATTTCTGCAATTTTTTTTTTTTTAAAGAAAACACTCATTTAAAAGGAGAGAAGGAATATGAAAAACAGAGCTTAAAAGCTTAAATTCCTGACACCAATGAAAAAAAAACCCTTTTATTGAGACGAAAAAAAATTCCGCATGCCTCCAATTTTTCCCGACACTAATGAAAGATTCCCTTTTATTTTCAGTCCTCCTTTACAATGAGATTTTTTTCGTAAAAAGAATCAGGTCTCAAACATTACAAATACTATTTATTAATTTTTTTAAAATAAATTATAAACAAAAATATCAATTAAAAATTAAAATTTATATTTAAAACTTAAAATTCTTAATTATAAATGAGGTACTTTGATTTGTAATTATTTAAATGAAGTTTATAATGTATTTAACTGTGTATATGAAGTACTTCCTTTGGTCCTAATTATAACATCAAATTGGTTTTTTTAACGAAATTCAAGATGTAAAGTAAACCACCTTAAATTGTTTATATTTATCGTTTCTCCTCAAAACTAATTTATTTTACTCATAAACTAATATATAATCTAATTATATGTAGCATATATTATAATTTAGCGGTATAATTTACTTCTTTAACTTCTACAAAAAAAAAGTCAACTTGATCTTATGATTAGAAACAGAATTTATGTTTTAGCCCTAACCGTCATTTTGTTTTGCCCTCTATTTACAGCCAGCCAAAGGTGAAGCCAAAAAAATCCACGTGTCACACCAGATTAGCTTAGAGAACTTGTATCCCACCAAAAATTTTCTTCACTAGCGAATCAAACCATTCTCCCTCCACACCCATTCTTTCCCTCTTTGTTTTCAAAATCTTCAATTTTTCAACAATAATTTTCTGCCTCCTTTATCTTTATGTATGGTTGAGCAATTCTATGTTTAATTAAACACACTCATTCCATGTTTGTTAAATCGTAATGTTATATATATATACTCCTTCCGGTCTTAAATATAAGATTATTTCAACCTTTTTTGTACAAGTTAACGAAGCAAATTGGACAACTAAATTCTAACATATCACATATAATTAGATTATAAGTTAGTTTATAAGAAAAATGAATTAGTTTTAAGGAAAAAAGATAATTATAGACAATTTAAAGTGATTAATTTTATATCCTTAATTTCTCCAAAAAAGTCAAAGTGATTTTATGATTTATAGGAGTATTCACTCAAATAATGAATTAAAATCAAATTGCCTAATAAATAGTAGTTTATCCTTTTTACTAGAATGTTCTATTGAGGTCTAGGCCAAAAATATAACAGCGTGTTCCATGTAAAAGAATGATTATTCCATTGCATAGAGAATCACATTTTTTTGGGATAGTTTTCTTGGTATGTTATATATTGATATGCATATGCAATTTTTTTAAAAAAGAATGATAGGCATAAATATTTTATATTTTTTTTAAAATATTAATATATCATTGGTATGTGAAATATGTTTAATATGAACTCAATATTATTTAAGTAAAATTTTGTGTGTGTGTGTGTGTTGGGGGGCGGACATGAATCTAATTTATGTAATGAATAAAACACCCTTTCATCTTAAAAAGAGTCTATCCTTGAATGACCCAGTCTAATATCAAATTGGACCAAACAAACTCCAAATTTAGGCCCAACAGATTTCACCTTGAATTGAATCGGTCCTGAACTTTACCAGACTCATTACTTGACTAAGGAAAGTTGGATTGAGCAAAAATAATTTTCCACTTTTTTAAAAAAAATTTTATATTTAAGCCTTAGAAATAAAATTATAAAAAATTATATCATAATAAAAGAGTTCAAGTCCTTGGAGCAACGGTAAGTATCCAAATGAGTGGAGGCAAAACAATTTGATTTAGTTTATTTTAAGTTATTATTTAAATTTAATTACATTTGAAAAAAGTTCCATATGCCTCAAATCTTTCTTGACACTAATGAAAGATTCCCTTTTATTTTTACTCTTTGCTTTTAGAATGGCAATTTCTTTTGTAAAAAAAAAAAGAAGAAGAAGAAAGAAAGCAATTCTCAAACATTTCAAATATTTATTAATTTTCTCAAAGAATAAAGTATAAACAAGAATATCAAATAAAAATAAAAATTTCTATTCAAAACTTAAATTTCCTTATTTGCGGTGAAGATATTTATATTATAAAGAAATGTTAATAACTTTCATACATTTGAGAAAATGCCGCTTAAAACCAAAAAATTGAAGGAAGTGTAAGATGAATGTTCCGTCTTTAGTTGATTTTAAAGCTCATATGTACATTAGAATATCATGTAATAAATTGTATTATAATATAATGATTGTCCCACAAATTTTCCCTCATTTTGTTTTTGATATGGTATCAAAGCCAGCTTCTCTAATAACGAAAAAGAAAAACTACATCTGATACTATTTTGATACTAATAAAATGCAAAATGTAAGGACTTTTTTCGGGTCCGATTTTGGGTAAATCTCCCAAAGATGTTTTCTGCATTCACACGATCTTAAATTTAAAACCTTATATTTAGGTGATCAAAGCCCATTCTATTAGAGCCAACACTAGTTCTTACTCTGTTTCTCCTTCTCATCAAAGTCATATTCAGATGATACTTACTATTTCTATACCCTTGCTCCATCCATTTACCCTTGATTTTTAAAACCACATAACATCCTGCATCAATGTATCAAATAGACCCCTTTCTAATTCTTTTTCAGACTGAACTAGAAATGTATTCTCTTTTCGTCTTTTTCTTCCTTCTATTCTTCCAAAGCTCCCCCCATTCCATCGTTTTAGTTCACTTTTCGGTCTTTCCAACTTACAGTGCGCCTCATCCTCTCCCTCCTAGCAATTTTTGAACAGCTAACCCATTTCTGATTCTTTTTCAGACTGAACTAAAAATGGATTCTCTTTTCGATCAATTTCATTTTGCACTGATTAAATCTCAATTTAAATCTCCTACAATCATCCATGGCTCAAAAATTCCCATTTGCCACTCCTTTTAACTTCCTCCATAACTGTTGCCTCTTATGTATATTTGGACTACCATATGTAGCTATAAGTAAGCAGTTCTCATCAATTTTAACTCTATAGTGGATGATTTGTTCATCCTTCATAATTTTCTCTACTTCAACATTACCATCTTCCCACATTTGAAAGATGAGTGCGATTGCTATTTTGTCTGTCTTTTAGGCTAGGTTATGTGGTGTGTGATTTTTTATGTAGTTAGTTTTGAAGTGTGTTAAATTACCTAACTATTGTGTGTCATTTGTTACACCATTTAGATGTAACATCATTAATGCCAATTTTTCATTTTATAGCGAGGAAGCCAAGAAATGTCACTTATCGTGCAACTGATAAGAATTGGGTTAATGAGAAGGCTGCAGTTGAGGAAGAAGTAGCAGATGCTCACAAACATAATCTTAGGAATGAAACTGTGGACAAAAGCCCTAAAGATAAAGTGAATTTATGAATTGATTCCAAGTCCTTTAAATTAAAGTCTTCAGCTTTATCTTCATTTACCATATTAGACAGATTATTATGCTCACAAACAATTTTCTACATGCTTTGTTTCTTAAACTATCATGCTTACAAGTAATTTTCCCGTGTTAGATGACCATAGAAGAATTCAAGAAAGTGCTAGAAGAGAAACGGAAGGGCTTGGAAGTGCTCAAGATTAAGGAGAGAAAAGTGGACATTAAGGATTTTGATTTATCCGAAAACTATCGAGCAAGAAAGAGAATGATGGCGTTTTGATTAAACTGGTCTGAATTTCGCCTTTGTGTTCTAATTATAGCTATGTTGATTGTCTCTAATTTTGTTCCTTATATTCTTGTTAGGGTTTTGATAAGGACAGGCGCAGGGAGGATTCTAACAAGGAAGAGAAGGCCAGGGTTACTTGGTTGCATTTGTCTTTTTTCTTCTTTTGGTATTTGTAATTTTCTGCCAGATTATGAAACTAGGCTTAACATTTTACTAATTTTGTACAGGCTTCCGAGTCTTCGGGAGAGAAAAGAAAGAGGAAAGGGAAGGAAAAGAAGAAGAGTGGTGGAACAGACAGTGACGAAGACAATTCTCCCGATGAGTCGGAGAAATTTTTTTTCTATATTGGTCACAGGAGAGATGCTAAAGAGGGCAGAATTGGTATTCTCTCCCAACTTTTTTTATTATCTTTCTCGTTTGTATTTATTGTTTCTCTAGTTTTCTCTAACTAATGAATAATTTTTTATCACATGCAGTCTTTGCCGAGAAGCTTATGCAGGAAGTACATGTGGTGCAAAATACCACCCTGTCCAAAGTGGTTAGCGTCTTGCATAGATGGTGTCAGTGGCCGAGAAATGAATTGGATGTTAGAGTCCAGTGAGCTTGATGGTGGAAACAAGCTCACTGTATCATTTGCTGGGTGGCAGGATTTCGTGGAAAGTAATCATGTTAAAAATTAAGATATGATTACTTTCAAGAAGTGCAAGAAGGGCGAGTTGAGGTTCCACACACATGTGTTCAAATGGGACAAGGATAAACATGAGTATAAAACGATTGTTTTTTGTCCTCAATGTAAGGAGGAGATTGTGGAGGCGGTGCAATCTTAGGATTAGGAAAAAAGATTTGAAAATATAGGGAATCATTTTTTCTTATATTCCTTCTGACATTAGTTGTTTGGATTAACGTACAAAATGGTGACACTTTTTCTATGCTATTAGTTGAAATAGAGGTAAAAGCTCATTAGTGGACTCGTTTAATTGATATATTGGTAGTCATATTATCTTACAAGTAAAAGGACGTTCAGCCGGTGATCACTTAGATCAACTGGCATATGCCTCCTTGTGAGGCTAGTTGGGGGGAGGGGTAGGGGTTCGATACCCCTTGGGCGCATTTACAATTCCACTTATATAAAAAAAAGGGACATTCAAATACGAAGAAAAGCGTAATATCAACATTAAAAGTCGAAAACTTTGACTTCGGAGTGTCTCTTGAACGAAAAGTTAATTGTCCCTAAAATTTCCAAATGGTTAATTTAATTACAGAAGACAACTTGATTAGCTATTTAGATGCTAGCAACTGTCTTCCAAGATTATTAATATAGCAAGTAAAAAGTGAATCAAAAGTACCATCAATAAAGTTGTTCAATGTAATGGACAGTAAAAGAAACTAAATTTGGCTTGTAGGATTCACTTAAACAAAAAGATAGTCTAAATGAAATTTTATTATAATAAAACACCATTTAATCAAAAGCTGACAAATACGTCATGTATAATATATCAAAGAGAACAAATCAGATTCAAAATGTTAAGATTGAACTCATAATCTCAAAACTACTTTGAAGTCTGCCAATAAACTATTAGGAGGGGGGAAGTTATTTTGCTTTGCTGTGTTTGGCACAATGATTGGATGGGGGAGAGTAATATTGGAGGGGGTAAAAATGCTTAATTTGTTTTGAACTCCCTAGCAATGTTTTAGAATGCTTTTGTGCAATTTGATTTATGTAGCAAAAGTCATTTTAAGTCATAAGCCAAAATAAGGAGCTTTTGATTTTTCAAAAGTGGAAAGAGAAATTTAATTTCTACTATGGAGAAGAAAGAAAAAATATTACATTTAATCCTTAATATAAAAGCTAGTTGACTAATTTGGAGAGATTAAAAAAATAAACTACTTCAATTCGTTCATAAATATAAGACATATTTGTCTAATTTGATTAGATTAAGAAAAATGTTAGTTAAAATTATATGATATTACGTAAAACACCTAACTACATACCTTTATGCTCACCCTCATTCTCTTTCTTGTTTATTATTGAGGAGTATCAATAAGGATAATATGGAGAATTCTTGAAAAAAGAAATATTGGAGGGGGTAACAATGATTGGAGGGGGGAAAGTTATATTGGAGGGGGGGGGGTAAAAATGCTTAAAATTTAGAAAAAGATCTTATATTTACATACAAAATAACCTCCCCAAATATGTCTTATATTTAGGAACAGAGGGGGTATCTAATTATAGTATATATTACATGTCTCTCTAAAATAATTATAGGGTTAAAGGTCAAAAATACACATGTGATTTTGTCAAAAGTGTGACAAAGTTATAAGCGGATGGGATGGGACACAGAATGAGCTTTGTCATGTAATGTTTTTTTTTTGTCGCATTTGGAGTATTCATCTTTTAAGGATAAATTGATATTTTATAAATGTAAATAATATATTTTTTCTATAGATATATGTATTTGTAAAAATTCACTATAATATTGGTTATATATTTAATATGAAACATTGGGTTAAAATCCATTTTTGCCCTATAAATCGCAAAAAAGCGCTGAGTATTTGGAGGTAACTTGAGGAGCATTTTTAACCTAGAAATATCCAAATCGTAGTAAATTTATTCACACAGTTTAAAAATTAACTTTGACCGTTTAATCCTCCTTTTTGACCCATCAATTTTAATGTGGCTCAACCACCATAGATGTGTTATAATTTAAATGTCCATTTTTACTCCAAAAGTAACCACCTTGAGAGTTTTTGCCCCCCAAAGTATCCAAATCCTAACATTAGTATGAGCTTGACTCCATTCGAAATTATTCTTCACCTCCCCCCATGTTGTTTCAATCCCAGATCGTACACTAGAACCTGCATGTATCTTCTTGATGGTCTGGAGTAAGTGGTCTCCTCAACCATATTTGCTTCTAACTACTTCAACACAGAGTGCATCACATCTCTTAATCAGGCCCCACCCCAATTTCACATCAAAAGCCTGATTAACATGTCTCAAATGAAGGCCACCCTTACTTTTGGCTTAACATACCTTGATCTATACAACTAGAGGAATATCAAAGTATGGCAATCTGTAAGGGACAACGAATTAGCCTTCTAATTTGAGAGTCTTGTTGTTACCTTCCCGACGACATCCTGGAAAGTCTCCTTTGAAACTCACTTATGCAATAGAGGAACACCTAGATAGTTTCCTAAATTGGACGTAGGAGTGAATCCAAAAGCTTCCTAAGCTCCCTACAACGGTTATGGTTAACATTAGGGGAGAAGAAAACTCTGGATTTACTTGCATTAATCTTTATACTAGAAGCTTCACAAAAACGTGAAAGACAATCCTTAATAATTTCAACCTGAGATAAAAACGCCTCCCCAAATATTATAATATCATCTGCAAACAATAAATGGGAGATAGGAGGGCCATTCTTATTGTGACTAATAGGATGCCATTCAACGCTTACGCTCGCGATGCTTTATTGAACATAGCCGCTTTGTTGCCATTCCGTAGAACTTGCATTGATGAAGATGAGATGCAATGCTGAATCACATTAATGATATTTGCTAGGAGTTTCAACTCTTCGGACAATTTATGAAAAATCTCTAGCTAACTTATAGTTGATGCCTTATGATAAGGACGAGAGGGAGTGGTTGATTTTTTTTTTTTAGAGAATTCTATTAAAGTTAAATAAATTATTTATAAATTGATTTACATGATTTTTTCTATAAATTAGTTTATTTAATTTATAAACTGACATATAATTTAATAATTCAAAAAAATATGTTATGATTAATTGGTTCATTTAACTTCCTCAATTTCTCACAAAAAAAAGGACAAATTACTCTTATATTTAGAAACGAACTAATAGGTAGATACTAACCAAGTAACAATGAACTAATTAAGAACTAATAGATAGATGCATTTTTGGTTTATCGGTTGAGAAAATAGGGTAATATTATTAGAGAGATGTTAAGAAAATCCAAATTAAATAAACCATGAAAAACGGTAGATTTATGAATTTTGAGGTGGATAAGATCAATGTCATTAATTAGGAGGTGAGGTAACGCAATTTATTCCAAACAAACCAATCCAACGGTGTTGATATATTGCAAATTGTTATATTAATATGATTTATGTATTCCTTGTTGGAAGGGGGAAAAGAATATTTATGTATTCCTAAACTACGTTACTACGAGTGTACCACAAATATTGTATTACATAGATAGATAGATTGCCTTTAATAGTAATTCAATCTTAATGATGCACATGGGATAAAGTGAAATAGGGGATGGAAGTATCAAGTGATGGTTCCTCAGCTAAATGAAAGTGGAAACGCTCTGGGTCTTTTACTGTAAACTCAGCCTACCTAAGACAGATAGATGTGGGAAGTGAGGAAGATCTGCTGTGGGAAAAAGTGTGGAAGGCTCATGCACCACAACAATGCAGAAATCTGATGTGGCTTGCTTGTCGTACGTAAGAGTCTTATAACGAACGCTGCAAGACGTCGAAAGGGAATTACTATGGATGATCACTGTCCTGTTTGTTGGCAGTCGATAGAAGTCTTAATTCATGTGTTTAGTGGAAGATGCTGGTTTTTGAAGAGTAATGATAGAGTCAGATTCTTCAAATGCTATTGAGTTGATTTCACGGGGATTCTGAACAATACATTGTGGATGCTGCTGTCATTCAGGAAATACGGCATATGCTAAAGAGGGAATGGGAAGTTCAAATTTATGTGGCTAATTAGTCGAAAACTCTCCTGATTTAACTGGAATTCTCAAAATATGATCCACTCCACCTTCCCCATTTTCCATTATTTATGACATGCTAATCGATTCACTTTAAAGTAAAACTTGTCAAAATTTTAATTTATCACATATAACAATGAAAGTAAGCCTTCATTACAGTAAATAAACTAAAATTTACTTTTAAAGAGACAGCAATATATTTTCATTAACATGGGATACACCCTCCTTATACAACCCATTTTCCATATCGACTTTCATCTCTATCTTAGAATGTTTGGACTGAGAATGAAGTTTGTTCCATCTAACTTGGGTCACCACTCTGCGCAAATCCATAACTCCCATCTCGTTGCAAATTCATATCATAGACTTCAGAATCTGTATCTTCATGTTTTGGTGAAGCATATGGTGAAGTCACCCTATTATAGTCACGACTGCGACGATGTGAAAAGGAACCATGCCCCCTCTGTTTCCTTCCAGGATCAACTCTCCCAAGATACCCATTTGAACTATGCCCCCTCTGTTTCCTTCCAGAATCAACTCTCCCAAGATATCCATTTGAACCATCAAGGTTCCTCGACACGAACTTGCTTCTATTCCCCTTTGTCCTAAATTTTCCATTATTGAGCCGCTTATTAGTCAAAGACTCTGCTGATTTAATTGAAGAAGAGTTCCCAAAATATGATCCATCTTCCTCATCTGATAAGTCCCTTCTCTCAGTCTCCCCTTCTCTAAAGGACCCGCCTCCAAATTTTCTTATGGATGATCTGTGAGTTATCTTAGTCTCCCCTTCACCAGAGGACCTACCACTAAATTTACTAACAGATGATTTGTGAGTTATCTTCCTCACCTCATTACCTGAAACATCCTTGTCAGCTTCTGATTCTGAAACCTCCTCAATACTATCTACCTCATCAGAATCACTGATTCTCCTATAGGGCCTAATACTGTGAACAACACCTTTGGGGAAAAATCTTGCAGAAGGCAACTCATCTGGGGTTTCAAACAATTGTGGTCCATCTCTCTCAGACCACATATCAAAACCACCAGGTTTCTGAAACCTATCAGCTAATACCTTCAATTGTTCATCTGCTTTAACTGAAAATAAGGTTGGGGCTCTCTCAACAACCTCCCAAGGCCTTTCAAGCTCAGAAACCGCGGCCTTCAGCTCCGCCCTCTTGCGCATTTCGTATATCTGTCGCTCCCGGCATAACCTGGCCTTCAGCAACTGTTTGGCTTTCTTAGCCTGCATTCTCTTCCACTGCCATTTTGATACACCCCCCGGGTAAGTCCTAGGGCCCCCACCCATACGAATGACTGTCCTTTTAGGTGTAACATTGGGAGAGTGAGAAATGAAAAGATGAGAAAGCTTCTCATGAAAGGAAAGACAGCTTGGAGTTGACAAAGATGCAGAGAAATTAAGCTGTTGAGGAAGATTAGGAATCAATAGGTTCATTAGGTATCCTTTATGTCCTAAAATGTATAGGGATCCCAATGAAGACACTGATGATGCACTTCCACTAGGGTTAAGATTCAACAATCTGGTAACCTCAGAATCAAATCCAACAAGAATAAATTATAGTGAAGGATATTAGCTTCTCTTGTGTACTACCTGCCAGAAATACAAAAACTGTATTGTTTCAATCTGAACTACAATTTCACCATTGATGAGATACATTTGCACAAAAGGTAGGAAATTTAATTTGCAGTGATTGAAGTGTAAGCTGAACAATGGTTCAAATTATTAGCGAAAACAATAACACATGCGGAACAAGTAATCAAAGGGAAGTCGAACAGCAAACCCCATAACAATATCCAGAGTCGAATAGCACTCCAAATTACTCAAAATTTTTCGGTCATCACAACCGAGAGCCAACGAACACAAGCAATAGCGATTATCATGTTTAATCCACTCTTAAAAATACTATCAGGACCTATAATCGATGGTTATTCCTCTTTAGAATCAAGATTCAAATGCTGCTCTCACTCCTAATCTTACCCAGTAGAAGAAAGTGAAGATGGCGAGAGGTTTATATGACTTACCTTTGAACTAGCTCGTAAATTGCATGTCTCTTTCTCTCCTTTCTTCTCTTTCTGGTTAACTCACTAGAATCCGATCGGAGGAGAGGAAAACAGGAAGTGGTGCGGCAAGAGTTTTGGGATAAGAGGACACGTGTGGGTGTGATTTGAGGGTTATATGGACTTATGGCTCTATCATCTTTTTTTTTTTTTTTTAAACTATTCCAAACTTATTTATGCTTGTCAAGCATAAGCCTACATGGATAGATAGGTCCAGTGGATTATGAGTTAGGGGCCCTGCCCTTGTATTGTGGATGAGCCAAACTTTTTTTCTAAAATTTAGTTATAAAAAAATATAGCACTTTTTAAAAAAATGAGTTTGGTATAAAATATAAGACTTCTTTCTAATTTTTCACAATATTTTTTGAAATTGTTTCTATTGATACTCGTTAATAATAATTAAGAAAGAAAGGGAATGTAGAAATAGAAGTATATGGTTACCGTTTTAGGGAATATCATATGATTTAACAAATTTAATTATCAGTTGTAATTTAATCAAATTATATAAATAAGTATTATATTTAGGATCAGAGGAAGTAAGTCCATAAGCTTGTACAGTTGTACTCTTTTGAGTCCTAAATACAAGATCTTTTTAGTTAATTTGATGAGACTGAGTATATTAATTAGATAAGTTAATATATCATGTGTTTTATTAAAACATTATAATCATCTTCTATAATTCCATCCCCCTCTTTTACTGAATTATTGTTGAGAAAGCATCTTTTGTAGTATGTTAAACAAAGGTTGACAAAAGTTATAAATATGTTATATAGAACGTGGACTACATTCTCAAATAGGTATTATATTAAGGATTAGATGAAGTATCCCCCTAATTTTACTATGATATTTCTTCGTCTCAAAATTAAAATTGAATACACTATAAAGATTTTTTCCTTATTTAGTGTCTTTAGCCTATGAAATAATATTCCTAAATTTTTTTTTGATAATCTTCAAGTGTCTATCTTAAGTTATTTAAAAATATAAGATTGATTAAAAAAATATTTAAAATATCTATGACTCATCTTAGAAAAGGGAAATGACAAAAAAATATCTTGAATTTTAAAATTCCAGATATGTGATTTGTAATTGTTAATATCATTATTCAAACAGTTAAAATCTCATATATCAGGTTTTGAAATTCAGAAGGCATTTTTCTGATATTTCTCTTTTTAAAAAGTAAATTTTTCTATGGACTTCTTTATTTTCAAAATATTCTTATTTATTATTGGCTTGGCCTTTGTATAATTTTAATAGCCATTGTTTTGAAATTTTGGTCTGAAAATAAGTTGTTAATCGAATAAACCTTTTTAGACTTTTAATTTTTAACTAACATCCCTTTGCCTCAAGTTTGTCTTGTATAACTTGTTCAAATTTTTGAAATATTACAAAAATGGGTCATTCATCATCCTTCACATAAAAAAAAAAAATCTGATCTATTATGTCACACTCGCATTAATGTTTTAGACCAATATTTCAAAATACAAACAACCTCAAACTCTGGCTACCCTGAGTTTTCATCTGAGTTTTTATTGATGTGACGATCACCAAAAATGAGTTTTAATTTGCCTCTTAACAAAGATTTTCGAACTCCTAATGCGGGACTAAATTAGAAATAGCATATTATCTTCAATTCTTATTATAAGACATGGATGGAGTAGGTCATACTTTATTTCACACAAAAAAAAAAAAAAATCATTTTGTTTTCTTCATCTTTTTTACTATTGCTGTGTAACTGTAATTTGATTTGTCACAATATATACGCACATACATATAGATATATACAGCCTAAATGCTCATGATATCTCAGCCACACAGTCGAATTCCTCTTAATGTGGATATTGTAGATATCACAGAAATAATTTTTTGCCTTTTCAAACAAAGATTTTTTTCATAAACATAGCTGAGGATCAAATAAAATTAAAACTTATAATCAATTATTCAACATTGAGCACAAAAGAAAATCTCCACGGTAAAAAAAGTGAGCACAAAAGAACAATAAATATAAACCAAAATGAATAATCTATAATCTTAACTACTTGACACTTGCAATACTATGATCTTTCATCAAATGTTTGAAAGACAAAACATCAGGTTCTTTGTTTAGGAAAAATCAAAATTTCAACATAAGATGAAACATAAGCTTCAAAATATATCTAATGTTCCAATGGCTCCACTGATTTCTTGATTGAATAAACTAAAAATATAGTTCCACTAGCATGTCTTTTGACCACTTTTCAGCTGCTAATTAGAGCTAATATCTTAGATATATGCCCCCGTAACGTCTTTCACCACAATGGAATATTTCAATCACATCAATGTAAATTTCATTTACTCTACACGGTAGTAAGGAAAAGTAATTGCATTAGCAATAAGTAAATGTTGCAATACTGTTACTATACTGAGACACTCAGAACATGTTGAAATATTCTTGAAGGTTATAGTGGAAACTCTCAGAGATAGTCTTAGAACATAGTCTTAGAACTTGATGTAGGTTGAGTGATAGGCCAGACCAATATAACTTGTTCATGCACTCTCCTTTTAATTCATCTTCAACATATATGGTGATGCCTCTTTAATTCTACATCATTTTGGTAATATTTAAAATTTTATTATCACTCAATTCATCCCATTTTAGCGGGGTTCTGCCATTAACAACAACATTGCAAATTAATTGCAAGTTTGTGTTGACAAACCTTTTTTGAATAATTAACAATATATATATATATATATGTGTGTGTGACACTTTAGTCATGATGTGAGACACACCAGCTGGTTAACCTTACTGAAAAAGTTACTTTTCTTTTTATAAATATTTCGAAGACAAAAGAGTTTTTAACTCAAAATTAATTTGGAGTTAGCATATCAAAGTCAATATCCATAAGACAAAGGCAACATTGCAATGATGTCAATACTTATGAAGACATTGTTCTAAAAAATATGTTATGATAAGCAGTTATCACAAAAAAAATGGTTGATGGTAAAATAATCCTACTTGATCCAATTTAATACTACCGCATTTCAAACTATAAACTAGATTCTGCATTTCACTCCTTTCAATATTGTTACTCCCTCGGTTTGTAAATATATGACATATTTGAATATACGAGCTTGTTCTTAAATATAATCCTCTTTCTATTTTTCTCACATTTTTTATAAATTATCCCTAATGATACTCCTCAATAATAAATAAGCAAGAGATGAAAGGTAAAAATAAACGTAGATGGTTATGGTGTTATTGTAATATCATGTGATTTTAATGAATTTAACTAACATCCTTAATATAATTAAATTAAGTAAATAAATCTTATATTTAAGAAATGATGGAGTATATATATTTATCTAATTTAATTAAATTGATGATATTAATTGAATTATTTAATATGATTTTTTTTCCTAAAACACCATTATCAACTCATGCAATTTACTCTCTCCATCTCTTTTTTACTTAATTATTATTGATCGAACATCTATATAGAATAGTTTGAGAAAAGAATTGATAAAAATTTTAAATTTGTCATTCATTTAGGATCAAAACCAGATCTTCGATTATATTTTATATTAAAGATAGAAAGAGATAGAAGTATGATATCACAAAGCCCCTGGATCATATGGGTTTCGTATTCGAGACCTAAGTAAGTATGTAACTACTACTCTCCTTTGCATTCCTATAAATTAAAAAGAAAAAGGACCACAAGTATGAAGTCAGGCATATGTGTGAATGTGATAGTGATTCTTTGCTTTGTGTGCTGTACCGTATTTTGGTTACAGCTGTATTCACGACCTCTCCTCCTTCTCTCTCTCTCTTGACTAACTTCTCTCACTACCTCCTCGTCTATTTCTTTCCTCCTCCATTTCCAACTCATAATTTCCACTTCCACATAAATAAATAAATTCTTTATTAAATTTGATTCCATCTACCACATGCTTCCTCTCACCATCTCTCCGTTATTCAACATACTTTTCCATGTTTTTGTTTTTTTTTAATATCATATTGTCCCATCAAAATTATCCCAAATCTTTTTATTTTTTTTTGTTTTTCCTCCTTTCCTTTTGCCGTATGTTTCGTGACAAAATAGTGTATACCTCATTATTATTAATTCCTTTCTTCTTCCTTTCTTTCCCACACCGCAAGGAAAGCCCAAGTGTTCCCATAGAGAGAGAGAGAGAGAGAGAGAGAGAGATTGCTCCAAGCGTTCAGTGAATTTGGGCATGGATCTCCTCGTGATCGGTGCACAATCTATGTAGTTATCATCAATAGCTCTTGTTTTGGGTTTTTGGTCTTTTCCTTTATATATTGATTTCTTGCTCAATTATCTTTTGGAAGTTCTTGGGGAGTGGGTAGTGGAAAATTTTGAGACTTGGGTTTTTGGGTTTTCTTTGATTTGGTGAGTCTCTCTCACCTGATAATTCGGTTCCTTTTCTGGGGATTCCTTTTCTTTCAGCTTTCTTTTTTCAGGTGTTTGTTCTTTTTTGTCTGTAAAGCAGAACAAATTCTCACTGCTTTTTTCAGTTCTTAATTGGGACTTTTGCTTACCAGCTTCAACAAGCTTCGTACATTGCTCTCCAATTCGGTGAGTTCTGTTTTTTGCATTTTGTTTATCACAATTGACTTTGACCTTTTTTTTTTTTTTTGTTCCTTTCTGTGTTTAGCTAACTACTTTTGTTAAACCTAATTATTAGTTACACACAAGTTATTAGATGGAATCATCTTAACCTTTCATTTCTGCTCTGGGATGATCATTACTTATTGCTTCGTTCCAAACTTCTCTTGTGCCTTAAGTAATTGTAGATGGCTCCCTTACTATGAAGCAAAACACTCTTATTTCACTCAAACTGTATTTTTGTATTTTTGGGTGATCAGAACACTATGTGTGTGTGTGTGTAGTTGTCACAAAATCTGTAGTATGTTGTATACTAGTGTGTGGCTCTTAGTTTACCCGAGACAATTTCTTCAGTTCTATTTCTTAACTGTATTCTCCTACGGTAGTTGACTATGTTGCTGTGTGGTTAGCTCTCCAGTCAACATTTACGTGCAGTTTTTAGCAAGCCCCTCTTATTGCATAGTGTTGTTGGGTCACTAGAAAAAGCAAACTATTGAATAATATGCTATCATGCTAACTTTTAGTACCAGTCGTTGTTTGATGGGATGCTGTTAGTCTTAATTCTTAAACTTCTTAAACTGCGAGCTAGATTGAGCAAACCGAATTGACTAACAAACGTGTTCATTTTGTCCCTAGATCTACGAAGATTTATCATATAAATCTAGCATTTGACTTGTACTTTTGCCAAAGAGTAGGAGAAACCTTAAACTTTCCACCTATAATCCAATATAAAAGCTGAGCATCCATTTTATTCTTCAATCATATGCCCTTTCATCTGATATAAAATGCTGTATGATCTGCAATCCGATCTGTTGTCTTGTTCTTTTTTATACTTCTTTCATATGTGCAAGGAATTTGTGCTTGAATATGTTGGTTAAAGAGTTGCTATTCTTTCTATAGTTAAAGAGATGGCAGTTTGTGTTTTGAAAACTTGTTATTAATTCCTTCATGCCATCTCATGTATTGAATTCCTCGAGTGTGTCGAAAAATACTTTTGAGTGTTTATTAAGTTCAAATGCCATTTTCTATTGATTTTAGTGTTAAGTTGAGCTAATTATCTCACTGGATTTAGGGCTATTAATGGTTTTCTATATCCTATTTTCACAACACTACCGTAGTCATGCATCTGATATTTTGACAAATTTTGATATTTATATCATATGATTATTGTAATTGAACACCTTGATTCTATTTCCGCTGGTATTTGCAAAACTGTTTGTTCATCTTGTTCCCACTATTTGCCAAGCCCAACCTGTAGGATTGTTTTTTCGTTTTCTTGTTCATACACATCTCAGTTGATTCAATCTGTCAAAATCCTCTTGGTTGCTTTCTAATTTATGCTTTTACTTGAGCTACTTCACAAGAACTGTAATCTAGCAGGCAGGAACTGCCTTTTTTTTCCTCCCTTTTTCTCTTTTTAAGATAGTTGTTCTTAGCTTCTTTAAAATTTTACATTTTTTTATTCTCACTCAATTTTGCTTAGAATGCTTGAAAGAAAGTTTATGTCGTATGTTAACATGTCCTAACTGTTTCTTTCTGATTTAAACCATCCACCAATTGCAATCTTAAATAATGTCTGTTTGTTATGACTTGATGATCATTTCTTGTATTACAGGGCATTTGAAAGTAGGGATTTAGATACAATGGGGGGAGACTTGTGATTAGCATGGATCCTCAGGCCTTCATCAGGTTGTCTGTAGACTCACTGGGGCTGAGATTTACTGGGGTAGGTGTAAACACTGAGAAATATGGAATTCGTGGACTCACTTTGCCCTGTGTTTGTGAGATTCGACTTCGAGGTTTTCCTGTACAGACAACATCAGTCCCCTTAATATCTTCTCCTGAAGTCATGCCTGATAGTCAGAGCAATGCTTCAAGCTTCTACCTAGAGGAATCTGATTTAAAAGCACTGTTGGCTCCTGGTTGCTTCTATAATCCTCATGCTTGCTTGGAGATAGCTGTTTTTACGGGCAGGAAGGAGTCGCATTGTGGTGTTGGCATCAAAAGACAGCAAATTGGGATATTTAGAATGCAGGTTGGCCCTGAATGGGGTGAAGGAAAGCCTGTGATTCTCTTTAATGGGTGGATAGGCATTGGCAAAAGCAAACAGGAGATCGGAAAACCAGGGACAGAGCTACATGTAAGAGTGAAACTAGATCCTGATCCGAGATATGTTTTCCAGTTTGAAGATGTCACCGCATTGAGCCCTCAGATAGTTCAGCTCCAAGGATCCATTAAGCAGCCAATCTTCAGTTGCAAGTTTGACAAGGACAGGTGATCTGATATTTGTGATCTAATATTGCATCCAATTAATGTCTTAGTCTTTGATATCTTCCTTTAAGCCATAGCCTATTCTTTCTGTAGAAAATAGGCTTGTGTTTAAACTCATGGACTTATATTATCCCAATCTTTCCAAATCCTTTCCCTGTTTCTGCTGCAATATGATACTTGAGGTGTATCCAGTAATGTTCCAAACAAATTTACTACATCATGACATAGGGAATTTCCTAAATTTGTTTTTTTTAACTGATAGATTAGTATGTTTCCAAAGATATCTATGAATATATCCATTGGGCCTTACTTTTTATTGCATTTCCTCCCTGTGCTTATGTATCTTCCTATAACTGTCCTGACCTTGCAGTCTGTTGGTGCCCTTACCAATGTTATTATTACTTAAGAAAAACTTTGGCCGCACTGCTTTTAGCTGTAATTAGATTTTTCTTTCTTTCTTTCTTTCTTTATTTCTTTCTTTTCTTTTCTTTTTTTGGTTAATATCCTTTTTTCCTTGAATCAACCTTCTGAAACACAGACAGTGACAAACTGACAATCATAACTCTGATACCATAAATGCCTATGTAATGGTAGTTAAAGTATTCCTCCTTCTCCAAGAGAAGCCTACTTACATGACCATTGCTTTGGTGCTTTTCTGTACTTCCTTTGTTCATTGGACTTATCTATTTTTTCCATTTTTTTAAGGAGTAAAAAACTAGTTGTTAATGAAATTTTTGATAGTTATGAAATGACAGGGTATCCCAGGTTGACCCGTTAAGCAATTACTGGCCTGGTTCCACTGAGAGTTCTGATTTGGAAACGGAGAGGCGGGAGCGAAAGGGATGGAAGGTGAAGATACATGATCTTTCTGGGTCGGCTGTTGCAGCGGCCTTCATAACAACTCCCTTTGTGCCATCAACAGGTTGTGATTGGGTCGCCAAATCAAACCCAGGAGCTTGGTTGATTGTTCGTCCCGATGCTTGTAGACCTGAGAGCTGGCAGCCTTGGGGAAAGCTCGAAGCCTGGCGTGAGCGTGGCCTTAGAGACTCCATTTGCTTTCGGTTCCGTCTTTTTTCTGATGCGCAAGAAGGAGGTGAGCTTCTCATGTCTGAAATACATATAAATGCGGAAAAGGGCGGGGAATTCTACATGGACACCGAAAAACAGATGAGAAGTGCAGTTTCAACTGCAAGCCCGATACCTAGCCCACAAAGCAGTGGAGACTTTGGTGCTCTAAGCCCCATAACAGGAGGCTTTGTGATGAGCTGTAGAGTTCAAGGCGAAGGTAAACGCAGCAAGCCGTTAGTTCAACTTGCCATGAGACATGTGACTTGTGTGGAGGATGCCGCCATGTTCATGGCACTCGCAACCGCCGTTGACCTTAGTATTGAGGCGTGCAGGCCATTCCGTAGGAAGTTAAAGAAAGGTTCCCGACATTCTGTATGAAAAACAAGTGAAAAGTTGATGATTTGAAAAAAATGAGAGACACTTCACTTTCACTTTCATTTTCATTGATGCAATAGATGGAACAATGTAACAATGTACAGTATATATATGTTGCTTTATACAATTAGAACGCCTAAACTTTCTTGAACTATCCTCAATCTGCAAGGATCCCACTTCTGGTAGTTGTAATTATTAAGTTTAATTTGCCTCTTGCATCAATTAATTGTATTTTTTAGGCAACATTATGATGATGCTGAATGTGCAATATCTTTAGTTTTAACTTGCAATCTTCAGAGCCAAGTCTCTTTATTCTTGTTAAATTTGCTGGGATCATTTGTTACTTTTTATGGTCTTGTAAAAGAAGATTAATGTCATATTCTAATATAGGTGAAAGAGAACAGAAGGCAGTGAAAATCTCATATATGGTATTGATACAAACCTTTTAAAGCCATATCTTGAGCTTAATTATCAGATTGAATAATTTGTGATTTATGTGAAGTTAGTGGCAAAATCCCATTCCATTCACGGGGATAGGTCAAATGCAATTGTGTTAGGGTTTTCCCTCATTTTCCTCGTTGGATGACATGCCTATAAAAAAATTTCAGCTTTTCATGGTTACAGACAATTCCTAGTCTTAACGGAATCATACCACTGAAAGCACATATTTTTATTTTTAAATTTATATTTATAAGTTTAATAAATTTATATGAAGTTGCAATATTTGGAAGCTGTGATCAGCACAGCTTTGCTTGCCGCATGGGTTTTAGGCAATGCACTGGTCTCTCCATCTTGCTGACGAAAATTTAAAAGAAAAATGCTAAAAGAATGAACAGAAAATAACACAAGTAATTTGACCATTACCTAATTCAAGAACATCATAAACTTGAAATTGCAGAGGTGTGTTTTGGAGGGATTTCTAAAGCCTAATTTCAGGCTGTGATACCTAAAATGGTGTTAAATGGGAGTAGATAGAAAACCATGCTCTCAAGGTCAAAACATATAACACATATATTCTATCCGATTCCTAAATATAAGACTTATTGACCTAATTTGGTTATATTAAAGGTGTTAGTTAGGTTAATTAATATCACATGATATTACCAAAATACCCTAAACACATTCATTTATTCCTACCCTCTATTTCTTAATTGTTTATTATTGAGGAGTATTAATAAGGACAAATTAGAGAAAATGCGAGGAAATATAAAAAGTTGTTTTATATTTAGGAATAAGTCCACCCCTAAATAGGTCACATATATATATATATATGAAAGGAGGGAGTACTGCCGGGAGATAAAATTAAAATTACACATAGATATATATAAATTTGTTCAAGAGATCGAGTTTTATCTCAAAAAATACTGCCATTAACAATGTCCAAATATGGAGTATCTCTAAAACTACTGCCACACAATACTATTTCAACAGAGGACATTATAGACATCTAAAGCTGCATGCAGGTCACACACACACACACAAAAACACATTTGAATAGTCTATGTGACTTATATATATACATGTACATATTTATATATATATATACATATTATTTATATATATATATATATTATAAAGACTCTTAATGAACTTCAAGTGGCACAACCACTTTCACAAAGCTTTTGAGATATTCTTTTCTTGAGGGGTGATCTTCCTGTGGTCGTCGATTATATGGTATCCACACTGGCTCTCCCTTGAATAGCCTCATTAACCGCACAAACCAAGAAAAAAAAAACCCAGACCGGACCGGCTGGTTCAACCATGAACGGCCAATGGTCCGGTTGAGCTTCAAAACCGGGAGTGCAGTTGACCCGGTGAAGAACCGGGTTGGCCTTTTAATTTTTATTTTATTTTATTATGATTCACTTAATTACTAACTTTCACTTAATTCAATTTTTGAAATTAGGAAATTATAATACTTTAAATGCTATTTTACTTGCATATACTTAATTTTAATTGTTGTTGCTTTTAATATTTGTATTTTAGTCTGTTGATTATAGAATAATATTTATTTTCACATGTGTTCAACTAATATTTTCTCTTTTTCCCTCTATAGAAACATTAAAATATTCATATTTGATGAATCATGCATACCTATCTATATTTACATTTTGATATTAGTGATTATTAATGTTAATATCAATGAAATTTTATTATTTTAATATAAACGGTTTGACCTTGGTCTGACCCTGATCCGACCATTGACACTTGAACCAGTACTTCACCCTGTTTGATGCCCGGTCCGGTTTTTTGAACCTTAGCACAAACACACACCCCATGATGTAACATCTAGTTATTAATTATGTGTGTTATATTACATCCAATAAAATTACGACAATAAATTTGAAGTATAACAGAACCATGAATTCATAACATAAAAAGGAAAAGGGGAGCAGAGTAGAAGGGGAGTTTTCAATTTTTCCACAATTACCCCTACTAATGTTCTCTAAATTATAGTCAAGGAGGGAATTAAGGAATTTACTTCAAGTGTTTAGGTCTATATTTATGATGGGAGGGAGCATCGTTTAAATAGAAATTTTACATTTCCGCATATGAAAAGAAGGCTTGAGAAAGGAAGACTCATACCTTGACATGATTGTGTCAAGGGTGAAGCGATGGTAGATTCCAGCAGGCAAAATGATGAGATCACCTGGCTTAACCAAAATGCGAATCCAACGGTCATTTTTGTCTCTCACATCAAAATACCCCCTCCCTTCCAAAAAGTAACGAATCTCTTCATCCTGATGAATGTGCTCTGTATATAACATCTTCAACTTCTCTTCATAATTCTCCACTTTTTTTGGGCATAATTCCAGCATATCGCCATATCCTGCACCACATATACCCATGTTAAGTGAGGTTTGAAGGAAAAAGAAAGGTACAAAAAATCACACATAAGCACTAACTATATGGAGAGAGTTGACAAATAAGCTTTGATTATTCTCCAAGTGACATATACATTGTGGACTAAGGCATTTTTCTAAAAATGACTAATGTTGTGGGCTGGATCGAGTAGTGTCTTACAAAAGTTTGTAACAGACATAGAAATCATCAGCTTCAAAACCATAAAATAAACTTAACAATAATTTTTAGGAGGGAATTACTTAGAAAGTCTCAAAGAAAGAATTTAACTATACACAAGTCCGAAAACAACTGAGGAGCATGCATCGACAAATCATAATACGGGAAATGATAACATATTTTTGTTGCTCCCTTGTTATTGGGATTCTTTGTTATTAAATCTCTTCTTTGAGACCTCATGGTAATGCTCTCTAATTTTGAAGCACATATTGTTGTCTGATTATCCCATTCAAAATATGGTAAATAAAGACTTTTATTAATTTTCAAACAAAAAAAAAACTTTTATTACTCAAAATCACGTCAAACTCTCATAAATGTTCACATGTCTTATGTATGCATGCTTGCATATACGCATGCATGTATGTATGTATAAAATATGATACCAAATGGCTTCAATCCTAAATGCAGTCAAACAATTATTTGGAGACCAGTTGAGCATGCATCATCAAACAAAACTCATAGCATTCAAATCTTTTAGCCAATGAACTTTTTTTTTCCTTTTTCCTGTCCGTAGGCTGATTTTGTGAAGCAATACTATTATGTATTTATAATAACTTATGCTTTTTTACTTTTTTTGTACCAAAAAAAAATTAAACGTATGCCCCGTTTCGAAGGGGGAATGAAGCACTTTTTTTCTGTTTCATCTTGAAAATGGAAACCAATAACCTGTGTGTAAGTTCTTCCTTCCCTCCATCCATCCACAATGTTACTATGAAGTCAAATCTCTTTAATTTTCAAGCCACTTACCCCACGTTGGCAATATTTTCTAGTATGTTTGTTACTAAACTTAATACTCCCTCCCCGTCTCAGTATAAGAATTTAAGACATATTTCTAATATTTGTCAATGTTTTTCATATTACTCTTATTTATATTCTATATATAATAATGAAGAGAATGTGTGATACTTACTCCCTCCGTCCCACAATATAAGGTCTTTTTAATCGAATTGCGGGTTCCTTAAAAATTAGTTAGAGTTAGTTAAAAATAATAAATGTATAGGAAATATACCATATTGCCCTTATTTATGAATGAGTAAGAGAGAGGGTAATTATGAAAAGAAGATGAAAGAGAATGTGTGGGAAAATTGATGCATGAGTAAAATGGGAAAAAAAGCATTTATTACTCAAAAAAAGTCAAACAAAACCTTATATTGTGGGACAAGGTCATTCAAAAAAATGAACCTTATATTATGGGATGGAGGAAGTA
Organism: Mimosa bimucronata; assembly: GCA_037074515.1. Lineage (NCBI taxonomy): Eukaryota > Viridiplantae > Streptophyta > Magnoliopsida > Fabales > Fabaceae > Mimosa > Mimosa bimucronata. Next base: position 40,132,436 of record CM073439.1, read on the forward strand.
TGTTGTTTTAGAAAAAACACAATATATTAACTAACTCAATCATTAATTTAATCAAATTGGGTAAACATGTTTAATTCAGAACGGGAGTACTAATTAATGTTTCCTCCAGACCTATTTGCCTAATTTTATTAAATTACTAATGTTACTAACATTAGATGATATTACAAAAAAAAAAAAAAACCCTAACCACATACTTTTATTCATACAATTCCTTTCTTGTTTATTTAATATTGAGGAATATTAGTAAGGATAATATGAAAAAATATTGAGAAAATTTTGAAAGAGATCCCATATTTAAAAATAAACTCACCTACTTCAGTAGGTCCAATATTTAGAAAGAGAGTGAGGGAGTAACAAGAAACAAATAAAAGAAAACTGGTGGTAGCAATGACTGGTGGCAGCATAAAAAAAGGATATAATTTAATCATGATTCATTCTCAAGTTCCAAGTTAAAAAAAGAAAACAAAAAAATCTTGCAGCTTTGTAAATTGGGGAACATAATAATAAAGGATTGACAAAATTAATCAAAAAAAATAGAAAAAAGAAAGAAAATTATTACCAAGTAATTGTATCCTCTCTCCCCTCGAATCTTCCTCAACTCTTCATCTTTTCGTAATCATTCGGATTTAGCTTCCAATACAACACTCCCAATTCTGCAAATTCACAATGTTCACCAAAACTCACCACTAAGGTAACGGAACTATACACATATTATATACTATATTACATACTACTCCCTCCTATCCTAATTATAAGATCACTTTGACTTTTTTTTAGAGAAATAAAGAATGCAAAATTAATCATTTTAAATTGTCTATAATTATATTTTTTCCTCAAAACTAATTTATTCTACTTATACATTAAACTATATAATCTAATTACATGTGACATATGTTATAATTTAGTGGTCTAATTTGCTTCTTTAATATCCACAAAAAAAAATCAAATTGATCTTATATTTAAGACCAGAAGGAGGAGTATATATATACCTGCCATTGGTACATAGGCACAAATTCCTTAGGGTTACGGTGGTGAGGAAGCCTTGGATCTTCTAATATAGGTGAGAGAATAGAAGGCAGGGAAAATCTCGGGATATGAACTTTAATTTTGAGAGAGTCATATCTGGTACTAAATTATTAGATTGAATAATTTATGATTTATGTGACGTTAATGGTAAAATCCCAATCCATTTAAGGGGATATGTCAAGCGCAATTGGGTCAGGGTTTTCCTCATTTTCCTCGTTGGATGACATGCCTATAAACAATTTTCAGCTTTTATTTGTTACAGATAATTCCGAGTCTTGATGGAATCACACTACTGAAAGCACAGATTTTTAATATTTTTTTCTTAAATCATATCTATGTATTTGATTAATTTTTATGAAGTTAGCAATAATCACAGCTTTGCTTGCTGGATGGGATTTAGGCAATGCATTGATCTCACCATCTTGCTGAGGAAAATTTAAAATAAAAAAGCTAAAAAAAGAACAGAAAATGACACAAGTAATTTGACCATTACCTAATTCAAGAGTATCGTAAAAAGAGAAAAGCCTAGTTTCACTCTGATATCTAAAATGATGTTAAATTGGAGTAGATTGTATGAGAAACTTACAATCCAAAGGGGGGCAAGAAATTTATAGGAATTAAGATGTTTGGATAGAAGAAAGGTGTTGTAATAACTTTACAGTATTAATAATTGTTGGAAAATAAGTGATTCACACCCTTACTAATCACTGAGTTTTATTTTATCTCAATTTTTTTTTTGCCAACATTTTATCTCAATAATTACTGCCATTAACAAGGTTCAAATTTGGAATTACATACATCTCATCTTGCATGCTGATTCGAGCACCCCATAAAACACGTACAAACATTTATACAAGTTGTGTGTGTGTGTGTGTTGGCCACACAAAAAAAAAAAAAAAAAATTGTCTATGGGCCGGCTTGGATGAAGAGAAAAGAAAATACATGGGTAAGAAAAGTTGGAGAAAAAATAGGGTGTCATACATCATAAAGGAACCCATCTTTTTTTTTTTTTTTGTCCTTTTTCCTAATTTTAACCATCCATTAAATTTGATTGTTGAAAAAAAAATATAAAATATAGTAACACAAATATCTTATATTTTCTCTCTCACCTATTAGGTTCTCGGTTACATTATCTCTCCATATTTTTTTCCTTTTCTATTCTCATTTTTCAGCCATACGATTTTATGGATAGTTAGGATTAGAGAAAAGGAGAAGAAAAAGATCATTAAAAAAAGGAGGGGTTACTTGCCACTGATACACACCAAAAACCATAGTCAAACAAAAGATTTCCTAAACCATCCATGGCAACTGAACCAAGCAAAGCACAAGTGTGATAAATAAAGAGCCCAAATGTCTTAAAAATGAAAATAATTCAAATTCTCAAGAGACAAATACGAAGTAAAAAATGAATCATGCGCAAATCATCTGATCACACAAATACAACAATCCCAACACAGCCACTCTCTCAAGGTCAAACCAAACACATTTAGATTTATTTAACAGAATTCTGTCTCAATAACTACTGCCATTAACAATGTTCAAATATTGAATATCTCTACATCAACAACACACAATCCTATTCCAACAGATGACATTATACACATCTCATGTTGCATGCTGGTCCCACACACACACATTTGAATAGTCCGCGTGTCTCATATATATATATATATATATATATATATATATATATTAAAGACTCTTAAATGAGCTTCAAGTGGGCACACCCACTTTCACAAAGCTTTTGAGATGCACCTTCTTGCAGGATGATCTTCTTGTGGCCAATTGCATGATGTCCACACTGACTCTCCCTTGAATAGCCTCATTAACTGCACAAACACACACCCCATGATGTTACTTATAACTATTAATTATATCTATTATATCACATCCAATAAGAGCATAAAAATAATTTTAAGTAAACATAAATAGGAAAAGATGTGTATTGTGCAATTATCACAACAGAGCAGGGAAGAAGGGAGGTTTTTGAAAAATTTCTCCAGTGGAATTCAATGTGCATGTTTGCACTGGATTCTTTCCCTTTCAATGGCTGATGTGGTATAGTGAATAAATAAAATATTCTACACTTTTTTTTAATAGCTTTGTAATTAGATCCTTCAAATCAACAATATTTTAATACACTACAAAAAAACAACGAATTTCCGACGGAATTCAGTCGGAAAAAAATTTCCGGCGGAATTTCCGATGGAATTTTTTCCGTCGGAAATTCCTCCGTTGGAAATTGATTTACCGAGGAAATTTCCGACGGATTTATCGACCTAATTTTATTAATTATATTATTTTATAAATAAATTATTATTTTAATTTATAAATAATATATTAAAATATTATTACCAGCGGAATTTACTGACGGAATTTCTGTCGGTAAATTTTTTAATTTTTTTAAACTATATATGCCACGTGTCGCTGTCATGTACCTCCACTTGTCGCCTCCACATGCCGCCACGTGTCACCTCCTCACGTCGCCACGTGTCGCCTTCACAAATTGTCTCTAATTGTGGCAGAGCTGAGAATCGAACTCGCAACCTCTTACGCGCATGCTGATGCGTTAACTAGTTGAGTTATGAAGAATATGTAATATTATATACAAACTATTATATTTATAATATTACATTATTTTTAGTATTTTAATTTTATATTTAAATTAAAATAATTATAATTATTATCATTAAATTATTTTAATAATGATTTTATTATATATATATATATATATATATTATTCAATTATAATTATTTTTCATTTTTCTTACTAATATTTATTAAAAAAATAACATATTTTTTAATAAAAAATTACAATTAAATTTATTAAAAATTTATATCTATATACGTGTAAATGTTAATTTTTATTAATATTTATTAAATATTATTTATTTATAAAATATTTTTTAAAATAAATAAAGATAATATTTTATTTATAAAATAATATTTTAATATATTCTTTATAAAATAAAATAATAATATAATTCATAATTACTGACGAAAATGTTCTGTGGGTAATAATAATATTTTAATATATTATTAATAAATTAAAATAATAATTTTTTTTATAAAATAATATAATAAATTAAATTACCGACATAAGAATGTTCCATCAGTAGTAATATTTTATTATATTATTTATAAATTAAAATAATAATTTATCTATAAAATAATATAATTAATTAAATTATCGACAAAAATTATGTCCGTAATTTCTGTTAGTAATAATATTTTAATATATTATTTAAATTAAAATAATAATTTATTTATAAAATAATATAATTAATAAAATTACCGACAGAATTTCCATCAGTAATTCTATCAGTAAGTTTCGTTACTAATTACTTTTTTTTTGTAGTGTAATGAAATATGAGAATAAGAAAGGTAAAGAAAATGTAAGCTTGTAAGCATGGATAACAAGTATTGCCCATTTAACTTCTCCCTCTAATTCTAATTATAAGATCACTTTGACTTTTTTGGAAAAATTAATCACTTTAAATTGTTTATAGTTATCTTTTTTCCTTAAAATTATTTTATTCTACTTATTAACTAACCTATAATCTAATTATATGTGACATATAGTATAATTTAGTGGTCTAATTTGTTTTCTTTAAAAAAGTCAAAATAATCTTATATTTAGTATCAGAGGGAGTATCAAGTAATCCCACTAGTTCTTAATTTAAGACATAATTGGGGAGTTGATCTTGATATTAAATATAGATTTATTTCTAATTTTTTTCAATTTTTCCAAAATTATCCCTCTTGATGATGCTAACAATAATTAAGAGATGGAATTAAGAAAGATGATTCTGGTGTTTAGGAAAAACATGTTAGATTAATTAACTTAATACATCCTTAATGCAATCAATTGGGATAAATATGTCAATATTTAGGATAGGAAGGAGTATCATTTTTTTAATTAGAAGTTAACATGTTATATAAACTCGAAGTACATAAAATCGACTGATTAGTGGGCTGACTAAATCATCATATTGCATCAACATTTGAATTCCAACTTACATTTCCTCCCAGATGGAAAGAAGCCTCAAGAAAGAAAGGTTCATACCTTCACATAATCGTTTGTGTCAAGAGTGAAGCGATGATAGATTCCTGCGTGCAGGCAAAATGATGAGATCTCCTGGCTTGACCAAAATGCGAATCCAACGGTGTTGTTTGTCTCTCACATCGAAATAGCCACTAGGGCTGTTCAACATTGTCCTGTCCCGGTCCGTCCCGTCCCGTCCCAAAAATTTTCGGGACAGGACTAGGGACGGGGCGAATATATATATGTATGTTCATATTTTTTTTAAAAAAAAATACACGTGTCATCTATCTCATGTGTGAGTGTATATGAATTTTTTTTTTAAAAAAATATAACTCTAACTTCTAAACTAAGTTCCAACCATTCATTGATCTCAAAGTTTTTGTCCGTTGTCACTATGCTCTATGTGTAACACATGACATTTGAAGTTTTTTTTCAAACTCTATTTAAATGTGTAGTTGTTGCTATTTTTTTTGCTCTAATTATTATGTTTTTGGTTTATTATGTATTAATATGGAGTGCTCATGGCACTGGAGGAGATTTAATTATGCTACAAAATTACCCACAAAGTGTGTTGCTATGCAAAAAAAAAAAAGATTTTTGAGTCAATTTTTTTTAATTAGGAAAAAAATTTCTGGACAGGGCCTGTCTCGTCCCGGCCCGATCGAGACCGGGACAAGTTCGGGATGGGACGGGACACGGGACGGGGTCGTCCCGGTCCCATCCCGTCCCATGAACACCCTAATAGCCACTATCTTATAAACAATGACAAATCTCTTCATCTTGATGAATGTGCTCTGTATAGAATATCTTTAACTTCTCTTTATAATTCTCCACTTTTTCGGGATATAAATCCAGTATATCCTGCACCACATATTCAATTATGCCAAGGCTACTTCAAATTTGAGTAAATTGCTATTTTTTTTATAAGCCATAACATACACGGAGGTGGATCTCCTTAGTATCATTTTTCCTTAGTATATATCATAAACAAATTTGAATAGTTGATTGCAATAAATAAGTTTTTGTCTTTTGTGAAGGTGGATCTCCTCAAGATATTTTTGTGGATATGCAATTTTAAAAAGTTATGTGAAGTGTTTTTTATTGACCTTTCATATTGATTGGACGGACAATATATATGAGTGCTTTTGAGGGACTTTGAGGGAAATACTATTGAGAGAAACCAAAACTAACATAAACACAAGACAAGGTTAGCTTATTGTAGTATTCAAAATGCCAATGATTTCTTGAACTCAAACAATCACTATATTCTTTTACAAGAATATGAAGGAGACATAGGAATCATCAGTTTTGACACCATAGAAGAAAACGTAAATGTAATTTTTAAGCATTTATAGTCGAACAATATGGTAGCTAAATACTTTTATTACTCAGAATCATGTTAAAAACTCTAAGAAATTTGTCTTATGTATACTACCTCCTGTGTTTAATATAAGAGCCAACTAACTCATTTGGGTAGGATAAGGCAATTAGTTAAATTAATTATTTATAAAAAATACCAATTTCTCAAAGTATCCTTGAATGGAAATCTAATTAAATGTGTAATCAATAAGAATACTTTAAACAAATAATTAAAGATTTGGGGTATAAAGTAGATAGAAGTTTTATATTTAGAATCAAGTTTAACCCCCCAACTAGCTTTTATACTAAGTATATCATAGTATTTAGAAAAATGATAGCAAATGGCTTTAAACTTAAATCAAACAACTATTTCATTCTTAATAAAATTCCATAGGATTCAAATCTAAAGCAAATGAACAATTATTTCAGTCTCTATTTCATATATAAGGTCATGCTGAACGGGGGACTTACTGCTACAAGGTCATGTTATTTGGCCTCAAGAATGCTGGAGCAATGTACCAGAGACTGGTAAACCGAATGTTTGCCAAGCAGTTGGAAAAGACAATGGAAGCTACATAGATGATATGCTCATCAAATCCTTGAACATATATAGTCAACACACCAAGCACTTGCAGCAAACTTTCGGCTTGATGAGGAGATATAATATGAAGCTGAACCCGAACAAATGCACTTTCGAAGTAAAGTCAGGAAAGTTCCTAGGATACCTGGCCTCCAACCGAGGGATTGAGGCAAACCCTATCCAAATCAAAGGCATACTAGACATCTCGTCTCCTCAAAGCGTGAAGGACGTCCAGAAGTTGACTGGTCGTGTCGCTGCATTGACACCATTTTTCAATGCCCCTCAAAGGAACAAGGAATTCTGGTGGGATAAATATTGTGAGCAAGCCCTCCAGTAGCTTAAACAGTATCTCAGCCAGCCGCCATTACTGTCTAAACTCCAGTAAGGTATGACACTTTACATTTATCTTACAGTTGCTTCTAACGCTATTAGTGCAGTCCTGGTTTGAGAAGAAGTGGGGAAGTCGAACCCCATCTATTATGTCATCAAGGCACTACTGGATGCAGAGATGAGGTATTCAACTTTAGAGCGCCTAGCCTTGTCACTAGTCTCATCATCTAAAAAGCTGTGGCCTTACTTCAGTGTCACCCGATAGCCGTTATGACGTCGTATCAGTTGAAAAATATCCTGCATAAACCAAACCTCTCTGGAAGGCTTGCTGAGTGGGCAATGGAGTTAAGCAAATTCGACATCACCTATCTACCTCAGACAACCATCAAATCTCAAGCCCTCGTAGACTTCATGATCGATTTCAGTCCCAGCCTATAAGTAGTTGCAGACAAAGAACTCTTGTGTACCACAAATAAGGTGCCACCGTCATGCTGGATCCTCTATGTCGATGGGTCGACTAAAAAAATGGGACAGGCCTAGGATTGATCCTTAAAACACAGAAGGCAACTACATTGAACAAGCCATCCAATGATGGTTTAAGGCAACAAAGCAGAATATGAGGCCCTACTAGCCGAGTTGAGGCTAGTCAAAGATCTTAGAGTTCGATCGATCGAGGTTCACATTGACTCCCAGTTAGTGTCCAATCAGATCGAGGGTTTTATTAGACCAAGGACCAACACATGAAGTCTTACCACGGGGTGGTCGCTGACCTAGCTAGTGAGTTCGAAAGCTGCAAGATTTTGTATGGTAGATGGAGAGATATAGAAAATATCATATGCTGGCCCCTTGTTACAATGTGTAGACCCACAAGAAGCTAACTACATCTTGAGAGAAATACATGAAGGTGATTGAGGTGATCACACAGGCACCAGAAGCTTGATCCGGAGAACTTTCATATCATGATACTACTGACCCACGACGCAGAGGGATGCTGCAATCCTGGTGACTAGATGAGACAAATTCCAAAGATTCTCTAACATAATACACTAGCCTTCATGAAGTAGGGGATGGATATCATAGGAAATCTCCCACCAGCACCCGGATGACTTGCCTTCTTCCTACTTATAGTAATAGATTACTTCATGAAGTGGGTTAAAACAGGCATGTTCGCTCAAGTCTAAGAGCCTGGGTAATCGATTTTGTTTAAAAAAATTGTGTGTAGGTTTGGCCTACCAAAAGAAATAGTCAGCGATAATAGATCCTAGTTCATAGGTAGAAAATTCATATGGTTCTGCGAAAAGTAGCACTTACAATTAACATTCTCAACACCTCACAACCCCAATCCAACGGCCAGGCCGAATCAAGCAACAAGACCATTATCAACTACCACGTCCAGAACTGCGACCGGGGAAACCCTGTTTTCCCTTGTTTATGATTCGGAGGCCGTCATCCCCATCAAGGTAGGTGTACACTCCTTACGCCACCAATGGGCTAGAGAAGACACCAACAATCAAGAGCTGGCCCAACAATTAGACCTTCTAGAAGAATGCCATGAACAAGCACTAATTCGCATAATTGCCTACTAAGGCAAGGTGACAAGGTTCTAGAACAAGAACGTGAAAGAACAAGAATTCCAAGTAGGGGACTGGATCCTACAAAAGGTCTTCCCTAACACTAAAGACAGCAGAGACGTAAAGCTTAGCCCTACCTACGAAGGTCTATACTAAGTCATTGGCATAGCTGGGCCAATAGCATATCATCTTGTAGATTGAGATGGTAAGCCCCTAAAGTGGAGCTGGAACACCATTCACCTAAAAAGGTACACATTCCAGTCCTATTTCAATTTGACATTTGCCATCAAAAAATTTACTAAGGGAGTGGCATATCAACTTTTGGACCTATGCCCAATGCAACTTGGTCTATGTGTGGCGAGGGCTATTGGTGGCACATATCCCCTTGTTAAGGTTCTATCCTATATATCCAATTTTCTATGCCTAACGATTTTGTAGAGCATTAATACCTACATCGACATTAAGTAGATGGCGACAAAAATACTTGGCAATAAGTTGAGCCTTGAAAAATGACGAGTCACCAAGACAAGGTACTCACTTTAATCCCTATTTAGGCTATGTCTACCTCCACCATTTAAGGAACATTCAGCTAACACATTGTTATCAAAACCACACAACAATAGGGTTCAAATTGACCTATGATAGGTAGAGGTCCCAAGGCACCCCGCTTAGAGGGCAGATGCTTTAATGGCTTGTAAAAGAACAACATCAAAATGTGATGACAAGACCAGACAAAATGAGATACATCAACAAAACTGGATATCTCACCAAAAAGAGATATTGCATAAGTTCGTCAGAAACCCTGTTAGGACCCAACAAGGTGATCATCGCCCTATCCACAGGAAGGGGAAGTTGATGGAGGATGCGGCTGACAGGCTTGAAATCTGTCGAAGCATAAACCCTGGGGGGAAAGCTAAGGGTAAACCCCTTTCCTTCAGTAGCTAAAAACAGGTCCAGCCTCTTCTTCTTGGACGTGGGTTCAAAAAGGTCGACCCCTTTGCCTTTACCTTCTGAGGCAGACCTCTTGGCAGAGTGAGAAGGTAAAGCGGGCTTTTTGTTGAGCGAGAAAGGGCTCCTATTAGTGGCCCTAGGCCTGGGGGCAAGAGGAGCAAGGGGGAAGAAGGGCGAGACGAACTTTCCTCTGGCTGAGTAGATTGTGTACACCTGGCCCTGAAGCATGACATGATCTCTTCTAGAGAATCTATATCGGTTATAGGTGCAGTTGGTTTCCCTATACATGAAAATTGAGATACTAGTTCAATTATAATTAATGAAAATGGCTCACAAGCAGAAAATCATCTAACCCCGATGAGACACTTACTAGACATGACTCTTAAAAGGTTCCTTTCTGACCGGGATAGACAGGATCTGAGCAATCTTCTCTTATGACTCCAGGTTTGGTGAAGGAATCTCGAAGATAAACCACATAAAAGAATTTACCTTACTGTGATCTCGCCACTTTCTACGAAGTGGAAAATTATCCCACATCAAACATGACATATGAACCATGACAAATCGAGATTCCTAATGACAATCATTTGGAAACTTGTCCCTCATCTAGGAGGGAAAAGACTGTGGCCTATGGCCTAAGGTAAATTGACCCACCCTACACCTTTGGAGGAAGTACACTTGTATAAGATCAAACATATCCAATTTGATGTCTAACTCAGCGTTAAAGGCTTCCATGGCAGCCGCCAGTCACCACATGTGGGGCATCAGTTGAGAAGGGGATATGTTGTAGTATAGGCAATTCTAAAAAATGACACAAGGGAGGGGGAAGCAAGAAATATAATGGAAAAACTCGAGGTTAAGGGTGATCCAATCATCCAAATAAGAGTCTAAGTACTCTTTTGGCCTAGGGATCTATACCTAACCGAGGGTTTAAAGAAATGCAAGTTGGGAAATTTCTCTCTCACCCGGATAGAGAAATGGGGGACATCTTCCTCCATAACACCCAGTCTGATAGTGCCAAAGCAACTCATGACGCCCCCAAGCAAGTGATGGCTAACCTCTCAGTCATCTTCCCCTTCACCGTTGTCAGAATCAATTACCAGAGCATGAGAACCCAAGGGCTGAGGACGAGTAAGACGCGAAGGAAGGCACTGGGCAATGGAGGGGTGAATGAGCTGCCCTACTTCTTTGGATTCCTCCATCTGAGGACGAGACTTGGTGGAAGAGGAGGAACCATGTAATCCCTCCTCACCAGAAGGGTATTCGACGTAAAAAGGGTTGTAATCGGATCTAAACATCCCTATTGAACTGAAAACTAGGGCAAGACAAACAGAATCGAGAAGGAAACAAAATGCAAAACCAATCAACTTACTATCTAAAGAACAAGAAAAAAAGAGAAAAAATCATAAATACCTGGGCCAATAGGAGAGAATACAGAATGCCTGAAAGAGTGAATTCAGGAGAGATGGAGAAATGAAGACGTTTCAATTTTCGCTGCGCTCAAGTAATGGGCTTAACGTCGTTCAACATAGGGTGTGTGAGATGATTGCATCTACTCCATTCAGATGGTTATGATGGCTGAAGATGAAACAACACAACTGATGGATAGATCAAGGCAGTTGAATGGAAAACGCATTTAAGGGATGATATTGAATCGCTACTTCCCAACTCTAATTAGCGTCACCATTGGATAGTGGGGGACTTAATGTGAGTACCTTTTCTAGCCTTTGCCATTAGGTCTGAGCCCAATTCATAAGCAACGAGCAATAAACTGAGTCATGTCGACTCGATGGATCCAATCACTCAAATAACACAAACAGGATTGAGGCGCACCGATACTAGTAAAGTCGACCAGGTTAATAGGGGGCAGTTACCAACGAGAAATTCATAAAGGCCTACTACCCTGACAAAGCCACACCAACCTTTGAATGCGCAATAGAGGAGATCATGGGGAGGCAAGTATAAAAGGCTAGGAAAGAGAACCCTAAGGAGAGAGAATTCTCCAAAGAACTGACTGCAAGCATACTCTTGAGCATTCTTGAGCGATCAATTCATCTTTGTTTATCATTCATTACATTCTTGTGATTGTACTTGAACGAGGTTCTAAATAATCTTTTGTAAGCACCGTTGCTGGTGACCTGATTATCTTTAATAAAAGCATTTTTTCCATTTTCGTCGGCTTTATTGATTTTAGCATTAAGAGAAAATAAAATACTAAAACAACTAAAGCTATGGACATCGATTGGGAGACAATCAATATGGCAAAAGATGAAGATCCGTAGAACTTCATCTTTTTGCCATATGGTTATACTATTTATATATAAATATAAATATATAAATGCTGATAAAAGACAGTAAAATTTAAAATTTTTAAATGATTATACTAAATCATTATAATTTAAACAAATTTTTTTTATGAATTTGACTAAAAAATCATTATATATTTTTATTGAGTCAGCATTTTAAAATAATAGTGTCAACACAAAAATTTATGTTAGCATTATATATTTTTATACAATCAAATGTATACTTTAGTATAAATTTTATTTTCCTCCAAAATTAAAATTGTCAATTATGCATGACAAGATTCTTTTTGTTTTAAAATTTTATTTTCCACTCAACATACTCAATAGAAATGAGCATTCACAAAATCAAATCTTTAATATGTAATTTACTTATTAATATATGTATTTATCAATTTAGATCATTAATTTTTTCTGTGCCTAATTAAGATCTTCTCATATAAAATAAACACCGTTTTGGAAAAAAATAATAAAATACATCCCATATTTTAAAAGAAATTGTTGTGTCAGTTAAATGACTAAAATGTTACTTATATAGTGTTAAAAATTGAAATATCCTTATATATCAATAAAAAAGGTTAATACAGCTTTTGGTCCTAAAACTTTCACTCAATTTTGGTTTTGGTCCCTGAATTTTAAAATCGGTGGTTTTGGTCATTGAACTTTCGGTTAATTTTGATCTTGGTCCTTGTAAGTTTAATATGATCTATTTGCTGAAATATTTTTTTATACATAAATTTTAGGAAAGAAGTTAGACTCACTCACAATCTAAGGGTATGGTTCCTAACTCATGATATGTTGGGGTTTGTCTTTGTGGGCTATGGAGCATGACAAGCAAGCCCTTATTTCTGTCAACATAGATAATTTTCACTCAGTTTTACTTAGCTGTGAAGATGCCTCCCTAATAACCATAACTGGAACTACAACTAAGTCATACTCCTCAAGAATCAAGCGCTTGCCAATATGGTCGAATATTCAACCATTTCGTTAGTTGAACCCACGGATGATGACGATGGATATTTTGCTAAAAATTCTAAATATTAAGTTTGACTAAACTTCAATTTTAATGTTATATATATTTATATAATTTTTCTTTAAATCAAAGCTTATTTGCATAATTTTTATAAGAATGTGATTAATTGAAGTCTTGACATATTGCACTTCAAAGTGAATTTGCTTACACTACTACTGTAACAGAAAACAATTTTCAAGTCTCTTTTTTAGAACTTTTCACATCTCTTTTTAGTAGGGCGTAGATAGGGGAGACGTAGAAAGTCGGAACTTTCTACGTCTCATTTTAAATGTGAGACGTGGAACCCCACTTTCCACGTCTCACATTTGAATAAGAGATGTGGAAAGGGACTTTTTTTTTTTTAAAAAAAAAAAGACTTTCTACGTCTCTTATTATAAGAGACGTGGAAAGTCTTTTTTTTAAAAAAAAAAGATTTTTTTTTAATTAGGATGATTAACCCCAATCCAAAAAAATCCCAATATTTTATCAAAATAATAGAAATAGAGCACTTAAAATGAAAAAAATGAACTAATTTTATTATTTATAACTAAACTAATATTACAAAAATGTTAGAATACAACTTTGATCCTACAATATGGGATGGTTAGCAAAAAAAATAATAACAAATATAAATCTTAACATAAAATATTCTCATAGTCCTTAACAACTGAAAGAAGGTTGCCTCAAGTTTGATAAATCTACTGCCCCAGAAGACATTCAAATGTAGGAATATATGAAGGAACTTTATCATTTGAGATTGGCGTCTCTATCTTTGCTATTTGCTGCACCTCTATCATTTTCAAAACAATCAAATCGGAAGGCACCATCTTCCAATATAGGCTGAAAAATCATATTCCCAGAGCTGACTTTGCTAGTCACTTTCTGTCCTTCGAAGGTAGCCATTTTAAGCATAAACTTATTAGTAAGAAGCTTCTCGCAAGATCTCTTATTTCTGCAGATCAAACAATGTCTGTAAACTAGACATCCAATAGTAATGTAAACCCAAGTGAAATTGCTTGTGAAAACTGATCATGGAAATATTTCCCATAAGAAAATTATTCAAGGCCATGATTAGGATTTATCTAAAAGCATGACCAGAATAGTCAACAGGAACATAGATAAACTGAAACAAGCAAATCCACAAAGAAATAATCAAACTCTACCATTAGCAAACTACATTTATAAGAGTATGAATGTAGCTCACATCAAAACGAAATATACATCTGGGCCAAATTTCTCACATTAGTAAACAAGAAACTTCAATTCACAGACCCCTGCAAAATTCCTTTTCATGCAATTATGCAGCAAGAGCAAACTAGCAATCAGAATTACAAAAAAAAAAAAAGGGAAAAAAAAAGACTGTAAGTAAAATTTAAATAAGAAAAACATTAACATTCTAAAAAAGAATCTCTCCTGAATTTTATTCACACTCAAAGCTAAAGGAGAATCCCAAACAGATTATTTCTTACCTTCATGTTCTTGCAGCACAGATAACTTTCCAAATCTTGGAAGAAAAGAATAAAGATTGCAAATGCAAGGGTACTGAATAGAAAATATGGCAGAAAAAACATAGGATAAAGCACAAAGGGTCCAGAGACAGATATATTTTTCCTTCCAAATAAATAAACAAACCAAGGTTGTAGAGATACCTCTTCATGTAATTAAGTGAAGCAGCATTTTAACTCAAGATGAATAAAGCACAAAGGGAACTACACATTATAAAGTCCTTGATTAGAAAGGTCTCATTAAGAGAATACGGGAAGCAAACAGTTGAATAGAATATCATAAAATGAAAGCAATGCAGAAGTGAAAACCTAAAAACATGTTTAATCAAGTCATACCAATAAGATATAATGCTGTGTGGTGAGATACAATGTTTGACATGATATAAAGTATTGGGGGCAAACGCCTCTAGAAGGGCAGGTTGCAATCTTGAGATTAAAGTGCATAACAGATAGACACTGATAGTAAACTTGACAACTTAGATTAATCTACAGTGTAAGCAATAACTGAACAAGAGGATGACTCACCGAATTTCTAATGGGGCAAAACAGCAAATTAACAATCAAAGATTGATAATTTAAAATTTTGAGTTGTAAAATCTATCACCATCTCAGGTCTAATATCTAAAAAAGATTTTCCCAGGACATTGACACGCCTTCTATCAAAATTCCATAGTTCTGTTTAGTTATCTAATCAACTTCCTTTGGCCATAGCTATGTTGTGCACTTGTCTTCAATCAGCAAATCAGAACAAGAAATATCAATGTCTAATATGCATTATATGTAAGAGAACAATATTCGCAGATTGATTGAACATGTTTGATTCAAGCAAATCAGAACAATATATGTAGAGAGGCAATAAGTCGAACTGGTTGATTGCATTATGGATTCAAGTAAAACTCACTATGAAATTGAATGCAAGTATAAAAATTCGCATTAAAATATCATCAGTATTATAAGAGAGAGAGAGAGAGAGAGAGAGAGAGAGAGAGAGAGAGAGAGAGAGAGAGAGAGAGAGAGAGAGAGAGAGAGATTCGGGAACCAATAAAAAAATTTCTCGCACAATTATCTCTTATGTGTTACATCACAAAATCGATAAGAAAAAAGGCTGAAAAGGAACGTTCAGTTTTGAATTCAAAAGAGGAACAAAGGAAGTAAGGAACAGAATAAACTAATTTAAGAATCGGCAATAGGAAACTGCATTAAAGAACTGTTAGTACCCAAAGCAGGAAGAAAAATAACACACCTGCCATTTTATGGTGCCTACAGCAGTTTGCAGCTTCCTGCATAGTTCATCTACGTAGTTGGGAATCGAGGGTTCTCTCTTCTCTCTTAGCCATGCCCTGTATGTCGAATCCATTCTGACAAACAAGAAATTATAACAGAAAAGTATAAAATATTTATGTAAATCGGAAATAGCACATATATACGTGAACATGCATTCATTATGGCAGATCCTAAATCATGTAATGAATCGAAGTTCAAATAAAAAAATAAAAAAAACAAACAAACAACCGGAAAGATACCTATCAGCTGATTCCTGGACTCCTCGGCTGCAGAGAAGAAATCATCCTTTTGCCAAAGATCAAAACTGTTTGGGAACATGATGATGTTGAAGAACAGCACTAAAAACCCAAAACTAAATCAATTATCAATCCAATTCAACCCAACTTCAATTAATTGATGTTGGGGGCTATGAGATGGATTGTTATGCTCGTGGGTTCTTGTTCACAACCCCTTCATGTATATATAATATTGACAGAAAATAACAAGTGCAGCATTATTTGTAAATACATTATCATCATTCAAAGGAACAAAATAAAACTACCCGCCATTCCATAGTCCCTTATCAGGGTGCCATGAAATCAAGAACATATCATCATACAAATTTTTTATCCATCCCTCTTTACTATCGCAAGTACCAGTAGCACTTCAAACCCTATTATTTAAAGGGTACGCCTTTCTTTTCTCAACTGGAATTAGAAAGAAAAATAAGAACGACAACAATGTACCAGAGCAACATGGTAATCCGAAAGCCACAAGCTTCCATTGTCAAATGCAAAAAGGTACCTTAAAAGGGGCCCCAAAAATGACCTAAATTAACCAATCTCCACATCAAGTTTGGAAAAACTGGAACCGGATCGGATGAGGCCTTGGTTTAGGGGTTAATAGTCGGACCGGGGTCAGATCGGGGTTTAACCAGTTATATTAAAATAATAAAATTTTATTAATATTAACATTAATAATAACTAATATCAAAATGTAAATATAGATAGGTATGTATGATTCATCAAACATGAATATTTTAATGTGTTTATAAAGGAAAAAGAGTAAATATTAGTTGATTACACATGAAAATAAATATTATTCTACAATCCACAGACTAAAATACAAAATATTAAGAGTAACAACAATTAAATATTAAATATATGCAAGTAAAATAGCATTTAAAGTATTATAGTTTTCTAATTTCTAAAATCGAGTGAAGCGAAAGCTAATAATTAGGTGAATTATAATAAAATAACAAAAACACATATTTTGGGGGGGGGGGGGGAAACCAATTCGGTTCAACCTCCCAGTTTTGGCCGGGTCAACTGTCCCCCGGTTTAAATGGCTAACAGGACCAGACCATTGGGCTGTTCGAGGTTGGACAAGTTGAATCGCCCGGTCCGGTCCAGTTTTTTAAACAATGCTCCACATACAAAGACCAGGACTCTTACCTACACAGACTAAATAGACTGTAAGGAGAAGCTAAAAACCTAAAACCAAACGAAGAAAACTGGACTGTGACAAAAAGACTAAGTCTAAACTTCAGTGCGAGTGATACAAAAAAAATAATAATAAAAAAATGAAACCAAAAAGTTAAGAAAGAGTCAAATACAACAATGGAAGTAGGTGGAGGAAAACGAAGGGTTACGGAGGAGCGAGAAGAGCGTGAGCAAAAAAGGAACCTTAAAATCGATTGAAATAAAGACTTACCAAGGGATTGCACAAGCTGTTGAAATTGCAGCGGAAAAATACCTGAAGTTAGTTGATGAAGAGCTTGAAGTGAGTGTAGTGGACATTGGTTAGGGCGAAGAACTTGAAGTTGATGCAGAGCTAGAAGATGATGGAGATGATTCTGATGGTGCAGCGCCGGCGGAGCACTCATCCCCAATCTCTCAGATCTCGGTGACTTGAACGGAGATGATTGTTGATGGCGGAGGCAAGGAAAAATGGAAATGCACTCATCCCCAATCTCTCATATCTCAGATCTCCATACTCTCTGTCACTTGTTCATCAGTTGGATGAAAATGGGAAATGCCGATTTTTTTTTGAAATTTCTTGTTTCCATGTCCCACATATATTGTGAGACATTGAATTTTTTTCAAATTTCCTGCTTTCCAATTCTCACAAATATTGTGAGACGTTGAAAGATTTTTTTTTTAAAAAAAAAATTTCCTGCTTTCTATGTCTCACAATATTTTTGAGACGTGGAAACACTCTTTCAACATCTTATAATATTTGTGAGACGTAGAAACTAATTTCCCACCTACCTTCCTCTTTTTTTCGTGCTTACCGCTCATTTTTTTAGAGAATCCACGTCTAATAATTAAAAAAAGAGACGTGAAATATAGACGTAAATAATGTTTTTTATAGTAGTGTTAGCATGCCAAAAATATAGGATTTACTTCTTTGAGGATTGCTATATTTAGTATTATGTTTCAACCATGCTGGAACAATGTAGGTTATGCCTGATTAAACTGTACTACGTTAGCTTCTGAATATGATTTCATTGGAGGTTGACATTCAGTCCTAAAATATAAGGCATTCTATATTTTATCTCTAACATAAATGATTTTTTAAAATTAATTTTTCTGACTTATAAATTGGTATATAATTACATGATACATGTAACATCCCAAAAATCTTAAAAGCTTTAAAGTAGCTATTTGAGGATCATTAAGGAAATTAGTAGAAGTTTATTCTGGCCTCAAGAAAATAAAGTTATTATGAGATTCTAGAAGCGGGATTATTAATTAAATCAAGGGTCCAAAATAGTTAAAGACTGGAAGAACAAGCTTGGAAGGAAAAGATTAAATTATAAAGCTTTAATAAGTAAGCTTGTGATTTAAGATAATTTATATGTCCAAATCCATAATTACCCTCATTCATCGCCATCCTAATTACCATCTTTCATGACACGTTTCACATGGTTCTTGGGTGGCAAAATTTTCCACACAACTTGCCAAAGATGTCAAGGGAAACTTAATTTGGAATAATCATTATGTTTGGTGCAAGTTTTTTTTTATATGTATTAAGAGATTAATTGGTTTGAAATGACAATAATAAATTCCAGCGCCAACATTAAAGCTCCTTCTATTCTATTATTCTATTATTTGGATATATTATGGAGAGAAACTAAATGGTTAGTAAATAATTATAAAGAAAATGGATCTCATGTATAAAAGTAAGCATGAGGTGGCATGTAGCTATATTAGTAATACAATATGGAGTGGTATTAGATGTCAAGCTAACAAACCACTAGCAAGACAATCATTAAATGGCGTGAAGCCAAATCTTGCAAGGCATTATATATTATCAAGCATGAGGTGGTTACCAATGGATATATTTTGGAGTTGAAATAAGATAAAGTAAAAATAAATAATGATAGTGAAGAGCACCATGATTGCGTGTGCGGTGTAGCGCCCGTGGGTCCGCCCTTCAAAAGAAACCTAAAATATGTGCAAAAGTATTGTATTTGGTTTTTGATATAAAATATGTGCAAAAGGTATGATATGTTCAAGGGTAAAATAAAAATAGGATAAAGGTGAGATTTGAAGGAGAATGGAAATTGTAGCGCCCTAAAATCAAGTCAAATGGAGTCGCCATCAAAATTTTTAAATAGGGATAATTTTGGAAAACCTTTTGAAAATAGTAAATGGTCTTTTAAAACCAAATTGGGCTCGGGAATCGATTGTGTATGGTGAAGGTATTAGGCATCCCACAGCACCCATTCATAAGAACGGTTACCCTAAGTTAATTACTTAAAAATAACTATGGCCTTAACTTTATTTTAATTACCCAATATATATATTCACCCACAAAAAAAATATTCACATAGTTGGACTTGACCTAGGATTTCAACTAGGGCCTACGTACCCTTAAGGGATCAAAGCCCACGTAGTTCGGGGTAGAAATGCGTATCAATTGGTTTTTGTTTTTTAGGAAAATATTCATTAAATTTATTTAAAAAACAGATTTTTATTGGTTTGTATTTTTTATTTTGCGAAATCAACTATTCTTTATAAAAAAAAGGATTTTTGAAGAAAAATTTTCTTGATTAACATTCCTGTGGAGATTCCCATAATCTCACACGGAAAATTAATCGATTTTGCCTGTGGATATTCTATAAACCTCACATGACATAAAACATTTTCAAAAGCGATTTCATTTTTATAAAAGGCTTTTGGCTGGTTTGGATTTTCTTTGATAAAAATCATTTTAAAATCATTGGACATTGACCATGTGACCTACATGTAATGTTCAATGTAATGATAGCTTAGTGCTAAAAGAAAAGAGCGTAGGAACCACATAGTAAAGCTAAGGACAAAGAAATGTTTATCAAAACAAGCATCATATTTACCATACAGGTACATGTTAGAAGATGATAAGGGAAAAAAATGCTTCCAATACACTCTTAACACTACTACAAAAAACATTATTTACGTCCCCATTTCACGTCTCTTTTTCAAAAATTAGATGTAGAAAAAAAGGCGGTGGCAAAACTGTAAATATTTACAAAGTTTCAACGTCTCTTTTTCAAAAATTAGATGTAGAAAAAAAGGCGGTGGCAAAACTGTAAATATTTACAAAGTTTCAACGTCTCTTTTTCAAAAATTAGATGTAGAAAAAAAGGTGGTGGCAAAACTGTAAATATTTACAAAGTTTCAACGTCTCTTTTTATATATGAGACGTAGATTCTCTTCAATAAAAGCGCATTGAGTACAAAATTATTAAAATAAAGGCGGGATATTTGAAGCAAAAGGAAAAAAATATGGCGGGATGCAATTTTTTACATCTCATAATCAAATATGAGACATAGAAACTTTTTTTCACGTCTCATATTTATTATGAGACGTGAAAAAGGATTGAATCCACGTCTCATAAAAGTTATGAGACGTGGATTCATTTTTTTAAAAAAAAAATAAAAACATTTCACGTCTCATATTTGATATGAGACGTGAAAAAGGATTGAATCCACGTCTCATAAAAGTTATGAGACGTGGATTCATTTTTTTAAAAAAAAAATAAAAACATTTCACGTCTCATATCAAATATGAGACGTGAAAAATGATTAATCCACGTCTCATAAAAATTATGAGACGTGGATTCATTTTTTTAAAAAAAAATAAAAACATTTCACGTCTCATATCAAATATGAGACGTGAAAAAGGATTAATCCACGTCTCATAATTTTTTATGAGACGTGGATTCATAGTTAAAAAAAAAGGCCATTTTCCCTTCAAACTCCTCTGGCAACGCTAAGCTCAATCCTTCTCATCACATTCTTCCTCTCATCCCTGAACCTTCATCTTCATCGTGCCGAGAGAGTGAGAGAGATGGAGGAGAAACGGTGGAGTCGCTGGCGCCGAGGGAAGTTTCCCGTCCTTCTTCATCACTCCTCCCCTGTTTTCTTTAGCGCAAATCAGTGGCGAGAGAGGTGGGAGTGATGGCCGTAAAGCGCCTGCTAGTTTGAGCGAAGTGGCAGCCAAATCAAACCCAAACACCATCAAGCTCCGTCATCGATGGCTTTTGATTCTGTGTTTTTCATTCTAAAATTTGTTTGCCAAACCAAACCCTAACACCATCAAGCTTCTTCTTCTCAACCTCTTGCCTTAACCCTCGCATCATTTTGCTAGTTTTCCCCCTAATACACACGCTCAAACCCAATCATCTTTCTCATATTTGCAAATCTTGGTTCGCCATCACAAATCGCAGGACACAACCAATTTCTCCTCATGCGAGTGGACTTTGGGTGTGCAAATTCGATTCAGGATCCACAATTCCTTGATTAGGCTGAAACAGAACAAAATCTAGCGACACTTGTTTTGGATCTCCCTTGTAGGCAAAGTAAGGGTAAGCGTTAATGAAAAAAGGAGATCCAGTTTTCGCTTGGAAATTCAAGATCGGAGTGAGGCAAGATGTTAGATCGGAACGAAATGCTCCAGCAGAAGGTGGATAAGAAGTTTCTAGAACACCTAGAGAATGTGTGGTAGTAACTGAAATCTGCTTATCAAGGCCAAGATTAATGAGTGCAGTGTGAACGCTCTGCATAGCTGGAAGTAAATTATCGCTGAGAGAAGTATCGTTAAAGGTTAAGACCTCATTCTCCCCTGTTGATTTTGTTATCAATATAGTTAATATCTATGCAGAACTGTTTGAATAGTTTGTTCATCCTCAAGTGTTTGCAACTCTGCAAGCCAAGAGTTGAGGGAAATTCTTCATAATGCTCCAGTGAAACAAGCTCATAGTGCTTGTTCCTCAACTAAATTTCATTGATATAATGGTCAATCTTATGACCAAAAGCAGATCTTATTGCTGTAATAAACTTTCGACAAGAAAAAATCAAGGCTTACGGTTTCCTTTACAATTATTTAGCATTCATTTATAGGTTTGTGTACCCTGCGATTTTCAATGACCTGAACAATTTTAGTAGCAACTCCATCGATTTTAATTCTTAGGTAGTCCACATTGAATATTACTTCAATTGTAGAGCAAAGACAACCTAGTACAGATTTAATACGAATTTCGTCAATCACAATGTCAACAAATAAAGATTCATTCTTTTTCTATTAGGACTATAAAAAATCAACAGAGAAGGAAGAAGCAAGAGGACTGAAATATAGGAACGTCTGAATGCATACATTTGGTTAAGATTGATCATAGTTTGCAGCATTCTAGCTGTTGCTGGAAAATGCAGCAGGTCTTGAACAAGTCCCCATTTGGTTAAGATCGATCATAGTTTACATTTCAGGATGGTTGATCTCTTATCATTGTTTGATTGTGGGTGCTTTTATAAAAAGACAACTAAAGATGCTTTCTTACAAGCTCCTAAATGCTCATGCTTAGATTTTTTTGTTTGACTTCCTATATTTTAACTTTTGAGTAACAATAAATAATCTTTTGGATTTTCCTATATTTGATTACGAAAGTTGTAGTATAACTCAGAAAAATTTACAATTAGTTACAACAATATGAGAACAAGGATGTTCATTGAACTAGTTTTCCCCTGGCTACTTAAGTTGGCTTTGAACTTGGTCTTTATTCTTGTGAGTCTCCTCTGTATTTGTGAATAGCCCTTATCTTTCATTTATCTGGGTTAGATTTTCTTCATTATGTCACCACCCAGTGTCTGGGTTCTTCAATAATTGAGGCAACAAATCCATGATCATTAGAAAAAAGGTGGTGATATAATTTGTATGTTGTAGTGTAAGCAACAACAGTTCTTGATACTGTTTTTTAATTTAGACTGGTGTCTTAATACTGTTTAGGAAGGGTTTTATGAGGATAGGACTTTGAGAGGAGATCATTTTTAAAGTATTATATGCATTGAAGACCCGATTCTTGAGGTTTAAATATCCATTTGGAATATTCTGGCCTTCCAGGCTGTTTGAGCTAAATTCATTTTAAGCTATATACCGTGTTTGGTGATAAACCCCAACTGAACTACTGTTATGTTAATTCAATGCTTGTGGATCCTCATCAATATTCGTAATTGCTTCTTAAGTTGGTTCTGTGTGTCAATGAAATCTCCTTTTTGTGTGGATGAGAAGTAAGTAACCTGTTTAGAAGCAGAAACTATGGTTATAATCAATTCTAATTTTGCCTATGTGCTTAGCATGTAGAACTTGTTGTTCTCTGTTTTTCCCCTTTTCTTTTTTGTGGGGCTAAACCACTGCTTTGTTCAACGTTGCTTCTTATTACTTATATGTGTGCAAGTGGCTTCCAATTCCAATATGATTTCTGTGCTCTTGAATTCGCTGCTCTTTTTGGTTAGAATCCTTTGATTGGGTTGTACCAATTTCCCCTCTTCTAAGCCATTTACACACAGTGTCGCTGATTGTATACCACAAGCTATCTTGATAAATACGCCAACTCAGACAACATATGAATTTGGTTTCACATAAGTTTATTTTTCTCAATATAAGTTTACAGTTTAATGAGAATCGACATTGATAATATAAGGGGAATTGTTTCTTATTCTGATGGCTTGCTTTCCTTGAAACAGGTGGGCAAACAAGTATTAGGTAAGCCTTTTGGATTCTATTTCCCTTTTGGTTTCCTTTGGTTTTGTCTGATAACTGTAAGTAGGTATGAGTTAATATTGACTTTTGGATGTTGTTCTGTATCACTAATTTGATTTTTTTCCCTATCTGGTTTATTCTTGCTGGCTTGAGGTATCTTTGACAATTTTTTCCAGATTCTGATATGCACATAGGAGTGAAGGAGGAGGATCTTTTCAAGCTGTGGACACTCTTAATGGAGAGCTTTTGTGTTAATATTTATAATTGTTATGGTCCATTTTGTTTATTATTTTTTTGCTAACCATCCTATATTTTAGGATCAAAGTTGTATTCTAACATTTTTGTAATATTAGTTTGGATATAAATAATAAAATTAGTTCATTTTTTTCATTTTAAGTGTTGTATTTTTATTATTCTAATAAAATATTGGAATTTTTTTGGATTGGGGTGAATCATTGTAATTAATTTTTTTTTAAAAAAAAGACTTTATACGTCTCTTATTCAAATAAGAGACGTGGAAAGTCTCACTTTCCACGTCTCTTTTTTATTGTGAGACGTGAAAAGTGTTGAACTGGTCACTTTCCACGTCTCACTTTAAAAAAGAGACGTGGAAAGTCCCACTTTCCACATCTCTTTTTCATTGTGAGACGTTGAAAGTGTTGTACTGGCCACTTTCCACGTCTCACATATGAATGTGAGACGTAGAAAGTGGCAACTTTTCCACGTCTCATATTAAAAAAGAGACGTGGAAAGTTCTGACTTTCCACGTCTCCCCAATCCACGTCCCAGCAAAAAGGGACGTGAAAAGTCCAAAAAAAGAGACGTGAAAAGTGTTTTTTCTAGTAGTGTAATGTGGTCAATTCAAGAGAAAAACGAATTCAAATCAATAATCATCTAAAATGGCAGAGGATCATAGCACGAAATATTTTAGTAGGCAATAAAAAAAAATATAGAAATGTGCCTTAATGCTCACAACAATTTGCCTCCACCTCTAGCTTGGAGATGTCATTGGCTTAAACAATAAGAGATTTAGGTTGTGATACACAAAAGAAGTAGTGGCTTATTTGGTACTCTACCCAACCGGAGAATGAGAGGATTATGCACCAAGATTAAATCTCTCTACCTGGACTCCGTTCTCCTGAAGAATTGCTCTCTACTTTTCTCTCCTAAAATTCTGCCTCTCCTTTTTCTGCTCTCTCTCAGATGTCCCCTAAAGCTCTCTCTTATTCTCCTTTATATAGGAACCACTAGGGTTTGCCTCATTTATTACAATTTTATTATTGTTGTCATTTAAATTTTTTATTATTCTTTCTTTAACATTCCGCATGGGCAATCAAGATGATTCAATCATAATCGAAGTTTAAATATTTCCTTTTCAATTCATTTTTTTTATCTTTGCCGTTGAAATGCATGCACTCATTATATTCAAATTGGGATTTTTTTTCCTTTTATGCGTCGTTTTTATTTTTTTTATTTTTATTGAATTTATGTGGGATGCAAGCTAAAACAATCAACCATGATAAAGCCTATTGAATGCCTATCAATCATCATCAATACCCATTGTCAACTTTCTTTTTTCTTTTCTTTCTCTTCAATCAAAATGATGATTTGAATTATGTATCCAATGGTGGGAGCACCTACATAATTTGATTTTTTTTTCTTTGATAGTCCATCAAATTTATTTCCTGATTTGGTGGCCAATTAACACATTTGATTTTTCCTACAATTGAACTAATGTTAACCCAAATTGCAGGAAAGAGTCAAGAGATCTTATTTATTTTTTATTTTATTTTATTTTTATTTTGTGCGGTCCGGACAAAATAGGGTGTTTACAGAAATGGAATTATTCTTGATAAATGGAAACTTTGAGATTCATTGCTTCAAAAGATTTTTAGGGAGTTTCATGTTGATTTTCGAAAGACCCCTAGAGGAACCCCTCTATGCTAGGCTTAGGTTACCTTAATTAATGTCGGAATCTTGCACATTATTTAATTTAACCTAAGTTGATTAAGCTCAAAATCAAAGTGAATTTGTTAATTGTAAGGGGCTCCTAATCCAACAACTGGAACCCCAAATTGCCACTTAATTAATCCTGGGGTTTAATTAATTATTGGAATCCCACATAATAAATTAAGACTCTAGAATTGAAGCCCAATGCTACTCATGCAATTTGCATAAATTCAAGAACTAATTAATCATGCAAGACTTTAAAAATTCACAACTTGGGCCGCCCCACAATTGCACTTAATTTTTCAATTAACCCTAATTCACTGATGGCCACCCAAACAAAGACTGAGGTTGAAAAGAGTGAGTACCCAATGTCTAAACACAATTAATTAATTCATATGCCATTTCATTCATGCAAACCCACTTAATATTTTTAATCCACTAACCAAGCCACCTTGAATTAGCACAAAATATTCACAAAGAGAATAACAAAATCATGGACCCATAAATTTCATTAAACTCAAAGTTAAA
This sequence comes from Mimosa bimucronata, assembly GCA_037074515.1. NCBI lineage: Eukaryota > Viridiplantae > Streptophyta > Magnoliopsida > Fabales > Fabaceae > Mimosa > Mimosa bimucronata. The sequence goes on from CM073439.1 coordinate 40,158,880, forward strand.
ATAGCACAATATGAAGTATTCAACAAGAAAGAAAAAACATAAAAACAGTAGCTAATCTCCATACAACACATGGAATTGAAGAACACAATCAATTGTTACACAAATGTCCCTATAACCCTAGAAAAGCATAAGCATAACAAGAGGAAGAATATTAGAAACAAAACTCCCCTATTAAATACTACAAGCTCATCCCTTGGCTTCCACCACCAAGAATGGTGGAGCATAACTGCCGCTCTTCATGAGAGGAACACCAACAATGAAGGAAGAAGTAATGGACATGGTGTGGAGGAAGGAAAAATGGAAGAAATATAACGATAGAATGAGAGAGTTGAGAGAGAATATGAGAGCTAGGGTTTGGAGGGGTTCCAATCTAATTTTTAGGGTTGAATTTTTGTGCCTAATACCCCCTCAAATCGAGTCAAGAGTAGGTGTTTTAGTCTGGACCCGGGTTGGCCTAAATAACAAGTCTGGTTTGCTGCAGAATCGGGGTCTCACCGTGGCCTTCACTGTGGGGTTTCACGGCCTAGGCCAGAAACAATGAAAATTTTCGAACCCTCGCTGTGGGGTCCAAAGGCGAGGAGAGACCTTTCTGCAAATTTTCAGAAAGTTTGGGGTCTTTTCTATAATTTCATAATTTATCCAGGAACTTGTATTTTATCTTGTTTTCTTGGATTTTCAACTTCTTGCCCCAATTTCTCCCATCTTCAAGGTTCCTACAATATAAAAAAACCTCAAGAAAGATAAATAACTGTAAATAATCAATTAAATCAAGAGTAATCACAAAAACATTCCAAAAATGCCCTTTTTTTACCACTAAGTGCATGTAATTACTCTAGAATCTAATTTCTTCACAAGATATTCATTAATGCCCAAATAACATGATAAAATACCTCCAAAATGACATGAAATATGTGCAATATCTTGGGATTTGTGAGATAGATAGAAAATTAAAAGTGAGGGCTTATAGTCATGGGTAATAAGTCACTTCTCAAGTAAGACTCTAAAATCTTTTTCCATAAGTCTCCAAAGATACTTGCTCACCAAGGTTTATTGTTGGCTTCTTGTGAAAGCCATTTTCCCTTGCATGCAGCGACAACGTGGCCTTCTAATCAAAGGAAAATCATCCACCTTCTCTACCAATGACACATGTCCAATACTTCCTCCCCAAGCTTATTATATGCTTGCCCTCCAAGTAGAGAAATATCTATATAAAGAATTGAAATCAAAGAAAGGATGGAAGGGAGGAGAGTGGATGGTGGAGAGAAGAGAGAGAAAGAGAAAGGAAAAGAGAAAAAGAGAAAGAGGAAGAGGAAGAGAAAAAGGGAAAAAGAAAAGAAGGAGGCCTTGTTAGGAGAAGTTATAGTAGGAAGTTATATTAAAGCTCTTGGTAAGTAAGTTCTTATCTCCCTACTTCTACGTTTATACAACTTTATAGTTAGATTAAGAGTTTAATTATATAGAAGTAATTCTAAATGGGAGAAGAAAGTGTTCATATGCTTACTAAGAATAAAGTCCTCAAGTTACAGCATGTAATAAATAGAAAAAGTTTTGATTTTTGGCGAAAAATTTAGAAATGAAATTTTAATGGGTATGGCCGAATTTTTAAGTGGTAATGTAGGAAAAAGTTGGTCATATTGACCAAAATTAATCTCCTTACTTGTACCTATTAATTTTAGGAATTGATCTGCAATCAGTTTTACCGAAAGGAAACTAGAAAAGAAGTGCACTCAATTAGAGGTAGCTTTAATCTACAATTTTGTATATTTTGTTTGGTTTAATGTATGTTTTTTCCATTTATACTACAGTCAGGCGTGAGAATATGTAATATCCTTACTCAGTTTTTGCCATGATTATATGTGAAATAGTTATAATTTACAGTTTTGTAAGGTATTATTCTTATTGTCTTGTTTTGTATTCACAATTTTTACCATGCATTATATTCTAATTGTGATTATTGCTACTGAGATTTCCCCAAATCCCACCCCTCTTTCTATGTCCCACCCATAGGAGCAAGCACTTCTAGAGGAAAGGATAAGCAAGCTGATCATTAGTTAAGGCAAGGAGGATCGGAATATTTTGGAAGTTGTAGTTCAATTATCATATTTTGGTCTGTATGTATAACTCCATAAGGAGCCTCAGTATAAAGACCTACAAGGGAACTAAGAATCTAAACTCTACTCCAGGTAGAAAACTATATCTACACTAGATAATTATGAATGCATGTGAATAGGTTTATTTGTTGTAGCAATTTCGTCAAGATATAGTTTGAATTAGACTGTGGGATTTTCCATATCTATAGTATACATCGTAAGCTTAAAATCAAGTACTCATACATAATTTTTGGACGTATAGATTAGGAGATATGAATTTTAAAAGTTCGACGTAAAAACAGTAATTTCCTGTTAATTCTCTTAAGCCTTAAAAATATAATAAGGTTTTTCAGTGATAATGGGACCAAATAATTGAACTAAGATCATATCAATATTATAAATTATTTTTAAAGAGCTAAAGTTTGATATTTGAACCATTATTTTTGAGTTTACATGGAAATAGATATGGATTTTCAAAGTTAGAAGCTCAAGACATTTGAGAAAAAGTTTTTTTTTTGTTTTTGACATCCCTAAGTTTTCTAAATAGCATTAGTGGTTCAAACTTCATCAAAGGGCTCTAAAGAATGTCCCTAGAGAAGGTGTTACAGTACAAATAAATTTGTTTCGAAACATCATAAAATGTATATTATAATTAAATATTTTATTTAACTTTTTTTATCTTCCAATATTTATCAACTGAGTCTTATAGTGAGAATCGGATGTAGTACATAATACTTTTTGTCTTGGATGGATGAAAAGGTTGGTGTGCTTTATATATATCCTGCAATTATTGTACCTACTTTTGCTCTCTAGTTGGTTGGGATGTGGTTCGCTCTCAAAAAAAATTCTACAGAATGGGTTCTCTTTAAGTTTTCTTTTAAATGAGTAGCTTCTTAGCATGTCTGTTGTCGTTAATTTTTCTTTCAAGAGGCAAAATGCAATATGGTTTCTACAAACTTTACATCCTTGTGAATATGTTCTTGGATTTGATCTTCTGTACAAATTCTCATTCAAAATTTGTAACCTGCTAGTTAGTTGAGAAGTGTTTAGAAATATTGTTTGAATAAGTAGTTGTCTCTTTGTCTGTGTTTGTGTGAAATTTGAATTGGACTATCCAAATTAATTTCAATAGTTTTTATCTCGTTACAGAAGCACCAAAACCGAATTCAAAATTACGCACAAAGTCCAAAGGAGGCTTATGCGAAGGCACAAAATTAAATCAAGAGAAACAATTATTATTATTATTACAGCAAACAACTCTCTGCATCAATAAGATCAGATAAACAGCATGCCATATATAGGTATTATGGCTTATTTTACAGAGCTTATTATGCAATCAAGTATGGTATAGCAGACATGCATAAGAAAGATGAACTATTTTGTGGGATGTTTTGTATTCACTTCCAACCCTTGAACTTGCCACCATGATGTTTTCCGAATTTGCCATGCTTGAACTTGCCATGACCATGACCATGACCATGACCAAAGTAGCCACCTTGAGAGTAGTAGCCACCACTTCCAAGGTGGCGGCCCCCACCATAGTATCCTGTGCCTCCTTGATGATACCCTGTTCGTAATTCCCATATATAATTAGTCACGATCTTTAAGGGAAAATCGGTGAAAAATCCCCATTTAATGGTTTTATTGGATATAACGAAATTTTGTATTTTAAATTTTTATACATAAAAAGTATCCGTACTCTTTAAGATTTTAAACAAGGAAAGTACATCCATTTGAATTCAGGTCATTCTGTACAATAAAATTTTTGAACAAGGGATGTTCACCGATTTTCTCGATGATTAATTTAATAATAAATTAAATATGACAAAGAGAGATAGCATACCTTGATGATATGGATAAGAATTACCATAATATGCAGGGTTGGGTGGAGGATATCCAGAAGAAGGATAAGCAGAAGAAGGAGGATAGTATCCTTGTTGTGAAGGTGGATAGCCCCCTTGTGGAGGATACCCTCCATTAGGTGGTGGATAGTAACTCATCTTCTTCCTTCAACTTCTATATATTACCCTGCCAAAAAAAGAAATTATTATTTTCAAATCTAAAATTGCAAAGCAAGAAAAACGTTCTTCACTAATAATAAATAAAAACTCTTCTACAACCAATTCAGAGTCTACTACACTAGCCAGATATTCCTTTACAATTAAATGTATCTTTCATGCATATTGCATGCAACAGAAGTATTCGTTTATTACTAATTTCTGAGTTGCTCATGGAAAAAATGAGAAATCCTCATTGTCTCTGATTGAACCCAATTCTATAAAACATTCATAAATATGATAATCTTTTATATTATCAGAATAATCATCTCTGTAACTATGAGTAGATTGGCATGTATCTTTTTCCTTTTTAGATGTTTCACACCAAACAACTTAAGTTCATCACTCAAATCAGATCAAATATCAAACCAAAGTGATGGGGCAAAACAAAGGAAAAAATAAGGATCTATTGTTTCTACTATCAAGGAAATATAACTAAATATTAAATAATAACATCTCAAACAAACTAAAATTCGGTAAAACTATTTGCAAGAAGCTTACTCAATTGGTTCTTCGAAATCAAGGCACTGTGTTATCTGATAGTTTTCCATGTTTGGAAGTCAGTGAACAAATTTATAAGCATTATCATATATTCTTATTCTTTATCATGCATACACATAAAGATTCTTATTCTGTTATTTTTATATCTTCTCAATGTGAAACTATAGGCGTTATTTCGACGCGTCGGAATTTGTTTTTTTCTAGAGGTTTAATGTGCACCATACAATTTGGAAGGTGAGATACCGTATTACTTTATCCTTGAGTATTAAAATAAAATATTATCACATGTAGTTAGGCATTTTATTCTCGAAAATATAATATTTAAAGGATTCGTAATTTAAGAAATTGACAACATTAAATTTTAAAAATTGTTATTTGTAACATCATTAAAAGATACCCGATTAAAAAAGTTACATCTACCGGGAGAAAATTCTTGAATATATATACTCCCTCCGTTCATAAATATAAAACATATTTATATAATTTGATTACATTAAGGATGCAATTTAAGTTAGTTAAAATAAAATGATATTACCAAAACACTCTAATTGCCTACTTTTATAAATATCCTCCTTTATTATTTAAGAGTAATAGGGATAATTTAAGGAAAATATAAGAAAAAAATAAAAAAAGGTATTATATTTCAGGTTATCAGTTTGTGTAAGGATAAACTAGCCTTTGTACTAACTAGGAAGATATTTTTGACAAATCACAAATCAATGTTTGAATTCCTGATGTGGCTGACAAGCAATACATCGGATACCATTACCTTCAATGAAACTACACTTAAACATAGAGGAATTCGTTGGGAGGCCTTGAACCTTTTATCCAAAGAAGGTAACTCTATTGTGTTTGAGATTTTGTTTTCCTTTTAAACAAGATGTACATATCAACTAAAACAAGTAATAGGATGGAATTTTCAACAAGTGTCCTATCTCATATCTGTTTAAAGTTTGGAAGAGTCTGGAAAATCCTGATAAAAGGATATTGATAAATAAAGATGAAAAAAGAAATAATATAAAATAAAGGGCATTTGATATCTTAAATTTGTTCTTATCTTGATTTTAGTCCATCAAATTTTAAACAAAAGGTTTTGGTCTTTTTAGGGGAAAAATAATCCATATTTTTATTACGTCATACAAACTGATGTTTTAAACAAAATGAGGCTTAATGGATCAGAATCTCTAGTTTGAAAGTTAAGAATCAAAGCCAAAATGAAGACAAATTTGATGGGCAAAAATCATATTAATCCTTTTTCTACTAGGCACAAGTATTACCATATAAATATCATTGGAGTCGTTATGAATATAAACTGTGGACACTTCTTCCGGCATGATTTAAGCATTGGTTTGTGACATTATAAGGGATTAAGTTTTAAGACCCAAACCTTGTTAGTAACACGCATTATCCCTGGCATTTATTTTACTATTTCTTTTTATTTTATTTTATCATTATACATTGATATGAAATGAATAAAAAGAAAATATGTCATTTTATCCTCTGCAATGGGATATCATATCAGGTTTAATTCTTCCTTCCCAGGTCTCAAATTTAGTCTGCCCCAAGTTCTTTATTCAATTGTTGAGCCCAGGCCCATAGTTTCACTGTTAGCTTTCCCCTGCCACTGGGCCTACTGTTCTGATACTGGGCTAGCATTGACATTCATTCTAATTGATTAGAATGTGAAATTGAGGTTAATGCAATATGAGTTATGTTTAAATAGACATTTATAAAAATAACATGAGCTTATTTGATTGATATTTCGAAAAGTAACCTTCAAGTATTGAAAATATGGCAAAAAATCAAGGATGAAAAAAAAAAAATTGACTGGATTTTAAACTTACTCGAGGACAACAAGCCAATTGTCACTAAAATTTCAAGCACCATTTTTAATCTAACCATTCCTTACTCATTTCAACTAACTTGTTAACTTCTTAAAGCCCGATTATGCTAATTACCACATAAATCACGGGGTCACCACAAAAACAACAACCAAACACTCTAAAGTTTTTCGAAAATATTTTTATGATTTTTTTATAAAAATGCAAACTGAACATATATAACACTTTCATCATCGGAACCATGGCTTTTCATATTTTTTTACTTCTCAAAATATATTTCATAATACTCCATCATTCCTAATATAATATTTATTTAGAAATGTGAACTTTTTCCTAAATATAAGACATTTTTATATTTTTCTCACATCTTTCCTAAATTATCCATAGGAGTGTTCACACATTTCTCATCCCATCCCGGTCATTTCCCGTCTCAAAAATTTTTGGAACCCATCCCATCTCGATATATTATATATAAATATATATTATTTATTAATTTATTTTTTATAACTTATTTATTATATTGGTTAAATTTTTTCTATTCATTATATTTAATAAGCATTGTCATTTTCTTCTTTTTGTTTTTAATCATGGTTACTGTAATCTATGCATTTAGGGCTCGGAGACATGTTGGCGAAATGCTTTTTTCACTATTTAATAAGCCAATGAATGTGGTTCGGTCATAAATAAGATATGATATGTTTTCACTTCATCTTTTTCTTATCAATATTTTTAAACCGCTCTTTTGAAAAATCTTTTTTTTTTTTTCATTTTCTTTGTGTCTCACATTTAATTAATCTTTTTAATCTTTACAGTGAGTAATATAGGAGCGGGGAGTGAATAGGTTGTATAGGCATGAAAATTTGGGAGGAATGTTTCGTGTTGAATTTTGCGACTATATATTACAAGTCAACAGACCTTTGTCAGTTTAAGAGCCACTTGAACCAATAATTGGCAGTAATGATTTTGTTGCTATACCACTATTTCCTATTTATAAGTTTAGCCCGTTGAAAAATTTTGTTATTTATTATAAGTTTATTTTAGGGGTAATTAATGTAAGTGGTATAATTTTATCCCTTATTAATGTGAGAGAAAATGTTGATAAGTCTAGAAAGAGAAATTCATCCCATCCCATGAACACCCTTCATTATCCCTATTGATGAACTTAAATGATACTCCCTCCGTCCCATAATATAAGGTCCATTTTTTTGAATGATCTTGTCTCACAATATAAGGTCCTATTTGACTTTGCTTAAGTAATAAATGTTTTTTTCCCATTTTACCCATGCATTAATTTTCCCACACATTTTCTTTCATCTTCTTCTCATAATTACCCCCTCTTACTCATTCATAAATAAAGGCAATATGGTATATTTCCTATACATTTATTGTTTTTAACTAACTCTAACTAATTTTTTAGGAACCCGCAATTCGGTTAAAAAGACCTTATATTGTGGGATGGAGGGAGTAAATAACTATGAGAGAGTGGTAGGAATAAAGGTAGGTAATTAGGGTGTTTTGTTAATATCATGCAATTTTAATTAATTTAACTAATATTTTTAATCTAATCAAATTAAATAAATATGTCTTATTTTTAGGAATATATGGAGTATATATCACTTTTATTACCTCTCGTGTCAATATTATAAGAGGTAATCAACCAAATCATACAAAAAAAAACATAGTGAGGTCATTTATTATGGATTAAAACAATTTCCATGTTATCTTTTATAATGTGGACCGGAGGAAGTACTTTTTTTTTATCTAAGATATCATACGCTACTAACAATTGACTAGTTCCGTTTGGAGAAATAACCCACGATAAGAAGAATGTCACTACTTTCAAGTAATTATCGCGGCTGTGCATCCAAGTCTCAAACTACTCACTTCAGTCATAATTATAAGATCAAGTTAATTTTTATGGAGAAATTAAGGATACAAAATAAATCACTTCAAATTGTTTATATTTATCTTTTTTCTCTAAACTAATTTATTTTACTTATAAACTAACATATAATCTAATTACATATGGCATATGTAATAATTTACTATTAGTCTAATGTACTTCAATCACTCAAAAAAGAATGTCAACGTAATGGTACAATTAAGACGGGAAAAGAACTGGTGAGTGAAAGAGTACTTTCCAAGATCTAATCCAACGAGAGTTTGACCACACAAAAAAAAAAAAAAAATCCAACGAGAGGCTGTGAATGATTAGATATTTAGATCTTCTGAGCTTATACCCCTTAATTGATAATTACACTTCCCTTCAACTTCTCTAGTTGGCACTTTTAGGACCTCGCATTCAAAATTATCTTCTGAGCTTAAGTCCCTTAATTACACTTCCCTCCTCAAATGCTTTAGCTTCTCTCTCTTTAGCAAAATGATTGTCCCCATCTTCGTCTCTCCTCAAAGATCATATTGCACAACCCCATTATCCCAAACCTCACCACCTTCTTCCTCCACATATCGCCCCGCCGTTATTCTTCCTGTTAGTTCGAAATCGACGATCTTTCTACACATTTCTGCTAAATGTTTGGTTTTTTTGTGGGTTACTTTTGTGTTGATGATGCTTTCTCTATTGACTCTCAGGGCTTAGGGAAGAATTCGGGTGACTACCAAAAGTTGGTTCAGACATTGAATGACAAGTATCGTGTGCCTTCGGTGGTGGCTAAGGTTTCGAGGATTGATTGGCTAATGAATGCCGCTGGTTTGTTTGACCCCAATTATTGGCGTGGTACCCTTAAGCCTTGGCCTGTGTTGGATTGGTAAGGTTAATTTATTTCTTTCTTTAACTTTTCCAATGCAAGCTAAGAAAGAAGCACGCAACGTAGGGCCCCCATGCAGGCATGCTAAGCCAATCTAAGGATTTGGCTTTTCTCTACTGTTAGATCCCCTCTTCTTCCCCTTCTTTTCATTCCACATCATTGGATCAAAGATCAATGGTTCAGATTTAATATTTTATAAAAATAAATATAATTATAATAATACTTTTAAATCTCATAAATAAAATTTAATCTATTATTATTTGGTCTGAACAGTTCACAAATGTAATAAAAAATGGAAAATAAAATATAAATTTATATTAATAGTCTACAGTTCTTAATAACATATTAACTTTATTTATGAGATTTAAAAGTATTATTATAATTATATTTATTTTTATAAAATATTAAATCTGGACCATTGGATCTTTGATCCAATGGTGTGAAGTGAAAAGAAGGGGAAGAGGAGGGGATCGTGGAGAGAAGCCATCCGCATGGTAATCCCCCAAAACTGTATTGTTTTGGTGGATTTGAGGATCATTCTTTTTTTTATTAATTTATTCTTCATTTATTTGGATTAATATGTATTCAAGAAATATTTTTTAGCAAAGGCTAGTACCTTAATATTAAATTTTATTGTATCCAGCTTTTTAAACTACAATTTTTTTTAGTAGTACACGGTATCTCAAATTCATTCATTTTAATTACATCTAACTCCATAAAAATATTTTTAAAGTTATATTCACTGTCTTAAAATAATCAAATTTTAGTGAATCCAACATTCTGTTCTAAAATACTTTTTCAGTAGCAAACAACATTCAAAATTAATTAACTTCATTGCATCTGGCCTCGTGAAATATTTTTCATCTAATATCCTTAATTAATTAATTTTTAATGCATCTAGTACTCTGAAACATTTTTCTAGTAGCTCTTAGCAATAGCGAAAAAAATCCTCCGCGATATTAGATGCAGTAAAAAATAATTAATTTATGTTATTTTGTCAGATTAATTAATTCATGATATTGTGTATTACCGGAAAAAAATATATCAGTACTAATTCTAACCCAACAAATAAAAAAGATGAAAAATTAAAAAAAAAGAAAAAGAAAAAGACAAAAAGAGTATATTTCCCATTTTTTTGGGATTAGCGCTTAATGTGGATTCGTACACTATGAGTATCAGAGGGTGAGAGAGACTTTAGTTTTTAAGTGTTAGTGATTCATAAAGATAAAATACAAGCCCTTTGATTGAGATTACGAATACCTTTTGGGGTCCTAGCTAATTACATGGTTGCAAAATTGTTCTTTGGTCAATGTAGGTACTTGAAAAGGGTTGATGATGCTGTTCAGGAGGCAAAGGAGTTGACAGAAGGTTGATGTACAGCCTGGCCTTTTGCATTTGACCTTGAATTTGTTTTCCCATATAGTTCTTTGTGTTGCATAAACGATGAATAGAATTATAGCCTCATTAATCAAATTTTGTTTTGGCTTGGACTTTCTTTTGGTAAATTGGCTTGAACTTTTCTTCCTTCCCCGCCATTTTTCTTCATCACAGAACATTTGAATCCCCATCATGTCTTATTTGTGCATCATCAATTTACAAATTGTAATCCCTGCAAATAATCTTATTTTAGGTGCCACTTTATCCTTGATTGAACACTCAGCAGGAGGATGGCTTGCACGTGTATACATGGAAGAATTTGGGATGTCTCATATTTCCTTGTTATTGACTCTTGGAACCCCTCACCAGTAATTTTCTTGTGTATAGTTTGTTTACAGAATGCATTACTTGTTTTTATTAATATGAATGATCTTCTTGTTCTAAGTATAAAATTTTATCATTTTATAAAGCAAATTTTGCATTCAATATTGCTGTCAATTTAAGCCATTAGTAGATAATTGACAGAGATGGTGATGCAGCTTAATGTGAACCTGATGTGATCTTAATTAGTGCTTACTTTGCATTGAATTACAAAGTGCACCGAGCACCATTTCAAATTCCATTGGCTTGCGCCAAGTGTGAAGTGAAAGCTTAACTCTAAAATCAACTTCACATTAGACCAAATGAACCAACTCTGTTTACTACTAGCTCCGGTCCTAAATATAAGATCACTTTGACTTTTTTTTCTTTGAAGAAGTTAAGGAAGCAAATTAGACCACTAAATTATAACATATGTCACATGAAATTATATTATAGATTAGTTTATAAGTAGAATAAATTAGTTTTGAGGAAAAAAGATTTTTTTTGAATTGAAACTACTTTTTTTTAGTGAAAAATAAAGTCAAAAAAGTCAAAGTGATCTTATAATTAGGACTGGAAGGAGTACATGCTAATCAGCTTATTGTAAGGATGAAAGAGAACAAAGTGATTGGAGGATTGATTAAAGGTGTTAAATCTGTGAGTGATAAAACAAGATAAGATGTACTTTTGTGTATTTTGTAGGACTAAAATCTAGGGAAAATTACAACTAGGTCACAAATAAGGGGTTAATCACAACTAGGTCTAAAAAAACAATTAAATAATATTGAAGCCAATAGAGACTTGAGTGATATTAAATGGCTTCTTATTTACTGCAGTTCAATGAGTTATCAATCACAACTACAAAGTTGTCCATTACAGTTCAATATTGACAATTTAAAGGTTGTTATTGGCAACTCAAATAAATGCATTGACAACTTATTGAGTTATCAAAATCAATCCATTTAATATCACTCAAGTCCATAGGGATTTTTATATAATCTGATGATTTTTTGGAGCCTGATTGTAATTAATTCCCTTATTTATGACCTAATTGTAATTCTCCCTAGAATGTACGCCATCTCCTCCTTTAATTATTCGAACATGAAAGAAGCAGTTCTCTAACTTATTCTGGTTCACGAATGATAAAATTCTGATAAAGCTTTCTTCACCATTCTTCTCAGCCCGCCTCTTGAGGGAACACCTGGGGTTTTTGATCAAACAGGGGGTCTCCTGAATTATGTTGAACAAAACTGTTCAAAAGCTGTTTACACCCCTCAGATGAAGTATGTTTGCATATCTGGAAGGTAAACTCATTCTTCATGTTTTGGTGAATGGATTATTTATTTGTTGGTTAGGTGTGAGATTATTTTCTCTGCTTAGATCCTCAGGTGCTAAAAGCTTTAAAAGCCGTTGATGATTCAGATGTTTTCGTTGAATTACATATTTTCCTACAAATATATTGAACTTTGTGAACCTTGAGTTAGATGTGCCTTGATGGATTCTGATGTATTTGACTGTGGTGGTGAACCAGAAGTTGCTGAAACCTGAAAACCAACAATACCTCGATCCATTGTGTTTTATTCAGGAATTATACTTATGGCTTAACACCTATATTGATGAAAAATCTTAAGGCATCTATTTTTGTAACAACTTTAGGAGTTTATGGGATGAAGGCACTTCAAAAAATAGTATTCCTAGATAGTTCAATATCTTTGTTATCTTCAGTGTAACTTCAATAGTCCAAACCGAAAGAGTGAGTTGATATGGATTTTAAGTACAGCTATATGCAGATACATTAAAGGAGCTCAATTTTTTGGCCAGTCAAATGCAAAATTCGAATCTGTGGTTCCCATAAATGGTTCTCAGCCAGTTTCTGAAGATGCTGTTATGAGTGCTTTGAGCAATTCTCCACCTATCACTAAAACTTTCCGAAGTCGACTTGTTGGACAAGGGTACAAGCAGGTGATTGAATCACTTCTAAGTAAAATTTCATCATGATCCTCCAATGATGATCCTAATTGTGTCATGGATTCTTCACTGTATGTTCTCCCCAATCAATTATCAGTGATTTAATTCATGAGATTTTGTCAGGTCTGTGGTCAGGCAGATGTATGGGGTGATGGTGTGGTGCCAGAAGTATCAGCACATCTTGAGGGTGCACTCAACATAAGCTTTGATGGAGTTTATCACTCACCTGTAGGTTCTGATGATGAGTTGAGACCTTGGTATGGTTCCCCTGCCATTCTAGAGCAATGGGTAGAACACCTTCTAAGTTAAATTGATTGATGTAATTTACCCCATTTAATAAGAAAAAATGTATTGTTGTAATTAATTAGTAGGGTTAAGAGGCAAATCTACCCGGAAGTGTCTAAAAAAAATCTTAATTTCATCACGGAAGTATTTTTTGGTTCAACGTAGCCCTCAAAATTTATTATTGTAATAATGTTGCCCCGGCTGGTTAATATAGTTAATTTTGACAATTAAATTAGGTTGTGTGACTGACATATCATATGAAATCACACATGGCAACCCATCTCATCATCATCTTCTTTTTTCATTTTTGTTTATACAATCATCATCTTCTTCTTATACCCCTCCCTCTCCAAATACCGAGAACTCCAAACTACACCCACTACGATGAATTTTTTTCTCAGGCGTGGTCACCCACTTACTTATCCTGGGGAAAAAAAATTATAATTTCCCATCATCGTCACCTCCAGAAGGATCGAGAAGAAGAAACCAACATAATAAAAAAAATTAACCAACAAGAAAAAACAGAAAATCAATATAAAAAACCCGACTAGGGAGTGAACTAAGACTCATGTCGGGGCCTCTTTATGAACATATACTGGAGTATGACAAGGGCTAATGATTTTATGAATGAATTAATCTATAAGATTAGAAGGGAATGTGGAAAACTTGTTGATATTTTCCTATGCTTTTGTGTTTTATGTTGATGACAGATCTGAATTAGAAGACAAAGGGGGTGTTGAAATTGATTGAACACCATCAAAATTTCTATCGGACTTAATAAAGAGCCATACCATTTTTGCTTGTTTACACCAACCAACTTTGAGAAAAATGAAACAGGGGAAACCGATAGAAGGGGATAGTAAAAGGGTTGATTTACTCTTACCCAAATGTTATTAATTCATTATGCAGTGAGGGAAACGGAGGTGGTGAAGAGAGGCGGCGGCGGCAAGGGTGGGCTTAATCTTCGGTGGGGACGATTGACAAAGACAAGGAAGCAACCTTTTTTTTAATTTTTTAAATCTGACTCTTTTTTCCAGAGAGACAGAGTGAACGAGGAGAGAGAATGGAGTGAGGATAAGGAGGAAAGGTATGCATGTGGCTGCCACAGTCAAAGGTTAACTGTGAATATTAACAGTAGTAAGAGAAATGACAACATTGCTATGATATTAAATTTTCAGGTGGATATTGAGCCAGAAAATTTTCAGGACGAAACATGATATTTTTATGACACTTCAGGATTAATTTACCCCCTTAACTTTAATCAGCATTATGAGATGTGGACTTCAATGAGTGTAATCTCAATTGTAAAGTCATGAACGTAGAAACAGAGCCTTTCTTACTGTACTAGGAGAAAAGAGTTCATTTTCTATTGTGTAGTGTCATTTTGTTTCACTGTTATCAAGGATCTGATTAGATTATTGTTTATTTATTAGAAGTCGTCTAGATTTTATTATCTGTCATGTTAATATGGTATATATATTTAATTATTGAGCAATTGACTGACGGATAGACTAATAATTCAACATATACATTTCTTTTGTCATGGTTGTCTTACGTTTGATCTAATTCCTATGTTTTTACTGCTGAAAAAGAGAGATGACATAGATTAACAAAATATTAGAGGGAATCTTGAGAACTCCGATTTGCCGGACTGCAATTTATCGTGACTCTTGCATGTATTTTGATGTGAGTTTTAAATATAATGAACCCTTGCTTCTATTTCATTTTAGAAGCAAAATAGTCTTCTTCTTTTTTATAAATATTTTATATTCGTTCATGTATGCCCTTATTATTTGGAACTTTTTAATTATATGCAAAATGATGAGATGGAGTAGAATAACTTGTCTTCCTCAAATAAAATTGAAAAATTATTACTCGCTCCAATCCTAAGATTTATTTATCTAATTTGATTTGATTAAGAATGTTAGTTAAGTTAGTTAAAATCACATGATATTACTAATTCACCCTAACCATCTACCTATATTTCCATCCTCCCTCTCTTGATTGTTCATCATTGAGAAGTGTTAATCCCTACAACAACAACAACAACAACAATAACAACAACAACAACCGACCAACCAACTAACCAACATTTATCCCACTAGATGAGGTCGGCTACATGGATTGCACGACACCATTATGCTCTATTAATAACCAAATCTTTACATATATTATTCACTAAAAAATCTCACTCTATAACTTCACCAAGTGTACGCATGGTCTCTCTCTTTCTCTTTTATTCGGACTCCAGACTGTTTGATATACCCTCCTCACTAGCGCATCTAATGGCCTTCTTTGGACATGTCCAAACCACCTCAAACGATTTTCTACCATTTTCTCATTGACAGGTGCCACTTCAACTCGATCGCGTATATTGTCATTCATAATCATATCCTTTCTTGTATGACCACACATCCATCTCAACATCCTTGTTTCAACTGCTCCCATTTTATGTTCATATTATCCCTTCAAAGTCCAACATTCACTATCATATAATACTGCTGGTCTTATAGTAGTGCAATAAAATTTCCCTTTTACTTTATGGGATACTTTCTAGTCGCAGAGAATTTCAGTAGCTTTCCTTCCCTTGTACCACCCAACTTGAATTCTATGGTTGACATCATCATCAATCTCACCATCTTGTCGTATAATTAATCCCAAGTACTTAAACTTTGTCACTTGAGGGATTGTTTGATCTCCTAGTTTAACATCCAAATCACCTCTAAGTTGTCTGTTTGTAAAATGACAGCATATATTCTCTCTTATTCCTACTTAGGTGGAAACCCTTCGACTCCAGAGTGTTTCTCCATATCTCTAATTTATCGTTAATCTCCTCCCTCAATTCAACCAAAAAGACTATCATCAGTAAAAAGCATGCACTCAGGGACATCTTCTTCGATAGGCTCAGTTAGAACATCGGCTACTAAGTTAAACAAATATGGATTCAAAGCTGAACCATGATGTAGGCCAATTCCTATAGGGAAGTCTTTTGTCTCACCTCTTAAAGTTCTAATTTTAGTCAACACCCCGTCATACATATCATGTATAACTTTAATATATGCAACATACACTCCTTTTTTTTACAAGGCTTTCCAAAGTAAATCTCTTGGTACACAATCATAAGCCTTTTCTAAGTCAATAAAAACCATATGTAAATCTCTTCTTCTACTTCGATAGTTTTCCATCATCCCTCTTAGAAGATATATCGCCTCTGTTGTTGATCTTCCTAGCATGAACTCGAACTATCTGTCAGAAATATTAGTCTCTAATCTTAACCTATGCTTAATCACCTTTTCCCATAATGTCATTGTATGACTCATAAGTTTAATTCCCCTATAATTTGCACAATTCTGTATATCGCCTTTATTTTTATAAATAGGAACTACAATACTTTTTCTCCAATCATCAGGCATCTTCTTGGACCGTAAAATCTTGTTAAACAATTTAGATAACCACAATACACCCTCTTCACCTAAACATTTCCATACTTCAATCGGTATACCATCCGGTCCAACAGCTTTACTATTCTCCATTTTCTTAAGAGCTTTCCTAACCTCCCAGACTCTAATTCTACGATAAAACAACCTATTAAGTCTATCTTCACTAATTGTCAACTTCCCCAACTCACAAGGTAGACTTTCACCTCCATCATTGAATAACTTAAAAAAGTAGGCCTCCCATCTATTCTTGATATCTCCATCAGTGACCAAAACTTTACCTTCCTCATCCTTTATACATCTTACTTGATCTGAATCTCTTTACTTTCTCTCCTTAATCTTTACAATCTTGTAAATCTTTTGTTCCCCAACCTTTGTCCCTAAGTCCTTATAAAACCCCTCATATGCTTTAACACGAGCTTTACTCACTGCCTTTTTAGTTTCCTTTTTAGCCAAGTGGTACTTTTCCCAATTTTCAGCATTATTACACAAGTGTATGGCTTTAAAACAATTCTTTTTATTCCAGACATTTTCTTGAACATCCTTATCCCACCACCAAATCTTCTTATCTTGTGGTCTAAAACCTTTTTATTCTCCTAAAACTGCTTTAGCAACCATTTCAATTTTCTTAGTCATATTCGTCCACATGATATTAGCATTTCCTTGCAGCTCTCACACACCTTCCTCCAATAGATTTCTCTTAAAAGTCTCTCGCTTCTCCCCTTTTAACTAACACCACTTGATATTTCGATTTAAGACTACTAGGCGCTTTTGTTTTATACATTTAATTTACACATTAAGAACTAATAGTCTATGTTGTGTGGTCTCCTCATACTCAGAAATCACTTTGCAATTATTATATAATCTTCTATTAGGATTTCTTACAAAAAAGAAGTCAATTTGAGACCTAATAGTTCCATTGTTATGTGTGATTAAATGTTCTTCCCGTTTCCAAAGCATGTATTAACAATCTTAAGGTCATATGCTACTGAAAAATCGATAATATCCAGCCATTCATTATTCAACTCCACAAAACCAAAATCATCATGCGCCCTTGCATGCTGTCCTGCCTCTCTCCTTACATGTCCATTGAGGTCCCCCCAATAAATATTTTTTCAGTTGCCGTTATACCTTGAATCAACCTCTCAATATCTGTCCAAAACTTCTCCTAAAGATGTTTTTCTGCTGCTATTTGAGATGCATATGCGCTAATAATGTTTATTGCATCCTTTTCCACAATTACTCTCATAGATATGATTCGATCATCAATCCGCTTAACTTCCACAACATTCTTCCTCCATTCTTTATCAGCAATGATACCAACATCATTCCTCCCATTTGCCTTTCCTGTATACTAAAGTTTGGAACCATTAACTTCAATTTCTCTAGTTCCCTCTCCAGCCCATCTAGTTTCCTGCAAGTACAATATATTAATTCTACGATCACTCATTACTTGTGCCACCTCAAAACACTTCCCATTTAGCGTCCTAATGTTCCAAGAACCAAATCTGATCTTACTCTCATGAACTAGCTTCTTTAGCCGCCTCTATCCATTAGAGTGCGATGGCCATTGTTAATTTAACACTGCATTTGGGTGAGGATGCAGCAGCTCTTGCTCTCTTATCACTGTACTCGAGACATATAGCGCTTTACATCCAAGCAATGACCTTACGGGTAGCCCTTGCTCTCTTAACACTGCATTCGGGTGAGGATGCAGTGGCTCTTGCTTTCTTCTCGTTGTACTTGAGCTATACAATGCGTTGCTTACGGGCAATGACCTAACATTCACACAATTTCTTCGTTGATCTATGTTCACGAGATTTAACAGGGTTTTTACGCTGGCTGTCGGGGCCTAAACAACCCTCCTCCTTTACCGGGGCTTGGGACCAGCTATAAACATAGGCGGAGTTATATTTAGAATAATTAGAAAGAGGTCTTATATTTAAAACCAAACTCATTTCTCCAAATAGTTCTTATATTTAGGATCAGAGGGAGTATTTATTTCTTAACGAGTTGTTAATATAAGATCTAGTTAAGGGCTGGGTTTGATTGCTAATATAAGACCTTAATCCACTTTATCCGCCAAATCTATACTCTTCCCAAAGTATCCCATTGATTCCACATATTAAGAGATTTCTATCCAAGAATAATCATGACAAAATATAGTATTTTAGGAAAACCATAGAATGCTTGTTACAAATAACTAACATAATTTCTTTAACCATCTAAATTAGTCAATTAGTTCTTAAATTTAATATATGAGATATTACAAGATCAAATAAGTGAGGGCTACAAGTATGGTCAAATTGATACTCATTTCCTTCCTTAATATAAAATCAAGTTATTTTTTGGAGAGATTAAATATGTTACATGTTATTAGATTATATATCATTTTATAAATGAGACAAATTAGTGATGACTCCCCATTTATTTTTGATTTAGAGCATATTTAGAATAAGAGTTTTTGAGAGAAAATTGTGTAGAGATGTCATATGAGCTTATTTAGATTATTTTTTTTAGAAAAATATGATAATTTATTATACATTTAATTGGCAAGTTTGCCTCACATTTATGCTTGTTTTTTGATAGGTGAATATGGATATTCTAAATGAGGAAAGAGAAAAAGATTGAAAGAAATGAAAGGTGAAAATTGGAGCTCACTTTAGCTTTTAAAACACTTAAGGCACGAAATTTGGGAGATTCTTAGCCTCACCTTTTCACCTAAGAAACCCTAGAAACAATTAGATACATCCTTAAGAGCAAGAATAACGCTAGGGTTTATGATTTAGAAGCTTGAGAAGGGAGATTTGAAGAGATTATAACCCTCTGGTGGGTAGTAGAATTTTCTGGTTTCTTCAATTCTTTACTACTTTTTCTGATTTAGACATGTGATTTAACTGTATTTATTGCTTTAATCCAATTATGCGTAGTAAAACATTAGTCTAGGTTTTCCTTTAAACCTCTATATGGATTAATTTTGTTTATTTTCTTTCTTTTGACTATTTAATGCAATTCGATTTTGATTTTACCTTTTTTAAAAAAAAGTGCCTGATCAACACTTTACTTGTTTAATAATACATCACTTGAGAGAGGATATTTTATTGTAGAGCTTAGGTAAAATCATATTAGAGATATAAACTCGTTGACAGAGAAGAGATTCATTTATTAACGTAGTATCGCCAATATGTTTTATTGATTCAATAGGATAAGAGAGTGAGAGTCCTTGAACACGATTTTTTATAAACTCAATAACATGAGAGTGTGAGGGTTTTGAGAGACAAAAGATTCATAGTTTATGAAATTGACAACTTTAAATTTTAAAAATTGTTGAATTGAGGATGTTGAGATGGATGTGTGATCACACAATAAAAGATAAGATAATGACCATATATATGAACGAGTTGGAGTGGCTCCTATTAGTGAGAAAATGGTGGAAAATTGTTTGGGTGGTTTAGACATGTCCAAAGAAGGCCATTAGATGCGCCAGTGAGGAGGCTAGACCAAACAATCTATAGTTCGACTAAAAGAGGAAGAGGGAGACCAAGACAAACACTTAGTGAAGTTGTAGGACGAGATCTTTCATGGCTCATTTGGTAATAGAAGTGGAGTTAGAGAAGTGGAAGCAGAATTAATGTTTTTGTGTGTTTGGTAGGTGGGAACCGAGCTCCCCATGGAAGTTAGTTCCATAAAAAATGATGGAACTGGGTTCTATATCTCACCCTATGCAACTAAGTTCCATGGAATTATGAGTGCCTGCTTGGGAAGCACTCAAAACCTAGGTTTTAAAAAATGGTAGCCAAACACTTTTTTCTAATAAACTTAGGTTTGGACTCAAAACCTAGGTTTGAAAAAAGGTAAGCCAAACACTTGAAAAAAATATGAAAAACCCTTTTGGATTGGAGACCTAGGTTTTGGCCACCAAAACCTAGGTTTTGAATAAACTAGAATTTTTTACTTATGAACGAAATATGAGGTTTAAAAAATGCTATCATTACACATATCATAATGATCTTCCAAAAATACCCTTATCCTCTATCTTTCCCAACACATTAAATTTATGTCCTTTTTAGTAATTTACACAGAAAAAATCATTCTCAAAACAATCATCCAACACTCTCATTTTATCTAAAAGCCATTTTTTCAGAAAAACTGAAAAAAGCACTTTTCAGCTTTTTCCCCAGAAGCTATTCTCTAAAAGCTAATTCAAACATGCTGCTACTTTTTTCAGCTTTTACGTGAAGTATGAGTAAAAATACACCATAATGCCCTTATCCTCTCTCTCCCAACACATTAAACTTATGTCCTTTTTAGTACTTTATACATAGAAAAAGTCATTCTCACAACAATAATCCAAACTCTCTCATTTCATCAAAAACCATTTTTTCAGCTTTTTTATCAGAAGCTATTCTCCAAAAGCTAATCCACCTTATACCACTCTGCCCTCCTTGCCTCCTTCACTCTTCCATTCAAGCAGGTCTTCCTCTACCACAGTAGTGGCGAAGCTCCTACACCGAGACGGCAATGGCGGCGACACTCCTCCACCATGACGGTGACGACACTGCTCCACTGTGACGGTGACGGCACTCTTCCACAGTGACGGTGAACTCCTTCATCTTTAGGCTCACTCATCCTTCATCGGCGATGTCGCAGTGCTTCTTTATCACTTCAGTGAAACAATAGATAGGCAGATCCCAAATCACGAACACGCATATTCTGAGAAATTTGTAGAATTCAAATGTTGACTTTAATGGAGAATAAAATCAAAGGAAAATAGTGTGCGCCTTTCTTCCTGATTCTGCCGTTGAGCTCCTTTCTTCTTGGCATGATATTTCTGGTCTTGAGGTACTCTGACTTATACTTTGGCCTCCCCTTGATTTCTGTTTTGCTTGCTGGAAAATTCTTAATGCGTTTCTAATGAAAAACTTAAAACATTAATGACCGATTCTTATTTTTTGAGGCTTTGGTGAGTGCAATGCTGTGAATTTGATCTTTGATTGCTGGAAGATTGAGTGGCAATGAGAAGAACTTTTTTTCCTTCGTTTGTAGAAACTCTCTTTCAAAATTTTCCAAATGAGAGGAACAGAAATTATAAAGCAGGGGAGGACTTTGTAGGATTTGGAAGGTTTTTGGGTATGATCGTGGTTCATATATGTGGTTTGGTCGATTTTGGTATAGGTCTTTGATTCATCGACGGCGGTTCATCTGGCAGAAGCAAGGGAGTTTTTATTTTCTTTTGTTGGAGGGCTTTTATGTATTTTAATAATATAAACACACATTTCAATAAAAAATTATACCCAATTCTACAATCCTACCAAACAACTTTTACAAACACAATTCCATCTCTAATTCCACGTTCAATTCTACTTCTAATTCCACTTCCACTTCCATTAAAAACTTTTTTTGGGTACCAAAATGTGGCATTAGTGAATAACATACTTAAATATTTGGTTATTAAGATAGCACAACGGTGTCATACAATCTATGTAGCCGACCCTAACTAGTGGAATAAACCTTTGTTGTTGTTACATCATTAAAAGATACCCGATTAAACAAGTCACATCTACCAGAAGAAAACTCTTGAATATATATAATCCCTCTGTTGCTAAATATAAGACATATTTATATAATTTAATTAGATTAAAGAATTTAGCTAAGTTAGTTAAAATAAAATGATATTATCAAAACACTCTAACTGCCTACTTTTATTATTACCCTCTCTCTTACTTATTAATTGTTGAGGAGTATTAATAACGATAATTTAAGGAACATATAACAAAAAATATAACGAAATTTTATATTTACGAACACACTCACCTACTGTGGCAACGAATGGAGTACATATATAAATTATGGTAAAATTTGAAGCTAACTTAGTGAGTTTTTCAATAGTTTAAATTTTGTTGGGCTCGAGTTATCAGTTTGTGTAAGAATAAATTAACCTTTGTACTAACTTGGGGAGTTAGTATTGGGGTGTCGTTTTAAACTTTAATGGAAGATATTAGTTTTTCCCAATTTGGAAAATCACAAATCAATGTTTGGATTCCTGATGTGGCTGACAATTAATACATCGAATATGATTACCTTCATTGAAACTACACTTATGCCTATAAAAAAACATAGAGAAATTCGGTGGGATGCCTTTGACCTTTTATTCAGAGAAGGTAATGCTAATGTGTTTGAGATTTTGTTTTTATTTTGGTTTTAGTTCGTCAAGTTTTAAACAAAAAGTTTTGGTTTTTTTTTAAGGGGCAAATGAATCAGATTTTTAATACTTTATATAAACTGGTTTTTTAAACAAAATGAGAATTAATGGATCAAGATCTCTAGTTTGAAACTTAAAAATCAAAACTAAAATAAAGACAAATTTGATGGGCCAAAATTCATATTAATCCTTGCTACCCACTTTCTTATCACCAGGCCAAGTCTTTGATGGGCAAAAATTCATATTAATCCATTTTTTACTAGACACAAATATTACCGTATAAAAATTGTTCGAGGCATTATGAATACAACCTGTGGACACTTCTTCCATCAAGAATTTAAGCGTTGGCTTGTTACATTGTAAAGGATTAAGAAAATGTGATGTTTTTTGATTGCAGGTTAATGTAAAATGAATTATGTTTAAATTAGAGTAATCAAACCTGGACCTGGCCATATAACCGGTCTAGATAAGTAATTGACCCGGCCCTCTAATAACTCAGAGTGGATTGGCACAACTTGTACTAACCTCTGTGTTGACCCGGTGTCTATTTAAAAAAAACAAATTGGAGTTAAAAATAACATAATTTGTGTTTTTTTAATTTTAACTACAATTTTGATATTAATGATTATTATTTTGGTGATAAAAAAGTTATTGGTATGAATATTTTATCAACATTTATCTATTTTAAATTTTATTAGGAATAATAATTAGTGGTTCCAGACTCTAATGTCAATGAATAATATGTTGATACTATTAAGTCAATATGTCAAAGAAATTGTGAAGAATATTGAATAAATATATGATTATTTTGTTAGTAATTCAAGGTATTGAATTGATATTTAATATTTGGATGGTATGATGATAAATCTAAAAATTCAAATTATTTTTTATTTTGTTTTATTTCTTACTAGTCTAACCCCGAGTCAACTCCAAACTGACCCCCTTAATCTAGTGTCTTGATCGGTCTGAATGCCGGTTCAGGTTTGATAACCATAGTTTAAATAATAGACCTTTATAAAAACAACATGTGCTTATTTGATTGATATTTTGAAAAGTTACCTTTAAATATTGAAAATATGGCCAAAAATCAAGAATAAAAATAAAAAATTTGACTGAATTTTAAACTTACTCTATCACAATAAGCCAATCGTCACTAAAATTTCAAGCACCATTTTTACTCTAACCTTTTTTTCACTCATTTCAACTAACTTCTCAAAGCCGGCTTATGCTAATTACCACATGAATTATGGGGTCACCACAAAAACAACAACCAAACACTCTTTAAGTTTTTTGAAAACAATTCTACGATTTTTTTTTTTAAATTGCAAACTGAACATATATAACACTTTCATCATCGGAACCATGGGTTTTCATATTGTTTTACTTCTCCCAATCAATTTTATAAAACTCCCTCGTTCCTAAATAAAAGACTTATTTGTAGATGTGAACTTGTTTCTACCTATAAGACATATTTATATTATTCTCACATTCCCCCAAAATTATTCCTATTGATGTTTCTCAATAATAAACAAACAAGAGAGGGAATGTAGGAATAAAATTAGGTAATTAGTGTGTTTTGGTAATTTCATGCTTTAACTAATTTAGCTCACATCCTTAATCTAATCAAATTATGTAAATATATCTTATATTCAGCGACCAAAGGAAGTACTTTTTTTTGGATTTTATTTACTGTTATCCGACGCTATTATTTTTGGATTTTATTTACCGTTATCCGACGCTAATCGACTAGTACTGTTCTAAAAAATGTAGGCCCACAATAAAAAGATCCTCACTACTTTCAAGTAATTATCGTAGCTGCATAACAAAGTCTCAAACTATTACTCCATCCGGTCCAAAATATAAGAAATAGCATGGAAAATTTTTTGGTCCAAAATATAAGAAGTAACACAGAAAAGTCATAGTAATAAATATTTGTTTTTCATTTATGCCCTTGTATATTAACTGATGAAATGAGGGGAGAGAAAGTGTGTATAATAAATAAATAAATAAGGGTGAAAATAAAAACCTATATTAAATCTACTCATAATAAACTAGTTCAATATATTTTATTAGTATGTGTAAAAATATTACCTATCTCTCTTTTAATAGGTACAGTAATTAACTTGGAATAGTTCATCCATACGCTTTATGGCAACTGGTGAGTGGTGAGTGAACGAGCACTTTCCAAGATCTAATCCCACGAGAGGCTGTGAATGAAGTAGTTTCTTTGATTGAACCGAACCGTGCCCCGGAGCCTTCTCTTCAGTGTCTTCAACTTCTCTAGTTGGCAATTTTGGGACCTCGCATTCAGAATTATCTTCTGAGCTTAATCCCCTTCATTACTTACACTTCCCTCCTCAAATGCTTCAGCTTTTCTCTCTTCAGCAAAATGGGTGTCCCCATTTTCGTCTCTCCTCAGAGATCATATTGCACAACCCCATTATCCCAAACCTCACCTTCTTCTTCATCCAGCTATCGCCCCGCCGTTATTCTTCCTGTTAGTTCGAAATCGACGATCTTTCTACACATTTCTGCTAAATGTTTGGATTTTTTGTGGGTTACTTTTCTGTTCATGATTTTTTTTTTCTCTCTATTGATTCTCAGGGTTTAGGGAACAATTCGGGTGATTATCAGAAGTTGGTTCAGACATTGAATGACAAGTATGCTGTGCCTTCGGTGGTGGCTAAGGTTTCGAGGGTTGATTGGCTAAGGAATGCCGCTGGTTTGGTTGACCCCAATTATTGGCGTGGTACTCTTAAGCCTAGGCCTGTCTTGGATTGGTAAGGTCAATTTATTTCTTTCTTTAACTTTCCCAATGCAAGCTAAGGAAGAAACACACAACTATATAATGAGTGTCAGACAGAGAGAGATTTTAGTTTGGAAGTGTCAATGGTTTACAAAAACAACGTGCAAGCCATTTGGTTAAGATTAGGAATGCCTCTTTGGGGTCTTAGTTAACTACATGGCTGCGAAATTGTTTCTTGGTCAATGTAGGTACTTAAAGAGGGTTCATGATGCTGTTCTGGAGGCAAAGGAGTTGGCAGAAGGTTGATGTGCATTCTGATTTTTTGCGTTTGACCTTGAATTACTTTTCCCATATAGTTCTTTGTGTTGAATAAACGATGAATATAATCATAGCCTTGTTACCTAAATTTTCTTTTAGCTTGGACTTTTTTAATTATTGATTGATTTGTTTGGTTTCTCAACTAGTTGAGTTTTTGCTCTGCTTGGTACTTTGATCTGTTTGGTGGTAAATGGCTTATGCAGCATGTTAAACATATAAAAGCTTATATCCTGTGTGTTTATTCACTTTATAATTTCTATTTCCTGTTTTTGTTCATGTTAATTTTAACTGTAAATATGAAAAAGTAATGAGAATGAGAGGTGTTAAGTTTTTTTATCGTTCTGGAGCCAAGCTATTTTTCTGTGGGACCCCCCTAGTGTATTGTGGCTGCAATATAGTTTAACCATCAAGTTTGGGATGGATTAATGTTGTTCCTAAACTCCCAGGACACCAAAATATCAAAGCATAAATGAAGATAGGCATGAGATAAAAACATATTGGCTATTGATTTTGATGCCCTAATTCTTGACTAGAGGAGACAACCAAGGCTTGTGCCCTTCCATCCTTTGGATAGATAGAGAGGGAGGGAGGAGCTTTTGGGTTTTAGATGCTGTCAAAGAGTTGAAAAATGAAAAAAGACAGCGAGTGCCTGATTTAATGGATGGGGTCATGTAGGAATAAGGTTTGACTTTTGCTTTGGATCTTTTTATCCTTTTCCAGATCCAGAAAGTAGACCTGCCACTTGGTGGTACCATCCACTCAGAGACTCCACTGCTCACTGATTGTGAAACATGGAAAAAAAATATGCTAATAATTGCAATTATAAAAAATATAGACTGTATTCTGAAATGATTCGTCTTTTTTGATCTTTCCTATGCCACAACTCTCAAGTATGTCATAGAAATGGGGAGAAAACAAGAGGACGTATAGAGCCAGAATGGAAAGATTAACACTTCAAGCAACCATTTAAATCTATCCAGCAAAAAGAAAAAAAAAAGACTTTATTTTTCTGTCAACATAAGTTCACATGATCACGACATTTTGAGCAATAATTCATTCTCTTCCTCCCCTGCCATTTTTCTTCTTCACAGGACATTTGAATCCCAATCGTGTCTTCTTTTTTTCATCATCACTTTACAAATTCTAATACCTGCATATAATCTTGTTGCAGGCGCGACTTTATCCTTGATTGGTCACTCAGCAGGAGGATGGCTTGCACGTGTTTACATGGAAGAGTTTGGGATGTCTGATATTTCCTTGTTATTGACTCTTGGAACCCCTCACCTGTAATTTTCTTGCTTATACATATTATATCCTCTAAAATGATTTGGAGTTGGTCAATGGATAATACTTAAGGCATAGTTTCTTTACAGAATGCAAATTTACGTGAAGTGATCCTTTAGCTCAAAGAAGCCTATGAATTTCAATCATTTTATTTTAGCCTTTAAAGCAAATTTTGCTATCAATATTGTTGACCAGTTAAGCCCATTAATAGATGATTAACAGAGATGGTGATGCAAGTCCAGGTGAAGCTGTTGTGATTTTAAATGCTTCCTTGGCATTGAATTACAAGGTGCATCAAGCACCATTTCGAATTCCTTGGCTTATGCCAAGTGCCGAGTGAAAACTTAACTGCAACATCAACTTCACATCAGCCACATGAGCCATATTTTTTTACTATCTGCTAATGAGCTTATTGTCTGGATGAAAAAGAAGATACTGATTGGAGGAATGATATTGGATGTTGAAACTGTGAGGGATCGAATGAAAGAGGTGTATTTTTCGGGGACTAAAATCTACGCCCACTCCTTTAGTTATTCAAACATGAAGTAAACAGTTCTCTAACTTACTCTGGTTCATGATAATAAAATTCTGATAGTTTTCTTTAACATTCTTCTCAGGCCGCCTCCTAAGGGCACACCTGGGGTTATTGATCAAACACGGGGTCTCCTGAATTATGTTGAACAAAACTGCTCAAAAGCTGTTTACACCCCTCAGATGAAGTATGTTTGTATTGCTGGAAGGTAAACTCCTTTTCATGCTATGCTGAATGGGTTATTGTTTGTTATATAAGTGTGAAGTTTGCTAAAAGCTTTAACAGCTGTTGATGATTTAGATGTTTTCATTGAATTTCATGTTATCCTTAAAAGATGTTTAACTGAGTGGTCCTTGAGACAGATGTGCCCTGATGGACTCTGAAGTATTTGGCCTTGGTGGTGAACCAGATATTGTTGAAAACTTATAACCAATAACACCTTGGTTCATTGTGTTCTATTCAGAAACTATACTTTTGACTCAACACCTCTGTTAATGGAAAAATCTTAAGGCATCTATTTCGGTAACAACTTAAGGAGTTTATGGGATGAAGACAGTTTAACAATATGTATTCATCAAGAGTTCAATATCTTTGTTATCTTCAGTGTTGCTTTAATAATCCAAGCCAAAAGAGTGATTGGTGATATGGATTTTAATTTAGTACAGCTATTTGCAGATATATCGAAGGGGCTCAGTTTTTTGGCCAGTCAAATGCCAAAATTGAGTCTGTTTTTCCCGTAAATGGTTCTCAGCCAGTCCCTGAAGCTGCTGTTATGAGTACTTCAAGCAATTCACCACCTATTACTACAACGTTCCGAACTCGATTTGTCGGACAAGGGTACAAGCAGGTGATTGAATCATTTTTAAGTAAAATTTCATAATGATTCTCCAATGATGATCCCAATACTTTCATTGATCCTTCTCTGCCATGTTCTTTTCAATCAGTCATTGATCACTGAAGTGATGCGATATTGTCAGGTTTGTGGGCAGGCTGATGTGTGGGGTGATGGTGTGGTGCCGGAAGTATCAGCACATCTTGAGGGTGCTCTCAACATTAGCTTTGATGGAGTTTACCACTCACCTGTTGGTTCAGATGATGAGTTGAGACCTTGGTATGGATCCCCTGCTATTCTAGACCAATGGGTAGAACACCTTCTCAATTAAACTCAAGGGGTCAACATTTTGTTTAAGAGAGTTTGTTGTTGATATAACATAATGGAATCATGCTATTTATGTACTTTACCTTATTTAGTAGGATAAAACTTGTTCTTCTTGCTATTAGTCTTATGAGATGTAGACAACAATCGGTGTAATCAATTGTTAAGTCATGAACGCAGAATCAGAACTTTTCTCACCATGACAGAAGAAAGTTCCTCTTCTACTTTGTAGTGTCATGTGTTTCATTGTTACAAATGATATGATTAGATGTTATTTATTTGTTAGAATTCATTTAGGTTTTCTGTTATATTGATCTGCGATCACTTGATGGATAGACCAATCATTCAATACATAATGTGTGTGTGTGGTGGTGGTGTTGTGGTTATGGTAAACAACACATTTGATCTAATGTCCATGTTTTTCACGTGGAAAAAGAGATGAAATATGTCAGCAAAAGATTGGAAGAATATTGTGAGAGAATTCCCATTCGCCAGACTGCAATTTATGGTGACCCTTGCATGTACTTTAATATTTGAGTCTTGAATATATGGACCTAGATTTTTATTTATTCTAGAAGAAAATATTTCAATTTACAATATTTTATATTTGCATGCACCTTTTATTTGGATTTTTATTTATATGCTCTCCCTTTGTATATTTGTTTCTCAGGATGGAACTAGCCTGCCCTTAGTCAAAAATGCAAATGATTATTATTAAGGATAGTTGAGTCAAGAAAAATTAACTTGTTTCCCAATTAAAGTTGAGAATTTTATTTTCTTTTAATTATTAGAGCGAACACTAATGATTTTGGGCTCTAATTTTGATTAAATTCGGGATCTTTTACTCATAGGGAAGTTGGTTTATATACCTCCTTGGGATAGAATGTTTGGAAATTGAACACTGTAAGTCGGAAAAAGATTCATGTTCGGCAAGCTGCCAATTGGATTAAAACATGGTTAAGGGTGGAAATAGGTTAGGTCTAGGTAGGCTTTATTTAAATAGGCCTGAGCCTACAATAAAAATGTGAAGACTAAGCCTGGGCTTGGGCCTGTATATATGCTAATAAGGCCTGATAAAGCTTGTTTAAGAGCCTAATTAAGATGTAAACCTTTAAATACATTTAAAAACTTATACATATAGTTCCATATATTACCCTTTAAACCTATTTGAAAAGACTGTATTTTTCCAAAAGTATTTTTGTTGTGTAAACTATGATAAATTATTTTTATTAAGATTACAATATTTCATTTAGACATAATTGAAATAAACTTGCAAGTTGTAAAAATTATTATGTTTTAAAAAATCATACAGATAAAAAAAAAGTAACTAAGCTAGCATTGTATGTTAACTAACTAAAAGGAAGAAATCAAGAAGAGGTGAAGAACTACTAATTGATAAAAAAGTTTTGCTTTGTAGATAAACGATGAGATGTGAAGTTTATAATTAAAGTTAAGCTGGCAATGTTATAAATAATTTATATAATTAACTTATTTTATAGTATACATAATAATATAACTTTAAATAAAACTAAATAGGTCAAGTCTGTAGGCTTGTAGGCTAGGCCTTAAGAAAAAAGGCCTGGCCTATTTACCTAAATAGGCCTATCAATAGGTCTGAATATGAGCTTGACCTGTTTACTAAATAGGTTAGGCTATGTTTCATATAGGCCAGGCCGTAGGCCCCTTTAAAAGGCCTAGCCTATTTCCACCCTTAAACATGACTCAATTATTACTTTCCGCTCCTAAATATCCTAAATACCTGATTTTTATGAAAAATTTTAAGAAAACTGAATAAGTTATTTATAAATTGATTTGTCTGAATTTTTTAATTAAACTAGTTTATTTGATTTATAAACTAATATATAATCTAATAGTTTACAAAATATGTTCTAATTAAATGTCTTATTTAGTTTTCTTAATCTACTCAAAAAAAAAAAAAAAACTATATCTTATACATAGAAACAGAGTAAGCATTTGATATCACACGCATCCACAAGTATATAAGGAGAAGTCACGGTTTGATGTTTTTCAAATATTAAATTGAATTGTAAATTGATTGAGTGTAGGCAGCTAAATTTAATTATTTTAAATAAATTATTGTATTATCGATTTAATTTGACCAGAAGTCAAACTAGTTCAACTACTGAATTCATGACTTGATGACATTTTTGGTCGAATGCCTGCCTGATTTGGGTGCTAGTCTCCCTTCCGGTTAAGAAAAAAAAAAAAAAAAGAAAGAAAGAAAGAAAAATTATTCTCCCTCATAGCTTGCTGGCACGTTTTCGATGAACTGTTTTGTTTTGTGAGGTCCGGGCTTGAGATTTGGTTTTGGTATTACTACTTTCACTCTAGTCCTTCAAAAAATGCCTGGTTTGGGTTTCGAAAATTAAAATGTAGAGTCATGGGAAAAAGACAGATAAATCCCCTCCAATATAATAAAGGACACATCAGTGCCTGAAAATTTTCAAATTCCATGTCAGTCTCTAGGGAGCAAATTGGGATTTCAATATGTTTCTGAAAGACAATACTGCCCCTCCCTCCTTGTGATTTGAATATGTCACTCACTCTCTCTCCCCGAGCTTCCCTGTTCCTCTCTCTCTGTCTCGTGCTCTTTGTTTCTTCTAGCTCAACAGCGGTAATCTACAGCGGAAGGCAGTGATTTCAAGACGGCGAGCATCTTAAGAACGTGGGTAACACCGAGTCAGGCCTAGGTGAGCCTCTTTTCTTCTGTTTTCTTCTCCTTTTTGTCCAATCTGAACGAGTTTGGAGAGGAAATGGATTCGGGTCTTGGGGTTTAGGGTTTGTTAAATCAGTGCAAATGAAGCTTATGCCTCGATTTATAGGTTTTGGGAAAGGATTTGAGTAGTATTTTGGTGTTTGGTTGGTTTCTTTCAAAAGCCCCAAAAAGTAGTCACTGTTCTGGCACGTTTTGAGGGGGGTTTTGGGTTGAAAATTTGATTAAACTTGATTAGAAGCAAAGTGGAGTTGATATTTATGATTCCCTTTTCTTGGATGTACTGCTACCTGATTGATTCTAGATCCCTGATGAACTTTAACAGATGACTATAAAATTTTGCCAATGATAATATGTATCTTAACCTTAAGTTTGTCTATATAGCTTTTGTTTGTTTTTCTAATGTTTTCTTAGTCTTTGTTTTTATTTTTTTGCCAACAGTTTTTCTAATGTCTTCATACTAGATTCCAATGCACATTTGGACTGTTACGATATCTACTATACCCTGCTCATAATGTCTATTTTGTTTGCTTTATTTGATTCAGTCTCTGTTTGGATCAATATATAATCACCATCTTATTCTTACCTGTCTTGAGGAAAATAGGAAAACATTCTTTTATGCAATTTGGATGTTGATGTTACCTTAAAGATATGATACTCTGGTTTGTGAAATGCATATTGCTAGTAATTACAGTCAGAATTTAAGGAACGTCAGTACCAAATGATCATTGTAGCCCTTGGTGAACTGATTGACAACATTGTCATAATTGGATTTATTTTATAATCCAGTATCCATTCACAACATTGTGTATTTCCAGATATGCCTGTAATGTGAAAGAAAATACTTTATTTTGGTAATGAACTTTTTTTTCCTATTTTTTTATTAGTAAATTATGTAATGAAAATGAGTTTGTTGATTGACTTTTCTATTTGTAGAGGTTGTGTTGTTTATTGATGTTGTGATTTTGATATTAGGCTTTATGTAGGAGTTTATTAGTTTGGATTATACCCCGCTGTAACCTACTCATGTTTTGAATGTTGTGCTTGTTTATTTGCTTGCAGGATTGAAAATTGGTGATGAAGATTATGAAATTCATTGTCTAAGTTTTCTCTTCTTGAAAAGAGAAAAAGCCTTGAAATTTTTTGTCATGTCTGCCATTTGGATACATGTATTGGTACTCTTATCATCTTTTTATACCTGACGTATGCTCTTGGGGCCAAAACAAAGCTGAAGTTTATTGAATCTTAATTTATATGACGCGTTTTCCAGTTCCCTTGGCTGTTTTATTTTTGTCTTTCTTTGCTCTGATCCAAGTTACAAATACTAGGGAAACGGTTATTTTTGTGTGTGCATATTTCAGTCCTTGAATCGTTTGAATTCAATTGCACACATCTGTTGGCCTATGTATTTGGCAATGGCCTTAAAAAATGAATCGAGTTGATGCTTATAAGGGATGTGGAGCTGTCGTTTGTATATTTTGTTACATGATTTACTTATAGCATTTAGCATGTGTAAATGGATGATTTGTTTTATAAACACTTACTTTAGGTACTTAATGTTACGTTGCTTTTGCCAAAAAATATGATGGTGAATATGGAGATACTAGTTAATAAAGATAACTCCCATCCCCTCCCATCCCCTGCATCCCCTCCCCCTCCATCTCTTAAAACCAAACAGGTCCTTAAGGGTTGACTTATTTGGGCCTAGGAAAGAAGCCCACTTCTCACATCATTTGCACTACTTTTGATGTGTTAAAGAGTTATATTGAGTGCATTGATCGTGTTTAGATTTATTTTGGCCACCTACTTTAACGTTATGGCTAATGACATGTTGGTTTGTACTCTGATTGTTTGCACCATAATTATGCTGTGTGCAGTCCAAGAACATAGTTGACTTTGTTGGTTTTTTGAGTGAGTTTTGTGTTTATTGGTTGTTTGAGTTTGTTTTGTGCACTTTTACTTGAGCACCTAAATCTGAATTTCTGTGGAATTAGATTTTTACTGTAGGGTTTGTGTTAATAGTCTTTGATATACTGATTTTCTGATTTGGACTCAGTATGGGACATTACTTGGTTACTTTTTGCTGTTGTAATCTGTTGCCGATACTTGAGAGGATGTGTGGTAACTTTTGGATTCTTTGTTAACACCTGGGATAATATTGTGAGATAATGTTTGTTCTGTTTTGCACATTTTCAGCAATTAGTGACCTAATTAATGTTTGTACTCATCATCGGAATCAAGTAAAGGATAAAGCATTCGCTCTTCTTCAACAGCCAACCAATTCAAAGCAATCTAGAGGACAGGGAAATTAACAAGTTGCTCTATGACTTGTGTTAATGTAAAGTGAACAAGGAAATTAACAAGTTGCAATTGTTGAATATGTATGTTTGATGTAGTATTGGACAAAGTTTGCCTTTGGTATGTTGTATGGAAAATTGAATATGTATGTTTCATGTAGTATGAGACAAAGTTCCCTTTTCTCTCTATGTTTCTTGATGGCATATTCACAGGTCTATTTGCATATATTTATTACAAAACAAACAAGTTTAACCATTTCTCTTGTCAGCATTAACAACAACTTAGACTTTTCTTGTAATGTGAGCATTTTTACCCCAGCCATTAACAACTTCATCTTCCTAATTAACAACTCCATCGTAGGAATTAACAACGTCGGAATAGCAATTAGCAACTTAGACCCTTCCTGCAATGTGATCATTTGCCCTAGCCATTAACAACTTCATCTTCGTAATTAACAACTCCATCATAGGAATTAACAATGTTGGAATAGTAATTAACAACTTAGACCCTTCCTGCAATGTGATCATTTTTGCCCCAGCCATTAATAACTTCATCTTCGTCATTAACTACTAGATCGTAGGAATTAACAATGTCGGAATAACGATTAACAACTTAGACCCTTCTTGCAATGTGAGCATTTTTTGCCCCAGCCATTAATAGCTTCATCTTTAGTATTAACAACTTTATCTTTGTCATTAACAACTCGATCGTAGGAATTAACAAAACTGAAATAGCGATTAACAACTTAGACCCTTCTTGCAATGTGAGCATTTTTGCCTCAACCATTAACAACTTCATCTTCTTCATTAACAACTTGATCATAGGAATTAACAACGTCGGAATAGCTATTAACAACTCGCCCATTTCCAAGTGAAAATAAACTTCTTTGTTGATAACATAGTAAAGTAGCTACATAAAACCACATTCTTCATTGATATACAGTTTTTTTACATATTCAATGACAAGTTAACATTAAGATCATCTTAACACTTAATGTTTCCTTGTCACTAAAATAAAAAACATCATTTAAAACATGACAGTTGCTTTCAGCATTAACAACTTCAGCGTAGGAATTAATAACGTTTTCGTAGGCATTAACAACAGTGTCATACATATTAACAATCTGTAATGCTGATAGCAACTGTCATGTTTGCAGTTGCCCATGTCCAACTGAAACTAAACTTCTTTGTTGATAACACAGTAAAGTAGCTGCATAAAACTACATTCTTTATTGACATAGAGTTTTTTTATATATTCAATTACAAGTTAACATTAAGATCATCATGCCACTTAATGTTTCCTTATCACTAAACCAAAAAACATCATTTAAAAAATCATTTACAATTTGCTGCCATGGTATTCACAAAATGGCCAGCACAGTGCCAAACCGAACTGCCAAAAATATATGAGTCGGTTCTTCAAAAACAAAATACTTCGCTACTTTGTCACCAACTTTAGCTTGGGTTGGGATTTTTGCAGGTCCTTCTTGTGTGACCGGCTTGATGGCATCTTGTACAATGATAAATCTTCTTATCTTGAAATTGTGACTCCCTCCTTTTACTTTTCGGCCTCCCAGCTGGTCAGCTGGTCATAGGTGGGTGCAGCAAGATTTGTGACAATATGTTAGGCAACATTTAATTGTTCACGTCTGGCTTATCTATAGTGACAACTGGAATCATGCTACGGCTATAGATCTTTTGTTGGGATGTTATTTTGTAGCATTCATGAACAAAATCATATACATTTGCATGCAAAAACTTGATTGCAGTACAAGCGTGTGGACAAGGAATCCCCGACATTTGCCAACCTGCACATGTACATTGATGTGACCGTACATCCACCATTAAAGAACCATTCACTGTATGGATGCCGAGCCTGTCACCTCCATATGGTTCAGCCCTCATATTTTCAGTTTTCCCAACATGCTCCTTCACCTTTGCTTCTATTTTTGGACCGACCCCATTTTTCCATTTGGTCATTGCTAAACTTGCAGCATACATCTTCTTCGCAACCTTCTCACGATGCTCATGGATAAGCTGACAAACATTATGCCTTCTCTCCTTCACCATCAAAGCATTGAAGGATTCAGCAATGTTTGTGGTTATGTTATCCAAACATTGGTATCAATCAACCTCCCCATGATTGATCAACCACTCATACATCTCTGGAAAGGAACTTTGCATGTGTTTGCCCTTTCAAAACCAATTTCAACCCTCGCATATGCAATGTTGTCTAGCAACGTTAGCCCATCTTCCTTCATTGCTTGACTGCTCCGCTTACCTCTATTTAATTTGATCATCTCTGAACTGAAATTCTCTTTCACATGCCTATAACAATATGCATACCTCTCACTTCCAAAAATGTCCCAAACAGCTCCTTTGATTGCTTGGTGACAGTCTGACACAATTGTCAATTCAATAGACCCAACTATCCTTTTTATCATGTCCAAAAACCAAGCCCAATCCTCAGATGTCTCCCCCTTCACAATTTCTATTGCAAATGGCAACAAATAATTGTTTGCATCATAAGCGGAGGCTGACAGCAATGTTCCCCTATAGGGTCCACTTAGGTGTGTTCCATCTATGTACAACACATATCTAGCACTAGCCAAGAAGCCCTCAATACAACTTCCATATGCGATAAATACCCGCTCAAATATGTATTTTCCATCTTGGGTCGTACTATGAACCCACTCAGCCACAGTTTTATCATCAGTTTCCTTCAACCTTTCACATATCCAAGGTATTAACTTATAAGAGTCTTCTGGTCTACCTTGTATGTCTTCCATTGCTTTTTCCTTTGCATGATAAGCTTGCTTGTATGTTAGATGCACACCATATTCTGTGAGCAAAGTCTTTCTAATTTCATTTGGCCTCTTGTCAACGTGATTCCTAACCTCATCAATTATAATCAAGGATGTCAAGTTAGATGTCCCACTATTGGTTACTTGAAGATGGTCTTGGGCACTATGAATGTGTTCATCTTGAAATGTTGTCACACGTAGCAACGGAGTTGTCTTTCCCACCGCATTTGCCGTTATCTTCCA
Source organism: Mimosa bimucronata (assembly GCA_037074515.1). Lineage (NCBI taxonomy): Eukaryota > Viridiplantae > Streptophyta > Magnoliopsida > Fabales > Fabaceae > Mimosa > Mimosa bimucronata. The sequence goes on from CM073439.1 coordinate 40,195,877, forward strand.
AGGACAACCATCTACTTTACATTTCACCGACATCTTATCCTTACTATTTTTCACATATCTGTACTCAAACTTGTTTGCAACACTATACTTGTACAATGCAGTCTTGAAAGCATCTACATGTGGAAACATCTGTGATGAACCTGAAAATAACTCCCTCCATTTCATTGAGGTCAGCTCTGGATTCGGTGTCGGTGCAATGTCAACTCCACATATCAACCTATTAAGGCTGCCACTAACTTCAAGCGCCATGCCTTCTCTAGCATCTTCAATTGACACATGTTGATAATCACTTTCCATAACCCTTGAAACCAAATTTTGTTCATACTCACTTTCCATAACCCTTTGAACCAAACTTGACTTTGGTTGTGAGACTCCCAAACATCTGTCAATAATGCATTAACAACTTCAGTTACCACATTAACAACTTTAGTTACCAAATTAACAACAATAGTATAACAAATAACAATTAACATACAAAATAAATTCTTACTTACATGTTCACATCATCCATTATGTCTGATGAATTATCATTCTCTTTTGATGCTACATAGATATGCCCAACCTTATCATTATAATCAAACAAGTTCCCAACCTCACCATCATCATTTAGATCTATCAACATCTTCTCATCAAAGCTCACAGTATATTTCATATCACACATATTAGAATCCATCCCAAGCCATGATGATATCATCAACCTTAAATCTTCAAATGTTATCCCCTCTTTTATGGTTTTCATCTTCACACCACCACCATTATATTCAGTTTTACCTTCACAATTACATACAAACTTGCCTCCAACATGAAAATAACAACATAATACTTTTAGTTCTCTTGAGCCACCATCAAGTGCCATTTTTTCATTCCTCCCTGCAAAAAATGATTAATTTATCAATATATCACTTTCCATCCCATTTTTAATGTCATTACATAGTTTCTGAACAACAACAGGAGAACCCTTCGATTAACAACTGCATATTTGGTTTTAACATTTATATCATAGCGATTAACAACTCAGTGACTCTGTAATTACAGTTAAACCATATTTTTGTTGACAGAAGCAAGCATAACTCCATAAACATCCCAAAATCCATTATCTTCCTCTCTTTAGCTTTAAGATACAATCTTAATTCCATCTCAATCTAAAAATCACACACCCATTGAAAAAAACCCATGAGAAGAAACACCTCTCAACTCATGAATCAAATTAAAAAAATGGAGATGAAGCTATTTATGTCTTGTAACAAAAAAAGAAACCATGTATTTTAAAATGTATTTCTTACAATAAATTTATCACAGTTGTTATATAAGGATGAAGGTGTATGATGGGTCCACCACACAGCTATTTTATGGTCATTATCTTTTCATACTTCTAACTTCTTTAAGCAATTTTTACGTTTTCATCATAAATGCACAAAGTGATTTTTAGGTTTCAGTATAAATGCAGCTAGAGGAGAGAATAAGAACAAGATTTGGACTAAATAATGGATGAATACACAAGCCACCATTACCTCGTCAACTCCGTTTGCCGTCACCTCCGTTTGCCTTCAACGCCGTTTACCGTCACCTCCGTTATCATCCAAAGGCCAGCTGCGTTTCAGCTTCCAAGAGAGTCTTCATTATGCGTTTTGACAAAGGGAGGGGGTTGATTCATTTTCTCACAACATGCCTTTATTTGCTTTAACTTTAAGGTTCATTTGAGTCATTTTACCAACATTTGCAAATCCCAAATTGCTCCCTAGGACTGACATGGGATTTTCATTTCTTTAGGGACTGATGTGTCCTTTACTATATTGGAGGGGATTTATCTGTCTTTTTCCCTAGAGTTATTATCCAAAAAAATATTTAGATAATCGAGAGAGTAACCATTACAATTATAGAGTTTTCTTTTTTCGTTTTGAATAAAGTACTGATATCATTATACCAACACTATGGTTACAAGTAAGGATGTGAAGCTGGTGAGTTTAATTAGAGTTTACCTTTATTGATAAATACGTTTTTAAGCTATATAATTAAATAAGAAGTACAAAAAATAATAATAATTTGACTTAAATATATTTTAAATATGAATAGTTGATATTGAATATATCAAAATTCATAGTTTATCAAATTAAATTAAATAAAGAAATTTCTTTAAAGTTTATATATAAATTTATTGAATATTGTCATATAAAATTAATTAAGATGAGATTTAGAGCAAGTTGACAAGAGTGTTTTGCAAAGTAAAAACGGTGAACTTAGTGTAACACCTAAAAATTTTCTACTATATTATAGCACTTTTAACGAATTACAACCACTCTTCAGTGCTAGAAGCCCAAAAATACAAAAAATTTAAACTTTTCTTTCCAAATATTAAACTAATTTTCTTTCTGTTGGAATGGGCTTTTCGGACAAATTGAACAATTTAAAATTTTGTCTAAAGCAGAGTGGTTCATAAAACAATTAAAAGTACATTAATCCTCTTATGGTATCTATTCTTTCTTCATAATATTTAGGAAATTAAATTCCTTTATAAATTTATGCGTTTCAATTTTCTATACTTTCTGCTACTAATTTAATTATTTAATATTTAATTCTGATATCATATACAAATTGTTAGAATAATAGGTTTTGATGATAACCAAACATATCTTAGGCATAAGGTAAGTGAGTGATAAATGTTTGGAATGATATGTCTTAGGTATGCATAGATAGCCCTTTTGATCAGAGATAGATTCCAAGTCAAGTCATTTTGTCTAATCGATTAGAGTTCAGTCTAAGTTGTCGCCTAATCGATTAGAGACCCCTGTAATCGATGAGAGATCTTAGCCTTTCGATTAGGAGAAATTGATGTAATCGATTAGGCTCGCCTGATCGATTAGAGGACCATTGCCTAATCGATCAGAGTCCTATAATCGATTATAGATAAATTGCCTAATCGATCAGAGTCTTATAATCGATCAGAGAAGTTGGTATGTGTAATCGATCAGAACCATGTAATCGATTAGAAGAGTTGTGAGTGATCTGAATATAATCGATCAGAGGTAAGTAATCGATTAGAGGAAGTTTAAGTGTAATCGATTAGTCTTGCTTAATCGATCAGGCGTCCCTGTAATCGATTAGGCTCATGAATTTCTAATCTATTGTTGAGTGATGCAGGTCCTAATCTATACATAATCGATATGTAATCGATCAGCCACCAAGTCCTGTAATCGATCAGAGGCTGTAATCTGAGTGGCGATGGGAATAATTCAAAATCAATGGCTAAAGCTATTTTAGGCTTTCCAAGTACAGAGTGCTCAGACCTACTTAAGGAAGTTTACGTTAGACACAAAATCTGAGCAATATAGCCGTTGGAACTCACCTACTTCCTCCAGCGATAGACAAAGAAAGATGAACAAAAAGCAAAGGAAGTACAATGGAGTAAATGCAACACAGGCTACATTCTCAACACTCCTCATCCGATTAAGATCTCTCTCTCTGAACAACTCTCAACGGTCATATTTATTACACAAGCTTCAGAGTGAAGAGTATAAAAGCATTGAGAAGCAGTTGGTTGAATAAATTGATTACTTCATTAAAAGATCTTGTATCTACTGCATTCAATTCTCTCAACAATCACTGTTCTCAAATTCTTAAGTGTGTAACACAATCCGTTCAATTGAGTGAACAATTTCTCTACACTTGTATTTATTATCTGAGTAAGGATTACTCTTAAGATAGTGGGATCTTAAGAGTAGGGTGTAATCTTACAAAGTGTAAGGGGGAGTGATTAGTAAGGAGGTGAGCTCTTGCTGTCACTTGTAAAGGCTGTCAAGAGCCCGTTTAAATCTTGAAAAGCTAGTGGAACCCAACTACCAAGTTGGAGAACTGGACGTAGGCCAAAAGTTGGGCTGAACCAGTATAAACTGTATTGTTCATTAAAGTTTTTTTTTAAAAAGCACAATTCACCCCCCCCTCTTGTGCATTTCCTGCCTGTTACATTTGGTATCAGAGCCAGGTCTTCTCAGATTCATCTGATCCCACGATCAGGAGAAGCAAAGATCTATCATGGCAGGATATGAGAATGTTCTCCCTGAAGGCAGTTCAATCAACAAACCTCCTGGATTCAATGGTGAGCATTATACCTTCTGGAAGATGAAGATGAAGGTTTTCATCAAATCATCAGGTTATGATCTCTGGAGGATAGTTGAAGAAGGAGACATCGTTCCTATGAAAACAGAAAATGGAGTTCAAGTGCCTAAACTCCATCAGGAATTAACGAGTGATGACAAGGATGATCTGGAACTCAATAGCAAGGCAGTCTTGATTCTTCAAAATGCCCTAAGTCAAAAAGAATATTTCAGGGTCTGTCATCTAGAGACAGCAAAAGAAATGTGGGATGCCCTAGCAGTTGCTCATGAAGGGACCAGTGGAGTAAAAACTAGAAGAGTGGAACAACTTATCACTGACTTTCATTTGTTCAAAATGGAAGAAGGGGAACCAATAAGGGACCTGGAAATTAGATTCACTCATCTGATCAACAATCTCACAGCTCTTGGAAGGAGGATCTCTGAGGCAGAACAAGTCTCCAAAATCTTAAAGATTCTAACTCCTGAATGGCAGATGAAGGCTACTGCAATCCAAGAAATGAGAGGAGAATCTATGAGCTCTATCACTTCTCTGTTTGGAAGCCTGGCTGAATATGAAACAACCATCAAGGTTCAAAGAGAACTCTATGGAGATAAAAAGAAAAAGAATCTGGCACTAACTGTCTCTGCAAAGGATGATGAGGATGAGGAAGAAGATGAAGAACTGGACGATGATGAAATGGCCTTTATGGTCAGAAAGTTTAGGAAATTCTTCAGAAATAAAGGAAGATTCCAGAGAGGTGGCTCAAGCAACTTCAGAAAAGATTCACTGAAAAATGTTCCTGTATGCTATGAATGTAAGAAGCCTGGACACTTCAAATCAGAATGTCCAAGCCTCCAAAGATTCAAGGAGAAGGAGAAAAAGAAAGAAAAATTTCAAGGCAAAAAGAAAGCCTATGTTTCGTCTATATGGGGGGACAGCTCTGATGAGGAAGCCAGTGAAGCAGAGGAAGCTGCCAACCTGTGTCTAGTAGCACGAGAAGATTCTTCCAATAATGAGGTATATCCTGATGATCTATCTTTCCAAGAACTTCAAGATGCATATGATGACTTACATATTGAATTTGAAAAATTGGCAAAGGAAGTTTCTGCTTTAAGAAAGAAAAACAAAGTTCTTGAAAAGAAAGCTGATAATTTTGATTGTGAAAAATGTAAACTGAATTCTGAAAAGTTTTCTCAAGAAACTTCTGATTGCAAAAACTGTGAAAACCTTGTGAAAGAAAATGAGAAGATTTCTGGAATTTTAAAGAAATTTACTAAGAGCACAGAAATTCTTGATGTCATGTTAATGAATCAAAAAGCATATAGAGACAAAACTGGTATTGGTTATGATTCATTCTCTAAGAACATGAAAGGAAATAAGTCTGTGTCTAAAGAAAAATCGTACTGGAAATTTTTCAGAAAAGCTTCAGATTATTCATCACCTTTCTCGTTTTGCAATTACTGTAATAGAAAGGGTCATTCTGAATCAACCTGTTACCCCAAGAAACATTGTATGTCTGGACACTATAAATGGGTCCCCAAAGGGACACATCAGCCTAAAGTCTATACAGACCAAAGGCAGCAAGCTAATCCCAAAGGACCCAAGAAAATGTGGGTACCTAAATCTGCTTAGTCTGTGCAGGTTTGTCTCAAAGCATCCAACAAAAATAGCAAGTGGTATATAGATAGTGGATGCTCAAGGCACATGACAGGAGATAAAGAGAAACTAGACAATCTAATCCTGAAGGATGGGGCCAAGGTTAGCTTTGGTGGAAATCAGTCTGGCAAAATTACTGGAAAAGGAGATATTGGTCCAGTTAAAGATATCTATCTTGTGGAAGGTCTCTGCCACAACTTGCTGAGTGTCAGTCAAAGTACTGACAAAGGTAATTGGGTGATTTTTGATTCAAATGAATGCTTCATTGTGGATAAGAAAGAATTGGCTATAGACAAATCAAATATGAAATATAGATTGAAAGCCAACAGGAATGGAAACTTGTATGAAGTAGATTTAAATCATCAACTCTCTGAAAAGTGTTTTATTAGCAATTCTGATAACTGCTGGCTATGGCATAAAAGATTGGCTCATGTTAACATGTCTCATTTAGAAAAGCTAATTAAAAGGGATTTGGTTATTGGGATTCCAAATATGAAAGTTAAATCTGATTTAGTGTGTGAAGCATGCCAAAAGGGGAAACAAACAAAGTCTTCTTTTAAACCTAAGAAGGAAGTCACCACAACTAGACCTTTGGAACTAATCCATATGGACCTAGTTGGACCAGCAAGAGTGAAGAGTCTAGGAGGAAGCCTGTACACCCTTGTGATTGTGGATGACTATTCTAGGTTCACTTGGACTATGTTTCTTTCCTCCAAAAATGAAACCTTTGATGCCTTTTATGTGTTTGCTAAGAAAGTGCAGAATGAAAAAGACAAGAAAATCAGCTCAATCAGGACTGATCATGGAGGAGAGTTCGAGAACCAAGATTTTCTAGAGCTTTGCAAAGAAAATGGAATCAATCATAATTTCTCAGCTCCTAGAACTCCTCAACAGAATGGAGTAGTTGAAAGAAAGAATAGGGTACTCACTGAGATGGCCAGAACAATGCTGAATGGAAAAGAAGTATCTCAGGTATTCTGGGCAGATGCAATGAATACTGCATGTTATATATCAAACAGAGCCTACATTCGGAAAGGAATGGATAAAACTCCATACGAGCTTTACAAAGGAAGAAAGCCAAATGTAAGCCATCTTAAGGTATTTGGTTCAAAATGTTTCATCCACAATAATGGGAAGGTAAATTTAGGTAAATTCGATCCCAAGTCTGACTCTGGAATTTTCATTGGTTATTCTAGTAGAAGTAAGGCTTATAGAGTTTTCAACAAAAGAACTTCTACTGTTGAAGAGTCAGTTCATGTAGTCTTTGATGAAACTGATTCTGAACAGAATATTTCTTTAGAAGATGAATCAGCCTTTCAAAAGAAAGTTAAAAATTCTACTCAGTCATTAACTCCACCAGATGAGTCTCATGAAGAGAGACAAGAAGATGATCCACATGATGCACCAGCTGGACCATCAGCATGGAAACATCACAGGGATCATCCACCTGAGCAAATCATTGGTGAGGTTAATGAAGGAGTTAGAACCAGGCATCAAACTCAAAATGCAATACATTTCTCTGCATTTATTTCTGAAATTGAACCTACTTGCATTGAAGAAGCTTTAGAAGATTGTGATTGGATAACTGCAATGCAAGAAGAACTCAATCAATTTGAAAGAAGTCAAGTTTGGGATTTAGTTCCAAGGCCCTCAAATTATCCTATTATTGGAACTAAATGGGTTTTCAAAAACAAACTTGATGAATATGGGACTGTTGTCAGAAATAAAGCAAGACTTGTGGCTAAAGGATATAACCAAGAAGAAGGTATTGATTATGAGGAGACTTTTGCTCCAGTTGCAAGATTGGAAGCAATAAGACTGTTATTAGCCTTTGCATCCCTCAAAAATTTTAAACTTTATCAAATGGATGTAAAAAGTGCCTTTCTTAATGGTTATATCATGGAAGAAGTATATGTTGAACAACCTCCTGGTTTTGAAATTGCCACTAAACCAGATCATGTTTATAAACTTAAAAAGGCCTTATATGGACTTAAACAGGCACCAAGAGCCTGGTATGAAAGGTTGAGCAATTTTCTGTTAGAAAAAGGTTTTTCAAGAGGAAAAGTTGATACCACTCTATTTATTTTACACAAAAAGAAAAGCATGCTTGTTGTACAAATTTATGTAGATGACATTATTTTTGGTGCTACTGATGGATCTCTCTGTGAGGAATTTTCAAAGATTATGCAGGGAGAATTCGAGATGTCAATGATGGGGGAACTCAACTTCTTTCTAGGTCTTCAGATTAAACAAAGAAAGGATGGAATTTTCATTTCTCAATCAAAGTATGTGAAGGAAATCTTGAAGAAATTTGGAATGGATTTATCAAAGGAAGAAGATACTCCTATGAGCTCCTCAGTGGTGATGGATGCTGATGTAGAAGGGAAGGACTTCAATAAATCAACATATAGAGGTCTAATTGGCTCCCTCTTATACCTAACTGCCAGCAGACCAGATATTCAATTCAGTGTAGGAGTATGTGCCAGATATCAAGCTAATCCTAAAGAAATGCATCACACATGTGTTAAGAGAGTCTTGAGGTATCTGGTGGGAACTCAGGAGCTGGGGCTGTGGTATCCAAAAGGAACTCAGGAATATTTAATGGCTTACTCAGACTCAGATCATGCTGGGTACAAAACTGATAGAAAGAGTACCAGTGGTCAATGTGCATATCTTGGGGGATCCTTAGTCTCTTGGGCAAGCAAGAAACAAACATGTGTTTCTCTATCCTCTACTGAAGCTGAGTATATTGCTGTTGCAACCTGTTGTACTCAAGTTCTATGGCTCAAGCATCAATTGAGGGATCTAGGTATGGAGTTCCCAGAAGCTCCAATCCTCTGTGACAATACAAGCACTATTAGTCTAGCCAAAAATCCTGTACATCACACAAGAACAAAGCACATTGATGTAAGGCATCATTTCATCAGAGATCATGTGCAAAAGAAGGATGTCAGAGTGGAATTTATCTCAACACACTTGCAGCTGGCTGACATTTTCACCAAACCTCTAGCAACTGAGCCATTTATGTTTATCAGAAGAGAATTGGGAATGGTAAATCCCAATGAATTGTAAGTTATTTTAGTTATCAAAATTATTTCAATCTAAGGATGTTTTGATGATATTACACTAACTTAGGCATCGGAGTGTCAGATCAAAATTTATGCAGGACTTAGAGGCTCAGAATAGAAAATCCATCGCCTAATCGATCAGGTAAGCCTGATCGATCACAGGACACTCCCTGTAATCGATTAAGCATCGATTAGGCTAAAATGAAGCATCGATTAGGGAAAGGCGCATAATCGATCAGAACTGTCTGATCGATCACAAGGAAGGATTAATCGATTGGGCATCGATTACTCAGCGTGGACCTATCGATCACAACAACCCCTAATCGATTGGGCGCATCTCATCAATCAGAGACAACACTCTGTAATCGATTACGCGACATCTGTAATCGATTAGGCGTCAACGGTAACATTTGTAACGTACACTTTATCTGACAGTTACTTACTTTTCTAAGCTCACCCACTCTTATATACTTGACATATGTCACTGTAGCATCATTTCGCACTTTATTGCATTTTGTTTCTTCTTCATCTCCTCATCCTTCATCAAATCTTAACGTTCGAATCATCAAATCTCTCTGTAACCATCGTAACTGTACCCACTACTCGAATCATCATCAGCCATAACTCTCCCTCACCAGTTACAACCCTTCGAATCACCAATCATAATCCTTGAGCCCTCTTCATAAACTCTTCCCATGGCACCCAAAATGCGTATTCCAAAGAACATCAGAGCCCAAGTCGTTTCTGATACAATACCATTACCTGAAGGAGATCCTGCCTTGACCTATAGACCTTCATCACCCCCTTCAAATCCACCACCCTCCACCTCTCAACCAACCTCTCAAATGGCCAAAACTCGTGGTACTTCACCCAAGTCTCCAGCCAAAAGCCCTTCCACAGTCAGAGTCAGAGAACTCATTTCTGGTGACACAATGGTTCCCATCGACTCCTCCTATGCCCAAGGTCCTATTGAAGATGCCTCAGAGGATATTCAGAAAAGGTCCATACAGCAAAGATGTGGGTTTGTGGATATTGAGTATCTTGACAAAAATGGCTATCCTGTCAAAGAATGGCTGCAACCTTATGCGATATGGCTGGGTATTAAAAATCATTATAATGAGCGAGTCATAAAGGCCTTCTACTCAAACTTGAAGATTTCTGTTACGGAAGCAGAAGGCAAAACCTCAGATATCAAGATTTCTTCTCAAGTCAGGGGTAAGAAGTTTTCTTTCACTTGGAAGGATTTGAACAAGTGGCTTCACATGGATGGGATTAATATGGCAGAGTACAACACATGGCAAACAAGGGAAAAGTTTTCTGATGAGCAACTCAGGCAGATTTATCAACCTACAAGTCCTATTGAGGGAAATCTCAAGCCTGTCCAATTACCTCCTGCCTACAGAGTTCTGCATTATGCTTACTCCAGGTGTATGGTCAACAAGGCTGGCAACTTCACACTTATCCTGGATATAGACAATCCTCTCTTGCCCATGCTGATCCACAAAATTCCCATCAACCCTGGACAAGTCATCTGTGAGGAATTCTTGAGGTTCCAGAAGACAAAGTCTGTTAAGACTCCTCTGCCTTTTGCATCTCTTATTTCATTTATTCTGTGCAACAATCAAATTTTTTGGTTGGAAGACGAGCACAACAAGCAGCCTCCCAAGTGTGATCTGACCACTCTCAAGAAGATGGGGTTGCAACCTTTTGGGCAGAGTTCCATCCCCTCTAAGCCTCTACCAGATATTGAAATTGAAGAGGAACCCCCTACAGAAGAAGGACTTGAACCAGGAGAAATCCCTGGCCATCATCCTAATCAAGAGCCTCTGATTCAGGAAGAAGCAGCACCCGCTTCTCCTGCCAACTTTATTGATCAAGTGGTGGAAAAGGTCTCTGCCAGAATAGTAGAAGAAATGGCCCTCGAGCATCAAGCCATGGAGGACAGATTATTGCACAGATTGGTGGCAGCTCTCAATGATTCAGTTGTCAAGTCTGTGAAGGAAAGCACCATGACCATCTTCAATGGGTATGATGCTGTGGTAAACATGCACAAGTTTTTACACAACAGACTTGCTGGACTGGAAGAGATTCTCAGGGAAAAGTATCAAGCCAATATTCCTGGCCCTCCTCTGTCACCCTTTGATGGTTATGCACCACATCAGGTATCACCCATTCATTACTCACCTTCACAATCTCATCCCTCTTCTCCACATCTCCACACTCAACCCTCTCCAAAAACCACTCCTCCTCCTTCCAAACCTTCCTCACCCTCACAGAAACCCTCCTCCAGTTCCTCAGATCATCCAGACTTCCCACCTTCTCCTATCCACATATTGACCCCTGCCTCTCATCCCACACCCTCTCAACCACACTCTCCTTCCCCTAAACCAGAAATAGCCAAAACTTATACCAGAAAAGGCAAAGCTCCTTCACTAGAAACCCCCCCTCCTTTTGATGATGCCAAAAAGGGGGAGAAGATATTCAGTGTGCCAACCCCTGGGGAAAGCAGCCAGGTTCAAGAAACGGCTGTGGAAGCTGCCTCCATCCTCTCAGCTATAGCTTCTGAGATCCCTCAGATGTCTCAAGTTCCTGAGGATGTACCCATGAGTCAGACACTCGAGGAAATTCATGAGCTTGCAGAAGCCATTAAGCTAAGCATGGCAGAAGAAGAGGTTGTGGTAGAAGAAGCCACAGAGTCTGAAAATGAGGCCACTGTCAATATCCCTCCAGAAAATGCTGAAAATGTGATAGAAGAAAATCTGGGAATGGCCATGGTTTTGTATGAAGGGGAACCTAAACCCATTGACATTGATTTGGTGCCTCATTATCTTCATAAGGCAGATGTACTGCACCAGCAAGTGGAGGAATTAGAACAAACCTTGGCTGCAAGTCAGAAAGAAAGAGAAGTCAGAGATACAGCTAGGGATTTGAGTCAGAAAAATCAAGAGAAAGAATCCCCTCAGCCTCTATTTCCAAAATGGGGAGTCAGAAGGACCTACACATATGGGGATCCAGTCAAGCCTGCTCAGAAGGACCCCATTCAGACTACTTCAGAATTTTTGAAGTCTGACAAGGAGGAAGAAGGCCCAGAGGCTCAGTCAAAACCTAAAAAGCAAAGGATCAAAATGACTGCCTCTAAGCCTGCACCTAGGGTTGCTCCTGCAACAAGAAAGAGCACCAGAGCAACCAAAGGAATTGTTATTGAAGAACCTAAGGTTGTCTCCAAGCCTGCAGCTAAGAGAAAGGCAGCACCAAAAGGGAAGGGAAAGGCAGCAAAGCCTCCTCAGAAGAAACAAAAGAGACCATCCAGATTGGATGTGCTTCTGTCCTTAGTGCCTCCTCCTCCTCCCAAGAAGAAGAAGGCTCCTGCCAAGAAGAAGAAGGAAGAAGTCGTTTTGGAATCTGAGCCTTCCTATGATTCTGGTCGAATTAGCAGTGAATCAGGGGACTATGATCTTGACACATCAAACTGGAAGGATGACACTGACTCTGACTAATCCATACTCCCTGCAACACCAAAAACCCCTTTCACATGCATCATTCATATTTTGCTCATTTTATAATTTTTATATATTTAGTTCCATGCGTAAAGACAATGCCAGTATCCTTGTCATATCTGAATTATTGTTTCATATATATATATATCAGTTGTCTGCTTGTTGATCTCTATATGTATTCTGTTATTGCAATTATTTCTAATGTTTTGTCATCATCAAAAAGGGGGAGAATGTTAGAATAATAGGTTTTGATGATAACCAAACATATCTTAGGCATAAGGTAAGTGAGTGATAAATGTTTGGAATGATATGTCTTAGGTATGCATAGATAGCCCTTTTGATCAGAGATAGATTCCAAGTCAAGTCATTTTGTCTAATCGATTAGAGTTCAGTCTAAGTTGTCGCCTAATCGATTAGAGACCCCTGTAATCGATGAGAGATCTTAGCCTTTCGATTAGGAGAAATTGATGTAATCGATTAGGCTCGCCTGATCGATTAGAGGACCATTGCCTAATCGATCAGAGTCCTATAATCGATTATAGATAAATTGCCTAATCGATCAGAGTCTTATAATCGATCAGAGAAGTTGGTATGTGTAATCGATCAGAACCATGTAATCGATTAGAAGAGTTGTGAGTGATCTGAATATAATCGATCAGAGGTAAGTAATCGATTAGAGGAAGTTTAAGTGTAATCGATTAGTCTTGCTTAATCGATCAGGCGTCCCTGTAATCGATTAGGCTCATGAATTTCTAATCTATTGTTGAGTGATGCAGGTCCTAATCTATACATAATCGATATGTAATCGATCAGCCACCAAGTCCTGTAATCGATCAGAGGCTGTAATCTGAGTGGCGATGGGAATAATTCAAAATCAATGGCTAAAGCTATTTTAGGCTTTCCAAGTACAGAGTGCTCAGACCTACTTAAGGAAGTTTACGTTAGACACAAAATCTGAGCAATATAGCCGTTGGAACTCACCTACTTCCTCCAGCGATAGACAAAGAAAGATGAACAAAAAGCAAAGGAAGTACAATGGAGTAAATGCAACACAGGCTACATTCTCAACACTCCTCATCCGATTAAGATCTCTCTCTCTGAACAACTCTCAACGGTCATATTTATTACACAAGCTTCAGAGTGAAGAGTATAAAAGCATTGAGAAGCAGTTGGTTGAATAAATTGATTACTTCATTAAAAGATCTTGTATCTACTGCATTCAATTCTCTCAACAATCACTGTTCTCAAATTCTTAAGTGTGTAACACAATCCGTTCAATTGAGTGAACAATTTCTCTACACTTGTATTTATTATCTGAGTAAGGATTACTCTTAAGATAGTGGGATCTTAAGAGTAGGGTGTAATCTTACAAAGTGTAAGGGGGAGTGATTAGTAAGGAGGTGAGCTCTTGCTGTCACTTGTAAAGGCTGTCAAGAGCCCGTTTAAATCTTGAAAAGCTAGTGGAACCCAACTACCAAGTTGGAGAACTGGACGTAGGCCAAAAGTTGGGCTGAACCAGTATAAACTGTATTGTTCATTAAAGTTTTTTTTAAAAAGCACAATTCACCCCCCCTCTTGTGCATTTCCTGCCTGTTACACAAATAACCCTATTAAAATATTCAACTACTATAGTCAAGTTCCGACAGATATTCTCGCTTCTCAAACCATCATCTTATTTTCTTCATCTAATCTTCCTCCAGCACTCCTGCCTTAACTCAACTATCTTATCATCTACCAGCTTCTCTGAAATAGCAATTTAACGCAGTTTATATCATTCACCGTAAATTTCATGCATGCATTGTCATGTATACATTTTATAAACCTTTACAAATAATGATAGCATTTATCCTATTAATCTGGGTGACATAAGCACCTACCAACCACTGAAAACGATATCCTCGTTAACTAGTGGAGGTTCTACCTACAGGACTTCTCGTATAACATTTAAAGTTATAACTAAACTGATTTGGCAAAGGGGTAGCGAACCACCTAAGCCTGGAGTACTCCAACATAAAAGGAATAAAAGACATACCATTTAAATGCAATATGTATTACAAAGTTATACATGCAATTTAGTGAATGGAGATAAACTGCTACCTGACTTCTGGAATTACTCTTATCTTGATTCCTTTCCTTCGTCGTATTTTGAAGATTCAACTCTACTATTTCTTCCTATAAGTATTTATAATATAAAATGATATATTAATATCTATTCTTATTCTTAATAATTCGACGTCTCTCATGGTCCTAATGTAATTAATACTACCCCATATTTTGTATTAGTGAAAGATTACAGTTTACTATAATTATCTTAACCACCTTTTAAAATTAAAAAGTCAATTATAAATAATATATTTCAATTAATAATTCTAATTCTCATTATCATCTTTTCCGAAATTAAATATAAAAATCCCAATGACTTAATCATAATTAATCTATTAAACATTACTATCTTCTACTATATATATATATTAATTCCTTATTCTTGTACAGTATAACTTTAATCTTGTAAGAATGACAGCTCACAACTGATTCACTGTTGTCACTGAAAATGTTGTTTAAGAGAACAGAACTAAAACAGAGATTTCAACTTATTACATTTATTCCAATAAATAGAACGTAGCTAGATTTAGTTTCTATTTCTATCATTACTTCCTACTATCAAAATATAAGGCAATCGGACATGAACCAAGCACAGAAATAAATCCAGACTTTTAGAAATTTATAACTTCCAACTTAACAGCCTATGTCTAAACTTTAAGATCCTCAACCAAAACATAATCATTAATACTAAATCCTTAGTTGTTATCTCTAGTAGTCTTTTAAAATCACAACTCTATTTCCAATTCCAAAAATGATATCACGCCTAATCATGCCGATTAAATCCCCAAATTATTCCAAATCGAAACTATCTCTTATGTAACAATATGAACCTGAAACATAATTATCTTAAATTTAACATCAATACCATCACTTGGTTCTTACAACACTTCCCTTAATCAATTATTTCACTAAAATCTTATATTCTATAAATCCCAACATGCCTCATCAATCACCAAGCACTTTCCCCATTTTATCACTTCATTCAAACTCCATATATTGATTTCACAATTTAAATTCAAGACTCCACAATGCAGATTTATTAACTTCCCAACATCATACTTCCTACCTAAATTTTTCAACTTCAAAAACCATGTTCAAACCTTTACTTTAGAGTCCCTGTACATGGTTTAAACTTCTATAAGAATTATATCACACTCAAAGACATTAAAACAACATACTTAAATCATCAATAATAATAATAATAATAATAATAATAATAATAATAATAATAAGTTCTTAGCTCTCAAATATATTCCAAGTAGCAACACCTTCTCTATAAAGAATATATGAGCTTTCAAAAGTCCTCACAACATCCCAGAAAAATTCCAGATTAATCAATTAATAATAACAAAACTCCCAATATACTCAACAATACCAAATAATACTTGATCATGAATTCCTCTTCTTTCTTCTCTTTGCCCAACCGAACCCACACACAAGTAGGAACCATAAATTTTTCTATTATTATCACAGAACTCCAATTACACCAAAATGAAGTTCTAATCCAATCCTAACCTCAACAAAATCTCCCCCTGACACTGTAACCCGCAAGACGACACAGAAACAAGCAGAGAAGAGAAAAATAACCCACTGCACCTTTAATTGAAATCATCCTTACATAATTAAACATCCCCTATAATCCTCTCTTTCAGCATCAATTTGTACACATAAGACCAGCACAATTTCATAGCAAAACATATATTCAAAATAATATATACTCCCCTTCCGCTGTTATGATCCCTACAGCGGAACAAGAAAAGGAAACATACTGGACAATTTAATCTTCTAATAACAATCAACACCCACATCATCATTTCTTTATTATCCTCAAAATGCTTGATTACACATAGTGAAGCTTTAATCCAAGCCTAACACCAACAACAAAGTAACCCCTAAAACATCATTACAGCAAATTCAAACTTCCCAAAATTTGTAAAACCTTAACATTCACAATATAATTCAATTCAATCACTATTAACTCTTTCTTTTAACCACTGAATTATCAATCAACAGAGAAACAAAATCAATCCAATCTCACCTCAAAATCATCATTCCCCCAATTAAAATCTTGAATCATCAACATTTCCCTTTGTCCTCTAAGACCAGTCGAACCAGAACCAATTCCATAACATTTTAAATTTTGTGAAAATGAAATTCCAAACCTAACCCTTTCACCACAAGTACATGCAACTTTTCCGAAAACAACCTTTTTATAATTTTTAATTCTTCCATCATTTTAGATCAAAACTCACATACTTCTTAAATTTAAATTATTCCCTTACCATCACATTAGTCTTAACATGATTAATTCCTTTTACTACAACATCACCTTAAAGTATAAAGAAACACCCAAATAATAGACAATGATTATTTGCTCCAAGTCTTATAGCATCCTAACCTTAAATTTGAATCAATCACGTATCATCAATATCAATTTTTATCATGACAAATAAATTTCTTCCTCCTCTTCAAATCACGTCATTAGAGATGGATTTCAATTTTAACCTGATTTAAAAGACCCAAACAAAATCATCATACTAAATTCCATTTCTATTCCTATAATCTCTATTTCAAATTTAACATCAACAAATCTCCCTTCCTTCATCACAGAACAACCAAACACCACAAGTTTCCCTCTTCTTCTATCATAAAACCAGCAGCCCGAACAAGCAAGAAGGAATAAAGAGAACTGTACAAGCCACCATAACAAACAACTTCAACCCACTTTCTCCTTCATCCGTCATTAACAACAATCACAAGAGCCTACTTCCTTAATAACCCAGAAATCAGTGGCATAAAGGGAACAAAATTTCGAAGGAATAGGGGAAAAACAAGAACAAGAGCTCGACGGATAGAGCAGCAAGGAAGAAAAGAATTAACAATCATCAAGAAACCATAATCATCAAGCATCATCATTCATTAATTTTTCTTTTCCCTTTACTAGCAGCGCCACCGAATAGGGAAGGAAGAAGATAAAATTCAAAGAAAATCCCAAGCTTCACTAATCACCATACAAAACCCCAAGCATATTTAAACTTACTCTTAGACAAGATTAATTAAGCTTTAGTTCATTTAAACGCCCAGAATTCCTCAAAATCCCCTTGGTGAACAGTGACAAAATTTGGGAATTTTGGTGCAATTCGACCAAACTCTAATCCTTTCTTGAAATCAATGCTCAAATTGTCAAGAACAAAGTCTAAACTTCATGTTCAGAAATTCCTAAGCTTTAAATCCCCTCAGAAATTCGAATCACTCCCCCCTCAAGCTTGCTGAAATCGGATGAGAAGAAAAAAAAATGGAAGGGGCTTACCAAAGGTTACCCCAAACTCCTTACGCATCTCCGCCGCTTCCCGTTGCCATTCTCGCCGCCGTTGAAGCTCGAAGAAACCAGAGGGAACAGAGAGGGAGTGAGGACAAAGAGAGACTCGGGTGAGGGAGAGAAACAGAGAGAGTGAATGGGAATAGGAACATGTGGGAGGAAGGGAATAAATAAGAAAGAAGAGATATTTTAATAGGTTGATTTACCATTTTGCCCCTCTTACAATAACTAAAGATATTTTTAACTAGGGGAAAATATTGTCATTTTCCTTTTCTTTTATTTTTCCTCTTTCCCTTTATGCCCTTCTTTAAAAATTTAATTACCATTTCCTTTACAAATTGATTTGAATTTATTTTAAAAATAATTTTTCTAGATATGCTTAAATTCCTAAATTTATTTATAAGACTTTTTAAATACCAAATAATACCCGATGATTCTAAATATTCCCTTATTAGTTCTTTTTGAAAATTAAATTTTATCTCCTGATTATTTATCTTTGTTTCTTAAAGAAAATAAGCCTTAAAAGGGAGAATTGCAAATAGGTCCTAAGCAAGAGAATTAATTTCAGATAGGTCTATTAACAACTCCTTCACTTGTTAACCAAGGCTATTGCAGTTGTTAATAGCTATCATTAACAACTCCTTGGGACCTCTCTGAAATTAATTCTCTTACTTGGGACTTATGTGCAATTGTCCCGCCTTAAAATTATTAAAAAAAAATACATCTAGCCTCATAAATTTATTTATAAAGCTTTTTAATTTCTAAATGCCTTCCCAAAACCTTAAATAAATTCTTATTATTTCTTTTTAAAAATTTGGGGTGTTACACTTAGCACCTAGTATGAATGTAAATGATTCGTGACACGTTTTAAATAGGTAAAATCATAAAAACTGTAAAATATGAGTCAACTCGAGAGTTTTACAATATTAGTTACAAGTTCCATCCAAAGCTTGGTTCTTTATCATTCCCCTCATCTCATGAGTTGGAGTAGGGGGAGGATGATCAGTTATACAAAAGTATTCTACCATTATATGGGAATATTTAGCAAGGTAATCAGCATGTGCAAAGATCCTCTGTTCCTATGATTTACCACTACCTTCCAGATCTTATGATTATATCTCCCAATATGATCAATGATATTTATAAAAGAGTGATCAGAACACAACCCTGTCATTATGTTTAGAACCCCTATACAATTTGATGAAGTCATTTTTTACCACGTTCACTACCTTTTCGAGAATACATGTTTTGATTCAAATGTTAGGGAAACTTGGGAGAGGAAAGGCAGAGTTTATTTACAAAATATGATAACAAATAGCATTGAATCAGGAAGCCTCGATTTGAATAAAGTACCTTGCGATAAGAAGGTACTTGTTGTGCTTGATGATGTGAATAACTTGGAGCAATGACAAATCCTTGGATTTGCATTGGTTTTGTATGATAAAATGAGGCAATTAACATGTCTAAGATGCAATTATGGTTCAAAATGTGCTCATTAAATATCTTATATCCTTTGGTAAAATTAGCATGAAAATAGGATTAATTTGCCATAATTTGTGGTTAATTAGAAACAATTAATTTCTAGGGAATTTGATCCTTTTTCTATGGTGTTTTTACTTGTACGATCATTGAAGAACCATGGGAGAACAAATAAAAGAAGAAAAAGGTATAAGAAAATATAGGAAAAGCGCCCAGGCGTTCAGAATAGCGCCTAGGCGCTCAGAAGACAGAGGTTGCTAGCGCCTAGGCGCTCAGAAGAGGGCCTAGGCGATGGGGCAGACAGAAGCTACTAGCGCCCAGGCGGCACTCCTATCAGTACAGATTCGTGAATTTTGCTATTTTTTTGGCCAACCTGGACCCATAACCAAGACCACTCGTTTTATCCGACTTGGGGAGGATATTAGGTCGAAACTTCACTCTATTTGACAGATTTGGAGCAACCACAAACCCTACCTCTCATCTTTCTCTCATTTCCTCTCATCTCCATTTTCCACCTTCCACCTTCTTCCACCCAAATCTCCATGTTTCCTCTACCTCCACTCCTTTGTGCTAGCTTTCTCATGGAAGACAGCAGCTAGGCTTCCCCATTCTTGATGATGGAAGCCAAGGGATGAGCTTGAAGCTTCAAAGGGGAGTTCTTGCTCTCCCACTCTCTCTTCCTTATGTTTAAGCATGTTTCTAGGATTCTAGAGCTTGTTTCTTCATTTGGTTGTAATTTTATTCCATATATTTGTATGAGAGTGGTGGAAACAACTTGTCTTGTTTATTTTCTTTGTATGGATGCTTGACATTGCACCTACTGACTTGAACATATGTTATTTGTATGGATTAATCATTTAATCTATGTTTTCTTGTTAGAATCTTGTGCCAAGTCAGGATTCTTGCTTGGTGGATCATATGTCAAGTGTTTGTGTTTAGAAAGTAGCAAGTAAATCTACTAATTGCTTGAGTAACATTGGGCTTCCATCTATTAGTTCCAATTTATTGATTGGGATTCCATCAAGGAGTTGGGATTAATGGATTAATCTTGTTGCAATTCGGGATTCCGGTTGTAGGATCAAGAGTTCCTTGCAATTAGTAGGTTTAATTGGTTTTGGATTTGTCAAATTGCATGAGTGGCATTGGGCTTCAATCCTAGAGTCTTGGTTTATTATGTGGGATTCCAATAATGAATTGAAACCCTAGGATTAATTAAGTGGCAATTCGGGATTCCGATTGTTGGATTAGGAGCCCATTACAATTAGCAAATTCACCTTGATTTTGAGCTTAATCAACTTAGGTTAAATTAAGTAATGTGCGGGATTCCGGCGTTAATTAAGTTAATCTAAGCCTAGCCTAGAGGGATTCCTCTAGGGTCCATTTGAAAGTCAACAAATAACTCCCTAAAAATCTTTAGAAGCAATGAATCCCAAAGTTTCCATTTATTAAGAATGATTCCATTTTCATCACCCTCCAAATCTCATTTTTATGTTGTTTTTATTTTACTTTCGAATATGTCACACCTTTTGCATCTATCCTATCAAAAAACCAAATATAATAATCTTAGCTACGAGGTCATCTTTTGCGTTAGGCTCCTCAAGCGAACAACACCTGGGGGTTAGCTTCCATTATCCCCTTGGTTCACATTTTCTTGAAGGGTGGACCTAAGGGCGCGCTACACGCACACACACTCGAAAGTGGTGCCTTTCAAGCAACTACGTGCTTTATGTGGAAGTCCTGAATGGTTTGGTGAATGGAGTAGAATAATAATTACAACTAGAGATTATTATCTACTTGAAGCTTTTGGAGTGAACCTTGTTTATACCATGAAACTTTTGAGTGATCATGGGTCTCGTCAGCTTTTAAATAGAAAAGTATTCAAACAAGCAAGTCTTGATACAGAATTTGTGGAACTTTGCAGAAGAGTGGTTGCTTATACTGAGGGATTGCCATTAGCTCTTGAAGTCCTTGGCTCTTTTTTAGCTGGGCAGTCACCGATGGAATGGGAGTTGGCATTGATGAAGCTAAGCACAGATCTGCCTCCTAGTATATATAACACACTGAAGCTTAGTGTTGACTCTTTAGATGATAGAGAAAAAGAAATATTTCTAAATATAGTTTTATTTTATATTGGGGAGGACATGAATGTCGTGGTGCAAAAGTTGGATGGCTACAGACATTATGCTAGCGTTGGGATGGAAGTCTTAGTGGATCGAGGCCTTGTGACCATTGACAATAACAACAAACTTAGAATGCATAATATGTTGCAGCTTATGGGAAGACAAATCCTAGGTGAAAATGCGCAAAACAGCCTTCAAAATTGTAGGTATGGTTTTGTGAGGATGTATGCATGTGCTTCAAGTATTGTCAAACATATGCATTTAGCAATAAAAATTAATATTATCCATAATATTTCTGAAATTTCATTATCTTTAATTATAAAAATGTTTTATCATAATAATATTTTAATTATACTGATTTAAATAGATCTTTAATTTATTGACATTCTGTATTTTGTGAAATATAATATTTAGGTCATAGGTATGAGGTGTTCTTGAATTTTAGAGGTGAAGACACTCAGGCAACTTTTACTGCACATCTCTATTCGTCTTTATGCAATGCTGGCATTACTATTTTCAAAGATGATGTTGAGCTTCCCCAAGGAGATCATATCAACACAGAACTATTACAAGCAATAAGCAGTTCAAAAATCGCAATCATAATCTTCTTTGGGGAATATGCTGCATCTAAATGGTATTTGGAGGAATTGTCAATGATCACGGAGCTTCATAAATCAAATGGCTAGGTGGTTCTACCCATGTTTTACAATGTGAGTCCATCATAAATTCGTAATCAAACTTCTAGTTTTGGAGAAGCATTTGAAGATCTTATACAAAGAATCACACCGCCTGAAGATCAAGTTTCGAAATGGAGGACAACCCTTGCTGAGGCTGGGAGCACTGCTGGGTTCGTTATACTTGGTTCCAGGTAATATTTACTCTTTATTTTCTTTTTGATTAAGACACCTAAAGTGTTTATATGTGTATATATATACGTATATTATTTGGAATATCACTCGTCACATTATTTGGAACACATTCCACTTTTTCTTGTTCACTACCAGACATGGTTTTTAAGCCAATTACCATGCATTGCATTTTTGAAGCCAACTACCATGCATTGCATGAAGACTAAAATAAGCTAATGACCTTCATAATGTTACATGGCATTCATTCAATTTTATTTAGATATATAGATGTAATGATGAACTCCGCCTATGTTTATAGCCGGTCCCAAGCCCGGGTAAAGGAGGAGGGTTGTGTTAGGCCCCGACAGCCAGCGTAAAAACCCCGTCGAATCTCATGAACATGGATCAACGAAGAAATTGTGTAAATGTTAGGTCGTTGCCCGTAAGCAACACGCTGTATGGCTCGAGTACAGTGAGAAGAGAGCGAGAGCCGCTACATCCTAGCCTGAATGCAGTGTTAAGAGAGCAAGGGCTAAAGGATAGGTTGTTGCCTAGTTGTAACGCGCTGTATGGCTCGAGTACAGTGATAAGAGAGCAAGAGCCGCTGCATCCTCGCCTGAATGCAATGTTAAATGAGCAAGGGCTACCGCACTCTAATGGACGGAGGCAGCTAAAGAAGCTAGTTCATGAGAGTAAGATCAGATTTGGTTCTTGGAATATTGGGACGTTCAAGGGGAAGCTTTTTGAGGTTGCACAAGTTATGAAGGATCGTAAGATTAATATATTATGCTTACAAGAAACCAGATGGGCTAGAGAGAGATCTAAAGAAATCGGAGTTAATGATTCTAAACTCTGGTACACAGGAAAGGTAAATGGGAGGAATGGTGTTGGTATCATTGCAGATAAAGAATGGCGGAAGAATATAGTGGAAGTTAAGCGGATTGAGGACCGAATCATATCTGTGAGATTAATTGTGGGAAATGATACAATAAATGTTATTAGTGCATATGCACCCCAAGTAGGGGCAGAAGCACCTCTTAAGGAGAAGTTTTGGGCAGATATTGAAGAGTTGATTCAAGGTATACCGGCAACCGAGAAAATTTTTATTGGAGGGGATCTTAATGGACATGTTGGGAAAGAGGCGGGATCATATGCAATGGCGCATTGTGGTTTTGGTTATGGAGAGTTGAATAATGAAGGGCAAACAATTATCAATTTTTCCTTAGCATACAATCTTAAGATTGTTAACACATGCTTTAAGAAGCAGGAAGAACATTTAATTACATATAAAAGTGGAACTTACAAGTCACAAATTGACTTCTTTTTGGTAAGAAACCCTGATAGAAGGTTATGTACTAATTGCAAAGTGATTCTTGGGCATGGGGAGACCGCTCAACATAGACTTCTAGTTCTTGCTGTGAGAATTAAATGTATATGACAAAGGTGCTGGGCAGTTTTGAACCGAAAGATCAAGTGGTGGCAGTTAAAGGGGGAGAAACGAGAGATTTTTAAGAGAAATCTATTGGATGAAGGGGTATGGGAGCCACAAGGAAATGCTAACAGCATGTGGAAGAATATGGCTACGAAGATTGAAATGGTTGCTAAAGCTACTTTAGGAGAATCAAAAGGTTTTGGACCACGAGATAAGGAGACTTGGTGGTGGGACAAGGATGTCCAAGAAAAGGTGCGGAATAAAAAAAATTGCTTTAAGGCTATATACTTGTGTAATAATACTGAAAATTGGGAAAAGTACCGCTTAGCTAAAATGGAGACTAAGAAGGCTGTGAGTGAAGCTCGTGCTAAAGCATACGAGGGGTTTTATAAGGAGTTAGGGACAAAGGCTGGGGAACAAAAGATTTACAAGATCGCAAAGAGTAAGGAGAGAAATTCGCGAGATTTGGATCAAGTAAGATGTATAAAGGATGAAGAAGGTAAAATTTTGATTACTGACGAAAATATTAAGAATAGATGGGAGGCCTACTTTTCTAAGTTATTCAATGATGGAGGTGAAGGTCTATCTTGTGAGTTGGAGGATTTGACAATTAGTGAAGATGGACTTAATAGGTCGTTTTATTGTAGAATTAGAGTTTGGGAGGTTAGAGAAGCTCTTAAGAAAATGGAAAATGGTAAAGCGATTGGACTTGATGGTATACCGATTGAAGTTTGGAAATGTTTAGGGGAAGAGTGTGTGTTCTAGTTATCTGAATTGTTTAACGAGATTTTACGATCCAAGAAGATGCCTGATGATTGGAGAAAAAGTACTTTAGTTCCGATTTATAAAAACAAAGGCGATATACAAAATTGTGCAAATTATAGGGGAATTAAGCTTATGAGTCATACAATGAAACTATGGGAAAAGGTGATTGAGTATAGGTTAAGACTAGAAACTAGTATTTCTGAGAGACAGTTTGGTTCATGCCAGGGAGATCTACAACAGAGGCGACATATCTACCAAGGGGGATAATGGAAAAGTATCGAAGTAGAAAAAGAGACTTACATATGGTTTTTATTGACTTAGAAAAGGATATGATCGCGTGCCGAGAGATTTACTTTGGAAAGCCTTGGAAAAGAAAATAGTATGTGTTGCTTATATTAAAGTTATGCAGGATATGTTTGATGGGGTGTTGACTGAGGTTAGAACGCCGGGAGGTGAGACAAAAGACTTCCCTATAAGAATTGGCTTACATCAGGGATCAGCTTTGAGCCCATATTTGTTTAACTTAGTGGTAGATGCTCTAACTGAGCCTATAGAGGAAGAGGTCCCTAAGTGCATGCTTTTTGCTGATGATATAGTTCTTCTGGCCGAATCAAGAGAGGAGATTAATGATAAATTAGAGATATGGAGAAACACGCTGGAGTCGAAGGGTTTCCGTTTAAGTAGGAGTAAGACAGAATATATGCATTGCAATTTTGCAAATAGACAACTTAGAGGTAATTTGGAGGTTAAACTGGGAGAGCAAACAATCCCTCAAGTGACAAAGTTTAGGTATTTTGGATCAATTATAAGACAAGATGGTGAGATTGATGACGATGTCAATCATAGAATTCAAGCTGGGTGGTGTAAGTGGAGGAAAGCTACTGTAGTTCTCTGCGATAGAAAAGTACCCCAAAAGGTAAAAGGGAAGTTTTATCGCACTGCTATAAGACCAACAGTATTATATGGTAGTGAATGTTGGGCTTTGAAGGGTCAACATGAACATAAAATGGGGGTAGCTGAAATGAGGATGTTGAGATGGATGTGTGGTCACACAAGAAAGGATAAGATTCGGAATGATCATATACGCGAACGAGTTGGAGTGGCACCTATCAGTGAGAAAATGGTAGAAAATCATTTGAGGTGGTTTGGACATGTACAAAGAAGGCCATTAGATGCGCCAGTGAGGAGGGTAGATCAAACAGTCTGGAGTCCGATTAAAAGAGGAAGAGGGAAACCGAGGCTTACACTCAATGAAGTTGTAGAGCGAGATCTTTTAATAAATAATTTATCTAAAGATTTGGTTACCGATAGAGTACAATGGCGTCGTGCGATCCATGTAGCCGACCCCACTTAGTGGGATAAGGCTTTGTTGTTGTTATATAGATGTAATGATGGGGTCAAGACCTTAGCCAAGAAGAGAAAGGAAAATATTTGAAGAATATTTGATTATTTGACTAATATGCTAAGATTTGAATGAACATTTTTTTTATCTTTGATTTGTTTTGATGAGATTTTTCCATATTATTTTATATCAAAGTCAACTTTGTTGACATTTGTTTTAATTACATAAGGATAGGTGTAGATCAAATAGGTGCTCATAGTGAAATGAATGTTTTGCAGTTAAATAATGAGTGTTTATATTCAGATAAACTTTCTCTTGTTATCGTTGCCATAACTCACCATGTCCTGTTGTTTTGATCTATTGTTTATTCATTATGTCCTCTTCTCCAAACACTTGGCTTTCAAAATATTGATCGTCTTCATTTGTAATTGAATGTATTTATGTATTCAATTCTCATTTCCTATTATGCTTATATTATTCTCAGGGATGAGAGTGAACATGTGAAAGCTATTGTTGAGAATGTTTGTGATATATTGGACAAGAAATGCTAGTTCGTCGCTGAACACCCAGTAGGAGTGGATAATCGTGTGCAAGAAGTGATCATAATGCTCCAAAACTACCAATATGTGGATGTTATCATGGTAGGGATATGGGGAATGGGGGGCATAGGCAAAACAACGGTTGCCAAAGCCATTTATAATGAAATTGGTCGCACTTTTGAGAGTAGAAGTTACCTTTCAAAGATTAAAGAAGTTTAGGATCAAGAAAAGGACCAAATGAGCTTACAGAACCAACTTCTTTGCGAAATATGTAAAACAACAAAAATGAAGATAAATAGCATTGAATCAGGAAAAATCACATTGAGGGATAGACTTCGCCATAAAAAGGCACTGGTTGTGCTTGATAATGTAGATGAGTCGGCCCAGCTGAATGCTTTAGTTGGAAGTCGTGATTGGTTTAAACCAGGAAGTATAATAATTATCACAACTAGAGATCAACGTCTATTTCATGAAATGGACTGTGGTGTTGATCTAATGAAAAATTTGGATGAAAGGGAACCTATTGAGCTTTTTAGTTGGCATGAATTCAAACAAGAAAGTCCTAGAGAATATTTCACTAAACTTTCAAGAGATATCGTTGCATATTCTGGGGGACTTCCATTAGCTCTTGAGGTCCTTGGATTTTATTTATTTGGTAGAGAAGCAAAGGAATGGAAGAGTGTAGTGGAAAAACTTAAGAAAATTCCCCATAACAAGATACAAAAGAAGCTAAAAATAAGCTTTGATAGTTTAGATTATTTGGAGAAAGAAATATTCCTTGATATATCATGCTTCTTTATTGGGTTGGACAAAATTGAAGTGATACATATATTAAATGGCTGTGAATTTTTTGCTGACATTGGAATCAAAACACTAGTAGAGTGAAGCCTTGTAACAATTAATGAGAAGAACAAGCTTGGAATGCATGACTTACTACGAGATATGGGAAGAGAAATAGTTTGTGAACAATCTCCAAGGAGCTTGGGAAGAGAAGTAGGTTATGGTTTCATGAGGATGCCCTTGCTGCATTATTGAAACACATGGTAGGAACTTTTACATTTAATATGTCTGGTAAAGGCGCAGATTTAACAAAAACTACTGCTTTAGGTGCACGAAACATACAAATCTTTTGTTCAAGTGTAAGTGCAATCATAATGAAATAAAATGTGGCAAAAAAGCAAGTTCATTAACTCACCCTAACGTCTGTCTAAATTGAGTTGTAATATTTGTGGGCCCACTTTGCAAAATTTAGACAGATGTTAGGATGAGTTAACGGACTTGTCATTTTTGCTATGCTTTTATTTGATTATGATCTTGCTTGCGATTGACAAAAACATATTATGTTGCGTACTTCTAAAGCAATAATTTGTTGCTAAATCTGCACATTTACCTTAATATTTATCGTTTCTAGCTAACATGTATTGCAAGAGGCCAAATGAGCATCAATATATTGGTCATATAAACCATTTGGTTTCACCTCTTATTGCATGCATTTTAGAAATCATGTTGTAGTCATATGCTTTATCATCTTGATCAAGACATGTATGTTTCTATTTTTCTTTCTGGAAAACAAATAACAAGTTCATGCTTTCATTTCAGTATGCTTCTATTTCTGCAGGGAACAAAGACTACTGAAGGCTTGTTTTTAAAGTTGTCACAGAGCCAAAAAATGTATTTTCAGACAGAAGCATTTAAGAAGATGTATAGGCTCGGATTACTTCATTTTGAAGATGTACAACTTAGAGGAGACTGAATATATCAGTAGAGATCTCAGATGGCTTTGCTGGCGTGGTTTTTCCTTAAAATACATTCCTAGCAACTTGTATCAACACAAAGTGGTTGCTATTGACTTAAAATACAGCAATCTCAGACAAGAGTGGCGAGAACCCCAGGCATGTAAATTAATAGTTAATTTGTTGGGTTTTTGAGCCATAACTACTAAAAGGAAGAAAAAAGCCAAACTTCTATGAGACAAAAAGCCTAGTTTCCCTTAAGAAATTACCAAAAATATACCTTAAATTTGTAACATTATAGTAAATAGTTTCTTTTATATAATATTATCATAATTCTCCATTGAAATTAATTGTTTTTGTTGTAGTTATTGGATAGACTGAAGATCCTAAATCTCAGCCACTCTCCTCAATTGGTGCAAACTCCTGATTTTTCAACAGTGCCAAATCTTGAAAGATTGATCCTCAAAGATTGTCCAAGTTTGTCCCAGATACATCATTCTATTGGGCTTAGCTTCTTCATAAACTTCTACTTCTAGATTTGGAGAATTGTATTGGCCTTCTTAGTCTCCCAAGAAGCATTTATAGATTAAAATGCTTAAAATCTCTCTTTCTGGTTGTATGAAAATTGAAAAATCTAGAGGAGGACAAAGAGCAAATGGAATCTTTGACAACTCTGATTTGCTTGTGCAATTAAACAAGTGCCCTTTTCCTTGGTGAGATTGAAAAGCATTTTATATATATCTGTTTGTGGTTATGAAGGATTATCACATCACGTAATTCCTTCTCTCTACCGGTCTTGGATGTCTCCAACTAATAATAATCCACTACCCATTATTCCAACACGTGTGGGGATGCTATCGTCAATTTTGTGGGATATGCTAAAAGGTATCCATGATCGTTCTACAATCCCTAGTAATGTACCAAAGCCAGAAAGTCTTTTGTTGCAAGATGGACTGGAGATTTCTGGTCCCTTGTGTGCAAAAAATTGTATGAACAACTCGAGAGTTGAAAATTTCTTGGGACATCTATTAATTGGAATTGGAAAGAATTCTCAAGTATTTCGTACACTTTCAGAAAGGGTTTTGCAGGTTCTTTCTCTATTTCTATTTATATCTATTTGGATGCTGATTCTTTTTTTTTAAAAAAACATTTCTGCTTGCATGTTATATAATTAAATTCGAGGTTGTGCTTCTGTTATTGCGCAGGGATTGAGTCTTACAAAGTATAGCGATGATTGTATTCTCCCTGGTGACAATTTCCCCTATTGGCTAACATTCAAGGGTGAAGGAGCTTCTGTTAAATTTAAAGTGCCTCCATTTAATGATCCTGATCATTTAAAAGGGATGACTATTTGTTGTGTACATATTCCCTCAAGTGATTTGGATGACAAGCATATGAATCTTGTATGAGTTGCTTGATGATAATAAATTATACAAAGACAACCAATTTGACCTACTCAAAAGATAAACTCAATTCCTTGGAAGAAGCAGAGATGGAGGAAATAATATCAAATTTAGAATCTGATGATCAGGTGGAGGTGAAAGCTATATTTGGGAATGGATTCATTGTGAAGAAAATAGCTGTCTACTTGATATATAGTGTGTCATTTGATAAACATACGAAGCCTTCAACAATTGAAGCTACAAATGTAATTGGCACTAAAGACAAATGTGAGGAGGAGGCACATCAATCTATCAAACCTAGAAAGGCAATGAAGATTTGAAATTTGGAAACTTTCTTCCATTTTTGGCTGCAACACTATTTTTTGAAGGCAATAGTATTTCATTCTATTGTCCCATTTGTGGCTCTCTTTATAGATAATGTGGTGTGACATACCCTTTTCTTCTTTCCTCATCCTGGCAAGAAAAGAAAATGGCAATAATACTTTATGAGAAGTATAAAAATAATTAGATACAGTGAAGAAATGTTTGACTTAACTGAGATGTAAAAGGCTTAGAATTATAATTCTCTTTTTTTTGGTATACTTAATAAGAAATGAAATCAACTAATCTTTCTTTGATTGGTTATTGAAGATAGATATCGTCCTACTACTGTAGAGAATAATGACTACAATGTGAGAAAACCCTGTGTAACAGTTGCTAAAGGTAATGTTCCATATTGGTAATGATATTAGAATTGAGAAATGGAGTAAGCAGTGTTTTGAGATAGTTGGAGCAAAAGCAAGTCATTTCTGGAACTGCTTGTTGTTTTCTTGCTGACGGATCTTCATCTGGTAGCTATTGTACTCGTAAGGTAACATTATCCATTCATTAGTCGCAAATATGCTTGGCATAGTGTCATTTTATCCTACCTCTTCTCATTATTTTACTTCTACTTACTTGGATGTGGAATCTGATAAGTCATGATTGTTAGTGCCAAGTAAGTGTATAGCATTTCATGGCATTTAATTTTTGCATGAAGATGAGATGAAACAGGACATCATTTTGTTTACAAGAACGAAAGCAGTCATTTGCGCATGACCAAGTTCATCAATCTGTCACTGTCATTGCCAAAGAACAATTTTACTCTTCTATTTTTCTTTTGGGTCTCCTTTGAGCTTATATAACCTTTATTTGGAATTGAGCACTTAGATCTCCTTGTTGGCTGTGATTATGCGATTCAAACAAGGTGTGCATATATTCTGTTCTAAGTTTTATGATTGGTGAAGGCAATGAAACTTTCAAAAATAAGAATGGACATATATTCAGAGCACTACACTAACTTGACATTGAATTACAAGGTGAAATAAGCACCATTTCTATTTTCTTGGTTTATGCCAAGTGTCAAGTGAAAACTTAACTACAACATCAACTTAACATCAGGCCACATGAACCATCTTTGTTTACAATCTACCAATGAGCTTCTTGTAAGGATGAAAAAGAAGATACTGATTGGAGGAATGATTTATGATATTAGATGTTGAAACTGGGAGAGATCAAATGAGAGGTGTCTTTTTTCGGGGACTAAAATCTACGCCCACTCCTTTAATTATTCGAACATGAAGGAAACAGTTCTCTAACTTACTCTGGTTCACAATAATAAAATTTTGATATAGTTTTCTTTAACATCCTCCTCAGCCCGCCTCTTAAGGGCACAGCTGGGTTTATTGATCAAACACGGGGTCTCCTGAATTATGTTGAACAAAACTTCTCAAAAGCTGTTTACACCCCTCAGATGAAGTATACTTGTATTGCTGGAAGGTAAACTCATTCTTCGTGCTATGTTGAATGGGTTATTTGTTAATAAGTGTGAGGTTATTTCCTCTGCTTAGTCCCTAAAGTGTTAAATGCTTTAACAGATGTTGATGATTTAGATGTTTTCATTGAATTTCATGTTTGTCCAAAAAGATGTTTAACTGAGTGATCGTTGAGAAATATGTGCCTTGATGGATTCTAAAGTATTTGACTGTGTGGTGAACCAGCAGTTGTTGAAACATGAAAACCAACAACACCTTGATTTATTATGTTTTATTCAGGAACTATGTGGCTTAACACCTATGTTGATGGAAAAATCTTAAGGCATCTAAGTTGGTAAGCTTTAGGAGTTGTGGGTTGAAGGCACTTTAAAAATATTTATTCATGAAGAATTCAATATCTTTGTTATCTTCAGTGTAACTTCATTAGTCCAAGCCGAAAGAGTGATTGGTTATATGGATTTTAATTAAGTACAGCCATATGCAGATATATTGAAGGGGCTCAGTTTTTTGGCCAGTCAAATGCAAAATTAGAGTCTGTGGTTCCCATAAATGGTTCTCAGCCTGTCAGCCAGTTCCTGGAGCTGCTGTTATGAGTGCTTCAAGCAACTCTCCACCTATTACGACGACTTTCCGTACTCAATTTGTTGGTCAAGGATACAAGCAGGTAATTGAATCATTTTTAAGTAAAATTTCATTATGATCCTCCAATGATGATCCCAATTGTGTCATGGATCCTTCACTGTCATGTTCTACCCAATCAATTATCGGTGACTGAATTCATGAGATTTTGTCAGGTCTGTGGTCAGGTAGATGTATGGGGTGATGGTGTGGTGCCAGAAGCATCAGCACATCTTGAGGGTGCGCTCAACATTAGCTTTGATGGAGTTTATCACTCACCTGTTGGTTCAGATGATAAGTTGAGACCTTGGTATGGTTCCCCTGCCATTTTAGAGCAATGGGTGGAGGAACACCTTAAATTGATGGGATCGGCATTTTGTTTTAGTGAGTTTGTTGTTAATAGAACATAATGAAATTGTGCGATTGATGTTATTCACCTCATTTAATGGTATATAATTTGTTGTTGTTGTTGTACTTAGCATTATGGGATGTAGACTACTATGAGTGTAATCAATTGTATGGTCATGAATGTAGAATCATAGCCTTTCTTACGAAACTTGGAGAAAAGAGAGTTCGTTTTCTATTTTGTAGTGTCATTTGCTTCATGGTTATCAAGGATCTGATTAGATGTTTGTTTGTTTGTTAGCATTCGTGTAGATTTTTTTTTTATCTTTCATATTAATATTGTATATATTTATTATTGAGCATTTGATGGATAGACTAATATTCTTGCCGGTCCTAAATATAAGATCATTTTGACTTTTTTTTGTTGAAGTTAAGGAATCAAATTAGACAACTAAATTATAACGTATGTTAAATATAATTAGATTATATGTTAGTTTATAATTAAAATAAATAAGTTTTGAGGAAAAATATAAATATAGACAATTTAAAGTAATTAATTTTGCATCATTAATTTCTTCAAAAAAGTCAAAGTAATCTTATAATTAGGACTTGAGGGAGTAATTCAGTATACATTTCTTTTGTCATGGTTGTCTTACGTTTGATCTAATTCCTATGTTTTTACTGCCAAAAAAGAGAGATGAAATACATCCAAAATTCATCAAAAAAAAAAAAAAGAAGAAGAAGAAGAAATAAATTAACAAAATATTGGAGGGAATCTTGAGAAGTCCAATTTGCCGGACTCAATTTATAATGACTCTTGTATTTTATGTGAGTTTGAATCGAACCCTTGATTTTATTGCATTTTAGAAGGAAAATTTTCTTTTTGTAATATTTTTATATTTGTATATGTATGCCTCTATTATTTGGAGATTTTTTTATTTATATGCAAGATGAGAGTTTGCTTTGCTCTTGCTTTGTATATTTGTTTCTCAGAAATCAGAATAGTAACTAGCCTTGGAAGCTTTACCCTCCATTTATGGCTGTGTCAATCCCTTCGTCAAAATGCAAATGATAGCGTGATTGGGTGGAGTAGAATAAACTTGATTTCCTTAAATAAAACTGGGAAATTATTTTTTTATTACTTGACGAGCCTATGAAATAATATCTAGTTAAGTATGATTGTTAATATAAGGCCTTAATCCACTTCGTCTCCTAAATTTATAACCCCTCCAAGGTATCCCATTGATTCCTCGCATTAAGAGATTTCTACCTAAGAATATTTATGACATAATATAGTATTTTGGGAAAATCATCAAATACTTGTTACATGTTATAGAATATTATCTAGTGGATGTCCATAACCTCCCTCTCTTAGGATTCTTTTCTTATAACCTCTTAATGAATAGTTTGTAGGAGTTTCTTCGTATCATTATTGCCATTATATCCATCTTTATACCTTTGTAACCATAGTTATAGGCTTGAATGTGTTGATGCCTATAAATAGAGGCCAAACACAAAGCATTTGTACCAAGAATTACAAGTGAATGAGAAATGCTCATTTCCTCCCTCTTCTATTTTCTTTGTCTAATTATCCCATTTTTTCTCCATCTTTCTTCTTTTCTCTTATTTTTATAACACGTTATTCCTTCTTCTTATTTCAATGAAACAAAATGATGTTTCAAAAGGAAACAAATGGATTTTGGAGACTTATACCGCATGATTATTTGATTATCATTCGACAAAGTTATCAAATAGGAGGGGGAGAAATCAAGTACCTGGAACAGAAAATGTATTGAATGCACTATAATGATCAAATGTAGTTCCTCAAGGATAATATGAACCAGAAGTTCATCATACTTTGCATTCAAGAAATATTACAAAATTTTTGCCATATATAATTACTGACTTAAGATGATAATTATCAAATCTCCTATTCCAGCTGAAAATGCTCCAACAAATGCAACATGCCTGAAGCATGAGAAATCAATCAATTCCAAATATAACTACTTCAGATTCAGATAAATAGGAGCTCATAATTAAGATGATCATTTTGAGGAGACATGCGCTCCAGAAGAGTGCCAAGACATAACTAATTGAAAAATCTCAAAGGAGGTACAGGTACTTGAAAATTAACAAAGAGATCTCAATAAGTTATGTCACAACAAGGAAAATAGAATCGAAAAGAATAAAGTTGTCGACAACAATTTCGATAATGATATCACGTGATTAAATAATGATCTTATATTGAGAAATGTTATAAGAAGTAGATATGAAAATGATTGGCAAGAAAGGAAAACAAAAGGGAAAGATACAATGAAAATGCTATCATGCTTTCAATACATGAATATTAGGGGCCTGCAGTCCAAATACCTGAAATACTACAATGAAAATGTTATTATGCTTTCAATACATGAATATTATGGACTTGCAGTCCAAATACCTGAAATGTAAAATTATAAATATTTATGTGAAACATATATTTTCACAAAGGCAATGAATATTATGATAAGGTGTATTATTTTTGCTGTGGATGCAATTATTTTGCATATAAGTCTGGCAGTATATGAAAAGAAAGTATACATCAATAATTAAATATTGTGAAATTTAAATGAAAATCCTTGAATGATTTTAAATGCCAGAAGCATATATAAGAAAATCATTCAAAATATATTTTTCAAAATATATAAATTTGTATTTTCCTCAATGATTTTAATAATCATGAATAGATGTCCCATATAAATATTTAGCAATTTTGTTAATATTACATGTTAAAATTTTTGTGGAAGAATTAAGTTTGCAGGTACACAACTTGATATGTGGATGCGAAATATATCATAGAGATATGTTAGATAAATACTTTTTAGCATAACATATGGATGATAATTCAATTCGACCAAATGAAGATATGCTTAAAAGGCTTTGAACGGAATATGCTTGAAAAATCAGTTTACTCAATCGAGACAAAAGGACAAAAGTGATGTAGTCACCAGGGGGAGTAAAATAATTCTTTTCAGGTGGAGAAAATGTCATGCTGTACTCTTTTTTCCCTTAACCAAGGTTTTGTCCCATTTAGTTTTCCTGGTAAGGTTTTTAACGAGGCAACTTTGATAAGTATTGTGTACTCTTTTTCCTTCACTGGGTTTTTGTCCCATTGGGTTTTTCCTAGTAAGATTTTAATGAGGCACAATATTTGTTTATGGACATCCAAGGGGGAGTGTTATAGAATATTATCTAGTGGATGTCCATAACCTCCCTCTCTTAGGATTCTTTTCCTATAACCTCTTAATGAATAACTTATAGGAGTTTCTTCGTAGCATTATTGCCATTATATCCATTTTTATACCTTTGTAACCATAGTTATAGGCTTGAATGTGTTGAGGCCTATAAATAGAGGCCAAACACAAAGTATTTGTACCAAGAATTACAAGTGAATGAGAAATGCTCATTTCCTCCCTCTTCTATTTTCTTTGTCTCATTATCCCATTTTCTCTCCATCTTTCTTCTTTTCTCTTATTTTTAAAACATTACAAATAATTAACATAATTTCTCTAATCCAACTAACTTAGTCAGTTAATATATTAAAGACATTAGATATTACAAGAACAAATAGTTGAGGGCTATAAGTATGACCCAAATTGATAGTTCTTCCTGTCCTTAATATAAAATCAAATTATTCTTGGAGATATTAAGTTTGTTACATATTACTCCCTCCGTCCCATATTATAAGGTCCTTTTAATTGAATTACAGGTTCCCAAAAAACTGTTAAAGTTAGTTAAAATGTAATATATATATGGGAGACACAATTTTGTTTCCAGAAATACCCTTATTTATGGAAGAATAAGAAAGATGGTAATAATAAAAATGAGGTAAGAGAATATATGAGGGATTAATGATATGAGAGAGAATATATGGGGGATTAATGATGTGAAAGAAAAAGGTTATGAGAGAGAATAAAATATAAATGGAGGAAGATAAAAATCTACACATTTTAATGTAAAAAATGGCGGTCTGAAATCATATTTGGTGTGAAGAAAAAGGTCTGACAAATTTGGGATTAATGGAGAGAGAAAAAGGTCCGATCCTTTTTAAATGCAAAAATCATATTTGGTGTGAAGAAGATGAAGCACCATCGTGATGTGTAGAGGAAGAAGAAGGATCAAGGTGTGAACAAGAAGAAGCTAACACGTGGTGTGAAGAAGAAAGGGCAGTACATTTATTTCTTTTTTTTGATAAGAGTCTAGTCCCTCTCTCCTCTTATAACAATAAAGCTGACTCAATTTTTTATATAATACATTTATTAAGGGTAGTATTGGACAAAATGCATTTATTATCCATATTAACTCAAATGGAATCTTATATTATGGGATAAAGTCATTCAAAAAATTGGACCTTATAATATGGGACGGAGGGAGTATTAGATTATACATCATTTTATAAGTGAGACAAATTAATTTTAAAAAAATATACATACATACTTTAGGTGATTTATTTTTTATATAATTAATAACGTCTCCAAACCACTTAGACTTCCATTGAGGCTTAGAGGACACAGTTTTTGCCTCTCCTAACAAGTACACTCCTTGTAAATCGAATTTGTGTTCTCCTCTTTCCAGAAAAGGGGAAAGATGACTCACCACACCACCCCAAAAGGGATTAATTTTACCAATTTAATCTTCAAAAATAAATTTAGCTGATTTCATATTAAAAAATATGAAAAGGTTATGTTGAAAGATTTTTTTTTGGGGAAGACTTTATTTTCACTTATTATTCTTTTGGGTGCTTATTATTCTTTTCACTTTTTTTATTTTCATTTGAAAAAATTAATATTTATACTTTCACTTAAATCTAAAATCAACCCATGTAGCTCTAACCCTTGTTATCTCACCGACGACGGGTGGCCTTACACCATCTCTGATAACGGTTGTGATATCACCGACTGTGATAACAACCACAAAATCACTGACGGTGACAACAACTGCAACATTATTCATAATGATTGCGAAATCACCGACGGCAACAATGACAATCATAACATCGGCAATTGCGACACCACTAATGGCGACGGTAATCACAATATCACCAATTGTGCCCATGATATCATTGACGATGATAACAACCACGATATCACTGATAGTAACGATAGCTGCAACAACACCGATGGTGGAAACCGCCAACAACAGTGGTGATATCATTGATGATGACAACAACGCAATATCACTTATAGCGGTCACGCATCACCCACACCGTCGACGTTACTTATGGTAGTCATTATGTCATCACTAATGGTAGAACTTTTACCTAAGTTAATACTATTAAGAACGACTATTTCAAACAAATTTTTATATTCTTTGTTTCTAATATTTGTTTTTAGAAAATAACTTCATAAACATATACTTTTTGTTTTTTTTTCGATATTTGTTTTGAGATACAATTAGTCAAACCTTATTTTATTTTCTAGTTTCCAAAACTTTTTTTAAATGAAAAAAAAAATACAGAACCAAAACAGCCCCGTAGTTTTTCCCCTTATTGTCTTACCCTTGTTATAGTTTCAATTTATTTTTGGGTTAAAGAGTAATTTTACCAACAGTCTGTTGTCCAAATTGTAGATGGCACAATTGACAATTGAAAGGGTCGGAAATACCAATGGACCTTTTAACCGGGGGCAGATTGGCCAACGCCGTTAAAAATACCAAACGGCCATTACGTTTAATATAAAAAATTGTGGCCCACAATCTTTTATGGGGTTAAAGAGCAATTTTACTAATAGACTATTGCCCGGGTTGCAGATGGCACAATTGACAATAAAAAGGGTCGTTATCACCAACAGACCTTTTAACCAAGGGCGGATTGGCCAATATAGTTTTACTTATGGATGTTGACTGTTAATTTTAATTTGGAGATGTGACGGACAACAAGTTATCATGTGGCACATTTTAGACTGTGACATGGATTAATAATAGGAAAATACCAAAATACCCCCAAGCAATTAAAAAATCCCTTCCACTGTGACAAGTTGCCATGTGACACATTTTAGACTGTTGAGGGTGGGTGAGAATGAGGGTGTCAAGGTGCCGCAGGGTTATTCTTCTAATGTTAGTAGACTTGTGTCTATGAATGATTTGAAGTTGGTTGGAATGAAGTCGCATGATTACCATGTATTGATGCAACAATTCTTACCAGTTGCTATAAGAGGCATTATGCAAGATGATGTGAGGATGACTATAACAAGACTGTGTATGTTTTTCAATGCGATTTGCAGCAAAGTCATCGACACTGAAAAGCTCGACGAGTTGGAAAATGAGGGTTACATTATATTGTGCCAATTAGAGATGTACTTTGCTCCAGCCTGTTTCGATATTATGGTGCACTTGATTGTTCATTTGGTAAGGGAGATAAGGCTATGTGGCCCTGTTTATCTGAGGTGGATGTACTCTTTCGAGCAATTCATGAAAGTTTTGAAAGGGTATTCCAAGAACCCACATCGACCTGAGGCATCAATTGTTGAAAGATACTTAGTTGAGGAGGCAATGGATTTTTGCAAATCGTATCTAAAAGGGGTTGAGGAAATCCCCCGACATGAAGATGGGATCGGTAAGGGGGTATAGGGCGTTAAAGTGAAGACTGTGTGCCGTGAAGAGGTGTTACAAGCACACCTGTACATATTGAATAATATGGAAGAAGTGCAGCCTTATTTGGACGAGCATAAGAGGATCTTGAAAGAAAAGAACCCGAAAAAGAGTGACATGCAGATTTCTAACGAGCATAATAGGACATTTATTGGGTGGTTCAAGGAGTATGTTGAAAAGGAGACTGGTGCGCCGGATACAATAAGATGGTTAGCCAGAGGGCCTCGTTTTGAGGTTGTTACTTGGTGCTCTTTTGACATAAATGGTTATTCCTTCTACACTAAGGCCCAGGACAATAATAGCACCATGCAAAACAGTGGCGTGATGGTGGTAGCCGAAGCAATGCACTTCTCCAGTTCGAAAGATAAAAACCAAGATTGGCTTCCATGGCATATTATGGCATAATTGAAGAAATTTGGGAAGTTAGTTACACAAAGTTCAAAATTCCAATCTTCAAATGCAAGTGGGTTAACAATAGCGCAGTTGTGATTGATCCCTATACTGGTATGATCTTAGTTGATCTTCATACAGAGATGAGCCTTTTATTTTAGCAAGTCACGCGAAACAGGTGTTCTATGTAACAGATCCCGCAAATAAGCAATTGTCCATAGTCTTGCAAGGTAAAAAGCAAAAGGACCGTGCTCCCAATTTAGATCTAGATGAGATACAACCTTTAGGCGCAGGACCACTTGAACCAAGTGAATTTGAATTGGTAGATGATGATGACCAATTTGCCTCTAGAAATGATCATTGTGAGGGGATATGGGATAACATATAAAGTGAGAACCTTTTTGAATTATCATGTATTAATTCTTCTTAATGTTTTTGTTTTGGTTTTGTGAAGGTTGTGGAATTGTGACTCATCACATCTTTGATATGTTAACAGGTACATGGTAGACGGTGATAACAATCAGCAACGGAACGATCCCCCTCGAAGAAAGGGAAGAGGTCTGACGAAGCTCAATGACGTTGTTGTCCGTCAGGGGACAAATGTGCAGCCTATCCGTGTGGATTTTGACGATGACATGAATCCTATCGGGGAAGTTGGTGTGAATTTCGTCAGCTACGTCGGTTTTGTGGTGAGGAACCGGATAAGCATCTTGGATAACGATTGGCGGAAAGTCAACAAAGACGTTAATGATCAATGTTGGTCAGATATTTTGGTATGTTTTATCATTATACTTCTGTTTGTTCCTAATATGTATGTATTATTATTTCCACTTAATTCAACTAATGTGTTCGTCATTTTTCAGCAAAACTTTGATGTCCCAAACACACAATATTTCAAGGATTTTTGGTTGGGAGAAGGGCGCAAGATGTGGAAGAATTTCAAGAATCTCTTGACTAGAGAATACGTCTTTGGAGACAAGCAGGGTCAAGATCCGGGTCAGAGCTATCCCAATATTGACCCAGACACTTGGAAGAAGTTTGTTGCATCATGGCTAGACGAAAAGTTCAAGGTCTGTATATTTCATAAGTAGCTTTTCAACTTTGGTTAAAAATTGCACAGTTAACACATTATATTAGTTAACTAAAGTCTTAGTTTCACAGGAGGAGAGCAAAAAACAAAAGAAGCGACAAGCGAAGAATATCTATAAGCACATGATGTCTCGGGGTGGTTACAAGTGGCTAGAGAAAAAGTTGACCTAGAAACAAATTGCAGAAATGGAGGAAATGGCATGGTCCGATCCTACCTTTCGTTGTAGAGCCTCTGCCGCCCTTCCCACGTCATACGAAATGGGCTGAGGGAAGGAAGAATAGAGAAGGAAAATTTGTGACTCCGGAGGTTGAGAAAGTTGCACAGAGGATTGTAAGTATTTTACTTGGTTGTTTATGCATTTAACTTGTGGTTTTGTAGCACATTGCAAATTATGATTTTGTTGGGTCATTACAGGAAGAACTTGAGGAGCAAGCCACCCAAGGGTCCTTCACACCTTCTGGGAGGATGGACATCCTGGCCACGGCAATTAGGAAGCTCGACCACCACGGTCGAGTTATCGGGGAGCCAAGGAATGTAGGGCTGACCAAGTATTTCGGTCGCAAACCCCGATCTTACGCCCGTAGAGAATCCACTGAGGAGATTATGGCCAGGGCTCGGGCGGAGATGAAGGTAGAGTTCCAAGAACAGTTGGATGCACATATCTAGCAGGTTAATGGGCAAATGGCGGAGCAGATCCTGATGCAGGTTGAGGCACAGGTCCGAGCATCTACCATACAGCTCGGACTCACGTCGAATTCTTCTGGACAAAATAATCAGGTTTGATCTTCTACTAAATATGTTGATTTCCATATTCCGGGTTCATCAATTATAGTCTTACTCTGTATATTTTCATCCCTTGCAGGAGTCTCTCGGTACCGCCGATCCAAGCGACAAAGTCAACTGCAATCAGCCTGGACAGTTAGGATCAATTCATGAGGACGACTCAGATCCCACACCAGAAAACAACCCTGACTATAGAGAGGAGTATTATCTCCATCTCGATGTCCCTTGCTTGCGCGCGGTCGCCAAAGCTCGCCAGTTCCCGAACGCCTCCCTCATACATAATTTTCCTATTGATGAGGACCAAGTGAAGGTGTCCGTTATAGCTGTCCAGAGGAATGAGGCGAGGGTAGATGTACCCTTTCCCGATCATGAAGTCACCAAACTAGGCGAGGCGGTCGGGGCATTCATCTTGTAGCTTAGATATCTTGTACACAAGAGCCCGCAAAAGGGGCCGGACCCACCGGTTGATGTGGTATGTACACTTAAGTTTTGAGACTGCTTGTTTGATATTTTTCTGGTTTAGGCATAACATAACAATGATTTTTTCCATCGCCCTGTAGACCTTTTCAGACGAATATCCTTCTCTCCAGCTCCTACAGGAGATGCAGCCAAATTTGGAGTCTGTGCCTTTTACGATACCTCCAGGAGTAGTCAGTCCTTATCATACATATAAATTTTTGCTTGACAGTTCCCGAGATATCAGGGAGTTTTTGAAGCTGCAGGAAATTGACCTTGGATGGCTTGAGTTAGCGACTATGTAATAAATGACTGTTACTTTTTATGTCTCAGCAGTATTTATTATTAA
Organism: Mimosa bimucronata; assembly: GCA_037074515.1. NCBI lineage: Eukaryota > Viridiplantae > Streptophyta > Magnoliopsida > Fabales > Fabaceae > Mimosa > Mimosa bimucronata. Next base: position 40,237,724 of record CM073439.1, read on the forward strand.
ATCCCTTTTTGATTTCAACTTGTCTATGATAATAAGGTACTTCCACAGCTTGTGTCACAGATTAGGCAGGGGACAATACAGATTCTTCAGTCCAATGGCATTGGTGATGAGGGATAATTTCAATACCCCGGCGGAGAAGAGGAATTATGATGACAACATGCAGGCATACGTCAACCATCAAATGTCAGTGAACCGGGGAATTATCTATTTTGCACCTATTCTTGAAGAGTAAGTTTGATTGTTTCATTTTGCCAACTTTTCATCATTATACACATTTGTAAATGTTATGATTATTTTTAATGTCTTTCAGTAAGCACTGGGCACTAGCTGTCGTTTGCCCTAGGGATCATTGTCTGGTTTGGTTTGACTCGTTGAGACGTAATATAACCCCTAATCATAGAACTCTCCTATCAATGTGAGTAGTGTTAATATCTTTATTATATACTAGTGTCCCAAATAAATTAGTCCCATATATATGTACTAATTTTGGTTCCATTTTAGGGGTATATCTTAGTGGCATTCAATGGAAAAAACTGGTCAAGAACATCAAGATGTCGTGTTACAAAGACTTAGAGTAAGTACTTTTGATTTAAATTCTTTCAATGTTAGTCAATTGAGATTTATTAAATTGATTGCTATTAATTTATACCGTTTCTTGTGATTAAAGTGCCCTAGGCAACCGACCAATAAGGAGTACGGATATTACGTCATGAAATATATTTCTGACATTATTATTAGTGAATGAACCGGATCATTCTCACATGTATAAGTTAAATTCTAGTATGATTGATACAGTTAATACATAAATATATAATGTTTTATATAATTTCTTTGCATTGATCATCATATCTTTATTGTTGCAGTTTTATGATACCAACACATTTACAAATGAAGATCTTGATTCAATTCGTGAGAATGTTGCTGAATTTTTGCTTTCGGAATTGGTTAGTAGAGATGATTGATCATTGTACAAAATACTAAATTGTGTAACAGTAGTGGTTAATTTGTGAAGTAGTAGTAAACACAAGTTATATATGGTTAGTATGATTGATTACTTATGTTAGCTTGGTTGATTGCTATTTGTGGTGAATCTGTTTTCTGAGACAGCAAAAACAAGAAAAAGAAAATGGGATCAAACGAAAATATTAAAATTTAATTTTAAAAAAAAATAATCCACGTCATATGTTTAGAAATATGTGACGTGAAATATCATGGCAAGAAACCACATCACTTATTAGCCAAATAAGTGATGTGGTTTTGGAGAAACCACGTCACATATAACCATAAAATGTGTCGTGGTTTCTCAGAAATAAAGTCACTTATTTGGCTAATAAGTGACGTGGTTTCTTCACACCACATTCCACATCACATGTTTTCTAAACATGTGACGTGAAATCTCAGCCATTTGATAGAAAACAATTATTCAGGGACTTTTCTACGTCGCTTGTTTCATAAGTTGTGACGTGGAAAATATAACTTTCCACGTCCCCTATTTTAAGTGACGTAAAATCTCCATTTTTTCTAAGTCACTACTTTTTATGTCACATAAAAAAGTGACATGAAAACCCCGAAATAACATACATAGAATCCCCTTTCTGCAGTAGTGCCAGCTCTCTAAATAAGTCTTATATTTAGGATCAGAGGGAGTACTATAATTAGTACAAGACCCTTTTTATTCAAAAAGTCTTGGTGAGAAGGCGGGGGACTAAGGGATGTTATATGGTACACTGAAATAAAAGAATTTGTATCAACCCCCCAAAATCCCATATAGTAAGGTAACTTTCAATGGATTTATATACTATATATCATTTGGATATGATATAAATTTTTAAAGTGTATTTAATAAATGAGATATGTTCTAAATATATAATTGTTGCAATGTATATTTCTTTTTGAGAAATAAAAAACTCTGACATTTAATTTTTTTTAGTTCAAATATAACTTAATAACACATGTAATTATAGTTAAAAAAAATTTGTTGGAAATAACTGTTGTTAAATTCAACAAATATTCTCTATGATTCAAATATCTTTACTGAACAAAAATAAGTTATTATTGATTTTTTAAAACCATAAAATATACCCCAAAAAATTAAGATAGAAAAATTTAGAATAAACAATATAATCCGTGCAACGCACGGGGAATTACGTCTTGTTATCAAGTACAAATTGTGACAATTCATTCAAATAAAGTCAATTTCTTCAACTTGGCCGTAGGACTTGTAAGTACAAAACCTTTGCAACATGTGAAAAATATAAGCACTAATTGATTTAAAATAATAAAATAAACATTTGAAGTAAACTATTCAATGATAAATAGAGTAAAAATTTAATCAGTATACATACCTCGGTCAACTTTTCGTAAAATCTACTCTAAATAATTTCATTTATATATGGTAAATCATAATATCTGCCTTTTGCACTCCTTGAGGGACTGTAAATGAAAATAAAATTTTAATAATGAACAAAGATATATATATATATATATATATATATAAAGTGATTATCTATGGAAAAAAAAATCAGTCCCAAGTACTCGCTTTTGGTCATACCGAAGTGATTGTGCCATTTGGAATGTTACACCTCTCACCCATCATAGTGTTTATTTGTAAGGCCCCATAATTAAATGAAAAATGGAACCTGTAAAATTTTTTTTAACATATATACTATTTGAATCTCATGCCAACTCTGAAAAAAATCAAGAAATAAACATTCATTAGACAATGAATGAGTCAAGAATTAAATAGAAGTTTGAGAAAAATAAATGGTGTTGGTTATTTTGTATGTTTTAAATGTTTTTAGGTATTTTAGTACCATTAAAAAATTTATGCACTAGATATTCCTCCTGCAACACGTAATTAGTAAAATTGCACATTCACAATGGGTTTAATATAGGTCAAAACATTTTTTTTTTGCAAATAACTAAATTTTCACTAATGAGTGTCAGGTCTATCAAAATGGGTTAATTTTTTAGAAAGTGGTAAACAAAGTTCAAATCCCAATTAAGACCAGTATTAGATAAGAAAGTCCTTATTGTTAGCATGAATGTTAGCCAAAAAAACATCTTGTTGCAAAAGAAGAGATGACCTCAGCGTACATTCCCTCATGAGTTGTTGCCTCTCCCTGCTTGCTCATAATTGAATATCCGATCACTTTAATTGGATATTAACATTATATTTCGAACATCTATTGATGTCTCTAGCTTATTCATACGATCGAGTAGGGTTTTGTCAATGATTACTTGAGGTTGGATTGCGTCTTTAGGGCTTGAGTCTGCGTTTATAATTAACTAATTTCACTTTGGTGGTGTTACACAATAGTTCAAAAATGGTTTGGGCCAGCTAGTTCAACCGATGAAACGGTATCAGGTATGGACCGGCTCAATGTATGACCTGAGCACTGTGTAAGGCTGCTCCAAGTCAGTCAAGGCAGTGAAACACTTAAAAAAAAATGGTCAAAACCGTATGTGGTTGAACTGGGTGGTCCATTTAGAAAAAAATTGTGGTTCCTTTAGGATTGTTCATGGGACGGGACGGGCCCCAAAAAAGGTGTTTGGGATTGGAATCACGCCCCGTATCCTGTCTTATCATGAACTTGTCCCAGTCGCAGGACTATCCCCATTTTTTTTAAAACAAAATTTTAAAAAAAAAACCCCTGCCACAAGTAAACTTGAGATAGACAAAGAGAGTCCAATCACATTAGCAAAATAACTTTAGCTCTACAACAGGATGGGAGATCTAAAAACCATTGTAATTAAACCCGGCCTGGCCCGGCCAACCCGGACCGGAACCCGCCCACCTGGGTGCCAGACCGGGCCGGGTTGGGTGCTAACCCGGGGGGCAGAACGGCCCGGTCAAAACCCGGGAAAACCGTTCTGACCCTGTCAAAACCCGGTCGACCCGCCGAGTTAGGAGGGTCGACCCGGTCCTTTTTTTTTTAAATGATATTTTTTTTGTTTAATATTTTTATAATGATGAAAGGTTGAAGGTGAAAATATTTTGTTATCATATATCTATTTTGATATGATAAATAGTTAATACTAGGTATTAATTGGTTGCTAACCATTTTGTGTCATTGGATAGTAGTATAACATGATATGATGATGTCATTTTGTCAAAAAATTTTGTAAACAATGTTGATACTTGGATTATTTTTTGGTTAATGATTCAAAATGGTAAGTGAAGTTATTGTTTGGATTTTTGGAAATTATTGTTAGTTGGAAAATTTTTTGGTTAATTTTTTATTCTTCATCGGGCTGACTTACGGGTTAGTTACGTACTGACCCTCTGGCCCTCTGACCCTCTACCTCGACCGGGCTAGTTGCCGGTCCGGGTTTAATTACCTTGCTAAAAACTACTCATAACTTAGCAAAGCAAAATGGAACCAATGTTGTAAAAACCGGACCGGAAGGTGAGCCGGAGAGGGCATCGGGTCACGGTTCGCACGGTCGGATCGGTCGGACCGAAGGTCGGACCGATGACGTAATAATTAAGGAAAAATATATGATTTTTAAATGTAAATTAAATATAAACAAATTATGGTTCCTTCACCTCTTAATTTTTAATGAAAGACCATTGACCAAGAAATAAATAGCCATTACAGACTTAGAAAACAATTATTCTTGTCTTTAGGTAAGCAAAACAAAGAAGGCATATAGAACCATTTGAGGATCACAGTTGCAGAAATTTTTGTCGAGATAGAAGAATTAGGAAGTTAAGAACACAAGCAATTTCTGTTATGCAAAAGGTAAGAGATAGAATATGCAACTGATAAAAATATTAAAAGAAATGTAAAATGTAGAAAGACAACAAGTGTTAAATATAGAATAAAAGCTTGGAAGAGACGTTAAACATCAACAATAGAGGAATGGTGATGAGAGAGATGATGTTCACCAATTGGTTGGAGTTTTGGAGATCAAATTTCACAGCCATAAGATTTTCAAATGGTTGTTGGGGTTTTTAATTTGGGAGAAAGATATGAAGCTAATGAATTTGGGTTTCTTTTTTAAGAACTTGGGTTTTTTTGGGCTTGATTTTATTTTTTTTCATCTTTTTTTTTTGTTTTAGATTGGACCGCCCGGTTTTTATAAAACCGCTCCGGTTCCCGGTTTAACTCCGGTTCCCGGTCCAATGTCCGGCTGGAAACGGCTCGATCCGGCTTAACACAATAAACGGTCAGACCATAAAATCCGAACCGACCTATGGAGCGGTCGACGGTCCAACCGGTCGGACCGCCCGGTCCGATCCGGTTCTTACAACACTGAATGGAACTATAATAAAAAAATATGAAGATTGAAGATTTCCCAGTTTGGATATGCTATTGACAAAAGGAAACCCCAAAATCGAGATTGAGAGCTCAAATCTTCCCAATAAAAAGACATGGGAAAACTGAAATTTAGAGAAATCATTCGGAGGGAGCAGTCGTCTGCAAATGAAATGGTAATCATTGCGTTGGATAATAAACATCCATGAAAAGGAAAGAAGAAGCAAACATATATTTCCACAAATGGTATTTCTCTAGTCAAACCACCACAGAGGTGAGCTTAAGAACTCCGCCCCTCTCTTTCCTCCCTTACAGTGGCTTCTTTCCCTCAAAGCAGAAGGTGAACAACCCTAGCAGCAGCAAAACCACCCGTAATTCATCGGCAAGAGAAAAGAGAGATTCGAAGGAAAGAGTGAAGATATTGATGAAGATTGAAGGAAAGAGTGAAGACGACATGTTGATGGTGAGAGACCAAGAGTCGGGAGAGAAGAGAGATTGATGGAAAGAGTTTTAGGTACGGATTGTATTTTTTTTTTAAAAAAAAATGACGTATGTTCAGTCTCACCCCTCAATCACTACTCACACGTGACAAATGAGAGATGAAAGTGAAACCTGCATATTCAAAAAAATAAAAATATATGCACACATATATATTCGGGATGGGATGACCCCGTCTTGAGTCCCGTCCCGGTTCATCCCGTCCCGTCCTGTCCCAAGCCCTAGCTTCCTTTCATTTTATTATAATTTTCCTAATTATTTACTTTAAATTTCACTTAATTATAGGAACCACACATATGAGACTGTAATATAATTATGTTGATTATTCTAAATGTTATTTTACTTGAGTTTAATGTTTAATTATTGTTGCTCTTTGTATTTTTATTTTGATATGTAGATTGTAGAAGAATATTTGTCCCATGTGTGGTCATTTTCTTTTATTCTCTCCTTATGAACAATAAATATCTATGTTTAATGAATCATGCATACCTATATATATTTATAATATAACTTTTAGTCTTTAAACTTTCAGTCAATTTTGGTTTTTGTCCATAAACTTTAAAATTAGTGGTTTTAGTCCTTGAACTTTCCCTCAATTTTGGTTTTGGTCCCTAAACTTTAAAATTGATGGTTTGGTCCTTGAACTTTCAGTCAATTTTGCTTTTGACCCCTGAGCTTTAAAAAAACATGAAAAATCAGGAACAATGGTTATAAATGGCACAAAGTTGATGCTTTGTTTGCAGTACTTTGCTTGTAGTTGAGAAGATTGAATCTGTGTGCAACTTGATTCGTTGGAACCAGTGTGTTCATATTCCGAGTAGGATTCGAAAGGACGTATCTCATGGAACAGAATCTGCTTCTAGAGGGTCTTGTGCGCCCGACAAAAGAGGGCGTTGCCAGAATTACTATGAATCATCAAGTAGGTTTTATCCTAAAGATTTTGCACCCACGATCCAAGGGCAGGCTCCTAACTCATGATCATCTGGAGCCTGTCCTTGTGGGTTTTAGAGCATGACAAGCAAGCCCTTTCTTTTTGTCTACACAGGTAGGTTTCGCGTAGCTTCACTTAGCTGTAGAGATGCATCCCCAAGAGCTACGACTGGAATCACAACTAAGTGATACTCCCTAAAAATCAAACATTCACCAAGATGGTCGAATGTCTAACCCTTTCGTCAGCTGAACCAACGGACAATGGGTATTAACCCCTATTTTAATATTAGTGATGATTAATGTAATTGTATTTTTTTACAAGCCATAAAAATATATTAGTTTAATATGACCGGTTTTGTAAAATCCTTCCTCGTAATTCATTTAAAACCACAACTTACAACCAATTAACCTTGAACAAATGGAATACTAAGTATGATAGAAAGAGGGAGTTGCAAAAACCAAAAGGTATACCATAGCTAGAATTGAATTTAGTTAACTTTGAAACCATAATTGTGATAGCAAGGAATCTATCATAGTTATTAAATATTACACTTACATATAAAAGGGATTTTCCATGATGGAAAAACAATTACTATAGATTGATAAAAGCTATCATGGATAGAAAAGTTCACGTAAAATTTTTACGAGTAAACCATGTTAGAAAAAGGATCTAACTAACATGGTTAACAAAATCAGCTCAATAGTCATAACTATGTTAGAAAAGAATTTATCACACTAACACAGTTAGAAAAATTTCCCACTAAAGGAGCCAAAACCAACAACCTAACTATGGTAAAAAAAAAGAAGTTCTGAATTAGTCATAAAATCTATCATAGTTAAGAAAATTTCAATCTTATTACAAAGGAAATCTAGGTTAGAAAAGGATTTCAATAGTTCATAAATGACTAACATGGATAACAAAACAATTCATGTAGAATTTGATCAATCCATATTAGAAATGGGTTTTTTTCTTCACGAATCACGAGCATTGAGTCTTCCATCTGAGCACACCCAAAAAGACATGGTGCCTCTTGAGCAATGCCACGTTGTACTCTTAGTTGACCTCTGAGATCTCTCCCATGGGTAAAATTCCACATGATGAAAGCTTTGATTTTCTCTGGAATTTGCCATCTCCAAATGAGCTTCTACACATTATCCTCCTGCCTAGAAGTAGCTGCATGTAAAAATTTGTAAGCTGATTTAATACTAAAACAACCATCCGTGGTTGGGAGCCAGAAGTGTTTGTCCTCTCCTCTCCTCACATTAGGTGGGTGCCCTCTAATTAAGTGACCAATGACTTCCTTAGGAAACTAACCAGCAAGTTTCCCCATGTCCCAGTTACCCCTTGTGTCCACATAGTCTGTCACCTTCTCTTTTTTATCCACTAGATGTTCAAACCCCGCCACAAGCTTAATTAGGGGAACATTGAGCTCAAACTAGTTATCATACCAAAACGAGGTTGTTTCCTCATCTCCAATTTTCCTTCTTACTCCCTCTTTGAACCTTCTCCAAACCGCACATATGCTTCTCCACGTGAGAGATGAACTGGCTCTCTTTTTAATTTTAGGGATGAAAAGATCCTCACAGTTGTAGTTATTTTGTAGCACTTTTACCCAAAGAGCCTCTTTATCTGTTATGAGTTTCAAACAAAGCTTCATGACAAAGGCTTGATTTTGTTTCTTCAAGTTCTTAATCCCCAAACCACCCTCCAGTTTCTCTTTCGTGACCTATTTCCAAGATAAGAGATGTAGCTTCCTTTGGCTATCTGCTTCCCCCCATATGATCTTATCCTTTTTGGTGAAGCTTCCATTTCCCTAGTGGAGATTATGCTCCAATGCCTACAAAATTTTTGTGAAGCTTCAGGCCAGAAGATGAATAAGGAGAAGACAAAAGTTTACTTCTCTAATAATGTGCATTTCTCTAGAGATCTTGATCTAAGCCAAAGGTTGGGAGTTGGACTTACGGGGGACCTAGGAAATGCACATTAGTCACAAGAATGTGTAACCTCATGGGCTATAATGATATTATCACAGCTCTGATGACCTTCGATAAAGCTACACTGGTGATTCCCCACTACTTTTCTCATTATCCTTCGCAGGCAGCCACTTATGATCTTAGTCACTATTTTGTAGCTAACATTGTAGAGAGATATTGGCCGAAAATCTCGTAGTGTTTTAGGGTTGTCTACTTTTGGAATGAGGACCAAGTTAGTCTTGTTGATCCGATGAACTTCGCTAGGATTTTGGTAAATGTCCTTTGCTAATTGGTAAACTTTGCTTGCAGTTAAGGACCAAAACACTTGGTAGAAGAAGGCTTGAATACCATCCGGGTCGGGAGCTTTGAATCCCCACAGGTTAAACACTGCTATCTTAATTTCTTCATCATCAAAGCATCTCTGAAATATCACTCTATCATCACCCGGCAGTTGGGGAAAGGTGCATAGAGTATTAAAGTTTCTGATCTGCCCTTCTCTGATCTAAATAAATTCTCGTAATACTCCAATGCCATACTCTTCAAAGCCTGTTGGTTTGACACCCAATCACCCTGAATATTCTTCAGACAATCCACCCTATTTCTTCGACGTCTAATAATTGCAGAGGAGTGAAAGAAATTGCTATTTCGGTCGCCCTATTTGAGCCAGTTACATCTTGACTTTGAAACCAAAGAAGCTCCTCTTGAGCTAGGACCTTATTGTATTCTTTCCAAAGTTCCCTTTCAGTGGTAGCTAGCTGCTAAGAGTCTATGATATTTTGCTCTTTCAACCCCTTCAATCCTTCTCATAAGGGTCCTCTTTTTTGCTGGGATATTTCCTACTCTTTTCTTGTTCCATTCAATTGACGCTTTCGTATTTTGATATATAATTTGATCCCAATTACCTTGACTCCAGCTTTGTCGCACAACATCTATATAGTCTTTTTTGAGCACCCAAGTTGCTTGACACTGGAAGTGAGGCCTAGGTTATCGGTTCATTGAGTTTGGGTCACATTTTAGGAGGAGGGGTTGATGATTTGAACCAAACCGGGGTAAGTGGTGGACCTTGGAGAAAGGAAGTAGTCTATTCCATAGCACACTCTAAATGCCCAATCAATTTTTTCCTTAACAACATTCCTTTCCCAAGTATAATGATCCCCAACATGGTCGATTGGGATCAATTGGCACTGAGAAATGCATTCATTAAATTGCTCCATGGAAGTAATAGCCGGAAGTCCACCCCCACCTTGTCTTCAATTGATAAGTAAGCATTACAATCACCTATAACCACCCAAGGGTTAACCATTGTCTCTGCCATGCATTTCAGATCTGATCAGAGGTTCTGCCTTAGTGCTGGAGTTGTCTCAGCATATACACATGAAAGATCAAAGTTTACATTTGTGTTCCTATCAGTCACACTTACATGCAGGAATTGAGTAGTTGATAACAAGTAAGATACTGAAATTGCATTTTCATTCCAAAGAAGACATATTCCCCTAGCATATACAGTACTTTCTACTCTAATCCAATTACTGAACCCCAGTTTATTAACTGTTAGGTTAGCCTTTTCTCCACTAACCCTCGGTTCAAATAGCATTACCAAATTAACATCTTTACCCCTAAGCAAATCTTGAAGTATCCCTGGAAAGGTTCTTGAGGCAGCACCTCTACAATTCCAAGCAACTAAATTCATTAAAAAAATAATAAAGTCGGAAAAGCAGACTTATAGGTAATAGGGTTATTTGTCCCTATAACCTGTTGTGAAGTCTCCCCCCTCCTCCTGTAACATCCCAAAATTTACAAGATAGATATAAGAAATTAATTATGTTTTAGGGATATTATTAAAATATTAAAAAGTATTAAAAATAAATAAATTTATGATATTAGGTATTTTTAATAATTTTAAGGCTTATTTTATTTAGGAAACAAAGAATGATTAATTAGAAAATAAAATCTAATTTGGGAAAAAGAGATAATAAGAATGTAGTTGACGTCTTAGAAATGTATTTAGGAATTAAAAAGCCTTATAAATAAATTTATGAGGCCCAGTATATTTTTAATAATTTTTAAGAGTTATTTTCTTTATTAGTTAAGAACAATAGTTGGGAGATAAATTTAAATAAGGGGATATTTAGAATCTTGAAGTATTGGTTATTAATTAAAAAGGCTTATAAATAAATTTAGAAGTTAAAGTATATCTAGAAAAATTATTTTGGGAACAGATTTAGGTATATTTCTAAATGATAATGATAAATAAAATTATGATTTAAGAGAAGAATAGAAAATAGGAAATTAAAAAGACAATATCTGCCCCTAGTTGGAAAATATCCTCAATTAAAAGTAAAGGGCAGGATAGTAAAATACCTGATAAAAATAAATATCAGTCTTCCCTTTTAATTACAACCACACACGTGTCACTGTTCTACCTTCTTCTCATCTCTTCTCAAACACTCCCTCTCTTTCCACGTGCACACACGTACAATAAATAAAAAAAAAAAGAAAGAAAAGAAATTGAAATTATATACTCCCTCTGCCGAAATATACACACATACACAACACTTCACCACTCTCTCTCACCGACTCTCACCTCTCACTCTCGTCTCCCTCTGTTCTTCGACTCCAGCAGCGGCGGACGGCCAAATCGACGGCGGGCAACGGCGGGAAACGTCCGAGAAGGTTTAAGCAACTTGAGGTAAGCTTTGATTTCTTGTTTTCTTCTCTTTCTGGGCGCGAGACTGAGCGTATATTGGGGGATGGATCAGAATTTTTGAATGGTTTTTGGGACTTATGAAATTATGGAAATGTTGCTTGAAGCTTGTTCTTGGTTATTTAAGTATTGATTTTGGAAAGGAAGTGTATTAGAATCAAGATTTTCGAATTTCTTCCTCCCCTGCTACTGTTCATCGACGGCAAGAACTTGGGGATTTTGAGTATTTGTTGTTTCTAAGCTTAACTAATGGTAATTAGAAGCAAGTTTAAGCTCATGAAATAGATTGGTTGTGGATTATTGAGGATTTGGGAAATTTTGGATTTAATTTTTACTCCCCTGTTCCTGCGTTTCTGCTCGGCCAAGAAGAAGAAAAATGTCTGGACTGAAACATACACTAATTGGAAGCTAGAATGGATGTTTATGTGTGTGAATTGAAGAATCCTTGATTTGTTTGCTTTGTTGCTCTTCCCTGTTCTTGTTCTGTTCTGACCGAGAAGGAGAAATGGGATTTTGGAGTTGCTTGTTTTGTTATTTATTCCTTTGGATACAATCACAATGTAATAAGAGGAATAGATGGAATAGAGGTGATTGCATTGACTATAGAATTCTTGTTATTCTTGCTTCAGTTCTGTGCAGTCAGGGAAAAAGGAAAGAGGAGAAAAAGAAATATGACCATTGATGTGTTTTGCTTTTGGAAAATGAATTGAAATTGTTTACTTATAAAGGAAGGATATTGATTGGATTTATTGAGTTAAATTAGTGTTAAGATTGAATCTTAAACTAAGATGGGATTAGGCAGATGAAGGGAGTTGATTGGTGATTAATTGGATGATATAAGAGGAATTGTTATTGTTGTTGATTAAAGGGTTAGGTACTAAAAGTTAGAAATTTTAATTGTCTTGGGTGCTGGCTTATGGGCAAAGGAAGGGAAGTAATGGTGTTAGTTGATGGGAATTGATTTAAGAGAATTTGGGAACTTAATTGGTTTAAAATGTAATGTGAGTTGCATTTGTAGATTGTTGATTTGTCATTGGTGTGAGGGTAAGAGTTGAATTCTTTTGGATTATTATTTTAAAGATTGTAAATTAAGATTGTACTAGCAATTAGGATAAGATTAATGAGGTAGAAGGAAATTTATTAGTAAATTCATTTCTTAAGAATTTCCAAGGATTAGGAAAGCCTCAAGTTGAATGTAAAGACTAACAAGTGGTAGTGAATATGAGTTCATTGAATTATTAATTGATTACTAAGAAAGATTAGTTAATATGAAATAATAAGAGGTACTTTTGTGCTTATGTTTTGTATTGCATATACTAATTTTATTTGTGTGTATATTATTTTGTGTTTGTGCAATATGTGTTAATAATGGTGTGATTAACCATTTATTTAGAAATTAAGAATTAATAGTATTAGAAATAGAAAAGGGTAGTACAATAGGACTGTGAGAGCCGTTTAAATTATTATACTTAAGTTTAGATATTAATGTAATATTCTATATTATAAATACTTATAGGACAAGATAGTGGGACTGAATTCCCAGAGTACGTAGAAGAGAAGAAGTACAGTAAAGATTAAGCTCAAGAATCAGGTAGCAGTTTATTTCATTACAGTAAAATAATTGCATGTATTATTTTGTAATATCTGTTTCAAATTTACATTATGCATGAAGGTGATAAGCCTTGTTAATTCCTGCATAGTTATTTATGGAGTACTCCAGGCTTAGGTGGGTCGCTCCCCCTTTGCCAGATCAGTTAGTTATAACTTTAAATGTTATAACGAGAAATCCTGCAGGTGAGGCCTCCACTAATTAACGAATATATTGTTAATGTGGCTGGTAGAGATTGAGCGCAGGAAGTATGTATAATTGTTTTATTTGTTCAGGTTTATGAAATTAATACATGTCAATGCTAGCATGATAATATAAGTTAATGAAAGAAACTGCTATTGGGATTTCCAATCTCACCCCATTCCCCAAACATTTTTCAGTAACGCAGGTTTGGAAGAATCTAGCTGGGAGATAGTAAGATGATTAAGATGAGGCAGAAGTGCTAGAAGAAGTTTAGAAGAAGAAATTAAACTTTATAATTTGAAAAGTAAGATTATTTGTATATGATGTAAAATTAAATTATTAAATTATCAGTAAAAAGTATAGAAATTAGAACTGCATAAATTTATTAAGGAATTTAAATTCCCTAAGTGTTATGAATTATTAATAGACATCGGAAAATGGTTAGCATACTTTTAATTGTTTTATTAACCACTTTATTTTACAAAAAGTTTTAAGTGGTTCCAATTTGTCTGAAAAGCCCATTCCAACCAACAGAGGGTTGGTCTAACGTTTTAAAAGAAAAGTTTAAATTTTTACGTATTTTTGGGCTTTTGACATTAAAAAGTGGTTATAATTCAATTAAAATGTTATATTATAGTAGTAGAATTCCAGACGTTACACTTCCTCTGCTTCTTGGGTCTTAAACTATTGGTCTGCCATGTCAACATTCTCCTTATCAAAACTGAGTTCCCTTACTAAGCTTAGTGGTTCTGGAGGCTTTGTTGGTAATCTGCAGCTGAGAGATGGAAGTCAGTGGTCTCCCCAGCCTTGTGGGGGACCTTCTTCAGTCTCCAAGGTGTGGATTGGGTCAGGTGAAACCTTAGGAATGAAGCTGGACAACTAAACACAAAGAAGGTGTTGTGGCCAAAGTTATTCGGCTACATATGTTGGGATATATGGGTAGACAGGTGCAACAGGTTATTTAATGAGACCAATCGACCTTTGATGTGTAATGCCCAGGGAAGCCCACTAGGTTCTACTTGAAGTGGACGACTCAGTGCTAAAAGATGGACATTGTAGCTACGATGGTATCGTGTGAGATGCTGAGAGAAGATAGATCCAAGGTTTCTATTTTAAACTTATTACAGTACCCCTAATGATAGCAGAGCTACTAGGTGTAATACTTACTTCCTAAATACACTTTTAAATACATTTTAAGTCCCAATCGACCGATTTCAAAACCGATTTAGAACTATGTTAGAAAAAGGAATTGACTAATAAAATACTAACATAGTTAGAAAAATTTTTTCCATAAATTTCTAATTATATAAATTCCACATGCTAACCATGATAGGAAAAAGAGGATTCCAAATGAAGAACACTCTATCATGGTTAGAAAAATATTTAACATGATTAAAAGAAATATCCATGTTAGAAAAAGAATTTACCCTAGGAGAAATTGCATGGCTAACATGGATAATTAAAATCGACCGAATTACGAAATCTAATCCTCAAGAGAAATTATAAATCCAAACAGTTTAATAAACGATTAAATAACATAAGTCTACCGGAACTAGGACTAGTCCCCAGAACACCAACATAATTAAACTGAGATACCATGCAAAAGTCCGTAACTCAAATTAAAAGACAACAATCTTGAAAACAAAGCGGAAGCACAATTACATGCATGAACCTAAAATGTGGCAATAAATTCTGTCCTGCTGGCCCAGAAACTCACTATCTTAGCGAAAAGTTCCTAGATCCTTCCCTTGGTTGCCTACTGTGTCGCTAGGACTTGCAAAAAGTGAGATAAAAAGGGGGTAGACCCACGTAACCACTAACTACTCGCCTATGTGCGGCATGTGCTAGTAAGGTGTTCAGTGGAGCATTACTAGATATACATCAGACTGAAACGTATGACAGGTACCAGATAAATGCATAATAATATCCAATATCCCTTTCCAAACCTTCTCAAATTATCAATCAGTATGCAACAATTTCTCAAATGTCATTCACATAAAATAATACCAAAATCATAAATCACAGTGTATCACAAAAATCACCGATATCATATTACGGTCCAGTAGGGACTCACAACCCTCGCTTGAAACTGGGGGTGTTCTCCCTATTATCGTCTTTATTTTCTATTAGTCCTTGTGAGCCAGCAAGGAACCTCATCGCGCGATGGCATTTTATTTAATTAACCGGTATTAAATACACAATCACCACAATCAGATCACAACTGTATGCAACACAAACAAATATAAGGCACAAGGCCCGTCCAGTAATTCTTTAAAATCTAATCATGCAATAACCTTTAATGTATAATATTGTTCCAAATGTGACAATACACATCTTCATGCTAGTTAAAAGTACATACTCCACTAAACAGGTTATATTATAAAATAAGCTTTCAAAATTCATGTTCATCAAGACTACGCAAACGAGCAGAAGTAGTTACCTGGTAGCCTGCACTGATCTCACAACAGTGCAGCTTCCCCCGTGCCAACTCAGCACAATCAGACTCTACACGTATATTCATACAATACAATCACTATTTAATAAAAGCAATCACAAGCCATAGATTAAATTCCTAGCAACTCATTCTTACTTCTATTAATTTCTATTCTTAGCCTTTCTTTATTCCACCACAACCATCATTCACCACTAATTCTAATTACCCAATTCAAGCCTAGGTATACCTTTTCAATTATTAACTGGTCATTGCTTAACCTCAACAAATCCCTTCATCATTCCACAATTAATTCCTTAATCTTCCTTATGCAAATTCTTCATATTCAAGCCTAAGAGATAACCCAATTTTCACAAATCAATTCATACACCAAATCGTTGAGTCCAAATGATCTCTTAGTTTCCATAATTTCAACTCAAATATCCCAACTCATAGATTTCTTCCATTAAATCAAGCTTAAAGCTACTCAGATCAAGAAAAATCACCCATAAAGATCAAATCTATCCCGATTAATTCCTTTAACACCTTTAATATACCTAAATAAACCAAACGATAAACCATAATTCATTACCCAAGTAGTAATTTTCGAAATCTTTCATGAATTCTAAGTTTTTCAATTATGAAAATGATTTTAAATTCTCAAATCGCTCAATAAACAAATTTAAACCCATAAAATTAACCTGCTAATTCATCTTAACAAATCCATGGTCACTTATTATCAAAACTCAACTCCTACTTCATCCCTGAGCCCCAATATTTTGCTATAATAATTCTAATATCACTGTCATTGGAAAGATAAAATTACAAGTAAAAACTTTCATGAAGGATGCTAAGTCAAAAGAAGTGATTTTCGTTACCTAAATCATCTGTAAAACTCACCTAAATTAGATCAATGGCCACGACGCTGTTCAGCGAAGAAGAAGACGAAATAATCCTTCAGCGCCGCAAACGACAAGACTAATCACTAAGGGGATTGGCGCATATGTTTTATATATAACCAAAGTGCGGGCCCATTATTATTTTATTATTTCATTTATTATTATCATTATAATTTTCTTTCTTATTTATTGATTTACTATTATATATATACACGCATCTTTTCAAACTAAATTTTAATATTAATTTAATACTCTCCTATAACTTAGATAATTAGCTATGGACCCTATCCAAATATTTTTGTTGTTGTACAATATTCAAATTATTTTAAAAAAAACTATCTTTAAAAAAAACACTTCCAATACTTTTTTTTTAATCACATCTAACTCTCTCTCTCTCTCTCTCTCTCTCTCTCTCTCTCTCTCTTTTTCTTTGAGTATTTAAGAAATTTTTCCCTAAATTCTCAAAGTCAAAAATTATTCTCTAGCTACTTTCTTGAATTGAAGGAGAAACTAAATTCCTAAAAATCCTCAAAACCACTCAGATTCCTCAAATATTTCATAATTCACCAATTTCCCTTAATTAAATCCTAACTATTTTAAGTCTACTTATTTAGTTAAACTAATCCTGATCGATTAATCTTAAATCATGTAGAAATTTGTCCTTCCCCACAAATATTTCCAACTAATATCTATAAAATCCTATAATTCAAATTTAATCTCAAATCCAACTTAAATCCTAAAATTCAAATTGGATCTCAAATTCAAATTACATCCTCCAATTCAAATTAAATAATTAATTATCTTTCTTAAAATAAGGAGAGTACTAAGCCCTAAAAATCCTCAACAAACCTCAATTTCCCATAAGATAGTCATAATTTCCCGAATTTATCATTTAAACCCTAAATAAAAATCATTAAACCTTAATTAATATTTCAAGATGTTACACTAGGCATATTGTTGGGATACAAGTTATAAGGATGTCGTAGTTGCTTGTGACTATGCAGAGACTATCTCACTGAAAGGGTGTCCAAGCGATTACCTTTTTAATGATATAATAACTGATATTAGAACTTTGTTGGCTAGGGATTGGACAATATCTATAAATCATGTAGGTAGAGATAATCTTAGGTTAGTAGACAAGTAGCAAAATTAGCTCATAGCTCTCTAGATAGTTGGTGCTTTCTTGATCAACCCGCACCTCACCCCAATGAGGTGGTGGTTGATAAAGGAATCGGTTAGATACTAATGCTTTTGCTGTAGCCTTTATTTTTATGGGTTAAAGGTCATATTTGCCCCTGAAGTTTGCACGATGGATCATATCTGCCCCTGAAGTATTTTTGGGCCCAAATGTGCCCTCGAAGTATGAAAATGGATCATATTCGCCCTTCAGCCGTTAAAAAGCTCACATTGACCGTTAAACAGTGGACGTTGACCGTTAATATTTTAACGGCTGAAGGGCGAATATGATCTATTTTCATACTTCGAGGGCACATTTGGGCCCAAAAATACTTCAGGGGCAAATATGATCCATCGTGCATACTTCAGGGGCAAATATGACCTTTAACCCTATTTTTATTTAATGAATGTTATCCAGTTCTATTAAAAAAAGAGTTTTTCTGAAATAAGCGCCATCATGGATATTAAAAATTCACCCAAATAAAACCAATTTATCCATGTCAGGTAAGATTCATCTAACATGGATATTAAAAATGTAGTAATTATTCACATCAAGCTATTTAAATACTTTTGTTGTATATCATGATAGAAAAGAAAACATCTATCATGGTATTTAAATTATCATATACCATGAAAATAGTTCCCTGTAACTGAAACATCTCACAAAACAAATATAAATTATGCATACACTATCCATTCACCATCACAATCATTTTAAAACATAAGTAATTATGCTAATGATAAACCCAATAGTTCCAAATCCAAACATATACTCTATCACAACCAGAGGCCTCAGGCTTATTTTTCGGACTCAGTAAGATAATCAAAATAAATACATTCATCTATAATCTCAAATGGAATCATGTGGAAGTGGAAAGTAAAGCATGCCTAGGCTAAGTGTATTGTAATATACACATTACCCCCTACATAAAACCAATAGTGACCTCACAAATCAGCGAGTGTCCGTTGGTTCCTTCCCTTCGCGTCTACCTTCGAGCTAGAACTTGCAGCTGAAAAGTAACTAAATGAGACAAAATCCTATTAACACTTATTCTTCTTATGTTGTCTACATGAATAAGAATGTGTCAACATTATTAAGTGAAGCATTCAATAATAATCATATTTCACAAGTACAAGAGATAAAATGTCCAATAATAAAATTTTATCATATGTCTATTTACTTCTTTAGCAATAAGTAAATGGAACCAAATATACACATTGATACATCAGTAAATGGAACCAAATATAGACATTAGTACATCAAGATATGCATACAACTCCAAAACAATCATAAATCATGCATATAATCCTCCAAAGAGGGAACACACACTTTGTGCCAGAAGGAAGCCACTAAAACCAGACTTCACCATCGTTACAACATCCGATGAAACCAATCAACTCTAACCGTGAGCCGTCAAAACCAGACTCCACAACCGAACAGAAGCCAATGAAACCAGACTTCACTGTCTGTAGTCCCCATGGGACATAAACCCAAAAAGTAACATGATGGCCTTCGGATACCTCATCACGTTATGGGGGTGAAAACATTCTCATACCAAACACCACTATAAACCAACAACAATATAAAGCAACAACAACATACAAATCATACTTACACAAGTTGGTATTCAAACAACATGCTATGTTCCACATTTAATCATGCATATTCAAGTACAACCACGTTTACAATTGCAATTATCATTATTCAACAACATATTACCATCACAATACCAAAATCCAATGCATGCTATTCTCAATTAATAGAGTAATAGAGTAAACATTCATTGCTACCCATATCTATTGGCATACCAACCCATGTTCCACAATCTCATCCAGCAGTGGAATTTACCAATTCATCACATACAATTTAAGACAAGGAAGTGGTTACCACTTTGAAGTCAACCCAAGAATTACCATAAGTGGGCCCCTATGCTCAATGTAAAGAACCAACATCTACAAATAATATTATCACACATATACCTAATTAGTAACTAATCAAGTGTAACAATTCATAATTTAGGGACTTGATGCTACCAAAATTTAAATAAAGCTCCGCAAGTGTATGGCCGAAGAAATAGTAAAATGGCAAATCAAGGTCGATCCCATAGAGACTCAAAACAATTGATAACTAGGTATTAAATCTCCTATTTTTTTGTTTAAGTTGAGTGAAACAGGAATGAATTCAAACGAGGGAAGAAAATTTTTTAAGATCTAATAAAAAACACAAACTTTCATACAGATTAAATTCAAGAGTTAAATGAGCAACATAGAGTCACTAATCCACTGTTTGCTCTTTAGATTTTATTCCCACTAAATTAACTATGCTTTAACTTAATAGCTAATCTAGAGTACTAGTGTCTATAAATGCATGTCCGTCCATTTATATCCTCATCTAGATTAATTATGCAATGTCTTACACAAATTAACTAGATGCAGTTTATATTGGTAACACTCTACTTTGACTATGCGGAGCTTCTAGTTATATGTTTATCTTAGACGCAAATTAGATTAAAAATCAAATTCCACATTATTTAATCTCATGATCTATTTAAAATTCCCTCCGTCAAGTTCAATTCTAAATTCCCAAAACATGTTCAATGGTGGCCAATCACTAAACAATAATAATTAGAAATAAGATTAAATAAACTAAATTAAAATTAAGTATAATTAATATGTGAGAAAAATCTCTAAATCATAGACAAGTTCATAATAGTCTAGGTTGCAAAAGAAAATTAGCCACACATGCTTCCCATCAAAATCATCTCAACAAAATTAGAGTCAATCTCCAAAATCATAAAGGAAAATGTAAATAAGAACCATAAAATGCTCCCACTTATTTGATGCCGAGAATCACAGATGACGAAGACGATGAACAGTGGCAATTCTCCACCCTTCCTGTAGCGTGCTCTGTGTGTGTGTGTGTGTTTATGGTTGAAAGAATTAGCTCTTTAAACAGTGCTCCCCTTTCCTTTTCTTCTCTTGTTTCTGTGAATCAGCTTGTCCAAGAAGATTAGATTAACACTATGCTTGGATGAGAGGAAAAGTTGGGACGAAAGAAAATGGGGGGAGAGAAAATGGAGAGGAGAGAAAAGTGAGGAGAAAATGTTATCACTCACCTTGCTTGGATGGGTGAGAGAAAACAGGGAGGAAAGAAAATGAATAGATATTTGATAACTAAAATACCCTTACATCTATATTTAAAATTCTTTTTAAATATAGATGTTTCACTCACAAAAAATTTTATTTTAAAAGATAAAAAGTAATTTAAACTTAAATTCGATACTAATTGTTACCTTTTAAATATAAAATAGCAAGTGATTTTGTTAAAAAAATTAAATATATTACAAATAAATTATAATTATCCAATATTATTACCAATTAATAAAAATGGAAATTTAGAAAGTATTATAACAAAATAATGAAACAACCCTTTTAAATATTAATTATTTGTTTGTTTAAAAATAAACATAATACGTGTGCAACTGTGCCTGCAGTCTAAAAAATCGTGTGTTGGAAAAAAAATCGTGCAACTGTGCAAAATTAAACAATTGAAGAATTTTATCAGAAAAAAAAGAGAAAGAAAACAGGTGCTGCAAAAAAAATCAAAAAAGAATAGAAGGCAGTGATGCAAAAGTAGTAGGGATTGAACAAAAGAAAAAGTACTAGGAGAAGGGCAAGTGTGGCAATGTGTTTTCTTCTCCAAAATCTCTCCACTTGTGGAGAGAAAACTTGGGAGGAAAATGGGACGTGGGGCCTACCTCATTTTCCTCCGGGTCAATTGCATAGAGGTCCCAAGTAAGAGAATTAATTTCAGAAATGTCCCAAGGAGTTGTTAATGACAACTATTAACAACTGCAATAACCTTAGTTAACAAGTGAAGGAGTTGTTAATGGACCTATCTGAAATTAATTCTCTTACTTGGGACTTATGTGTAATTCTCCCTTTTTCTCCCCACTTTTCCTTCCTTCCTCATTTTCTTCTCTATCCAAACAAGGGAAAATGTCTTTCCTTCCCTCATTTTCCTCCCTACTTTTCTTTTCTCCCCCATTTTCCCTCCATCCAAGCAGACCCTAAGTCTCTCAATTGCTCCTTAGTTGAAACGGTGCGTAGTGATCCATTGCCACTTTTCTTTTCTTTATTTTTTTTATTTCCTTTTTTCCAAAACTGCCAAATTCAACCAAATAGTTAAATAAGATCCAGGAAAATCTTATGCCATCAAACTCATACCTTATATTTTTATTTTCAATTATTCTTATTTATTTTCACTTTCGTATTTTAATTTTAAATAAGATAATTTAAAAGAAATTCCCAAACAATCTCTCAAATTGGTATCTTCTCAAATCACACCAAAATCTCTTTATCTTTAAATTGATGACTCCGCAAATTAATAAAATATATATGAAAATCCACTAATTATGGGGAGTCATCTCACCCCCACACTTGTATCAAACCTTGTCCTCAAGATTTCAAATTGTAGAACAAGAACAACCAATAAGACCATGGAATCAAGACTTCAAAAGTGAACATTACACAATTTGAAACAATTCTAAAAAGATAAATCACAATAGGATATCCCTCACTGGTCAAGTGTTTGCTCTCTACTGTCAAGATAATTAGGGCTTGTGTTTCACTCAATTCCACCTATTACACTCATATACCACAAGCTTGTTTATCATCTCCATCTCCACTATTCTATCACATTGCACAAACAAATCAAAAGTACCTTCAAGGGTTATAATGAATAAGGTATGATGATGAAATGAAATGAGTGCTAAACAATTTTAATTATGATGAAGAGAATGAAAGAATCCCATATGGAAGCACACTTATTGAACACCATAATTTCTTTTTTTTTTTCCTAATATTCTTTTCTTTTTCAAACCTTTTTTTCATATATTTTTTCCTTTTCTCTTTCTTTTTCCCCCCACACATTCACATAGTGCTATTTTTTTTTCTAATTCATTCACTCTTCTTTACATGAGTAACAGCGCTTACTAAAGTAATAGTTGATATGGAAAGAAAAATTGCATCAAATCAAACAAAGGGCTAATATATAAGCACTTTTTATTTAAAAAAAAATAAGGCTCAAATGGGGTGAAACAATAGAATGATGTGAAAGGGATGGCAATTTGACTAAACTGGTTATGAAAACGAAAGCCTTAATCACTTTTATGTATACAAAGGATTTTAAGTCTCAAAAGAGATTCAAAGCAAGTTCTAGAGATGAAATTGTATTAAATGTACTCCCTCTTGAAAGAATCAAATTAAGGCTCAAATTCCTCAATGGTCTTTTGACATCCTAAAGTTATCTACCTAAACCAAATTTCTTGCCTATTAACTAACATTCTAAAAAGATGAAATCAAATTCCATTATTTCAAGCTCAAATCATTTAACCAAAATCACACAGAAAAGAGCTTGAGGACATATCATTTAACATCAATGGTACCATAGACCCCCACACTTAATGTCACATTGTCCCCATTGTGAACATGTAACATGAAAAGTAGTAGGAAATAAGAATGCATCTATAAACAAGTGTAGAGATGACAAAAATTTCTCAAGTTCAACAGTTTCACCAACAAATTAACATAAACAAGTGCCATGACAATCAATTCTAGAGATCAATCACATGCAAGTATTAACCAAAATCATCACTCATTCCCAACAATATTTAAATGAATAAAATCACAGAAAAGTAGAAGAATACTCCCTTCCTTTTCTTGATATGCGTTCTTAGCTTATGATCCATTGCTAACAAGTTGAAACATCATCCAGGACTATAAAAATCCTACAAAATAAATACAAAATGTCAAACCCAAAATACCTTGGGTTGCCTCCCAAGAAGCGCTAAGTTTATAGTCTTTAACCAAATTATGTCAGAAAAGTATGGAGGCTGAGACAAACAATGCCAATATCCCATAGAAATCAATGTAGAAGTGTTTAGAACTTGCCCAGTCTGCACATAATAGCCCTTTTCATGCTATTCTTCTTAGCTACAATGGCTTCAAGAGGTTCTTCAAGAACACAACCAAATTTAGCTCGAGTGAACTTTTGCTTCACATTAACCTTTGCACATTGTTTCACTTTATTAGGAGGCTTCATCATTTTGTCTATACTGAATGTAATCTACTCATCACCGAGTCGAAGGATTATCTCTCATTTTTCAACATCCACCAGAGCTCTTGTAGTAGCCGGAAAGGCCTCCCAACAATGAGCTAAATCTTTTTATCTTCTTCAATGTCAATGACAATGAAATCAACAGGATAGATAAAAGATCCAACTTTCACCAGAACATCCTTAATTATTCCATAAGAGATACTTCTATCATCCAATTAGAGTGTAATAGTAGTAGGATCAACCTCTCCCAATTGAAGCTTATTAAAAATTGAAAGAGGCATAATATTCACAGCAGAACCCAAATCACATAAAGCACGGTCTTCAATTTATCACCAATTAAACATGGAATAGTGAAAGATCTAGGATCCTTACACTTGAAAGGGACATTAAGCTTCATGACACTGGTGAGCTCCCTTGTCAATGCTACAATTGCAAGCTTAGTAAAATGCTACTTCTTACTTAGCATATCTTTCAGAAACTTAGCATATTTAGGCATTTGTTTCAAAGCTTCTATGAAAGGAATGTTAATGTGTAATTGCTTGAACATCTCCAAGAATTTCTTGTATTTCTCATCAATTTCTTTCTTTTGGAATCTTTGAGGAAAGCAGAGGTGGCATCCATTTACTACTTTCATCAGTTGCCTTTTTCTTTGCACTCTCCTGTTTGGATTCATTATCCGCTTTCTCTGCATCTACTTCTCTAGCCCTTTGTGCATTATTTTCTTCACCATTAGAATCTGATAGCTTCTTTGAAGATTGTTGAATCTCTGGTAACTCTTTACCACTACTAAGAGTAATAGCCTTACGCTAAGCTTTTTCATCTCTACTAGGATTAGGCACTGTATTACTTGGCAAATCCCTTTGTTGTAATGCATGTACAACCATGGCAATTTGTCCCATATGCACCTAGAGATTCTTGATAGTTGCATCAGTGGCAGCTTGATCTTGAATGCTCTTCATTTGGATACGCAATAGTTAAGACATCATTGCCTCTAAATCAGGATTTGGGTCTTAAGTAGGAATAGCTCACTTTTCCAACTGATAGAATCCAGGAGTTGAAATTTGCTTTGCTCTAGAAGTTGATGCTTGATTTAGAGCTGCTCCATGATTTCAAGGAAAAGTTCGATTATTGCGCCACCCAAGATTGTAAGTATTGGAGTAAGGATTGTTTTGGTTACTACCATGGAAGTTTCTTGTATAATTCACGGGCTCTATTTGTTGAGAAATGAGGCATTGCCCATTAGTGTGACAATCCCCACAACACTCACAAGGAGTGTATGCAACTTTAACTCCCAAGTTACCACCACTGGCTCAATTGAGTATTCCTGCCTGTCACGCGGGCGACCCAAGTTCGATCCCCGGCAATGGCACCAAAAACTTGGTGCTACCAAAATTTAAATAAAGCTATGCAAGTGTACAGGATGAAGAAATAGTAAAATGAAGGTCAATCCTATAGAGACTCAAAACAATTGATAACTGGGCATTAAATCTCCTATTTTTTTACTTAAGTTGAGTGAAACAGGAATGAATTCAAACGAGTGAAGAAAACTTAACTA
The DNA here is from genome assembly GCA_037074515.1 of Mimosa bimucronata. Classification (NCBI taxonomy): domain Eukaryota; kingdom Viridiplantae; phylum Streptophyta; class Magnoliopsida; order Fabales; family Fabaceae; genus Mimosa; species Mimosa bimucronata. The sequence continues at coordinate 40,263,062 of CM073439.1, forward strand.
AGATCTAATAAAAAAACACAAACTTTCATACAGATTAAATTCAAGAGCTAAATGAACAATGTAGAGTCACTAATCCCCTGTTTGCTCTTTAGATTTTATTCCCACTAAATTAACTATGCCTTATCTTAATCAGCTAATCTAGAGTATTAGTGTCTATAAATGCATGTCAGTCCATTTATATCCTCACCTAGATTAATTATGCAATGTCTTACACGAATTAACTAGATGCAGTTTACATTGGTAACACTCTATTTTGACTATGCAGAGCTTCTAGGTATATGTCTATCTTAGACGCAAATTAGATTAAAATCTAAATTAGATTAAAAATCTAATTCCATATTATTTAATCTCATGGTCTATTTAAAATTCCCTTTGTCGAGTTCAATTCTAAATTTTCAAAACATGTTCAATGGTGGCCAATCACTAAACAATAATAATTAGAAACAAGATTAAATAACTGAATTAAAATTAAGTATAACTAATAAGTGGGAAAAATCTCTGAATCACAAACAAATTGAAAATAGTTTAGGTAGCAAAAGAAAATTAGCCACACATGTTTCCCATCAAAATCATTTCAACAAAATTAGAGTCAATCTCCAAAATCATAAAGGAAAATGGAAATAAGAACCATAAAATGCTCCCACTTATTTGATGCCGAGAATCACAGGTGAGGAAGACGATGAACAGTGGCAATTCTCCTCCCCCCTGCGGCGTGCTGTGCGTGTGTTTATGGTTGAAAGAATTAGATCTCTAAACAGTGCTCCCCTTTCCTTTTCTTCTCTTGCTTCTGTGAATCAGCTTGTCCAAGAAGATTAGATTAAGTCTCTTGGTCCTTAGTTGAAACGGTGCGTAGTGATCCATTGCCTCTTTTCTTTTCTTTGTTTTTTTTTATTTCCTTTCTCTAAAACTGCCAAATTCAACCAAATAATTAAATAAGATCCAGCAGGAAAATCTTATGCCATCAAACGCATACCTTATATTTTTATTTTCAAATATTCTTATTTATTTTCACTTTCCTATTTTAATTTCAAATAAGATAATTTAAAAGAAATTCCCAAACAAACTCTCAAATCGGTATTTTCTTAAATCACACATCAAAATCTCTTTATCTTTAAATTGATGACTCCCCAAATATAATAAAATATATCTGAAAATCTACTAATTATGGGGAGTCATCAGGACTTGGTTCCTACGAAGCCCCTGACGATACTTTGGGTGATAATTATAATTACACGGCTATATTAAGTTAGTTTAACTTATATCTAGCCTATTACTCACATTCATCCTCAAGCATACAGATTCAATTCCCAAACCACTGCTCTCTTCAATTTCACTTAACCTTTGTATTTTAGTCTAGAAACATTCCATTTTTTTAAACCCCTCGTGAGATTTTCAACATCCTTTAACTTTAATTTTCACAATAGAATTTAATATCAACTTTAGCCAAACGAAACCTGAAACTTTAATCCACTTACTACCCAAGATAGCCACAAGCCAAATATGCCTCTTGTTCATTCATCTTACTGACAAGAATCAACATTTAACCATTAGAAGAAATAGAGCAAGGGCAGAAACGAAACTAAAAACGCCAGAATTAAAGCCCCTTTGACCTCATTTAAATGGCAAATTGATTTGATTTAAGTCAATGCTCAAGGAAAAGAAGGCGCAAGAAAAACAACTTAATTCAATACCTCAAACATATCCAACTATCAAATACACCAATCATACTCCAATTTGTTCTTAGATGTCATAAATATTTACTAGTTGATTCAAAACCTTTTGCTAATACTTAACTAAATCCCATACTTGTTCAAAATAGAAACCTTAACTTGTGAAAATTCCTTAATAAAACTGTTAGGAGGTTCAAATGGCAACTCTTGATTAGTTTAAACATGTAGGTAGAGGGTTTCTAATCCCACTCAAGTCACCAGAACTCATATCTTAGATTAAGAATTTAAAAACAATTCAATTCTTCCTTAACCATGATAATTTCTAAATCAATCCTCAAGAGTTGGATCATAACATTCAATATCATCATTCCTCTAAAACTCAGACCTCAATTTGACCTTTGGGATCATAAATCAGTGACTATAACATACTTTCAAAACCTGAAACTGTTACAAGTTTTAGTGCCTGGAGAACGATACTTCAAATAGAAGTATTATATGAGTCTTGCCTCTTTCTTCAAAAATCCTAACTCGAAATCCCCTTTCCTTGATACTCCCTAACTAAGACCCAAATTCATATAATTTAAATCTCTACATCGAGAAATCAAAAACTTTAAAAATTGAAATTTCAATCATCATCTTCACTAAACATTAAGCTAGTTCCAAAAGGTGCCTTGAGGAACTCACAAATATCAAGAAGTTTTGTAGAACATATGATCATATAGTTCTTTCCATATTTTATGGTGTGGATCGGTCTGAAGTCCGTAACCAACAATCTAATTTTGGAGACGCATTTCGTGGTATAGAAAGAATTTCACCCACTAAAGATGAAGTGTCAAGGTGGAGGGCAGCTCTCAATAAGGCTGGGAGCTTTGATGGGTTTGTTGTGCCTAATTCCAAGTACAAGTAACAATTTTTCTTTTTGTTTTGCATTTTATTTATTTACAATTTTTTATGATATTTTGTTCATTTGTTGTGTGTCCCGAGAGCGTGAGATTGAGAGAAAGAGTACAATTTTTTGTGGCAATCTATAACGATTAGTTATTAAAAGATAAGTGTGATATTGATTCATAAAATTGATGTGTCGGGTGGACTGTTATATAGAAAAATTCTTTTTTCAATAAATGTTTTCAAGATAAAACTTATAGCAATCCAATAAGCATATAAAATATCACATTGTAACTCATTTATCAAGTGTTTTTCATTATTTAAGCTTTAAACAGATAACAAATTTAGGATATATACTACAGACACGTTACCTTTTATTCATGCTATATCTGTAATGGAATCTTAATTTATGTGACACAATTAACATAGATCTATGACTTTGTAATTGACTTTATCAATTTTAATTGGGCAAAGGTGCAAAAATGCCCATTTAGTTTGTCCAAGGTGTACCCAACACTGCGAAGTTTTTTTTGGCCTAAAAGTACCCACATAGTTACCGAAATGGGTCAAAAGTGCCCATGCAATTACCAAAATAAGTCAAAAGTACCCATGCCGTCAATATATACTCTTGGCGTTAAGTTGTTTAAAGTTAGGAAAAATAAAAGGTGCAAACGTACCCATGAAGATAGGTCTAAAGTGCACCCAACACCAGGAACTATTTTTTTGCCCGAAAGTGCTGACGCAGTTACAAAAATGGTTCCCTCAGTATCTATGCTATTACTTTACACATATTAGGTAGGAAAAATACACAAGAGGGGGTGAATTCGGTATTTCAATAAAATATTTTCCAAAACTTTATGTTCAAAATCAATTTTCAAAAATAGATAAGAAGGAAACAAAATTTTGAAATCTTAGATAAATGCTTGCAGATCAACTAGAGTATATGATAAACACTTAAGCTCACAGAAATTTAGAGAAACAAAGTATAAAGATTCGAAATCCTAGGAAAATACTTATAGCTCAAATTTTTCTCTGTAATTTCACTCATCATCAATCTTCCTTCATCAATGGATATATACAGGCCTTTGAGAATGCAAACGAACGTTATGCAAAATTTATTTAAGATTTCAACACTCTGTTTCTTTCCTTTCTGTTTTTTAAAATTAATTTTGAACTTAAAGTTTTGAAAAATATTTTATTGAAATACCAAATTCACCACCTCTTGTGTATTTTGTTCTGCTTAACTTGTGTAAAATAACGGCATAGGTACTGAGTGAATCATTTTTGTAATTACATCGGCACTTTTGGGCCCAAAAAAAGTTCATAGTGTCGGGTGCACATTGGACCAAACTTTATGGGTATTTTTGTATCTTTTATTTTCCCTAACTTTGAAAAACTTAATGCCCTTAGTGTATATTGATGGCATGGACTCTTTTGACCCATTTTGGTAACTACATGGGCACTTTTGACCCATTTTGGTAACTACATGGGTAATGATAACTCCCGGGAATTCATGTGATGTTAGCACATTTTCCTTGAGTTTTATTCAATCATTGATAAAATTTTGGATACTCAAGATAGGAAAATGTTCATTTGATTTTTGGTTGCACATCATTGTATATTTATGTAGATTTTGATTATCTTTGTAGTTAATTTCTTATGTTGTTTTATGTAATTTTTGTAGGAATAATTTGATGCAATAAACAAGAGATTTTAACCCTCCACCAAGCTCCCAATTGAACAAAAATAAGAAGAAGCCAGAGCAGCCCAATGAATAAAGAAAAAGGCAAGAAAACAGAGCAAAGGACCAGAATAAGTGGGACTTCACCGTGGCGAAGCCACGGCGAAACCCATGGAGAGCAACATCATCTTCTGCCCAGTTTTTGGTGTTCTCGCCGTCAGCTCGCCGCGGCAAAGCCACGGTGAGCTATACTTATTTCTGTCATTTTTGAACTTCGCCGCGGGCTCGCCGTGGTGAAACCCACGGCGAACATCGCGTTTTGCTGCGTTTTGACAGAAAACGATGGACTGAGTTAAATAAAAGGAAGGGTTTCGGGTTAAGCCCTTATTCTTCGACTTTTGGGGCATTTTGGGAGTGTTTTGTTCTGTTAGGGCTTGGAGCTTGGTGGGGATTTAGCTTGGGCTTGGAGCTTCGAAGAGATTTGGGCTTCCTCTCTTGGTTTATCTCTTCCATCTTCATTCTCTTCTCTTGTTTTGTTTTGTAATGTTGTATATATATGCTCCCATGGAGTTGTAGAACATGAGTAGCTAAAATACTTGTATTCTAGGATTATTTTGAACCCTTGTATGTATTGATTCTTGATTCCTCCTCTTATGTTGTGATTAATGATATCTATGTGCTTATTTTACTCTGTTCCTAATGCTTCTAAGTGCTTGATCACCATTTAGATGTTGGGTTCACTTGATTTAAGACTCGAGAGAGCTAGGTTGAGTGTAGAACTTGGGTAAAATAGTGCAAGAACCTGAAGTTTGCATGGATGGATGGTTTTGTTGGTAAGATAGAGATATACTTGCTAGCCTTGCATAGTCACATTAGGGTTGGAGCATGAGAATTGGGTCTTATTAACTTGTAGCAAGAGATTGTGCACTTAATAAGACTAAACACTTGTTCTTGACTTGAGAGAGCGTTCACAAGTATTCTATGAACCCTAGATTAGCACATGATTTCGTTGAGAGCTTCTTTGAGGGGAGGTTAACTGAGTTTTAAGAAGTACAAGGGGGATAGATAATCTTAGGACCCATTTTATCCCTGAAGTTGGAGAATCACTTGTTTATAGTTTTATTTTCATTTAACATAGGTTTATTTTCTTAGTTAATTTTCAATCTCAATATTTGTGTCACTCAAATTGGGCGAGAGTGTGATAATCATTGTTTGACCGGGTTTTGGACAAATCCTCGTGGGAACGATACTTTACTTACTACTTTATTACTTGATCCGACCCGTGCACTTGCGGCGCAGGGCGAACAGGTACTTTTGGAAAAAAAAACTTCGCGGTATTGAGTGCACCTTAAACCAAACTACATAGGCATTTTTGTACCTTCGCCCATTTTAATTCTATGAAGGTGTGAAGATGATGACATATTTAACTAGTTATCCATGTTAGACACTACTACAAAAAGTACTTTTAATGTCACAAATTTTGGGGGTTTTCACGTCACTTTTTCAAGGGACATTGAATCAAGTGACATGGAAAATAGACTTTTAACGTCACATAAACAAGTGACACAGAAAGTCAGAGAAACAACGTCACACATAATATTATGTGTGACGTTGTAAGTTGCTCGGAGAGTCACACATAATATCTTGTGTGACATGGTTTCCAGGAAACCACATCACACAAGATATTATATGTGACGTGGTTTCTTTTTTTTAAAAAAAAAAAAAGTTTTTAATTTTTCTATTCCCCGTTGATATTCAGCAATTTGAGAACAAAAACCTATTCAAACCAATTTACAAGACTTATAAAACATTTTGGCAAGTATGCAATATTTGCAGCAATTACAACGTAACAGCATTTGCAAACCAATTTACAATTGAACATTAAACATTCTATGGCAGACCAATTTACAAGACTTACAAAACCATTAAATATTCTATGGCATTTTTTGCAATTTACAATTGAGAAAAAAAGGCAGCAGATTTAATTATCAAGAAAAAAAAGGAAAAGAAGGAACCTGGATGAAGTGAAGCTGCGAACGGAGGCACGATTGAAATTGTTGAACCCGATAGGAGGAAAACAGAGCTGAAAAAAAACCTTGAACAAGTAAAAAAAAAGAACCCTATAGAAATTGAATATTTAATTACCAGAAAAAAAAAGGAAAAAGAAAAGAAGAAATGAACCTGCAGCTGGAGAGTGAGGGGGATGGGGGGCGGCTGGGGGGGAGCTGTGGGGGGAGGGAAGGGGGGAGCTGTGGGTTAGGGGGTGGGGGAGCTGTGGGCACCAGGGGGGAGTTAGGGGTGTTGGAGGGGGGAGCTGTGGGTGTTTGAGGGGGGGTAGGGGAGCTGAGGACACGGGGGGTGTGGATGGGGGAGAGTTGGAGCTGATGTTTTTGTTTTGGGGGGGTGGGGATGGGAGACAGCTGGAGTTGATGGTTTTTATTTTGGGGGGCGCGAAATGAAAAAATTAAAGTGGGGGGGCGGGAAATAAAAAAAAAGGAGGGGACGGGTTTTCCACGTCACACCAAAATTTTGGTGTGACGTGGAAAACAACTTTCAACGTCACACCACATTTTGGTGTGACGTTGAAAGTGGTTTCAATGTGGGAGGGGGGCGGGAAATGAAAAAAAAGAAGGGACGGGTTTTCCACGTCACACCAAAATTTTGGTGTGACGTGGAAAACAACTTTCAACGTCACACCACATTTTGGTGTGACGTTGAAACATTTTCCATGTCACACCAAAATTTGGTGTGACATGGAAAGTGCTTTTCAATGTCACACTTAATTTAAGTGTGACGTTGAAAAGTTTCAACATCACACTTAATTTTAAGTGTGATGTTGTTTCTTTCCTCTTTGTTTTTAATGTCACATTTTTAAATAAGTGACGTTAATTGGTGACATAAAAAGGGCTTTTTGTAGTAGTGAGACAAGCATTCACTTAACATGGATACTTAAAAGCACTTGGAATAAATCAGTAACAATCCATCCATCCAGAAATCATCAAATCACCACAAACCCAAATTTAAGTCACTCCTACCTCATTATAACCTCTTCTCTAATTCATAACTAGAATTCAAATAATCTCTGTTTCATTCCAACATACCATCCTCAAAATTCACCAATAATATATATATATATATATTCAATCATAACAATTCCCATTAACATCCAAGCAAAGCTGTTGGAAATGGACTGGTCCCAAACTAATAATAGTTAAAGGAATCCAAATACTACATCCTAATAGAAATTATACAATAAATCCTAAAATAAAAAAACAAGTTTATGTGGAAGCGTCACATATGCATAATCCTAAATATGGCAATACCATTTTGTCCCAATGGCCCAGAATTTACTTATCGTATTAGTGAGAAGGTTCTGAATCCTTCCCTTAACCGTCTACTCCACTCCTAGGACCTGCAAAATGTGAGATTAACAGGGGTTAGCGCTAAAACGTAACCACTAACCACTTATCCAGGTATGGTGTGTGCTAGTAATTAAGGTGTCTAGTGGAATAATACATATATACAAGGTCCCAAATCATGCTCATGTAAAAGATAAATGCACAACAGCAAAATGTATAACCTAAATTGTTCCAGATCATATGTTTCAATAGAAATACGCTGGTTCTAAAACAATACTTTCCAAATCCTCTACAAATTTATTTCGTTCCTCCGTAATAATATCAAAATCCCTAAATCATACTTTTCAAATCCTTTCCAAAATCATTCATCTCATCACAATCAACCATAAGCGATCATTCGCGACTCGCTCAGAACAAGCAGAACCAGCCGGAACTTTCTACCCGTCCATGGAATCGAAACATGTGAAACCAGCTGGGACTCTTTACCCGTCCATGAAGCCGTTATATGGTTCAGAAGGGACTCTCTACCCTTCCTTAATCGAGAGGGGCATTACTCCTCTCAATCAATTAGTTTATTTGGGCTAACAGGCTACCTCATCACTTGATGACATTATCTTCACATACACCAGTGTCACACACACACATACAATTCACTACAACATACACATGTATGCAACAATCATATGTATACATGCAATTCATTTCAAAATCATATGTATACCTCATTTCCAAATATGTTAGATCACAGCTTATGGCAGTTTCAAAATAATATCTCACTAGAAAGTTATATCATGAAAATAATAGTTCAAACTCCATTTCTCAATAATCGAAATTCACAAGTCATAATGCCACAAACTAGGGTTCCAAAATCCACTTTTCATGTATCCTCATAATCATCACTCATAATAGTTAAAATTACTTACTAACACTACACACACATATAGACAATCAAAAGCAGTTACCTGATAGCTGGTACCAATCTCACAATAGTACAGCTCTTCCGTGCTAACTCAAGACAATTCGATCACTACACAAAACATACATATAATTATAATTAATCATATACCAAAACAAGTTCACACATTGTAATTAAATTACTAACTACCCTATCCTTGCCTCCACTTAATTTAAATCATACTCTTACCCTTTATTCTTCCTCCTTATCTCTAAAATTCATCTCCAATCCAACATTTACAATTTCAAGCCTAGATATCAATTCCTACGACAACCATTCCTTTAAAACCTTAACACAGTCCTCCCTAAATTATTACTAATCCCAATTAACCAATTCAATCCTAGGTATTAATCTCTCTAATAATCATTCATCTTAAACTTTAACATTCAATAATCCCCCATAATTCATCAATAAGTCAATTTATAAAATTCAAGTCTAAACAAAATTTCCCAAACATCCTCCAATTATTTCTCAACCTAAAAAAATCCATTCATTAATCCACAATTTATTTCCAAACATTGATAATTCAATTAATTCCAGTTCAAGCTTAAAAATACCACATTTCTCAAATCCAGGCCTACATCCAATCTAACCCAATTAACCTTATCAATATTTTTGTTGGGCATAAATTAACCCCTTAAATCCATTAATCAACTTTCAACAACCATAATCACAGAACTACATAAACAAAATCCCACTTACTCCAAACTTTAACCACCAATATTTTCTTAGGTCCAAATTTCAATCAATTAAATCTCCTCATATGAACATAATAAACATCTAAAAATTATCAATTTAATCATAAGCACCTGATCATCAAAAGCCCTAATTTCTAAAATACTCAAAAATCCAAAAATTCCCCATAATTTGGAAAACATCAAACAATGAAAAATCTGCTTAGAGGAACTAATAACCAAGGTCCAAGTTTCAATTTATTAAGCTTAGGACTCTCAGAAATACCAACTTAGACAAGGTCTAATTTTTCAAATATAACCAAACAAAAAACTAAAAGCATAGGGATGTAGAGAAGACTTACTGGGTTCTGAAAATGTACTTAGGAGGCCGGAAAATGCACTATGCCAGCGCCGACGATCTACAATAAGTCCGGCTAAAGGATCTTTGAATCTACAGCCACGGGTCGGCCCAAAAATGGGAGGGGAAGGATCTATGAGGTTGGGGTAGATGAATGGTGGTGGTGGTTGGACATTTCCGGTGACGGTCGTCGGAAAAACACACTCCCCTCACTCACCCACACACGCCATTACGGAGGAAGAAAGAGAAGGAAAGGAGGAAAGGGAGGAAGAAGGGAGCTGGATAGGGGAGAGGACGATGGCGCTCCAGCGAGATTGCTGGAGCTCACACAGCACCCACGTACACCGCCAACCCACACGAGAGAGCAAGAGAGAAGGGAGAGAGAAGATGGAACATTAGGGGGGGTTCCGTGCGTGCAGAGGAAGAAAAAGAAATAGGAAAAGGGGGAAGAAAGAACAAAGAAAAAGAAAAAGGGTTGGGAAAAATACAATATTAAATCCTAAATTCCTCAAATAAGATATTTTTCTTGAGCTATAAATTTCTTTTTACTTTCAAAAATTTACTTACAATACCCTCTAATTATTTTCTCCCATAATAACCTCTTTCTAACCCAAAATTATTATCCTTAAAATAATGGACAAATTAAGCCTTTAAAAATTCCTAATATTTCAAATAATCCATAATTTCCCATTAATCAATTCTTAATAAATCCGCTAATTCTCAATTAATTTCTTGGGTGTTACGGTATTGGCAAAACAACTCTTGCTAGGCTCATTTTTCACTACATTAATTACGAAATCGAGGATAGATATTTTCTTTCAAATATCAGGAAAGAATGGAAGAAAGAAGGCCAAGTTTACTTACAAAAAGAACTACTTTCAATGATATGTGACCCAACAGATATAAGAATAAATAGCAGTGAATCAATATGCCTTGAGTTGAAGGAAAGAGCTTGCCATAAAAAGGTGATTGTTGTGCTTGATGATGTGAATCATTTGGAGCAACTTCATGCTTTATGTGGACTCGGGAATGGTTTGATGAAGGAAGTAGAATAATCATTACAACTAAAGATTTAAATCTACTTAAGGCCTTTCAAGTGGATGATGTACATAGCGTGAAACTTTTGAGGGATCATGACTCTCTTAATTTTTTCAGTATAAAAGCATTTAAAAGAAGAGTTCATGGAACTTTGCAAAAGAATGGTTACTTATACTGAGGGACTGCCCTAGCTCTTGAAGTCTTTAGCTCTTTTTTGAATGGGCGGTTAATTATGGAGTGGGAGTCGGCATTGATGAAACTAAGCACAGATCTCCCTCTTCAGATATATGACCAACTGAAGCTTAGCTAGCACCATTTAGATAGTAATGAAGAAGAAATACTTATAAATATAGTTTTATTTTATATTGGGGAGGACATGAATGATGTCATACAAAAGTTGGATGGCCTTGGATCTAATGCTCCCATTGAGATAAAAGCCTTAGTCGATCGAAGCCTTGTAACTATTGACAACAACAGACTCAGAATGCATAATTTATTACAGCTCATGGTAAGACAAATGATACGTGAAAGTTCACAAAAGCAGCTTCAAAATCAAGGTAGGTTATGGCTTTGGCTTTTTGAGGATGCATATATGTGGCCATGTATATTACCAAACATGCATTGAGCAATGATAATTAATATATAACTTCATTTATTAAAATCTAGATAACTAATTTGTGGATATTAACTTAACATTTAAATTAGTTGTTTATAATAAATTTGTGTTGATTTTGCTAGAATACTCTTCAAATAATGTGCTACCTCCAGATTTTAATATAAAAACTAGTTGATATGTTGGATTTGATCACTTTATCTCTCAAATTTATGATTCTTTCTCGGAAGCACCCGTATTGGTTAATATACATATTAAGGGGATTTCTATCCAATTATACAATGGTACTCATGATTGAAAAGGATATATACTTTAAGGAAACTAACTAATATTGAGTAACAATGAACTTATTTAACTAATTTTCTTAATTGAGCCAAATTAGTCAAGTAGTTCTTACATTAAAATGAGAGGTAGTATACATTGTAATTTTCCCACAACGACAACTCCCTTACTGTGTGTAATATATAACGGTACTTTGTCATTGCTAATTATCCATAATATATGGTCTCTGATCATGTGCATCACGTGTATATGGTCTCTTGAATAATAATTATCCATAATATTTCTAATCTTACATTATAAAAAGGGAAAATTAATTACAGGTTCCATGTAAAGAACTTAATTAAGATGAGATCCTACTAAATCACGTTATTAATCTGAGGTCACTACCAAAAAAGTTGTAAATAACAAGCCAAAAGTTGTTATCACCATGCCAAAAAGTTTTTATCATATGGTCAAAAGTCGTTCGTGAACAAGTTATTGTTTGATAAAAAGTTGTTAGTAAACGTTTGACCAGACGATAACAACTTTTTGGCATGGCAATAGTAACTTTTGGCCTAACTATAACAACTTGTGCTCTGGTGATTGCAGCTTTTAAACTCTTAGTCAGTAACAATGTTTGACCTGACGATAACAACTTTTGAGCAGGTGATAACAATTTTGCGGGACCTGAGATTAATTATGTGTATTTAAATGTAGATATTATTTGGAATACTTGGAATGTGAGCAAAGTAACTTCCGACATCACCTTTTTAGGCAAAGTATAGTTTCTTTTATTTTTTCCTTTTACAAATGTTTATGTAATGTTATCTTTATATTATTTTCTTAATGGCAATCACTACTACAAAAATAGTCTATTGCGGTGCCACAATCTTGGCACTTATAGTTTTAAGCGTCGGGATAGACTTATCCTGGCGCTTATGACATAAGCGCCAAGATAGGCCATTTGGTCTATATTTTATAATTTTTTTATTTCTTTTTTCATATTTATAATCTATCTCGGCGCTTAAAATTGTAAGCGCCGGGGTAGGGTCTATTTTTTTTAAAAAAAAATAATATATGCCATAACCTGGCGCTTATGTTTTTAAGTGTCGGGGTTAGGTTTATTAATTTGTCTAAAATTTTTTTGAGCCTATCTCGATGCTTAGGGCTTGTTTGGTTGGAGGGAAGGGAATGGGAGGGGATGGTAAGTGGCCCCCTCCCCTTATTTGGTTTGAAAAATTGGAGGGGAGGGAGCCAAAATCTTTCTTTCCCTCCCCCTTCAAATCCCTTATTTTCATTCCCTCTAAATTGGGGGGTTTTAGAGGGAGAGCAAAAATTGAGTCCAATTTATTCCAAAAGTGTCCTCATAAAAATAAACCCATTCCATCATAATAAATATCCATCTCTTCTTCCCCACTCATCTCTGCCGCATCAGCCATTTGCATCTCACCATTGTCCTTCTTGTCTTACTGCCATTGCAAGCTCTTTACCAGTCTGATTTTTTTTTTGCTCACCCATTCGGCTCAGATAGAGATAGAAATCGTTGGCTTCCTTTTTTTTCGTTCACCCCTTCTTTTCTTACGATGGCTCAGAGAGTGGAAGAGATAGAGAGATCCATTACTTCTCCTCTTCTTCTTTTTTTGTGATTAAAGAGCATTTACAAGATAACCATGAAAGAACAAGAGAATTTGTTGATATTTTATTTTTGCATATCTTCTTAACTTGAAAATTTCATCTGCATTTTTTTAGACAGTGAAAAGGAATAATCTGATTTTGTTTTTCTTTTGATTGCCAGCAAGCCACTCGATCTTCTACTTCTTTGCAGTCACTTGCTTTACAGGTTCATCTTCAAACTCTCTCTTTCCTACAATAAGATTAATGTAAGCAGATAATGTAACATCCCAAATTTGTAGATAAATATTAATGATGATTTTAAATGGATATTTGATTATTTAAGGTGATTCTTAAGAGATTAATTAAATTCAAGAGAAAGAATATGAATAATTAACCATTAGAGAAAGAATAGGAGATTTAAATTTTAAAATTTGAGATTTCCTAGAATCTAGGAATTTTAAATATTTGAATATTGTAAAATAAAAATATTAGGATATGGCTCAAAATTTAACTGATTGTGTGAATTTTATGGGGAATTGTATGTTAATATTTAAATTTAAATTTTAATGATATGTATGAAGTTATATATATATATATGAATATTAAAAAGAAAAAAGAAAGTTGGACGGAGGAGCACATGGCTCCTCCATCAATTAAATATATATATATATATATATATATATAAAAGATATTGAAAGAGGGAGCACGTGGCTCCCCTCTTTCATATATCAAATATATATATATATATTGAAAGAGGGAGCACGTGGCTCCTCTTTCATATAATAAAAAAAACAAGAAGCTATAGATATGATATATCTAATAAATGAGCCGTGGGGCCCACGGAAAAAAGGGTTATTTAATATCCCCAAATGCTCTGCACACACACGTACGGGAGAGAGTGTGTCAACTGTGTAATCTACCTTCTGTTGCTATTTTCAGTCCAAATTACATCTTTAAGGAATATTTTGGTAAGTAAAACTACTTCTGTTCACAAAACTCTTTTCATGAAAGTTTTTCTACTCATTTAGATCTTTCTAATGAACAAAATTTTGAAGTGATTGGAGCAAAATTTTGGGTGTAGGTTTAAAGTGGGTGTTGATTATTGACATTAAGTTACCATAAAATTGTTAATATAAATTAATCGGATAATTTCATGGGTTTAGATTTATTTATTGGGTGACCTGAGGATTTAAAAATAATTTTTGTAAGTTAAAAGTTTTAGGGTTGATCTTGATTTCAAAGATCTAAATTTATAACGAGAGTTTTATATCTTCAAGAAGATTATTGAGTGATGGCTAGTGATTTTTAAATTATGGAAATTCCATATATATATATTGGTTTATTGAATTTTGGCATAGCAAAGTCTTAAAAATGTGGGGATTTTGGGTGTATTTTAAAGATGAGTTTTGATAACTGATTTTGGTGATTTAAGAGAATTCATTGAAATTAAATGAATGTTTCTAATACCTTAAATTAGCAATTCAAATTTTGGTTGCATGATTGGTTGTTGTAGATTTTAATCCTGGTTCGTAGAGCACCGAGATAGCCTTTGTGGTAATACTTAACTACTCCATAAGGTAACCACTTCCTTGTCTCTAATTATTTTATGATGAATCGGTAAACTCCACTACTGGTTGGTTGTGGAGCTTGGGGCTAGCATGCCATACTAAATGGGAATGGTGAACATTTATTCTACCACTCTGTTATGTGGAAATAGTATGTAGTGGATCTTGTTTGATGTGAAAATTGTATGTTGATAAAGATCATTATTATACATATGCGTGGTTGCACTTGAATATGTATGATTAATTGTGGTAGATGACATATTGTATTTAATAACCAGCCTGTACATGATCATTCTAGTTGAAGTAACATGTATATTGTTGTTTGTTGGTATTGGCGCCTGGTATAAGTGTGGTTTCACCCCCTTCACGTGATGAGGTGCCCGAAGGCCACGGGTTACCTTTTGGGTTTATGTCCTGTATGGACTTACTGACAGTGAAGTCTGGTTTCGTTGGCTTCTGTCGGGCCGTGGAGTCTGGTTTCGATGGCTCATGGTTAGAGGATTTTGGTTCCATCATATCTTGTGACGACGGTGAAGTCTGGTTTCGGTGGCTTCCGTCGAGCACAAAGTGTGTGTTACCCTCTTCGGAGGATTATTTGCATAACGTGTAAATATTTGGTGATGCATGCAAATTCTGGTTGTATCAATGTCCATATATGGTTTCAATCTTTGAGTATTGAGGAACGTGATGATACATGTAATAAAATTTTATTATTCGATGTTCTTCTTTTGGATTTGTGATGTTTAATTATTGTTAAATACTCCACTTAATTGTATTAACATACACTTATGCATGTAGACAGTATAGGAAGAATAAGTGTTACTGGGACTTTGTCTCATTTGGTTACTCTTCAGTTTCAGGTTCTAACTCGGAGGGTAGACGGGAAGGAAAGGAGCCAACCCAACCTCATTGATTTGAGGTTGTTGTTTTATTATTTGGGATTTCATGTATATTGCCACGTGCTATAGACTAGGCATGTATGCATGTAGCTTCCGCATTTTAATTATTATTTTGGATTACTGTATCTGTTACTAATTTTCTTGAAGACGGTCCCCTTCTGGCATTTATGCCTGAAGGCTTCATTTTTGTGTTATTTTGCTGATAGTTCTTTACTTTGATTTGGCTTCTCGTTTCCATTTTATCATGGATAAAATTCACTTTCAATTAGTAGTTTATTCCTTATAACTATGATAGATCATTTTTCTATCATAGTTAGGTTTTATAAATAACTAAACTCTTTTGTTTAACTACGATAGACTTTTATATTTGACATTCTTCTTTTTCTATCGTATAGTAGTTAACCTCTACTAATACTACCAAGCTTTTAATAACTATGATAGTCTCTTTTCTATCATAGTTATGGTTTTTAAATTAACGAAAATTCTTTTCTAACTACGATAGACCTTTCGGTTTTCACAATTCTCTTTTCTATCGTAGTTAGTACCATATTAGTGTTATCTGGATGCAAATGATGGTTGTACATATTTAAAAAAATTTGGAGGATTTTACAGATAACCACACAAAAGTTTCTATCAAAATAACAAATTAAAATAAACTAAACTTGCAACATTTGATTCATTGGGTTTTACTGCATGCACTTGGATAGTTGACTGCGCCAAAAATTTCTTCTTCGGGTTTAGGATAACATCCGCTTATGTATATACGCATTTATTTAATGGAATTTGTTGTATATTATGATGAAATTTGGCTTTTAGTATTTCACAAATTATTGGGTGCCGGGAATTTACACTACTACAGAAATGGCCTAATGCAGCACAACAATACCAGCGCTCAACAACTAAAAGCGCTGGTATAGGTTTTTAGAAGCCTATCCCAGCGCTTTATAAAACTGGATATTATAAAGCGCTGGGATAGGCTTCCAAATTAAACTTATCTCTTTTATTTAATAATTTATTCTAAATTACCTCCCAGGTTTGTCTTTATATGGGTTATTTGGTTTCAACTTAATTCTATGAACCTTATTTGATTTATATTTAATTTCCTGAATATATTTAACCATGTACTTATTATTTAATAATTTCTAAATTCCCCATAGATTTTTTGTTTAATTTTTAATACCCTATACCAGCGCTTTTTAAGTAAAAAGCGCTGGGATAGGTTATTTATGATTTATATTTAATTCCCTGAATATTTAAACTTATCTCTATTATTTAATAATTTCTAAATTACCTCTTAGATTTGTCTTTATATAGGTTATTTGGTTTCAACTTAATTCTATGAACCTTATCTGATTTATATTTAATTCTCTGAATATTTAACTCTGTCCATATTTTTTAATAATTTCTAAATTCCCCCAGTTTTTTTTGTTTAATTTTTAATACCTTATACCAGCGCTTTTTAGGTAAAAAGCGCTGTGATAGGTTATTCATGATTTATAGTTAATTCCCTAAATATTTAAACTTATCTCTATTATTTAATAAATTCCTCCCAGGTTTGTCTTTATATAGGTTATTGCCTTTAAACTTAATTCTCTTAACCTTATTATTTAATTCCCTCATTATTTAACCTTATCTTTTTTATTTAATAATTTCTAAATTCCTCAATTTTTTTAAAATTTTTAATACCCTATACCAGCGCTTTTTACGAAGAAAGCGCTGGTATAGGTCATTTTGCCCTATATTTAATTCCCTGACTACTTTTAAACTTATTCTTTTTATTTAATAATTTATAAATTCCTCCCAGGTTTGTCTTTATATAGGTTATTGCCTTTAAACTTAATTCCCTTAACCTTATTATTTAATTCCCTCATTATTTAACCTTATCTTTTTTATTTAATAATTTCTAAATTCCTCAATTTTTTTTTTAAATTTTTAATACCCTATCCCAGCTCTTTATACGTAGAAAGGACTGGGATAGGTCATTTTGCCCTATATTTAATTCCCTGATTACTTTTAAAGTTATTATTTTTATTTAATAATTTATAAATTCCTCTCAGGTTTGTTTTTATATAGGTTATTGCCTTTAAACTTAATTCTCTTAACCTTATTATTTAATTCCCTCATTATTTAACCTTTTTTATTTAATAATTTCTCAATTCCTCAATTTTTTTTAAATTTTTAATACCCTATCCCAGCGCTTTTTACGTAGAAAGTGCTGGGATAGGTTATTTTGCCCTATATTTAATTCCCTGATTACTTTTAAAGTTATTATTTTTATTTAATAATTTATAAATTCCTCTCAGGTTTGTTTTTATATAGGTTATTGCCTTTAAACTTAATTCTCTTAACCTTATTATTTAATTCCCTCATTATTTAACCTTATCTTTTTTATTTAATAATTTCTAAATTCCTCAATTTTTTTTAAATTTTTAATACCCTATCCCAGCGCTTTTTACGTAGAAAGTGCTGGGATAGGTTATTTTGCCCTATATTTAATTCCCTGAATACTTTTAAACTTATTCTTTTTATTTAATAATTTATAAATTCCTCCCAGGTTTGTCTTTATATAGGTTATTGCCTTTAAACTTAATTCTCTCAACATTATTATTTAATTCCCTCACTATTTAACCTTATCTTTTTTATTTAATAATTTCTAAATTCCTCAATTTTTTTAAATTTTAATACCCTATCCTAGTGCTTTTTACGTAGAAAGCGCTGGGATAGGTTATTTTGCCCTATATTTAATTGCCTGAATACTTTTAAACTTATTCTTTTTATTTAATAATTTATAAATTCCTCCCAGGTTTGTCTTTATATAGGTTATTGCCTTTAAACTTAATTCTCTTAACCTTATTATTTAATTCCCTCATTATTTAACCTTATCTTTTTTATTTAATAATTTCTAAATTCCTCAATTTTTTTAAATTTTTAATACCCTATCCAAGCGCTTTTTACCTGAGAGATGACGAAGGGGAGATCGTTCCAACGCCACCATCTATATATGCTGGGTTAATTACTCAAGAACATTGGGATGAATTTGTGCGACAACGTTTGACTGAGGAGTTCCAAGAAAGAAGTAAAAAAAATAGCCAAGCAGCTAAGAGCAGTGAGTATCCGTATATGGGCGGATGAAAGACATTTCCTGAATTGGAGGACAATATGGTATGTTAGTAACACTTTTGGTTCCAAAATTATGAATAAATGTTTACGTGATTAATTTATACGTTCAACTAGTTTACCATGACAGATTGAGGAACAGGGCCTAGACTGTAGGCCACCACGGCATAACCTCTGGGTCAGAGGTCACTCGAAGGCGGACGGTACCATCGTTCATGAAGACGTCAGAAGAGTCCATGAACGATGTGTAAGTCATTCTCTTGGAATTTCTAAATTTTTTCTAAACAGTGACTTTGCTAAGTTAATAACTAATGATCCTTCCTCCTTGTTATAGGTTTTGTTAACGCAAGAATGCCCTGACGAGGTCAACTAATTTGGCAGTGACGATTTCCTCCGCAGAGCACTCGATCGCCCTGAGTATTCGGGTCGTGTTCGGGGTGCGGGTGTAGGCGTCACGCCCTCATCTTACTTTGGGCGCAAAAAGAGGGCATCAAAAGGCGATGTTAGAGTGTTACAAGATGAAGTTCTTACTATGAGGGAGGAGATGCTTGAGATGCAACGACGCAACGAGGAAATGGAACGACGGAATGAGGAAATGCAAAGACGGCACGAGGAAATGGAACGACGGAATGAAGAAATGCAACAACGATATGAGAAGATGTTCGAATTCTTCCAGCAAAGCAATGTTGCATAACAAAAGTCCAACTTCGTGCATCAAAGTCACATTCCTTCCGTCGAGAGTCTAAGCATCAGGGATAGCTGTACGATGCCCAGGACCGATATTCCTCAGGTAGTTCATACATTTTTTACTAACAAATTAACATTGATTCTGTTATATTATCGATTGTGACCTAATGTTGACAACTCTTTCGTAGGGCGAGACAAAGTGCAAGCTATATACGGATCAATCGTTTAGTGAGGTAGTTGCAGTTGGCAAGGTCTACAATACTTCGAACATGACCCTGCACAACTCGCCGTTGCCAGAAAATGCACTGAGGGTATTCATTGAATACTCATACAACGACTGGGCCTCGTTACCATTCCCTACTCCTGATTTGATGACTAGGTTCGAAGAGGTTGTCGGTGCATACATTGCTTGGCCCATTGCTTTGATTGTGCCAACACCACAGGTAATTATTTAGTAATAACATTTCCAATAGCATTCATTGTTTTTGAATAACGCTCTTTTATTTAAATGTTTTTACAGGGTACCCAATTTATGGGAAAGAAAGCACAAGTGGCTAATGTCAAAGGTACCCATGATTCAGTTGCTCAAATCAAGAAAAAGAGTACCCGTACCGATCCGTTACCATAGGTGATTATTTGCTAATTAATTTAAACTAGCACTCTTCTTAATTATTGGAATGAATTTTTAAACTTTCTATTTACATGGTTTATAGGCACCAAAAGCTAAGGGTAAGAAAAAAGTTCAAGTGCCTGATCCTGTGATTAAAGATACAAGCGTCGAAACGCCATATTGTGCTCGGTTGCGAGCATTTGCAGCTACCGTTTCTCGTGATGCTATTGCCTTCATTCTATTCAGCAGGCCTATATTTGACGAGGTCAATTTCACTGACGCTCTTTCTAAGGATCAGGTAATGGAGGTGCTTAACCAAAGATGGGTCGGTGCGACGGTTATCAATTTATGGATCAGGTATATATGCATTTCCATTGTGGTTTCATTCAATGTCATAAGTTTTACACTAATTCGGAGTTGGTATGGTTTCTATGAAGGTATCTGCATGAACATGTCATGATCGCAGGGCACAACGTTTCGTTCGAATTCATAAGCCCTTATTCGATAGCACAAGTTCCGGGCTCGAAACGTGAGGACCAGTTCAAAGTGATTCAAAGGCGTTTCTCTTTAAAGGCAACAGCCAGAACTTTATTCTTAGCTCCAATTAATACAGGGTAAGTCTATTCGTATTTTTAGTTCCGAGCATCATAGATATATATATTGACATAACGTTATAAAACATTTTAGGCTACATTGGATTTTGCTTGTCATCAATCCGATGGCACAAGAGGAACCCATAATTTACTATTTGGATCCTGTGGAATCTGCTCTCCCAGATAATCGCCCAGATTTGATGCGTCTCTTCAATGGGTAAGTGAATGTCAACATTATTTAAATGCGTTGTATTATTTGTCACTTTATGCCCAATCCTAGCCAATAAAATTAATTTAATATGTTTCTTTTTCAGAGTATTGACTAGTTTTCGGGCCGATGTTCAGTTGAAGTATTCCAGAGCCCCTGACCCGAAAGATGCTTATAAGTGGCAACAAGTCCAGGTTTTATAAAGTTACTCAATTTTTGAAACAATATATCTATAGTTAAAATATAACGTAAATGTTTCTTATATGATATATTTGGTGTTTCTTGTACAGTGCCCCTACCAACCCAATAACAACGATTGTGGTTACTATGTGATGCAATACATGAGAGATATCGTTACACATGATCGACTCGGCATCCCACTGACAGTAAGTTTTATATTTTTCCAACTCTAATGTGTTTGTACTTGTTAGACTTCAAGTAATTTACTTGTCATTTAAATGTGTTCGTCTGCAGCAAATTTAACATTATGGCTTCTTGATTTCAGTGTTCCTATATTCTTGAAATTATTTTGATCTCTGCTACTTTTGGAATGATTTGAACTGTTAATGTTGAATAAAGAATTATAACATGATATATGTATGATGTTAGACAATGCCTAGTAGGTTCACTAAATATAAAAGTTATGATTATGCATTATCATAAAATTTTTGTTGATATGCACTATTTGCTTGCTTTGTCAGATGGATTTGGAAACTCAATACCTTTTATTGGTGCGTC
This sequence comes from Mimosa bimucronata, assembly GCA_037074515.1. Taxonomy (NCBI): domain Eukaryota; kingdom Viridiplantae; phylum Streptophyta; class Magnoliopsida; order Fabales; family Fabaceae; genus Mimosa; species Mimosa bimucronata. The sequence goes on from CM073439.1 coordinate 40,284,587, forward strand.
GGTGGTTTGAAATGCGCCAAAGAGAAATAGCTATCCTAATGTATGTTTTGGCACAAGTATGTAGCAATAAAAAAAAATAAGTTATAGTTTAAGTGGAAAGAGAGATGGTACGTGATGAAATAATGAATAGAATAAGTAGTTGCCCATCTAGCCAAAATATCATTAGAATGAGTCCTAGAGCATTCTTGTAATTGTGTGGTATGTTAGAAAGGGAGGGGGGTTTGCAACCCACACATTGGTCAAGTGTGGAAGAACAAGTTGCGAAAACTCTTTATATATTAACACATAGTGCGAAGAATCATGAGGTCAATTTTTGGTTTAGATGTTCTGGTGAGACAATTAGTCATCATTTTCATAATGTTTTGGTGGTGATCATTGAATTAGAAGAAAATTTTGTTATGCAACCCAATGGGTCTAATGTCCCTCAAGAAATTCAAAATGAGAGAAAGTTTTCCTCTTATTTTAAGGATTGTGTTGGTGATATTGATGGAACACATATATGTGTCAAGGTATCTTCTTTAGATGCTCCTAGATATCATGGTTGGAAGGAATTTCCTACACAAAATGTGTGAGTGGCAGGTGCATTTGACTTAAAGTTCACATATGTACTCCCTGGAAGGCATCGCATCAGACTCAAGGATCATTAAAAATGCATTGGCAAAATCATTACGAATATTTGAGGAATATTTCAGGTATTTTTGAGAACTTTTAAAAGCTTAGTTTCTCCCTTATTTTAAGGACAGTAAACTTGAAGAAATTACTTTTAGGTTCAAAGAGGTTATTATGGGAGAAAATAATTAAGGGATTTGGTTGATAAAATTTTGGAAGTGAAAGGAATTTTGTGGCTCAAAATAAATATTTTATTTGAAAAATTTTAGAACCTAGTAGTCTAAAGTTCCCTTTTCTTTTATTTATTTTATTTCCTTTCTCTTTTAACTACTCCCTCTCTCTTCTTGCTGCACGACACACACACACACACACACACACACACACTCCCCCTTCATTCAAACTCTCTTGTCCTCCCTCCCACTCTCCTCACACTCTCCCTCGTCTTTCTCTTCTTCTTCGTGCCGCACCTCATCGCCACGCCACCTGTCACCACCACCCCCCAAGCTTCTTTTCTTCCTCCTTCTTTTCTCTCCTCCCTTCTCTCTCTTTTTTTCTGCTTCACGCGACACCGTCTGAGCTTGACAGAGAACCAGTTTTCCGGCAACAAACTCGCCGGAAAATCATCACCCACCACCACCATTCTTCTTCTCTCACCTCCTACTTCCTTCCTCCACTTGTTTTTCTTCTGATTTGTGCTTAAATAAGGGGATTGAAATAGCTTTTGGCTGGATCTTTGAGAGCTCACCGGCGCCGGAGTAATGGGTTTTCCAGGCAAATAAGGACATTTTCGGAACCCAGTAAGTCTCCTCTTCATCCCTATGTAATTAGTTTTACAATGTGCTATATTTGAAAAATTAGGGCTTGTCTAAGTTGGGGTTTTTAGGAGTCCTAAGCTTAATAAACTGAAGCTTGGACCTTGATTTGAATTCCTCTAAATAGATTTTTAATTGTTGGAAGTTTTCCTAATTATTGGGAATTTTTAGATTTTTGGAGATTTTTGGAAATTGGGGCTTTTGATGATTTGAGGTGCTTATAAATAAATTGATGATTTCTATAGGTTTATTAAGGTCATATGAGGAGATTTAATTAATTGGTTTGATTGGAGTTTGCAACTAAAGAATTATTGGGGTTTAAAGTTTGGAATAAGTGGGATATTTGGTATGTAATCTTGTGATTTTGGATGATGGAGGTTGAAATATGAATTTAAGGGGTTAGTTTATGCCCGACAAAAATATTAAAGAGGTTAATTGAGTTGGATTGAGTATAGGAAATTATTTGGGAAATGTGGTATTAGTTAGGCTTGAATTGACTTAATTAAACTATGAAGATTGAGGAGATATATTGGGAATTGAATGATAGATTTTTTAGGTTAAAAAATAATTAGAGGATGTTTGGAGAATTAGTGTTTAGGCTTGAACTTGTTAATCTGGAATTAGCGATGAATTATGGTGGATTATTGGATATTAAGGTTTAAGAATAAAAAATTATTATTGGAAAGATTAATATTTAGGCTTGAATTTATGTATAAGTAGATTATAGATGAATCGGGGATAAGGGGGAAGAATAAAGGTTGAATAGAAATTTAATTAAGTGAGGGCAATGAAAGGGTATTTAGTAATTTAATTCTTATGGGTGAATTTGTTCTGGTAGACGATTAATTATAATTATATGTTCTGTTCTATGTAGTGCTTGAACTGTCTTGAGTCTGCATGGGGGAGCTGCACTATTATGAGATTGGTGCCAGCTATCAGGTAACTGCTTCTGCTTGTCTATGTGTGTGTGTAGTGTTAGTAAGTAATTTTAAATATTATGAGTGATAATTATCAGCATTTATGAAAAGTAGATTTTGGAACCGTAAATGGTGGCATTGTGACTTGTGGATTTCAATTATTGAGAAATGGAGTTTGAACTATTATTTTTATGATATAACTGTCTAGTGGGATATTATTTTGAAACTGTCATAAGTTGTGATCTGACATATTTGGAAATAAGATATACATATGATTTTGGAAATGAATTGCACGTATATACATATATATTCAGGAATTACTGGAAGGCCAAGTGCCTGATTGATTATTGTTGTATGCATGTGTTTGTTGTGGTGAATTGCATGTGTGTGTGTGACACCGGTGTATGTGGAGATAATGCCATCAAGTGATGAGGTACCCTGTTGGCTTACAGGGACTGATTGATTGAGAGGAATAGCGCCCCTCTCGATTCAGGAAGGGTAGAGAGTCCCTTCTAAACTATATAACGGCTTCATGGAGGGTAGAGAGTCCCTCATTACCCATATCGTGGTCCCATGGACGGGTAAAGATTCCCAACTGGTCCCGCATGTTCCCAGCGAGTCGTGACCGATCGCGTGGGGTTGATTGTGATGAGATTAATGATTTTTGAAAAGGATATGAAAAGTATGACTTGGGGATCTTAATATTATTCAGAGAAACAAAATAAATTTGTAAAGGATCTGGAAAGTATTGTTTTAGAACCAGCACATTTCTATGAAACACACAGGTTGGAACCAATTTGGAGTTATACATTTTGTTGTTGTGCATTTATCTGTTATCTGAGCATGTTTTGAAACTTTATACATATGTATTATTCCACTGGACACCTTGCTAGCACACACTGCACGTAGATGAATAGCTAGTGGTTGCGTTTGTGTGCTACCCTCGTTTATCTCACTTTTTGCAGGTCTTAGGAGTAGAGTAGAAATTCCAAGGAAGGATTCGGGGACTTCTCACTGAGTCAGTGAGTGATTATGGACCAGCAGGACAGAATCGTAGTACCACTTAGGATTCATACACAATTTTACGTTTCCGCATGATTAAACTTATTTTGACTGTCATTTGAGTTTGAATTTAATTTAATTATGATACATTGCTTTGAGATTATTTGGTTGTTGATTATTTCTTCTGGAACTGATCGAATTCTGAAAACTTTTATTGTTGACTTATTTTGGAATGATATAATTATCTCAGAAAAGTTATTTATAATGATTATGAATGATTTGGTGCTTCGGTGTGATGGAAGGGATTTTATATTAGTAAATTGATGAGAATTTATAGTTGGGACATGAATACTATTAGTTTTACAAAGAAGTTGAAAATCTTGGGTATGGTTTCTCTTAATTACCATGATAGGGTGATTCTTTTCTATCATGGTATAAGTGAATTTGTCTGAATAGCTCTCATTATGTTGTATCTAGGCTGTTTTAAATATCCATGTTAGGTGAATTTTTATCTAACATGGATAATTGCATTTGAACATTGGTGAACTTTAAATATCCATGTTAGTTTTATAATTTTAGAAGATATCTTTTCTAATATGGATATTTTCTGGATTAAGTCAATTCCTTTTCTAACTGATTTAACCTTTGTCTAATGCGCCTTGGGGGGTTAAAATCAAGATTTAATCCAAGGATTGCAATATAGGTTGCAACCCCGGGTCGTTTCACTTGAGGAGTCTTTTAACCTACCTAAGCTAGCTAAATGCAATCAAAACAATAAAAGATATAGGGGTTTTGGTTTGAAAATTTATTTAATAAAACTATTGACAAAAGCAGTTACTTGTTTTTGGTATTTTAGATTAATGAGTGAAAAGATTTTGGATAAGGGAAATTGATAAAATGGGCTTTAGTAGTGTTACGGTGGCTCTCACACTTCCTTTAAAATTGAAATCGGGAGTTAAAAATTCACCAAGTCTAATTAGAAAAATCCCCAAGCAACCACCAGGGGTCTACTAGCCCTAATTAATAACTAATCAAGCAAATACTTTCATAGCTATTACTTAGGGTTAGTGTTAAGCACCACTTGGTGTGTCTTGGAACATGAGTTTTGAAAACCGATTCCTCTCAAGAATGTGCAACCACAGCATTCAATTCGACAAATTAAGCTACACAATCTAGCAACCACTAAAAATCATATAGCATTCATAAATCCAATAGGAAATTTAAACATACATATCATTCAATTAACATAACTCAATATCCAACACAAATGTTCCAATTCATAAACAACTAGAAAAGGAAATCATGTCTCAAATCCAAATATACAAAGAGAAATGCAACCACAAGACTCAATACATAAGGAAAAGAGCATGAGGAAAAAAACAACTCCCCTATTTCGCCCATTGAAGCTCAAGCGACCTTCACACCACCAAAGCACCAAAATTCTAGCCTCTCATGTCCTTAAATTTGTGCCCAAAAGGACCCATGATGATAGCCTCCATGAGTGAGGAAGATAGAAGGGAAAGTGAGGTGGAAATGGAAGATGAAAAGGGAAAGAACAAGAAAATCAGCAACAATGGAGGTGAAAATGAGTGAGGATGGTGAAGATTTAAGTGGGGAATGAAGGAAAAGAGTGAAACCCTAGGAGAGCTCTTCAAATTCGTGCATATGAGGCTTAGAAACTGAAGGTGGGGGTGTTTGGATCTATTTATACTCACCCAAAAACCCTAAAAACGCGTCAGAATTTTTGCAGATTTTCGGGACTTTGCCGTGTGCCACGGTGAGTAGACATTGATTCTGTTTCACTTGTCTTTCTCGCCATGGTGAAAGCCACAGCGAAGAGACATTAATTCTGTTTCTTCTTCATTTTCTTCCTCTGCTCCATCCAGAATTCTTCGCTGCAACTTGGCTTATTAGTTTGGGCATGTTTCTTCTATAACCTACAAGTAAAATCAAGCCAGAGGTAGCATCAAATTTCCTTGAAGATTTGTTAATCAATAAATCATGCTAATTATGCCCAAATTACCCTTAATCAGTGAAAATCCCAACAAGGTGTGCAGACGTCAGAATTTATTCTAATTAGGTGCAATTACTCCAAAGACATGCAATAATCTGATGATTTTATCAACGAAAAGTGAATAAAAATATGGTGCAATCATTTCCCCCACACTTATACCTTTGTACTCCTGGACAAAGGGTACAATGCAAAGAAGAATGGGTTTAACCAATCAATAATCTCAAGCTAGCATGAATCAAAATCAAGAGTATGCAAAGGGAGAATTGGCAAAGCAATTGGATGAAGCAACGGCAAAGAGGACTCTCAAGATAATAGTGTTTCACTTTCCTTACCTTATGTGGGTTTTTTTTTCACACTCAACTTGCTCAAACAACAATTTACCATAAGCTTGTAACTACTCTAATATCTTCTTTCAAGCATACAATCATGTATGAATCAAAAGGACTTGTAGGGTTGAAATGATTGAAAAGGCAAGATGGATTGCATGTTATGGAAAGGAAAGGTTGAAATGCAATTTAATGTTACTATTAGGGCATATAGCATATGAGAGCATAATTTCAACAATGATGATGCCACATCAAGAAATGCCTTATTCTTCAAACCTTCTTTCTTTTCTCTTTTTTTTTATTTTTATTTTTATGCACACCCCTTTTCTTTTTTTCTCTTTTTTTTATTTTTTTTTCTTTTCTTTCTAATATATACATGGCATTAGTAACAAACAAAAGTGACTCAAACTCAATGCTTCATCACAAAATTCACATTAATACATTACAACCAAGGAATGGCTCAAAATGGGTGAACAATGGAAAATGTCATGTTGTAGGCTTGTGTTTGGGAAGATGGGGCGATGAAATGAATGCCTAAATCATCTTCATACATGAATGCAATTCTAGCTTTGACAGAGAGTAGAGACAAGTTCTAGAAATTGAATGATCAAGTTGTTAGAATGCTAAGTTTTGATGATAACTAAACATATCTTAGGCATAAGGAAAATCTATGACAAGATTAGAATCAACTTAGAAATAATCTGATAAAATTCTAAGTGCAGCATAATCGATTAGGGATAGATTACAAGACAAAGAATTATGAGCCTAATCGATTAAAGCTCAGATTAGAAGTTAAGAACTTGGTCGCCTAATCGATCAGAGGGTCCTGTAATCGATGAGAGAATTTTAGCCCAATCGATTAGTGCCATATAATCGATTAGGAGAAATTTGAGTAATCGATTAGAGTCATGTAATCGATTAAAGAATAGTTGCCTAATCGATTAGAGAACCTTAATCGATCATATCATATTTCAAGCATAATCGATTAGAGAGCATTAATCGATTAAAGGGAATTAAGTAATCGATTAGAGAAAGCATATAATCTGAATGTAATCTGTTTGTAATCAATTAGACATACCTAATCGATCAGGCTTCCCCTGTAATCGATTAGGCGCATGATTTTCTGATTTAATGCTCAATGATGCAGGCTATAATCTATGAGTAATCGGTATGTAATCGATTAGACACTAGACCTTGTGATCGATTAAGAAACTGTAATCTGAGTGGCGATGGGATTCATTCAAAATCAATGGTTAAGGCTATTTTAAGCTTTCCAAGTACAGAATTGCACAGACCTACTTATGGAAGTTAACGTTAGCACGTAACCTGATCAATAGAGCCGTTGGAACTCACCTACCACCTCCAGCGATTAATGAAGAGAGATGAGCTAAAACAAAGACAAGTACAGTGGAGTAAATGCATCACAGTATACATCTTCAACACTCCACACCAGATTATCAAACTCTCTGATCTTATACAATGGCTATATCTTCAACGGATAAATTTCTAGAATAGACTATAAATACTTCAGTGAAGAAGTTAGTTTAAGAGAATTGATTGCCACATTGATTATCAGTATCTGCTGCATTCAATACTCAAAAAGCTTACTGTTCTAATATTCTTAAGTGTGTAACACAATCTGTTCATTAGAGTGAACAATCCATTTCTGTATTTATTATCAAGTGAGAATTACTCTTAAGATAGTGGGATCTTAAGAGTAGGGTGTTAACTTACAAAGTGTAAGGGGGAGTGATCAGTAGAGAGAGAAGTTCTTGCTGTCACTTGTAAAGGCTGTCAAGAGCCTGATTTAATCTTGAGTTATTAGTGGAACCCAACTGGAGGTTGGAGAACTGGACGTAGGCCAAGTTTGGGCTGAACCAGTATAAACTGTATTGACTCTCAAGTTAAATCTTAAAAGCACAATTCACCCCCTCTTGTGCATTCCTGTCTGTTACATTTGGTATCAGAGCCTGGTCTTCTCAGAATCCACTGATCCCACGATCAGGAGAAGCAAAGATCTATCATGGCAGGATATGATAACGTGCTCCCAGAAGGCAGCTCGATCAACAAACCTCCTGGATTCAATGGCGAACATTATACCTTTTGGAAGATGAAAATGAAAGTGTTCATTAAATCATCAGGGTATGATCTCTGGAGGATAGTTGAAGAAGGAGATCTTGTTCCTATGAAAACAGAAAATGGTGCTCAAGTGCCAAAGCTTCCTCAGGAGTTTACTGACGATGACAAAGGAGATCTGGAACTTAACAGCAGGGCAATCTTGATTCTTCATAATGCTTTAAGCCAAAAAGAATACTTTAGAGTATGTCATATGGAGACTGCAAAAAAAATGTGGGATGCTCTAGCAGTTGCTCATGAAGGGACCAGTGGTGTAAAAACAAGAAGAGTTGAGCAATTGATTACTGACTTTCATCTGTTCAAGATAGAAGAAGGAGAACCAATTAGGGAGCTGGAAATCAGATTCACCCATTTGATCAACAATCTTACAGCTCTCAGAAGAAGGATCTCAGAGACATAACAAGTCTCCAAAATCTTGAAGATTCTGACTCCTTAATGGCAGATGAAGGCTACTGCAATCCAAGAAATGAGAGGAGAGTCTATGAGCTCCATCACTTCATTGTTTGGGAGCCTGGCTGAATATGAAACAACCATTAAAGTGCAAAGAAAGCTCTATGGAGACAAGAAGAAAAAGAATCTTGCTTTAACAGCCTCTACAAAAGATGATGAGGAAGAATTGGATGATGATGAGATGGCCTTTATGGTCAGAAAATTTAGAAAATTCTTCAGAAATAGAGGAAGATTCCAGAGAGGTGGCCCAAGCAACATCAGAAAGGACTTCCAGAAAAATATTCCTGTATGCTATGAATGCAAGAAGCCTGGACACTTCAAAGCAGAATGTCCAAGTCTTCAAATATTTAAGGAGAAAGATAAAAAAAAGGAGAAGTTTCAAGGCAGAAAGAAGGCTTATGTTTCGTCCATATGGGGAGACAGTTCAGATGAGGAGACTAGTGATGTTGAGGAAGCAGCCAACCTCTGTCTAGTGGCTCAAGAGGAATCATCCGATAATGAGGTATATTCTACGGACCCATCTTTTGAAGAACTTCAAGATGCTTATGATGATATACATGTTGAATTTGAGAAGCTAGCAAAGGAAGTGTCTGTTTTGTGAAAGAAAAACAAAGAACTTGAAAAGAAAGTGGAAAAACTTGATTGTGAAAAATGTAAACAGATTTCAGAAAAAGCTTTTCAAGAAAGTTCTGATTGCAAAAACTATGAAAAACTTCTGAAAGAAAATGAGAAAATTTCTGGGATTTTGAAGAAGTTTACCAAGAGCACCGAAATACTTGATGTTATGCTGATGAATCAAAAGGCATATAAAGATAAAACTGGGATAGGTTATGATCCAACTCCCAAAACTCTTAAAGCAAAGAAGTTTGTATCCAAAGAGAAGTCTTACTGGAAATTTTTCAGAAAGGCTTCATATTATTCATCACCTTTTTCCTTCTGTAATTATTGTAATAGAAAGGGTCATTCTGAATCAACATGTTATCCTAAGAGACATGGATTATCCGGGTCTTATAAGTGGGTCCCTAAAGGGACACAACAGCCTAAAGTCCATTTGGATCAAAGGCATCAAACTAATCCCAAAGGACCCAAGAAAATCTAGGTACCTAAATCTATTTAGTCTGTGCAGGTATGTCTCAAGGAATCCAACAATTCTAAGTGGTATATAGATATTGGATGCTCAAGACACATGACAGGAGACAAAGAGAAACTAGATAATCTGATCATGAAGGATGGAGCCAAGGTCAATTTTGGCGAAAATCAGTTTGCGAAAATTGCAGGAAGAGGAGACATTGGTCCAGTTAAAGACATCTATCTTGTGGATGGTATCTGTCACAATCTGCTAAGTGTCAGTCAAAGCACTGACAGAGGTAACTGGGTAATTTTTTATTCAAATGAATGCCTTATAGTAGATAAGAAAGAGCTAGCTATAGATAAGTCAAACCTTAAATGTAGACTAAAGGCCAACATAAATGGAAATGTATATACAATAGATCTAAACCAGCAATTCTCTGAAAAATGTTTTAGAAGCAACTCAAACAACTGTTGGCTATGGCACAAGAGATTAGCTCATGTAAACATGTCTCAACTAGAGAAACTGATCAAAAAGGAATTAGTCATTGGCATACCTAATATGAAAGTAAAATCTGATTTGATATGTGAAGCATATCAAAAGGGGAAACAAACAAAGTCCTCTTTTAATCTTAAGAAGGAAATTTCCACTTCTAGGCCCCTGAAACTAATCCATATGGATCTAGTTGGCCCAGCAAGAGTAAAAAGTATAGGAGGAAGTATGTACACACTTGTAATTGTAGATGACTATTCTAGGTTCACTTGGACCATGTTTCTTTCCTCCAAGCATGAAACTTTTGATGCCTTTTACCTGTTTGCAAAGAAAGTGCAGAATGAATAAGACAAGCAAATCAGTTCAATTAGAACAGATCATGGAGGAGAATTTGAGAACCAAAACTTCCAGGAGCTGTGCACAGAAAATGGAATAAATCACAATTTTTCAGCTCCTAGAACCCCCCAACAGAATGGAGTGGTAGAAAGGAAGAATAGAATTCTCACTGAGATGGCCAGAACAATGCTCAATGGAAAGGGAGTATCTCAAGTGTTCTGGGCAGACGCAATGAGTACTGCATGCTATATATCAAACAGGGTCTACATACGAAAAGGAATGGACAAGACCCCATATGAGCTTTACAAAGGAAGAAAGCCAAATGTAAGCCATCTCAAAGCCTTTGGTTCCAAATGCTTCATCCACATCAATGGGAAGGTAAACTTAGGTAAATTTGATCCTAAAGCTGATTCTGGAATTTTTATTGGTTATTCTAATAGAAGTAAGGCTTATAGAGTTTTCAATAAAAGAACTTCAACTGTTGAAGAGTCAGTCCATGTAGTCTTTGATGAAACTGACTCTGAACATAATATTACATCATAAGAAGAATCAGATTTTCCAAAGAGGGCAAAAAATTCTACTCAATCATCACCAACATCAGATGAATCCCATGAGGAGAGCCAAGAGGATGATCCTCATGATGCACCAGCTGGACCAGCAGCATGGAGACATCACAAGGATCATCCACCTGAGCAAATCATTGGTGGTGTTGATAAGGGTGTTAAAACAAGAACCCAAATTCAAAATGAAATGCAATTTTGTGCTTTTATTTCTGAAATTAAACCTTCGTGCATTGAAGAAGCTCTAGCAGACTGTGATTGGATAGTTGCAATGCAAGAAGAGCTCAATCAGTTTGAAAGAAGTAAAGTTTGGGATTTAGTTCCTAGACCTTCAAATTATCCAATTATTGGAACTAAATGGGTTTTCAAAAACAAACTCGATGAATCTGGAACTGTGGTCAGAAACAAGGCTAGACTCGTGGCCAAAGGATATAACCAAGAAGAAGGTATCGATTATGAGGAGACTTTTGCCCCAGTTGCAAGATTGGAAGCAATAAGACTTCTTTTGGCTTTTGCATCTCTAAAAAATTTTAAACTTTATCAAATGGATGTAAAGAGTGCCTTTCTTAATGGTTATATCATGGAAGAGGTATATGTTGAACAACCTCCTGGCTTTGAAGATTCTGCTAAACCAGATCATGTTTTTAAACTCAAAAAGGCCTTATATGGACTAAAACAGGCACCAAGGGCCTGGTATGAAAGATTGAGTAATTTCCTATTAGACAAGGGCTTTTCAAGAGGAAAAGTAGACACCACACTGTTTATCTTACATAGGAAGAAAAACATGCTTGTTGTACAAATTTATGTAGATATATTATTTTTGGTGCTACTGATGAATCCCTCTGTGAGGAATTTTCTAAAACTATGCAGGGAGAATTCGAGATGTCCATGATGGGGGAACTGAACTTCTTTTTAGGTCTTCAGATTAAACAAAGAAAAGATGGGATTTTCATCTCCCAAACCAAGTATGTGAAGGAGATCTTGAAGAAGTTTGGAATGGATCTACCCAAGGAAGAAGATACCCCTATGAGCTCTACAGTAGTACTGGATGCTGATGTAAAGGGAAAGGATTTCAATCAGTCCACATATTGGTTCTCTCCTATACCTGACTGCCAGCAGACCAAATATTCAATTTAGTGTAGGAATATGTGTCAGATATCAAGCTAAGCCAAAGGAATCACATCACATATGTGTTAAGAGAATCTTAAGATATCTGGTAGGAACTCAGGAGCTGGGGTTGTGGTATCCAAAAGGAACTCAGGAGTATCTCATTGCTTACTCAGACTCAGATCATGCTGGGTACAAAACTGATAGAAAAAGTACCAGTGGTCAATGTGAATATCTTGGAGGATCCTTAGTCTCCTGGGCAAGCAAGAAACAAACTTGTGTCTCCCTATCATCAACAGAAGCTGAGTATATAGCTGTTGCTAGTTGCTGTGCTCAAGTTCTTTGGGTCAAGCATCAATTAAGGGATTTGGGGATGGAATTCCCAGAAGTTCCAATCCTTTGTGACAACACAAGCACAATTAGTCTGGCCAAGAATCTAGTACATCACACAAGAACAAAGCATATTGATGTAAGACACCACTTCATCAGAGACCATGTGCAAAAGAAGGATGTGAGAGTGGAATTCATTTCAACACATTTACAGTTAGCTGACATCTTCACCAAACCCTTAGCAACTGAACAATTCATGTTCATCAGAAGAGAATTGGGAATGGTAAATCCCAATGAGTTGTAAGTATATAATCATCTAAACCCATTTAACTTATGCAATGTTTTCATGATCTAGTACTAACTTAGGCATCGGAGTGTCAAATTAAAATTTTGCAGGATTTTAGTATTTCAGAATGAAAAACCATTGCCTAATCGATCAGGTAAGTCTGATCGATCACAGGACATGTTCTGTGATCGATTAGGCATCGATTAAGAAGGGAAAAGAAGGATCGATTAGGGAAAAGGCTATAATCGATCAGGACTGCCTGATCGATCACAAGGAAGGAGTAATCAATTGGGCATCGATTACTCAGCTTGGACTTATCGATCACAACAATCCCTAATCGATCAGACGCATCCAATCGTTCAGAGACTGCTCCCTGTAATCGATTACAGAACACTCGTAATCGATTAGGCGTCAACGGTAACATTTGTAACGTACACTTTTTCTAACAGTTGCATATTTTCCTGTGTACTTCTTCTTATATATATTTGACATATGTAACTGTAGCATCATTTCGCACCATAATACATCCATTCACAACCTCATCTCCTTATTTCTCATTAAACCCTAACATTCGAACTATTAAACCTTCTCGTAACCATCGTAACCGAAGCCTTTATTCGAATCATCATCAGTCATAACTCTTCCAAACCGGTTATACCCCTACAAATCATCAGTCATACCCCTTAAGCCCTCTATATATACCCTTCCCATGGCACCCAAAATGCGTATACCAAAGAACTACAGAGCCCAAGTCATTCCTAATACAGTTTCCCTTACCACCAAACAACCCCGCCTCAACATACAGACATCCTTCCCTTCCTTCAAACCCCATTCCCTCAACCTCTCAGCCATCACCTCAAATGGCCAAAACCCGTGGTTCTGCATCCAAGTCCCAAGCCAAGAGTCCTTCTAAAATCAGAGTCAGAGAGCTTATCTCATGAGATATAGAAGTTCCCATTGATTCGTCATATGCTCAGGGTCCTATTGAGGATGCCTCAGAAGATATTCAAAAGAGATCTTTGTAGGACAGGTGTGGGTATATGGATATAACCTATCTGGAAAAAAATGGCTATCCTGTGTCTGAGTGGTTGGAGCCCTATAAGTATTGGATAGGCGTCAAAAATCACTACAATGAAAAATTCATCAAGGCCTTCTACTCCAATCTGAAGATTCATGTCACTGAGTCAGAAGGAAAAATCACAGGAATCTCAATATCTTCAAAGGTCAGAGGCAAGAGTTTCTCTTTTGATTGGAAGCTTTTGAACCAATGGCTTCACATGGATGGACCAGGGATGGAAGAGTACAATACCTGGCAAGAAAAAGAGAAATTCTCTGATGATGAACTCAAAACAATTTTCAGTCCAGATAGCCCAATTCAGGGACATCTCAAGCTTGCTCAATTGCCTTCTGCCTACAGAGTCCTTCACTATGCCTACTCCAGATGTATGGTAAATAAAGCAGGAAATTTCTCACTTATCCTTGACATTGACAACCCCATTCTGCCCATGCTGATCAACAGGATTCCTATCAATCCTGGGCAAGTCATCTGTGAGGAATTTCTAAGGTTCCACAAGACCAAGACAGTGAAGACTCGTCTCCCATTTGCTCAGCTTATCTCCTTCATCCTCTGCAACAGCAAGTATTTTCTGGCTTGAAGAAGACCAGAATAAGGAGCCCCCTAAGTGCGATCCGACTACTCTCAAGAAAATGGGGATGCCCCCTTTTGGCAGAAGCCACAACCATCCCATTCCTCAACCAACAATTCTCACTGAAGAGGAACAACCTCGAGAGGGTCTTGAACCAGGAGAAGTCCTTGTCCATGAAGAGCAAAGTCCTGCATAAGAACCAGGTCCTGCACCTGCTGTCCCTGTACCAGAAGAAGGTGCACCAATCCCTGCCAACATGCTTAATCACCTTGTGGAAAGGGTATCTGCCAGAGTTGTTGAAGAAATGGCCCTAAAACACCAAGCTATGGAAGATAGGCTCCTGAATAGCCTGGTGGCTGCTCTCAATGATTTTGTGGTCAAGTCTGTCAAGGAAAGCACGATGACCATCTTTCATGGGTATAATGCAGTGGTTAACATGCACAAGTTTCTCCATAATCGACTGGCCGGACTTAAAGACCTTCTGAGACAACAGTATCATGTCAATCTTCCTGGAACTCCTCTGTCACCTTTTGATGGGTACCAGGCTCACCAGGTATCTCCCATTCGATACTCTCCTATTCAAACACCTCCCTCCTCTCCAACCACCAAAACACAATCCTCTCCCAAAACCTCTCTACCACCATCCAAACCTTCCTCTCCCTCCAAGCAACCCTCATCCAGTTCCTCAGACCACCCAGATCCTCCTCCCTCTCCTACACACATTCTAACACCTGCCTCTCATCCTCCGCCAACTCAACCACCCATAGCCCCTCAAATCTCCTCTCCTTCTCCCTCTGAGCCTTTAAATATCCATCCATCTACCATAACTTATACCCCTAAATCTGACCCTGCTCGCACCTATGCCAGGAAGGGCAAAGCTGTGGCAATTGATGCTGCTCCAATTCCTCCCTCTGCCCCTTTTGATGATGCCAAAAAGGGGGAGAAGATATTCAGTGTGACAACCCCAGGAGAAAGTAGCCAAGTCCAAGAAAAAGCTTTGGAGGCTGCCACCATTCTCTCAACCATTGCTTCTGACATTCCTCAGATGCCTCAAGTTCCTGAGGTTGTCACCATGAGCCAAACACTTGAAGAAATTCATGAGATTGCAGAAGCAATCAAGTTGAGCATGGCTGAAGAGGAAGTTGTAACACCCCAAATTTTAGAAAAATAAGAAATAAGGAAATATTTGGAATCTTGGGGTATTACGTGATATTTAAAGAGTCTTATAAATAAATATGGAAATTAAAATATACCTAGAGAAATTATTTTGGGACAAATTTCATATTTATTTGTAAATGAAAATGGTAAAAGAAATTACCATTTAAAAGAAAATATAAATTGGGAAATTAAAAAGACAATATCCGCCCCTAGTTGAAAATATCCTCAATTAAACAGGGAAGGGCAGGATAGTAAAATACCCATACAACAAAATATCACCTTTCTCTTTGAATAATGGCCACACACGTGTCATCTTAAGTGTCCTATTTTCTTCTCATTTCTTCTCAAACACTCCCTCTCTCTCTACGTGTACACACACATAATAAAATAAAATAAAAAAAAAGAAAAAAGAAATTAAAATTATATACTCCCTCTGCCCGAAATACACACACACTAAACACTTCACCACTCTCTCTCACCGACTCTCACTCTCTTCTCCCTCTGTTCTTCGACTCCAGTGACTGCATCGGCGGCGAACGGCGGCGATCGACGGCCCACGCGGTGGGAAACGTTCAAGCAAGCTCAGGCATCCTTGGGTAAGCTCTAATCCTTCGTTTTCTTCTCTTTCTGGGCGCGAATCCGAGCGTATATGGGGGGATGGATTCGAATTTTTGAATGGTTTTTGGAGATTTCTGAAATTGTAGAAATGATGCTTGAGGCTTATTATTGTTGTTTTGGTTGTTGATTTTGAAGATTGAGGTGAAATAGGTTCGGATTTGGGAAGGAAATTCGTTGGGTTACTGTTCACCCGAAATCAAAAATTGGGATTTCGAGTGATTGGTTGTTTTAAGGCTTGAATTCTCACATCAGATAGTCACTTTAAGGGTATGGAATAAGGTATTGGGATTGATTGGAGGGATTTTGGAATTCTGGTTGTTATTTTACCTCCCCTGTTCTTGCTTTTCGTTCGGCCAAAGAGAAGGAGGAAATTTTCCAAATAATATGTGTGTATATTAGAGTTTGAAATGGGTGTTTTGGAGGTGTGGATTGATGAATTTCTGGTTGCTTGATTTGTTGTTCAATTTCTTTGCCTTTGTTATGCTCTGACCGAGAAGGAGAAAAGGGAATTTTGAGGTTATAATTGTTAAGGTGTAATGGTGGATTGTGGGTGGTTGATTTTTGTTCTTGTTTTTCTTGTTCTGCCCTGTTCTGTTCTGTTCGGCCCAAGGGAAAAATGTGGCTATGTATATTTTATTTCTGCCTGGTAGAATGGATTAAAATTGTCTATTTATGGTTGATTAATATAGGGTTGTCAAGTGTGTAATTTTAGATTTCTAGATGCCCTGACTTGATCAGTTTGATTAAGGGAAAGAAGGAAAAAAAATGCTATGATGGTTAAGTTGAGCAAGAAATAGGAACTCAATGCTATAGTCTGATTTAAAGTTTTAGGTGCTAAAGTTATGATACCCATTGTTCTGGTTGCTGGTTTATAGGCAGAGAAAGAGAAAGGATGAATGAGGATGATTGATAATATAAGGATTTAAATTACAATCTTTGGTTGATGTTTGGTTACTGACTTCAATGATGAAAATGGAAGGAAGGGATGATGTAAGTTTAATAGAGAATGAAGGAAGAAATAAGGGAGGTTAAATGGGATGTACTTTGATTTGGTTAGATGTTGATTCAAAAGGGATTAAGTTTAAGAAATGAAATAAGTTGGGGTAATTGTATTGGATCTTGATTTGGATTTTCATGTAAAGTGTGAATTGAATGGTATGGACTGGATTATTGGATTGAATTAGTGATTAGGCTAAATCTTAAACTAAGATGGGATTAGTTAGATGAGGGAAGTTGATTGGTGACTTACCGATTGAAGTTCAAGTTAATATTGTCTTTAGTATTTGTGAATGATAAGGAAGATTAGTTAATGTGAAATAATAAGAGGTATTTTTGTGCTTATGTTAGGTATTGTGTATACTAATTTTATTTGTGTGTATATTATTTTGTGTTGGTGCAATATGTGTTAATAATGGTGTGATTAACCATTTATTTAGAAATTAAGAATTTATAGTATTAGAAATAGAAAAGGGTAGTACAATAGGACTGTGAGAGCCGTTTAATTATTATCCCTAAGTTAGATATTAATGTATTATTTTTATTATAAATATTTATAGGACAAGATAGTGGGATTGAATTCCCAGAGTACAAAGAGGAAGAAGGATACAGCGAAGAGTAAATCAGGTAGCAGTTTATTTCAGTAACAAATTAAAATACATGTATCATTTTGTATTATCTGTTGCATTTAGTTGATAAGTTATTATTCCTCAGTTGGAGTACTCCAGGGTTTAGGGGTTTGGCCACCTCTTTTCCCAACCAGTTAGTTATAGTTTTAAATGCTATAACGAGAAATCCTGCAGGTAGAGCCTCCACTCTTAACGAATATATCGTTACTAGTGGTTGGTAGGTGCGGATCGCACACAGATTAATAGGAATAAGCTATCATTATTTGCACTGATTTATAAAATGCATACATGCCAGAATATATATTCAAGAGAATAAAGGTTAATGAGATAAACTGCGTTGAACCATTGCTTTTCAGATAAGCTAGCAGGAGATAGACTTTTTGGGGAGTAAGGTAAAGTAGAAGAAAGCAGGAATGCCTGCTGGTTAGTGTATTATGGTAAACATTTTGGGCCTAGTTGTATATATTGTAAATATGAAAGACAAGCAAAAAGACAAGCATAAGTATATAACTGATAAGCAGTAAGCTAATAGGTACAGTTAAAGAGGATCGTCGATCGAGATTGTTCCTCTAGTTTATTTTTAAGCCACGCTAATCGTTACTAAGTACTAGATCGATATTAAGACAATTCTAATTAATATTTTAATTGTCTTATAACCACTGGACCTTATAAAAAGATTTAAATATTTTAAATTAGTCCGAAAAGCCCATTCCAACTATATTAAGGTTGGAACATTGTTTCCAAAGAAAAAGGTTTAAAATTTTTCATATTTTAGGGCTTTCGGTATTAAAAAGTGGTTATAATTCAATTAAAATACAGTAAGATAGTAATAAAAGATAAGGTGTTACAGAAGTTGTGGTAGAAGATGCATCAGAGTCTGATATTGAAGTAACCACCAATGTTCCTCCAGCAAATGATGATGATGTTCTGGAAGAAGACCCTGAGATGGCTATGGTCCCGTATGAAGGGGAGCCTAAACCTGTTACTGTTGACTTACTACCTCACTATCTTCATCAGGCAGAAGAGCTCCATCAGCAAGTGAAAGAATTTAGTCAGACTTTGGCTCAGGACCAAAAAGAAAGAGGACAGAGATGCAGCAAAGGCTGAGATGGCAGAATCAAAACATAAAAATCAAGTGCCTCATCCTGCATTTCCTAGTTGGGGTGTCTAGAAGCAAGTAAAGTTCAAGAAGTCTGCTCAGAAGAAAGCAATGGAACCTATTCAAACTACATCAGAATTTTTGAAATCTGATAAGGAAGAAGAGGGGCAAGAAGTTCAATCTGTTGACAAAGGGAAAAGAATTAAGAAAACTGCTCCTAAGCCAGCTGTCAAAGCAGTAACAAGGAAGAGTACCAGGGCAACCAAAGGCATTGTAATTGAGGAACCTAAGTCTGCTGCTAAGACTCCTGCAAAGAGGAAGGGTGCTCCTAAAGGAAAATCCTCTAAGCTTCCTCCAAAGAAGAAACCAAAACAGCAGACTCGTCTGGAGAAAATGCTTTCATATCTTCCTCCTCCATCTCCTCCTAAGAAGAAAGCTGTCACCAAGAAGAAGAAAGCACCTGCTAAGAAAAAGGATGTTGAAATTCAGATTGAGTTCCTTGAAGATCCCTCAACTGACTCTGGGAGAATTAGCAGTGAATCTGGGGACTACGACTTGGACACATCAAACTGGAAGGATGATTCAGAATCAGACTAAATCAGAAAGCATCCATCAGCCTTAAACCCTCTCATATACATCACATGTCTTTATCAGTTCATTAATCTCATTTCATGTTTATTTTCTTTTGTACATCATGATCTATGTCCTTCTAAAATTTATGATATCAATTGCAGCTTATGTTCAAATCTTCTCTTGGTCTGTTATCTTATTAATTGTGTCTAATATTTTGTCATCATCAAAAAGGGGGAGAATGTTATAATGCTAAGTTTTGATGATAACTAAACATATCTTAGGCATAAGGAAAATCTATGACAAGATTAGAATCAACTTAGAAATAATCTGATAAAATTCTAAGTGCAGCATAATCGATTAGGGATAGATTACAAGACAAAGAATTATGAGCCTAATCGATTAAAGCTCAGATTAGAAGTTAAGAACTTGGTCGCCTAATCGATCAGAGGGTCCTGTAATCGATGAGAGAATTTTAGCCCAATCGATTAGTGCCATATATTCGATTAGGAGAAATTTGAGTAATCGATTAGAGTCATGTAATCGATTAAAGAATAGTTGAATAATCAATCAGAGAACCTTAATCGATCATATCATATTTCAAGCATAATCGATTAGAGAGCATTAATCGATTAAAGGGAATTAAGTAATCGATTAGAGAAAGCATGTAATCTGTTTGTAATCAATTAGACATACCTAATCGATCAGGCTTCCCCTGTAATCGATTAGGCGCATGATTTTCTGATTTAATGCTCAGTGATGCAGGCTATAATCTATGAGTAATCGGTATGTAATCGATTAGACACTAGACCCTGTGATCGATTAAGAAACTGTAATCTGAGTGGCGATGGGATTTATTCAAAATCAATGGTTAAGGCTATTTTAAGCTTTCTAAGTACAGAATTGCACAGACCTACTTATGGAAGTTAACGTTAGCACGTAACCTGATCAATAGAGCCGTTGGAACTCACCTACCACCTCCAGCGATTAATGAAGAGAGATGAGCTAAAACAAAGACAAGTACAGTGGAGTAAATGCATCACAGTATACATCTTCAACACTCCACACCAGATTATCAAACTCTCTGATCTTATACAATGGCTATATCTTCAACGGATAAATTTCTAGAATAGACTATAAATACTTCAGTGAAGAAGTTAGTTGAAGAGAATTGATTGCCACATTGATTATCAGTATCTGCTGCATTCAATACTCAAAAAGCTTACTGTTCTAATATTCTTAAGTGTGTAACACAATCTGTTCATTAGAGTGAACAATCCATTTCTGTATTTATTATCAAGTGAGAATTACTCTTAAGATAGTGGGATCTTAAGAGTAGGGTGTTAACTTACAAAGTGTAAGGGGGAGTGATCAGTAGAGAGAGAAGTTCTTGCTGTCACTTGTAAAGGCTGTCAAGAGCCTGATTTAATCTTGAGTTATTAGTGGAACCCAACTGGAGGTTGGAGAACTGGACGTAGGCCAAGTTTGGGCTGAACCAGTATAAACTGTATTGACTCTCAAGTTAAATCTTAAAAGCACAATTCACCCCCTCTTGTGCATTCCTGTCTGTTACACAAGTAAGTATACACTCTTGGAATGAAAAATTGGCCCAAAAGTCTCACAACAAGGTTAACCTCAATTGCCAATTTAACATCCAATTGCAAGGCCAATTAACACAATGCATATGCTTGAAAATAACTCATCACTAGCTCTTAAAAATTGAAAGGCTAAAATGCATAATTCTTTGAATTCTTCCCATTGCTCATGAAGCTCATTGATCAAAAGGTTAAGGTTCATTCTTGCTCCATGGTTTTCAAAAATTGTTGCCACACTTGGTTTGCACAAAACAAGTTTTAAAAATGGATAGAAAATGCAGCTAGGTCCTCTATTGCAATGAATGCGACCCTCCATCGCAATAAAAGACTAAGGAGCAAAATTTAACTTGGTTTTGAAAAAAAAATTGACAAAAATTTCCTCTAATGTGGTATAACATCATAATATGATAAAATCAATAGATCAAGCAGTAAGACTACCTAGTCCCCTTCCCCACACTTGAAATTTACATTGTCCTCCATGTTAAAAATCACTAAACTATCAATTGACTTATCCCTGTGAAGAGGAAAGTTGCGAAGTCCAATCGTAAGATTGGGGCACAACACGTCCCTACACATAAGGGGAGAGAAGAAGGGACAAGTGCAATCAATAGTAGGCATGTTGGAAATCACAGGACAAATGCATATGACAAGTGAAAATGACAGAAAGTTTCAATGGCATAGGGTATTTTATTGAATGAAAAAGTCCTAATTCCTACTTTCTACTAGGATGCTCCCTCCCCCACACTTGTTCAATGCAATGACAGTAAATATCAACCAGCCAGTCCAGAATACATGAAAGTAAACAAGATAAGAAGAAGAAGCAACCTGGCCTCAAGGAGGCTTTGAAGATGAGTCACGATAGACTTTAAGGAGGTGGCCATTGGATTTGAGCATATTTGCAGTCTCATGCTCCGGGAGTCTAGTCGTGCCAAGTGGGGTAGCTTGGTGTAGTCCATGCCAAAGGAGGGCTCCAGGTGATGTATGCTTGAGGATTCGCAAATGCTTAAAGGCCATGAGCATATGCCCTTTCAGCTTAATGGGACTTGTCGAAGAACTTGAACCAAGCTTCATTGAATTCCCAAGTGTTGAATCAACCTCTGGTTGATCTAAAATAGCAACAACCTCAGGATGAGCATCCTTCACATACTCATAAGATGTCTTTGGCACCAAATCAACACTAAGTTGATTGATAACAGCGAATGCCGCAACTTTTCCTCCATTCCTCATGCTTTCATGGCATAACATGATGAGATCTTTCAAGTGGCTTAAAGCATGGGAGGAGATCTTTGGTCTGGAAGATGCAATACAGGTTGAGTGGGAAGGTGGTGGCCATTTAATCACATCAGACGACAGTACTATAAGTGAAGTGCTAAAAGTAGTGTCAGTTGGTGTGAGGGCTATCCCCTTCAAGCTCTTGTTGTAATTTTTCAACTGGAACTCAGGCTCATGCACACACTTGGTACTTGCATTATTAGAAAAACAACCATCTTCCGAAGAAGTGGTATCACTCAACAAGGATATGTTAGTGAAAATCATGCCAAACAGTGGATTATGCATCAAAGGCCAAGCACTAGCTGCAGAAAATAAGTAACCAACTAACAATGAGATGAGGCTATACACGTTGGGAGCAAGGGGAAGTGAATTAGAGCCATGAACTTCAAAATCAAGTAAAAATTCATTTGAGTGTAAAACCAGCTTAGGCTCTTTCCTAACACTGTGTGCAGCAATATCAATCACATTAACACCAAGCAATGAGTAGTCCTCATGAGGGTGTCTCACGGCTTCATACATGTTGAAGCTAATCTTGTGTTCCCCCACTTCCATTGTGATTAAACCATTTCTCATATCGATCATTGTACTAGCGGTCCTCATGAAAGGCCTACCAAGAATGATAGTCGATTTATTGGAACCACTAGACATGTCGAGCACATAGAAATCAACGGGGAAAACCAAGTTTTTAACTCTAACAAGTACATCCTTAAGGATACCTTGTGGATAACAGGTTGTGCGGTCGGCCAATTGTAAAATTACACTTGTTCTTTTCAAATCAGTAACAACCAAAGAAGAGAAAACCGCACTAGGCATCACATTAATGGCCGCCCCCAGATCCAACAAAGCATTGGTTACCGTTAAATTGACGATCGTGCAAGGAATCATAAATGATCCCGGATCCTTACATTTCACTGGTAACTGAGGCTTAAAGAGAGTCAAAACACTAGGATTCAATTGAACTCTTTCATTTGGTTTAAATCTGTGCTTGTTAGTGCATAACTCTTTCAAAAACCTACAATAAGATGGCATAGACTATACAAGTTGGAAAAATGGAATGTTCACATGTAATTTACTAAACAAGTCTAGCATCTCTTTTTCAGTTTGATCATTAAATTTCTTTCTACTTTGAAGAAAAGCTTGTGGGAAAGGGAGTTGAGAGATAATTACCTCCTTGGCCGGAGAATTGGCCAAGGTACTTTGTGTGCTACACTCTCCCATTTCATTGATGCTTAATTGCTTGGGATGCTTCTTCTTCTTCTTTGGTTGTGGTGTGCTAAGTTCTTCCACCATGGTTGTTTTTTGTGTTAGTGCACTTCTTTTATAAAGTTCTTTTTCCTTTAAACTTTCTGAAGGCACCAAATTCATGGGGCTCAATGGTGGGCTTTCAACTTCAATCTCTTCATCCACTAGCTCATCATCTTCATTATCAACAATGTGGCTTAAAGGTTGGCCCTCAACTTGGATCTCCTCAATAACCAGCTCATCAACTTTGTCATCCATGAAGTGGACTCTCTTCTTAAGTGGGATGGGGTTGAGTGATTTCCCACTTCTTAAGCTTATAGCATTTACGTACTTAGGGTTGATGATCGTGTTGGATGGAATGGGAACACTTGTTTTGGCTTGAAGCTCATTAAAGGAGTTGGAGAGCTTAGTGACAAAGTCCTCAAGGTTATGATTTTTGGTCTCCAATTGGGCCATCCTTGCATCACTCTTTTCGAATTTAGCCTCAACAAGGTTATGGATGCCTTGAAATCCTTGTTGGCAAGTCTTAGCCAACTCATCAATGACATTGGAAGAGTTCTCGCTTCTCATTGGGACCATGGCTTGAGAGTATTTGCCTTGGCTGTCTTGGATCTGCTTTGGTGGATTTCCATCTTGGCGCCAACTAAACTTGGGATTTTGCCTCAATCCCTCATTGTAGGTATTAGAGTAAGGATCCCATCTTGGATTAGTGCCTTGTCTTTGTTGAAACATTGCATTACATTCCTCCGGCTTAGATGGGCAATGGCTTGAGAGGTGCATAGGTGATGCGCAATAATCACAAGAGGGGGCCATTAACTTTCTACCAATTGGACTTTGTGGTGAAGGGGAACCAGAAAGCTTATCCAACCTAGCATGAATTGCCTTGAACTCGGCCTCAAATTTCTCCAATTGAGGGATGTGAAGAGAGGTAGAATCAACCCTTTGAAGATTGTGGATTGACCTTCTTGAGCCATGTTTCTCCTTAGCCGAGGCAAGCTTTTGAATTAAAGATCATGCTTGTTCTGGTGTCTAGTCAATGAATGAGCCACCAGCGGCCGCATCCAACTTGTCTTGATCTCTTTCCCTCAACCCATCATAGAAAGTATGGGCTAATTGTTCATCCAGGATTTGTTGATGAGGGTACCTCTTCAAAAGGTCTTGAAATCTTGTCCAATAATCAAAGAGAGACTCATCCGGCTCTTGCATAATGGAGTTGATCTCTTTTCTCCTTGCTGATGTTCTTGTGGCCGGGTAAAACTTCTCCAGAAAAGCTTATTTCAAGTTGCCCCAAGAGGCTAGGGCTTCCGGATTGAGAGTGGGCAAGCTCATATACCATTGCTTAGCCTTGCCTTCTAGAGTGAGGTGAAACACTCTCCACATAAAATCATCCACTTGTGCTCTCACTGGTTTCATGGTGTTGTAATGTATGAAAATTTCATCCAAGTGATCATGTGGCTCATCTTCCTGCAGACCATAAAACTTAGGTAAGGATTGTATCAATAAACCTTTAATTTCATAGTCAGCATTAATAGTGGGAAATGCATTCATGAATGGGTTATGGTTAATGTTGGTTGTGGAAGCATCCCTAATGGTTCTTCTTCTAGGTTACTCACCATCATTATACACTTGTCCTCCCCTATTACCACCTAGATTTGGATCTACTTGTGGCTCAGGAATATGGTGTTCTCCTTCCATTTCTCTAGTATTACTATTGGTTTCTGGATCACTATCAATGCTAGACTCACAAGAAGATGGGTGTTCAACTATCAAGGATGTAACTGAGGTTCCCTCTTTCTGTGTCTTTCTCAATCTAGTAAGGTGTCTCTCAATTTGTGGGTATTCAGGGTAAAGCTCTTGGTCTCTAATGTTCCCTGGAGTCATACACAAGGCGCAGACAACAAGTGTAGACTAAGGTTCAGACAAAATTGCACCTGCACAAATTCAAGGAAAAATGGATGAATGAGGATGCAAGTGAGTATGGTGTGATGTGTATATGAAATGTGTATGATATGTATGAAGTGTAATGTAAAGTATGTGTAAGAAGTGTGTGTGGTATGTATGTAAGTATGGAAGTATGGTAAGTCAAGTAATCACAAGTCAATCAAGAACAAAGAGTCAGCAAAATTTTTGGTATTTTCACGGAAAATTGGATGCAAAACAAAACAAACAAATGTAAACTAACCTAAGGATGCAAATGACCTAAACCTTGTCCTAATGACTCCTACCCCTAGTCAATAGTTTCAATTGACACTTAGCTAACCTAGGGAGTAAAAAATGACTCCCCAGCAACGGCGCCATTGATTTTACCTTTGTCTAATGCACCTTGGGGGTTAAAATCAAGATTTAATCCAATGATTGCAATATAGGTTGCAACTCCGGGTCGTTTCACTTGAGGAGTCTTTTAACCTACATAAACTAGCTAAATGCAATCAAAACAATAAAAGATATAGGGGTTTTGGTTTGAAAATTTATTTAATAAAACTATTGACAAAAGCAGTTACTTGTTTTTGGTATTTTAGATTAATGAGTGAAAAGAGTTTGGATTCAGGGAAATTGATAAAATGGGCTTGTTGGATATGCTTAGTTTTGATGATGTCAAATATATAGTTAAATGTAGGAAGCAAAATGTGTGCATAAAGTGTTTATCTCCTACTATCTATCAGATTATGTTTGCTATATGTTTAATGTGATTGAAGCATTGCATATATGATCACATAACATGTCCATAGGCTCAGATTGCATTAATAAGAGCATGTAACTTGGTCTGGAATAAACTGAGATAAAGAATCATGATGACTAAGTAGAAGTTCTATCGCTAACATGTTTATCATCGCTAATAGGAAGAAATTGAGGTAGCTAGGCAAAGAACAGATTCTCTATCACTAAGCTAAGAGCCTATCGCTATCAAATGAAAAGCTTAGGATAATAGCTAATGAGGACTTAGCAGTAATCCATTGAAAGAGCAATATCTCTATCGCTAAAGGTCTTCACCATAGCTAATGGAATGTGTAGAGCTAGCCTAAGCAAATAAGAATAGATCCTATTGCTAAACTCTGTCTCTATCGCTAAGGCCCCTCAGATAACATGAATAAATACTCGGGGAAGAATGTTAGATCAGTTAACATAGTAACTAGTGATAATGGGATTAGCTATCGATAGAAAAATGCTTATTGAGATGACAGCTAGTACGTTGAACATTGAACTAAAAGAATATCCTAGCGATAGCATGATTTGTTATCCATAGCAAGATTTGCTATCTATAGCATGATTTGCTAGTGATAGCATGATTGGCTATCTATAGCATGATTTGCTATCTATAGAGTCTTTATCATTGAGCTAGTGGAATAAGCTTGTGATAACATCTGCTGTGCATTATATGATTATCTGTTTAAGCTAAGTACTGGAATTACACTATGAAGCTAGCGATAGCTTTGTTAGCTATCAATAGCACAATACGTGCTGAGCTAATACATTGTTTCTAAAGTGCAGATTTTACACTGTCAAGCTAGCGATAGCAAAGGGAGCTAGCGCTAGTGAAAAAGTTGATAGCAAGTACAGGAGTAGGTAGCAGCAGGTTACCGTTACTCGGAGTCTCTATCTCTCTTAGCCAAAGCACGAGAAGAAAGAAATACTCAAACGGCTAGTTCTCCAAGTCTCCAACGGATAGAAATTCATCAAAACATATATAAAGACTTGAAGACATCAAAGAGAAATAAAGATCAACAAAATAGACGCACACACGATGAATATACGCTAACAGCAATGAAAACAGAGGCTCTGCACAAAATATTAGTTATATATCAGTGAGCCCAGAAATGATGGTTTGAGCGCATTAGAAAAGAAGAGCATGAGCACAAATTGTTCATATTATTAAGCTCTGATTTGTATTTCATCATACATCTTTTGTACTTCAGTGATTATCACAATCTGTTCATTTAGTGAACTTATTACTATGATAAAATCCTCTATTGTTTGAGGTTGTTCTAAAGCTTAGTGCTTTAAGAACAGGGTAGTAACCTTACAGGTTGTAAGGGGAAGTGTTTAGAAGGTTTCTAAAACTCTGTAAAGGTTGGCTGGTAATCCCGTGTTCGTAAAACCAGTGGAAAAGGTTGACAGGTGAACCTGTGTTCGTCAAACCTGTGGTAGGCTTCTCTTGTGCCCGGTTTAAACAAGATAGTGGAAAATCTCAGGTGGAGCCTAAGGACTGGATGTAGGTCAGGATTGACCGAACCAGGATAAATTTTGTGTGCATTATCTCTTCCCTTAACTCTCTTAGTTTCCAGCATATCTACTTTATATATCTCTTGTGCATTTAACAGTTTTGAAATACTCTGTGATAAACAGGAAGAGATTTTAAAGACTACCTTTACATTGTTTTATAAAAGAGAATTTTAAGTTCTTTATCCTATCACCCAATTCACCCCCCTCTTGGGTGACAGCCAGCACTTTCAGGGCTTTGGTAGTGTTACGGTGGCTCTCACTCTTCCTTTAAAATTGATATCGGGAGTTAAAAATTCACCAAGTCTAATTAGAAAAATCCCCAAGCAACCACTAGGGGTCCACTAGCCCTAATTAATAACTAATCAAGCAACCACTTTCATAGCTATTACTTAGGGTTAGTGTTAAGCTCCACTTGGTGTGTGTTAGAACATGAGTTTTGAAAACCGATTCCTCTCAAGAATGTGCAACCACAGCATTCAATTCGACAAATTAAGCTACACAATCTAGAAACCACTAAAAATCATATAGCATTCATAAATCCAATAGGAAATTTAAACATACATATCATTCAATTAACATAACTCAATATCCAACACAAATGTTCCAATTCATAAACAACTAGAAAAGGAAATCATGTCTCAAATCCAAATATACAAAGAGAAATGCAACCACAAGACTCAATACATAAGGAAAAGAGCATGAGGAAACAAACAACTCCCCTATTTCACCCATTGAAGCTCAAGTCACCTTCACACCACCAAAGCACCAAGATTCTAGCCTCTCATGTCCTCAAATTCATGCCCAAAAGGACCCATGATGATAGCCTCCATGAGTGAGGAAGATAGAAGGGAAAGTGAAGTGGAAATGGAAGATGAAAAGGGAAAGAACAAGAAAATCAGCAACAATGAAGGTGAAAATGAGTGAGGATGGTGAAGATTTGAGTGAGGAATAAAGGAAAAGAGTGAAACCCTTGGAGAGCTCTTCAAATTCGTGCATATAAGGCTTAGAAACTGAAGGTGGGGGTGTTTGGATCTATTTATACTCCCCCAAAAACCCTAAAAACGGGTCAGAATTTTTGCAGATTTTCGGGACTTCGCCGTGGGCTCGTTGTGGTGAAAGCCACGGTGAGCAGACATTGATACTGTTTCACTTGTTTTTCTCGGCGAGGAGACATTGATTCTGTTTCTTCTTCACTTTCTTCCTCTGCTCCTTCCAGAATTCTTCGCTGTAACTTGGCTTCTTAGTTTGGGCATGTTTCTTCTATGACCTACAAGTAAAATCCAGCCACAGGTAGCATCAAATGTCCTCGAAGATTTGTTAATCAATAAATCATGCTAATTATGCCCAAATTACCCTTGATCAGTAAAAATCCTAACAAGGTGTGCAGATATCAGAATTTATTCTAATTAGGTGCAATTACTCCAAAGACATGCAATAATCCGATGATTTTATCAATGAAAAGTGTATAAAAATATGGTGCAATCACTAATCATGATAGGTCTTATTTGCGATTTGATCCTTCTTTCTCCTATCATGGTTAGACTGTTGAATCTATAATATATATATATATATATAAATATTATGGAAAACCCTTTCCTAACTATGTTAGTCCTTTTTTTATATGTTATTTCCTTTTCTAACGTAGTTAGTATTTAACAAATGATTTGATTTAACTCTGAGGGGTTGTAAAGGATATTTAGATAATTTAATGTTATATGAAAGGTGTTATTAAACATGTTAGGCTCTTGGTTTTACTGTAATTCTTTTCTAGCATGAATTACCTGTTTATAAGATTAAACTCAATTCTAACTACGATAGGTTTCATTATTATTTTAAAAGGTTCTTTTCTATCGAAGTTAGACCGTAGTAATTGTTTGTAATGGTAACCATTATGAAAATTCTTTTTCTAACTATGTTAGCTATTTTATCTAAGCAAGTTTCTTTTCTAACATAGTTAGCATTTATATTATGATTAAGTTGATAAAGTGTACTTAAGAAGTGTATTTAGGAAGTAAATGTTACACATAACACCTTACAGTGGAGTCTAAATCAAAGAGAAATCCACCCATAAACTATAAGGAGTTATTTAACCTTAGACATGCAAATTTGCGTAATGTAATTGAACGGGCCTTTGGTGTTTTCAAGAAAAGATTTTCAAGTTTACCCAATGGAACTGAACCAACATATGGAATTAAAGTTCAAAAAATGATCATATATGCATGTATCATTCTTCATAACTTTCTCATGAGTGATGACCCTGATGAAGATCTTTTAAGAGAAGTTGATATGGACATCCGTCAACAAGATGGATACAATGAGAATCATCATACTTCAAGTAGTGACAATAATGAGGCTACCGGAGGTGAACTCATTAGAGAAAATAGCCACTCAGATATGGACTGATTATCAGAATAATAAGCATGCTATCAACGATGACTTTGAAGATAATCTTGATGTTGGAGCTTGATCTTCACAATAGAATGTGGACTTTGTTGTTTGATATGTAATATTATTTTCATATTTAACTTATTGTTTTTCTGACATTCTTGTTGAATTTAGTCTTTGAATTTGACTTTCAAGTGTTATGTTTATTGTATTACTTGTGTACTTTGTTTGCATTTTCTGACATTCTTGTTCAATTTAGACTTTGAATATGAGTTTTAAGCATTGTGATTACTTTTTTACTTGGGTAGTTTGATTTGTACAATGAAATTACAGCTACTATATATTGTATTATGATAGGATAGCACCAAACAATGGTAAGGAAGTTGTGAACTAGACAAAAAATATGGATGATTCCCTAATTGATGCTTCTATGACTGAGTATAATGATGGCCGCAAAGTGGGTGGCACTTTTACAACTTTAGCTTATGATAACATTGTTACATATCTGAGTGCCTTGTTTGGTAAGCAAGTGACAAGGATAAGGTGAAGAATCAGTGGAAGACTTTGAAAAAGAATTTTTCAGAGTTTTATGATGTTTTCAAACATGTAAGTGGATTTGCTTGGAACCCAACAACTCAATTATAGGATGCTGAACCTAAAGTTTTGGAAGCATTGATTAAGATAAGAATTGCATAATTATTTATTCTTCTAATTCACAATCACTTCCTTTTGTTTCTTTGAATGGCTGCTCCATGTTCTGGAAACTTTGATGCTGCTGTAACAAAACATGTAATTTTGTTGGAGAGGTTGATTGTGCATGATTATTATACTATTTTAACTACTAATAATGGGAAATTAGCATTCAGTTTAGGAGAATTCAATGGGAATTAAGTACAATTGCATGCATGGTCCATACTTAAGGAATTAGTTGCATTTCCATGGTAATTTGAGCATATTAGGTTTTTAACTCATGCATTTCATGATTATGGACTTAAAATACCTTACATATACTTTAATTTCCCATTATAGGTGCAAAGGATGAGGCCCTAAATGAAGAAAAGGTGAGAAAAGCAAAGAAAAAGTTTCTGGTCCTCGCCTTAGCCCCTCACGGCGAGGGCCACGGCGAAGGACAGAGAGCACACAGCAAGTCAGTTTCCTCGCTGTGACTCGCCACAGCGAGGGCCCGATAAAAATTCTGAAACGGAAGTTTTTAGTTTATTTCCAAATTTTGGGTGATTGGGTCTTCTTCCATTGTTTCCTAAAGGATGAATTCTACCTTCCCAAGTAATCTAGAGGGAATTAGGAAGGTTTTTAGGTTTCCTATCTTGTTCTTTAAATTTATACCCGAATTTCCTCTTCCACACCACCATTCACCACCAATTCAGATTTCTTTTCACTCTTCATTCACTCTCACCCTTTCCTCTCCTTAGCTCTCTGCCCTCTGCACGAAAATTCACCTCCCATTCATCCATCTGCATCAATTCCACTCATTCTATATCAATTCATGGCTTCCACAACCAAATTTCATTCAATCGGGTTCGGGAGCATGAGCGGCTAAATTCATTATGGGGATCTTGATGGAGGAAGGCAACCGGAGCTTCAACGTTCTTAATGGGGAGTTATTTAGTTTCTCTTGTCTAATTCCAATTATGTATTTCAATTCCTTGTGCTTTGTCATATGTCTTTGGTTTTGGAACAAGTGTGCTTAAGCGTTTAATCCGTTGTTTAAAGGTCATGCATGTAATTAAGCGATGTTCTTTTATGTGTATGAACCTAAGTGTTGATTTCATGATATCATGCAATAGACGTGTTTCAATTTTATCTCCTTTGGATTTCTAGTATATGTTGAATGCATGTGCGATTGTATATGTGTTTAGACACTAGGTCCAACGTTAGATGGTTCGATCTACTTCTAACGAGAGCCTCGTTGTGTGTTTATCATGAGTTCTCACTATCAAGTTGAACCTTAACAATTTCCTTTTTTGATTAATTAAATGAGCGATGCGCCACATTAGTTAATTAATTAGGTTAATTGGACTAAGAGCGATTGCCTTAGGTTTTGCATTAGAACTTGGTTTAAACTCCCATATCATTCAGAAGCTAGGAAGGTTTCCCAATTCATCAAGAGACCCACGTTTTCCATATAGTTTTCACAACCTTGTTTTACTTGCTTTCTTTAATAACAAAAATCCCAAAAAGAATCTAGTTTAGTTTCCTTGATTAAAATCTCAAAAACCCCAACTTTATAGCTTTTCATGCATTTAGTTTCCTAGGTTAGTTCATTAGGCTCCTTGAGAGACGATCCGGGAAAGCACCACTAGTGCAATCCTTGGTTAATTTAATTTTGCATTTGAACCCCAAGGCGTATTAGGAACGGTTCAGATAAGAGGTTATTTAATTTCTTTTCAACTTGGTTAATGAATTTGTGCATTGGTTCGGCTTTCACATTTTGGTTTTGGTATTCAATTTTGTGGCCTTCAATTTTATGATATGGCATGTTTCAAGTGGCTGAATTTTTTTAATTATTTGCTGACCTGTGATCCTCCCATCATTTCTTTTTTCCTTTCCTTTCTTTTTAATTGTTTTGAGTTGCTCATTTTCAACCCTAACAGCATCATACTCATCTTGGTCCAATTACTTTTGTTTAGACTTTGTTGACATGTATACAGATTTTCATGCTGGTTTAATTGCATTGGTTCTTTTACTGTTTTAATTGCTTTTCTTGCTGGATCTGTGTGTTTGCAAAGTGACATATTTTTTTTTGCCGATTTAAATGCATGTGATCCTTTCCAATTTTCTTGCTGGTTTAAATATGGCAACTTCTGATTTAATTGGTAATTTATTTCTCTTGTCAGTCAAAGCCTAAAGCTGCTCATTGGAGAAGTATTCCTTACCCTAATTTTGAAAAGATGATGATACTATATGGAGTAGATAGAGCTGATGGAGATGAAGGGGAAACAATGAGGGAGTGGAGGAAGACGCAGCACTCTCCAACAAAGGTCACTGACATCGTTGATGGTATTGATAACCTCATTTCACAAGGTGGATGCTCATGACATAATGTTAATATCTATGTTGAGTAGATGGTCAACATAACTCACCTGAACAAGATCATTCACCTAGTCATGCTAATAGCGCTTGTAGTAAGAAGTCAAGAAGGGCACCTAAAGACCATGAAAATGATTTTAAATATTTGGTAGGCATAATGGCTGCAATGGTTGCATCACTTGATAAAGGAAATGAAACATTGATGCAATCAGATCTAGCTCTACAAAGAGCTTCCAACAACAAGAGGGAGGTGCCCCAATTGTCTAGTGAGAAACTTTGCAAAATGCTTGAAGAATGTGGCTGTGATGTTGATAAAATACCTGACATTTATTGCTTTCTTATGGGGGATGATGAAAAGCTTAGGACTGCAGTTCAAGCTCCAACACCTATCAAGAAGCAAGTGATAATGAAGATGTTTTATGGTTTTCAATAAATGGTCTCTTGACCATTTATTAGGATGACTTTTGACTATTTTGGTACAAACTACTTATCATTTTGATATATGCTCAAAAATATGGCTTGAACATAGTTGACAGCTTTTTGTATACTTTGTCTTATGCTTTACACATAGCATTCAAACTTCTGATTATTTTGATATATGCTCAAAAATATGGCTAAAGCATAATTGATAGCTTTTTGTATGCTTATTCGTAGGCTTAACATGATTGATAGCATGTATGTTTGGATGATTTGTTATATAAACACTTATCTTTAAGTATGATGGAGTCATGGAAATGAGAATTCTACAGGAACCTCCATTATTCTACTGGAATCAAATGGAACGTGACATGGTTTTAGCATAATACACAACTCCATGTCTTACATTGCTTGCACTATTGCATTATTATGGGAACTAATCGTATTATAGTAGTTATTGGAACTAATCGCATTATTATGGGTTCGTAATTTCAAGCCATGGCCTTACCTTTCTTATTAAAAAAAAAAGTAGTCTATGATCTAATATTTAAAAAACGTATTAATATATCAAATAGATATATTAATATGTGTGGATAAAAATATAAAGTTTAGGAACTAATATGTAAGGTATAGTAGTAAATTTGTTATTACCTCCCCCCCCCCTCTAAACCAAACAAAAGATCATTAAAAATTGACTCCCTCCCCTCATCTTTAATCAAACCAAACAATGTGATATTAAAAACCTCCCTCCCATTCCATCCCCTCAAACCAAACAAACCCTTAGGGATAAGGTATTTCTTTTTTAAAATAATATATGCCCTAACCTGGCTCTTATATTTTTAAGCGCCGGGTTAGGACTCCAAAATGCGGCAAACCCGCCTTTATTTCCCTCTCATTTTTCCCTCTAAAAAAATCCCCCCGGGGCGGCCCTTTCTTACTTCCAAACATTTCTTTATTCTTCCTCTTCTTCGAGACTCCAAGCCTCCTCTCCAATGATTTGGACATAAGAATGAAATGGGTTCGCCTGGTATAAGGAACAGTTTCCGAATTCCCATAGTATACAGTGATAAAAAGCCTTGAACCAACCATCACTGCAACTAAAACATTTCTTGGATCTTGAAACCATCGACTAGGTCCTCTGGGCTTGAAATGTTGCGCATTGTACCGATCCACACGGTAAAATCTCTGGAGGAGGATCCTCTCCTCTTCCATTCTCTCCTTACCCCTTTTCTACCCTAAATTTTTTTATTTTTGGGTCAAATTTTTTTTATTTTCATCATTAGATTCTACATAAAATTAGTGACATTTTGATATCTTCTTATGGACAAAAAATGGTTCATTTTCAATTTTATATGATTTTTCAAAGATTTATTATTTTAACTTAAAAAATACTGACTTTAAGTATTAAATCTTTGAAAAATCATATAAAATTGAAAACTGAACCATTTTTTGTCCATAAGTATCACTAATTTTATGTATAATCTAATGATGAAAATAAACAAAAAAATTGACCTAAAAAAAATTGAGGTAGATGAGGGGTAGAGGAGAAAATGGAAGAGGAGATGTTCCTCTACCAAAATCTCCTAGCCCCATTGAGATATGGATTTGATAAGTTCCTATAGGCTCCACCTCTTAATGCTAGTCTATGAGATATAGAGAATTCGAAGAAAACTTATGAAACCCATGAGTGTTAGGTCCTTTATAAGTATCACTCTGTTCCTTATTATAAGTACTATAAATTTTTTGTTCCTAAATATAAATCTATTTTGGGATCAATTAATGTTACTATAACTATTTTATCCCTATGTTGGAAATAAGGAAGATGAGAGAGAATGCTTATAATGCATAAAATATTATTTTAACACTTATTCTTAAATAAGGGCAAAGTTGAAAATATTTTTGAAAATATGAGATATTTAATGTTATAACTTATAACTTCCACTCCTTAGTATGAGAAAAGTAGTTGGGGTGGATTTATAATAAGGAACAAAGTGGTAAAAGTCAAGTACTCTCTCCGGTCCTAATTATAAGATCACTTTAAATTTTTTGAAAAAATTAAGGATACAAAATTAATCACTTGAAATTGTCTATAATTATTTTTTTTTCTCGATCATAATTTATTCTATTTATAAACTAACTTATAATCTAATTAGATGTGATATATGTTATAATTTACCAGTCTAATTTAATTCTTTGACTTTCCAAAAAAAAAAAAAGTGAAAGTGTTATGATCGCACTTGCCTTCCTCTCCACCATGGCTGGCGTGACTTCTTCAGCTCTGTCGAGTCTCACCACCATCGAAACTCCAATCTCTCTCACTCCCATCGCGGTCCTTTCTTCCTCCAAGATCGACTTCTCTTGCTCTCTCCTCTTCCAACTCTCAGATCTCTGTCTTCAGGCCCAAGGTCGATGAGATCTCACTCCTCACTATCAAATCCTCTTCTTTCTCTCCGGTTCGTGAGTAAATAAGTAGATTTCTGTTATTGCTTTCTGGTTTTATGGGTTGGTGGGTTCGCGTGATTACTGATGGAATATGCTTTTGATCCGGATAATTACAGTTTTATATCTATGTTAACCTCTGTTTAAGTCATGGTTATTTCCTTCATGAAAACGATTTTGGCTGCATCAGATCTTTAATGGCTGACTTATTGACTTCATGTCTTACAATGGTTGTTATAGTTTTCGTGATATATGTCATTACTTATTTTACTCTTCATGTTTGAAGACCAACAAGTGTTATATGAAAAGAGTTTGAGAAATGTTTTATACAGACTTTGAAAATTGCTTTGATTCTAATTTATAAGTATTGAGTTTGCCAAGATGTTTTCTTCAGGTGCTCTGTTGTTAGTGGCCTTATTATTTATCTTTCACTGTGGATCTAGGAGTAAATACAATTAATTTCCAAAAGAGGAGATGGAACAATTAAAAATATATTGCTTTTGCAAGCTGTACAGTCATTCTAAGTTGAGATGATCTCATTCATTCTGTAATCTATATTGTTTTGATGAGTTTAGTCAATATTTCAGGTGTCCATTTGAATCATGCAAGAGCTGATGTGTCCATGTCATATTCATGGTGTAAACTTGACAACCACCTTGCCTTCTCAAATTTCAATTTTCAGATATTTTGACTGTATTAGGCAATATCTCTCCACTGGCACCCCCCTGGTTTGCTGGAATTGTGTACCATGACCCCATGATACATACACCTGTGCCATGTTAAAACCACCCGTGTCAATATTTTGTTTGAGTGCAGAGAAACACTACTCCTTGGTGACCATGTGAGTGCTGAGGAACAAAAATTACATATGAGTGGCATAAGTAAAATATGAAATGAGAAAAAGGAACTAAAATGAATGCTGCTGATATGTTGGCAATCTATTTACTTTTTGTTGCTCTAAATGATTTTCAATATTATCATTGTCTTAACTTAATTTTTGTTTTTTCTTTATATCAATTTTTTTTTCTTTGTATCTTATGGTGAATGCAGTGTTGAAAGCGAATTCAGGAGGCAAGCTTTTTTGGCTTAGCTGAAGTTGATAATATTAATTTCCAGTTTCAAAATTTAGGAGGCAAGCTTTTTTCTTTGTCCTATGTTTCAGGAGTGCCTCGAAAATCATATATGGGCTTCTCGTTTGTTAACAATTAATCTGACATGAAGTGTGCTGATCAATAATTGCTCCAAGTTATTTCTGTGTTTCAAAAATCTATTTACAATCTTGCTGCATTAGATTGCTACCTTAAGAAATTATTTAATGCTTGTTAGATCTTTTGTTTATTTCCTTTTTAAACTGACAACTTTTGTATGTCCATTCGGTCCAACACCCTTTTTCCTATCATACCAATTTCTTAATGCAACATTATTCTTGAGTTTTCAATTGTCTTTCTAGCTAGCTCCTTGTCAGTATCTGTAATCATATCAATTCACGTATTCTTGAATTGCACATTTAGCAATCATCAATTCACTTATTCTTGAGTAGCACATTAAGCAATCAAAGTACCTTTCCAGCTATTTTGATAGAGGACCTTTTTTTGAAATTAATATATGTATTTCAGGAATGCTGGTAGAGTTGCATCCATTCGACAACTTTCCAACAGTTTTGCCCAGTTCAATGATTTGCATGTTTGACTTCAGTCAAGGAAGCCATTAACTAGGAAGGTACATTTAAATGTAAAAGTGTGCTTGTTTGAGAGCTTGGCTATACTGAAGTGCAAGAATCACTACAGGATGCTGCAATCACTAATCATATGGGAATATAAGTTAAGTTGATGTTGTATTTGATAAAGTATTTATACTAGTAATTGCAGTAAATAAAATTGTCTGGATGATGTAACATTACCTCTAAATTCCACTTTTAACTACTAACAACAATATATTAAAACGTTTATAGTACTAACTATGTTAGGAAAAAGAATTAAATTACCAAAAATACGCTAACATAGTTAGAAAAAGATCTTTCCATAATATTTATATATATTTCAACCTCAACTCCAATCTCTGTCATCACAATATAACTTCCTTCCCAGTACAATAACAGAGAATTTCATTATGCATGATTAAACTCCACACATCATTCTTAAAATACCATACCATAATAGGTATTATACAATAATTTTTCCCCAGAGTAGGAACAAAGTTCAGCGGAAGCATCATACAAAATATGATCCTAAATGTGGCAATACCTCCTGTCCTTCTGGTCCAGAGTATCTCACGATATCAGTGAGAAGTTCCCGGATCCTTCCCTTGACCTCCTACTTCACTCCTAGGACCTGCAAAAGTGAGATCAACGGGGGTAGCCCCAAAACGCAACCACTGACTACTCATCTACGTGTGGTGTGTGCTAGCAAGGTGTCCAGTGGAATACATATATGTATATATATTAGTTTAACCAGCATGCTTAGGTATTCACATATAATGCATATCTTGGTCCCAAATATCTTTTCTCATCGTTTATAATTATAAAATAATCCATCACAATTCATCCTCAATAATAGTATATATATCATTGATAATTACAGACAACCCAAACAAATCTTACTAGAAATGTTGGGAAAACATGTGGGACCAGTCGGGACCTTCCACCCACCCCTGATCACCACGGTACAGTTCACGAGGGACTCTCTACCCTCCCTGAATAGTACCACAGATTAGAAGGATCTCTGTCCTTTCTGAATCCGTAAGGGGCGATATCCCCTCTTTCGTCTTTCTCTCCTTTATTTCTCATAATATATCAATTAGTCCCTGTGGCGCAACAGGGTACCTCATCACGTGATGGCACAATTTCCAATTCACCGGTGTCACATACCCAAATAATTTCTCACATACAACACATAGATATGCAACACCACAATCAGGCACCAGGCCTTCCAGTATTTTCATGATATACATATATTAAATAATTTCCAAAACCACATATATCTCAGTTTCAAATATTTCACATCACAAATTTATGCCATTTCAAAATAATACTCCACGGGACATTTATTATAAAAATATTAATATTACAAGACCTCGTTTCCATATCTCATCAATCATCAATTTGTGATTCAAAATCTCATCTCCATATAACATCATAATTTTCAAATAATAATATTTCAAATTACTTACTAACACCACACACACACATAAACAAGCAGAAAGCGGTTACCTGATAGCTGGCACCAATCTCACAATAGTGCAGCTCCCCCGTGCTAACTCAGTGCAATTCAAGCACTACACAATCATGCATACTACCACAATTAATTATTTATCCAACAATTTTATATGTTGGAAAATAAATTATTTACTACCCTTTCTTTGCCCTTATTTATTTTAAATTTCCAATTTAACATTTATTCTCCCTTTCTATTTCTAAAATTTATCTCTACTCCATTTATACATATATC
The DNA here is from genome assembly GCA_037074515.1 of Mimosa bimucronata. Taxonomy (NCBI): domain Eukaryota; kingdom Viridiplantae; phylum Streptophyta; class Magnoliopsida; order Fabales; family Fabaceae; genus Mimosa; species Mimosa bimucronata. The sequence goes on from CM073439.1 coordinate 40,323,814, forward strand.
CAAAATTATTTATCCTTCCAATAACTATTTATAAAAATTCAAGCCTAAATAAAATTAAACCTTACATCCCTAAATTATTTCTCAACCTCAAAAATCCATTATTTAATCCACAATTTATTTTTCAAACCTTAATAAATATCTAAAAATTATTAATTTAACTATAGACCCATCAGATCATCAAAAGTCCTAATTTTCAATATATCTAACAATCCAATAAATTCCAATAATTAAGAAAAACCTCCCACAATGAAAAATATACTTAGAAAAACTCATAATCGAAGTCTAAGCTTCAATTTATTAATTTTAGGACTCCCAAAAATTACCAATTTAGACAAGGTCTAATTTTTCAAGTATAACAAATCGAAAAACTAATGACATAAAAAAGTAGAGGAGACTTACAGGATTCCAAAAATGTGCTTAGTTGGCCGAAAAGCTTACTATTCCTATACTAACAGACTCTAATAAGTCTAGTAATAGGAATATTGGTGGAAAGAGAGAGCAAGAAAGAGAGAGAGATAGACGAGAGAGAGAGAGAGAACGTGAGACGAGAGAGAGAGAATTGTGAAGGTGTGTGCATGTGTGTATATATAATGTTAATAATAATATAATATAATATAATATAATAATAATATAATAAATAGTAGTTGAGTGTGATTGGTTGAGGAATAATAAAATAATAATAAAAAGTAAAAAGTAAAAGTTACGGGGGAAGAAGAACGAAATTATTGAAGTGAGGATGTGTCGGCAGGAGGAAAGAGAAAACTACACTATTAGACCCTAAAATTCTCAAATAAGATATTTCTTTTGAACAAAAAATTTTCTTTTTACTTCCAAAATTTTCCCTATAATATCTTTTATTTATTTACTCCCACAATAACCTCTTTTGAGTCTAAAAATAATTTCCCCAAAAATTATTATCTTCCAAATAAGGGAAAAACTAGGCCTTTAAAATCCTCAAAAACAGTTCAAAATTCTTCAAATATTCTCATAATCCATCATTTCTCATTAATCAATTCCTATTTACCCCCATAAATCCTTAATTAATTTTTAGGATGTTACAATTCTCCCCACCTTTTTAAGAATTTTGTCCCCAAAATTCTGCTAACATATCCCCAAACAAGCAAACACAACATTTATAACGTATAAAATCACTCAATAAAGCGAACTTACCCTGGGAATAAGTAAGGGTATTCTCGTCGCATACGTTCTTCAGTCTCCCAAGTAGCATCCCCTGGAGTCATACCTCTCCAGAACACCTTAACTAGCCTAATCGTCTTATTCCTTAGCTGCTTATCCTTAACATCTAAAATCTTTTCCGGCTCAGCTTTATATGTCAAGTTTTCTCTCAACTCGACCTCCTCAGGCTCAATCACATGCGAAGGGTCTGGATGATATTTCTTCAACTGAGAAACATGAAAAACATCATGAAGATTCGATAACTGCAGAGGCAATGCCACCCTATATGCCACTGATCCGACCCGTTCAATGATATCGAACGGACCCATAAACCGGGGAGTAAGCTTCTTAGCTCTAATGGACCTCCCAATACCCGTAGTCGGAGATACCCGAAGAAAAACATGATCCCCAACACTGAACTCTAATGATCTACGTCGTTTATCTGCATAGCTCTTCTGCCGACTATGGGCAGTCATTAGCCGCTGGCGAATCAACTTAATCTTCTCTGTCGTCTGATCCACAATATCTGGGCCAATAATAGCCCTCTCGCTAAGCTCCGTCCAACAAATTGGCGACCGGCACTTCCGACCATATAGAGCCTCATAAGGCGCCATCTGAATACTCGAATGATAGCTGTTGTTATAGGCAAATTCCGCCAATGGAAGATGTCTATCCCAACTGCCTGGTAGCTCCAAAGCGCACGCCCTGAGCATATCCTCCAAAGTCTGAATCGTCCTCTCGGTTTGACCATCGGTCTGAGGATGATACGCAGTACTGAACTTGAGCCTCGTACCCAAAGCCGTCTGTAAAGACCTCCAAAACTCAGAGGTGAACCGCGGGTCTCGATCTGAAATAATACTCTCGGGAATCCCATGAAGCCTGACGATCTCGTCCACATACATCTGAGCTAATCTAGTCAAAGGATAATTAATCCTGATCGGAAGAAAATGAGCGGACTTAGTCAAACGGTCCACGATAACCCAAATCGAATCGTGACCAGACTGAGTCAACGGCAAGCCAACCACAAAATCCATCGAAATACTGTCCCACTTCCATTGAGGAACCTCAATACTCTGCAATAGGCCACCTGGCCGCTGATGTTCGATTTTCACCTTCTGACAGGTCAGACACTTTAAGACAAATTGAGTCACATCGGACTTCATCTTAGGCCACCAATAAACTCTTTTTAAATCATTATACATCTTAGAAACGCCAGGATGCATCGCATAACTGCTCCTATGAGCCTCCTCAAGAATAGCTTTCTTGATATCTTCATTATCCGGAACACATACTCTTTTCCTAAATCTCAGAATACCTGAATTACCCAGATCATAATCTGGATAAACACCACTATCAAGCTTTTCCCGGATCTCCTTCAAATGACTATCCTGATCCTGAGCCACTCTTAAATCCTCGAAGAACCCAAACTGGCCAACAATTGCTCCCAAAAATGCAATTGACCTTTCTGCCCTAACATGAATGACACGACAATCACTAAGAGAAAACTGCTCTCCCACACTTAAGGAAGACATATGTACTGATTTCCGGCTAAGGGCATCAGCAACCACATTTGCCTTTCCCGGATGATACTTAATTTCAAACTTATAATCCTTAATTAGCTCCATCCAACGACGCTGCCTATTATTCAATTCCTTTTGATCCATAAGATATTTCAGACTCTTATGATCACTGAACACCTCAAATTGTGCCCCCATCAAATAATGTCGCCAAATCTTCAAAGCGAAAACAACTGCTCCCAGCTCCAAGTCATGAGTCGGGTAATTTTCCTCATGCGGTCTCAATTGCCTAGATGCATACGCAATAACCTTACCATTCTGCATCAAGACACAGCCCAAACCCATGAAAGATGCATCTGTATACAACTCATATGGCTGACATGGATCCGGCAATGTCAACACAGGTGCAGTTGTCAATCGGGTCTTAAGCTCCTGAAATGCTGACTCGCATCGATCAGTCCAGATGAAAGGCCTATCCTTCTTGGTCAAATTAGTCAAAGGCCTCGCAATCTGCGAAAATCCTTGAATAAATCGACGATAGTACCCTGCTAATCCAACAAAACTCCTAACCTCCGTCACTGACTTAGGAGACTTCCATTGCAAAACCGCTTCAACTTTACTTGGATCAACCGCAACTCCCTCAGCAGATATTACATGCCCTAGAAACTTTACCTCCTTGAGCCAAAACTCACATTTAGAAAGTTTGGCATAAAGCTTATGATCTCTCAGAACTCGTAAGATGGAATACAAATGCTCCCGATGCTCTTCTTCACTCTTGGAATAGATTAAAATGTCATCAATAAACACCACCACAAACTTATCCAAATATGGCCGAAAAATTCTATTCATATAATCCATAAACACGGCAGGGGCATTGGTGAGCCCAAATGGCATCACCAGAAACTCATAATGGCCATATCTCGTCCTGAATGCAGTCTTAGGGACATCCTCCGCTCTAACTCTCAACTGATGATACCCAGACCTAAGATCAATCTTGGAGAAAACCGAAGCTCCTGCCAATTGATCCAACAAATCATCTATCCTAGGCAACGGATATTTATTCTTGATGGTCACTTTATTCAATTGCCGATAATCGATACAGAGCCGCATGCTACCATCTTTCTTCTTTACGAACAAGACTGGGGAACCCCAAGGTGATCCGCTAGGCCTGATAAAACCTTTATCCAGAAGTTCTTCAAGCTGCTTCTTAAGCTCTACCAATTCCGACGGAGCCATCCGATATGGAGCCTTAGAGATTGGACCCGTGCCCGGCTCTAACTCGATGGTAAACTCTACCTCTCTTTCGGGAGGGAGTCCACGCATATCATCGGAAAATACCTCTGGGAAATCTCTAACTACATCCACCTGATCGATAGAGATCTCACCCTCCTCCTTAATGGAGAAGAAAACCATAAAGGCCTCACAGCCTTTTCTCACACACCTTTCTACACGTGTCGCAGATAGTAACATCGGCGCACTAGATAACTCAGCATAAGACACAATCTTATCTTTACAATGCAAGACTACATTATTTTCCTCTAACCAATCCATACCAATAATCACATCAATTCCCCTCAAGGGCAAACAAACTAGATCAATTTTTGATTTACGACCTTCAAACCATAAATCCAGATTTTTGCATGCTAAAGCAGTCTCAAATTTAGCACCCGCAGGCGTAGACACACGCATATTATATGGCATAACAGATAACTCAAAATTAAGCCTCCGAGTACAATCGAAAGACATAAAAGAATGCGACGCACCAGAATCAAACATCACATCAATATCATGGCCATGAATAGAGACCGTACCTCGAATCATATTAGGAGACATCCCTGCTTCCTCGACTGATGTAGCATAAACTCTACCCTGAACCAGAGGGCGACTAGGCTGAGCCACTGGCTGCTGCATACTCTGGCCCCCATCTGGGCAGTACCTAATCGTATGCCCAATACGGCCGCATCCAAAACATCTAAAACAGGGTCCCTGGTGGTACCTACCACACTTGCTACAAGGACCAGCTACACTAGGAGTTGACTGAACTGACTCTCCATAAGTCACCTGGCTACCTCCTCTCGACTGACCTTCTGAACCAAATCTCCACGGGGCTGAATCCTGACGACCCCTACCTGACTGGCCACGTCCAAAACCACCAGACTGTCCTCTGCTGTGGCTACCATACTGACCACGACCATAGCTACCTGATTGACCACGGCCATGGCTCCCAGAGTGACTCTTCCTTCCAGAGCCACTAAAACTGCTACTACCACTTGCTCCAAATTTCTTACTAATACCTCCCGTCGGCCCAAAGGAATAAGAAGGCCTACTCTGAAAAGGTCTACCATGACTCTGCGGGCCCTGACCTGAGCCTCCAGTATACTTAGCTGTCTCTGCAGCTGCCTCCTTCATCATGCGATCCGCAATCCTCAGCTTCTCACATGCTTCTTCAACATTCTTACATTTCTTATCATGCACCTGCAGTCTCAAAGCAGGTCTGGCCTTCTCAAATAACTGATCTATACGCCACTGAGGGTCGTCCTGACGCTGCAGGAACGAAACATAGCGAGATAACTCTGAAAAAGTAGCAATATACTGATCCACTGACATCCCACCTTGCTTGAAATAATAAAAAGCATTCTCCTTCTCCTTCCTAAGAGAAGGAGGGAAATGATATCCCAAGAACTTGTCCTTAAACTCATCCCAGGTCATCAAGGAATCATCTCCACATACACTCTGCCACCAAATCAATGCTTTTCCTTCCAAGAGGAGAATAGCAACCCTCGCTTTCTGATAAGGGTTACAGACCACAGCTGCAAATATGGCCTCCAATCTTTTAATCCAAGCCTCTGCCTCAAAAGGATCCTGACTTCCACTAAAATGCTTGGGATGATGACGATCAATTTTCTTCCATACCTTTTCAGTACTCAAGTCCTCCGGGCGAGGATAAACTAATTCCTCTTTATCATTAACTTTAGAGAACTCCCCCTGCCTTTCTGATTCATCACCTTTATTAGTCTGAGCCTGAAAATCTGCTTTCAATTTTGCTAACTTTTCCTCATTTTCTTTATTTATTGCTGCGACCTTTTGTTTCATCTCCGCTTCAAATTCTTTTCTTATTTTGGCTATTAGCTTGTCATGCTCTTGGTTTGTAGGCTGCTCATTTCCTGTACCATTTCCTGCACCTGATCCCCTAGTACGAACCACACTTTCATTCCCTGTACTATTTCCTGCACCTGATCTCCTAGTACGAGCCATACTTTCCACCCACCTACGGATGGAAGTTACACCTATTAAAAACGATCATATAATAGGAAACATAAAAAGGGAAAGGATCGGAAAAGTATTGCCACAATATCACTAATGTAAGTGTAATGCATGACTGACACAACAAGAAACATGCAAAACACCTTTCCAGGTCTTATACCATGAAACTGATACCAACTGTAACATTACCTCTAAATTCCACTTTTAACTACTAACAACAATATATTAAAACGTTTATAGTACTAACTATGTTAGGAAAAAGAATTAAATTACCAAAAATACGCTAACATAGTTAGAAAAAGATCTTTCCATAATATTTATATATATTTCAACCTCAACTCCAATCTCTGTCATCACAATATAACTTCCTTCCCAGTACAATAACAGAGAATTTCATTATGCATGATTAAACTCCACACATCATTCTTAAAATACCATACCATAATAGGTATTATACAATAATTTTTCCCCAGAGTAGGAACAAAGTTCAGCGGAAGCATCATACAAAATATGATCCTAAATGTGGCAATACCTCCTGTCCTTCTGGTCCAGAGTATCTCACGATATCAGTGAGAAGTTCCCGGATCCTTCCCTTGACCTCCTACTTCACTCCTAGGACCTGCAAAAGTGAGATCAACGGGGGTAGCCCCAAAACGCAACCACTGACTACTCATCTACGTGTGGTGTGTGCTAGCAAGGTGTCCAGTGGAATACATATATGTATATATATTAGTTTAACCAGCATGCTCAGGTATTCACATATAATGCATATCTTGGTCCCAAATATCTTTTCTCATCGTTTATAATTATAAAATAATCCATCACAATTCATCCTCAATAATAGTATATATATCATTGATAATTACAGACAACCCAAACAAATCTTACTAGAAATGTTGGGAAAACATGTGGGACCAGTCGGGACCTTCCACCCACCCCTGATCACCACGGTACAGTTCACGAGGGACTCTCTACCCTCCCTGAATAGTACCACAGATTAGAAGGATCTCTGTCCTTTCTGAATCCGTAAGGGGCGATATCCCCTCTTTCGTCTTTCTCTCCTTTATTTCTCATAATATATCAATTAGTCCCTGTGGCGCAACAGGGTACCTCATCACGTGATGGCACAATTTCCAATTCACCGGTGTCACATACCCAAATAATTTCTCACATACAACACATAGATATGCAACACCACAATCAGGCACCAGGCCTTCCAGTATTTTCATGATATACATATATTAAATAATTTCCAAAACCACATATATCTCAGTTTCAAATATTTCACATCACAAATTTATGCCATTTCAAAATAATACTCCACGGGACATTTATTATAAAAATATTAATATTACAAGACCTCGTTTCCATATCTCATCAATCATCAATTTGTGATTCAAAATCTCATCTCCATATAACATCATAATTTTCAAATAATAATATTTCAAATTACTTACTAACACCACACACACACATAAACAAGCAGAAAGCGGTTACCTGATAGCTGGCACCAATCTCACAATAGTGCAGCTCCCCCGTGCTAACTCAGTGCAATTCAAGCACTACACAATCATGCATACTACCACAATTAATTATTTATCCAACAATTTTATATGTTGGAAAATAAATTATTTACTACCCTTTCTTTGCCCTTATTTATTTTAAATTTCCAATTTAACATTTATTCTCCCTTTCTATTTCTAAAATTTATCTCTACTCCATTTATACATATATCCAAAATTATTTATCCTTCCAATAACTATTTATAAAAATTCAAGCCTAAATAAAATTAAACCTTACATCCCTAAATTATTTCTCAACCTCAAAAATCCATTATTTAATCCACAATTTATTTTTCAAACCTTAATAAATATCTAAAAATTATTAATTTAACTATAGACCCATCAGATCATCAAAAGTCCTAATTTTCAATATATCTAACAATCCAATAAATTCCAATAATTAAGAAAAACCTCCCACAATGAAAAATATACTTAGAAAAACTCATAATCGAAGTCTAAGCTTCAATTTATTAATTTTAGGACTCCCAAAAATTACCAATTTAGACAAGGTCTAATTTTTCAAGTATAACAAATCGAAAAACTAATGACATAAAAAAGTAGAGGAGACTTACAGGATTCCAAAAATGTGCTTAGTTGGCCGAAAAGCTTACTATTCCTATACTAACAGACTCTAATAAGTCTAGTAATAGGAATATTGGTGGAAAGAGAGAGCAAGAAAGAGAGAGAGATAGACGAGAGAGAGAGAGAGAGAACGTGAGACGAGAGAGAGAGAATTGTGAAGGTGTGTGCATGTGTGTATATATAATGTTAATAATAATATAATATAATATAATATAATAATAATATAATAAATAGTAGTTGAGTGTGATTGGTTGAGGAATAATAAAATAATAATAAAAAGTAAAAAGTAAAAGTTACGGGGGAAGAAGAACGAAATTATTGAAGTGAGGATGTGTCGGCAGGAGGAAAGAGAAAACTACACTATTAGACCCTAAAATTCTCAAATAAGATATTTCTTTTGAACAAAAAATTTTCTTTTTACTTCCAAAATTTTCCCTATAATATCTTTTATTTATTTACTCCCACAATAACCTCTTTTGAGTCTAAAAATAATTTCCCCAAAAATTATTATCTTCCAAATAAGGGAAAAACTAGGCCTTTAAAATCCTCAAAAACAGTTCAAAATTCTTCAAATATTCTCATAATCCATCATTTCTCATTAATCAATTCCTATTTACCCCCATAAATCCTTAATTAATTTTTAGGATGTTACAGATGATCTCATTTCTGATATAAGTGGTGGCTAATTTTTAAAAATTTGAATTAGGAGGTTAGTGAATTTTGTGTAATGACCTGGCCTGTAAGTTAGTTATTTAAGCTGATTTGCATTGTACAAATTGCTTCAGGTAGAACTTTACTTATACTCCTACTACATATTGATTTGTTGCAATGCTGGTGGCTATGTTCTCTTGTTACAAAACACAACAGTAACAGATGGCTGACATCTATCCTGGTCCTATTTCTTATTATTTTCAAGTATTTCTTTTACGTGTGTAAGTAAAAAGGATCTACCTCTTCTTGCGTGTGTTAGAAAAGTTTCTTTCTTTCTTTCCTTTACTTTCTTACTTTCTTCCTTCTAATATGATGGTCTTGCACCAGTTGAAGATGAGAACATCTTTGAGGTTTGTTTTCTACTTCTATTGCTTCAGCGTTCATGTGGCTGTTTACAGGATTTTGAACTCAGAAATTTGACATGGTCCAATCTGAAATTAAATTTAATTGCTGATAAAGATAGTGAAAGTAATTCACAGGAGCTTCTTCCAGCCACATCTGGTCACAATATGGTAATTTGCATTCACAGCTGTTCTATCTCTATGATATACTTTATAGTGTGAGCGTTTTCCATTACCAATGGATTAAACATAAGTTTCAGTAACCACCTGTACATTTGACTTATTCTGATAGAGGATTGGAATTTATTTGTACTTTTGCAGATTAGACAGAAGAAAGAAACTTATTCTTGGTGGAAATTTAAAGGATTCTTTCGGCAAACTAATGGGTTAGTGTCTTAGAAATGTTTGTAATTATATGAGTACTATTGGAAAAGCACGTCAAGGTGTGGGATTCACAAAAAAAATTAATTACTTTTAAATTGAATTTTATTGAAAAAAACACTTCAAAAGGCGAGATGTACCAAAAGTTACTTCACATATTAAATGTTGTTGAAATCAACTCTAACATGCTTAAATGCAAAATGTTCTTAAGTCAAAACTTATGGCCTGGTTTGGTAAAATACCGTGTGTTACAAAAAGTACTCAGAGCTAGCAATGTGATGAAGATGTTCTTATTCATGCTATGTAATGGAAGCTTAATTTATGTAACACGGTTAACATGGATCCATGATTTTTGTGAATTGACTTGTATTATTCTAGTTATATGAAGGTGTGAAGATGATAAAATCACTAACACTTTTTGTGTTTAATTTGTTGATGGAATAATATGTGTTGCTCTTGATACCATTATTCTACTTTATTTGTAGTGATTCTTAATTATTCAATGATCTCCCTTTTCTATACTATTCTTTCTTTATAATTTACAGGACTAAAAGTGAGGATGCTCAAAATATTGTCAAGCTTAAACATCATATATTGGATGGGAGTTGCCGGTTTGACAAAAATGGTCTAGTTGGACTGACTTCTCAAGTGCAGGAGGTGATTACAATGCTTCATAAGCATGAATCAAAAGATGTTGTCTCCATAGGGATATGTGGAATGGGTGGTATTGGCAAAACAACTCTTGCTACACTCATTTTTGAGGACATTCAGGATGAATTCAACAATAAATATTTTATTTTAAAAGTCAAGGACAAATGGAAATTTGACCATAATTCTGTAATAGATGAAGTAACACAAATGAGAATCCTGAGCCATAGAACTAAATTACTTCTTGTGCTTGATGATGTGGATCACTTGGAGCAACTATATGCTTTTTGTGGAAGTCATAGATGGTTCGGTCATGGGAGCAGAATAATCATTACAACTAGAGACTTGCATCTACTTCAAGCCTTTCAAGTGGATATTGTACATAACATGAAACTTTTGAGAGATCATGATTCTCTTAAACTTTTCAGTAGAAAAGCATTCGAACGAGAAATTCCTAAAAAAAGATTCATTAAACTTTGCAAGAGAATGGTTGCTTATAGTGAGGGATTGCCATTAGCTCTTGAAGTCCGTGGTTCTTTATTGAATGGGCAGTCGCAGTTGGAATGGGAGTCAACATTGATGAAACTAAGCACAGATCTCCCTCATCAGATATATGACAGACTAAAGGTTAGCTTTGACTCTTTAGATGGCAACGAAAAAGAAATATTTATAAATATAGTTTTATTTCACATCGGGGAAGACATAAATGATGTGGTGCAAAAGTTGGATAGCTGTGGATGTAATGCTAGCATTGGGATAAGAGGCCTAGCAGATCAAAGTCTTGTAACCATTGACAACAACAAACTTAGAATGCATAATCTATTGCAGCTCATGGGAAAACAAATAATACATGAAAGTTCGAAAAACGACCTTGAAAATCGAGGTAGGTTATAGTGTTATGAGGATGCATCATGTGCTACACGTATTTCCAAACATGCATATAGAGATAATAATAATTATTATCGATTGTATGTCTAACATGTTAAAATCTTATGGTATAAAAATGTTTTAATCATAATTTCAATAGTAATTAATTTATTGATATTTTGTATTTGAAATATAACATTCAGGTCATAGATATGAGGTGTTCTTAAGTTTTAGAGGTGAAGACACTCGTGCGACTTTTACTTCACATCTCTATTTAGCTTTCTGTAATGCTGGCATTATGGTTTTCAAAGATGATGTTGAGCTTCCAAGAGGACGTCATATCAAAACAGAACTATTGCAAGCAATTGGAAGTTCAAAAATTGCAATCATCATCTTCTCTAAGGAATACGCTGGATCTAAATGGTGTTGGAGGAATTGTCAATCATCATGCATCTTCGTAAATCAAATGGTCAAGTGATTCTGCCTGTGTTTTATGATGTAGATCCATCAGAAATTCGTCATCAAACTTCTGTTAGTGCTGGCTGTCACCCAAGAGGGGGGGTGAATTGGGTGATAGGATAAAAATTCAAAACTTCTCTTTTATAAAACATAATGAAGGCAATCTTTAAAATTCTTTTAGGTTTATCACTGAGAGTATTTCAAAACATGAAATGCACTAAAGAGTATACAAGTTAGATATGCTGGAAACTAAGAGAGTTAAGGGAAGAGATAATGCAAAGAGAATTTATCCTGGTTCGGTCTACCCTGACCTACATCCAATCCTCAGGCTCCACCTGATATTTCCACTACCCTCTTGTTTAAACCGGGTGCAAGAGAAGCCTTTACAATCCCACAAGTTTAGCCGGGCACTTGTGAAGCCTACCACAGGTTTTACGAGCACAGGTTCACCTGCCAACTTTTTCACAGAGTTTTAGAATTCTCTCTAAACACTCCCCCTTACTACCTGTAAGATTACTACCCTGTTCTCAAAGCACCAAGCTTTAGAACAACCTCAAACAATAGAGGATTTCAGATAACAGGTTCACTTAATGAACGAATTGTGATAATCACTTAAGTACAGAGGAATATACGATGAAAATACAATTCTAGAGCTTAACAGATTGAACAAAGAGTGCTCTAGCTCTCTTTTTCTAATTTACTTGACTCAACATTCTTTCCTCATTTCTGGGCTCACTAGATTTTGCTCTCAATCAATGTAATCAATAATACTGCATAAGCCATGTTCCATCGTTACTCTTAAAGAAGCAAGTCTTAATCTATTTATATCTTCACAGCTTGCCTTTTCTTTTAGCTTCATGTGGCCGTTTGAATATAGTCGTTGGAGGTTCATAGCCGTTGGCAATAAATGATATTCTTCATCTAATTCAAACTTCTGTTATAGTTTCAACTGGTCATGCATACAGTGAGCTAGGAGAGTGATAGACTGCGCGTTCTGAACGTCTGCAACAACTGTACTTGCATAGCAGCTTTTTCAGTAGCGCTAGCATGCTTTGCTATCGCTAACTGCATAGTATAATTCCTGCACTTGAGTTGTTAGCTAAACAAGTAATCATGTAATGCACAGCAGATGTTATCGCAAGCTTAGTTCATTAGCTCAATGAATGTATCAGCTTATTAGTTTGTCTAAGTTATCACAATGAGCATTCTCCTATCGATAGCTAGATGCGTTATCGCTAGTGACCTTTGTTATCGTAAGTTTGTTTAGCTATCTGAGTAACTTATGATATTTCCTCAAGTATACAGATATCGATAGCTAATCCCGTTATCGATAGCATCATTGGTTATCGCTAGCTGATTCCATTAGTTCAAAGACTTAGTTCATTTTCTTGCTAGTTGTTCTTCCTTTCATTTATCCATGTTCTCAATGAACTTCTAGCGATAGGATATTTCTTAGCGATAGTGAAGGACTTAGCGATAGATATTTTGTTATTTCTAAGTCTTCATTTGCTATGGCTCTTTGTCTATTAGCGATAGGGATACACTTAGCTATAGAAATATTTACTTTAGTTTTCAGCTAAGTTTCCATCTGCTATTTGTTGGGCTTTTCATTTGCGATAGACTTTAGCTCTAGCGAAAGTAATCTGTTACCTATCAGATTTTACTTGTTTAATTCAAAGGTAACTTACACTCTATTTACTTATGTTATCTATGAGGCCAGTCCTCATCAAAACTTAAGATTCTAACAACTTCTAGTTTTGGAGACACATTTAAGGACCTTATACAAAGAATTTCACCACCACAAGTTCAAGTTTCCAATTGGAGGACAACCCTTACTGAGGCTGGGGGCATTGCAGGGATTGTTCTACTTGGTTCTAGGTAATTTGTTTACTCTTCATTAATTGGGCTTCATTCCAAGAAATGTTTGCATTTTTTTTTACTTACTGAATTTTTATATTGCTACTAATTAAACGTGTCTGGAAATGAACATTTTATTGTAAAATGAAGCCTCTTATCAAAATTACAAGTGGTTCCATGCATCGCTCGATACCTAAAATAAGACATTCACCTTTCCAATGTGAAATGGCTTCAATCCAATCACACACACACACACATAATGATAGGGTCGAGACCTTATTCACGAAGAAAAATTAAGTGTTATTTGAAGAATATATGATCATTCACAAATTTTTGAAGATTTGATGGACAAGATATGATTTTGTTACCTTAGATTTATTTTGATAAGTATGATACTCCCTCTGGTCCTCAATATAAGATCTCTTTGACTTATTTTTGTGATAAGTAAGGAAGCAAATTAGATCATTAACATATAACATATGTCACATATAATTAGATTATAGGTTAGTTTATAAGTAGAATAAATTAGTTTTGAGGAAAAATGATAATTATAGACAATTTAAGGTAATTAATTTTGCATCCTTAATTTTCTCCAAAAAAATTAAAGTGATCTTATAATTAAGATCGGAGGAAGTATTTTACAACAATTTTATATCAATGTCAACTGTATTTTAAAGTGATCTTATCTTTCGACTATTTAAATATAGTGGGTAGAAACATGCCCTAAAACTTCTTGTTTGTATGCCTAACCATCAAATGAAATTACAAGTTCAAATTGCCTTCTATCATATTCTTCAATAATTCTTCCAGATTCTCTTCATCCTGCTTTTCATTCCTTATCTATATCATATAAATAAATTAATGCTTTCATATATCTCTTCTCAAAACACATGTAGCTTTCAAAATCATGACTTTCTTTATTTGCAACAGTTATCTTACGTTCCGTGTTTAAATTCCAATCCTCATTTCCAATTATGCTTATATAATTTACAGGGACGAGAGTGAAGATGTGAAACATGTTGTTGAGAATGTTTGTGATATACTGGATAAGAAAGATTTATTTGTGCTGCTTGAAGATGTTGTGATGGTAGGGATATGGGGAATGGGGGGCATAGGCAAAACAACCATTGCCAAAGCCATTTATAATGAAATCGGTCGCTCTTTTGATAGTAGAAGTTATCTTTCAAAGATCAGAGAAGTTTGGGATCAAGAAAAAGACCAAGTGAGCTTACAAAACCAACATCTTTCTTAAATATGTAAGACTACAAAAATGAAAATAAAAAGCATTGAATCAGGAAAAATCATATTGAGTGATAGACTTCGTCATAAGAAGACCCTTATTGTGCTTGATGATGTTGATGAGGTAGCCCAACTAAATGCTTTAGTTGGAAATCGTGATTGGTTTAAACCAGGAAGTACAATAATAATCACTACTAGAAATCAACGTCTGCTCTTTGAAATGGATTGTGGTGTTTATCTAATGAAGGATTTGGATGAAAGGGAATCTATTGAGCTTTTTAGTTGGTATGCATTTTAAACAAGAAAGTCCTAAAGAAGATTTCACTGAACTTTCAAGAGATATAGTTGCTTATTGTGGAGGACATCCATTAGCTCTTGAAGTCCTTGGCTCCTATTTATTTGGTAGAGAAGCGAAGGAATGGAAAAGTGTATTGGAGAAACTTACAAAAATTCCCAATGACAAGATACAAAAGAAGCTTAAAATAAGCTTTGACGGTTTAGATGATTTGGAGAAAGAAATATTCTTTGATATTTCTTGCCTCTTTATTGGGATGGACAAAAATGAAGTGACACAAATATTGAATGGTTGTGAATTTTTCGCTGACATTGGAATCAAAACCCTTGTTGAGCGGAGCCTTGTCACCACTGATGAGAAGAACATGCTTGGCATGCATGATTTGCTGCGAGACATGGGAAGAGAAATAATTCGTGAACAATCTCAAAAGGATCTTGGGAAGAGAAGTAGGTTATGGCTTCATGAAGATTCACTCACTGTATTACAAGAATACATGGTAGGAACACTTATATCATGACATATATGTTACTATTCTGGTTTTTGGAAAAAAAAAATACAAGGACACACTTTGATGTCAGTATATATATATTTTTTTTGCAGGGAACAGATGCTATTGAAGGACTGTCTTTGAAGTTGTCACAAAGTGAAAAAATGCAGTTCCAGACAAAAGCATTTAAGAAAATGAAAAGACTCAGATTACTTCATCTTGACAAAGTACAACTTGAAGGAGACTACGAACACTTGAATAAAGATCTTAGATGGCTTTGTTGGCATGATTTTCCCGTAAAATACATTCCTAACAACTTTTATCAGAAGAAATTGGTTGCTATTGACTTGAAATATAGCAAACTCGGCCGAGTGTGGAAGGAACCTCCGGTATGTAAATTAAAACTCTGTTCTACGAATAATCGCTAAAATACTTCAAATTTGTAGCATTTTGATGGTTAATAGTTTCTCTGATATAGTATGCTCATAGTTTTTTATTGAGTTAAAGTGCATCTAATACTCTAAAGTATTTTCTCAGGTTTAATTAGTGCCATAAAGTCTTTTGTGATAAATCCAATATCATAAGGCATTTTTTAGGTGCTTCCATTAGCCTAAAGTGCTGGATACACTAAAAGAATATTTTGACGTGTGGGACGTCTAAAAAATTATTCCAAAGAGTTAGCTACTCTAAGAAATAACTTTCGGGCCAACAAAGGTTAGCCAAGTTAGTAAAGAAATTGGTTCATAACCATAAGGTTGTGGCTTCAAATCCTGCCGATGTGGTAACCTTGTTGGTGGGCGATTTGTAAGCGCTCTTTGAGTCTGGAGGCCTGCCCTGGCCTTAGTGAGCTCCCGGAACCCAACTCACCCAAACCTTTATTTATCAAAAAGAAAAAAGAAGTACCTTAAGGTATTGGATACATTTAAAAAAAATATTTCAGAATGCTGTATGCACTTTAAGTTACTTTAGAATACTGGATGTACTTGAGAAAATACTTTATTAACCTTTTTTATTTATTAGGTTTTTTTTTTACAATATATGACTGTAAAATCTTAGTTAATTTGTCTGCATTAGTTTATTTGATCATTATCCCTTTACATGTGTTCTCCATCACAATTGCATCATTCTTAAGCATCATATTTTAGTAACCCAAGTTGCATTTTGAATTGGTTATTCAACTAATTTTGGTTTGATACCTTAATGCTTTTTAGTACATATTTGCTTAGTGAGATTCTTGGGCTTAGCGAGAAGTTTACATTCGCTTTATGTGTCTTGCTACAGATATGGACACAGATGTTACACGATTATGTTACCTTTTCCAGATCAAGTAATTAATAGGCTGTTTTCTCGTTAATTTTCAGTTCATTGAAAACAATGTTTTCACTCAAAAATTTCCTTTCCTTAATGAGGTATTCTACTTATAATGTTTCCACTTATTTGATTATTTATTTTTTAAAAGATGCAAACATAATTCTCCTTTGAAATTAAATGTTTTTGTTGTAGTTATTGGTGATGCTAAAATTCCTCAATATCAGCCATTGTTCTTACTTGATGCAAACTCCTGATTTTTCAAAACTACCAAATCTTGAAAAGCTGATCCTCAAAGATTGTCCAAGTTTGTCCATGATACACCATTCTATTGGACTTCTTGATAAACTTCTTCTGCTAGATTTGGAGGATTGTATCGGTCTTCGTAATCTCCCAAGAAGATTAAAACACTTAAAAACTCTTGTTCTTTCTGGCTGCGTGATGATTGAAAAGCTAGAGGAAGATATAGAGCAAATGGAATCTTTGACAAATCTAATTGCTCCTACAATAACACAAGTACCCTTTTCTTTAGTGAGATTTAAAAGCATTTCAAATCTATCTGTTTGTGGTTATGAAGGATCATCACATCATGTTATTCCTTCTCTCTTATGGTCTTGGATGTCCCCAACAAATAATCCACTTACTCGTCTTCGAACATATGTGGGCATGTCATCAGCATATTTGTGGAAGATGCTAAAATGTACTCGTGGTCGTCCTTCAACAATCCTTAGTAGTGAACTAAAGCAACAAAGTCTTCTGTTGGAAGATGGAATGGAGATTGCTGATTCCTAGTGTGTCAGAAATTGTTTGGACATCTTGAGGGTTGAAAATTGCTTTGGACATGGTACACTTTCGTAAAGGGTTTCACAAATCCTCTCTTTCTTTGTAATTAATTTTTTTAGAAAAAAAAAACTCTATTATATTGTTAAATGAGAGGTTGGTGTGTATATTATTGTGCAGGAATTCAATCTTTCAAAGTATGGTGGTGATTGTATGCTCCCCTCGTGACTATCTGTGTGTAGTTTCCACATGTCACTATGTTTCCTGAGTAATTGTTTAGCTTATGCTGCAATAATTGTAGCATTATAATGAAAGAAGCTTGTAACTGCACCCTTGAACTCATCTCTTGGGAAAGCTGAGCTAGACAAATGTATACATCATTGACAAATCCTTAGATTTGTATGTTTTTATATGCATAAATTGAGGCAACTAACATGATCAAGATGCGATATTGGTCCAATAATGCTTAACATAGAACTTAGACTCTCAGGTGGAATTAGTGTTAAATTTGGGTTAATTAGCCATAATTGTAGATTAATTTGTATGAATTGGTTTATAGGGCTATTTGATCCTTGTTCTGTCTCATTTTCACTTACAGGGTCGAGCAAGGACCAAAGATCGGATTCCGAGCGAAGAAGGAAGCTTTTCAAAAGGGCAGAATCACCTGGATTTCGTTGTGGCTTCGCCGCGGCGAACTCACGGTGAAATGCACCCCAAAGAGGCAGAGAAGACTGGAGTTCGCCGTGGCTTTCGCCGCGGCGAACCCACGGCGAAAAGGCCAGAAGAACCAGAGACATTGTCACTTCGCCGCGGCGAACGGACGTTTCTACAGAATTTTCAGTCACCAATTTTGGGCCCAAACCGGATCTAGCTCATTACCCACTCACTTGACCCGACTTGGGAGACTTAAAACACAAAATACACACCCCATTAAGGTAGATTTGGTTCACATTTCACACCCCCAAGCCCTAGCTCTCTCCTTTCTTCATCTTCATCTTCATTTTCTTCATCTTTCTTTCTTCCATCCATGGCTTCCACACCTTCCTCTTCTCTTGTTGGTTCTTCCATGGAGAGTAGCAGCTAGGCTCCACCATTCTTGGTGATGAGAGCCAAGGGATGAGCTTGAAGCTTCAATAGGGGAGTTTTCCTAGTTCTAATCCTTTCCCTGTTTGTTGTATTTATGCTTTTCTAGGTTTCTAGGGTTGCATTTATGACATTTTGGTGGGTTGTATTAATTGCTATTGCATTTGGTTGAGGTGCATTTATGGCACTTAGTTGGATGCATTTATGTCATTAGGGTTAGAAACTATGTTTATGTTTATGTTGTTTCCTTCTTGTATAATGCTTGACATTGCTACTTATTAGCTTTGAGTTTAATGAAATTTATGGGTTCATAGTTTTGTTATTCTCTTGGTGAAAATTATGTGCTAATGCAAGGTGGCTTGGTTAGTGGATTAAGAATAATGTTAAGTTGTTTGCTTGAGGGAGATGGCATAAGAATTAATTGGTTGTGTTGAGACATTAGGCAAACACTTTTTAGATCCTAATTTATTGTATGGGTGGCCATCAATGGATTAGGGTTTAGAGAGAAATTTAGAGAAATTATGGGGTGGCCCAAATTGTGGATTTAAAGTCTTGCATAATCAATTATTTCTTGATTTGGAACTTAATCAACTTGGGTTAAATTAAGTAATGTGCGGGGTTTCAGCATTAATTAAGTTAACCTAAGCCTAGCCTAAAGGGGTTCCTCTAGGACTCTTTAGAAACCAATTAAACTCCCTAAAAATATTTAGAAGCAATGATTCCCGAATCTCTCTTCATCAAGATGATCTTTATCCCATTTTCATCCAAATCTCACTTTTAATCTCCATCTTTTACTTTACCTTTTGCACATACCAAACTTCACACTAAAACCAAACAAAAATGCTTTTTACCCGCCTTTTCAAGTTTACATACTAGCTATTAGGAATCATATTACACTAGGCTCCTTGAGATAGACACCCAGGGTTAGCTTCCACTATCCTCTCAGGTTTAATTTCTTGGAGAGCGGACTCGAGGCGGCCCTGCTCCGATACAAACCCCAATTTCCGAGCTCTTCAATCATATATGCCTTTGCATACAGATAACGCTAATAGAAGTTAATCACTGATCATTATGATTGAAATTCTAATTTAATTTCTTTCATTGATTTATATAAAAGTGATAAAAAAAAAGTTATTTAAGGAAGTGTGGAGTTAATTAGAAATTAAAAACCTCAAATAAATTATTGGATTCAGAAGTATTTTTAAGGAATTAAAAATCTATTTCTTGAAATACTTTGAAAAAAAGAGTTAGAGGTTAATTTTAACCTGTGAATTTTAGAAAACTTATTCTAGACTTAAAAAATATAATTAAGGAAGAAAATCCTTATAAAGTGGTTAGTATAAATTTTAGAAATTAGATTAGGAAAGGAATTAAACCGAAAGCAAAGAAAAATTGAAGGGTCAAATGGCTATATTTAACCCATCAAATGCCTATACTTTTGAGCCCAGCAATGTCGAACAATTGTGAAGTGAACTTGGATGAAAGTGATTAGGATTAATATCGAATTTTTTTTTTACTTTTAATTAAGGGAAAATGAAAAAAAAAATACCCTTAAATAAGGGAAAGGACAAATCACTCCCCGAATAATTCAAAATCCCATGTCAATCCCTAGAGATCAATTTGGGATTTTCAATTGTTGGTCAAAGACTAATATGTCCCTAATGAAAGGTAAGGGGAAAGGGCAGGGGTGTCGATCTTCCTCAGCTCTTTCACCTCAAGCGCTATTCCCTTCCTCAGAGCTCTTTCGTTCCTCCTCCGAGCTCGAAGTAGTCGGATCCCTCTTCCTCATAGCTCTCCGTCGTTCCACCAAAGCATGACAGGATAAAAACTAATACTACGCTGTTCTATGAAAAGTTTTTTCCACCGAGTTCATCAAGATTTATGGGATTGGGTCGATCTAAAACCATGTTGTTTTATCTGCATTGTAAGTAAATCTATATTGAATAGATGAATTTGTTGTCTCATCGATTCCCCGATTTGTTTGAGCTTTATTTCTTTCATATATTTAAAGCGTGGCACCATAGCTCTTTGAACCTCATGTTTGTTCCTCATTTCTTCTGTAGAATAGGTTTGAGCCGATCTGCTTCTACTTTTATTTTCTTTTCTTTTAGAGCCCGTTTGGTTGAAAGAATATCAGCTCAGAAAAAAGGAAAAAGGCAAGGTTCCCTCCTGGATAACGAGTTTGGTTCGCAGAAGAGGAAAGAAAATGGTTTCCCACCTCTGTCAATTTTCCTTTTAAAGAGGGAAAATAGGTTCCCACAAAAAATGGTGGGAACCTAATTTCCCACGCCTAAGGGAAATGGCCAAGGACAAAAATACCCATAAATACCTGAGGACGGTGTGGATGAGAAGCAGTTTATCGAGAGAGGAAGTGGAGGTGCCATCGTCTCCAGGCTCGGCACTATTGATGGCGAAAACTAGGTTGTCAGACTCATATCATGGAAGGAGGAGCACCCAGTTTGTAAGAATGAGGAGCATCGTATTCAAGTTTTGAAGCATCGAGTTTCTGATTATGGAAGGACGGCACCGAGTTTGTCGGACTCATCCTGAAAATACATCATCTTCAAATTTTGATGTCGCCACTACAAAAGCTATTACTCATTCTAGAAGAAGAAAAATTAAATCTCGGTTTCCAACACTTGAAGGTTCACTTTTTTTGGCCTTGCTTTTTTTTTGCCTATTCCTTTTTTTTCTCCTCTTCTGATTCGTCTTCTCCCTTTTTTCCTCTACTGTCCGCATCTTCCTCTTCTTTGTTTTGTTGGGGGAATATTATAATACATGAGATGGAATTTTAGTGTGTGGGTGATTTATAACCTTCCTAAACTCTTTGGGACGTAAATGTAAAATATTTCTAACTAATGATTGCACTAGTGGTGCTTTCCCGAATTGTCTCTCAAGGAGCCTAATGAACTAACCTAAACTAACTAAATACATGAAAAGCTATAAAAAGTTGGGGTTAAGGAAACTAAACTACTTTTTGGGATTTTTGTTTATAAAGAAAGCAATTAAAATGGATTTGTGAAAATTATATGATGAACATAGGTCTCTTCATGAATTGGGAAACCTTCATAGCTTCTAAGAGGATATAGGAATTTCAATCCAAATTCTAATGTAAAAACCTAAGGCAATCGTTCTTAGTCCAATTAACCTAATTAATTAACTAACGTGGCACATCACTCATTTAATTAATCAAATGGGCAACCGTTAAGTTCCAACTTGATAGTGAAGATTCATAATAAACATGCAAACAGACTCTCATTAGAAGTAGATCAAATCTTCTAACATTGAACCTAGTGTCTAAACACACATACAATCTCACATGCATTCAACATATTCTAGCAATCCAAAGGAGATATAAATAAAGCATATCTATTGCATAATATCATGAAATTTACACTTAGGTTCATACACATAAAAGAACATCGCTTAATTACATGCATGACCGATAGAAATTCAAAGACAAATTGTTCCAAAAGCATATACATATACCAAAACACAAGGAATTGAAATACATATATGAGATTGGATAAGAAAAGAAACTAATAACTCCCCATTAAAGACATTGAAGCTCTGGTTGCCTTCCTCCATCAAGATCCTCGCAAAGGTGTTTAGCCACTCATACTCTCGATCAACATGGACTGGATTTTGGAATTGGAAACCATGAGAGTGTAGTGAAATTGATGAATTTCGTGCAAAGAGGAGAGAAGAGGAGAGGAGGATGAAAATTTGAGAGAAGAAACATAAATTTTCGTTGGTGGCATATATATAGCACAAGAGGCAACCCAAAATCTTCCAAATTGGCCTAGGATGTCCTATTCTTACTAAGATTAACAAATAGGAAAGGTTTGGGGAAAGATTATGGGATGAAAGAGAGAATGAGTGAATAAATATGGAAATTCGGATTCCCATCTCTATGGCACAAGAAACTACCCAAAAACTATCCAAAATGGCCTCCGGTTGCCTAATTTAGCCCCCATAACTAGCGCTGTTCAAACTTGTCCCGTCCCGTCCCAAAATTTTTCGGGACGGGACAAAATAGGGGTTCGAGACAGGGTCGTCCCGATCCCGTCCCGTCCCGAATATATATATGTTTATAATATATATATTTTTTACAAAATATATAAAAAAATCTAATTGTTGAGACATGGTCTTGATGGGAATAATAGGAAAGCGAATAGGGCAGGGAATAGGGAATGAATAAAGTGAGAAAATAGGCTGTGATTCTGATTGTGGTTCACTGAATTTGCAGAAATTAAAAAGAATCTGTAAGTGAAGCTGTGGAGAGAAGTTGGAAAAATGTGCTCTTCTCTATTTTATTTTTCCCTTTGTCTCTTCCTTCTTCTCCCTCTCCTTCTTGCTCGTTCATCTGTAGTAGCAACTCTACAATTCTCAATTTGTAAAAAATAAAAAATAAAATAAAAAATTAATTCGGGACAATCCCGTCCCATCATTCTTGTCTCGAACACATTTTTTCGGGACGGGACGTGATTCTTGTCCTGAACACATTTCTTCGGGACGGGCTTGTCCCGGCCCCGTCCCGTGAACACCCCTACCCATAACATATATGAAAGATTTGGGGAAGATCCAAGCACTTCCTCTCAAGAAATATAGCCAAAATAGGAAGTTGTTATTAGAATAATCAATTAGGAAACTTCTTAACCTTAATCAAACTTAGGGTTGCCTATTCTTGTAGAAATAACAAAAAGGAAATATTTTAGGCAAACCCAATCAACCAATCCAATAGGAAATTTCCTATTTTGCAAAAATTTCCTTTTCTTGTAGAAGTTTCCTATTTTGCTTTGTTCTTGCTTTGACCTTTATTTTTTTTTGCACCTAAAATGGAAATTTTAATCACATATGAAGTATTTCAAATCCAGAAAAAAATAAACGCATGAGTTAAATGCCTAATATGTTCAAATTATAATGAAAATACAATTAACTCTCTAATCTTGGACCCTAAGTATAAAAAGTGCCTAAATCCCCATTTAATAGTCTGGAATAAATACTAATTTCCTATAATTAGTGGATCCAAACATGTAATACTCAAGTGTAATCAGTGGGCTATCTATTTTAGTGCCTGTTTTATTATATAGATCACAAGAGCGTAGAAAGTTCCACATATAAGCAAACAAGAAGATTTGATACAAATTCAAATTTGTTGTTGTAAATTCAAACTCAAATATTATTTGTTCTATAAATTCGAATTTGGTACATCAAATTCGAAATTCTTTGCTACAATTCCAATTTAATTTCTTTTACAAATCTGAATTTGGTTCTGTAAATTCGAATTTGATGTATCAAATTCCAATATAAATACATGAATATCATTACTTCTTTTCTTGATAAGATAAAAATAATCTAAATAAATATGTAATCATGATATTTCTCTCACTCCTCATATCATCTATTATCCCAACAAATTCAATTTATTATCATATTATCTTTGTTATATAAGCTCTTGAGTTTTAAAATTAATTCCATTTTCATATCCGAACAAATCACAATCTACATATTATTATATATTTGATCACTTATTTACCTTTTTATTTTTATCAATTATTTAATATAAATAAAACTATTTTTCTGGAAATTTATAATCATTTTGAATTTGTCTTGAAAATTTAAATATATTTTATGATATTTTAAAATAATTATATTGTACTAATAATTGAGTTTTTGAATTTAAATATGAATTTTACTAATATATATAGGCATTAAGGGTATTATGGTCATTTCTACATATTTTTTAATTTCCTTAGCACCATTTTCAACCAACCAAATATAAAATTTTCTATTTCATTCCTTTTTATTCCTGTGCATATGTACCAAACATGTCAACATTCCATTCCATTCATTTCCTTTCAATTCCATTCAGTCCGAATATTTTCTATAAACCAAACAGTCCCCTAGTTAACAATAATGCGACTGTGATTTGAATATAACATGACTTGTTAATTGTCAAATTCTTAATTTTTGTTTTTTTCCCCTATGTGGGTATATCCATTTCCGGTCTGTAATTTTACCAAGGTTGAAAAAGGCAACACTTAGCTGTTTGCTTTGAAAAATCCCTTATCAGGATGAGCTAACAAGTATACTTATTTTTTAGGGAGAAAATTACTTTGAGATTGATTTGGATATGCATAGATTCAGTTACATCTCCAAGGATTTGAAACTTTCATGGACAAGTTAAAGATCTGCGTCCTTGATCTTGGCCTCACAATTCAAGCAAGTAGTTTTTCTGAAGCTGAAAAATATAGATGGCACTTAGCATGTGAACATGTTAATTTTCCATGTATCCAAATGTTAATGGCAAGAAAAAACAGTTCTCATGTTTTTTTGGTACAATTGATTTATTTATTTTCATATTTTTATGCTCGTAGTTTTACGAATTTTTCAAGTAATTTGGAAGTTAAAATTCTCATATATAATAAGTCATTAGTGTATTCTCTTCCTACTCTTCTGCATTACATTCATTTTTGTAATTATAAAAAGACGATGAGTATAAAAAGGATAAAATAAATCTCATTTGCAATCTATTACTTTCTCTATGTTAAATCATAAAATAAATGACTTGGGCCTGTTTGTCTTGTATTTAGGAGGATGTAGCAAACTTCAGTTGTGATGTAATGTGGTGGCTAGCTAATCATCATCGGAATGTTGCAAAGAATAAATCATTAGGTCTTCTTGAACAACCAACAACTATAAATTGATTTAGACGTTTGACTATATATGGACTGCATTCGATGTTACTCTAAGACCTGTATTTGTAGTTATTGTGAGATCAACATGTTTTAAGACAATCTGACAAGTGGTAAGCATTCCCTTTTAGCACATTATATGTAAGGTTCAACAAAGTTGTCTTTTGTTTAATTGGACAAGTTGTAATGAATGGAGTATGGGACAAAGTTCTCTTTTTTGTATGTTTCATTCGACGAATTTTACTTTGATGGTATATTCACAGGTCCCTTTGAATATATTTATTCTAAAACAAACAACTTTTAACAATTTTTTTGTAAATATTAACAACTTTATCATAGGAATTAACAAAGTCTGATTTGTGATTAACAAACAATGTTGCTGCTGGCACTGTGAATGAGATGTTAGGTCCAAGCATTAACAACTTCTTTGCAGAAATTAACAACTTCTTCGTAAGCATTAACAAGGCATGAATAGCAATTAACAACTTACATATTGATTTATTACTTATAATTTACAAGATCTGAAAAGCGATTAACAACTTACAAGCGTTAACAATTTCTTCTTTCACATTAACAACTTCATCATAGATATTAACAAAGTTGTCTTAGCAATTAACAACTTTCATATTTTCTTTTTGCAATGTCAATATGATATGAAAACACATTACTGACAGCGTTAACAACTTCTACGTAGAAATTAACAACTTTAACGTAAATATTAACAAGGTCGACGTAGCGATTAACAACTTTCACATTTACTTTTTGTAATGTGAATATGGCATAGAAACACATTGTTGTTAGCGTTAACAAATTTTTCGTTGCCATTAACAACTTTGTAATAGGAATTAAAAAGTTTATTTTCACATTTACTTTTTGTAATGTGAATATGGCATAGAAACACATTGCTGTTAGCGTTAACTGTAAAATCCTCAAAATTTTTAAATATGTACAACCATCATTTGCATCCAGATAACACTAATATGGTACTAACTACGATAGAAAAGAGAATTGTGAAAACCGAAAGGTCTATCGTAGTTAGAAAAGAATTTTCGTTAATTTAAAACCTATAACTATGATAGAAAAGAGACTATCATAGTTATTAAAAGCTTGGCGGTATTAGTAGAGGTTAACTACGATAGAAAAAGAAGAATGTCAAATATAAAAGCCTATCGTAGTTAAACAAAAGAGTTTAGTTATTTATAAAACCTAACTATGATAGAAAAAGGATCTATCATAGTTATAAGGAATAAACTACTAATTGAAAGTGAATTTTATCCATGATAAAATGGAAACAAGAAGCCAAATCAAAGTAAAGAACTATCAGCAAAATAACACAAAAATAAAGCCTTCAAACATAAATGCCAGAAGGGGACCGTATTCAAGAAAATTAGTAACAGATACAGTAATCCAAAATAATAATTAAAATGCGGAAGCTACATGCATACATGCCTAGTCTATAGCACGTGGCAATATACATGAAATCCCAAATAATAAAACAACAACCTCAAATCAATGAGGTTGGGTTGGCTCCTTTCCTTCCCGTCTACCCTCAGAGTTAGAAAATGAAACTGAAGAGTAACCAAATGAGACAAAGTCCCAGTAACACTTATTCTTCCTATACTGTCTACATGCATAAGTGTATGTTAATACAATTAAGTGGAGTATTTAACAATAATTAAACATCACAAATACAAAAGAAGAACATCGAATAATAAAATTTTATTACATGTATCATCACGTTCCTCAATACTCAAAGATTGAAACCATATATGGACATTGATACAACCAGAATTTGCATGCATCACCAAATATTTACACGTTATGCAAATAATCCTTCGAAGAGGGTAACACACACTTTGTGCCCGACGGAAGCCACCGAAACCAGACTTCACCGTCGTCACAAGATATGATGGAACCAAAATCCTCTAACCGTGAGCCACCGAAACCAGACTCCACGGCCCGACAGAAGCCAATGAAACCAGACTTCACTGTCAGTAAGTCCATACAGGACATAAACCCAAAAGGTAACCCGATGGCCTTCGGGCACCTCATCACGTGAAGGGGGTGAAACCACACTTATACCAGGCGCCAATACCAACAAACAACAATATACATGTTACTTCAACTAGAATGATCATGTACAGGCTTGTTATTAAATACAATATGTCATCTACCACAATTAATCATACATATTCAAGTGCAACCACGCATATGTATAATAATGATCTTTATCAACATACAATTTTCACATCAAACAAGATCCACTACATACTATTTCCACATAACAGAGTGGTAGAATAAACGTTCACCGTTACCCATTTAGTATGGAATGCTAGCCCCAAGCTCCATAACCAACCAGTAGTGGAGTTTACCGACTCATCATACAATAATTAGAGACAAGGAAGTGGTTACCTTATGGAGCAGTTAAGTATTACCACAAAAGCTATCACGGTGCTCTACGAACCCGGATTAAAATCTACAACAACCAATCATGCAACCAAAATTTGAATTGCTAATTTAAGGTATTAGAAACATTCATTTAATTTCAATGAATTCTCTTAAATCACCAAAATCAGTTATCAAAGCTCTTTAAAATACACCCAAAATCCCCACATTTTTAAGACTTTGTTATGCCAAAATTCAATTAACTAATATATATATGGAATTTCCATAATTTAAAAAAAATCACTAGCCATCACTCAATAACCTTCTTGAAGATATAAAACTCTCATTATAAATTTAGATCTTTGAAATCAAGATCAACCCTAAAACTTTTAACTTACAAAAATTATTTTTAAATCCTCAGGTCACCCAATAAATAAATCTAAACCCCTAAAATTATCCTATTAATTTATATTAACAATTTTATGGTAACTTAATGTCAATAATCAACACCCACTGTAAACTTACACCCAAAATTTTGCTCCAATCACTTCAAAAATTTGTTCATTAGAAAGATCTAAATGAGTAGAAAAACTTTCATGAAAAGAGTTTTGTGAATAGAAGCAGTTTTACTTACCAAAATACTCTCTAAAGATGTAATTTAGACTGAAAATAGCAACAGAAGGCAGATTACACAGTGGACACTCTCTCTCCCGTATGTGTGTGTGAAGAGCATTTGGGGGTATTAAATAACCCCTTTTTCCGTGGGCCCCACGGCTCATTTATTAGATATATCATATCTATATCTTCTTGTTTTTTTTTTTTATTATTATATGAAAGGGGAGCCACGTGCTCCCTCAATCAATATCTTTTATATATATATATTTAATTGATGGAGGAGCCATGTGCTCCTTCGTCCAACTTTCTTTTTTTTTTTTTACTATTCATATATATATATTTAACTTCATACATATAATTAAAATTTAAATTTAAATATCAACATATAATTCTCCTAACACAATCAGTTAAATTTTGAGTCATATCCTAATATTTTTATTTTACAATATTCAAATATTTAAAATTCCTAGACTCTTGGAAATCTTAAATTTTAAAATTTAAATCTCCTATTCTTTCTCTAATGGTTAATTATTCATATTCTTTCTCTTGAATTTAATTAATCCCTTAAGAATCACCTTAAATCATCAAATATCCATTTAATATCATCATTAATATTTATCTACAAATTTGGGATGTTACATTAACAAATTTTTCGTTGCCATTAACAACTTTGTAATAGGAATTAACAAGTTTAGAGAGCAGCGATTAACAACTTTGAATTTTGCTATTGCGAATGTTCAAGTGAAAATAAAATAAACTCCATTCCTAGTAACACCCAATTTATGGCACATCACAATCACACCCTAAGCTACCAACATTAAACCATATTCTTTATTGACATAGAATTTTTTACATATTTAATGATAAGTAAACATTAATATCATCATGCCACTCAATGTTTCATTGTCACTAAACCAAAAAGGCCATTTACAATTCGCTGCTATAGTATTTACAAAATAGACACCACAATGCCATAATCGAACTCTCAAAAAAATATGAGTCGGTTCTTCAAAAACAAAATACTTCACTATTTTATGACAAACTTCAACTTGGATTGGGATTTTTGCAGGTCCTTCTTGTGTGACCTTAAAGCTTCAAATGTTATCCCCTCTTTTATGGTTTTCATCTATATACCACCTTCATTATATTCAATTTTACCTTTAGAGTTACATACAATTATACGAACTTTCTTCTAACACGAAAATAACAACATAATACTTTTAATTCTCTTGAGCTACCATCAAGTGCAATCTTTTCATTCCTCTCTGCAAAAAACGATTTATTTTTAAATATATCACTTTTCATCGCATGTTTAATGTCATTACATAGTTTGTGAAGAACAATAGCTGAACCCCTCTATTATTAACAACTATATATTTGGTTTCAACATTTACATCATAGCTATTAAAAACTCAGTAACAACAAATTACTGTTAAACAATATTTTTCATGACAGAATCAAGCTTAACTCTTTAAGCATCCCAAAATACATTATGTTCCTCCCTTTAGCTTTAAGACACAACCTTAATTCCATCTTAATCTAAAAACCACACACCCATTTAAAAACCCATGAAAAGAAACACCTTTAAACTTATCAACCAAGTTGAAACAATAGAGATGAAGTTCATTTGCACTAAATTAGTAAAAAGACCATTAAGATTGCACTAAATTAGTAAAAAAAAACCATTAAAAGCATCTTAAGGTAAAGAATAAGATTTGGAATAAATAATGGATGGTGTAATATACCATATACACAAGCGACCCTTACCCCGTCAACGCCGTTTACCATCAACGCCGTTTGCCGTCAACGCCGTTTGCCGTCAACGCCATCACCTCCATTATGCTTCAAACCCCACCTGCGTTTTACTTTCACAGGAGGTTCTGACCCTACATTTTGGAAGAGGGAGGTGGACTGATTTTTCTAGATTAATTTGCCTTTATTTGATTTAAGTTTTCAGGGTCATTTTAGTCAATTTCTCAACAATTACAAATCCCATATTGATCCCTAGGGATTGACAACAATTCTAAATTCCATATTGATCCCTAGGGATTGACATGGGATTTTGAATTGTTTGGGGAGTGGTTTGTCCTTTCCCCTTATTGAAGGGTATTTTTTTTTTGGGGATTTTCCCTTTAATTAAATAACTTATCACCACTTTCTCGTGTTCCAAACTTTAAGACTTACAGAAACAAAAATGATTCAGCAGTTGGAGAGTTCAATTTGTTGAAGTGAAAGTGTAATCCGCAATCTAAAGCAACAGCAGCCTCAAAAGCCTCCTACTTCCCTATTCCCCGTAGAAAATAAAGTTTGGTAGAGAGACCTAACCAAATCTGCATATTTAACATGATTTGTATTATCCATATTTGAATTTTTGAAAGCTTATATTTAAATAAAACATTAATTTGATGTGTATAGAATTAAAATAAATAAAATCTCTTGATTATAATTTTATAAAAAAACTAATCTTTTACTTAAAAAAACATTCTTTTAAAAATAATCAAATCTAAACAGTCCAGATTAGTTCTGAAAGATTGAAATATTAATAGCTCCTCCTATAATTGGTTACTGGCTATCAAAAGGCAAATTAAAACACATTGCGAAATCAGAGGGAGTCCACTGCCTTTGTTATCCCTTTTTTCTATGGAACTAATTTCTCTACTAAGCACAAATGCTTAGATAGGGAGAACTACTCAAATATGGACTTTCCGAATATAATCTGAACAGTCTTAATTCGATTACTTTTATAAAGATGTTTTTTAATATAAAAGTAGTTTTTTTATAAAAAATGATAGCTAAAATATTATTTTTATTTTACAATATATGCCCATTAAAACAATATTTTTTTTTTAAAATGTAACCTTTAAAAAAAATAAAATTTGGACCATATAAAGTAAATCAGATTTGAGGGTGTATATTTGATTAATTATCCATGCTTCCTTTTCCCCACTACCCTTAAGAGCTGGGAATCAAGGTCAGCTCTTCAAAGCCGGGGCCTTAAAAGGGTCCCTGTTTTTCAAAGCATGGCCCTCGAATGATCGGCCTCAGGGTCAGCCTTTCCCGATTAGCGCTTATACACCACTCTTTAATCTTTGTCCATAAAAAAATAAAGCAATAAAATCCTTATTATCAATACAAATATCAATTTTAAGTTACAATACAAATACTAGCTAGCAACAAAGACTAAGAAATTATCAAGCGATAATAAATATTGTCCATATTTTTAAATAAGTCACTCATTAAGAAATTATCAAGCAATAATAAATATTGGGAATTAGGTATTATAATTTTTATTACCTTTAATTAATTGTTTTATTTTTTAGTTGTTATTTTTTAAAAATACATATATTTATATGTGACGGGCTTAAAGGGCCACCCTTTAAAAATACATATATTTATATGTGACGGGCTTAAAGGGCCACCCTTGACCTTGCAGGGCTGACCCGTTAAGCCCAATTCCCTTCTGAAACCTCAAAAATCAAAACCCGATCCTCAAAGGGTTAGGGCTTAAAAGGGTCAGCCCGAATTACCAACTCTCCCCTTAGTCCACGAGATGTATGGCTTATTTGTTAAATTCTTTAAGTGTTTGATAAAATAATAAAAAGAATGTGCTTTCTCTTTTTTATATATATATTTATTAGGATGTATGGCATATATGTTTCCATATTGCATTTCAGTAATTAAATATCATTTCACTATGCTCCTATGTATAAATGCAATTTGACCAAATCTCTTATACAAAGAAAAGGAATATAACACAATTAATATGTCTTAAATTTATTATGTTTTAGTTCAAGAAAATTAATTATGTTTTCCAAACTTGTCTTAGTAATAATGAGTAGTTGAAAAATAGCTGTTAATGTGCTAGAATTAATAGGGGTGAATTTGTAAATAATCATTAATGGCTCAAAGTTAGACTTACATTAAGAACAAAAAATTTCGGTCAAACTCGACTTATATATAGGATCAAAAGGTATCACAGATACACACTTCCATTCAATATGCTTATATTTCAAGGAACATATGCAATTGAAGGATTTTCTTTGGAGTTATCGCAAAGTTAAATTACTTCTTTTGGTCCTAAATATATGACATATTTGGGGAGATAAGTTTAGTTCTAAATATGTACCTTTTTCCAATTGTTTTCAACTCTTTCCCAAATTATCCCTATCAATGCATATCAATATTAAACAAGCAAAAGAGAGAATGTGGTGATAAAGGTAGATGGTTAGGGTGTATTGATAATATTATGTGATTTTAACTAACTTAACTAACATCATTAATTTAATCAAATTAGGTAAATATGTCTTATATTTAAGACCATATAAATTAAAGTAACAGTTTTAGGCGTAAGCATTTAAGATGATGAAAAGAATCATTACTTTGTCTTGACATTGTACAACTTAGACTATGAATGTAGCAGTAGAGATCCTTGATAGCTTTACTAGCCTGGCTTTCCCGTATAGAAAACATTCACCAGAAACTTTTATCAAAAAGCAAATGGTTGCTCTTGACTTGAAATATCTTGGTATTGTACTTGTGTCTTGGTCCTCTCATTAATATTCATTTTATACATGATTTGGTGATGCCTGGCTTTATGTTCAATACATTCCCTCTTCATATCCTCAATTTCAGAAATACAGAAGCAAACTAAGGATGCTTAACACATCTTCTCCATTGAGTGTGAAATAAGCACCATAAAATATTTTGGATGTAATCAGCACCATAAACTATTTTTCGTAGTTCAATATTAGTTTTAGTATTATAAGAAAAGGACAATCTTATCCCATAGTAATGCAACCGCGATACCCTTGGGTTTGTCATTTTTTCTTCACTTTTGTCATATTTTTAGTGTTTGGATGATCAAAGAGATGTATAATGAAAAAGTTCGATTGGTGAGTATCTACAGAGACTAGAGAGATAAGCTCTCTCTTTTTGCAAGTCGACGACCTTTGTTTTGCTATATCTTGCTCACCATCACCTCATCTCTCTCTCTCTGCCATCGGTCACCATAGTTTTTGGATCTTCCTCCGATTCCCCCCCTCCAACAACTTCAATCACTCTTGTTCAGTCATATGTTTTATTTTCGTTCCCCTTCCTTTGTCTTCCCTATAATAGTCTTGCCCCCATCCAGATAATCATATACTCCCTCCGGTCCTAAATATAAGACCACTTTGACTTTTTTGTGTGGAAGTTAAGGAAGCAAATTAGACCATTAAATTATAACATATGTCATATAAAATTATATTATAGGTTAGTTTATAAGTAGAATCAATTAGTTTTGAGGAAAAAATATGTTTTTTTGGAATTGAAACTACTTTTTTTTGGATTAAAAAAAATCAAAAAAGTTAAAGTGATCTTATAGTAAGGACCGGAGGGAGTATCTGAGTAGGAAACCCAATTTGGGTTACTCAGCTTTCCTCAACCCCCTTCTTTTGCTCTTTGATAGTTTCTCTTTTTCGATGCTTATATTTTTTAGGTCCAATGACAACCATGAAATGGGTATGTAATGTCATTGTGTCCTTTTCTTTGTACAGGCTGCTCATGTAAGCTTTTAATTTGATTTTTATTA
The DNA here is from genome assembly GCA_037074515.1 of Mimosa bimucronata. Classification (NCBI taxonomy): domain Eukaryota; kingdom Viridiplantae; phylum Streptophyta; class Magnoliopsida; order Fabales; family Fabaceae; genus Mimosa; species Mimosa bimucronata. Next base: position 40,357,638 of record CM073439.1, read on the forward strand.
GTACGTTGCTTTGTTGCTTGTTTGTTCCGGTTGTATATTGCATATGGTTGTTGCTTTCGCTTTTGGTTCTGTCTCAAGCCTATAGCTCCTGTAGCTTCAGAGCTTCAGCCAATTGCTTTCTACCAAGCTTCTCTTTAACAGCATAAGTGTAGACATCGTGAATCTTTGGGTGCTCTTAAGGATTGGGTGTGGCGTTTCTCTTTGGATCAACTGGGCTTTATTTTCACACTGACTTATGCATCTTCGTCTTTGGCGCATCCATTACATTGCATGGGGGTAAAGATTGGGATGTCCTTGGGCTTTGACTCAAGATTCGAAGGTTGATGTTAAATGGAGCCTGCAGTTTGATCCTCTTGCTCTATATATTGTAGGAGTATTATGTTTACTTCTTTTTTTTTTTTTTTTTGTCTTTATACTTTCCTTTGGGTCTCCTAAACACCTTAGGTGATAAAAGGAGAATTTTTGTTCTGTGTGACGTTTTATCTGATTTTAATAAATTTGTCTTTGTATAAAAAAGTAGCACTATAAAAATGATTACAATAAAACAACATTGTAAAATCCTTACCTTTTTTGTGCTTAAAACCTTACCTTCAATTAAACAACTAATCTCCACTTTCACGGGTCCCAAAATTTTAGACTTTTAGAAACAAATGATCCAGCACTAGGAAAACTAAATATGCTAAAGTGAAAGCGGTCCCTCGCCTCACCTTCTGAGTGCATGTTTGGTATAGTTTTTTTGGGCTTAAAAGGATTTCTGGGCAGGAGAAGTTATTTTTAGGATAAAAGTTATGTTTGAGTTGATTTCAGGTGGAAAAGTATTTCTGCTTCAGAAATCCGGTGGGGAAGTCAAAAGCCAAAAGTTAAAAATTTTGACTTCTGGCGTCTGGCTTTTGGTTTCTGATGGGCCCCACACCTTTTATTGTTTGTTATTTAATAAAGTAGGTAGGACAATTAGACTATTAGACCCCTAAAATTTTTAAATAAGATATTTTTTTGTAATATAAAATTTCTTTTTTATCTCCAAAAATTTACCATAATAATCTCTAATTATTTTCTCCCACAATATCTTTCTTAGAGCTAAAAATATAATTTTTTTTAAAATTATTTTCCTTAAAATAATGGAGAAACTAAGCCTTTAAAATCCTTCAAAAACCCAAATTTCACTTTTTCTTTCTAAACTATAAGAATATATGCATATTATATATGTATTATTTAATAACAATAATGCCTTTTTAATAATTTTTCATCTAAACTTACTTTTCAAAATAATCATCCAAACATGTTTTAAAAGTCATATTGAAAAAAAGTCACTTTTAACATTACTAATCTAAACATAAATCACTTCTTACAATATGACTTTTTTCCAAAAATCCTTCTAAAAAAATCCTTCTAAAAAAGTCCTTCTGAAAAAAAGTTAATCCAAACACATCCTCATCATTACCCACATCCATAATTATGTGTGTATATATGAAGGCAAAACATATTGTGATTTTAGTTCTTTTTCTTTTTTTAACAAACACACTTGTTTTATTAATTTATTAGAATTTTCTTCTACTTGGTACCAATTTGCAAGTCCTTCAAGGCTGATGCAAAGGATCAAAGGCTAGTGGCCACAATTATTTTATTTATACTGATCATATTTTTTGTTTCGGACAGCTGTTACACTTTTTCATACTTATATAATAATCATGTTAGTGGAGTTCATCTTCTATTGCTTACTTTTGGACAGCTGATACACTTCTTTTATTTTGGATATAATGTGACTTGCCAACCAATGAAGAGCCTATGGTTTCAAACAAGACCCTCCCTCCCTCCCTTCCTCCCATGGACTCTTGGACTCTCTTTCACTGACCCAACAGTTCACAGGTAACTTTTCGCTCCATCGATACACATTTTTATTTTTGTTTATTGATGACATGTTAATGCTATTTGCTTCACTTTTAACGAATTCTTCTTCTTCAGGAAGAAAGGAAGAAACGATTGATCATTCCGACAGAAGATTCCATGGATCTGGAGAATCAGCCTTTAAGCCACCAGTGTAACTCATTTTTCTTTCTTCTCCATGAAATAACCTTTGTCTTTATTTGAAATTTCTAAAAGGTTATGGCCTTCAAATATCATAATTCTTAGTAGAGAATTGTGTTAACTTATTTGTCCTACCTGGGATTCAAAAACGATTTTGGAGCCAAAATGGAGGCTTCCTGCTACTTCTAGCTGCAAAATTAATTAGATTTTGTTATTGAAAGAGCTATTGAATTTTTAAAAATGTTCCCCCAAAAACCACATCCTTGGTCCATTACACGGCCACGGAGACATATATGAGACTCTTCTTTTCTGCCAAAAACGCACCAACAATTTGCCTGGGAAAGGTAAAAACAGAGGATTCGGTTAAATAGGTCTAAAAATTTGATTTTGCATTTAGAGACAAAATGCTAAGTGAGTGTGTCCTTCAATGAACTGCACAATATATTGCTTCTCCAAAAGAATTGGTTGGAAATGAAAGAAAGAAGGAAAGAGAAATTAAAGGAACACAAGAAAAATAATATAATTATATTTTAGGGGGCCAATGATTTATCTTTTTGGTTCATTGATATATTTACAATTTGTATGGTCATTCATAACAAATATTAACATGCCCTGAACATATCCTTTTGTATGTTTGTGTAATTTAAAGTGCATGTAGGCAATGAATATGAAGTGTTCATGAGTTGTGGTGGATCAGGCGAAGACACTCATGAATCTTTCACTTCCTGTCTCTATTTTTCTCTGAGGAATGCGAGCATTTCCGTTTTCAAAGATGATATCCCAATTGAGCTATTGCCAAGCATTATTGCAGGTTCTAAAATTTCAATCATCGTCATCTCTAGACATTATACTAGTTCTAGAAGGTGCCTCGAGGAACTCACAAAAATCATGGAGTATCCCAGAGCATATGGTCAGATGGTTTTTCCTATATTCTATGATGTGCATCCTTCTGAAGTTTGTAATCAAGAATCTAGTTTTGGTGAAGCATTTCAAGGTCTTATACAAGTAATTTCACCCACTGAAGATGAAGTGTCAAGGTGGAGGACATCTCTCATTGAAGCTTGCAGCATTCCTGGGTTTGTTATGCCTAATTTGGATTCCAAGTAATTTATTTTTCTTTTCGTTTTTCATTCTATTTTAGAATCTTGCTAATATGTTGTGTAATTGTGTGTGTGTGTGAGAGAGAGAGAGAGTACAATTATATTTTAGTTATACAAAGATAAGTGTAATGTTGATTCATAAAATTGATGTGTTGGGTGGACTGGAGTGTTCCCTCACAAGGAATTGAATGTTCTGTTGTTGAATAAAAATAATAATCAACTAAGCACATAGTCATACTTTAGGATACAGGACAAAGGAAATGCATAATTTTGTTTTATATTTTCATGCAATGAAATAGAAGCTTACTTTATGTAATACAATTAGGATGGATATACGATTTTGTTAATTGGTTCATAAACTTTATATCATTTTTAATTCTATGAAGGTGTGAAGATGATAATTTAATAATGCTATTGTGCTTAACTTGTTGATGGAATGATATGTATTGCTCTTGATACAATAATTCTGCTTTATTTGTACATATGCTTAATTAATCAATGCTCCCTTTTCTACTATTCTTTCTTTATAATTCACAGCAATGGAGGTGGGTATATTCATAATATTGTCAAGCATGTTCGTCATACATTGGACAGGGAAAGCATGTTGTTTTCCATATATGGCGTAGTTGGAGTTCATTATCAAGTGAAAGAAGTGATTACTATGCTTCAAGAGCATAAATCAAAAGATGTTGTCTTCATAGGGATATGGGGAATGGCGGGTATTGGCAAAACAACTCTTGCTAGACTCATTTTTGAGCTCATTCGTTACGCATTCAAAAGTACATATTTTATTTCAAATGTCAGGGAAAAATGGAAGAGAAAAGGCCCAGATTATTTACAAAGACTGATTCTTTCAGCATTCACGACAAATATGAAAGGTCCTGGCCATCAGAAGCTACTTGTGCTTGATGATGTAAATCTAAAGGAGCAATTACATGCTTTATGTGGGAATCGTGAATGGTTTGGTGAAGGGAGTAGAATAATTATTACAACTGGAGATTTACATCTACTTAAGGCCTTTCAAGTAGACCTTGTACATAACATGAAACTTTTAAGTCATCATGAGTCTCTTCAACTTTTGAGTAGAGAAGCATTTCAGCAACTAAGTCCTGAAGGTGAATTCATCCAACTTAGTAGAAGAGTGATTGCTTATACTGAGGGACTGCCTCTAGCCATTAAAGTCCTTGGCTCTTGTTGGTCAGAGCAGTCACCGATAGAATGGGAGTCATCATTGATGAAACTGAGGACAGTTCTCCCTCCTCGGATATACAACACACTAAAGCTTAGCTTTGACTCTTTAGATGGCAATGAAAAAGAAATATTTCTAAATGTAGTTTTATTTTATGTTGGGAAGGACATGAATGATGTTGTCCAAAAGTTGGATGGCCATGGATGTAATGCTAGTATCGGGGTAAGAGCCCTACTTGATAGAAGCCTTGTAACCATTGACAACAACAACAAACTAAGAATGCATAATCTGTTGCAGCTCATGGGAAGACAAATAATACGTCAAAGCTCACAAAATGAGCTTCAAAATCGAGGTATAGGTTATATGGTTTGATGAGGATGCATGTGTTTCACAATCAAATGTGAACTACAAAAAAATAGTGAACAATGGCAGAATTCCATCAATAAATAAAAAGTAATTAGTGACAATCTATTTTATGATGAATTCTGTCACTAATCACCTGTTTTTTTGTAGTGGTGCATGAAGCAATGATAATTAATATAGTTAACCGTAGCATATATGATATTTTATAATCTTAAATTAGATAAATGTTTCTATCATAATAATTTTGTTAGTTTAATGGTTTAAATATGAATTTAATTCATTGATATTAATTGTTTTTGAAATATAATATTCAGGTCATAGGTATGAGGTGTTTTTGAGTTTTAGAGGAGAAGACACTCGAACAACTTTTACGTCACATCTCTATTCGGCTCTATGCAATGCGAGCATTGTTGTTTTCAAAGATGATGTTGAGCTTCCGAGAGGAAATTATATCAAAATGGAGCTGTTGCGAGCAATTGGAAGTTCAAAAATCGCAATAATTGTCTTCTCTAGGGAATATGCTGGATCTAAATGGTGTTTGGAGGAATTGTCAATAATTATGGAGCTTCATAAATCTAATGATCAGGTGGTTCTACCTGTGTTTTATGACGTGGATCCATCAGAAATTCGTCATCAAACTTCTACTTTTGGAGAAGCATTTGAAGATCTTATAAAAAGAATTTCACCACATGAAGGTGAAGTTTCCAACTGGAGGACGGCCCTCAATGATGCTGCAAGCATTGCAGGGTTCATTGTACTTCGTTCAAGGTAAATTAATGTATTCACAATCAACTGAATGTTTGTTTTGCAGTTAAATAATGAATGTTTTAATATAATTCTCTTGTTATAGCACCCACTATAGTTAAGCCTTGTCGATTTGATTTATGGTTTATTCATAATATCTCTTTTCCTAACACATGTAGTTTTCAAAATATTAAGCTTTCTTGAATTGTAATCGTACATGTTTATTTATTCTACTGTTCATTTCCTGTTATGCTTGTATGATTCACAGGGACGAGAGTGAAAATGTGAAAGTTGTTGTTGAGAATGTTTGTGATATATTGGATAAGAAAGACATGTTTGTCGCTGACCACCCAGTAGGAGTGGATAATCGCGTTAAAGAAGTGATCGCTATGCTACAAAACCATCAGCCTGAAGATGTTATCTTTGTAGGGATATGGGGAATGGGGGGCCTTGGCAAAACAACAATTGCCAAAGCCATTTATAATGAAATCGGTCGCACTTTTGAGAGTAGAAGTTACCTTTCACAGATTAGGGAAGTTTGGTATCAAGAAAAGGACCAAGTGAGTTTGCAGAACCAACTTCTTTCTGAAATATGTAAGACGACAAAACTAAAGATAGATACCATTGAATCAGGTATAATCACTTTAAGGGATAGACTATGCCATAAAAAGGCATTGATTGTGCTTGATGATGTGGATGATTCAGCTCAATTGAAAGCTTTAGCTGGAAGTCATGATTGGTTTAAACCAGGAAGTACAATAATTATCACAACTAGAAATCAACGTTTACTCCTTGAAATGGATTGTGGTGTTTATCTAATGAAAAATTTGGATGAAAGAGAATCTATTGAGCTTTTTAGTTGGTATGCATTTAAGCAAAAAAATCCTAAGGAAGATTTCACTAAACTTTCAATAGATATAGTTGAATACTCTGGGGGACTTCCATTAGCTCTTGAAGTCTTGGGCTCCTATTTATTTGGTAGAGAAGTGGATGAATGGAAGAGGGTATTGGAGAAACTTAAAATAATACCCAATAATAAGATACAAAGGAAGCTAAAAATAAGCTTTGACAGTTTAGATGATTTGGAAAAAGAAATATTTCTTGATATATCTTGCTTCTTTATTGGGATGGACAGAAATGATGTGACACTCATATTAAATGGCTGCAATTTTTTTGCTGACATTGGAATCAAAACCCTTGTGGAGCGAAGCCTTGTAACAGTTGATGAGAAGAATAAGCTTGGTATGCATGATTTGTTGCGAGATATGGGAAGAGAAATAATTCGGAAACAATCTCAAAATGAGATTTGGAAGAGAAGTAGGTTATGGTCTTATGAGGATGCACTTGCTGTATTATTAGAGCACATGGTAAGAATTGTTATATTGAATATGTACTGTTTTCTGTTAGCATATTTTGAAGGAAGTGAAAATGAACATCAGTTGACTTGTCATATAAATAATTTAGTTTCATATCTTTGTTGTATGCATTTTAAAACTCATTTTGTAGTCTCATGCTTTATAAGCTTGATCGTGATTTGTATGTTTCTATTTTGCTTTTCGGATTTGAAAAAAAAAACACAACTGCACACTTGGATTTCAATGGGCTTTTATTTTTGCAGGGAACAGAGGCAATTGAAGGACTGTATTTGAAATTGCCACAATGTGAAAAAATACTTTTTGAAACAGAAGCATTTAAGATGATGAAGAGACTCAGATTACTTCATCTTGACAATATACAACTTAAAGGAGACTACAAATATATCAGTAGAGATCTCAGATGGCTATGCTGGCATGGCTTTCCCCAAAAATACATTCCTAGAAACCTTCATCAACAGGAATTAGCTGCTATTGACTTAAAATACAGCAGCCTCAGACAAGTGTGGGAGGAACCTCGGGTATGTAAATTAATGCTTTGCTTGTTGGCTTTTTGAGCCATAACTACAAAAAATGCCAAACTGCTATATGACATAAAACTGAATTTCTCTGAAAAATTAAGCCTTTGATGAAGATTTTACCTATAATGGTTTTCACATATTTTATTATTTATTTTTTCAAGAAGTTCATTTAATCCCCCCTTGAAATTAAATGCTTTCATTGTAGTTATTGGACAGGCTGAAAATCCTCAATCTTAGCCACTCCCCTTGCTTGCTGCTATCTCCTGATTTTTCAAAACTACCAAATCTTGAAAAGTTGATCCTCAAAGACTGTCCAAGGTTGTCCATGATACATAATTCTGTTGGGCTTCTTCATAAACTTCATCTACTTGATTTGGAGAATTGTACTAGCCTTTGTAGTCTCCCAAGAAGCATTTATAGGTTAAAATGCTTAAAAAGTCTCATTCTTTCTGGTTGTGTCAAGATTGAAAGCCTAGAGGAGGACATAGAGCAAATGGAATCTTTGACGACTCTAGTTGCTCCTGCGTTAAAACAAGTTCCCTTTTCTTTAGTGAGGTTAAAAAGCATTTTATATCTATCTGTTTGTGGTTACGAAGGATTATCACATCATGTGATTCCTTCTCTCTACCAATCTTGGATATCCCCTACAAATAATCCACTGCCTGTCATTCTGGGACATGCGGGTATGCCATCATCAACTTCGTGGGATGTGCTAAATAGTATTTATGGTTCTTCAACAATCCCTAGTTGTATGCCAAAGCAACAAAGTCTTTTGTTGGAAGATAGATTAGAGATTCATAAATCCTTGTGTGCCACGAATTGTGTGGACATCTCTAGGCTTGAAAATTGCTTGGGACATCTCTTAGTTCAAATTGGAAAAAATTCTCAAGTCACTCGCACACTTTCAGAGAAGATTTCACAGGTTGTCTCTCTCTATATATATTTGGATTATTTTTGAAGATATTTCTACCTGCATATATATATTATTTAGTTATAAGAGGTTGTGTTTCTGATATTGTGCAGGGATTGAATCTTACAGTGTATTGTGATGATTGTATTTTCCCTGGTGACAATTTCCCCTATTGGCTAACATTCAACGGTGAAGGAACCTCTGTAAAATTTAAAATTCCTCTGGTTAATGGTGGTGAGCATTTAAAGGGGATGACTATTTGTTGGGTATATATCCCCTCAAGTGATTTGGATAACAAGGCATGTGAATCTTGTATGATTTGCTTAAACATTGTAAATTATACAAAAACAACCACTTTGCTCTATACGGAAGATAAACTAAAATCCTTGGAAGAAGCAGAAATGAAAGAAATCATATCAAATCTAGACTCTAATGACCTAGTGGAGGTGAAAGCAGTTTTTGGGAATGGATTCACTGTGAAGAAAGCAGTTGTCTACTTGATATATAATGATTCATGTGATGAAGAGATGGAACCTTCAACATCTAAAGCTGCAAATTTAATTGGCACCAAACACAAGTGTGAGGAGGAGGAAGAGGAGGAGGCAGCACATCAGTCTATCATACCTAGAAAGGTTATGAAGATGTGAAATTTGGAAACATTCTTTCAGTTTTTGTTGCAACACTTTGAAGTTTTTTGTTTTAACAACACTTCTTATGAAGTGAAAGTGCTAATTGCTTATCTTGGTTCTTATTTGCTAGTTTTGCTTAATACGTTCAATTAAGAGCAACTACCAATATGCAAGGTGGCTTGGTGTTACTTATTCTAATTGAAATGAGTCTAAACGCTACTTGGAGATAAATTAAAACTAGCTAACTCCCTAATCATAAGAAGCAATGATAGGATAAATCACTACACTAGAGGATAATTCATCTCAATATTAATTTTTTTTTCACATTTCATAATTTCACCATCCATATATAAATATATATATATATACACATATCATTTAAGGCTCCATAAAGTGAACACAACACGGATTGTGATGCTTTACTACATTATTATTTAGTTGTTTGGACAACAAGGCAACATTGTGGTTGTTCAATCATTTGGCTATTGCAAAGAATAATGACTCTACAACGTAGGAAAACCTTTTGGAATTGCGGACAAAAGTAGAGGCCCATATTGTTATGATATTAGAAATGGAGAAGGCAAATTAGTCATGTGCAGAAGATAAAGTTCATCAATCTGTCACTGTCATTGCCAAAGAAGAATTTTACTCTTCTATTTTTCTTTCGGGTCTCTTTCAAGTTAATTTATAAGACATTATTTAAATCTGAGCGCTGAGATCTCCTTATTGGCTGTGATTATGCACTTCAAAGAAGATGTGTATGCATTCACTGAGTCCTATATTTTGGGAAGGCAAAGGAAACTTTCAAAGACAAAAGGGTACATGTTCAGAGCACTACGCTATGATAATCACATTAGTTATTGAGGTTCTCACTAGGATCTCTGTACCTTGCCAATCATTTATGCCGTGATTGAATTATGATCATATGACCTCCTTTCCTTTCTTTTCATCAAACCAGGCATTATCAGCGTAAGCCATTAATTCACCACCTGCAATCTTTGCATATTTGTTCTAGCTAGTCCATATAACCTCTTGTGTAAATCAACATCTTTTTGATACTTCTATTATGTAATAACCAAGGTGAGAGGATCAAATTCTGAAAATAACTAGTCTATTTAGGCAGGTAGAATTATTAGCCCATATAATATGTACACTCAACATTAGCTTGGATTGGAGTCTGTCACTCACATGTTGGTTACTTGGTTCAAGCTAAGACCTTGGTATGGTTCCCCTGCTATTCTATTGCAATGGGTAGAACACTTTCTTTATCAAATTGAGGGGATTAACATTTTGTTGATGCGCCTTATTTAACCATCACACACGCACACACACATATATATAATATGAAGAGTTTGATATAAAGTATTTGTCTATGGCTTCTCTCTTCTACTTTTTTACTTTCCAAAGTCTTTTATTACTATGAAAACGACATTTCTTGAATTAGTTGCTTTAGATTTCAGTTGCCAAAAAAAAAAAAAATTAGTTACTTTAGATAATTTTAAAGCAAAAACGACGTCGACTCGAGTAGGGAAGAGACAGTAGAGGAGATAAGAGGGACATGCAATTTATTGTTTACTTCACTTAAATTTAAAGTTATTACATTATCTTAAAACAACTAGTTGATCAATCGAACTTTAAGATTTTTTATTTTTTTTGGTTGAATCATATAAAATAATTATACAGGTAAAGGCAAAAAAATTATGTCAAAAAAGACACAAAAAGATTGTATCTGACACAAACTATTTTTTGGTTGAGTTTTTCATACTCACGAAAGTCAAGAAAAAACAAATTCCAAATGAAATGAAGATTTGGATATTCTCAATTATTTTTTTTAATTAAAAGATTTTAACCAGTAGACTGTGGTCTAATGGTAATTAAGTAAGGATTCTGATTTATTTTTTCTAAAATAATAAATTTATAGCTGTCTTTTAAGTCTTTAACATTATTATTTGAATCTTAAATGAAGAGCCATTTAAGAACAAATCAAAGTATCAAACAGAAATTAAGTCACATACTATGCATGCGACAATCACTCTAGTTCCTAATCAAATAAAATTTTGATGGATTGACTGCTTCTGGGTCATTCCAACTTAGCAAAAGTTTCATATTTGAGTTAGGGGTTTGCATTGATAATTAAAGTGGCCAAATTCCTTCCATTATGTATGTGTATATATTCCTGAAAATCGGATTAGCTTATTGTAAGTAAAGAAAAGGCCATATCGTTTGAACTTCACTGGCCAGCCATTGAAGCACGGTACTTGTGGCATTTGTAGATGTATTGACAATTATATTAAAGTAATCGACTACTATTTTTATACATTCAAATTTTGTAAAGTAGTAATCAATGTTTTTATTGAAATAGTTAATATCTTTACGCAAATAGTAGTCAATAAAACTTATTAAAACAGGAAATATGCTATACTTTGTAAAGTGATTAACATTGGCTGAGGTTTCGAACTATTTCAACAAATTCATTGACTACTATTTTTAAATTTCCATTTTTAAATAAACTCTAGTACAATCTACATGTTTAATAGTGGGGTTAAGGTGCATTTTGGCACAAACACTAAACATGTCTCGTCATATTAGCACAAATACACAAGCGACCCTTACCCCGTCAACGTCGTTTACCGTCAACACCGTTTACTGTCAACGCCATCACCTCCATTATGCTTCAAACCCCACCTACGTTTTGCTTTCATAGGAGGGTCTAACCCTGCATTTTGGAAGAGGGGGTGAACTGATTTTTCTAGGTCAATTTGCCTTTATTTGATTTAAGTTTTCAGGGTCATTTTAGTCAATTTCTCAACAATTACAAATCCCATATTGATCCCTAGGGATTGACAACAATTCAAAATCCCATATTGATCCCTGGGGATTGACATGGGATTTTGAATTGTTTGGAGAGTGGTTTATCCTTTTCCTTAGTGAAGGGTATTTTTGTTTTTTTGGATTTTCCCTTTAATTAAATAACTTATCACCACTCTCTCGTGTTCCAAACTTTAAGACTTGATGGAAACAAAAATGATTCAACAGTTCGAGAGTTAAATTTGTTGAAGTGAAAGTGTAATCCGCAATCTAAAGCAACAGTAGCCTCAAAAGCCTCCTACTTCCCTATTCCCTGTAGAAAATAAAGTTTGGTAGAGAGACCTAACCAGATATGCATATTTAACATGATTTGTATTATCCATATTTGAATTTTTGAAAGCATATATTTAAATAAAACATTATTTTAATGTGTATAGAACATAAAATAAATAAAATCTCTTGATTATAATTTTATAACAAACTAATCATTTACTTAAAAAAGCATTCTTTTAAGAGTTAAATATCATTTTGGCTAATGAACAATTGCGTAAGTATCATTTTGGCCAATAATGAATAAAAAGTATCATGTATGCCTATAACCGTTTAAAAGGTATCATTTTGGCCAATACTGTCAAAAAATGCCTAACGTCCGTTAGATTTTAGCCAGGTGTAGACAAGTCATTGGCCAAGTCAACGACTGTTAAGCATTTTCTGACGGTATTGCCCAAAATGATACATTTTAAATGGTTATAGGCATACATGATACCTTTTATTGATTATTGGCCAAAGTGATACTTGCGTAATTGTTCATTGGTCAAAATGATATTTAACCCTTCTTTTTAAAAATAATCAAATCTGAACAGTCCATATTAGTTTTGAAAGATTGAAATATTAGTAGCTCCTTCTATAATTGGTTACCGGCTATCAAAAGGCAAATTAAAACACATTACGAAATCAGTGGGAGTCCACTCCCTTTGTTATCCCATTTTTCTATGGAACTAATTTCTCTATGAAGCACAAATGCTTAGATAGGGAGAACTACTCAAATCTATACTTTCCAAATATAATCTGAACAGTCTTAATTCGATTACTTTTATAAAGAAGTTTTTTAATAAAAAGTAGTTTTTTTTTAAAAAAATGATAGTTAAAATATTATTTTTTTATTTTACAATATATGCCCATTAAAACAATATTTTTTTTTAAATTTAATTCACAAATCCTTGGATTTGTATGCTTTTATGTGCTTAATTTGAGGTAATTAACATAATTGAGATGCAATATTGGTCCATAATTGTTTAAATAATAATATAGATCCTTAAGTTAAAGTAGCATGAAAATAGGATTAAATTGCCATAATTGAAGATCAATTAGCATTAATTGATTTTTAGGGCTCTTTGATTCTTGTTTGTTGCATTTTTACTTGTAGGGCTATCTGAAGACCAAATATGAATGATCCAATATGAGAAGAAGCAAGAAAAATGGGGTTATAAGCTGAAATTTCAAGAAAAAAAGGTCAAAATACAAGTTCTGGACAAATTGTGAAAATTACAGAAAATGACCCTGAAATTTCGAAATTATAGAAAAGGACCCTGAAATTTGAAAATTACAGAAAGGTCCCTCGCCGTGGCACCCCACAGCGAGGATCCGAAAGTTTTCTTTGCTTCTGTCCTTCACCGTGGCACCCCATGGCGAGGCACCAAAACCTGCAGAAAATCAGCATCTATTTTGGGCCAAATTGGATCCAATTCACTTATCCACTTCTTGACCCGACTTGGGGGGTATTAGACACGAAATTTGGGAGCCCTAAGTAAGATTTGGAGCCACCACAAACCCTACCTCTCATCTTTCTCTCATTTCCTCTCATCTCCATCTTCTATCTTCCACCTTCTTCCACCCAAATCTCCATGTTTCCTCTACCTCCACTCCTTGGTGCTGGCTTTCACATGGAGCACAGTAGCTAGGCTCCCTCATTCTTGACGGTGGGAGCCAATGGATGAGCTTGAAGCTTCAAAGGGGAGTTCTTGTTCTCCCACTCTCTGTTCCTTATGTTTAAGCATGTTTCTACGATTCTAGGGCTTGTTTCTTCATTTGGTTGTAATTTTATTCCATATCTTTGTATGAGAGTGGTGGAAACAATTTGTCTTGTTTATTTTCTTTGTATGGATGCTTGACATTGCACCTATTGACTTGAACATATCTTATTTGTATGTGTTCATCATTTAATATATGTTTTCTTGTTAAAATCTTGTGCTAAATGAGGGTTCTTGTTTAGTGGATCATGGTGTCAAGTGTTTGTGTTTAGAAATTAGCAAGTAAATCTACTAATTGCTTGAGTAACATTGGACTTCAACCTATTGGGTTCAATTTATTTGTTGGGGTTCCACCAATGACTTGGGACTAATAGGTTAATCTTGTTGCAATGCGGGGTTCCGATTGTAGGATCAAGAGTTCCTTGCGATTAGTAGGTTTAATTGGTTTTGGATTTGTCAAATTGCATGAGTGGCATTGGACTTCAATCCTAGAGTCTTGGTTTCTTATGTGGGATTCCAATAATGAATTGAAACCCTAGGATTAATTAAGTGACAATTTGGGGTTCCAGTTGTTGGATTAGGAGCCCCTTACGATTAGCAAATTCACTTTGATTTTGAGCTTAATCAACTTAGGTTAAATTAAGTAATGTGCGGGGTTCTGGCATTAATTAAGTTAACCTAAGCCTATTCTAGAGGGGTTCCTCTAGGGTTCATTAGAAAATCAATAATAAACTCCCTAAAAATCTTTTAAAGCAATGAATCCCAAGGTTTCCATTTATCAAGAATGATTCCATTTCCATCCCCCTCCAAATCTCACCTTTATCCTATCTTTATTTTACTTTTGAACATATCATACCTTTTGCATCTTTTCTAAATCAAAAACAAAATACAATACTTTTTACCCGTGTTTAATAGTTTGCATACTAGTTACTAGGTCATCTTTTACGTTAGGTTCCTCAAGTGAACGACACCCGGGGGTTAGCTTCCACTATCCCCTTGGTTCTTATTTTCTTGAAGGGTGGACCCAAGGGCGCGCTACACGCACACACACTCAAAAGTGGTGCTCTTCAAGTGGCGCCGTTGCCGGGGAGCCAAGTAATTGGTTCCCTAGTAGCCGGTTGTCAAACTTGTTTTGACCGGGTCCATTTTCTTAGGTTGCATTTAGCTTAGTTGCAGTTTAGGTTTACATTTTGTTTGTACATACCATGCTCCTTGCATATTTTTCTTTTATTTTAGGTTTAGACATATTTGTATAGCATTGCATTTTGCATATTGGGATTTGCTTGATTGCAATTTTTATGTCTCAGTTTAACATTAACTATGAGCTTTTGTTCTACACTGATCCTCCTATGCATTCTTTTTCAAGGAATGATGAAACACCAAGCCTTCCACATACTTGGAGAAATGAGGCGTCTTCTACTCCAACATACTCCCAAGTTGATTTCATTCTACAAGAGTTGGATTCCATGAGAGCGAATTTGCAAAGCCACAACAATGTCTTTGAATCTCAAATGCCCAATCACTTCCAAACACACTTGAAACTATCTTGTCCACAAATTCACCCCACCCACCTCCCTACACCACATAGAAATCCATACAACCCTTCACTTCTCCCTTACCATAGACTCCCACCTCCACCCTCCATACCCCCAACACATGGACTTGATGCCTTCCTCACCTTTCCAAACATGGATGACCAAACCCTTTCTTTAAGAAGGATGTATGATGAGCTTAAAGTTCAACAATATGAGTTGTTCATGTTAAAGGAGGTCAATCAACTTTCAAAGGAGATGGAAGAGCGGCTTGAGGCAATAGAAGAATTCATTAGGGCATTTGTACAACATGTTTTATGGAAGAAGACTAATGGAGAAGAAGGAGCACCATGGCCTTATGACTTCAACAATGATAAGGAGATTGATGAACAAGAACCAAATGCCACATCTCAAGTGGATAATCTCCAATCCCCAATGCCTACTCCCACACAAGATTCAAACAAGAAGCAATCATCTTTTCAACCACCGGAGGAGTCGCCTTTACACTTTGGTAATATTTCTCCTCTTCTTAAAGAGGTTAACTTTCCTCATACTACTGTGATTGTTGATGTGAGTGATGATGAGGTGGATGAAGAAATTGATGTTAAATCCCCTCAAATGCCTGATATTGAAAATGCTCACTGTGAAGTCTCACATGGTAGTTGTGTAGTTGATGATGTTGCTTGTACTACTCATGAGTGTGGTGATGATGATATTTCTCTAAGTGCTAGTTTTGATGATGATCTTGTTTTAAATGAGCCTTTACCTTGTTCTTGTAGTGATGACAACATGTGCATGGATTGTATTGATTTTAAATATGACAAATTTGTTGCATTGCATAAAAAGAACTTTGGTGAAGTGTATGATGCATCTACTAGTACTAGAGATGATATTGTGGAAAATATAAGCTTGGATGTTAGAAATGTAGAGAAGTGTGAACAAGCATCCTCTTCTTCAAGTGTTGATAGCATGACTTGAGCTTCTTTGAATCTATTGAACATGATGAAGAATTCATTTCCCCCTCCTCCCCACATACTTCTTTCATTTGCACATGTGAATGTGATAGGCCATGTGCTACTTGCATAGAAATTGATGATTGGCTTTCCACTTCACATGATGTTGTTTTTTCATCTAGTTTAATTGATAACACTAATGCACATGATACACTTGATAAAAACCATGAAAATTGTTCATCTCTTGATCCCAATTCTTTTCTTTCTTTAGCTAGTTTAATGAGGAAAGATTCAAATGCTTTAATTGATAAAATAGTAAACAAGAATGAATCTTTCCATTTAATTTTATCTTGTGAATTGCCACTAGACATTGATGGGACCTAAATTGATCATTTTGAAACATCCAATGTCAAGGGTGATGACAATGTGGTTGCATGCTCGGTTTCTACTTATGGGAACTTCATTGACTTGCTTGGTTGTGATGTTTACTTGGAGAATCTTGCTTCCACAACGCATATGCTATGTTTTAGATCTCTCCATGTATTCTCTTTTGGACTAGATACTACTATTGGTCCGGTGTTTCTTTTTCAGGAACCCCACCAACAACCAAGAGAGCAAGATAAAGGAGAAGGAGCCACATTAAAGAAATGCATGTTTCTCATCTTGGATGAGAAATTCTCTTTCAAGAGCCTGAAAAGGCCATAACAAAGGTTGTCTCTTTCCTCACTTATTTTCTTCCTAATCTTCATGCATATGTTGGCCTAATTGTTGTATGAGGGAGATAAGTGTGGGGGAGAGACATAAGTCAGTAGTAAAAAGAGTAGTTGTTTTTCTTTCAATTCCTAGGATCAATAAATGCTCTTGCTCACACACCAAAACCACACTTAATTTCAACATGCTTTGAATTGATATTTCCATATTTTGCTACATTAAGGACAATGTAGGAATTAAGTGTGGGGGAGGGATGTGCTTCATAGTGGGTGATGCGGGTTAAAAATTATTGCATCTTGGTTATGTTTCTAACTTCAAAAAGTTGGAAAATTTTGAAAAATTTTGAACTTTACCTCACTTCCACTTTTGTTCCTCTTTGGACTTGACATGATGTTTTTGGAATTGTTTTGGCAATTATGGGAATTGTTTCATGCTTTTGGATATGTTGCTGATGCTTTTGATTAATCTTCTTGATTGGCAACCTTGTTGATTGGAATTGATGCTTTATGGTTGAATCTTGTTTGTAGTTGATCTATGTTTATGAGTTTTGGAGAATTAGCCATGTTGTGAGGTTTATTTGGGCCTATATGTTCATTCTTGTGTGATATCCACTTGGTTGCCATTCTCTAGAACTTGTTCACATTCTTGATCAAAACTTGTTGCATTTAGTGTAATGAAGCATGATGAAGGCATTCATTTCATACCTCCACATCCCTAACACAAGCCATAAACACTTCTTCCATTTGTCACCCCATTTGAGCCATTCACTTGATGTTTTGCATTTGACATGTCAATATATGAAAGGTTGCATCATTGCTTGTGTTGTTTGAAGAATTCCATTGCTTTGTTGTGTATAAGCATGCCATGTATAGAGAAAAACAAAAATGCAAAAAGAAGAAAAATAGTGGAAAAGAAAAAAAAAGAAAATGTGAAAAATTGAAAAGTTGCAAAAAGGTATAAAATAAGGCATGTGGTTGTTGGCAAGTTGCAATTAGTGTTTTGAGTTGAATTAGGCATTCAAGTATGCACAACATCATGTTTCATTCATTTCATCATATCATGTGGCCTATTCCATCATTACAACCCCAAAAGCCCTTTTGATGCATTGCACTTCTTGTGTTTAAGTGGAGATCTTAGAACCCCTACAAGCATATGGTAGAATTTGCTCCAAGGTGGATCTTGAGAGTAGAAAATGAACCCAATATGGTGAGAAGAGTGAAACACTTACCCTTGAGTGACTTTCTCCTTTACTCATCCCCATTGCATTCACTACACTCAGTGTTAGCTCTTTAGCATCATTTCATTCCTCATTGCCTGTTAGTTAGGGGGTTATCAATTTGTATTAGCTCATATTCATCTAGCGTGTTGAAGTTCTCATTTATGCCTTACTTACCATTTGTGCTTAAGCTTTTAAATCTGTCTTTGTCTCGGAGCACAAAGGTTTAAGTGTGGGGGAGTTGACAAATCCTTGGATTTGTATGCTTTTGTGTGCTTAATTTGAGGTAATTAACATAATTGATATGCAATGTTGGTCCATAATTGTTTAAATAATAATATAGATCCTTAAGTTAAAGTAGCATGAAAATAGGATTAAATTGCCATAATTGAAGATCAATTAGCATTAATTGATTTTTAGGGCTCTTTGATTCTTGTTTGTTGCATTTTTACTTGTAGGGCTATCTGAGGACCAAATATGAAGGATCCAATATGAGAAGAAGCAAGAAAAATGGGGTTAGAAGCTGAAATTTCAAGAAAAAAAGGTCAAAATACAAGTTCTGGACAAATTATGAAAATTACAGAAAAGGACCCTGAAATTTCGAAATTACAGAAAAGGACCCTGAAATTTGAAAATTACAGAAAGGTCCCTCGCCGTGGCACCCCACAGCAAGGATCCGAAATTTTTCTTTGCTTCTGTCCTTCGCCGTGGTACCCCACAGCGAGGCCCACGGCGAGGCACCGAAACCTGCAGAAAATCAGCATTTATTTTAGGCCAAATTGGATCCAATTCACTTACCCACTTCTTAACCCGACTTAGGGGGTATTAGACACGAAATTTGGGAGCCCTAGGTCAGATTTGGAGCCACCACAAACCCTACCTCTCATCTTTCTCTCATTTCCTCTCATCTCCATCTTCCATCTTCCACCTTCTTCCACCCAAATCTCCATGTTTCCTTTACCTGGCCTCCACTCCTTGGTGCTGGCTTTCACATGGAGCACAGTAGCTAGGCTCCCTCATTCTTGACGGTGGGAGCCAATGGATGAGTTTGAAGCTTCAAAGGGGAGTTCTTGTTCTCCCACTCTCTGTTCCTTATGTTTAAGCATGTTTCTAGGATTCTAGGGCTTGTTTCTTCATTTGGTTGTAATTTTATTCCATATCTTTGTATGAGAGTGGTGGAAACAATTTGTCTTGTTTATTTTCTTTGTATGGATGCTTGACATTGCACCTATTGACTTGAACATATCTTATTTGTATGTGTTCATCATTTAATATATGTTTTCTTGTTAAAATCTTGTGCTAAATGAAGGTTCTTATTTAGTGGATCATGGTGTCAAGTGTTTGTGTTTAGAAATTAGCAAGTAAATCTGCTAATTGCTTGAATAACATTGGACTTCAACATATTGGGTTCAATTTATTGGTTGGGGTTCCACCAATGACTTGGGACTAATAGGTTAATCTTGTTACAATGCGAGGTTCCGATTGTAGGATCAAGAGTTCCTTGCGATTAGTAGGTTTAATTGGTTTTGGATTTGTCAAATTGCATGAGTGGCATTGGAACCCGGGGGTTAGCTTCCACTATCCCCTTGGTTCTTATTTTCTTGAAGGACGGACCCAAGGGCGCGCTACACGCACACACACTCAAAAGTGGTGCTCTTCAGTAACCTTTTAAAAAAAATTAAAATTTGGACCATATAAAGTAAATCAGATTTGAGGGTGTATATTTGATTAATTCTCCATGCTTCCTTTTCCCACTGCCCTTAAGAGCTGGGAATCAAGGTCGGCCCTTCAAGGCCGGGGCCTTAAAAGGGTCCTTGTTTTTCAAAGTCTGGCCTTCAAATGATCGGACTCAGGGTCGGCCTTGCGCGATTAGTGCTTATACACTACTTTTTAATCTTTTTCCATAAAAAAATTAAAACAATAAAATCCTTATCATGAATACAAATATCAATTTTAAGTTACAATACAAATACCAGCAAGCAACAAACACTAAGAAATTATCAAGCGATAATAAATATTGTCTATATTTTTAAATAAGTCACTCATTAAGAAATTATCAAGCGATAATAAATATTGGGAGTTAGGTATTATGATTTTTATTACCTTTAATTAATTGTTTTATTTTGTAGTTGTTATTTTTTAAAAATACATATATTTATATGTGACAGGCTTAAAGGGCCACCCTTGACCCTCCAGGGTCAGCCGATTAAGCCCGATTCCCTTCTGAAGCCTCAAAAACCAAAGCCTGATTCTCAAAGAGCCAGGGCCTAAATTGGGTTGGCCTAAATTACCAACTCTCCCCTTAGTCCACTAGATGTATGGCTTATTTGTTAAATTCTTGAAGTGTTTGATTGAATAATAAAAAGAATGTGCTTTCTCTTTTTTTTTATATATTTATTAGGATGTATGGCATATATGTTTCCATATTGCTTTTCAGTAAATAAATATCATTTCACTTTGCTCCTATGTATAAATGCAATTTGACCAAATCTCTCATACAAAGAAAAGGAATATAACACAATTAATATATCTTAAATTAATTATGTTTTCCAAACTTGTCTTAGTAATAATGAGTAGTTGAAAAACAGCTGCTAATGTGCTAGAATTAATAGGGGTGAATTTGTAAATAATCATTAATGGCTCAAACTTAGATTTATATTAAGAACAAAAAATTTCAGTCAAACTCGACTTACATATAGAATCAGAATGGTATCACAGATACACACTTCCATTCAATATGTTTATATTTCAAGGAACAAATGCAATTGAAGGATTTTGTTTGGAGTTGTCGCAAAGTTAAATTACTTCTTTTGTCCTAAATATATGACATATTTTGGGAGGTAAGTTTAGTTCTAAATATGTACTTTTTCCAATTGTTTTAAATTCTTCCCCAAATTATCCCTATCAATGCATATCAATATTAAACAAGCAAAAGAGAGAATGTGGTGATAAAGATAGATGGTTATGGTGTATTGATAATATTATGTAATTTTAACTAACTTAACTAACATCATTATCTAATTAAATTAGGTGACCAAAGAAATTAAAGTAACAGTTTTAGGTGTAAGCATTTAAGATGATGAAAAGACTCATATTACTTTGTCTTGACAATGTACAACTTAGACTATGAATGTAACAGTAGAGATCTTTGATAGCTTTACTAGCCTGGCTTTCCCGTATAGAAAACATTCCCACCAGAAACTTTTATCAAAAAGCAAATGGTTGCTCTTGACTTGAAATATCTTGGTATTGTACTTGTGTCTTGGTCCTCTCATTAATATTCATTTTATACATGATTTGGTGATGCCTGGCTTTATGTTCAATACATTCCCTCTTCATATCCTCAATTTCAGAAATACAGAAGCAAACTAAGGATGCTTACCACATCTTCTCCATAGAGTGTGAAATAAGCACCCTAAACTATTTTGGATGTAATCAGCACCATAAACTATCGGCGCGGAACTACTGCAGTTCCTTATTATGCTTTTCCCATGCTTTTTTTCAATCTGAGCCATCCATTTGATCCAGTGGCCCTTGACACCCCCACAATTTTTTCCTTGTGATTTTCCCATGCGCAAATTCTGGCGCCGAACTTGGTCGACGCCACTGCCATGTCATTTAATTCTTTCTAGGTTAGTTTTTTTTCTCCCTCAGTAGAGCCAAAATCCTTGAATCAAAACTAGGGAAGAGTTGAAAACTTGTCCCTCTGGCCGCTGCAAAGTTTGAAGCAAGAGAGACCGCCGCTGCAAAGTTCGAAGCGGGAGAGACCGCCGCTGAGAGAGACGGAACTTAATGATCCCTTGGCAGATGAATTTCACCGTTGCAATTCGGTATTGCTTTACATACTCACTCTGTATCCATCAGGTTTATACCACAATGAAAACAATCCCTTTGTGCAAACATTGTAGAGATGGACAGGCTCAATGCTCTTAATGTGGAGAAGAATGAATCTGTACGTGTAGCCTAGGATATCCTAAAATTTAGTCCAAACTCCAGCTTGTCCTTACCTCACAAAAAGAATAAAAGAAAAGGATTTCTCTGCTGCAGGGCTTATTATCTGGTGTTGCTTATTATGCTTTTTGTTTCTTTTTCATTGTTGCGCGTAGGTTAAGAGCTAGAATTGTGTTCTTCAATTAAAGGGACTATTTTAGCACAATCTTAAAGGCTAAAGGTATGAGTTTTGTATGTTTTGTTACAGTAGGTTCAATGTTAAATCGCATTTAATTATGGTTGTATAAATTGCATTTACCCTGCAAAAGATGAGTCATAGAAAAAACAAATGAAATAGTGTTAGATAGTTTGTGTTGGAAAATATTTATCTTCTACAATTTTATTTATCTATCTTTATCCTTTGTTTTTCTTTATTTTTCCAGCTTCTTTCTCATTTTAATTATGTCAATGTTTTTTCCTTTTTATCTGGTGTAGCTTTGAGTAATGGATACAAGTTTAACTCCAATACTTGGTCTTGAATTTGATGATCTAGAAGAGGCATGGCAATATTGGATTGGTTATGGTGGAAGAACAGGATTTGGTGTAAGAAAACATTATGGCAACAAGAGCAAGAAAGATAAATCTATTATCTATTACAAATATGCTTGTTCAAAAGAAGGTGTTAAACAGTTAGATAAAAGAGATTCTCAATATAAGAATCCACGACCGGAAACAAGAACAGGGTGTGAAGCCAAAATGGTAGTTAAAAAAGTGAATGGAAGGTTTAGAGTTAGTCAGCTATTTTTAGATCACAATCATCCATTGGAGCCTGAAGAAACAGTTCATATGTTACCATCACAAAGGAGATTACTAGATGCACAAGCCCATGCTTTAGATGCCGCTGAAGATGTTGGAATTAAGCAAAAGGCTTCTTATGATTTAATGAGTAAAAATGCGGGAGGGAAGACTAATTTGGGGTATACCAAAGATGATATAAAGATATATCTAAGATCAAAAAGGCAACGAGAGATGGTCTATGGCGAAGCTGAGTGTCTACTTCGCTATTTCCAAAAACAACTAATGAAAAATCCTTCATTTTATCATGCTTATCAAATGGATTTGGAAGAGCAAATAACGGCTGATGCACATATGTTGATTGACTATGCTTGTTTTGGGGAAGTTATTTCCTTTGATACGACATACTCTACAAATCGTGACAGTAGACCGCTTGCTGTTTTCACAGGTTTCAACCATTATAGAGAAGTTGTTGTGTTTGGTGTTGCTTTATTATATGATGAGACTGTTGATTCTTTTAAATGGCTTTTTAGTACACAAGGAAAAAATGCCATTAACTATATTTACCGATCAAGATGCTGCAATGGCACGAGCTTTGGTAGAGGTAATGCCAAATGTGAAGCATGGTCTATGCACATTTCACATAAATAAAAATGCGGTGAAACATCTTGGGAACTTGATGAAGGAAGATTCTGATCACTTTTTGGGTAAGTTTAATTGGTGCATGTACAATTGTGAGGAAGAAATTATGTTTGAGGAAACTTGGAAAGCATTATTAGCAAAATACAATGTTGAAGATAACTCGTGGTTGATGTCCATTTATAGTCTAAAAGAGAAATGGGCAACATGTTATATGAAAAACTCAAAGACTCTTGGTATAAGAAGCATGCAACTTAGTGAAAGTATCAATTCATTTATAAAAAGTTCTACAGATCCTAACATGAATATCTATGAATTCTTAAAAACCTTTGAACAGGTTCTCGTGGACAAACGATATAATGAATTGAAGAGTGATTTTAACTCAAGGCAGAAGTTGCCAAGGTTGCTTGTGAAGAGTTCACCTATGCTTCAACAACTTTCTCAAGTTTACACTCCACCAATTTTTAACCTATTCCAGAAGGAATATGACTTACGAGATGCTACTTGTATAAAAGAGAAGAAAGAAAGAAAGATAAATGAAGATGACGAAGCTGTTGTATTTGATTATGTGATTACAAGGGTTGATAAAAAAGGAGAGTGGAGATTGACATATGAGCCTTCAAGAGAAGACGAGGAGGTTAACATTACTTGTAGTTGTAAGAAATTTGAACAATGGGGGATATTATGTTGTCATGCGCTGAGAATATTTAATGACCAAGATGTGAAGCTACTTCCGGGTAAATATGTTTTAAAAAGGTAGACAAGAGAAGCAAGATGTGGTGTAGTATATGATTCCAAGGGAAAGGAAATTGAAGTTGATCCAAAATTGGAATGCTCAAATCGATATAGACGATTGTGCCCAATGCTCATCAAGTTAGCTAATGATGCATCTGAATGTCCAGAGGCATTCTCTATGGTTCATGAAACGGTTTTGGAACTTAGTAAGAAAGTATTTAAACTTCTTATTAAACACCCACCAAATGGTATTGACACCGAAGGTGATGTTAATAATGATGATGATGATAATAGTAAGATAGCGGGTGAAGGAATTGGGTTCAAGAAGCAAGAACGTAAAAAAGTTGAAAGAAGTTGGGTTTACAATAATATTCTAAAAAAAAAGAGTCTGCACTTCAAAAAAACCGACTAAAAAGTCTTCCCAATGTTCAAAGGTATAAATATATTTCATTCAAAGATATAACTAAATATCATTGTTTTAAATGTCATCATTCTCTTTTAATAATAATGTATTGATATTGTTGCAGAAAACCAAAAATATGTTGGAAGTAGCTAGCTCGTCGACTTCAGTACAATATGGTCCCCCAATATCAAATACATCATTACCAATGCAATATGGTTCCCCTCTGTTGAATACTACAGCTCCTATACAATATGGTCACCATGTATCCAATACTCTAATCCCAATTCAGCATCATTTTCATGTGCCAAATACATCAAGGCCGATGCAATATAATCCTCTTGTGCCTAATCAAACGCCATTTACAACCTTAATGATGGTGAGACTATTAAATTTCAAGTTTTGAAGCATTAATTAAAAAAAGTATTTATTTCAAACATAAATGATAGTAAGTTATTTTATTATTTGTGTTTATAGGCTCAATTAAAACGTGATGTGAATTCACTTGAAGCATTGCAAATTAGTCAAGTGCTTACCAAAGGTATGTCATGTCACTAGCGAAATCAAGTTGAAAAGTTTGAAACAATTTTTTTAAAGTGAAGTTGGTGACTAATCAACTATATTGTTACAATATGTTACAGATTCAAGTCCGGATGACAACACAAATACTAAGCTATGAAGTCCCCATGATGGCAGTATTT
Organism: Mimosa bimucronata; assembly: GCA_037074515.1. Classification (NCBI taxonomy): domain Eukaryota; kingdom Viridiplantae; phylum Streptophyta; class Magnoliopsida; order Fabales; family Fabaceae; genus Mimosa; species Mimosa bimucronata. Next base: position 40,382,942 of record CM073439.1, read on the forward strand.
TAGCCTTTCTTCGTCCAAACTCAAGCAACAAGACAATTTTTTATTAGTACTTTGATTTGATGGTCTTATTTTGTTGTAATGCTGTCATCTTGTCCAAACTTTGTTGTTGTACTTCGGCTTTTTTGCTGCTCATTATTATGACTCCCAACCCCATGAACTAATTAAACTCTTCCCTAGTTTCCCTTCATCAACATTGTTGACTCTTCTCCCCTCTACATTTTGGTCACCTTTTATATATATTTCTTTAATTTATTCCAGGTTCATCCTTTTCAGCAACTAAGCCGCCTCTCAGAATAAGACATTGTAATCTCAAATGCAATTTGTCTCTTAGATTATTTGTTACAAAAATACGGGGAAATGAACCTCATGTATGAAACACACAGTAGACTAGCAACAAGATACCATATAATAATAGTAGCAGCACCCACCAAAAGAACTAACGATTTTTCTTTTAATCCACGGAATTACAAAGCTGCAAGTATTAAAGTGTTAGCTCATGCAGATTTTTTTAGCTTTTTCTGCTGCTTCCTCCTCCTGCAGCTTGGACAATACTTTTGTTCCATTTTCAATCAAGCTTCCTAGATAACCGCTTTCCAATTCCCTTCTCAAGCTGCATTTCCTTACCTTCACAGTAAGCATACTTTTGTTTCATTACCTTCCGATTGAAGCCTTATATTAATAACAAGTAGGACAAAAACATTGAAGCCTGGGATAACAAGTAGGACGAAAACATTGAAGCCTGGGAGCTATGATAAATCTTCTTCACCGAAAAGAGGACAAAGCCGACATGCAAAGGGATCATCAAGTTCCGTCTCTCTCAGCGGCGGTCTCTCCCGCTTCGAACTTTGCAGCGGCGGTCTCTCTTGCTTCGAACTTTGCAGCGGCCAGAGGAACAAGTTTTCAACTCTTCCCTAGTTTTGATTCAAGGATTTTGGCGCTACTGAGGGAGAAAAAAAACTAACCTAGAAAGAATTAAATGACATGGCAGTGGCGTCGACCAAGTTCGGCGCCGGAATTTGCGCATGGGAAAATCACGGGGAAAAAATTGTGGGGGTGTCAAGGGCCACTGGATCAAATGGATGGCTCAGATTGAAAAAAAGCATGGGAAAAGCATAATAAGGAACTGCAGTAGTTCTGCGCCGATAAACTATTTTTCGTAGTTCAATATTAGTTTTAGTATTATAAGAAAAGGACAATCTTATCCCATAGTAATGCAACCGCGATACCCTTGGGTTTGTCATATTTTTAGTGTTTGGATGATCAAAGAGATGTATAATGAAAAAGTTCGATTGGTGAGTATCTAGAGAGACTAGAGAGATAAGCTCTCTCTTTTTGCAAGTCGACGACCTTTGTTTTGCTACATATTGCTCACCGTCACCTCTTCTCTCTCTCTCTGCCATCGGTCACCATAGTTTTTGGATCTTCCACCGATTCCCCCCCTCCAACAACTTCAATCACTCTTGTTCAGTCATATGTTTTATTTTCTTTCCCCTTCCTTTGTCTTCCATTTTATAGTCTTGCCCCCATCCAGATAATCATATATCTGAGTAGGAAACCCAATTTGGGTTACTTAGCTTTCCTCAACCCCCTTCTTTTGCTCTTTGATAGTTTCTCTTTTTCGATGCTTATATTTTTTAGGTCCAATGACAACCGTCACTACTACAGCAAAAGCCTATAGCAGCGCTTTTTTTGACCCTATAGCAGCGCTTTTAAGCGCTGCTATAGCTAGTGCTGTAATAGGTCATATGACCTATTGCAGCGCTTATTTTGTGTTATAAGCGCTGCTATATGTAATCTATAGCAGCGCTCATTATCTAAAAAGTGCAGCTTTAGGTCATACCTATATGAATTTTTTTAAAAAAAAATAAAAAAGAAACCATATAGCAGCGCTTATTACGTAATGAGAGCTGCTATAGGTTTTTTTAAATATTCAATTATTTTTGTTTCACAACCTCCTGCATCAGTGCAAAAAACCAGCAACACTATTCATTCCAGCCAAACCATATATACATACACACCAGAAAAGTCATACTAATATTGTACAATAAAACCAACCATTGTAAGTTGAAAACAAAAGCATACTAATTAATAAATGGATCATCTAATGTTGGAGAAAAGAGGGTATACATAAGTGCACCATTCTTCAATTAGTGCATCCATTTTTTCCCTTGACAACATGAACGAACGAGCATCTGGGTAATACTGCACGAACACATTTAAATGACAAGTAAATTTACTTGAAGTCTAACAAGTACAAACACATTAGAGTTGGAAAAATATAAAACTTACTGTCAGTGGGATGCCGAGTTGATCATGTGTAACGATATCTCGCATGTATTGCATCACATAGTAACCACAATCGTTGTTATTGGGTTGGTAGGGGCACTGTAACAAGAAACACCAAATATATCATATAAGAAACATTTACGTTATATTTTAACTATAGATATATTGTTTCAAAAATTGAATAACTTTATAAAACCTGGACTTGTTGCCACTTATAAGCATCTTTCGGGTCAGGGGCTCTGGAATACTTCAACTGAACATCGGCCCGAAAACTAGTCAATACTCTGAAAAAGAAACATATTAAATTAATTTTATTGGCTAAGATCGGGCATAAAGTGACAAATAATACAACGCATTCAAATAATGTTGACATTCACTTACCCATTGAAGAGACGCATCAAATCTGGGCGATTAGAAGGGAGAGCAGATTCCACAGGATCCAAATAGTAAATTATGGGTTCCTCTTGTGCCATCGGATTGATGACAAGCAAAATCCAATGTAGCCTAAAATGTTTTATAACGTTATGTCAGTATATATATCTATGATGCTCGGAACTAAAAATATGTATAGACTTACCCTATATTAATTGGAGCTAAGAATAAAGTTCTGGCTGTTGCCTTTAAAGAGAAACGCCTTTGAATCGCTCTGAACTGGTCCTCACGTTTCGTGCCCGAAACTTGTGCTATCAAATAAGGGTTTATGAATTCGAACGAAACGTTGCGCCCGGCGATCATGACATGTTCATGCAGATACCTTCATAGAAACCATACCAACTCCCAATTAGTGTAAAACTTATGACATTGAATGAAACCACAATGGAAACGCATATATACCTGATCCATATATTGATAACCGTCGCACCGACCCATCTTTGGTTAAGCACCTCCATTACCTGATCCTTAGACAGAGCGTCAGTGAAATTTACCTCGTCAAATATAGGCCTGCTGAATGGAATGAAGACAATAGCATCGCGAGAAACGGTAGCTGCAAATGCTCGTAACTGAGCACGATATGGCGTTTCGACGCTTGTATCTTCAATCACAGGATCAGGCACTTGAACTTTTTTCTTACCCTTAGCTGCCAATGCAAGCCGTAGGTTTCTTGGTTCTTCACCGAACTCAGGGAACTCGTAATCAATTTTTTTCCATTGGGGGCGTCGGCGGGGTGCCTAAGCTTGATGTCTTGAATCCTCTTATCAGCGTGCCATGTCAAAAGTTTTGCAACATCCGCATTACTGTACATGCGCTTGAATCTTGGAATGATCGGAAAGTACCACAAGACTTTAGAAGGACTCTTACCTTTCTTTCCATACCGAGATGTGCTGCATTTAGGACACTTCTCCAACGACGCATACTGGTTCCGAAATAAAATACAGTCGTTGGGACATGCATGTATTTTCTCATATTTCATACCGGTCGACCGGAGAATTTGCTTTGCCTCGTATGTTTTCAAGGGGAGTACGTTCCCTTCTGGGAGTATATCTCGCAGAGCGGATAGCAGAGCAGTGAAACTTGCATCACTCCAACCGTATCTCGCCTTCAGGTTATACAATTTAAGCACCACACACAATCTGGTGTATTTACTGCATCCCACATACAGAGGCGTCTCTGCATCGCTCTTCAGTGTCTCAAACATTTTAGGATCCTCCTCACCCACCACATTCAACATTTCTTCAAGATCATCGCTCTCATCACACATGTCTGTGTCAACCACGTTTGAAGCACTACTAACATCAGGTACCCGGTCTCCGCCAGAACACTCATACGTCTCACCATGCTTTGTCCAACGTGTATAAGACGGATCAATCCCATGACAGAATAAATGGCCCAACAAGTCAAGAGGACGGAGAAGCTTTCCATACAAACACGACATACAGGGGCATACAATTCTGTTAGAATTCTCTGCATGCTCAGCGGCAAATTCAATGAATTCTTTTGCTCCATCTATATATTCCTTTGAACGTTGATCACAAGACATCCATTTCCGATCCAACATTATAACCTACTAAAGGAAAGTGGAAGTAAGATCTATGTACATGACTTAATCATTAGGTAGCCACCTTACAATGTTACCTTATTTTTTTAACAAAAATTCGGCAGCATAACGGCTACAAAATGAACATTCCCAGGCTCAAGGCCCTATCTTTCTAATTAGAAATGGATAGCCCACCACAACAGAACTCATCACAGAGCATATATTCACATGCAGAAAAACTCAATTACAGCTCACAAATCCAGTTCCACATGACAATCATTTCATAAAAGTACATTAAACGACCACACAGTAGTTTTAGCATCTAACATAACATATAATGTACCTGATTCAATTCTCTAATTTGTCTTTAGGTGGACAATGAAAATGTGGACCACGAAAATGCTTGTTCAAATTCCTACAACATATAAATAACATAATTAGATCAACCTAACAATCAAAATAAAATAAAGTTAATCAACCTTATAAATTAGGATCAACAACAACAATGAAACTACCCCATTACATCTTCAAATTACATTAAATCTAATCCAATATTTGTTAATCCTATAACTTCATTAAAATCCCGATCTTCAAATTAGAAATGTATTATTTTTAGCACAAATATTGGTCATTCATCAACATTCCCCAATATCAAGAAACTATATAAAGCACTTGCAAGCTATTGATCACTAACGTTTTTTATTCACAATAATTTGAACTCTTACCATTATAGGATATATGTTAAATCTTTAGTAAAGCAAAAAGTTTTGTAGGCACGGTCTTCCTACTACAAGCAACTTTTTTAATATTTACATAATTTGATTAATGATTATGAATAATGCATGGGTAAATAACATATCTATTAAGAAATCAGAAATTAAGGAGATTCCAACAGAAAAATTAAAAACAAAAAGAAACAGAAGAATAAGAAAAAAAACAACAAACGATAAGAAGAAAAAAAAACAAACGATAGCAGCGTGTAAGCAAGAAGAACAAGAAGAAATACCCGAATAGGATCTTATTCTTACTCCTCACAACGAGAGCAGCGTGTAAGCAAGAGCACAGCACCAACAATGATTATTTCAGCATCTCCACTACTCACAGCGACGACAGCGTGAAGAACCAAGAAAATAGGATCTGGAAACACGGAGGAACAGAGCTTGAAGACGAAGGATGGAGCTGGGTTATAGGATCTGGAAGAAGAAGGAACAAAACGGAGCTGGGTTATCTGGAAATGGAAGAAGACGAAGCAAGAAGAAGAAGGAACAAAAGTTCGCCTGAAGCTAAGATTCACTTTTGAGCTGGCCAGGTTGAGCTTTGGGGGGTTTTTGAGAGGGAAATGAATTAATGTAGCGCGCCACACCTATCCCAGCGCTTTATACATATAAAGCGCCGGGATAGGTGATAAAAATTAAAAAAAATTACATAAATCATATTCTAAAATAATTAAATTAAAAAATTCTTTTATGAGGCCTATCCCAGCGCTTTTTACGTAAAAAGCGCTGGGATAGGTCATTAAAAATTTTAAAAAATAAAACTGGATGGTATTTAGAAATTCTTAAATAATAAGGACCGAGTTAAATATATTCGGGGAATAAAATACAAATCATTAAATGACCTATATAAATAAATTTTTGATGTGATAAGTTTAAATAAAAATTTAAAGGAAATCATGAAAAAAAAACTGGGATAGGGTCACAAAAATTTAAAAAAAAACTGTTGGTAATTTAGAAATTATGAATTAAAAAAGACAAGGTGACATATTCAATGAATTAAAACAGAAAAAAAATTAAAATAGAGGAAAAGTAAAATAATAATTATAAAAACTATACCTGCGCTTTTTACATGAAAATGTTTGGTATAGGCCCTAAAAATGAAAGAAAATTACTAAAATTAATTAAACCAGAACAATTAATAACTGAAAATAAAAATTACTTCTTCAGGGGCCTATACCAGCGCTTTTTATGTAAAAAGCGCTGGCATAGGTCATTAAAAATTAAAAAAAACTGGGGGAATTTTATTAATTATTAAATAAAAGAGATAAGTTTACATATTCAGGTAATAAAATATAAACCATAAATGACCTATCCCAGCGCTTTTTACGTAAAAAGCGCTGGGATAGGTCATTAAAAATTAAAAAAAAAACTGGGGGAATTTTATTAATTATTAAATAAAAGAGATAAGTTTACATATTCAGGGAATAAAATATAAACCATAAATGACCTATCCCAGCGCTTTTTACGTAAAAAGCGCTAGGATAGGTCATTAAAAATAAATAAAAAAACTGTTGTTAAATTTAGATATTATTAAATAATAAAGACACGTATAATATATTCTGGGGGTTAAATATGGTTTAGATAAGGTTCAGAGAATTAAGTTCAAAGGAAATCACCTATATAAAGACAAACCTAGGAGGTAATTTAGACATTATTAAATAAAAGACATTATTTTAAATTAATATTCAGGGAAAATTCACAATGACCTATCCCAGCGCTTATAAATATTTATAAAGCGCTGGGATAGGTCTTACATACCTATCCCAGCGCTTACTTTTGGTGTGCGCTGCTATTGGTGTGCTGCAATAAGGCATTTCTGTAGTAGTGGGTGAAATGGGTATGTAGTGTCATTGTGTCCTTTTCTTTGTACAGGCTGCTCATGTAAGCTTTTAATTTGGTTTTTCTTAGTACGTTGCTTTGTTGCTTGTTTGTTCCGGTTGTATATTGCATATGGTTGTTGTTTTCGCTTTTAGTTCTGTCTCAAGCCTATAGCTCCTGTAGCTTCCGAGCTTCAGCCAATTGCTTTCTACCAGGCTTCTCCTTAACAGCATAAGTGTAGACATCGTGAATCTTTGGGTGCTCTTGAGGATTGGGTGTGGCGTTTCTCTTTGGATCAACTGGGCTTTATTTTCACACTGACTTATGCATCTTCGTCTTTGGCGCATCCATTACATTGCATGGGGGTAAAGATTGGGATGTCCTTGGGCTTTGACTCAAGATTCGAAGGTTGATGTTAAATGGAGCCTGCAGTTTGATCCTCTTGCTCTATATATTGTAGGAGTATTATGTTTACTTCTTTTTTTTTTTTTTTTTGTCTTTATACTTTCCTTTGGGTCTCCTAAACACCTTAGGTGATAAAAGGAGAATTTTTGTTCTGTGTGACATTTTATCTGATTCTAATAAATTTGTCTTTGTATAAAAAAGAAGCACGATAAAAATGATTAAAATAAAACAACAATATAAAGTCCTTACCTTTTTTGTGCTTAAAACCTTACCTTCAATTAAACAACTAACCTCCACTTTCACGGGTCCCAAAATTTTAGACTTTTAGAAACAAATGCTCCAGCACTAGGAAAACTAAATATGCTAAAGTGAAAGTGGTCGTCCCTCGCCTCACCTTCTGAATCATTACCCACATCCATAATTATGTGTGTGTATATGAAGGCAAAACACATTGTGATTTTAGTTCTTTTTTTTTTTTAAACAAACACACTTGTTTTATTAATTTATTAGAATTTTCTTCTACCTGCTACCAATTTTGCAAGTCCTTCAAGGCTGATGCAAAGGATCAAAGGCTAGTGGCCACAATTATTTTATTTATACTGATCATATTTTTTGTTTCGGACAGCTGTTACACTTTTTCATACTTATAAAATCATGTTAGAAAGTGGAGTTCATCTCCTATTGCTTACTTTTGGACAGCTGCTACACTTCTTTTATTTTGGATATAATGTGACTTACCAACAAATGAAGAGCCTTCAACTCAGGGCCAGAGACATCGCTGCACTACTCAGGGCCTTCAACTCAATTACTGTAAGATCGTTATCGATTGCGCAATTTAATGCTTTTATGTCCTCTTCTTCTTTCTTTTCTGTAACCAAACTTATGTAATTTTTACTGCTATTAATGTCATTTTGCCTTTTAATCAAAAAAAAAAAAAAACAAATGAAGAGCCTATTGTTTCAAACAAAGACCCTCCCTCCCTCCCTCTCATGGACTCTTGGACTCTCTTTTACTGACCCAACAGTTCACAGGTAACTTTTCGCTCCATCGATACACATTTTTATTTTTGTTTATTGATGACATGTTAATGCTAGTTCCTTCACTTTTAACGAATTCTTCTTCTTCAGGAAGAAAGGAAGCAACGATTGATCATTCCGACAGAAGATTCCATGGATCTGGAGAATCAGCCTTTAAGCCACCAGTGTAACACATTTTTCTTTCTTCTCCATGAAATAACCTTTGTCTTTATATGAAATTTCTAGAAGTTATGGCCTTTAAATATCATAATTCTTAGTAGAGAATTGTGTTAACTTATTTGTCCTACCTGGGATTCAAAACCGATTTTTGAGCCAAAATGGAGAATTCCTGCTACCTCTAGCTGCAAAATTACATTTTGTTTTTTAAAAAGCTATTGAATTTTTTAACAATGTCCCCCAAAAACCACATCCTTGGTCCATTACACTGCCAAGGAGACATATGTGAGACTCTCCTTTTCTGCGAAAAACGCACAAACAATTTGCCTGGGAAAGGTAAAAAAACAGAGGATTCGGTTAAAAGGGTCTGAAAATTTGATTTTGCATTTAGAGACAAAATGCTACGTGAGTGTGTCCTTCAATGAACTGCACAATATATTGCTTCTCCAAAAGAATTGGTTGGAAATGAAAGAAAGAAGGAAAGAGAAAATAAAGGAAAACAAGGAAACTAACATGTAATTTCTTTGGCTAGCAGAATCAGGTGAAGAATTTTGTGTGGCCTTGATGTATAAAAATCTTTAAGCTTAACTCGAGAAGTCTGTAAATAAGGTCTGAATCAGATTTGTCGCTGGAAAAGACCTCATTGAATTCAAAGAAATAGAATTTTCGGATATCCTGCCATGTGTGGTCTCTATACTGGCATTGAGGACGAGAAATCAGTCTGGAAAGTGTTTTTGGAGTGACTTGGTGGTAGCTTTGGAAGTAAAGGAACCAGAGCTTTATTTATAGGAAAAGCTCAAGAGGTGGTAATATATGCTTGTCTTTTCATCATTTTACTTTTACCTCGGCTTGGACTTTAACAAGTCATGCTTGGTCCGTGCCAACTTATAAGGGTATAGAACTTGATTGTATTTAAGTTTCGGAGGAATATGAGATGAAACTCATCATGAAAGAGGACAGCTTTTTGCTACAAGAATTAAAGTAGTCATGTGCACAAGACAAAGTTCATCAATCTGTCACTGTCAATGCCAAAGGTGAATTTTACTGATACTCTAATTTTATTTTGTGCCTCCTTTCTGTTTTTAGAGCAATTATTCATTCTCTTCCTCCCCTGCCATTTTTCTTCATCACAAAATATTTGAATCCCCGCCATGTCTATTTTGTGCCTTATCAATTGCAAATCATAATCCCTGCAAATAATCTTGTTTCTTTGTTATTGACTCTTGAAACCCATCAATTTCCTTGCTTATACATGTTAAATCCTCTAAAATGGTTCAGATTTGGTCAATGGATAATACTAATGGCATAGCTTCTTTACAGAATGCATTACAAGTTTCAATTACAGTGAAGTCATCTTTTAATTCTAAGAAGCATATGAAACCTAGTAATTTTATTTTAGCATTTAAAGAAAATTTTGCATTCAATATTTTGTCCATTTAAGCCCATTAATACATAATTGTAGAGCTGGTAATGCAACTTAATGTGAAGCTGATGTGAAGTCCCTTTCTCCAAGAATTCAGTTGCTTCTCCTTGTTTTCTTTTCTTTCATTATTTTTAATGATCCACATAAAACGTCTTCATTACTCATAGATTGTAAAGTTCAAGGGCAAGTGTCTTGAATGTGAACTTCTCCACTCTATGAAGCTATCAAACGTCTTTCTACCTCAATCTGCAGCATGGATCTGCATTAACGGTGGATTTGAACCACCACAACAATATTTGCCCATATTTGCTAATTCAACTTTGATACTTCTATGATGATTTGGCGGTGCAAGGGAGATGGATGCAAGCGTTGGGGATGAAATTAGTTAAAAGGCTGTCTACTACTCCCTCCATTCGTCCCATGTCTCCTTTTTTGAAATAAAAATGATTTATCCCTGAATATAAGGTCTTATTTGACTTTATTTGAGTAATAAATATGTTTTTTCCTATTTTACCAATGCATTAATTTCTCTGACACATTCTCTTTTATCTTTTTTTTTTCCATAATTACTCTATCTCTTACTCATTCATAAATAATGCAACTTTAAAAAAAAGAATATATTTCCTACACATTTGTTGTTTTTAACAAATTTTAACTTAGTTTTTAGGAAAAGATAATTCGGTTAGATTGAAGGACCTTATATTTAGGGACGTAGAGGAGATATGGTTGATGAAGGAGAATGAGAGAGAATAAAGGAAACATTAATACTACTTTAGTTCCATGAACTTTCAATCAATTTTAATTTTGGTTTTGAAATTTTAAAATCAATTTTTTTTTAAAATAAGTGGTATTAGCCATTTAATTTTGTGACACTTATAACATTTTGTCCTTGAACTTTTAAAAAAAAGTTAAAAAAATCATGCACCAATGTTTATAAATGGTGATGAACCAAAACCCCTAATTTAAAATTCAAAAACTAAAACCAAAATATAAGTGAAAGTTCAAATACCAAAACCATTAATTTTAAAGTTCAGTGACAAAAACCAAAATTTGAGTGAAAATTTAAAGAATAAAAGTGATAATAACCCTTTCTTTTTCTCAAGTGTATTGCTGATTTACTTATTGTTTTATAAATACTTTCATGTGTTTTGACAACAAGCATACTTTTTATTCAGTCCAAAAAAAAAAACAAGCATACTTTTCTTCTTGAATATTCTTACGCATGTTTGCAAATGGCGCAGGGGCAATGAAGTCATTTGCTCCTTGAAATTTTTATTTCTTTTATCCTCTACGAATGCCATTAATGTTTCGTAATTTTGTGAGATTGTTTAACGTTAATTTGTTATAGGAGCGCTTGGAGTGAAATTTTCCCTTTTTTTCAGAGGAGTCAAGTCAATGGCGTGTATCAGGCTGCACCTTCTGAGACCTCCATTTCATTTCTCCATATTCGTCTACTCTACGAAAACTTTTTCTTAGTTCAGTGGAATAAATGGATTTCATTGGTTTTATCAATAAAAAAAAAATGGATTTCATTGGCAGTTCGTCCGATCGGCCAGATTCATATGTTTAATGACCGACCCAGCAATCAACACCTTCTTCTTCTTCTTCAGAAAGAAACAATTGATCGTTCCAACACTCCAATATCTTTGAAGCTCATACCGACGTAACACTCCATGGATCTGGAGAATGGGTCTCGGGATCAGCCGGGACAGGGTAACCATTAATCCTTTCATTTCTAGTGAGAAGATGTTTTACATGCACTCAAAATGTAAAATATGTGTATTAGAAAGTAAATTAATTCCCATCATCCAGAAATAACTTTTGTCTATATTTCAGATTTCTAGTATTTATATGGCCTTCAAATATAATGATTAATAGTATTAACTTATTAAGCTCCCTCAAGTATTATTTTCTCCCATTCTTATTCCTACTGATTTTGAAGCCAGAATCGAAGCCTACCGCTACCTCTCTCCAATTGCAAAAACTAGATTTTGTTATTAAATTGAAAAGCTTTTGAATTTTCAAAATGTGAAATAATATTTTATATATGTTAAGAAGTAAAACAATCAATAATTAAATATATATTTTAAAAAAAAAAATCTGCCCTTCGACCGGAGAAAACGTATCACTGTCCGTTATAGGGTCAAGGAGACAAATATGTTATTCTTCTTTTCAGGCAAAACCCAAAGGCGGTTGATACGGGTACGTAATACTCGTTACTAAATATAAGATCACTTTGACTATTTTTTGGAAGTTAAGGAAACAAATTAGACCACTAAATTATAACATATGTCACATGTAATTAGATTATATGTTAGTTTATAAGTAGAATAAGTTAGTTTTGAGAAAAAAAAGATAAATATAGGCAATTTAAAATGATTAATTTTGCCTCCTTAATTTCTCCAAAAAATCAAAGTGATCTTATAATTAGGACCGGATGGATTACTGATTTAGAAAGAAGTAGGAAGAAGAAGATAGAAATGCAGAACAGAGAAGAATAGAGGGTTCAAGAAACAGAACATAGAGGGTAGAGAGAAAGGGAAGAACACGAGAGACCGAGAGCAAAGGGGAAACCAGTTTATTTTTTTTTTAACTGAGGAAACCAGTTTATTGAATCATTGCAAATCTGATCAGTACATTAGGAAATACACTTTATCATATAGGCTAGGTCAATTAGTCAATACTAATTAGGTCATTAGTACTAAGCCCAACTCACACCCTAATTATATTAACCAAAGCTCATATGTAAAGCTCATTAGTTAGTTAAACCATTGACACTACGTCCAAGTATTAGCTATGTAATTAGTACTAAGCTTAACTCTACCTAACTAGATTAACTAACTATACTAATCCTAATTACCAATGCATATCAGCAATTTGCCTAGAAAGGGAAAATCAAAGAATGTGGACAAAAGGAGCTAGACATTCGATTTTGTTGTTTGATACAAAATGTAATTTGAGTAGGTCTTTCAATTAACTGCACACACAATAAAAAGCAGTGAATTGGGGACAAAATTCTGTGGCTAAAGATATAATTCAGTTGCGAATCTACTGTTTTTTTGTAAAAGCAGTGGATTAGGACAAAATTATGTGGCTAAAGATACAATTCCGTCACGAATCTATTGTTTTTTGTAGTGACAACTGCTCCTCCCGTTAACAGTTAGGTGGAAAAAAAAGACAGCCCCTTCAACAAAATGGCTTGTATTATTTTTCAGGCTATAAGGGCCAATGAATTAACTTTTGGTTCTTGAATATATTTACAATTTTTGCGGTCATCCATAATAAATAAATATTAATCTGTACAGATCCTTATATGTGTTTGTGTAATTTAAAGTGCAGACAATAATTATGATGAAATTTTTTTATGCAGTGTTATTGAGTTTTAGTAGAGGCAAAGACGAAAAAGAACCTGCCGCTTCCTGTGTTGTTCAATGTTTATCATGGTGTGGAGTTATAATTTCCGATCTCCATCTTCAAGATTATATCGCAAATGACCAATTTGAAAGCATTGTTAAAGCTTCTAAAATTGCAATCATCATATTTTCTAAACGTTATGCTAGTTCCAGAAGTTGCCTCGAGGAACTCACCAAAATTATGGACTTTTCCATGGCATATGATCTGGCAGTTCTTCCCATATTTTATGGTGTAAATTCATTTCAAGTTTGTAACCAAGAATCTTCTTTTGGACAAGCATTTCAAGGTCTTATACGAAGAATTTCACCCATTGAAGGTAAAGTGTCAAGGTGGAGGACAGCTCTCAGTGAAGTTAGAGGATGGTACGGGTTTGGTATGAAAAATATCAAGGCAAGGTAATTTATTGTTCATTTTGTTGAGTTTTATCTATTTTCAGTGTTACTAATATTTTGTGTGTGAGAGGGTGAGAGAGAGAGAGAGAGCGAGGGAGATAGATAGAGAGAGAGTACAAATTGTCGTTGAAATCTATAACAATTAGTTTTCAAAAGATAAGATTCAAAAAATTGATGTATTGCATGGGTAGAATGTTGGCTTACAAGGAACTGAAACAATAATAAAAATAATATTTGTTGTGTCATGTAGCTGATTCTTCCTAGTGGTATAAGGTTTGTTGTTGTTGTTAAATATCATCATCCATCTGTAATTTTGTGAATTGATAACGATATTGTGTTTAATTTCTTAATGAAAATACATATGTTGCTGTTGGTATCATTATATATACAGTTTTATTTGTAGCAATGCTAAATTAATGAATGCTCCCTTTTCTGCTATTCTTTCTGTTATAATTCACAGGCATGATAGTAAGTTTTTTCAGAAGTTAAGCAAGTATGTTGATGATATACTGTTCCCGAAAGTTTCATCAGATGGCCTAGTCGGAGTGATTTCACAAGGGCAGCAAGTGATTCATAAGCTCACACCAAAAGATGTTGTCTCCATAGGGATATGGGGAATGGGGGGTAGCGGCAAAACAACTCTTGCCAAAGTCATTTTTGACCTCATTCAAAATGAATATGAGAGTACATGTTTTGTTTCAAATGTCAAGGAAGCTTGGGAGAGGAAAGGCAAAGCTTATTTACAAGAACAACTTCTTTCAGTTATATGCGAAGCAACAGATATGGGAATTTGTATTGAATCAACAATCCTCAAGTTGAAAGAAAGACCTTGCAGTAAGAAGGTACTTGTTGTACTTGATGATGTGAATCACTTGGAGCAACTACATGCTTTATGTGGAAGTCGTGAATGGTTTGGTAAAGGGAGCAAAATAATCATTACGACTAGAGATTTGTTTCTACTTAACGTTTTTCAAGTGGACCTTGTATATCCCATGAAACTTCTGAGTGATCGTGCCTCTCTTCAACTTTTTAGACAAGGATGGCCTAAAGAAGAATTCATTGAACTTAGAAGAAAAGTGGTTGCTTGTAGTGAGGGATTGCCACTAGCTCTTAAAGTTCTCGACTCTTTATTGTCTGAGCGGTCACTGATGGAATGGGAGTTGGTGTTGATGAACCTAAGCACAAATCTCCCTAGTGGCATTTACTACAATCTAAAGCGTAGTTTTGACTCTTTAGATGACAATGGAAAAGAAATATTTTTGAATATGGTTTTATTTTATAATGGGGAGGACATGAATGATGTGATTCAAAAGTTGGAAGGCCATGGATGTGATGCTAGCACTGGGATAAGAGTTTTGGAGGATCGAAGTCTAGTGACCATTGACAAGAATTACAAAATTAGAGTGCATAACATGTTGCAGCTCATGGGAAGAAAAATAATATATGAAAGCTCACAAAATGATGTTCAAAGTCGAGGTAGGTTTTGGTTTTGTGAGGATGCATACATGCACTTCATGCTGGTATTGTCAAACATATGCATGCATGTATATAACAATAATAATTAAATTATTATCCATATAATATTTCTTTCGTCACAATAACATTATGTGATCCATGTAGTTGACTTCATCTGATAAGATAAGTGTGTTATTGTATTTATCCATAATGTTGCTTACATTGTAAAATCTTAAGTTATAGAAATGTTTATTTCATAATAATGTTTTAATTATATTGTTTTAAATATGAATTTACAAAATTTTATCAATAACAAAATCTTTAGATATATTGCTAACTAAAAGATCTCACTTTACAATCTCACTGAGTATTCGCTTCTGTCTCTCTTTACTTCTTGTAAAAGAACTTCATAATGCTTGATCTACCCTCCTCACTGGTGCATCCAATGACATTCTTTGGATATGCCCAAACCACTCAAACAATTTTTTACCATTTTCTCACTAATATTGCCACTCTAACTCATTCGTGTATATGATCATTACGAACCTTATCATTTCTTATATGACCACACACTCATCTCAACTTCCTCATCTCGACTACCTCCATTTATATTCATATTGTCCCTTCAAATCCCAACATTCACTACCATATAACACTACTACTATTATAAAAGTACAATAAAACTTCCTTTTTACCTTATGAGTTACTTTTCGGACACAAAGAACTCCAATATCTTTTTTGCACTTATGCAGTTATAGCACCTAGCTTAAATTCTATGATTAGCATTACCATCCATCTCACCATTTTGTTCTATAGTTGATCTCAAGTATTTAAACTTTGTCACTTGAGGGATGCTTTGATCTCTCGATTTTACATTATTTAAATATGACTTTAATTTATTGATATTCTATATTTTTTAAATAGAACATTCAGGTCATAAGTATGAGGTGTTCTTGAGTTTTAGAGGTGAAGACACTCGAGCAACTTTTACTTCACACCTCTATTCAGCTCTAAGTAATGCTGGCATTACTGTTTTCAAAGATGATTTGGAGCTTCCAAGAGGAAATCATATCAAAACAGAACTATTGCAAGCGATTGGAAGTTCAAAAATTGCAATAATCATCTTCTCTAGGGAATATGCTGGATCTAAATGGTGTTTGGAGGAAATGTCAATGATCATGGAGCTTCATAAATCAAATCATCAGGTGGTTCTACCCGTGTTTTACAACGTGAATCCATCAGAGATTCGTAGTCAAACTTCTTGTGTTGGAAAATCGTTTAAAGATCTTATACAAAGAATTTCACCACCAAAAGATCAAATTTCCAAATGGAGTAAAGCCCTAACTGAGGCTGGGGGCACTGCTGGGTTCGTTGTACCTGGTTGCAGGTAACATCTTACTCTTTATTTACCTTTTGATTAAGAAATCAGACGTGTCTTTATATATGTATGTGTACAATATTTGGAATATCACTCTTCACATTATTTGGAACACAGCTCACAGAATTGAAGCCAATCACCTTGCATTGCATATGAAGCCTAAAATAAGCCAGTCACTGTTTCAATGCAAGATGGCATTCAATTAATTTTATTTAGATATGTAGATGCATGTGATGAAGGGATCAAGACCTTAGCAAAGAAGATAAAGAAAAAAATATTTAAAGTGTATTTTGTTATTTGGAAAATATTTCAAGATTTGAAGAACAGGAAGTAATTTTGTGATTTTCTTTAATCAACGTGGTTTTTTTTTCATATTATTTTATGTATATATATATATAGAGCTTTATAAACATACCGTAAAACATCTTGTTTTTGTGCCTCATCATTGAATGAAATCACTAGTTTAAACTACCTTCTTGCATATTTCCCACTACTTGCCCCTAGTTCTCTTTGTCTCTCCCACTTTCTCTTCTATCTTCACTTTTCTCATTATAAATCATATAAACAAGCCTGATCTTGATTCGTGCTACTATCTAGATATGATAATTGTTTTAATATATTTTCTCTTGTTACCGCTGCCACTAATTATGTCATGTCGCTTTAATTTATAGTTTATTTAATATATATCCTCTTCCTCAAAACACTTGGCTTTCAAAATATTGACTTCATTTGTAATCAAACGTGTTTACACATCCAATTCTCATTTCCTATAATGCTTATATGACTCGCAGGGATGAGAGTGAACATGTGAAAGCTATTGTTGAGAATGTTTGTGATATATTGGACAAGAAATACTTAATTGTTGCTGAGCACCCAGTTGGAGTGGATAATCGCGTGCAAGAAGTGATCTCAATGCTCGAAAACCATCTATCTCAAGGTGTTGCCATGGTAGGAATATGGGGAATGGGGGGCATAGGCAAAACAACTATTGCCAAAGCCATTTATAATGAAATTAGTCACACATTTGAGAGTAGAATTTATCTTTCAAAAATCAGAGAAGTGTGGGGTCAAGAAAAGGACCAAGTGAGCTTACAGAATCAACTTCTTTCTGAAATATGCAAGACTACGAAAATGAAGATAAACAACGTTGAATTGGGAAAAATCACATTGAGGGATAGACTTCGCCATAAAAAGGCACTGGTTGTGCTTGATGATGTGGATGAGTCTGCCCAACTAAATGCTCTAGTTGGAAGTCGTGACTGGTTTAAACCAGGAAGTGTAATAATCATCACAACCAGAAATCAACGTCTACTCTTTGATTGTGGTATTTATCGAGTGAATATTTTGGATGAAGGGGAATCGCTTGAGCTTTTTAGTTGGCATGCATTCAAACAAGAAACTCCTCAAGAAGATTTCACTAATCTTTCAAGAGATTTAGTTGCGTACTCTGGGAAACTTCCATTAGCTCTTGAAGTCCTTGGCTCCTATTTATCTGGTAGAAATGTGGATGAATGGAAGAGTGTATTAGAAAAGCTTAAAAGAATTCCCAATGACAAGATACAAAAGAAGCTAAAATTAAGCTTTGACGGTTTAGATTATTTGGAGAAAGAAATATTCCTTGATATATCTTGCTTCTTCATTGGGATGGACAGAAATGATGTGACACATATTTTAAACGGTTGTGAATTTTTTGCTGACATTGGAATCAAAACCCTTGTGGAGCGAAGCCTTGTAACCATTGGTGAGAAGAACGAGCTTGGTATGCATGATTTGCTGCGGGACATGGGAAGAGAAATAATCCGTGAACAATCTCAAAAAGAGCTTGGGAAGAGAAGTAGATTGTGGTTTCCTAAGGATGCGTTTGATGTATTATTAAAACACATGGTAGGAGCTTTTATATCCAATATACTTTTTTCAGTTAACATATTGAAAGAAGGGAAAATGAGCACAAATTAATTGGTCAGATAAACCATTTGGCTTGGCTTCTTATTGTATGCATTTTAAAACTCATTTTGTAGTCACATTTTCTATAAGCCTGATCATGATATACATGTGTTTGTTTAGCTTTTCGCCAAACTAATAACAAAAGTGCACATTTCGTTTTTTATTTGCTTTTATTTTTTAAGGGAACAAAGGCTATTGAAGGATTGTCTTTGAAGTTATTAGAAAGTGAAGAAATTCATATTGAATCATTTAAGATGATGAAGAGACTCAGATTACTTCATCTAGAAGATGTACAACTTAAAGGAGACTACAAATACATCAGCGAAGATCTCAGATGGCTTTGTTGGCATGGCTTTCCTATAAAGTACATTCCTAGCAATTTTTATCAAAAGAAATTAGTTGCTATTGACTTGAAATACAGCAGACTCAAACAAGTGTGGAGGGAACCCCAGGTATGTAAATTAATGCTTAGGTGTTGGCTTTTTGAGACATAACTACTTAAAATTAAAATTGGGAGGAAAAGACCAAACTGCTATATGACAGAAAGCCTAGTTTTTCTGAAAAATTACCTAAATACTGGCAATATGTAGCATTATGGTAAATAGTTTCTGTTATATAATATAATTGTAATAATAAATTTATTCCCCTACTTTATTACAAAAAAGCAAAAAAAAAAAAAAATTCTCTTCTTTTCTTTAGATTTTATATTTTACAGCCTTCTTGATAGATCTCTATTTTAGATATTTTTTTCGTAGCTTCTGAATGAATCTTTCCCTGCTATTATTAAAGCGTAAAGCTGCTAGATTTTCCTTTATTTACATTCGCTTTATATGTCTTGCTACAGATCTAGACATTACACGCTTATATTCATTTGTGTGTTACCTTTTCCGGATTAAAAAGTTGATAGTCTATTTTCCCATCAACAGTTAATTTTCTATTGATTGAAAACAAAGTTTTCACTTGGATTTTTGGTTTATATGAAGGATTTTACATAATCGTTTCTACATATTTTTTTGTGAAGACGTTCATCTAATTCTCCTCTGAAATTAAATGTTTTTCATTGTAGGTATTGGAGATGCTGAAAATCCTGAATCTCAGCCATTCTCCTTACTTGGTGTTAACTCCTGATTTTTCAAACCTACCAAATCTTGAACAATTGATCCTCAAAGATTGTCCAAGTTTATCCGTGATACATGATTCTATTGGGCTTCTTGATCAACTTTTTCTACTAAATTTGGAGGATTGTATTGGCCTTACTAGTCTCCCAAGAAGCGTTTATAGATTAAGATGCTTAAAAACTCTCATTCTTTATGGATGTAAGAATATTGAAAAGTTAGAGGAGGACATAGAACAAATGGAATCTTTGACAACTCTAGTTGCTCCTACAATAAAACAAGTGCCCTTTTCTTTTGTGAGATTAAAAAGAATTTGTTATCTATTTGTTTGTGGTTATGAAGGATCACCACGTCATGTGATTCCTTCTCTCTTATGGTCTTGGATGTCCCCAACAAATAGTCCACTATCTGTTATTCCGACACATGCGGGCATGCCATCATCAATTTTGTCGGATATGCTAGACAGTATATGTGATCATCCTTTAACAATCCATAGTAGTGAACCAAAGCAACAAAGTCTTTTGTTGGAAGATGGAATGGAGACTTCTGATTCATTGTGTCGCGCCACAAATTGTATGGACATCTTGAGGTTTGAAAATTGCTCAGAACATCTTTTAATTCAGATTGGAAAGAATTCTCATGTCTTTCGTACACTTTCAGAGAGGGTTTCACAGGTTCTCTCTCTCTCTCTCTCTAATCAGATTCATTTTTCTTTTTGAAAAAGATTTCTACCTGCATATTTTATATAGTTAAATTAGAGGTTGTGTTTATGTCATTGTGCAGGGATTGAGTCCTACAAAGTGTAGTGATGATTGTGTCTTCCCTGGTAACAATTACCCTTATTGGCTAACATTTAAGGGTGAAGGAGATTCTGTAAAATTTAAAGTGCCCCCAGTTAATGGTGGTGATCATTTGAAAGGGATAACCATTTGTAGTGTATATATCCGCTCAGGTGATTTAGTTAACAAGGCATGTCAATCTTGTATAATCTGCTTAATGATCACAAATTATACAAAGATAACCACTTTGGTCTACACGAAAGATAAACTCAATTCCTTGGAAGAAGCAGAGAGGAAGGAAATAATATCAAATCTAGAATCTGATGATCAAGTGGAGGTGAAAGCAGTTTTTGGGAGTGGATTTACTGTGAAGAAAACAATTGTCTACTTGATATATAATGAGTCATTTGATGAACAGATGGAGCCTTCAACATCTGGCACCAAGCACAAATGTGAGGAGGAGGAGGAGGAGGAGGAGGAGGAGGCACATCAGTCCATTAGACCTAGAAAGGCAATGAAGATTTGAAATCTGAAAACTTTCTTCCTTTTTTTCTTTTGCTCTGCAGTATTTTCTATGAAGTTCTTTATTTTGCCGCAGGACTTTATGAAGTGAATTTATTCCATTTCAGGATTAAAACTGATCTATACGCATGATTGTATATAAATGATTATATTGTCCCATTTGTGTCCCTCTTTACAGATAATGTGGTGTGACATCCCTTTTTCCTTCCCCTTCTTGACAAAAACTGAAAATAAAATTGTATAAAAAAGATAAATATAACTAAATACGGTGGAGAAATGTCAGACTACATTGAGAGATACAAGGATTAGAATTATTATGCTTCTTTTGGTATGCTTGATAAGTAATAAGATCAACTTATCTTTTTTTAATTAACCAAAATTTCTTTCGGATTCTGCATCAGATAGAAGATTGACAGTATTTTGAGTATTATACCAAAATGCTACTATGCTTGGCATAGTGTCCTTTTATCATTTTACTTTTGATTACTTGGAGGCCGAATCTAATAAGTCATGATTGGTTGAAGATGAGATGAAAGAGGACAGAACTTTGATACAAGAATGAAAGCAGTCACGACTCGTGCACAAGACAAAGCTCATCAATCTGTCACCGTAACTGCTAAAGAAGATTTTTTTTCTGATCTTCGATATTTGTCCTTTGGGTGTCCTTTCAGTTTATAAAACCTTTATTTAGATTTGAGCGTTGAGATCTCCTTCTTGGCTGTGAATATGCACATCAGGCAAGATGTGTATTTAACTATTCATTCTGTTCTGAGTGTTATATTCAGAGCACAAAACTATGGTTATCAAGTCAGTTAAGAAGTTCTTGCATTTACGATCTAACCTATGATCACATGGCCTCCTTTCTCTGTGGGAGCCATATTCACCTTCTTTATATCTTTGTATTTGTTCTAGCTGTATGTAGTTCATGTAACCTCTCGTGTTCAGATTGCTTTCTTTGGAGGATTGAAACAGAGGATCTTTTTGACACTTCAACTAGCCTGAAGCAACAGTAAGATTGTCACCATATGAACCTGAAGGTCATATATATATATATATATTTTATCAGATGAAGGTCATGGATTGAAATCATGGAAATAGCATGTTTGTGGGCAGATAGATGTGTGTAGTGATGGTGCCGTGCTAGAAGTATTTGTCCATATGGACGGTGCACTTAACATTAGCCTGGGTGGAGTTTATCACTCACATATTGGTTCAGATGAAGCATCGAGACTTTGGTATGGTTCCCCCTATGTTACATTACAGGGGTAATGTGAAACCATATTATTCCTCCAATCTTAAATATAAGACATATTTACTTAATTTAATTATATTAAGGATGTTATTTAAGTTAGTTAATATAAAAAAAATTTAAAACACATTAATAATCTGATATTCCTTCACTCCCTCTCTTACATGATTGTTGTTGAGAAGTATTAATAGGGGTAATTTAGAAAAATAGAAAAAAGAATTAGAAAAATGTCCTAAATTCAGAATCAAAATCAGTTTTCCAAATAGGTCATATATATCAAGGGTATGAGGAAATATAATAAATGATGTAATTGCATTACATGCCATAAAATAGGAATCAGGAAGTGAATAATTACAAAAATATGATTAACAAAATAAACAAATTAGGCTGAGTATGTCCACGCCAATTAGAATGCAAAAAGAAGACCGGAAGTAAGAAAAAGAACAAGCTGTCCTACAATGTATTATGAGAGAAATGTTTAATGGTTGTTCAGAAACATGATGGTTGTCAATATATATATATATATATATATATTACCGATGGTTGTCAATTCATTTTGTTGATTCATATTTGAGAATCTCTTCAAACTCTCGACCAATGAAGAACATAACATTTTTGTCTAGACACACGAACAGTTTGTTGTTTATACCTCATTTAAGAAGGTAAAGTTTATTATTGTTGGGCTTAGTATTATGAGAATGACCTCATTTAAGAAGGTAAAGTTTATTATTGTTGGGCTTAGTATTATGAGAATGTATGGACTACAATGAGTAAATTGATCCATAAGGAGCTGTTTGAATTTAAATAGAAACCATAAGGACAAAAACTACAATTATCTGATCATAAAACAACTATGTGATCAATCGAACTATAAAGTTTTTTTTAGTTAGTCACAAATTATTATTGACCATCTTGTTGGAACATTTATTTTCCGGTGGCCAGTCGTAGGTTTCCAACGGTGGATGGACTTTCTCTAAAAAATATAAAGGAATGATATAATTTTGATTTGGTAATTTAATGTTACAGTGTGATTTCAGAGTTTATTGGGACTGATTTTAGATTAAGTCTCTTTCAATATTATTTTAATGAGATATTCTCCCTAAAATATTGCAAGTAACGACTAACAATGTCAAAAAGACACAGAAAACAAATTTTTTGGTCGAGTTTTTCATCTTCATAAAAAGTTAAGAAAATATAAACTTCAAATAAAATCAAGATTTCTGTGAAAAATAAAGATTTAAGTTTCTCAATTAAACTATTTAAATTGAAAATTAGTAACTGTCAGCTTTATAGTATTGAAATCAAGATTTGGAGGCAGAGGTCTCCCCAACTGTATACATTTTTACGAACCAGATTAGTTCATTGCTACTAGAATCGAATAATAGTGGATAAACAAAAAAAAAAAATTACCTTATTTTTTGAAAAAAAAAATTGTAAATTCCATCAACACTATTATACATCAATCTAACTGTACACAAAATTGAAATGAAGCTGCTTGGGAAAAAACTATACAAGCCATGTACAAATTGAATTAATCAAATTTAATCTGTCTCACATTCACCTTCTTTTCTTTGATTAAAACTCACATTCACCTTCTATTCCTATTTATAAAAAAATTTTAACCAAATAATGTAGATATAAAAATATATTAAAGACAATAAAGATATAAAAATTATAACAATTTTGTCAAAATACCCATAAATATAGTAAGATATTAGAGAATAAGAGAGAGAATTATGAAACTATTCCCCCATCTCTATATATACAAGTCTTAAAATTTGAATAAGCTTGTCCCTTTTACAAGGATATATTTTGGATTTCTCTTCTAAATGAATACATTTTTTCCCATTTTACACTCAATTTATTTTATATATTATATTATCTTTCATCAATTTTATTATTACTTCTTCCATTCCTAAATGTAATACCAATTGACTTTTTTTTAGAAATTAAGGAAATTAAATGAGCCGTTTAATCATAATATATTTTGCGTATTATTAAATTATATGTTAGTTTATAAGTCAAATAAACCAATTTAGAGAAAAAAATTTAGAAAAATCAATTTATTAGTAACTTCTTTAGCTAATTAGCTTTATTAGGATTTTCCAAAAATGTTAACTATATCCTATATTTACGAGAGAAGGGAGTATTATTCCCTCATTTACCAACCACTACAAAAAAACAGGTAATTTCTGATAGATTTCCGGTGGAATTTCCGTCGGTAATAATTACCAACGGAATTTTGTCGGTAATTTTTAAAAAAAATTAAAAAATTAATTATTTAATAATAAATTACCTACGGAATTCCGTCGATAATTTATTTAATATTTCTTAATAATTACCGACGGAATTTTGTCAGTAAAAAATATTAAAAAAATAAATATTTATTATAAATTTACCGACGGAATTCCGTCGGTAATTTATAAAAAATATTAAAAAATTAATTATCTAATAAAAAATTACAGACAGAATCCAGTCGGTAATTTTGAAAAAATATTTTAAAAAATAAGATTATTTATTTTAATTTATTAACTATTTTATATATAAAATAGTTGATAAATATATTTTATAAATATTAATACGTACATATATATAGTTATTACAATTTAATTTTTAATTTTTTATTAAGTAATATGTTATCTATTACAAATTTAATTTAAATTTTTTTAATAATATATATAATAAAATAATAATTATTAATATGTATATTATATATTAATAATTAAATATATTTCATAATGTATTAATTTAAATATAATGTAAAGTATATATAAGATTAAATATAATTATATTAGCGGGAGTATAAATATAATTGTTTGCAAATAATATCACAGGGTCTTCATAACTTAACTGGTTAAGGCATCAGTACGCGAGCAGGAGGTCACGAGTTCCAGTAGCAACTCGCCACATTTCAGAGAATTTGAGAGTACGACAGGTGGCGGCCCGCAAGAGCGACACGTGGCGGAGTTCGAGAGGGTACATGTGACATAAATAAAACAATGTTTTTAAAAATTTACCTACGGAATTCCGCCGGTAATTTTTACCAATGAAATTCTGTCGCTAATTACCGACGGAATTAAATTTTCATCGCTAATTTAATTAGCAACGGGGAAATTACCGACGGAAAAATTTCCGTCGGTAATATTTTTCTGACGGAATTTCGTTAGAAATCCATCAAAAATTTAAATTACCAGCGAAATTCCATCGATAATTCTGTATTTTTTTTGTAGTGAACTAATGAGGTCATTTTCATCAATCTTTTAATTTTAATATATTCCCAACACATTTATTACTTATAACTAATTTTAAGAGTTAAGGTGCAAATTTGTCATAAAAGTTTTTGCCATGATCCATTTTGTCCTGAAATTTTTTTTTGGTTAAAAAGTGCCTTGAAAATTTCAAAACATAGCAATATAATGTTACCCTTTAACGTTAAAATTGCCCCAAAGTTTCAAAACATAGCAATGTAATGTTATCTTTTACCGTTAAAATTGAAATTGGCCGTCGACAAAGGAAAAAATTGCTAGGTTTTAAAAATTACTCCGGAAGTTTCAAAACATAGCAATATAATGTTACCCTTTACCGTTAGAATTGACATTGACCATCGGCAAAGGGAAAAATTGCTAGGTTTTGAAACATACAAGGCAATTTTGATTCCCAAAAAAAAAATTTGAGGATAAAATACCTCTAGAGCGAAAATTTACGAGATAAATTTGTACATTGACCCTAATTTTAATTATCTTTTAAGAATATCGAATTTCAATAATTAGGACCTTTGATATATAAGGACGGATAGAATATATAATCAAAAGATTGTGGAAGAAAGAGAATAAAAAATTGTTTATGAGACTAAAGAGTGTAAGTTTGAGAAAAAATGTTAACCAACCGGTAAAATGAAATATCTTAACAGTTAGGGGTGAGCAATCGGCATTTCGATTCGGTTTTCAGTAATAACCGAAAAAACCAAAAAAATGAATTGTTTTTATTTTTATAATCGAACCAAAATCGAATAGAGTAAGGTAACCAAACTGAAATATTTCCGTTTGGTTTCGGTTTTTCTTCAAATAACTGAAATTTCGCATGTCATGATAACAAATTTTTTTTTTATAAACTCCAACCCCAATATTTCAATAACGAGGGGTCAAAATTACAAAAGATTTCGAAAGATTCAAAATACAGATTAACTCAATGCATTCAACATTACCTAATAGACAAATACAAAATATTACGAAAGCACAATAAAAGTTAAAAAACTTAAAGTAAATTTATCCAAAATAGTTGAATGCCTTCCTCCCTGAATGCTCAGATAATGTTGAAGTTACTTGTCGAGAAAAATAAAATAAATAAAAAGAAGATAAAAACTGAATAAAAATTTTTCAATATGTGACCAAAGACCAATAAAAAATACTATTTTTTCAGTTATTCGGTTTTAACCGAATTTTTTTCACAAACACCAAACCAAAGACCAAACATCGAAAAACCTAAATTTTACCGAACACTGAAAAAACCGAAATTGATTCGGTTCGGTTCGGTTTTTTGTTTCAGTTTAGTTTTACTCACCCTATTGACAGTATCTCTTAATAATAAATGTAATATCATTATTATTAAAAAATTATTTTTTTGACCAGATACATACAATATTTGTTACGTCATTAGAAATTTTAAAAAATTTATAAAAAGACAAATGTCTTCAACTTCTCATTTTTCAGGAGGAGGATAAATGTTTTTTATTACCTAATACCTACTGTGTCTCGTCATTCTTCAATCAAAAGGGTAAAAACTAGATAAACAAAAGGAATTGAGCTGTGTCTCCTTTCATTTCTCTCTCATCCTCATCATCATCAAAACACCGTCTCACACTCACTCACACCCCCTTATCCGATTTCCTGTCTCTCTACCATCAATTTTTCTTCACAAAGTCTTCTCCTTTATCCCTCCCTCCTTCTTCTTCCTCTTCCTATGACACCCCCTCAATTCCCCTTTCCCTTCTTCATTAACAGTTGGGCTACACTTTCCTCTTCCTAGTAGTAGTGGTCGAAAAACCTCCACATACAAAGGTCGTAGGATGTCTTGTTTATTGCCACAATTCAAGTGCCAGCCCGACACTTTCTCTATCCATTTCAGAAGTCATCCCCATGTTTCTCTTCCTTCCACTCACTCTCACTCTCAATCCCATCCCCGTAAGTTCTCTTCACTTCCCCATTTTACTTTACTTTTGAATTCATTGTGATATAGGCTGAACTGGGTTTATCGTAGTTTTGGTTATTTTGTGAGGAATTTTTGGTTTTCAGTAGTCTGCATTGCCCTTGTTGCTGATATGTGTTTCAATAAATTTATTCAAAAGAACCCAGTTGGTTGCTTTTTTGTATCTTTGGGATTTAGATGTTTAATGTTCCTAGTCCCTGTTCGTGTTGGTCCCTGAATCGTGAAGTTGGTGTGTTATATATGGAACAAATTATCATTTCTGATAGTTGCCGTTGGATGTTGTGATGATTATGCATTTGTGTTTAGTCTTTTCCCATTTCAACGTGGATTGCCGTTTCAATTTGATTATCGAAGCCTTTTTAATTTGTTGATTTACTTGTGCTTCTTCAATGCTAAACCAAATTGGTTGTCATAGATTGTCATAATTATATTTGTAAGAAACTTAATCTTGTTGGGCAAGGGTAGTAGTCAAGAATCTTCAATAATTTAGTTAAATATCTGAACGAAAAATGAAAATGGTGAAGAGTTTGAAAGAGAAAGGTGAAGTTTGTTTATTTCTATTGTTTATATTTTCTCAAGGATCGGCAATAATTCAATAATTTAATTATATTTCTGAAGAAAGCAAAGTTTTTTTATTTCTACTGATATAAGAAACCATCCTGGGAATTTGAAATGATGTATAGTTTATGACATGTTGACCAATTCCATACCCTTAATTTTGAATCTACTTGTGCCTGAACATTATCATAACTGAATTGCTATTGTGGGCCTGTTTCTAAATACTTGTAGAGAAAACATGAGGAAAAATTAAAAAAAAAAAAAAAGTTTTGTCATAGTTTAAATCTCACATAGTTGATATATGCCAATTAGGGAGAGTCATACATAAATCATTTTATTGAGTTTGATAAAAATTGCGGGTTACCTCTCTATCTGTATTGATATGCTGAATTGCCATTGATGCTGTTTGGTAATGGTTAGATTAGGTGGACATTTACCCCTATTGTTCTTTAGCTGATTGAATTGATCTGACCAAATTGGTTCAGTTGAGAATTTCTTCATTTCCATTTTTTTGTTTCCAGATAATAATTTCCTTGAATGAACCTGGTCTTCTATAGTGAAAATGATATTTTCATTTGAATATCTTATTTGCAACTTTTTTTTTTTTTGAACTGGACATATCTTATTTGCAATATTGATGTATTGCTTCAAAACTATTTCAAAAGCTGCTTGTGTGTAGAGTGATTACATTTATAATTTTATTAGTGGGTCAGGAAGGTCCTATTTTGTTTTTCACTGTTTGTTGCAACAGTTACTGCAATTAGATTTTGACTTGATTCTTGGTTGGAATTTGAAATATGCAGCAAAAAATAGAGAAACTCTGTGTTTCCAGGCACATTGTCTTTTATCTACCACATCTCCTTCTACATCATCAACAAATGGATCAACAACAGTTCTTAGTTTGGAAAAGTTAGCATTAACTCCTTTAGATGATAATTCTGATTCAGTCACTACAAACAGACCATGGACATATATTGGTACAACTGGTCCACCCACAGAGGTTAGATTACACAATTATGTTTTGACATAGTTAGTTTATCAATTCCTTGATTATCTGCTCAACCCATAATGTTTACATGTGCTGAAAGTGATGTATCCCTAATAGTGTGCATTTGAGGTTTTTAATGGACGAGCTCAAGTTATTTGTGTAAGCACCGCTTGTGATGTTGATGTTGAAGTGCAACACAATATGCAATGATAAGATTTGTCTTGTGTGCTGTTGCATTAGAACTAGACTCTAATAATGTTGAGAAGCATAAGCACTGTTTTTATTAATTTTTTTTTTTTGGGACATATGCAATTAAATTTCACTATTTGCTTGATTTCTTGGTAAATAGAATTTCTCTTGTTTTTTCAATTGCTCTTCGTTTTGGTTTGTGTTAACTCGCGTTGTTATGAAATGTAAACTTTTCTAGTCTCTTCACATGCAGATGACTTTATATTTAATTTGTGAGTTGTAATCAAGTTCTTAATTGTGGAGTATTCCAAAAAAAATTTAGTCATGCATTGAGTTTAATTCAGTTAAAAAAAAAATGCATTGAGTTTAATATACATCTAACTTTCGAGTAGCTAATCAGCTCTATGCTAATAATCAGGCAAGCTTTAAAGCAACTTTAGCTACAGAATCTCTTATTACTAGTGAAGAGGCTGTAATTGCTGCTGCTGCTTCTGAAGCTGTTGCCCTTGCTAAAGCAGCTTTGAAGGTTGCAAAGGATGCAGCTATGCTAGCCAAAAATAAGTCCCCAGCGGAATCAGAGTATAAACCGTCTGTTTCTTCCAAACCCGACAACTTACTTCTTAAATGGGTTCAACGTATGGAAGCAGAAGATGGTTTAGGAGTTGGACCTTTGGGCACTGAAGCAGAGACATTGCGAGATGGTGGCATAAATAATAATGAAGAGGAGTCGGATAATGTGGAGCTATCAAATGAGGAACTTGAGCGTCTGGAGGAACAGCTTTTTGGCAACATAGCTGTAAGGTCAAAGCGCCAAACTGAACGAAAAGCTAGAAGAGCCAGGGCAGCTGAGAGGGCTTCCACAAACATTCTATCTTTTAAGTCTGGCTCTTCCAGTCGGAAAAAACGTGCTGCTGTGCAAGAAGTAGACTATACTGATCCATTGCGATATTTAAGAGCAACAACTAGCACTACTAAACTTCTTAGTCCATCTGAAGAACTTAAACTATCTGAAGGAATACAGGTGTGTTTTACATTTGGTGATGTTAATGTCTATGATGTGCTAATCACTTAATAAGTAGCAGATAATCTTCATTAAGCTGTTTATTTTCCTTTTTCTAATGCATCTTGTGCATCTATATTAGTTGTCATTGGCACCGGCCTTTTTGAGATATCGTTTTGAGCACAACTAACTAGATTTCTTATCATTTGCTTCAAATGATTTAGTCTAGATGAGGAACTGTGTCCTTAGGCTGATTAAATTTCTTTCTGGTTCTTTTACTTTTTCATTTTCTGACATTGAACAGAATTTGAAAACTTCTGCATTGAAATTTTCACCTTATAGGAAGATTTTGTTTGCTAGTGGAATTATCTTTGAGAATAACGCTGTCATAGCTGTGTAGTGTTCTCTTAAGATTTTTGCTTAATTGTAGTCACAGATAGAGGTGTACATTACTTCCTGTGGTATTAACAATTGAGGACTCAGGGAAGCTTTCCAAGCTCTTCCTTTGGTCATGTGTTCTGTAATTGAGAGCAGGAAAGGTGAAAAAAGAAATTAGAAAATCATTATAATTATTATTATTTTTATAATAGTAGAGCTACTCATGTAAGTATATATCACCATCATAAGATTTTGTAACTTTGTAGAGCCTTCAAGATTTGAAGTCATAAAGAATCATTAGTGAACTATATTACTAGTATATTTTTCATTGAAATCATATAGAATCATTAGTGAACTAGAAGTCTATTTTTCATTGTGGATCAAATTTCTCTCTTTGTTTTATAGCCTATCTTATTTTTCCTTTTCTAAATTTCAGGACCTACTAAAGCTGGAAAAACTCCAGGATGATCTTGCAGAAAGATGTGGCAGTCCGCCAACATTTGCTCAATGGGCTGCAGCAGCAGGAGTTGATCAGAAAACCTTGAGAAGGCGTTTAAACTATGGCACCTTTTGCAAAGACAAAATGATTAAAAGTAATATACGGCTTGTCATATCAATTGCTAAAAATTATCAAGGAGTCGGAATGAATCTCCAAGATCTTGTACAGGTTTTTTTCTCACCAGTATACTCTTTTAATAAATGAATATTATCAGAGGTAAATCCCATTATTAATCAAGGATCAATTGGCTCCCTTTCACTTTTTGTACAACTTTGTTGTTTGAAAGACTGTTTTGATTCAATTCCATGGAATATCTAATTCTTGATAGATTGTGCGTGTACAACCATACTTTGGAGTACTATAACAACACTCAAATTCATTGAGGGAGTAAATTGAATAGCTGGGTCATCTTTAGGGGACTAAAATAGGAATTTGATTATAATATCGTGTAAAGATGGTGACCTTGGTGCTTCTAGTAGTAAGTATTTTAAGCTTTTCCTCATTGACTTACAGGAAGGATGTCGAGGCCTTGTGAGAGGTGCTGAGAAGTTCGATGCTTCAAAGGGTTTTAAGTTCTCCACCTATGCTCATTGGTGGATTAAGCAAGCAGTTCGGAAATCACTTTCCGATCAGTCAAGGACAATTCGCTTACCAGTGAGTATTCTGTAATTGTTGGATGATGATTACTTCTCAACCATGCATTAAAGTAGTGTCTCTGCTACGCATATAATTTGTTGTTCAAAATGAATTGCGTTGTTTTTGGCTTAACAGTTCCACATGGTGGAGGCATCTTACAGAGTGAAGGAGGCAAGAAAACAACTGTATAGTGAAAATGGAAGACAACCTGATGATGAAGAAATCGCCGCAGCGGCTGGACTGTCCATGAAGAGGCTAAATGCTGTTCTTATGACTCCGAAAGCTCCTAGATCACTTGAACAAAAGATTGGGATCAACCAGAATCTTAAACCTTCGGTCTATCCGAATCTTATTCAATCTTTTCCCATTCAAGCATCGGTACTCTTCTGTCTTGCTGATGTGAGTGTTTTTTTCCTTTATCAGGAAGTAATCGCTGATCCAGATGCGGAAACAGCAGAGGAACTGCTCATCAAGGAATTTATGAAGAAGGATCTGGAACTGGTACTGGACAGTCTGAATCCAAGGGAGAGGCAGGTAATAAGATGGAGATTCGGCATGGAAGATGGAAGAATGAAAACCTTACAAGAGATAGGAGAGATGATGGGGGTGAGTAGGGAAAGAATTAGACAAATAGAGGCATGTGCTTTTAGGAAACTTAAGAACAAGAGGAGAACCAAGCATTTGCACCAATATTTGGTTTCCTAATAACCTTATCAAAAATCAATGTGTAGACCTTATTTGATAGCTTCCCCATTTGTATGTTTTCCCTCCATTTTTTTCTTTAGTCTTGGAGAGAGAAGTTTAAAAAATATATATTTATTATAGTAGAGAATGGATGTACACAGAAAGGTTATTTCTTGGTTTAGAGGTTATTCCATTTTTTTTGTTGATGTATGTGGAATGCTTTAAATCAGGTAAATTTCATGAACAAGGCCTATCACTCAAGATCTTGCTAGTAGCAAAGGACGTAACATTTTTCACTTGTAAAGCTTCCTTTTTACCCCGTGCATAACTAGTGTTTGGAAAATGTAATTAATAAGCGAAACTAATTTTTTTTTTTTTTTTTGGGAATAAGTCGTCTAATGTATAATACTATCCCCTAATTCAAACTGTACTAAGTTCAAGTTATAATTGATGAAGGTTAGTCTCTTTTTTTTCCCCATCGTCCATTAGATAGAAACTTAAAATGTGGTTAAGGGCTATTACACACCCTTGCCGCCCATCTCAACTTTTGCTCATACAAGACAAACTAAGTTAAAACAAGTTTATTATATTTTTTTTTTGATAAAGAAACAATTCATTAATAACATAAAATGAGTTGCATAAAAAGGCTTATATCTGCTATGGATTTAGGGGACTCGCCCAAAAATTGTCAAAGAGCTCACATGTTTATTCCATCTTACATGAAAAAAAAAAAGAACAAATAACAAAATCAAAAATGGAACAGTCATACACAAGTATTGTGTTTGGAACTTACTGGAGTTAACCATAGGGGTCTAGGTGAGATATTAAGGGTTTCTTCTACCTTAACGGCTTAACCAATGATCAAAGGCATGATTCTTGCTTTAAGAATGAAGCAACATTAAAACTTGTGGCCAGCTGTTCACCCTTTAATGTAAAAGGATAGTGATTGGGTCTGCTCTAACATATACCTTAGGAAACCATTTTTTTAAAATGAAACTAAATAATGAGTTTAACGTTATAAGTTGAAAAGGTTTTCAATCAATGCCCCCTTCCCCGTGTGTAATTCATTGTTTTCTTGTAAATGTGGATTGTAGAGTGAGTCACTTGTGTCAATTTTTATCGAAACACTCTCAAGTTATGACTATGTTGAGGTTGTTTCTTGATCAAGCATTTTTCTTGTAGCCTACTTTTGTAAGTATTTCGAAGAAATAAAACCAAAAGGATACAATTAATGCGACGCTGCGCATATGATTTTACTTTTTAAAAAACAATGATTTACCATTTCATGAAATCATAATTTGATTAGTTGACAATGGAAGACAACCTGATGAAAAAAAAATCATAATTTGATTTATGATTTATCATACTTCTTGCGGTCTTAGAGGTAGAAGTTAAATCAGATAAGTAATTTATATCATTTTGACTCATTTTCAAAAAAAAAAAGATAAGTAATTTATAAAAAAATTAAGAAAAATGGTTATTAAAAATTATATAGTTGAGGGATGGTAGATTAAAATTTTATATATTAAGGATTAACAAAGTCCTTTTACTAATTCCTGTATTTGGAAATGTTTTTCTTGTTCTCCCACCTAAATCCATGGCTCATTGTGCCAAGTCGCCAACTATTGTTTTGGCCTAATTACATGACAATATCCATAATAATATTACCTTTGGGAGTTAATATAAGATCTATCTAATTAATTGGAGTAAATTAAGGAAATTAGTTAAACTATTTGTTTGTTTAAAATGTGTGTATCATCTAAGATATTCCTATTAAAACTACCATTTAATGCAACCCCCCTAAACAGTTCAATCAACGACAATAAGTCGGGAAAAATGATTATAAGGTAAAAAAATGGATTGAAGTCATCTATGTAGAATCAAATCAAACCCTATAAGGAACTTGTTGAGGAAGTTAGTTTTTTTACAACAACAAATGATACTAAAATTTAGGCAATCAGTATAATACTAACATTTTAGTAGGTATGTATGAAATCACTGATTTTTTTTTTTTCTCTTTGATGTATATTATGCTTCATTTTTTTTTTATAAATATGCTTCATTTATTTCTTTTAAATAGCTTATATTTTCAAATACATTGTATGCATAGATCATTTACTTATCCTGATGTTTTGAAGGAATAATATATTAACATACTTTAATTAAAAATTTGGAAAGAATATAAAAAATCTCAGCATAATCCTCCCTTCCTTCTAAATAATGTTTTGCTTAATTAGATCATAATTCAAATTTTAGAAGAAAAATCCAGAACACATATTTTTTCCTTAAAAAGAAAGAGTGAACAGAACACACAAAAGTTTTGGATAGATATTAGATAATAAAGTGAAATGAAATGAAACACTGTCGTTCCCTTGTTTGGCGTGCGTTTTATAACCAAGTATTGCCTTTGAAACCCAAGGGGGGGCAAAAAAAACCCAATCTTTCATCCATTTTCCACTACAAATAGTCCATTTAGCTCGCTATCAATGAACCCCACATTGAAATTACTGAGCTTTACTCTTCTCCTTCTTCTTTAACCCATTTCTCCTTCAAAGTTTCGATTTTTCCACCTCTATAATGAAGGGAGGAAGAACCCATTGGGAGGCATCCAACGATTCTGCAACTTTTGCTTCTGTTTCTGCTTCTGATGTTGTTGTCGCTGCGAGTAATAATGGAGGAGGTAATGATGACCCGTTAACCCCTGTTGGAAAAGACCTGAATCAGTTTCAGATGGTGGATGGAGACGAAGTTGAAGGGCAAGTTTCAGAAGAAGATGAAGAAGAAGAAGGTGAGGTTGATGAGGAAGAAGATGAAGATGGTGCTGATAAAGTGCCCCAGGATGGTGTTCGTCCCAAGCTTGATGAGGGTTACTTTGAAATCGAAGCAATACGTCGTAAGAGGGTTCGTAAGGTACAGACATGGAGCTAATTTCTTTGTTTTTTTCTTATCTTTTAAAGGTTATTGAGATTCCTTTTCCTGATTTTATTCTTTCTGACTATGGGGTTTCTTTCTTTTCTTTTTTTCTTTTTGGCCTTTTCCCTTTCTGAAATATGTATGTTTGTGAATATAGGGTCAGCTGGAGTACCTTATAAAATGGTGGGTGTTTCTCTTACTTCTTTGTCTTTTTATTGTTGTTACATTATAAATATGAAGGGAGTTAGTGAATCTGGGAATGTGACTGTTATTCTTTTGAACCCTGAAGGCGCGATTGGCCTGAGACAGCCAACACTTGGGAGCCCCCAGAAAATTTACAGTCTGTTCCTGATGTGGTTGAAGCATTTGAAGCAAGGTATGCCCTTTTTATGCGTTTATGTATTATTTCCATTTTGTATTCTCTTAGCTAGGGATAAGGAGATTCTAGGTTAACATGTGAACAATATGAAAGTGGTACTCTGTGAATTTTCCATTTTTTTTCTTTACAAAGGTGGCATATATGAAGCTTATGAGCATTAGCAATAGGGTTAAGGGCAAAGCTTTGTTTTAAGTTCTGGCAGTTGTTGTTTTATGCCTGATTTCAGTTAAGAAATTAGGGGGGCGTGATGACTATGTCAGTTACTCTATTCTTAAATAAATGTTTCTTGCTTTTTGTAGCTTGAGATCTGGAAAGCATCGAAAGAGGAAGCGCAAGCATGCAGTACATCACACGTTACCCAAAAAGAGGCAGCATCGTTCAACTACTTCTTATAGCCTTAGGCAGTTTTCAGCAAAGAGTGCACCTGACCACCATTTACAGTCTGCTCCCAACAATGATCTTAGTCTAGTAGATCTTCCTGCTCACCCTCAACCTGTGCTTTTTGCTGATGAAGAGGAAGAAAATGGTAATGGTGGCAGTCTTGGGAAAGCTGCACCAGCTAATGAAAATCGGGGTGCGAATGTTTCAAAACTTAATGTTGAAGGGGAAAATGATTATGATCCTAAGCTTACTGAGCTTAAAGCTACAGCATCGTTCATGACAACCAATGGGGTCAATTCAAATAAGCATGCAATACATACCCAAGAATCCAATGCTTCAATAGGCAATGCTCAAATGAATGGTCAATCTAAGGTGGATTGTATGGGACTGAATCAAAGTGGTCGCTGCAGAGGAGCCAAGAGGAGAAAATCTGGTTCTGTGAAGAGGTTCAAGAAAGATTCTTATGTGTGTGACCCTGATGATACTCAAAATCAAGCTATCATGGTTGAACAAGCATGGAGGGAAATTTCTGATTTTGGGGGAAATAATGGTCAAAAGATTGGTGATGCTAAAACATCCTGTAATATTGTCAAGATTATAAAGCCACTAAGCTATTCAGCTTCCGTATCCAGCGATGTAGCAGATATTATAGTGAACTTTTTGGCCATGAGGTTAGGCATTCAACTGACTTGCTTTCATATTCTATAATTTGACTTGATGAAACATCCATAATTGCAAGACTCAGTATATTTTCTAAATTACTTTAAGCTTTCTTTAGGTTTAGTGGGTCTATTTAAGGAAAGGGAGTATGATATTTCCTAATAATGGATGCTTCACTTATGAATTATGAGCATTTAATTCATGATTACTATACAAGAAATTAAACAAATAAGGTTATTTGTCTGCCAAAATTCAATCACTTCTGAGAAGCATTTTATCGCACATTGTTGAAGGAAGGAAATGATTACTCATAAGTTATTGCCATAGTGATCG
Source organism: Mimosa bimucronata (assembly GCA_037074515.1). NCBI lineage: Eukaryota > Viridiplantae > Streptophyta > Magnoliopsida > Fabales > Fabaceae > Mimosa > Mimosa bimucronata. Next base: position 40,419,869 of record CM073439.1, read on the forward strand.
AAATCATGCAAGGGTTTGTGTTTGGGTCTCAGTTTTTTTTTTTTTTTTGGTGCTGTAGTGATTGGCTTAAGTTGTGTTACAGTTTATTAGTTCATTGCTTGGTATCCTCAGTATAATAACCTATTTAAGCTTAGAGCATAAGTTTTGTGCTTCTATAAGCTGACATGGCTTTCCTCTATTAGATCATTTTTCTGTTCAATCAACTTATTGACCGGCATTTTTTGTTGTAATAGATTATGCAGTGAATAGAGAACAAAGAGCAATAAACAATGTACAACTTTGTACATTCATTTTAATATTTCTCTTGATTGTATCTACAGGGCCAATACATTGTATAAATAGGCTTCTGGAATACTCTATTAGGGCTAGCTATACAGGGAAAAATATTGGCTACACATGAAATATCTTTGGGAAAATCACATTAAGTTCTCATATAAGATAACTCATATCTATCAAGTTCCATAACTTGTCAACGGTGGCTTTTTCACCTGTCATTGACAAGTTATGGGACTTGCTAGATATTTTTTGTTTTAGGTGGGACCTTAATGTGATTATCCCAATATCTGTTGCGTAAGAGAGTGCTAGTGAGTGTAGTTAGGCCCCTGAAGCTTTTCTTCTTGTTGAGCTGTTTTGTGTGCTAAAAGGTTGCATGTACTTTTAACTGTCAGAATCTTCAAAATCTTGTGAGAGATTACTTATGAGTGGCATTGTTTAATTATGTCTTAAAGAATGCATGTTATCTTACTCATTTAGTTTATAGAACCTGTTAGCTATGTATGTTTCTTGTTGATGCTTATACGTCTATTTACTTGGTCATACAAGTTACTTATACTTGCTGTCTTTAGCGTAAACAAGATGTAGTTGCACCCTCATTACTACTTATGGGAGTTCATTTAGAGATGAGATGTCAAAATTGTAATGCCACATTCTATAGTGACTTTTTCTTGCTTATAGATAATTAGGAACCATATAGTGAAATAGATTTCCCAATAAGGAAACAGCATGGTTCTTCATGCAATGAAGTTAATACTAACATAGTGAGCTTTACAGGTCTGATGGAACAGAAGTTGAGGTGGATAACAAATATCTCAAGGCAAACAATCCGCTTCTGGTAATTTAGTATCTATCCCCTTATTGTTGGATTATAACTTTATTTTAAAGGAAAAAAGTTAGTAAATCAATTTCTTTATGTTCATTATGTCAACTTCTCCAATCAATATGGCTGTGTCCTATTTCTTCGTATGAGCTTATTATTAAATGCTGATATTTCAAAAATGGGGCATATGACCTTGTGTGATTAGAGGATTTTACAAAATGGATATAAAGAACTTGATGTAAGTGTTGTCATACTTCAAAATATGTCTTCTCCTTCTTGTATTATACCTTGATCTAAAGAGTGTTCTTTTGTTTCAGCTGATCAACTTCTATGAGCAACGTCTCCGGTTCAATCCGACCTTTTGATCAGATAGGTTAAATGAAGGATTTGCCTTTTGAAGTCAAATCTTGATGTGAGAAGCTAGTAATCTATAATATTTACTTTTGTAGTTAGATCTTCATGAGTTCACTGTTAGTGGTAGTGGTTAATATTTGTAGATCTAACATGATAGTGCTGTACAAGTGACCAAAACTTGTGTCCTACATTTTCTTCGACTTATATTTATGTTTTTGTTGTTCTACTTCTGCAGGAATTTGTCTCATTGAACCCTGGTAATTCATCAAAAGAAACAAGAATTATAAAATTGGTTGGATTGGGTTCGCTAAAAATTAAATATTTGGTTAGAATGGGTATCCTTATGTGTTCACCTTTACCCAAGTTTTGTTCACAAGATGTTTTTATTCTTATTATTAATTTTTTTTTAAGGAAAATTAGTCATTTACTTCTTAAAATTTGATTTAGTTTTAACTTATAAATCAATCCCTAAATTTCAACTCTCTACATTGTAGATTTGAATGCATTATAATTGAGTCACTGAATTATGGCCTGATATAACTCAATCATTATTATTTTAACCATTTAAAATATTGATCACTACTTTAAGAACATAAAACTATAACGGGAAGTGATTTATTGAAGAAAATAAATTTTCTAGCTATATTGGGTTAAAGATCAGAGGCTAGATTTTAATCAAATCTAAATCATAAGGATTGTGATATACTTGAGTCATCTGATAATAAAAAAAAGAGCGGTACTTGAATTTAAAGTTTAAGAATCGATTTATACTTTTATGAAATATACAGGACTCTGATAAATCAATCTCTCTCTCTCTCTCTCTCTCTCTCTCTCTCTAAATCATGATGGTGAGTTTTGTAGTAAGTATTCGGACTTTGACATTAAGAAATTGATATGATTGTGTACAGCAAAATCTGAGCTAATCTGCCCAAATGAGGAATGACTATTTTACAATTTTAATTTGAAAAAGAATTATCCAGAAAAGGTCTAAACTCTAAAGATATCTAAAATGGCTTCATGAATAGGGAGTGGATAAAGAGTTAATGGTTCTAATTATAATAAAACAGTTTAAAATGATGTTTAAGAATGAATATATGCACGCACTTTACAAAAATAAAAAGTATTAGTTTATTTGTTGTAAATCTATTTATTGGACGGTGTATAATATATATTTTTTCTATTTTTAAATATAACATCCAGTTGACTTTTTTTAGAGAAATTAAAAAAGTGAAATAAACCACTTAATCATGCATATTTTGTATATTATTATATCATATGTTAGCTTATGAAGTTAAGTAAACTAGTTTAGAGAAAAAGTTCGGGAAAATCAATTTTTAAGTAACCTATTTAGTTTTCTTAATATATTTAAAAAAAGTCAACTAGTTCCTATATTTAGGAATAGTGGGAGTAACATTAGACTTCCAAACTATCCAATAATTCTTCCATATCCAACACACCAGTGACACCAGGATCTAATATTTCATTAATTTCTACTATAAACGACCTTGTGTTAAAGAATCATGATATTATATGGTAATTTAATTCATAGTCGCATCTCATAGGTTAGGTTTGGGATTGGATTCGGTTTTCTATGCACCATAAATTAGCAAACATGGTGATGATGCTAATAATGTTTAAATGACTTAGTGCACCCAACAAACTTTAGAATCTCTCATTAGCAATACTTTCTCTAATCTTTATTATTATAAGATATCAACTATCAATTACCACTTACGAGAATGACAGTTGAGAAATAAATTTATTTTAAATTGATTTTTTTTAACTACACATTTCCTTAAATGATAAATGATATGACTTTAACTTTTCAATTTTGAACCCCCAATTAATAACTAAAGTAAAGAAGGAAAAAAAAGAGGACAATTGCACATAGGACCCAAGTAAGAGAATTAATTTCAGAGAGGTCCTAAGGAGTTATTAATGATAACTATTAACAACTGCAATAGTTTTGGTTAACGAGTGAAGAAGTTATCAATGACCTGACTGAAAATAATTCTCTTACTTGGGACCTATGTGCAATTCTCCAAAAAAAAAAAAACAATTAATATGACTGTAGGTGCTATATATCTGGAACAAAAAATTTTTATAATTGATGCCTTATAATAAGTATTAAAGGAAGTATTATCTTACAAATACAATAATTTCTCATTAGTCCATAAGAAATAGATGCTCTCATGACATCAAAATTAGGACACCATTCCCTAACAGCCAGATGTAAAATCATCCAAGGAACTCAAGTAATTGTCAAATTATAATCTCTTCGTAGAAAAAGTCACAACATAATTTTATTGCAAAAATCACAACATAATCATTCAAAAGATCAGTGGCCGAAACAACACCTGCCTTAACCCAAAAATCTTAATCCTATGCCCCATCAAGTGCCACATTACTTGCTTCCCAAATAGTGTGACTATCAAACTCTTCTCAAAAGATTGTTTCAAATACTCCTGTGTTTGAAAACTTCAACTTCAAATCCATCCATTTCCCCTTCTAATGTTCGACTATTGATATTCCAAGCCAGCGCTTCCCCCTTATCCTCAGTCTCTAACGGTTTGTTTAGTATGAGGGATATGGAAAGAAAGAAAATTTTTTGTGATTTGAATTTTTAAAAATTAAATAAATGTATGATATTTAAGAAACATAAAATATAAGATAAAAAAGTAAGAAATATTAATTAAAAATCCTAAACCCATTTATCAAACTTTTATAAATTCAAATAAAAAAAAAAGTCCTCTGTCCACTTCCCCTACCCTCCCTCAGTACCAAACAGCCGGTTAGTGTTAATCCTTCTCTGTTTGAATCGGATATTTCTGTGCCAAGCTTGTATACAAGACAACGACGTGCACCTTTTTTAATGTATAGCGGATAGTGTGTTGATCCTACCTTTCTGTAGTTAGGTTTTTAAGTGAATATTGTTTAATAATAATAGTGTTTACATTTGCAGATATAAACTCAACAATGCAATATCCGTAATTTTTTTTTTTTTTTGTCGAATGGGCAATATTTTGGTCAAGATTTTTATATCTGTTATCTATCAAATTCTCCTATCACACATGATCATATATTCAATTTTTGAAATATTTTCATTTCATTATAAATTGTTTTGAAATAAATAGAAAACATAAATAAGTGTGATTGAAAAAATTGAAGAAATGGACATATGGAAATTGATTTAAGGTTTTTTTTTTAAACTTTGCTCTTTTCTCGTCTGGTTTTTCTTTTATTTTAATTTATTTTTTCATCTTTTGGTTCTTTGTTTGTAAGGCTTGGGTTGGGGAATTTTGTATGGATATGTCCAAATGGAGATGGCTGCATATAAGTTAATTTTAGGTGGGCCCAAATCAAGTAGAAGAATGTTATTGTTTGCGTTTAAAAGATATAACTATCTATTGCATTAGCCCAACCCTAAAACTGAAGTTCAATAAAAAACAAAAAAAAACAAAACAGCTCAACATTAATTTAAATTAATATTCCAGTAATTTATCGAAAAAAAAATTCCAATTAATCTTCAAATTTGAACTTATAGCAAAACTTTTTTTTTTCTTACGAATAAATGTTAGAAAAGGGGTTGGGCTGACTCATGATCCAAATATAGAGCTCCTAACTCATGATCCATCGGAGTCTGGAGTGTGATAAGTAAGCCCTTTTTTCTGTCTACATAAGTAGATTTTTCCCAGCTTCATTAAGCTATGGAAATGCCTTGCCAAGCACTGTGATTAGAACCGTCAAGATGGTAGAATGTCTAACACTTTCACCGGTTGAGCCCACAGACTATGAGTTTATAGTAAACTACCGCTCCTATAGGTTTTTAGACTTATGAAAAATAAGGGGTATATTTTATTTTCTAGTTTCAGGTGGGATAAGACAAAATAGTTGGACTAAATCCAATATTTGGTCGGGTTAACCCGTCATATTGTTACATAGAAGAATTAAGTCACATTTAACCCTATTTTTAAATCATACCTATTTATAGATATTTTACATAAACTAGTATATTGATATTGATGAAAATTAAAAGCATTAGCATACGTATCCATTGGCATACTAATCACATTACCATGGAAAGTTAATTTTGAGGAGTGATTGTTCTGAGGCGATTCACTTTATTATAGAAGTAATAATGAGCTGCATACAGACTGGTCAATCATTGTAAAGCTCATAATATGTTGTTGCGTGAGTAGTCTTCACCTCGTACCTGCTGAGGAATGTAATATCTATTTGGAGTTTGATTTAGGATAATAGTTTACTGCTTTCTTTGTTAGATATATATATATATATATATAAATATAGAGAATAATTTTGACAATAGAATTGGGAAAATTTTAATTTACCCCTTTTAACAAATTAATATCAGAATCCCACCCTAATATTCTGAAATTTCACTGAGTCAATTTTGTCAGTCAAAAAGACCATTCTCCCCTCCTGAAAATGCTCACATTCATGTTGAAAGTACGTACAACAATCTTGAAAATTCTTCATATATATCTTGGAAATACATAAGTGAAAGGTAGCATGTATTGATGTTAGATTCAACAATTTTGGAGACTTGTAAATACTTACATTCATGTTGGAAATACATACAAAAGCTTTGGAAATTCTTCATATATGTCTTGGAAATGCATAAGTCAAAGGTATAGCATGTATTAATGTGCGTATTTCCAACATGAATGTGAGTATTTTCAAGTCTCCAAAATTGTTCAATCTAACAATGATGCATGCTACGTTTCACTTATGCATTTCTAAGATATATATGAAGAATTTCCAAGACTTTTGTGTGTATTTCCAGCATGAATGTGGATATTTTCAGGGGGGTAGATGATCTTTTTTGCTGTCAAAATTACTTCACTGGGTGCTTAGAGAAATTTCAAAATGTTAGACATTACTTTGCTGCAAGGTGCTAAATTGAAATTTTCTCTAGAAATTGGCATATTCATTCGTTAGGTTGTAATCTTAAATTCATACTTCAAATAAAACTTTTACAGGTTAGTAAAAATAACTTCTTTTTTTTCAAATTTTTTTTTGAAGGTTGGTATCCAAACATCAATTTGAAAAACCCTTTTTGCAGCCTCAATTTTTTTATATTAATAGAAATGAAAGAATGATAGTAAGTTAAAGAGTATAGGAGAGGTTGGTCATCTCCCCATCCCGCATACATCACCAAACAAAAGAATTCAAATATGGGCCATCTCCCGTATCCGTCTCTTTCCCTTGTTCTAGTGAGTAAAGTGGTTGAATCAGAATATTTGCTTTGTACTAGTTTCTGCCCCTTTTTCATTTGTAATAAGTTTATTTCAATCTCCGAATAATAATGTACTTTCAATTTCTTCAATCATAACGAGAAGTTATTTCATGCATTACCAAATAACACCAAACATTTACTGAACATTTAATGAACACCCTATATATTCATACCAACTCAGAATTATTTTGAAGTTATTTTAAAGAATCTAAGAATTATAAATTTAGGCGGCATATGGAAAAATAATAATTCAAGGTTTGAATTAATTTTTACATTTGAATCAATTAAAAGGGGAAGAACAAGACTAAAGAAAACATTCAATGAAGTCATTATGAACTAATTTTTTGTTTAACATTTTATACAAAATTCAAATTACATTGATAGAATATAATGGTGTCATATTATTCATGTAGTCCACTCTATCTAATAAAATGAGATTGTTCTTGTTGCTGTTGTAGTATTGAATCCTCTAAAACAATTTAAATTTTTAAAAGATGTGCGTTTCAGCATAAAAAAATATGTGGAAATTAAGGTCTCGAACCACTAGTATTCTCTAATCAACCATACATCAACTAACTCAAACTAAACTGTTATATGTTATATTAATAGCCAGCAATGTGAAATGAAGGAGCACAAAAAACCAAAACATGAAGTTTCAATTGGAAAGGGGGCCATCACCATTGGTACCTTCCCTAATGGTGATGGGATTAGTAATGATAATCTACTGGTCAACTCTTATGGACATGCTTGACACCACGTTGACTCTCTTCTCACGTCTCATTATAGTGCTTCTGGTGATTCTTCTGTTTCTTCTTATTCACTACCTCTCTGTATATTTCTCCATTGGCAAGTCTTCTTCTCCTCGTTCTTTCAGGAACCACTTTGTGCAAAGTGGTGTCTCTAGGCATGATCATGAAGGAGCAGGGTTTGGACTTGGCATTGGTTCTTTTCTCTTCTTTCTTCTATTCATTCTTTTGTATAATCTGCTTTGAACACCCCCCCCCCCCCCACAAAAAAAAAAAACTCCTCTCACATCTATATGTTACAACTCTAAAGTGGGTTTATCTCCAGTTCCGATCTTGTAAAGTGTTTTCTAAATGAGATGGAGGGAGGGGGAGATTGGAGTAAATTAAAAAAAAAGGAGTGTTTTTACATGGTTAGACACTAAATGTATGCACTTATTATCAGGTTAAATTTTAGCAAAGAATATTGTTTTACTCACTAAATTAGCAAGAGACACAATCCCTTGCTAGAAATAAAACCACCATGTTTTGTACATGGTTAGACACTAAATGTATGCATAACTAACAGTAAGAATTTGAACATATTATTTGTCATATTGTGAAGAACAAAACAAGAGATATCTTCCTCGCTAAATTTAGAATAATTAATCCCTCACAATGCCTCGCTGAATCAATTAATAATAAAACTCTCTCGTTTAGTGAGGAAATTGATTCAAATAATTGTAGAAGCACTTGAAAAAACTGGACAGAGGGGGGTCATCAACCAAGGATGGTGGGGAGGTCTTGGAAGTTGTTAGAAAAAATCTTAATGCTTAACATGCTATTAATTAATTTCTACAATAAATAGTTATTCTTGATGGTGGTTATCTGAGGTGGTTCAAGCTATATTTGGTTTCCTGTTTGCAAGACCTAAAACCCATCAACCATAAAGTCCCTTTTGACTTTCACAAGTACATGTGTTAGGCAAAGCAAATAGACCCCTAACTAACCCATGTTCGAAACAGAACAGCAATAGTCTTGCTTTTTGTGTGTTGCATTTGAGTTAAACACAAGTAGGGATGGAAATAGGTCAGGCCTTTATCAGGGCCTACGGCCTAATCTACAATAAGCATAGCCTAACCCAACCTATTTAGTAAATAGGCCAGGCTCATAAGCAGGCCTAGCGTCAGGCCTATTTAGGTAAACATGTCAGGCCTTTTTTCGTAAGGCCTAGCCTATAAGCCTACAGACCTGGCCTATTTAATTGTTTTGTAAGTTCTATTATGATATATAATATAAAATAAATTATATAAATTAATTATAACATTACCAACTTATCTAGTCTTATAACCATAAAATCTTTTTGAGACATACACATGTGTTTTAATACATTTAAAGGGTAATATATGGAATTATATGTATAAACTTTTAAGCCTACTTAAGAGTCTACATTTTAAATAAGCTTTCAGGCCTTGTCAGGCCTTTTGAAGGCTCAGGCTCAGGCCTAAAAGTAAGTTTACATACAGACTCAGACACAGGCCTAAGCTTTACATTTTTAACCAAGCTCAGGTCTATTTAATTAAAGCCTACATAAACCTAGCCTATTTCCACCCTTAAACACAAGTTTTGCAAATTCTAATCCAAGCATACCTTTAGTTGCCTACTTACAGCCTTATGGGGGTGGAATAAGGTTTTGTTTTAATGGGCTACATTTGTTGGATTTTGGGCTCCAATCCAATGTGGAGAAAGGCCAATACTTGATACCTATTCATGTCTCATTTATCTAAATGGAGAAGGAGAAAACTAGGTATTGGGAGGAGAGGTCTAAGTTAGAGAAATATTCGCAACCATTTCAGAGAGAAGAATAGAGAAATCAATTTTTGCATCTTTAAGAGGCGAGGAGCAGTGGTGGTCCCCCCATGACCGCCCAAATCCTACGAGTGAATAGAAAGTTGGATCTACATTGGATCTTGTTAGAATCTTAAGTTTTGATGAAGACTGTCTCATAGACAACATAAGTGTAAATTACCTCTGATTATAATCAAGTTAAATCTAATAGGTAACAGAATACTATCGATAGAGTTAGAGTCTATCGCTAATAGACAGAGCCATAGCAAGTGAAGACTTAGAAATAACAAAGCTAATATATATCACTAAGTCATTCACTATCGCTAGAGAATATCCTATCGCTAGAAGTTCATTGAACGTATGAGTGAATGAAATCAGCTAGCGATAACAGGTTAAGCTATCGATAACAAAAGTGTTTCAAATAATGATCATTCATATAGCTAGTGCCTGAGTGCAAATGAGTCAAATGAGTTAACATTGTTGCTAGGGATAACAGATATAGCTATCGGTAATATAATACTTAGAATATTATGCAAACTGAGTATCCTCTAGCTAATGTTCAAGTAATTAGCGATAACAAGATTAGCTATCGATAGAAGGTTGTTTATAAAGATGATATAGCTAGTGAACTGAACGTTGATCTAGAAGAATATACTAGCGATATCATCTATGTCTATCGATAGAGAATGCTTTATGAAAATCCTTAGCTGATATAAATTATTATCACATTGAGCTAATGAACTATGTTTGCGATAACATCTGCTATGCCTTATATGTTTACCTGTTTAGCTAACAGCTCAAGTGCAGAAATTACACTATGCCGTTAGCGATAGCAAAGCATGTTAGCGCTACTGAAAAAGCTGCTATAAAAGTACAGGTGTTCAAAATGCACAGTCTAGCCTACTCTACGCATGAACAGTTCAGAAGTTTGAATCAGCTAAAGAATAGTATCTATCTCCAACGGCTATGGACTTCCAACGACTATATTCTAACGGCCATATAAAGTTGAATCAACAAGACAATCTGCGAAGATATAAATAGATCAAGATCTGCTTCCAGAAAAGTGGGGGTGATAAACAACGAACAAATATAGCGAGCGATGAACAGGGCATTATACAGAATTGAAAATTACTCTGTTTGAGAGCATTAAGAAGAGCTAGAGCAATACATTGTTCACATTATTAAGCTCTAATTTGTATTTCATCATATATTCATTTGTACTTAAGTGTTTATCAAAATCAGTTCATTAAGTGAACGTATTTATTGAAATCCTCTATTGTTTGAGGTTGTTCTGAAAGCCTGGTGCTTTAGAACAGGGATATTACCTTACAGGTAGTAAGGGGGAATGTTTAGAGGGATTCTAAAACTCTGTAAAGGTTGGCAGGTGAACCTGTGTTCGTAAAACCTGTGGTAGGCTTCTCTTGTGTCCGGTTTAAACAAGAGGGTAGTGAAAATCTCAGGTGGAGCCTGAGGACTGGATGTAGGTCTGGATTGACCGAACCAGGATAAACTCTGTGTGCATTATCTCTTTCTTTAACTTTCCTAGCTTCCAGCAATTTTTACTTTAGTTTTCTTTAATGCACTTCATGGTTTGAAATATACATAGAGATAAACCTGAAAGGATTTTGAAGATTGTCATTACTTGTGTTATTGTTTAAAGAATTGATTGATTTAGTCTATCACCCAATTCACCCCCCCTCTTGGGTGTCAATCAGCATTATCAGATCTCACCTGAATCGCCCCATCTATCCTCATGAGAAGAAGTTTAGTTTCTAACCCCGATTTTTTGGACCAATAAATGCTTTATGAACTCCCATTGGATTAAGCTGATATTTAGCCAGCTGATTCACAACTCCTATGCATCGTTATAAACAATTGGATCGTTGGTATATTGTCTAGTGTGAGAGATATTTGAGTTCACATTTGACTCTATTTTACTGCGATGTTTTCAGCTTGTTAATTCTTTAATGTAAGCTTGTAACTTTTGTTGTTTGACTGATTGTTTGCACGTTTTTGTGGATATGGTTTTCAATAGTCTGGATGATCCAAAGTTTTTTCTTTGATTTCAGGGGTTTCTACGTCAATATTTTGGTGTAATTTGGGTTGTTTAATTTCTGGTGTATACTTGTTTATTTGTTTCATCAAAGTCTCTTGCAAGTGATAGGAATATTTAATATCGGTTGCAATTTTCCCAAAAAGTGGTATCAAAAAACCAAGTTACTTCTCAAATACTCTTACTGCTGAACTGTTTGAGTTATTGAGACAAATGGAATTAGAATGGTTTGTTTAAATGTCAATAATTATCACTTGTGTAAGTGCAAGATCAAGGATTCACCATTCATTAAAAAATTTCGTCTTCCTGTATGTTATTATCAAAAGCCGAAATATATGATTGATGAGATTTTGGATTCTGAAAACCATCGTGTGTGGTTTTCTTCAACTGTTTGTAGATGATAATGTTTATAATTATGTTAATGAAACAAATGTAGAAACTTTGTGGGAAAAGATTGGGCCATTGTATGCTCCTAAAATATTATAAGAAAATAAGAAAGGGTTTAAAAGGTTAAAATAAGGGGTGAAGACAAGATTTGCACGCATGGTGGGTGCCTATGATAGTCAAGATGTGATAATTAGTAGCTTTTGATTACATTGCTCTAACTAAGAGTTCATTGCATAGGAGAACACACAGGACCATTAACCACCATGATAAAGAAATAATAGAGGTACATATTAAAAAAAAATGATAATAAAAATGGAGTGGGTCGATTCAACCGTTGGTCGAGACACTGTGAGAGAGGCATATTCACAACTTATTCAAGTTAAAATATTCCTATCTTTTGGGTAAGAAAATATGGCATGTTGTTAAGACGGGTCCTAATAATAGATTATTTGTTAGTTTCTCTATCCTTGGATCAGGGGTGGTCCCGATATCATTCCAAATTTTTGATAATTTCTTTTGTTTTTCTCTCTCTTCTTCTTTAATTTTTCATTATGTATTCGGAAAAGAGAAAAAGAGACAAACGAGGAAATCAAAACAATAAAAAGACAATATTGGTTCTTCGTATCTCCTCCAACACTCCGGTGTGATTAGCTCCTCTCTTGGAAATACTATATGCGTTAGCGCCTCCTAGGCATTATTGCCACGATACTAGAGAGGGATGAACATAAAGCTAAGCTAAGTTAGAATCAACAAAATCACAATATAATAACCGAATCAAAACATTTAAAAAAAAAAAACCTACCAAGTACATATTAAAATGCCTAAAATGCAGAAAGCCCCTAAATAACGGGCCACTGTGGCCATAACACTTTGAACTGGAGCCAACACAAAAGTCAAACCAAACGTAGAAATGCAATAGAGGAGCATGAGGATCATTATCGGAGGAGGGTTGTCTATAGAAGCACTGTAAGAAAGAAAAAAAGTGGTTAAGTTCCTATCATAAAACAAACTAAAACAAAATTCATCAAGCTAACTAAAAAAATCTAAAAAAAAAATAAATTAACAAGATATTAATGCAGTATGATACTAGTATGAGTTAGTTTATCAACCATAGCTTCAAGTATAATACAAAAAGCATGCCCCGGAGGACAGGAAGCACATAACTCAGAATTACGAATATTAACCGCCACATCTCTCTCTCTCTCTCTCTATATATATATAATATTACCAGGTACAAAATGAAGTACAATTGTGGAGTTCTGTAAAGGTATATATAGCAAATGAATGCTAACAAAATGCAATAAATGTGTGATGAAAAGAATGTAATAAATGTGAGCAGCAGAGGGCGGCCACACCCCATGTAATTGGCATTTTGTGTAAGCCAAAATAAGTCACTTTTAGTATTTTTCATACAAAGGGAAGTTATTAATATCTGAGGAACGTTTACTAGTTTATTATGTTAATGTTATTATTGTTCTGTTGGAGACCTTACTGATGCTGTTGTGCCCTCTATGGGGGAATCCATTGCTGATGGGACCCTGCAAAATTTTCAAAGAGTGTGTTGTTTTTTCTGGCTTATTTCAAAACTAAATTGAAAATAATGTGAGATTATGATAGCCTTAGATGTAATATATAACAACCCTATATGCTATCTTTAATCAGAACAAAAAATACAGTGGAAGTCGATATACCTCTTGCCATTGCTATTATTTGATCAGAGAAGAATATACTTTGATCTGCAAAACAGAATACCGTCAGAAATAACCTAAAGGCTCTTCTAACTAGAGTCCGGCACAGTGATCGTATCTGTTGTGATAGCCTCAACCAGTTAGGGAACCCGGAATTCAGAGGGAAGAAACGCTCTCTTGATGTGGTTATCTGCGGTATCAAAAATATGATAGGTGTTGGTATGTTTTCCCCATCAGAAAACCCCATTTATATAGATAACCTAGATATGAAACCCTAACATTGACTATTGGACCTAATGTTGACTACGGGCCACCTAAAGATATTATTAATTATTAAATCCTAAATATATCTAATGTGATAATATAATAATACTAATAATATTAATAATATTCTAACATTCTCCCACTTGGCCCGTACTCTGTATGTCAACTGTTCCCTTTAGTCAAATCAATTAAGGTCATACTGCAAGAATCATGGCGATAAGTCCTTTATCATAAAGTATTACCTTCCATGTATTACCAACAGTATTCCTTACCTCATGAGTATTGCTCCATGAATAAACTTTCAAAACTTATATGTTTATTCGGTTCCAAAATAAAAACTTAAATGTTCATTAATCTCATCAACATCAAAAAGTGTACACAACAATCATAGAGATAATAAACAAAATCCCAAAATACTCATTGCACACCTCAATTACCCAAAAAGACTTACAATCCCCATATGAGGTACATGTATAGCGAACTCATTTGGTCTCATCCCTTTAGTCAAAGGATCAGCTAGCATTTCCCTTGTTCCGATGAGATCAACAGTGACCTGACCATCAGCAATTCGCTCTTTCAAGCTAAGGAATTTCATCTCAATAAATTTTTTGCTTCCACTCTTTCTTTTATTTGCTATGGCCACTGCTGCCTTATTATCGCAATACATCTTGATTGGCCTGGAGATTGATTCTACAATCTTCAGTCCAGCAATGAAGTGCCTTATCCAGATAGCCTGTGAACTTGCCTCAAAACACGCGATATACTCAGCATCACAAGTAGAAGGAGTTGTGAGTGTCTGTTTGGCACTCTTCCAAGAAATAGCTCCCTCAGCTAGTAGGAAGATGTAACCTGTCGTGGACTTGTTGGTGTCCACACATCCTCCCAGATCAGGATCTGAGTAACCCGTCACTTCAAGATTCTCTGTCCTTTTGTAAGTCAACATAAGGTGCTTGGTGCCTTGGAGATACCTAAACACCTTCTTTGCAGCTTCCCAATGCATTTTACTAGGATTGCATTGGTATCTCCCCAACATGCCTACTGCAAAAGCTATGTCAGGTCTTGTGCAGACCTGTGCATACATCAAGCTTCCTACAGCAGAGGCATAGGGAACCTTTTCCATCTTCTTTTTCTTTAGTTCTGTGTCAGGACATTGACTTAGACTGAAGAAATTTCCCTTTTCAATGGGAGCAACGTTAGATGAACAGTTTCTCATCTTGAAACGCTCAAGAACTTTGTTGATATAGGTTTCTTGAGAAAGGCCTAAAAGACCCTTTGCTCTATCCCTATGGATCTTAATGCCAATGATATAAGATGCCTCACCCATGTTCTTAAACAAAAACTGTTTCACCTCACGTAACAGTCCTAAGTCATTGGTTGCAAGCAATATGTCATCGACATACAAAATCAAAAATATTGATTTGCTCCCACTATTCTTGTGGTATATACACTGATCCACGATATTCTTAACAAAACCAAATGAAGAGATAACCTCATGGAACCTTAAATACCACTACCTGGAAGCTTGCTTTAAGCCATATATTGATTTTCCTAATTTGCATACCAAATGTTCTTTATCCTTTGCAACAAAACCCTCAGGCTGCTTCATGTAGACTTCTTCCTCAAGGACACCATTGAGGAAAGTAGTCTTAACATCCATTTGGTGTAACTCCAAGCCAAAATGCGCAACCAATGCCATGATAATACGGAAAGAATCCTTAGTCGAAACAGGAGAAAATGTCTCCTTATAATCAACTCCTTCCACCTGAGTGAAGCCCTTAGCAACCAACCTTGCCTTGTAGCGCTTAATGTTACCCTGTGAGTCCCTTTTGGTTTTGTAAACCCATTTACAGCCAATGGCCTTGGACCCACTAGGCAACTCTAGAAGTTCCCATACATGGTTGTTTGCCATGGAGTTCATTTCTTCATTCATAGCATTATACCACAATTTGGAGTTCTCACTTTTCATAGCCTGAGAAAACTTTAATGGATCATTATCAATGCCAATATCACAGTCATTTTCAGTATTATACACTACGTAGTCATCTGGAATTGCCGGTTTTCTTGCCCTTGTTGATCTCCTTAACTCAACCTCTTGGGTTGGGTCAGGTTGCTCGTTTGGAACATTCTCTGTCACAACTGGTGGTAAGTCTGTATTTGTGATAGGTGGACCTTCATGTATATGTTCCATATGTCCTGCATGATCAACTATGGGTATTGGGACAGTCTCAATTGGCGTGACATATCTAGCGGTAGAAATGTCGCCAACAGCCGATGTCCCTTCCTCAATTGTGCTAGGGGATCCCTCAATGTGATCGTCTGCAATCTGATCACTCCCACTAATCACATCATTCTCAAGAAACTTGGCATTCATAGATTCTACAAAACGCACTGAAGGTGGAGGACAATAAAACTTGTAACCCTTTGACCTGTCCGCATAGCCTACAAAGTAAGCTCTAATGGTCTTAGGATCCAATTTCTTTTCTTGTGGGTTATACACTCTTACTTTCGCAGGACAGCCCCACACCTTAAAGTGATTTAAACTGGGTTTCCAACCTTTCCAGATTTCAAAGGGTGTCTTAGACACTGCCTTTGTTAGAACCCTATTCAAAATGTGTACAGCTGTCTTGAGTGCTTCCTTCCACAAGGAAATTGGCAGTTTGGAGCTACTTATCATGCTCCTAACCATGTCAAGTAAGGTCCTATTTCTTCTTTCAGCTATACCGTTCATTTGAGGTGAGCCAGGCATGGTATATTGTGCAACTTTACCTTGCTCTCGAAGAAAATCCGCAAAAGGACCTGGCGCTTGTCATTCACTATTGTATCTACCGAAATACTCACCACCTCTATCAGATCTCACGATCTTGATTGGTTTCCCAATCTGTTTTTCTACTTCAGCCTTATATACCTTAAAGGCATCTAGTGCCTCACTTTTATTATAAAGCAGGTAGATATACGTGTATCGCGAAAAATCATCAATAAAGGTAATAAAGTACTTTTGACCGTGCGCGGTTAGGTCTGGGCAACATATGTCAGTGTGTATAATTTCGAGCAATTCAGAACTTCTTTTAGCTCCCTTATGTGACTTACTGGTCTGCTTTCCCCTTATGCAGTCCACACAGGTACCAAGATCCGAATGGTCTAAAGATGGAAGAATTCCTTCTTTAGTTAACCTCTTGATTCTGTCAGTAGAGATATGTCCTAATCTCTTATGCCACAAGCTAATAGAGTTCTCATTCATCATATTTCTCTTAACACCATGCATAGCAGAAAAAACATTTGAATATCCAGAAACAATTTTAAATAAACCATCAATCATAACAACCTCAGCAATTGGAGTAGAGTTGAAACTTAAATATTTCAAATCCTTTTCTAACAAAATACCATAATTAAATGGAATAAGTTTAGATAATGAAATCAAATTCCTCTTGTAAGAGGGTACATAAAATGTTTCTGGTAAGTCCAAAACAAAGTTATTTGAAAAAACAATTCGAAAAGTTCCAACTGCTTTCACCGGATCTCCTTTCCCACTTCTTGATAAGACTTTAGCCTCATTGGGACGAGGAGGCCTGGTTGTTAGAAAGCCCTGCATGGTAGTAGAAATATGTATTTGAGCACCGGTATCAACCCACCATGTATCCTTTTGGATACTAACATTATGTGCTTCAAAAGTAACAAAAGACATTGGCATACCTTTACGCTCAAACCAAGTCTTTCTTTTATGGCAATCTTTCTTCATATGCCTTTTCTTCTTACAGAAGAAACATCTGACATCCTTCTTTGTGTCAGCCTTAGCAGGAGGAATCTTATTCTTTTTCTTTTTATCATCCCTCTTTTCCTGGTTCTTGCTGCCACCCTTATTGGAGCTTTCCACCATATGATCTTCCTTAGGTGCACTATTTCCCTTTAATAACTGTCTAGTCTCCTCTTGCACACACATGGATATGAGCTCATCAATTGTCCATATATCCTTATGTGTGTTGTAGGAGATTGTGAAAGTTTCATACTGTTTTGGAAGGGATTTCAGAATCAATTGCACCAAGAATTGCTCAGTTGGCTCCATATCGAAGGATTTCAGACGAGAGGATAAATCTCTCATCTTCATGATATGTTCCCGCACCCCGCCAAGACCTTGGAGCTCCATAGAGCACAACTCCAACATGATGGAACCACCCATCTGCTTATCAGTTGGCTTATATTGTTTCTCAATAGCTTCCAAGTATTCCTTGGCGGTCTCGCACTTCGGAATTGCTTCCTGAAGGCATTTTTGGATCCTAGTCCTTATGAGTAGCATAGCACGACGATTAATCTTTTCCCAATAGCTATGATACTCCTTAGTTTCCTCATCTGCTAAATCAGCAGACATAGGGGGCCTTGGAGTCTCAAGGACAAAATCCATCTCCATGCACCCCAATTGCAAAAGGACATCATCCCTCCATTCAGAAAAGTTGTTGTTATCCAAAAACACATTCTTACCAGCTTGAGCCAATATGCTAGTGGGAAACATGTTAGTGGGTAACTGAGATGAAATATTAGTTGCGTTATTCAGAGAATCAAAACAGAAATTAGATATATAATTTGAGGCAATCACAATTCACTGTGCCATGCATGCTTTAGAAAACCAATAAAAAAGCATACAAATATAAATACGTATCACTAAAATCTACCTGTGGGCAAAGAAATTAGCATAGCATGTATTTATCTCAAAATGGTGGAACTAAAACACATTTATATCTCCTAATACCTGTGGGAAACTTAGGAAATAATAAGGTCATTTTATCCCAACCTAATTAAATATACTCTTATAATTATCTACCTGTGGGCAAAGATCAATTATAATTGCATATTTAATTACAATTGATATTTTCTAACCATATGTGATGTATGCAACTTAAGAAAAGGATGATGTGGCTACTCCTTTAAGGCAAAAGCATATCACAAAATATCATAATGTGCAATCATTAAATTCAATTATATGCACAGATTTTATTGGGAATTATTAAATTAATTTGACCTTTATTTAATTTAATAAAACTCCCACTAATTATAGCATCCACAAAATATTTTTTAATAATTAATCTATAGCATATTTCACTTAATAATTCCAACATGTGAAATAGCCAAGATTAATTTTTCCTAAATTTAAACAATTAAAATGATGCTAAAACAACTACACATGCTAAAAATATGACTATACAATTAAAAAAATTATAAAGGTCAATATATTTAGCCATATATAATTTCTGGAATTTAAAACATAAATGCTTAACAATTTAAAATATTAGCAAAGCCTAAAATACAATTCCAGAAATAAAAATAGGACCCAAAAGGTGAATTTTTCGCAGCCCAAATATGCAATAAAAGGTTCTGGACAAAAATAAAATAGGCCCAAACAATTACAAGCCCAGAACACGTTAAGGGTTTTTTTTTATGAGCCCAGAAACGTAAAGCCCAACATAAAAATGGCCGAAAAAATAAAATAAAGGAAAAACGGCCCGGCCCAGTAAACTTAA
The DNA here is from genome assembly GCA_037074515.1 of Mimosa bimucronata. Lineage (NCBI taxonomy): Eukaryota > Viridiplantae > Streptophyta > Magnoliopsida > Fabales > Fabaceae > Mimosa > Mimosa bimucronata. The sequence continues at coordinate 40,439,048 of CM073439.1, forward strand.
TTTTTTTTAATAGAAAAGCCCAAAATCCAGGCCCAGCTCCCTTATCAGTGAAACGCAGCGTTTCACTTATGGTGAAACGGCGCCGTTTCACCCGCAAATGGAGAGGTGCCCTTCATCAGTCAAAACGACGCCGTTTTGACTGTCTCCTTCCACACCCGGACTAGAAAACCCCACCCGACCCGAATGACACGCGCGACCCCGTTCCCTGGAGCTTCGAGCTGCCGTTCGAGTTCAGAATTCCAGCCATCGTTTCCGGTAGCCTGGAGCTCGATTCCGGCGTCCTTAATGCTGGAAAAAGTGTGGATTCTCTGCACAACTTAATGGAGATTTTATCTCCTTGATCCTTTAATGGTTTCAAAGTTCATAAATTCGAAAACCAAATGGGTATTCAGGCGGAAATCTGATTCTTTTGCTTTATGATTTTTCAAAAATCCTAAGCACCCATTTAACGCAAATTGTTCAACGAAAATAGTTTATGGAACTGAAACAAACTTTGGAACAAAATGGCTCGATTTTCTCAAAATTTTTTGGCTTCAACACAGATCCAAAACAATACCAGACGAGAAAAATTAAACTGATCATTCTCATGCACAAGCATATTCACAAACGAAATTATTACACTAAAATTAATTTCATATGATCAACAACAAAAAGCAAGGTAGAGAAAATTAACGGCTCTAATGCCACATGTGAGATTATGATAAGCTTAGATGTAATATATAACAACCCTATATGCTATCTTTAATCAGAACAAGAAATACAGCGGAAGTCGATATACCTCTTGCCATTGCTATTGTTTGATCAGAGAAGAATCTACATTGATCTGCAAAACAGAATACCGTCAGAAATAACCTAAAGGCTCTTCTAACTGGAGTCCGACACAGTAATGGTATCTGTTGTGATAGCCTTAACCAGTTAGGGAACCCGGAATTCAGAGAGAAGAAACGCTCTCTTGATGTGGTTATCTGCGGTATCAAAAATATGATAGGTGTTGGTATGTTTTCCCCATCAGAAAACCCCCTTTATATAGATAACCTAAATATGAAACCCTAACATTGACTATTGGGCCTAATGTTGACTACGGGCCACCTAAAGATATTATTAATTATTAAATCCTAAATATATCTAATGTGATAATATAATAATACTAATAATATTAATAATATTCTAACAAATAAATGGTTGTGCTTTTGCTCTAAACTTTTTGGTGTTTGTGGTTTTGTTGGCTGGCATTTTTGCTAATAAAATTGATTTTCTGACAGGTTGTGTTTCAGATCCCGTAGGTCTTTTTACTGTATTCTTAGATGTGGTTTTAGGATGGCATATCTTCTCATGCTGCATAAAAACTCGAATTCATGTTTGGCATTAAAAAAATCAAATACCTTATCAACATGAGGATAGAGCAATATTCATACATTGAAGATTAATACTTAATACGCTTCATTTTCAGCTTGTGATATTTTGTTAGTCAAATTGCAAATGTTTTGTTTGCTCCAATTAGTAAGGATGGAAAGGTTCTACAAAGTATTTTGTGACAAATTAGTGAGGGACTAGTGACAGATTTTAGCGATGAAAATTTTTCGTCCCTAATCCTTTTGTGATGGAAGGAAGTAGTGACGGATTAGCGATAGTAGTGATGAAATGAAATTCCATCTCCAATACGTGGCAAATTAAGTGACGGAAAAATTGCTTCCAACAACTATACTAGCAATAGTTCCACAAGAATGTTTCACTTAAAATAGTTCAACGATTTAAAAGTGCAATACAAAATCCTTATCATCACCTAATGTGCAAATGGCTTCAAGATAACAGACATGAATGTTGGTTTCTTTTATGTTAGGTTGTTTCCTTTATTATGCTTTGTCATTCTTCTTCCATTTCTCCCATTATCCCTCTACTTCTCCCTCTTTTTTTTTTCTTTTTTTGTGGGTAAAATAGTTGTTCTTCCTTCTACTCCCCCCCCCCCCTTCTTCCTTGTCATCTTCAACATGTTCACATGATTTAAAAAGTACAATTTACAAGAAAAGTTGAGTAATAATCAGTTTTAATTTCTAATATAAACAACTTGATGGTTTTTCTACGTAGTGTCTTCATAAAATATAGTTTCTCATTCTGCTATAGCCAAGAATTTTCTAGTTTAGTCATGCAATACTTCCTCTTCACTAATATAAAAAAGTCAATATTTGACAGTTATGTTTTCACCATACTTAATGGTTTCAAATAGTCATATATAAAGACAGTACATATTCTTTGAGCAAATATTTGATGGCCCGTCAAATACTGGATAGTATTTACCGATTCTAACATTAAAACCGTCATGTATTAAGCTAACCCCTTTTTATTACCGTCAAATACAATTAACATACTTCACAGCTGTTCATAATAATCATGAAGTATTTGTAACACAATTGACAAATATACATGACTATTATTATTATATGTGTCGATGCATAATTTTTTAAAAAACTAGGGGCTTCATATACACACAATTATAGACCAAATTAAGACAACTCAGCATGCCAATATATGGCAAAAATCAGAAAACACACACACACACACTTACACTTTTGTAAGTCACATTCTATAAATTTTTTTGCCAACCCCATTAATTAATCATTAGCCAAGAATTCATTAACCTTCAACAAATGTAATTCAATAATCTTCTTGCTCGAGTCTGTGTATGACACGCTGCCGCGCGAGCGTAACTAGGGATTTTGATGTTTTCATAACAAGGAATCTTGCTGTTGCTGTCTTAGATGCTCACTTGCACTAAAGGAATTAATATTAACAAAGCAACATAATCACATGATAAAGTGGATCTCACTTTTATCATATAAATCTTCGGAAAATAATCTTTAGTCCTATGGTTTTGACTAGCTGCAGTGAGTCAGTTTAGGAACTAATTTACAACCAAATCAAAACCACATAAACTGAGTTGCAATAAGTTAAAAGTGTAGGAAGTCAGTTACGGTGAAATAAAACCATATGGACCAAAAAAATTAATTTCTCCCTTCACAATCATATTTGTGCATCATTTTCTGCACATTTATCAATCACTTACTTTTTTGTTACTCCAGTTTGAAAGTTTAACTGGACAAAAAAATGTTCATGTATGTACATTATGAGAAGAATTTATTATTCATAAACAATGACCTGCTAATATATTAGATTGATACCAAATGTCTCACTCCACTGCAATAACTGCTAATGAATCTACTGATTGATAGCTAAATACCAGAATAGAGAAAGGCACATACTCTAGGCTTTTGTTGAAGTTGACATGAAGCTCAAAAAGGTATATTAGAAGTCCAAAGTTCCACATTGTTTGCTGGCAATACTATTTCCTTTATCACTCTCATTTCTATCCTCAGAACCATTAACGCTGACCCGACCCTTTCCAATTCCAAACTTCGGCAAACCCCGATTAAGTCCCTCAAGAAGAACACAAGCTTTGCACCATTTCTACATATGTAACAGATGAAGAAGTGATCAGTTTCTGAAGCTTTAACATATAAAACTTCTATAGCAAAATATCAACGTGAAGTCAACTACATAAAGGAAAAGCTTGATGCCAACAAGACATATGGAAGAGTCCATGAAAAGTCAAATTGATCAACAAAATAACAAAAATATATTTAAATTATTATAACAAACTGAGGAGGCATGTGTCAAAATACGAGGCAAGACTATCCAAGATGCCGTTACAATTGTAAAAAATTTTAATTCATACAGTTTTAATTGATACCCCTCCGTCCATCATGTCCACTGATTAATAGAACTTTTAGACACTGTCAGGGAAGAAAATGAAACTTGAATTTCCCTCTGTAACTAAAGAAATAAAGAACAACAACAACAACAACAAAGCCTTATCCCACTAAGTGGGGTCGGCTACATGGATCGCACGACGCCATTGTGCTCTATCGGTAACCAAATCTTTAGATATATTATTTATTAAAAGATCGCGCTCTACAACTTCATTAAGTGTAAGCCTCGGTCTCCCTCTTCCTCTCTTAATCGGACTCCAGACTATTTGATCTACCCTCCTCACTGGCGCATCTAATGGCCTCCTTTGTACATGTCCAAACCACCTCAAACGATTTTCTACCATTTTCTCACTGATAGGTGCCACTCCAACTCGTTCGCGTATATGATCATTCCGAATCTTATCCTTTCTTGTGTGACCACACATCCATCTCAACATCCTCATTTCAGCTACCCCCATCTTATGTTCATGCTGACCCTTCAAAGCCCAACATTCACTACCATATAATACTGCTAGTCTTATAGCAGTGCGATAAAACTTCCCTTTTACCTTATGGGGTACTTTTCTATCGCAGAGAACTCCAGTAGCTTTCCTCCATTTACACCACCCAGCTTGAATTCTATGATTGACATCGTCATCAATCTCACCATCTTGTCTTATAATTGATCCAAGATCTTTGAAGTGCAAGCACCTCCCAAAAGTCTACCAAAGTTAATCCCAACCCCACAATCTCTATTTTCCAATGTTATTTCGATTTCCTGACAAACTTATTCTACAATCCTCTAACAGATTCCATGTCTTCCCCCACGTGGTACCAATTATTCTACGAGTCCTTACCAGCCACTTCATGCTTTTGCCTTTCCAATTATGAGGATTTATCAGAAACCAAAACTTAGGCAAAGATTCACCATTTCCATATATTACAGAAAATGAACAGAAGGCTTGCATTCATTCAATGGGTGTATACAAAAAATCTACCTGACTAGATATGTAACCACACCGTTCACATGTCCCCTGTTCTGGCATTTTTGTAGTGGTAGAAATCCTGAAATTCTCCCCTGATTTGATTATGTCAAGAATAGCTCTAGGTCTGCATTTCAAGATATGGCTATGAATACATAAATGGAAAATTTCTGACGAGCATTGTCCAAGATAACAGAAAATAGGTATAGTGTAGTATCATAATATTAAATCTTACAAACCCACCTAATCCTTTCCAAATCCTTGATGAACTCACGAGCAAAACCACGATATGCATTTGGAGAATAGATGCCTGCCATTTTGAGGAGAATGATATGTTAGACAGCTGAATAAAAGAAATATGCATTACAGTTGTTTATTGTGGAAAGAGAAACATTACATTCCGTGGAAAAGTAGTCCAGCCTCTTGAAATATGCATACGTGGTCAAGTGGTCAAGGATTTACAAATACCAAGATCAAACTGATTACAGAAAATGCAATAGGAAAAAAAGCATATGAAAAAATCATTGAAAACTTTCAGCAGCAAGGATATATTACAATCTCCTTTTCATAAGTATATTTAAAAGGTTTGCATCTAGGAATGGGCCCATCTTCACCAGTGGTTATTGACGTGCATCTACTCAACCTATGCAAGACCAAAATGAGTAACATCAATTTCTTACCCAAAACTGGAAAACTCTATTTTGTACCAAAAACAAACAAGTAAAGGAGACCTGAGTTTTAGTATATAACCTTGCAATGTCTCCTCTTAATATGTTCAAGAGAACTGTCTCTGCAATATCATCAGCATTGTGGCCTGTAACAAGCTTATCAACTTTCAAATACGCAGCTCCTCGATCAAGGGCCTGTTAAGAAGAAATCATAAATGCTACGAATAATCTGTTGTGTAATAATAGTACCGTAAATGATAGAATGAGGAGAAACAAAAGTTGGTGCCCTTAGGATTATTGCCTGAAAATACATGTAAATACTACTTTTATTTTCAGATTATATTGTGAATAATGGGTGTGTTTGGATTGCCGTTGGAGAAGTGACTTTTTTTAGAAGTGACTTTTGGATAAAAGTCATTTGTGTGAAGTGATTTATGTTTGGATTTGTGATGATAGAAGTGACTTTTTTTCAATATGACTTTTAGAAACATGTTTGGATGATAATATTGAAAAGCACGTTTAGATGAAAAATTACTAAAACGGGCATTATTTTCATTAAATAATACATATATAATATGCATATATTCTTATTAAAGGCTTAATTTCTCCCTTATTTTCAGGAAAATAATTTTAAAAAATAATATTTTTCGCTCAATGGAGTATATTGTGGGAGAAATTAGTTAGAAATTGTTATGGTAAATTTTTGGAGATAAAAAGAAAATTTTAGATTAAAAGAAATTATCTTATTTGATAATTTTAGGGGTCTAACATTCTAATTTTCCTACCCACTTTATTAAATAATACATAACAAAAGGTGTGGGACCCACCAGAAGTCAGAAGCCAGAAGTAACTTTTTTTTGCTTCTGACTTTTCACGTTGCAGAAGTCATTTTGGACCAAAAGTCATTCTGAAAATAAGGCAAACCAAACATGTTTTTTTTTTTTAAATTTGACTTCTCCTTTTTAAACGTGCTTCTGGGCTGCAAATGAGGCTTCCAAACATGCTTAATATCGTTGCATCACTTGGTCTCTATTCCTCTGTTTCTCTTCTTCTCTGTTCTTCTCTCTCAACTCCCTCTTCCTTTTTTCTCTCCTGTCCGAGTTGCAAGCCTACATATTACCCAACAACTTTGGCAAAGCCAAAACAGAGATAGGTGATCCCACCAACATATCCCTTCCACTATTCCAAAAGGAATCAAAACTTCATAATAGACAAGCACGTGCATTTACAGGTGACTATAGTGGCAAAGGTCGTATATTACAGATAACCAAACTATTTATGCAAAATGTAAAATTTAAGCAATAGTACTTCAATAAACAAGTACTTCTTAATATCATTGAAATTGGAATAATCGATGACTAAACAGAGAGAACTAATCCTAATTGGAATAGACTTTAAACATATAGAGCTCCTAAAGCACATTCAAAAGCAAGATTATAGTACAGAACTGTTCATTGAAATTGGAATAGACTTTATCTTATGCCTCCCCCTTTTTCTTCCTTTGGTTCTATCACATAGTAATGTATATTTGGTAAGTTCTCCACCAGTTTCTATTTGTAACTGAAGATTGTTGCTATATGGAGATAAATGATCAAGTCGAAATATATCAGTGCTTAATAATGGTTGCTAATAGCTCACATAATATTGAAGGAGTTCACAGAAATACCTGGCGACGGAAGACTCCACAAAAGGTGCAATTGTTCTTTAAACCAATGACTTTCACTATTTCATCCATTGTCCATCCATACAAGTCCTTGTAAGATACGATTTTTAAGGGCAATCCATACTGTAAAGGGGGAAAAGGTAGTATAGACACAGATAAGTGAAAGTTAAATAAAGAAACCAATGTTAAGAGAAATATATTGACATAAGTTAAAAACACCTGTATTTTAATCTAAGGACCTAAATACATGCTTATGCATGTGTGTAGTTTAATTGACTACAAAATACATATCGCTTTATGAAGCATGAGACACAAACTAATGGATAACATCATAATATATGATATGGCAATGTAGCGTAACTCATCTAACAAAAAATAGCATAAACTAGAATGAAAAATTTAATACAAACTGCCAAAAGTAAAAAAATCTTTTACCTGAATTTCATTTCTTTTAACAGTTTCAAGGGAGTCATCTCGGTACCCAGTAATGCCCTCATCAACTGACAGGAGGAAAAGATCAAGGCCATAATTGTGTTTCTTATTTAGTTTCGATAATACATAAGCCAGGACAGTTGAATCTGTCAAAAAAATAAAACAGTAAATATTATAATAAGCAATAAGTGAATATGAGACATCCAATCACAAGTAATCAACTAATCTTAAATCCATGTTATTCATTTGATTCCTTCATTCTTCTGAACGCACTACAAAAACAGCATACATATAGATCGCCCACATAAAGATTGGAGAAATTAAATAATAATATTAATATGTTATAATTATTTTCCAAAGTGAATGGAAGCTACAGACACCAAGGCAATGTTTGGCATGCAGAAAATGTTATCAAGGTACCAAACATTGCACAAGTGAATTTCTTTATCTAAAATAAACGATCTATGATAAAGATAAGGTTTTTCTAGTCTTACTTTGAGAAGCAAAAGACAAAATAACATCAAGTGACAATGAAAATAGGGGTTAAAAATTTTTAGCAAGGTAACTTCAATTTTGTAAGTCTTACATATGAAACCTGTCAAAAAAATCAGTTCAGAGTAGACATTTACCCTTTCCACCAGAAGCACCAAGAGCTACACGTTCACCTGGTTTGAATAACTGATTAGACACAATGACTTGATGAATCTCCTCCTCAAAAACATCATAAAAGCACTCCCTGCAAATCTTTAAGGTTCACAAAATCAGAACAAGTGTGTCAGTCGTCTAATACCAGAAGACAAGATGCCCCAAACAATCCACAGAATAAAATTGAAGAGATCTAACATAGAAAGTCTACCACATGAAGTGAAACAACAGAATGGGTTAAACAACACAATACAAACCTTTCGTGGAATAAATTATAGAGTATAAAACAATAAAAAGTAGGAAAAATAACAAATTTATACAATCACGAAAACAATTACAATGAGAGCACACAATTGTGCAATTACAAAACAGAAACAAGCTAGAAATCTCTCAAATTTTCCGCTAAAACCCAACAAAGATAGCTCCAACACAAGGTTTATGGGATTAATTAGGCACTGTCCCAATTAACAAAAAAAAAAAAGTAGTAATGAACCCACAAACGTTGGAAACAACGGCAATCAAACTTTCCACCGAAACACCAAAACAAAAGAAAAAAAAAATGATTACAAAACAGGTTTATGGGGGTAAATTCGAAACCTGTTCGAGAGTTTTGGGTCTTTTGAGTGCAGCTCTTCTTTCATTACATAAACAACACAAACGAACACCGCTTCTTTTCTTCGGCTTCGAACTATCGTCCATTCTGTACTTCAAGTTTCCCTTCTTCCTATTCTTCCTATTATTGGCGTCCGACGGCGAAAGTGATTAGAGGATCCTCTTCCTCGTCACTATTGCATAACAGGGCTATGTTATTATTTTATTTTTAAAATTTTGGCCACCTATTTTATAGAAGGCCCCAAAATATTATTTTGCTTAAAATCAGCTTTAATTTTAAGGTTATTTTCTTATTCGAATTATGTTCATACTTCATAGTAGGAGGTATGATTCAATTTTTTTTTCTTATTTTACATTGAGAAGAGATTGAGGGACAAATTAATCATATTTTATGTATTAACCATTTTCTCCTCTTTAAAAGGAAAGAAAAAAGGAGATGATAATTTTGTTGTAAGAAATAATTTGCTTTTATCTGAAGCATTTTATGATTTTTTTTTATTTATTGATTTCGTGACAAATTCATTAGATGTACATAATAAAAATGTAAAACAATACCAATATTTATATGATAAAAACCCAAAAATAATATTAAAAACTGTCATGAATTTTTATTCTGCCTTAGAAAATGAAACGATTGATTTTGTATTAAGATTATATTTATTTTTAGGGTTAATGCAACTTTTGGTCCTTAAACTTTCAATCAATTTTGGCTTTAGTCCCTTAACTTTAAAATATGTGGTTTTGGTCCTTAAACTTTAAGTCAATTTGGGTCTTGGTCCTTGAACTTTAAAGTCAGTGGTTTTTGTCCTTGAACTTTTGGTTAATTTTGGTCTCAGTCCTTAAACTTTCAGTGAATTTTGGTTTTAATCCTTGAACTTTAAAAAAAAACTTGAAAAATCAAGAACCAATGGTTATAAATGGCACAAAGTTGAGGGACCAAAATCAAAAGTCCAAAGTTCAGGGATCAATACTAAAATTAACTAAAAATTCAAGGACCAAAACCATCGATTTTAAAGTTTAGAGACCAAAACCAAAATTAACTGAAAGTTCAGGACCAAAAGTTGTATTAGTCCTTATTTTTACGACTGATTCTTCGCAGGCATACATATTGATTTCAAAAATCTGTATATTTCAGAAAATAATATAATCTCCATATTTCATTATTTAACAGAAAAGTTATAAATTCTATGCTGTAAGCATCTGTCCGTTAAAGGGGAAAAAAATCATATAGTTTGCATGATTCATTGGATCACATTTGTTTACTTTACAAATGATTCTCTCTTTTTCATAGCTCCTTACATAACCCATTCCTTACTCTTTTTTGTCTCTATAAAACCAATGTTTTTACATATGAAAACAATGCTTGAAGATGCTATGGTTTTGATATTCATAATAATCCAGAGAAATATACAAATAAGAGCAAATATTTTGCATATTTTGCAGGAAAGAAATATCAATGTATACTAGGATAGAGTTTAGAATACTTTAGCATTAAGTACCGATAGAGTTTAGAATGCTATGGTTTCAATATTTGTTGGGTAACATTCTGCTCTCTGAAAGTTTTTTTTTTTTGAACCAATGTCACATTATATGTATAAAAAATGTAGCAATATCACTATGAACTAACAGGACTGTTAACGGACTCTACATCATTGTCCACATCAGGATAAATCTAAACCATTTTTATCTAAAAGTTTTTCTTGAAGAGCGATTTTGCCCCTGAAAGTCTTTTAAACTTTTATGACAACACTGCACCCAAAAAACTTCCGTTACATATGTAACACAAATGAACACCACTTCTTTTGGGCTTCAAAACTGTTTTATCCATTCTATAAAATTATGGACTTTGAGGTTACCTCCTTCCTCCGTTAGATGACATTATTGGCATTGGATTTCGGTAGCATGAATCTACCACTCTATTCCTTATTATAAGTTTAACTACCACAAATTTTTGGTTCCTAAATATAAATCTAGTATCAGTTAATGTTACCTTGACTATTTTACCCCTATGATGGAAATATGAAAGATGAGAGAGAAGGGTTATAATACATAAAATATTATTTTAACACATTATTAAATAAAGTAAAGTTGAAAAAATATTATATACTTAATACTATAATTTCTACTCCTTGGTATGTGAGAAGTAATTAGGGTGAAAAACAATTTCGGCCCACAAGTTTTTTAAACTTTCATGGCAACATTGTAACAGAAAAAACAACTTTCGTTTATACATGCAACATAAACAGACACCACCTTTTTTGGGCTTCAAAACTTTTTGGTCCATTTTGTAAAACTGTGGACTTTGAGGTTACTTTCTTCCTTCGTTCAATGACATATTATTGGCATTAGATTTCGGCGGCAGGAATCTATGAAGGAAGCTGCTTCACATTTCCGCTATTTTTAATTTTGTATGTTTTTCATCATCTTTTATTTATTTATTTTTATTTATTCACCGATATCTAGAGGAAATTAGCAGCCAGCTAATTTGATTTTCTGGAACATATGCTCCTCAAAATATTATTTTGTTTAAAATCAGCTTTAATTATAAAGTGAATTCTTATTCGAATTATGTTGATAGAAGGGGTATGATTCAATTTTTTTTTTTTTAGATTGAGTGCCAAATTATCATATTTTATGCATTAACCATTTTCTCCTTTTTAAAAGGAAAATAGGACATTTTAATTTTGTTCTTTATTGTGAGAAATAATTTGCTTTTATCTGGAGCATTTTATGATTTTTCATTTATTAATTTCATTAAAAATCATTAAATGAACATAACAAAATTGTAAAATTATATCAATATTTATATGATAAAAACCCAAAAATAATATTAAAAACTGTCATGAATTTTCATTCTGCCTTAGAAAATGAAACAATTGAACTTGTCTTGAGATGATATTTATTTTAAGCACTGATTCTTCACAGGCATACATCTTGATTTCTACAATAAAAAAAGTCTCTACAATTGGGAAAAAGACAGAAAAATACCCTCCAATATATAAAAGGACAAATCAGTCCCCAAAGATTTTCAAATCCCATGTCAATCCCTGGGGAGCAATTTGGGATTTCAATATGTTGGTGAAAGACAAATATGCCCCTCCTCACCCATAATCCCCAGATGCTACTCAAAGTGCCCTCCACCTCCATCCCTTGGCAGAAACCCCATCGAACCATTGCACTCTTCGCTCCTCACAAACCTGAGATTGGTGAAATCGAAATCTCTCTCTAATTCCTTTCGATGAAATCGTCGGCCGCTCTGATCGGATTCCCTTTTTGCTTCAGCTAGGAAAATCGAACGATTTTCTCTGCCATCGTTGTTCGTAGGTGCTAGCTTATGAAGGGTCTGTGAATTTTGCTCTGTTTTCGGTTGAAGGTGGGATTTGATTTGTTCAATGATTAGAGTTGATTCTTTTCAACTACATGTGCGTTTATGTTTAATATGTCATGATTTTCCAATTTGGGATTTTCTTGTTCAAGTCATTGTTCATGGACCGAAACCCTTGATTTCTGTCTCTAATAGAAAGAAATTAGGGTCTAGAAAGGTTTATGAATATATTAGAGTTGATTTAAGCTACTAATGTTTTCTTTTGCAGTGATCATATCTGTATGCTCATCATCCTCTCTGCCTATCAGTATTGCAAATCATAAGAAACATTTACAATAATATGAATTAACTCAGTTTTTGGGAAATAACCGCTTGAATTTTTATCGTTTTCTATATCCATATATACAATGAGTAAGGTTTACCATTACAAGATATACAATGATACCATCATGGACCCATTTCAGTGGCACTTTGCTTACCACTGTGTCTATAAACTCAATAGTACTGTCATGAGAGAAGCTACACAATATTTTATTGGGAAGCATGACTTCTCTGCCTTTGCCAATGTATCCCACAATGATCAGGTTCCAGATCCAGTTAAGCAAATATTCAGATTTGATCTGATAGAAATTGTAATAATCTATCTCAAGTACAAGGTTTCTGCACTTTTAGCTATAATTTCAGTTTTGAAATGGTAGTTAAATCCCAATAATCACCATGGAGAAAGACAGCTAAGTCCCGAAATATTAATCTAATGACAGCTAGATCTCAGATTAAATCTTCTATGAAATTATTTGCAAATATTAATTCAGACAGCTGCAAATGAGAATCTCAATTACAAGCTGAAAGTTACATTTGAAAGTTAAATACCTTATTTACTACTGCTAGAGAGGAAGTGAAGCATCTTAAGAATTTTGATTATGTAGTTGTGAATGCTAAAGAGAAACTTGAAAAATGCAGTAACCTTAGTGAGTACCATCATTGATGCTAAGAAAGCTAAGGTCTGGGCAAAGGAGTGTTGTAGTATAGGTCATTGAAATTTTGCTGTTTGGTAGAGGCTTCTTTAAAGGCACACCACAGATTATTAACTGCTTTTTCATATGCTTTCTGAGTTGTTGTCATTGCAATATCATCGGGAGCTTATTTGTACACCTTTTGATGAGTTAATATAGTTTCAAATTTTGTGGGCACAAGCAAGTTGGAGAATAAAAGGCTTTGTGCAAAGATTGTCTAGTACTTTGACACACACATAGCCAAAATCAATTGGCAAATCTAGCGCTCATGATATGTATTTGACAGAGTGGTATATGGTCTTTGATTTATATAGAAGGATTGTTCTCACAAACTAACTATTGATGCTGCAAGTGGAAGCATTTAGTTAATATGACTTCTTCCATTCTTGGACTATTTTTTTTTGAGCTGATGTAGGTATATACACGTATGCTTTGTACTGAATGAAAATGGTCAAAATTAGTTTCTTTTGTTACACGTTGACATGAGGATCTAATTTTTTCAAATCTCACCCACACACCACCACACCTTGAGGGATTTTCCAATCTCTTGAACGTGAAATGCACGAGTCTTCCTCGTGACTTGCTTGCGAGTATCCTTCAGGCATACGATCCACCAATTTATGTTTCTGTTTAAATAAGTTGGGTATTACATTAACTTGGGTTTGTCATGCATTTAGGAGGATGTAGCAAATTTTAGGCTAGATGTCATGTTAAGGCTGGTTACTCATCAGCGGAATCAAGTGAAGGATAAAGCATTGGCTCTTCTTCAATAGCCAACCAATTCAAAGCGATCTAAAGGACAGAGAAATTGACAAGTTGCTCTATGACTTGTGTTAATGTAAAGTGAACAGGGAAATTAATAAGTTGCAATTGTTGAATATGTATGTTTGATGTAGTATTGGACAAAGTTTGCCTTTGGTATGTTGTATGGAAAATTGAATATGTATGTTTCATGTAGTATGGGACAAAGTTCCCTTTTCTCTATTTTACTTGGAGGCATATTCACAGGTCTATTTGCATATATTTATTACAAAACAAACAAGTTTAACCATTTCTCTTGTCAGCATTAACAACAACTTAGACATTTCTTGCAATGTGAGCATTTTTTGCCTGAGCCATTAACAACTTCATCTTAACCATTAACAACTTCTTCTTCGTAATTAACAACTCGATCGTAGGAATTAACAACTTAGACCTTTATCTGCACTCGATGTTACTCTAGGACTTGTATTTGTAGTTATTGTGAAATTAACATATTTTGAGATAATTTGACAAGTTGTAAGCGTCCCACTTTTTGTATGTTTCATGAAGTATGGGACACATTTCCCTTTTAGTATGTTGTATGAATGGTTGAACAAACTTCTCTTTTGTTGAATTGAACAATTTGTATTGAATTGAGTATGAGACAAAGTTCTCTTTTTTGTATGTTTCATTTGGTTAATTTTGGCGGTATATTCACAGATCTTTTTGAATATATTTATTAAAAAACAAACAACTTTTAACAATTTTTTCATAAGTATTAACAACTTTATCATAGGAATTAACAAGATCTAAATAGCGATTAACAACTTAAACTTTGTTGCTGCAATGTGAATATCTTTGCTCCAATCATTAACAACTTCTTCGTAAGCATTAACAACTTTATCATAGGAATTAACAATGTTTGAATAGCAATTAACAATTTACAACTTTGTTGCTGGCAACGTGAATGAGATGCTTGCTCCAAGCGTTAACAACTTCTTCGTAAGCATTAACAACTTTATCATAAGAATTAACAATGTTTGAATAGCAATTAACAATTTACAACTTTGTTGCTGGCAAAGTGAATGTGATGCTTGCTCCAAGCGTTAACAACTTCTTCGTAAGCATTAACAACTTTATCATCGGAATTAACAATTTACAACTTTGTTGCTGGCAATGTGAATGGGATGTTTGCTCCAAGCGTTAACAACTTCATCTTAGAAATTAACAAGGTCTGAATTGTGATAAACAACTTACATTGTGATTTGTTACTTATAATTTATAAGGTTTGAATAGCGATTAACAACTTACAAGCGTTAACAATTTCTTCTTTCACATTAACAACTCTATCGTAGTAATTTACAAGGTTGGAGTAGCAATTAACAACTTTCATATTTGCTTTTCGTAATGTGATTATGAGATGGAAACACATTTTACTGTCAGCGTTAACAACTTCTTCATAGATATTAACAACTTTATCTTAGATATTAACAAGGCTGGAGCGCGATTAACAACTTATTCATAGACATAAAATGTACATAACATAAAATGTATCTTTAATTTGGACCACTCTTAACTTCACAAATTAATGGCCACAACTATACTAAATACTAAATATATATGATGTTTGCATATTTAACTTCAACTCCCACCTCCTCATACATCTTATCTCTTCTAATACATTTTCCATAAAGTAATAATGAAGATAACCCATGTAAATAACATCACTGCCTTCAACGTTTTAAACTTCATCTCCCACTTCTTTGCTTCAGCATCATTCATCTCGTGTCTGCGCTTCAGGATTTTCAGTTCACCATAAATTGCATTAATCTCTTCACTGAACCTATGGCTATGATCTCCTCTTCTCAGCATGGCATTTTCGTCATATAATCGATCAATATCATCCAAAAGCTCTTTAATAACGTTGTTAGCTCTCTCCCCAAATTCTCCATCATGCCAAGAGAAATAGCCACACCAATTTTCCTGTCAAATGAATATGTCACAGGCATTCAATTTTTTTTTACAAACATAGTCACATCCAACACAAATCATTTCACAAATTGTATATTTTACCTGGTTATAGTACGGGCAGCCATAGAACCTTCGACCTGGATTGCCGTCGGTCCACGCCGTCCACCGTGGCGCCACCAATCTATGGTGACAATGCCTCACCGGACCTTCATAATCATCCTCCCTGCTTGGTTGTTGCAGAAACGCAACCCTTCTTCTACCTCTTGCCGATGTTGAAGATGACGATGAAGCCATTCACCCTTCTAGAGGCAATGCAGCCATAATTGCATCTAAATTTAGCCTCATTTCCACTGTATTACTGATATCTTCGTTTTATTATCTTAGGAAATCAAACAATTGACCTTATTCACATGCCCCATAATTGCATCTAAATTTAGCCTCCTTTCGTCGCCCTAGCTACATTCATAAACTACTTTAGCCCATGCCCTATTATTTATTATATATGAGCTAGCATATGTATCATATGTATAAAATTTAGAATAAACTAGAAATGACCGTAAGTCAGCCAACTCTTGTTCTTTAAAATTTAGAATAAACTAGAAATAGGTCACATCACTAATCAATCAAGTTTGTTATCCAAGATAATTCAAAAAGAGAAGACAATCACTTTTTTTCCTAAGAGTGAAACTTATGGTATTTTATGTGTTTAAGTTTTAAAACTGATGTAATTCTGCCTCTCAGTTGTACTTTGAAAAGATTAAATGCAAATCATTGATGCTTTTTGATACAAGACTTTTCAGTCTCCTTGCAATAATTGGAATGAGATATCCATATGATGTATTGTATATAACAAATGTGAAGCAAAACTACATGTATTGTTTTTATTTTCTCCATATTTTGTTCCAATATAGAAGCCACTATTATCAGGTGCCGGTGTCGTTCTAATGCTATGGCAAGGTACATAATTACAATGTGAATAAGGTTCAGTAGGCGGCCATAGTCAAATTAAGATAAAGAATCAAGCACAATCATAACAATCACAAGAAGCGACAACAAAGGAGGTTTAAGACGAAAGAAGAATTTTAACACATCTTTATTGTTTTAAAGCATTAAAGTCTAGACCAGAAAATTGTGCAATAGAGAAATGGCAAATTGAGCACAAATAGAAAAAACAAAACAAGTAATGAACGGATCCAAATTTCCTTCATTCTCACTTTTACTGGGATCCATGAATTGTATCGCTACATACACTCTAAATTTAGCTATATCTACCACAACATGGGTCTGTTACGCTTCTTAATGCTTGACCCAATACTTTAAATACAGCAACAATGGCCCTAATTGACCATACCTAATCCTTTCTTATCACAAGAAACAAGAAGAAGAAGAAGTAAATCATAGTAATATCTGTTACCCAATGAAAAAATGATCGATTTCCTTCAAAGAAGATAGTAATTACTAATTACTATTACTACTGCTAGTAATGGAAAGTTATGGAACTTGTCTCCCAATGAATCAGAAGGAAAATGTGTGGATACTTATCTATACCCAATTGTGTTGAAAAATGAGCAATGCTAGACACTTTTTAGTGTCATAATCCAAGAGAAACCACATCTCAGATTCCAAAAAAATAACACCAAAAAACTTACCTAAGTCTTTTATACCGAAAAGCCCTCTTCTCTGGCAACGGCAACCATTAAGCTCTACCTTGCTTCGATGAACACAAACGGACGATGAAGAAGGAGAATAGCAATGTTGATGGTCAATGACCGGTCCGGACCTACTCCCCAAAGCCGTTGATGACCACGATTTTGAAAGCAGAGGAGGAAGGGGTTGTGAGACGGATCGAACTACTTCGACCTCGGATAAGGAACGGGAGAGCTGTGAGGAAGGGCTGAATAAGGTTTGAGGTGAATAGAGCTAAGGAAGATCAGGGAGAGCAGTGAGGAATGGCCGAATAAGGTTGGAGAACGAATGGGAGAGCTATGAAGAAGGGAATAGAGGTTTGAGGTAGCTGAGGAAGATGGACCCTACCCTTTTTCCCCTTACATTGCAGTGGGGGTATATTTGTCTTTTATCAACATATTGAAATCCCAGATTGATCCCTAGGGCCTGAAATGGGATTTTGAAATGTTTAGGGACTGATTTGTCCTTTAAGATATTCAGAGGGATTTTATTGTCTTTTTCCCTCTACAATTCATTACTTAACAGAAAAGTTATAATATATATTGTAAACAAAAAAAAAAAAAATAAATAGTTGGCGTGTTTTATTGTATCCCATTTGTTGGCATTACAATTTACAAATGATTCTCTCATTTTCATAGCTCCTTACATAATCCATTCCGTACTCTTTTTTGTCTCTATAAAACCAATGCTTTTATGCATAAAAACAATGTTTGAAGATGCTATGGTATTGATAGTTATATTAATCCAAATAAATATGTAAATAAAAGTGAATATTTTACATGTAAGCTACATCGATCGTCGATGTATACAAGGAGTCAAGGAGAGAGTTTAGAATACTAAATGCTTCGAGGCATTGGATGTAACTTATCGCTTAACATTGGATGTAACTTATCGCTTAAGATCTATACAAGAAATTAGGATAGCAAGATATATGAAAAGGTAAAATTTATAACAATACGAACTATTTATAAGATATAAACACATTAATTTCACCAAACACAGAATATTCAAAATGACATGGTATATAGCTCATTCATTGTCAAGAATCAAGAATTACAATCGCATGCATAATAGCAACATAGAGCTATTGGCCTAGGTTGGGGGGAGAGAAAAAAGAAAAGATAACATTAAACTAATGAAGCCAATAAAGACAGAAAGAACCAAAATCTGCTAATTCTTGGGAATGTTCTTGCCCACAATCTTGGCAGGAGCAATCCTCATGAGATTTCCAGGTTTACCAGGGAGAGCACCTTTGATCAAGAAAACATTAAGATCTTTATCAATCTTAACAATCTTGAGCTTTCTGATCTTGGTCTTTGTTCCTCCCATCCTACCAGGCATCTTCTTCCCCTTGTACACACGCCCTGGTGTAGTTCCGGCACCGATTGATCCTAGTTGTCTATGACTCTTTGAACCATGGGTCATCAGACCCCTTTTGAAGTTGTGACGCTTGATCCCACCTGTCATAGTAATAATTCAAACATCATGCAACACAATTTATTTATGGGGAGCTGTTGCAAGGCACAATCGATGATATCAACCACTTCAGCTGCTTGGCATTGAATCTTAAATAATAGGAGGAAACTAATACAAGATTAGAATTTACGGTTTGTTTGGCACACATAATGATATGAAGCCAAACACTCATCAATCAGTTCAAGCTGAGATGAGTTCTTGCTAGGTTAAGCTTTGTTAGCATATACAAGTAAACTAGTAAAGGATCAATGGATCATCACTAAAGATAGTTTAGAACCAATAGTTCATTATCTAATATATTTTTTTCTGTAGGTTCCTTCCCTTCAATGGTTAGCTTTCTTTCTCGACTAGTTCGATGAAGAGAAAAGAGAATTACCCCGAAAATATGGTTTGTAAGTTATAACTGGAAATAACAGGTATGCCTTCATTTTAAGAAAAGAAAGATAAAAGAAATCCCTAATGTTTAATACTTATAAAGCAAGCTTATTATTACTGTCAGTAGGATGTGACAAGAATGTGAAAAATGATAAATGAAAGCATATTATCATATTATAGAAAAAGGAAGAAATTGTATTTTCCAAACATTTGAGCTATATGCATCAAAAGGGTAAACGTATGCAAAGTAAACGACATAAATGGCACCAATTTAACCAGACAAAAATTAAAAATGGTTAGTGATTTTAGAGCTGGTTGTATTCAATAAGCAGCTATTTGTATGTACTATGTACAGAAGAAAAACACAATAAAGGAAAGAGTAAAACTATATAAGAAAAAGCAAGTAACATTATTCAAAAAAGCATATATCAATTACTCACTCAAGTAAACAATACAAGGACTCTAATGATACTAGTCACTGCTACTAATAAAAAAAAGTCAACAACAGAGCATCTTACTTTACTCTCTTTCTTAGTCTGAGGTTGGTTGGCTTAATAAAAGTGATGGGAATGGAAATGCATGAAAAACAAGCCCAACAGTTTTCACTCCGTTTTATCGCTTGTTTTTATGTAGAGATGAAAGAGTCACTTCCCATCACATTCTCATATTCTCATTCCCTTCATTTCTTTCCTAAAGAGTAAAGACTCTGCATACCAAACATATCTAGTAAACGGAATTAATCCACTAAAAGCTGAGGTACAAGCAGCACACACAACATTACACATAACTAGTTAACAAAAGCAACCAAGACTATATTCAAATAATTGCACCTAATATATGCTAATAATGATACTCAAAAGCAGCAAATTACATCTGTTAGTTAGAAAACAACGATATTGCACCAAAATAACAACTTGAAAGAAAGAAAATTCGTTAAATGGATAGCCCTACATACACTCATGGTCCAAATTTATATAACCTACAATTTCTACCCCAAACCACCCCCCCCCCCCCGGGGGTCGTTCTTCCTTCTCAAAAGTGGTAGCCAATTGATATAATTACCAGGACAAAAAAATATCTATTTTAATTTGAGTAAGAAGTCCTAAGAGCTATCACTAATGTCCATCTTAACTTCACTGCGCATCTAAGGAGTTAGTAAGCATAAAAATGGAAAGCTTGATTAGCTTAAAGCACCCATCAAAATCCTGAGAAAAGTATACTGTATTCCTTTCACTATTATAATATAAAGGCTACATTATAATAGTATGTTGAAATCACTGAACTGTCAAATACAACATCATCTTAAAATTACCCCCAGCAAAACACAGGGCAAGTGGAAGATATAGAAAGAGATAGAATCAAAACCTTGGAATCCCTTGCCAATGGTGATACCAGAGACATCAACAAGATCACCTTCCTTAAACATCTCATCCAAAACAAGTCTCTGATTAGGCTCATACCCTTCCACAGATTGAAGACGAAACTCCTGAAGATGCCTCATAGGTATAGCACCAGCCTTCTCAAGATGACCCATTTCTGGTTTAGTCAATTTCCTATCCCTCACTCTCTCATATCCCAATTGAACAGCATTATACCCATCAGTAGCCTCAGTCTTAATCTGAGTCACAATATTCCCTTCTTTGAATCCCACCACTGTCACAGGAACAACCTCACCGTCCGGTTCAAAATAACTCATCATCCCTAATTTTGTGCCCATTATTCCAACCCCAGCCTCCACGCTCATAACCACCACATTTCTCAATGGCAATTTGCCTCCTTTGGTAGCTGCAAACAGCTTTGAATGGGGTTGTTCTTGCAATTTCAGAAATGGGTTCTTGATTTGGCAAGGTGAAATTTTGAAAGAGCAAGTTGGGTACGAAGTGGAAGTGGCATTGTGGCGAGAAAATAAAGGAGAAATGGATGAAGAAATTGGTAAGATTGACATGATTATTTGGAAATGTGGAATCTTGGAATTTAGAGGTGAACCATAGAATTATTTTCGAACTCTCTCGAGAAGAGAAGTGGAAGAAGATAGTGTGAACTTCGAAAGTTGGAAGCTTTGGACCATATGGAGTAGAGGAACCTGAAATTCTTATCCTCTGTTGAGGATAAAACCGGTCGAAATGATTTGGATTATGACCCATTTGGAACGGATCATTTGGGAGAAAATGGATCATCCAGACCCGCTACGAGTAATCAGAAAAAATTCATTGCAATAAATGATGGGATAAAGGTCAAAAATGCATAAGAAGTGTCCACCAAAGGGCACCTAGTGTCTGAAAATTTTTTTAGGGGTAAATATGCCCTAAAAATGAACAAAAAGGGCAATTCCGCCCAATCTAAACAAAAATTCATATACCCTATAAGTTTTTTTAGGGGCAAATATACCCTGAAAGTTATGTAATTGCCCTCTATTTTTTTTTTTTTTTACTTTCAGGGCATATTTGCCCTCTTTTTTTGTCTTCCAGGGTATATTTTCCCCTAAAAAACTTCCAGACACAAGGCGCCCCCTATTGGATACTTCCGGGGCATTTTTGGCCTTTATCCCATAAATGATTTATTAATTTCATACATAGGATAGGATGGATGGTAGAGAGTATCTCATATTATATATATAAATTAAAGCAAGGCGTAGTTGGTTTAAGAGGTGTTCATGGGAAGGGCTGGGCATGGCTGCATTTTGTGCCTGACCCTACCCATGAAAAGCCTATGCCATTTTGGGCTGGGTTGGGGAGCAAGGCAGGGCGAGCTTCCATGCCTAAGGTGTAACACTTTGCCATGATATCATATATGAAAAAAGTTCAAAAAAAAATTTTTTTATTATCAAATATATTATATAATTTCCCAACTTAAAATATTTAAAAAGAATAAGTATAAATATTAACATTACTCACAATTCTACATTAATTTTATAAACAAAGACATAACATGTCCTAACATAATACTCCCTCCGGTCCTAAATATAAGATCACTTTGACTTTTTTTGTGGAAGTTAAGGAAGCAAATTAGACCACTACATTATAACATATGTTATATGTAATTAGATTATATGTTAGTCTATAAGTTGAATAGAGTAGTTTTGAGGAAAAAAGATAACTCTAGACAATTTAAAGTGATTAATTTTATATCCTAAATTTTTTTCAAAAAAGTCAAAATGGTCTTATAATTAGGACCGGAGGGAGTATGTTTATAAGAACAAGAAATAAACAATATCTAATGATTAATTATATATATATATATTATGCGTAGGGCCAAATGGACAGGACAGGGTAGCATACTATACCTGATGCCTGGCCCTGCTCGTAAAAGCCTATTTTTTCTTTGGGCCACTTTTTATGGCTAGGGCATGGCATTTTTCACCGGGCTGGGCGGGGCATTACAAGCCATTGGGCTAGATGAACACCTCTAATTGGTTTAGCGATATAAAGCTTTTAAATTTTTTAAGGTCTCAAATTCCAAGAGACTTTAGTGAGTGTTAAAAAAATGGTGCCTCGTGCGCACATATATGACATGAGATGGGGTTGCGAGTTAGAACTACCCTCTTGAAATTCAATTTTTGTATTAAGAGTTAATAAAGATTAATGACTAGTTCAATCTTTAAAAATTTAAAAGTAGGGTCCAAAGCAGGTCTCTGTTCGTCACATAACATAGTCCAAGTAAACTTTCTTTTCCACGTTTCCTGTTGACACTTTCTCCACTATTATAGGCTTAAAGCAAGGCAACTCCTCTTTCCCACTACTGCACTACTTCACTCTTTTTTAATTTTTAATACTCCGCTACTCCACTACTTCAGGTGCATTTTTACCGTTGATTTGCTATTAGATCTAACAGTTTAAGAGCTCGATTTGCGTACTCGAATCTCATTGGTGATTCAAAAACTGAACTCCACCTAATATTCTAATTTTCTGTTATTTTGTTGATTCAATATTTTTAAAAGAAATATAACATTAAAAAAAATAATATTGTTTATTTAAAAAATTATAAAACATGAACTCTATATTCCTTTTAACCGCGGTTTTGTTGCTTCGACTTTTGTAAAAGCAATATAAAATTTAAAAAAAAGAAGAAAACACAAATTAAACTCTATAAAATAATTAACCGCTGTTTTGGTTTCTTCACTATTTTTAAAAGAAATATTACATTAAAAAAATATAATATTATTTATTTAAAAATAAGAAAATAGAAATTCTATATTCTAAATATTCGTTGTTTTTGTTGCTTCAAAATTTTTAAAAGAAATATAACATTAAAAAAATATAATGTTGTTTGTTTGAAAAATAAGAAAAGACGAAGTCTATATTGTAAATAACGTTGTTTTGTTGCTTCAATATTTTTAAAAGAAATATAAAATTAAAAAAAAGATTGTTTATTTAAAAAAATAAGAAAACACAAAGTAACTGCGCTATTTTTTTAGACTCCACTACTCCACTCTTCATCCCATTCTCCACCATGCACTGCATCATGCTTGTGTAACTTCCTATGCCAAGGGAGTTGCTCTTTCCTTTGTGGAGTTATAAGACAACTGTTATAAGAACTACTCTATAAATAGATGCATTCTTGATCCCTTTAGTTGCATTCCACCACTGATAGATTAGAGTCAATTGTCAGTGTTTATTACTTCCTTAATTAATGGCGACTACTTTTGATGCTATTTGTGATATCAACCCCTCAAAACAAAATTGGAGGATCAAGGTTCGTGTTGTGCGTATGTGGGCAATGCCAGGCCGTTACTCACAAGAAGATATATCTTCAATTGAATTTCTGCTTCGTGATGAGGATGTTAGTATTAGTTATATTTTATTTATTTGTTATATTAAGCATATCCCAGTTGTAATGTAATTCAGATTTTTGATTTAATTTTGAATTGTAGGGAGATAATCTTCATGCCACTGTGAAGAGTGCTTTTATTCCACGTCACAAAAAGAATTTTACAGAGGGGAAGACATATGTTATCGGCAACTATTGTGTCACCTGTTGTTGGATCATACCGGACAACTCCTCATCCATACAGGGCAAATTTAATTTTCTCTACTTTTGTTCGACCCTTGGTTGATGATGGACGCATTGATCGTTATGGTTTTGCATTTCAATCTTTCTCTCAAATATCGGCATCTCATTTTGATGATCGTTTCTTAGTTGGTATTAAAATAATTTTAATTGCATTTCTTATTTGTGTGCCTTTGGGAGAAAAACTTGTGATTAATTATGTTTTTACCAAATTTGCAGGTGTGATGGGCCTTTTAACAGCAGTTGGTGATCTTAATGAGTCTATAGTGAATGGAAGGCCACAGAGTAGAGTTGACATAAAGCTTTGCAATGAACAGTATATACAAAATCAATTTTTTTTATTGTCACTTGCAAGTTAACAGTGTGAATTAATTTTTGAATTTTTTTATTATATGTGTAAGCATCTATTTCATAATTATATTGTATTTATCAGGATGGAAAATCTGGAGTGTACCTTATGGGGTGAGTTTGCAGACCAGGTTTTACAGTATCTTGCACATCATACCAATGGACCAATGATTGTGGTTGTTCAGCTTTGTAAAGTGAAAGAATTTAAGTGTGAGTAACTTTAATTTTGTCCCTTTCTTATGCGAAAAAATAATTGTGAAACTCATGTTCCCTTCTAATTATTTATATATGTTGTTGATGCTAAAATTTGGGATAAAATATTCAAGAGAAAAGTAGAGAATTTTATTGATAATTTGGGTCACCGGCAACGGTGGATACAAAAGTTTTTTGATGAAATTGAATACAATAAGCTGAAGTAAACAGGATTTTGCAATGAAGTGAGCCAAGAGAGTATTCTGAATTATCAGTGTGTTTTCCCTGAGCTCGCGTGCCTTTCTCATGCCTTTCCAGCCCATTATATGCACTTCAGGAGGCTTGGTCGCCCCCGAAAATGTCGGCGACTATTGTGGGATAGTGGACGTTGAGGGCGACCATCCAGGTCAGTTGGCAACTGCCTCCGCGTCTTCCGGGTTGTGGCGTCGTGCTGTGTCAACCAGTTTGAATTTGAACCCTAATGGATATTCGTGGACTCTGAGATGGTGCGTTTTGGGGTTACTGGGCTTGCTGTCTTTTGGGCAGGCCCAAGGAGCGAATTGGGGTCCAACATTAAGTCCCCCACTTCACATGTCAACGTCCGTTTGCATTGGGAAGTAGCGGTTCACTGATCTGACGGCTAGGAAGCCACTTGACGGTTCGCCTACCTTATTCCCTCCATGTCGAATGGCTGTGGTTCGATGCTGCGGACGTGGCGCCATCTAACAGCGTCCCTAGTCCGGATTTGACAGGCAATAAGCTGGGACATCCCCATTTTCCCTAACTCCTTCTGTCCAATTTTCCTCATTTCTTTCTTGTCTTCCGAGACTTAGGGCATTTCCAATTTCTCAGGTACACTTTGCATTCTTCGCTTTTTTAGTCTCTGTTTTTGTTTTCTGCTTGTACTGCTGTGATATTCTGGAATTCCCTGATGTCTGGCTCAGATTCTAACCCATCGTTTATTGGATATCCTTCTAGGGACGAGAGTCTGTCTCCCTCCGTCGGGTCTCGTTCTTCCGATAATGAGGTTTCGATGGAAGAGGAGGAGAAAATGACTCCTTCCGTTAGTAAGCCCTTTAGGGGTCGGTCGTCACCCCTACTACCTAGGAGGAGGTTGTCGACTAGGTTAAGATTTCGTTCTTCTACTGCTAGACCCTCTTCTTCAAAAGCCCTAGTTGTGGTTTCTGACGACGATAATGCTGAGGGCGACAAGAACCCAGCAGGCGATGCAGTCGGCCTCACTCTAATCGTGGTCGGCGTTCCAACCGATGAGGCCGGCGCCGAGGGTTTCGATATCCATGCCCTGTCGACGAGGTCAGGAATCATGGAGACGGGTCAGCCTCCGTCTCTCAAAGCTAAAGAGATTAGCTCGTTACCACACCTTCACTGCTTTGACCCGTCAGTCCAGTATAGGTTGCCAAAACAGTCAGAACGTTTGGACTCGTATTCCAATAGTATGATCGCCTTGAGTGTAGAGGCTTTTCGCTTTATTTCGCCGTTCCCCTCCCTAGGGTGGTCCTAGAATTTTGTTCCTACTATGATCTGTCTCCCTCCCAGTTTATGCCCCACGTCTGGAGGTTGGCCGCCGCTGTCGGCGTGTTCAACCATTAGCTGAAAATCGACTTAGACATGTTCGATATTTACGAGACGTATAAGCTGACGAGGAGCAGGCCCGGTTGTTATACTTTGACTCATCGCCGTACGGGTAGTTCTGCCTGGCTGGCGGATAGGTTACCTAACGATTGTAAATGAGACGTCAGGTTTATCATGGTTCCTATCGCCCGTTTGGGGTACCAGGGCGTCTCCCTTCGCAGGAAATGGCGAGAACTCAATAAGATGTTTGTCCCTTCGCTTTTTGTAATAAGTCCGAGAATAGCTAACCTTAATTGTTTGTCTGTGGTTGCAGGTGAGGACGAACTTCTTATTCCACCACTCCCCAATCGTGACACTTCATCAAAGCTCTAGAAGATTTTTAGGCTTTCTGAAGACGAGCGGATTTTCGCCAACGTCATGTTGAGTAAGTATCTCCAGGATTTTTTCTTCTTTTTGGCTTTCTATGTCATTGACCTTTCATTGGATTGATTCCTAGAGAAAACTGATGTTCCCAACACTTGTCGGCTGAGCTCTGATGCCGTGGCAGAGACCCTGAAACGTGTTGCTGCCAAGAAACTCATGTCTCAGGCGACCTTCACAATTCGGCAGCAAGGGGCGTCCAGTTCCCCTTTTCCTGGCGCCAGGAGTAAGACGCCCCAGAGCAGCCCGACGGTCGGGGTGACGATTAAAAGTCCCGCCAGCCACCCTGCTTCTGCGAAGGGCCTGAAAAGGACTTCGTCAGGCAAGGGTAAGGGCGTCTCCGTAGAAGAGCCCTTAACTAAGAAGAGGAAGTCTGAGTTGTTTCTTCCCTCTGAAGACAACGGGGTTGTACTGGCCTTTCCTGCGGGCGCCTCGGCCTCCAACTCAGAAGATTTTAAGTTGGCTAGCCCTGTCTTGTCGCAGTTGCCTATACCCATCGATAAGGCGTTCCTTGATTCTCTGGGGCCTGATGGTGAGACCGAGAAAATGGTTCGCTACACTTTCTTGGTGAGTTTTCCTTTTACAAGGTGGTGTTGGTATACATTTTCTTTACGTATTGACTGACTCTTGTTGATTTCCAGGTGATGGAGTCTCTTCAGAATCAGGCTCAGGCAAGAGAGGCACAAAAAGCCGCTTTGGATAAGGCCAAGGCCGACCAGCTGGCTGCTAAGGACGAGAGAGATCGCCTCCGAGGGGCCCTGAAGAAGAGCCAAGAGGAATGGAAAAAGTCTTACCAGACATGGCAGTCCGAGTTGAAGAGGAGGGAAGAAGAGGTCATCGCCCTTCAGGAAGAGGTGGACGCCAAAACGAGGGTGATACAGGCGCATCTGGCCGACCTTGCTGTGAAGGATGCTAAAATTGCTGAGTTGCAGGACGGGTTTGATGACGCGGTTGCCGAGGTGCATATGCGGGCCCGTCGTGACCTGATGAGGGAGTTTTTGAACGGGCGTCACTCGTTGTGGCAGCCTCAGGAAGTCATCAATCAGTATGAGCAGTTATTCGGCAAGGTCGACCCTGTTGCCTCACACCTACCTGCAACTGCTCCTGTGGCCACAGAGGCCGACGAACCCGAGGGTGACGCAGAGGACCAGCATACAATCGCCCAAATGGTAGAAGGGGCGGTGATGCTGGCTACCCAAGACGTGGCCGGACGAGACAACCAAGCGGGCCAGGACGTGGTGGACGACCAAGGAGCGGTCCAGGGAGAGGTCCAAGAGGAGGTTCATGGCCTGGAGCAGCTTGTTGTTCCAAACGATGATACCTCTCAGCTTTAAGAATTTAGTTTTTTAGTTTATCTTTGACATTTGGACTTTGCTTTTTTAATTTCCTTGTGAATGTAACTTGGACAGCCATAAGGCTGATGTCGTTTGCCGCAGCGTCGGTGTTATTGTTAATGCACGTTTAATTTCCGTTAAGATGTCAAATTTATGCTTTAAACGTGATGCATGCGTACCTGTGTGAGCTTAAGTGGCGTGACTAACTTCACCATTTCGTTGGTCGGGGTAGTCATTTGCCGTGACACTCGTAGGCTCATGCCGAGTTTTTTCAAATAACTTGCATCGGTCACTGTTTGGTTTGCCGATCATGGTAGTTATTTGCCGTAGTAGGCGTTGGTGTAGATTGTTCCTGTCAATGAATGATCATGCCGTTAAACCGAAAGCATTGTCCTGGGTAAGGCACTTGTGTACAAAATATTGGTAGCGATTACCTTTTTTCGGGCATGCCTTGGTCCCCTTTAGTGCGACAATGCCATAGGGGACCGCGTTTTGGCGGCGTCGCCTGATCCCACCTTAGGTTAGCCGTATATTTGACTTAGGCTTCCTGTATTATGGTTAGGCGTACCAGATGTATAGGTAGAGCAAGGTATGTGTCCTTGGCAAGGGGGATGTGTGGTGTCAGTAGTCGTTTGCCACACCTGGATTAGCGCCGTTTAGGCGACTGACCGAATATGGTATCGAGCTTGGCTCATCCTTCGCCACCCCCATAATCAGTATGTGTTCGAAAGGAAAAACTTATTGAAATCGGATTAGAGAATGTACCTTTTCAAATGGATGGCGTTCCAGCTTCTCTTGAGGGGTTTGCCATGCGCGTCGACCAACTGATAAGCGCCTGGTCCTGTGACATTGGTGACTTTATATGGACCCTCATAAGTCGGGCTTAACTTGCCATCCCTGCTTTTTAGGGTGTTCGGGAACACCTTTCAGAGCACCCAGTCCCCCACTTGGAAGTGTCGTTCTTTGACATTCTTGCTCCAAAATTTGGTCGCCCTATTCTGATAGGCAGCTATCCTGATGAGGGCTTACTCCCGTCGTTCATCAAGCAGGTCCAATTGACGGGCTAGCTCTTGATCGTTCGTCTCTTCCCTAGTCCACTGGTAGCGCAACGAGGGTACCCCGACCTCCACTGGAATCATAGCCTCTGAGCCGTAGACTAGTGAAAACGGGGTTTCCCCTGTCGCCGTCCTTGAGGTGGTCTGGTAGGCCCATAATACTGCGGGGAGCTCTTTTGCCCACTTGCCTTTCGCTTTAATCAGCCTCTTCTTCAGGGAGTTTACTATGGTTTTATTACTGGACTCTGCTTGCCCATTTGACTGGAGGTTCTGAGGCGTGGAAAACTTCAAACTGATGTGCCACTGCTCACAGAACCTTCGGAACTTCCTTCCAATGAACTACGACCCGTTATCGCTGACAATCTCCTTAAGGAGACCGAACCTGCAAATTATGTTTTTCCAGACAAAGTCTATTACCTCGGGCTCTTGCACTTGGGCAAACGCGCCTGCTTCCACCCACTTGGTGAAGTAATCGGTGACGAGGAGAAGGAAGACAAGGCGTCCTGGGGCCTGAGGGAGCTTTCCGACGATGTCCATCCCCCATTTCATGAATGGCCAAGCGGGGGCGACCGCGTGCAATTGTTCCGGCGGCTGCCGAGTTGTGGTGGAAAACCTTTGGCATTTGTCGCACTTTGAGACTAAGTCGATTGCGTCCTTTTGAAGGGTAGGCCAATAGTATCCTGCCCGCCTGACCTTCCTGATTAGGTTCCTGCGCCACAGTGGTCACCGCAGTCGCCCTCATGTACTTCCCTCAGGGCGTAGTTTGCCTCAGTCAGCCCTAGGCAGCGTAATAGCGGACCTGTGTAGGACCTCTTGTATAGGTCGTCCCCCATCAGGCAGAATCAGGCTGATCGTACGATGATTTGTCGTGCCTCGTTCTTATCAGGCGGCAAGGTGCCTTCCTGCAAATATGTCATAATAGGGGATCGCCAGTCCCAAGTTAGGCAATGACTTAGGATGGTGTCGTGACATACCTCGACCGTCGGGGTAGATAGGTAGTATAGAAGGATCTGCCTTGGTCCGGAGGTTTCCAGTGGCGATCCCAAGTTTGCTAGTGCGTCGGCCTGCTGATTGTCGTCTCTACCTATCTGGGTGATTTTGAAATGTTCGAACTTTCCGGACAACTCAGCCACTTTGTCACGGTATAACTTCATCCAGTGGTCTTTGGTCTAGTAAAAGCCTTCTGTTTGCTTGGACACCAACTGGGAGTCGCTTCGCACGTCAATGCTCCGGACTCCCATGTCAAGGCCAATTTCAGTCCTGCTATGAGTGCCTCGTATTCTGCCTCGTTATTAGTCGCCTTGAATCCGCAGCGGATGGCCTGCTCAATTAGGTCGCCCTCGGGGGTTTGTAACCTGAGGTCGAGCCCCGTTCCTTTCGAATGGGTAGACCCGTCGACATGCAGTATCCACATAGATGGAGGGACCTGATGATTAAAACACAAGACTTCTTTGTCAACGCATACCTGTAGGTTGGGGCTGAAATCAGCCACGAAGTCGGCCAGGGCCTGTGATTTGATGGCTGTTCTTGGTAGATAAGTGATGTCGAATTCGCTAAGCTCCACGGCCCACTTGACGAGCCTTCCTGACAGGTCGGGCTTGTGAAGCACGTTTCTGAGCGGGTAGGTGGTGACGACCGCGATCGGGTGGCACTGGAATTATGGTCTTAGCTTCTTTGACGCCGACACCAAGGATAATGCAAGTCGCTCCATAGTTGAGTACCTACTCTCGGCGTCTGCCAGCGCTTTGCTTACATAGTAGACAGGGTGTTGTTTCCCTTTCTCTTCCCTGATCAAGACTGCACTGACAGCGTTAGAAGCAACAGCTAAGTACAAATATAGTGTTTCACCTGGTTTAGGTTTAGAAAGCAATGGCGAGCTGCTGAGATACTGTTTCAATTGCTGCAGGGCTTGTTCTGCATGGTCGTCCCACTTGAACTCCTTGTTTTTGCGGAAGGCGTCGAAGAACAGTTGGCACTTTTCAGACGATCGAGAGATAAACCTTGTCAAGGCCGCCACTCTCCCTGTCAGGCGCTGGAAGTCCTTCACGCAGCGGGGGACGGTATGTCGACTATCGCTTTAATCTGAGCTGGATTTGCTTCAATACCTCTACTGGAAACCAAGTATTGGAGGAATTTTCCAGACTGGACGCCAAAAGAGCATTTGTCCGGGTTAAGTTTCATGTTGAACTTCCTAAGCAAGTCAAATGTTTGCTGCAAATGGTCGGGGTGATCTTCCGCTTTTAGGGACTTCACCAGCATGTCATCAATGTACACTTCCATGGTTTTGCCTAAGTGTTGTGCGAACATCCGGTTCACCAGCCTTTGGTACGTTGCACCTGCATTTTTAAGTCCGAAGGGCATTACCTTATAGCAGTAAGTCCCCCTGTCTGTTATGAACGATGTCTTTTCCTGATCATCGGGGTGCATCAGAATCTGGTTATATCCGGAGAAGGCGTCCATGAAACTGAGCAGCTCATGTCCCGACGTAGCGTCCACTAAGGTGTCAATATGAGGCAGGGGGAATGAGTCCTTTGGGCAAGCTTTGTTCAGGTCGGTGAAGTCTATGCAAACCCTATGCTTCCCATTCTTCTTGGGTACCACGACAACTTTGGCCAGCCAGTCGGGGTACTACACCTCTCTGACGGATCCGATGTCCAGCAGCTTTTGGACCTCGTCATTAATGATTTTGTTGCGTTCAGGGGCAAATTTTCTCCTTTTTTGTCTAACCGGCTTGTGGAGTGGTTCGCGTTGAGCTTGTGCATTATGATTTCTGGGCTGATCCCTGTCATATCTGCATGGGACTAGGCAAAACAGTCTAAATTGTTAGATAAAAAGGAAATCAGTCTTTCTCTGACCTTATGGTCCAGGTCCGCTCCTATGGATAGCGTCCGATCTGGTTTGTCGGGGTCCAAGGCGACTCTCTCTAGATCACTTTCCCCCTGTTCCCCCTTATCCTAGGAGACGGCACCTGTAATTGCTATGCTGATACATGAGGCTTGTCCTGGCCTTTCATCGTAGCTTGGTAGCATTCACGCGCCACCCGCTGCTCACCTTTGATCTCTCTCACACCCAAGGGGGTTGAGAACTTGATAGTTTGATGCAGAGTGGAGGGGACGCCTCGCATTTGGTGGATCCAGGGTCTACCAAGGAGGGCGTTGAACGCCGAAGGACAGTCCATCACCAGAAATTTAAACAATTGGTTAATTCCAACTGCATATGTTAATAAAGTGATTTCGCTGACGGTCCTGTCTGGCGCTCCATTGCCGAATACCAAGACTGTCGGGGCTTTCACTATTTGAGACTCAAGTCCCATCTCTTTAATTGTCTACATGTAGACAATGTTTACCGAGCTACCTGCATCCACTAACACACGTTTGATGTTAAAGTTACCAAGGTGGAGCGATATTACCAGGGCGTTATCGTGTGGACAGGACGTTCGTTCGATCTTAGTGTCATCGAAGGTGATCGATTCTTCAACTTGTTGGGTTACTTCTATCGGCGGCCTGGCCGTCGGGTCGTCCTTTGGGATCGATCTCGCATGTCGCTTTGCTGCAGAATACGTAGATCTGCTTATCTCGGATCCACCTGTGATGCTGTTGATGGTTCTGGCATTCTGAGGGGGCTAGACTGGCGCAGCTTGTCGCTGTTCACCACCTGCATTTTGGTTATTTTTACCTTTGAGGAGGGACTTCAGGTGCCCCTGCTTCAGGAGTTCTGCTACCTCTTTCCTCACGGAAATGCATTCGGATGTGAAATGTCCATGGTCGCCGTGGAAATCGCACCATTTGTTGGGGTCACGCTTGTTCGTGGGCTTTTTTATCTTGGCTGGCCACTTGACAGTGTCGCCCATCCGGTGCAGAGCATTGACGAGTTCGATCGGGGTGACCGAAAAGTTATGCTCTTCCAGCTTTGGAGGAGGCGGTCACTTGGTGGCGTCTTCCTGGGAGTTCTGGCCTTTTGACCTGTTTTGGTTACCTGTAGGATATGGCTCAGCTGGCCAACCCTTACCCTTTGGTCTCTGACTGCGCCTGTCGGTAGAGTTGCTGTCAACCTTCTGTTGCTGTTGTTGGGTGAGGAATTATCGCCGATAATTGCCGTCGTCTTCCTTCCAACGGATCTGGGCCCAGCCCCTTGATTGAACTTCGGACCATGTTGACACTTGGTGCTTCGTCAGCTCCTTATATAGATCGGAATCTGGTAACAGGCATCTCCTGAACGCCTGGACGGCGACGGTCGGGTCACATTCCGGGATGCTTACCATCTCCTTGGTGAATCTGGTCATAAT
The DNA here is from genome assembly GCA_037074515.1 of Mimosa bimucronata. Taxonomy (NCBI): domain Eukaryota; kingdom Viridiplantae; phylum Streptophyta; class Magnoliopsida; order Fabales; family Fabaceae; genus Mimosa; species Mimosa bimucronata. The sequence goes on from CM073439.1 coordinate 40,472,615, forward strand.
CTGCCGGGTGCTTTTGTAGGGCCGTTGCAGGATCCTGTAGAGGTCGTCTGATGTCTTACGCAGGTTCCTGCTACTGGCAAATTGCTGCACGAACAACTCTGTCAGATGAAAAAATGAATTAATACTACCTGGGGTTATGTTGGTCCACCAGGTCAGGGCTGGCCCGACCAGGCTGATCCCAAAACCGCGACACATGCATGCTTCCCTTCTGTCCGAAGGGATGACTGCGGCCATCATGATCTGTTGGTACTGTGCCATATGTTCGTCAGGGTCGGTGGTCCCGTCATACTTAGGCAACGTCTGGTAAGCGAATCGTTCTGGCATGTTGACCTCAGCAATCGACCTGATAAACGGGGATTCAGAGAAGCTGCCAAGGCGGGTAGGGACAATAGGCTGGGCGATCCCGGGGACCTGGAGCATGGCCTTTTGGAGTTCTTTCAACTCTTTGCGCAATTGGGCTGTTTCAGTGAGCTCTATGCTCCGAGGGTGCTCAGCGTCCTTATCAGAGAGACGATTGCCGTGCTGCGATGGCATTGGCCCAGCGACAGGTGCTCCGTTGACGTCGCCATTGGTACCTGCATTAGCGGCAATGACGTCAAGGCCAGTATTAGTGACTTGCTTACCTGCGTTCCTAGTAGGATCCGGAATGTTAGGGTCGTCGAAGGAGGGCATGGTTGGGATGCCCGATGTCTCGAACGATCGTGACTGGTTTGGGCGATTAACCGAGAATTCAGTAAGCTGGGATTGGAGCCCTTGGTTCTCCAGTTTCAACCGCTTCAAGGTTGTGGCTTGGGTCTTGACGACCTCCTCCTGGCTTTTCAGCAGTCAGGATTGTTCTTCCGCAAGCTTCTCCTGACGGGACATCCTTTCGGATTGTTCGGTCAGCACTTCCAGGATCCGGGCAAATCGCGCAGCAGGGTTTGGGAGATCAGAGGAGGATGACATGACTGCCAAGAATAGTGAACTTGGTGGCTTTTAAAAGGTTGTTGCCGGAGTCCCCACGGTCGGCGCTAAAATTTGGGATAAAATATTCAAGAGCAAAGTAGAGAATTTTATTGATAATTTGGGTCACCGGCAACGGTGGATACAAAAGTTTTTCGATGAAATTAAATACAATAAGCTGAAGTAAACAGGATTTTGCAATGAAGTGAGCCAAGAGAGTATTCTGAATGATCAGTGTGTTTTCCCTGAGCTCGTGTGCCTTTCTCATGCCGTTCCAGCCCATTATATGCACTTCAGGAGGCTTGGTCGCCCCCGAAAATGTCGGCGACTATTGTGGGATAGTGGACGTTGAGGGCGACCATCCAGGTCAGTTGGCAACTGCCTCCGCGTCGTCCGGGTTGTGGCGTCGTGCTGTGTCAACCAGTTTGAATTTGAACCCTAGTGGATATTCGTGGACTCTGAGATGGTGCGTTTTGGGGTTACTGAGCTTGCTGTCTTTTGGGCAGGCCCAAGGAGCGAATTGGGGTCCAACATATGTGGCTGAATTTTGTTATTCTTTTCAGCAAAGAGAAAACTTTCCAACTCTATGTATGCTTCACGTTTGATTATAAATCCTCTAGTGGCTGAGGTGGATAGTTTTGTTCAAAAGTATGGCTATTTGTAAACTAGAAATATGTTTTTATTATTTTCTTTATTAGTGCATTAAGTTTGAGGTTGATATATGATTGCTTGAAGGCTAAAAGAAGCTGGAATATCTGTGGACCAGTCGCCCAACCATATTTCTCCACAAACAAATATGAGCCTTGCTGATGAGCTATTGCTTGTGGATGATCGTAGGAAGATATCAGAACTTCGTTTGGGCCTTGCGGTTTATATTATTTCTGCTTTTATAGTTGTGATGAATAAAAAAGTGTTACTTGAAAACCCTCTTTTAATTTGTGTTTTTCATAGGAATCTCTGTCAGTTTGTCTTGCTGAAATCGTTGATGTTTGTGCGGATCGTCCCTGGTCTTATATATCATGTAGACATTGTGGGAAAAAGGTTGTGCCAGATGGAGATGGTTTTTTCTGTGAAAAGTGTCAATCTATTGTGAAAGCTGTTGTTCCGAGGTAACGTATGTGGTGGCATTATCTTTATCATTTAACAGAGTATTAGTTAAATTGTTCTGACATTAGGTTGTACTGTTAGTGTAGATTTATGGTGCAATGTGAAGTTGTGGATGAATCAGGATCATGCAATATGGTCATATTTGATCGTGAGTTTTCAATGTTGATTGGATTTTCTGCGGCGGAGTTAAAAGATCGCATGGTTGCTGAACGTGGTGCTTATGGGGTATACATGTTCAATATTTAATATTTTCGCCAAGAGATCTGTTTCTTAAAGTCGGTTTTTTTTAAAGCTAGATATTTCAAATGTTAAATAATTTCTTTAAATTTCTTTAAATAACAAAACTTCCAGATTCACAATGGTATATTTGGCTAAATGCTTTCCTATATTTTAAATATGTTATATGTAGGAATTCGGGCGTACCTGGAATCCGGTTGACTCGCTCGGTACCCACACGAAATCAGAGCACCGATTTGGACTCCGATCACGTTATACGATAGATGCACATAGGTGAGGAAGAGAGGATACTTGAATTACAGAGAACCTTTTGTTTTCTGCGTTGGTTTTCCTTTTCACAGAACCCCTTTATTTATAAACAATATATGGAGAGACGTATCTTTTCAATTTCAAATATTAAGGGAAAAATACTCATTTTATCCCAAATCTTTCCATAATTATATAATAGCCCCAATTCTCATTGGGCATTATATATTAGCCCTAATTTTCATTGGGCTTAGGCCCTAACCCACCAAGGGTGGATTAGGTATATCCCTACATCTCCCACTCACACTTGGTGGGTTAAAAGTTAATGGTCAAATCTCTTTCTCTTCTTTCCTTCTTTCATACTAAGTGCTCTGTCGTAACCGCGTGGGCACGATGTCTCCTTTTAGGTTTCTTGTACTAGAAGTCCCCTTTTACAAAGACCAGCACAAAACAACCTTGCAGTGCAGCTCGATCATTTTGATATAGTGCCTCAGATATCCTAGATTTACACAAATACACTTCTCTCATGGCCAATCTAATCCCTTTAGAGCCAAGATAAAGCTCAGACTGCCTTTCTCATATGCAGTGTCCACACTTATGAAATTAGCACACTAATATCATAATGGACCGGTCTCAGACACTAGCATAAGTGTGTGTATTTCAGGTAATCTTCCTTTCGCCCAAATATCACTTCAATATGAGTCAATTGCTTTCCTAACGTAACACCTTTAGATCGCATTTATCATGACCATAGGATATACGCTAAGGTAGCATACACTAAAACATATTTCCATGATATTATCAAAGTCAAAGGACATCAAGAAAGTATGGAACCTTTCTTGGACTCACACAGCAATGAAACAGAGATCCATTCACTGCTTCCATTTTGCGGTAACTTTAGCACACGCGGTATGAATCGCATGCTACGGTGTTACTCTTTTTCTATAAGAGCGTACGTCGATTTGATTGTATCATTAACACCTTACAGACTTCAGTATAGAGACACACAGTATCTAAACCCAAAATTCTTCAACTCTTCTCACATTATATGACGTCAATTTTGAAGAATTTTGTTGTCTGGCTACAGGTATTACGGATGTGGGTGTCCATAATTTGATCCATATGTGTGTAATCACGGATCTCATCTCGACTTGCTGCACTTTTTAGTCAAGGCGACTTATAGTTTGTGTTTCTTCTCTACCATATCAGTATTTTCACTGCTTTGTTGGTGAACACATTGTCTCATCTTTGCACACTACTCCTGAGTGTCAAAGGCGGTCGCTCGTGTGAGAGAGCCGACCTCATCTACCTGTATGACATACTAGACATTGTATACTATCACATACACATGTAAAGCCTTAATGAAGTGTCCATTACTTCATATCCTATGCTTGCCGAAAGGACTTATCATGTCTCTCATGTATATCCTTGGCCACAGGCTCAATTAGGGGACTTTGCATAGGAACTTGTTGTTTAGTAACAACCTTATGTGTTACAACACATCTCATATATTTTATCTTTGTATTTTACTCATGCTATGATACTTAGGGTCTTTTATTTAGGCAACGGTCGTAGTGTTTTCACAATGCATTAACACTAGGTTTGAATTCTCATTTCAAATCCAAGATGTACCTCTAGACATCATCGACCATATAGCCATTTGTACTACCACAGTAAGTACTTTTAAATGCGCATAATTATCGTGCCCTTTAAAGTATCTATGAGAATTTTTGTGGAGCCATCAAATGCTTCTCACAATGGTTGGACTAGTACCGACTTACAAAGTCCTACCACAATGGATATCTGATATTTTATACACTACTGTGTACATCAAACTACCAACAACGTTTACATGGAAACCCTTTTCCATTTTGAGTTTAAAGTTGATTCAGTTTAGGGATATATATAATCAAGAACCAAACTCACTCTAGAAGTCACTAGAGTATCTATGGGATCACAATCGTTTACCTTGGACTGCTCAAGAATTTCCATAATATAACTCTTGTGACAGAGAATGGATTCTACTTGAGCTATATCTTTGGATATTAACTCCAAAAATACACAATGATACCCATGTTCTTAGTACCTTTCCTTAATAGGCACTATCAAAATCAAACTATTTTGGTCAATAGTATATCATCCTCTTAAAGGATAATATCACAAACTGCTTGATTATGGTTTCTTCAACCATAAGAAAATATATTAGGTTACCACTCATATGGAACCTTAAATACCATTGTTTGGATGATTGCTTCAGTCCATGAATTGACTAATGCAAAAATATGTAATATGAGGTCATCCTTTGTAAACCTCAAACATCTATTGTAGTGAAATCTAATAGCCAAAGCATTTAGATTTCTTCATCCAAATCACAACTCAAAATACAAGTTTCACATCCACTTGATGCAAACATAAAAACCAAACATTCAGCTATTTCCAAAATGAGTATGATTTTAATCACATAATATATGAGAAGGTATTCTCACAATATATGCCTATGTATACCCTCTATAACTGAAAGAGTCTTGTGTTGTTAATTGATCTAACCAACTTTTTTTTAAAATCTTGAGAATTCATTTACTTACAAATGATCTCTCGTCCTTGTGGTCCATCAACTAACTCTCAGACTTGATTCTTTCTCAAAGAATCTACGTCCTTTAATATTGCTTTCTTCCATTCCTTCTAAGAAGTAGGTAAGGCCTCTTATACAGAACACTTTTAGGTATCTTTAATGACCTTTCACAAGCTCCCACTTACATGGGTAATTGAGGATTGTAGAGCTTGTTCCGTATTGCCTTGTCACTGTGTCTCATATAGAGATACAGAGAAACACAATGTGAAGAGATTCACCATTGTTTGGAAAAACTTACTCATAATAAATATGGTTCCTTTCAATTCTTTTCAGACACAAATCCATCTTCATATTCACTTATGAAAATGTCGCCATAATAAGCTCCCACTTACAACAACTATGAGATCATGTAATTGACCTTTGTGGCCTACGGGGAACTCAAAAAGACTTGATTTGTTCTTTGACCATAATTCATGTGGTTTCGAAAAGACCACTTAGGAGGGCACATGGTTAAGTATAAAGTTTGTATCTCCTTTAAAGAGAAATCCATACTTGATCAATCAAAACCATACTTGATCAATCAAATATGTGTGTACTAATCCACCAAATGTCGACTTGATAACACTCTCCCACTCACTTTTGGTGGGTTAGCTTGAACTATTATATACATAACCATGTTTAGTAACATTTCATTACGCCTCCTAACAACTCCATCTGGTGACAGAGTACGAAGGATCATTTAGCTAAATAAATATCCCTTTTTTTCATGAGGCTCATCGAAACTGGTCAGGAACAACCTCTATTAGTGCGTAGAATTCTTAAATTCTTTATGCACTTTATTTTCAACTTTATTCACTTGTCGTCTAAAGCGCTTGAGCTTCAAACTTGTGTGAAATAAAGTAATGATAATTACGTGAGTAATCATCAACTAAGGTAATATAACCTCCGTGTCATGCCCTCACATTCATTGAACCATATATAGTCAGATGGAAGAAATGCAATATTTTCTCAATCTCAATTCCCTTCTGAAAAAACTTTTCTTATTGCTTTACCTACTAGACACTTTCCTATTGGGTAATGAACAAAGCATTCTTGAAAATGCCAATTCAATTTATATGTCCTAGTCCACCATGACATGTATTCAAGTCAACACTTGAATTAGGGTGGTAAAGCAGTCATACACACAAAGATCACCAACAATGACGGAAAAACAAAGAAATGTCAAGGAAGATTGTATCACAAATAGCTAATTTTGTCATGAAAGTCAAGATAGTTCATTTAGAACCCATGAGCCTGGTGCATGAAACAATGAACTTGTAGGCTCTAATGCCTTTCACCTCAATCCTAACGTCATTACCAATTTAAAGCCTTATGCTTGAAATTGATAACTGACAACATTTAATAAAGGATCTTTATTCTTTTAGTCTATGGAGCTTGAGTCTTTTCCTGCTCACTATTGACAGAAAAGAAAATCCATCTCAAAATGGTTTATCCTTTAGTAGAAATAGCATTTGACCTTACTTAGGTCATTCCTCCTTAAAGAGTTTATTACTCCTGTGATGTCAGGGTAGTCCTTACATTCCCTTTTGTATAACCTCTTACCCTTGTCTCATTTGGGTTTAGAGTATAGAGAACGTGCTACCTCTACAGTATGCTAGCCTAAATGGTTTGCATACTTCCTGACATCCATATTCAAGCTCCAAGTACTTTGATACATCATTGAAAAAGTAACAAAGTTTTCATTTTGGTTTAACCTGGCTTTCATGTGCTCCCATCAGGAAAGGAGCGCCCTTATGAACAATTTGCACTCATTGTTCATTTGACAATATACAATCAACTTCCTTCAATCTCCTTGTCTTGTTGGTTATCTAATGTAGATGTTGTCTCATAAAAGGCGTTAAGCCTCAAGTTATATGTGTCAAACTTAATTGACAACCTTTTTCATCTTGTGTAATGGAAGTTTTACGAAAAAAAATTTCCTTTTTACACAATTCACATGGCTCTTTATTGTTTGAATTTCTATCATGTTTGTACTTTATAGGGTAATTTATGACATACTATTCCCCTTTCGAGCCATGTAAGTCTCATGTCCTCTCATAAGCTTAGTCGAGATGACTTCTCAACTTTAACTTCATCATGACTCTTGGTCAATGACATGACAACATCTTCTATTAAATCATAATATGAGACCTTTCAATATCAGATATCACATTTGTCCCCATTAAGTTTATAGTTGTGTTGTTGTTCTTGGCAGCCTTTCTTGGCTTAATTATTTCAAATCATCCCACTTATTTGGCTATACACAATCTGATTTGATCCAAGAACTTATTTGTAGCATATTGAAGTATACAATGTCATGCACTTATATTATTCTTGACTAGAAAAATAATAACACTATTGGGTCTATGATCAGGAGAATACGTTTAAACCTCCCATCACACAGGTTCCAGTAATAATATTATCATCTATCAAAAATTTTATACAAGCACTTCTACAATATGCTCAATTATGTCTTTCAGAAAGCTTAGTTTCCAAAAGCTCCCACTTAGATAGAGCAATGTCATTAGCTCCCACTAAGATAGAGTATTTGACATTGGCTCCCACTTAGATTAAGCATATGAAACTCTAAGAAGACTTATTTTCTAAGAGCTCCCACTTAGATAGAGCATATAACACTCTTAGAATACACATTTTCTAAGAGCTCCCACTCAGACGGAGCATTTTGACATTTTGCTCCCACTCACAAAGTGTACTTGACATTTACTTCTTCATGTTTCTCTTTACATTATTTTCATAATGTCTTATTAACTTCTTTTGAGTGACTAAAGAGTTTTCTTGATTTCTACCATGTTCCTATGATTTTGTGAAGTTAATTTCAGCCAAATATAATATCAAAAAATGGAAGGTGAAGTCTCTCTACTTCCCAAAACCAAATTTTATAGGTTCTCAGTAACCGCTATTCAGCAAGGCTTTAGGAATCTCATATTCCTAAGTGACATGATAGAAGTTGTACTATGTTGCTTTGGTAATTTCTAAGAGGTTCTCTATTTTCTCAAAGAAATATTCCAAATGTCTTATGCCATTTATCTATGTTTCTTCACAGAAACTTATAGTCTTTTCTCTTAAGTCTTTTATTGGTTCAATCATTATGGTTTGACTGGGTTTAGGATTCTCTTTTCTCCTAAGGTGGGTTTTCAAGAGGTATTTGAGGTGTATTTTATTCCTGAATTTTACCATAATCCGGAGTTAAGATGTGGAAATTTCTCCATTTGAAATTTCCTCTTGCATTGATCTGATATTATTTCTTTAATATCTGATCGTCATTTTAACCTCCTTGAGATTTATCTGGATCCTAATCCTAAACTTTAGGATTTTGGTTATTCAAGTTCCTCCTCTAATGCATCATCCATGTTTTCTTCCTATTATACCTCTCGGTACATTTCAAGTTCAAATGAACTTTACTCTGAATTATCTCTCTTTTGATCCTCTTAAGGATCTTCTTCTTTGAGGTTTCATTTTAGAGTCTCATACTCTAAAACAAAAATCCCTACTTCATACATCACTTAGAGGTTCACATTTCTCTAAGTAATTTAGGTTTGGATCAACACTTAGAAGCAATATCCAATTACTTATTCCTTTTCTGATGTACCATTATGTAAATCATACTCAGGATTAAATTTCTTTACTTAAATGTCATCCAAAAGAGTGAAATTCTTTTGGTTTGGTGCTCTTAGAACTCTCTAGGTTCATATTTGACTCTAATAAAATTTTTATGAATTATTATAAATATTTTAGGATTTTTAAACTAATAAAAATCACAAAAATAGCACCAAAAAAATATATTTACAGATCCAAACCACCTTAATTTTTTTTAGACAAACAATATGTCTAAACGTAGGTCTTGAATTTAGGGATTTTTAGAAACAAACCGCGCATCAATCGGAGTTAAAATGTCACTTCAAGAGCCCCTAGAAGCAGGAAATTTTTTTTTATATATTTTTTTTTTCGCGTATTGGGCTCTGCCAAATGAGCCCATTTCTTTTTTTTTTTAGTTGCTGGACCAGACAAAACCGGCCCCCATATGCAAAATAATAATAATAATAATAATAATAATAATAATGTGACGTCATCCGTCATCTTCTTCCTCCAGCCGGGTCAACCCAGACCCGGCTGGACGGACCCGCTTCTTCTCTCCACCGTATCTTAGCTGTCCGAAGTCCGTTTTTTGCGTTCTAGTAGTCGATTTTCATCGTTTTTTCGTGCTCTACACAATGGGATAGTTTTCATGGGCTAAATCTTATGATTTCTAATGACCCAGTTTCGAAAATTGATTCCCATGCTTTTTGTTCTCTCATCTAAATTGTAGTTTCCTTATATTCTATGGTTCCTGGCTTTTCCTATATGTTTTCTCTGAGTTTATCAAACCCATGACCACATGTATATGCATTCAGAACGAATTATATATATAGAACCAGAGATACCTATTTTCAAGAAACTATATATATACGCACACATACATACGTTATTATATAAACACCACAGAAGCAGATCAATATATATTGCCCCATAATTGAATTTATCAAGCCGTGAATCATTAATATCATGCACATATACATACGATATATGCAAACCACAGAAGCAGAACAATATATATAATCATCATCATCACAGTAACCAACTAAAAACGAATATTAATAAGATTTGCAGAATTAATATGGATGCAAATCATCATCATCAGAACAACAGATTTCAGATCAAACCTATATCATATATCTAAAATTTTGCAGCAGAAATCAAAAATTCATGTTTCATCAGAGAAGAAAAATAGATAACACAGAACAATCATATTCCACACAGCCATAGAAACTAAAAGCTCTGATACCACTGTAGGAATTCGGGCGTACCTGGAATCCGGTTGACTCGCTCGGTACCCACACTAAATCGGAGCACCGATTTGAACTCCGATCACGTTATACTACAGATGCACATAGGTGAGGAAGAGAGGAGACTTGAATTACAGAGAACCTTTTGTTTTCTGCGTTGGTTTTCCTTTTCACAGAACCCCTTTATTTATAAACAATATATGGAGAGACGTATCTTTTCAATTTCAAATATTAAGGGAAAAATACTCATTTTATCCCAAATCTTTCCATAATTATATAATAGCCCCAATTCTCATTGGGCATTATATATTAGCCCTAATTTTCATTGGGCTTGGGCCCTAACCCACCAAGGGTGGATTAGGTGTATCCCTACATTATATATATTTGGCTGAATAAATAGAAATTTGCATGATTTGACTTTTTTTAAAAAAAAATTCGTCATGTTGCATTTCAGTTATACGCGATCCTATAGGGAGTTAGTTGTTTAACTTAATTATTATGGTAAAACTGTTGATTATTTTTATTGTTTAAATGTTTAAACATCCGTTAATGCTAACTTTTTCGGAGCCAGGAGTAAAAAACGTCCACATATTAAAAAGAAGTGAAAGTTAAATTTTCAAATCTTAATAAATTGTAGAAAAAAAAGGATAATATAAATAATATTTATATTATTAATTTTAAAAGTAAAACCATCTCCGTTTGAAAAAACTAATTCCATGATTTTAGGGATAGTGGCAGTATCTATTGGCAATGTATCAATATATCAATATGAAAAATAATTATTTTTGTATTTTCAGGAAGGCCACGTGACATGGGCATTGGTTACTACTTTGAGGATATAAAAATATTAAATTTAGATGATTAAATTCTATGAATGACATTCTAGACTTATACATATAATTTCTATATTAATGTTTGTACTTTGTACACATGTATATTATATATTTTCTGTGATTACCTTTTCTTTTTGCATGGTTTAAATGTGTACAGTATTTAGCTTATGGATTATTATTTGATTTAGGTTGATGCCGAAAATAGCCTTCCGCAATATGTCTTGGATATGATATTGTGGAAGAGATTCCTTTTAAAGGTGAAGATTCCTGAAGACTATGCTAAAGGCCGGTCAAATGCTTGTATAGTTGTGCGTATGACTAGCGATAAATCAATTATTGACTCATACTTGATGGCTGTTCGGGAGGATTTCATGACTCGACAAATTGAAGTATCTGAACTTCTTGAGGCAACTATGGTGAATAGTAGTAATGGATATCCCGTTAGTATTGTTGTTGACACAAAAGTTAAGATATATGACAATAATCATCCTTCTGGGGGAAGATCGAATACTATTAATGATGGAGATGAAAATGTTATTTCTGAGGATGCTATTGAATTTGATGATAAGACAGAAAAAGATGATAAGAATGTTCCAATTTTGTCTGATGATCCTTCTAAGAAGGATAGAAATGAAAAAATCACACATTTGCCTGGTGTAGATACCAAAGACGGGGACAATAGTTTGCCATATGTTCGTCGTCGAAGGGCAAAGCGAAAGATGGCTCTGGAAGATTAGGTCATTGATTGTGGATTGCTTTCTGTAAATGTTCTTTTATGTGTCTCAATTATGTTTATCTTTGAATTATGTTATCTTTGTTTATTGGGTATTTGTAATTTAAATTCTCATGATGTATTTTTATTTGTTTGCAAGACTATGTGTAATCATATGTAATTATTAATGAATTTCGTTTTGTGATTGTTACATTGATTTCATTCCATCTATAATTATTGAAATTATATAATATTGAAATTAAATTTTATTGTTGGAAGATTCAATGTAAATTGCTGTTAAACACGATAATGGCAACAAATATAAATGGTAAGTGCTACAAGTATTTAAATTTAAATTATATTGTACCATTCATATAAAGTTTTATATCCAATTCTTACTTATATTTCTTGTGTCAATATAAATTGTTGAAAATAGTGCAGTTTAAAATGAATATTAATAGTTATTTATTAATATGATTGATATTGTTAAAATATTTAAAAAGAATTATTATCTTCTCATGAATGAAGATTCCTATTTTGATGGAATCAATCCAAAAATTAGGGTGATAGAAAAATAAATATATCCTGTTTGCAAATAATTAATATAAAATATATTAAATTGTAATTTTCCATTAAATTATATATCATCACTACATTAAATCGTTTTAATCTTTCGATCAATTTGTAATTTCCCACACCCCATTACATATTGTTGAGGACTGAAATTATGATATGTGGGATGAGTGGAAATAAAATAAATAAGATTTATATACCTCCATGTTTCCTGTTGACACTTTCTCCACCATTATAGGCTTAAAGCAAGGCAACTTCCCTTTCCCACTATTGCACTACTTCACTCTTTTTTAATTTTCAATATACTCCGCTACTCCACTACTTTTCAAGTGCATTTCTATCGTTGATTTGCCATTAGATCTAACAGTTTAAGAGCTCGATCTGCGTACTCGAATCTCATTGGTAATTCAAAAACTGAACTCCACCTAATATTCTAATTATCTGTTATTTTGTTGATTCAATATTTTTAAAAGAAATATAACATTAAAAAATAATATTGTTTATTTAAAAAATTAGGGTGATAGAAAAATAAATTTATCCTGTTTGCAAATAATTAATATAAAATATATTAAATTGTAATTTTCCATTAAATTATATATCATCACTACATTAAATCATTTAAATCTTCCGATCAATTTGTAATTTCCGACTCCCCATTACATATTATTGAGGGCTGAAATTATGATATGTGGGATGAGTGAAAATAAAATAAATAAGATTTATATAACTCCACGTTTCTTGTTGACACTTTCTCCATTATTATAGGCTTAAAGCAAGGCAACTTCCCTCTCCCACTATTGCACTACTTCACTCTTTTTTAATTTTTAATATACTCCGCTACTCCATTACTTCAAGTGCATTTCTACCGTTGATTTGCTATTAGATCTAACAGTTTAAGGGCTCGATCTGCGTACTCGAATCTCATTGGTGATTCAAAAACTGAACTCCACCTAATATTCTAATTATCTGTTATTTTGTTGATTCAATATTTTTAAAAGAAATATAACATTAAAAAAATAATATTGTTTATTTAAAAAATTATAAAACATGATCTCTATATTCCTTTTTACCATGGTTTTGTTGCTTCGATTTTTGTAAAAGCCATATAAAATTTAAAAAATATAATATTTTTTATTTAAAAAATAAACACAAACTCTATAAAATAATTAACCGCTGTTTTGGTTTCTTCATTATTTTTAAAAGAAATATAACATTAAAAAAATATAATATTATTTATTTAAAAATAAGAAAATAAGAATTATATATTATTATCTTCTAATGAATGAAGATCCCTATTTTGATGGAATCAACCCAAAAATTAGGGTGATAGCAAAATAAATATATCCTCTTTCCAAATAATTAATATGAAATATAAAATATATTAAATTATGAGAAAAGGTTGTCGATGAAGTCAACAATTTCATGCTATCAAAGCTTCCAGGTAAACAATTGTTCATTTATTTGTTATTGTCATTCATTTTAATATTTATTAATTTCATTTATTTTTATAACATAACATAGGTGAAGAAGTTGTATATCTAAGTGCTGATAGTGTTTCCAGACAAGAAAATACAGTCAATTCCATAGCTGAGTTGCACACTGTTGAGTTTTTGAATTCAATTAATATGTCTGGACTGCCAAACCATATACTCAAATTGAAAATTGGTGCTCCGATAATGTTGATGCGAAATATTGATAAATCCATTGGACTTTGCAATGGAACAAGATTGATTATCACGCGCTTGGAAAAACGTGTCATTGGAGCTGAAATCATAACTGGAACGCATGTTGGGCTGCATGTTTTGATTCCACGGCTGTCAATCACTCCCTCTGAATCATATTTGCCTTTTATTCTATGCAGAAGACAATTTCCAGTTATCTTGTCTTTTGCTATGACGATAAATAAAAGTCAAGGACAAAGCTTGTACAATGTTGGATCATATTTGTCTCGGCCTGTTTTTACATATGGTCAGTTGTACGTAGCGATATCTCGAGTCAAGCACAGAGAGGGGTTGAAGATTTTAATTCTTGATGATAACGGCTAACCTACTAATAGAACTTCAAATGTTGTATATAAGGAGGTCTTTTGTAATCTTTAAACTTATTCAATACATTATTATTGCGTTTTCCCTTTATTCCTTTCAGTCAGTCTATACATTTTAAGTGATTTATATTTTGTGTTATTGCAAATCATGAGATTTTTGTTTTCTTTAATAATTGGATTATTCTCACTATTTTACAAAAATATTTAAAGTTATATTGTTCATGTAAGACTTGCTTTTTTCTTATTTCATTTGTCATGCATATACAACCTACATAAATATATGGTAAAGTAATATTTATTAATTGTTCAGCATTTATATTAAAGAAGAACAACATATTTGATAGTTATTACATGCACCCGTGCATCGCACGGGTTCTGAACTAGTTTAATAAATATTAGTAACTTGAATTCCAAAAAATGACAGGTGCAATTTGTTAATATACACATAATGAGTTAATGTGCAAATTTACCTCGGAAGCTTTCCTTCAAGAGATATTTTGTCTTAGAAGTATTTTTGATCCAAATTGCCCTAAAAGTTTTAAAACGTAGCAATTTTACCCTTTACCGTTAAAATATTAATGGTCAGTGTCAATTTTTTTATCGATCAACGTTGATATTTTAATGATAAATGGCAAAATTGCTACATTTTAAAAATTTCCGGGCAATTTTTGAACCAAAAAAAAAAAAAAGAAGATAAAATAGCTCATGAGCAAAAATTTCTGCCATATCTTGAAATTAATAGAGTAGTTATTTTTTATTTATTATTTTGCAAGTATTATAAAATAGTTTTAGCAGCCCAAACACAATGATCATATAGCTTGTTTTTTTTTTAAAAAAAAAAAAAAAAACTGTTAGCTTTTATGGTCCAATGGCACTGGCCACTGAGCACCTTTTTTTAATTCTCTCACACAGCTAACAAAAGTTAGTCCATTAAGTAAAAACGTAGGCTCATAATCATAAAATTGTAAGTTAAAATCCAACCGATATAAAGACTTTATTGATGGGCAAAACTATAAATACCTCTATAAGAGATTTTTGAGTATAAAGACATGTCATAGTCCTTATAAACCCTCAGAAACACAACCCATTTAAGCTTTTATTTTTATATAAAAAAATTTCCTGAAGCATAAGGTTGTGAATTTGATCTTTCATGTACACCAGTGTACGTTGAATTTGAGTTACAATAAAAAGCTTATTTTTCAGCTATCATTTGAAAAAAAAGGCTCGAGTTGCTCGCACCGCTCAAACCACTACATAACTCTAGTTTTTTTTTTTAAAAAAAAAAAAAAAAAAGTACAAGGACCCCGCAAATCACGGGGCAAACTACAGATAGCACCTAATCAATACATAGTGGCAAACAAAATGTCCCGACACACCTCTAACTTTCAAAAGCACAATCCAAGTTACATCATTTTCAAAGGAAACTAGCATTTTGATCCCTGAATTCTAATCACTAATCAGGCCACTATTTATATAAATTTATCGCAAACAAAACAAAACTTACAAACACCAGTAAAAAACTCATTGCAAGTACTCTCACGTTTCAACATCTCAGAATCATCACTTAGATTGTAAAAAGAAAAAAAAAAAAGGCAAGCGATAAGTTAAGTTCATTTTTTTTTTTTTTTGCCAGGAAAAGTTACGTTCATGAACCAACTCAACATGTGCTCATTCTGTAACAATCTTTGAAGGCAAAAGTCAAAAGCACTAAAATATATTACTATACAGGAACCAAACCATTAATTAATTTACTTTTGATAGGGTGATTCAAACAGAGCCCTCATGTTTTATGGGAGGAGGATTGCCTTCTGGGGTAGAAGCTCTTTTGAAAATGGAAGCCATTTGGAGTCCAGCAGAGGAAGAACCATCATGAGAACTTCCCTGTCCCTGGCTAGGATGATCACTTTTGTGTTCTTTCTTCTTCTTCACTCTTTGTGCCCAACCAACAAGCCCCACTTGCACATGCTCATCAAATATTGCCTTCTTGAAGTGAGTTCCCATCTACACCATTGTTTTTCAAACAGACACGTGTTAATCCAATGATGGCTGAATTTAAAACATGGGACCCAGGTGTTCCCTTGTAAAATTTTATTATATAAAGTATTAACTGTCATTTTGAATCTGCATTCTGTCAATTTTATTGAGCAAACTTAAACATTCAATAACTTTAATTTAGGGTGAGTAATTATTCTTAAAAGATACAACTTATCTACATCGACTGAACTGTCAGAATTTGCTCAACATGATCATTATGTCTCAGAATAGAGAAAATTGAAGCCATTTAGCATATACTCCCTCCAGTCCTAATTATAAGATCATTTTGATTTTTTTGACTTTTTTTCAGTCCAAAAAACTAGTTTCAGTCCAAAAAAAATCTTTTTTTCTTAAAACTAATTTATTCTACTTATAAACTAACTAACCTATAATCTAATTTAATGTGACATATGTTATAATTTAGTGGTCTAATTTGCTTCCTTAACTTTTTCAAAAAAAGGACAAAGTGATCTTATATTTAGGACCGAAGGGAGTATAAACGTTCAAATGTGTTGAAAATAGCTAAACTGAGTCATGTGCTTCAATGGAATTTGAGGTAAAATCACTCTGTTCATGGTTTATGGATAATACGGCTTTCTATAAATTTTATATTATATAATGATTTCTTATGTTTAATTGAAGGAAAAATTTCAACCATCTGGATCAATTAGATGACTAGAATTTTCTCAAAATGAATCATTTTCTTGCCTAAAATTCACAATACAAACTCTGCTAAAAAAGTGCCACCTTAGGTAATGAATAAAATCCACTGATTAGAAGATTTAAAAAGTAGACCATGTAAAAAGGTGAATATTAGTGATCGTATTTCTTATTTTGGGGTTGCTTGGTAATAAACTGTTAGATGCGACTAAAATGGAGCGCTATGTGATATCTTGCCACATTAGAGGATCCAATTCAATCTGAACAGAAATTGAAACATACCTGTGTAACGAGTGCATATAGAGGTAGCGTGCTGTAGCTGCAAAGTACCAGAATGAACACCCTGAAACACCAATACAAACCAGAAAGAAAATAGAAAGAGAAGATTAACTTCAGCATGCATAAGATACGTAAACCAAGAAATGATAACAAACGGCGAACGGTCACCAAAGTTTCATTAACTTTCAAATTTAATCTCTTCAGTTTAAAATTGAGTCCCTCCAGCCCTAAAAATAATTTAACCTGGTCCATGATGCCGAACAATCATCCAAGAGCTGTTGTGTTTTGCTAAGATAGCTAGCTATGAGCTACTTTTAATTTCAATACTCAATATATGCATGTTCTTACGAATTCAAGCTAAACCCTTTATCTATAAAGCATCAATACACCTGAATGAATGTCACGATTTCATCTCATAGTCTATTTTCACCTCTTTCCTTTGGCATGAATCATTTATATTACAGGGGGCAGATTGACAGTAAGCAAATCAAAAAGAGAAAAAAGTGTGGCAGTTACCCAATGACAAGCCTGGGCACAATGTAACCGACTTGTCCCATTATGCAGGAGTCAAAGCCATAAGTAATCTGAGAAACATAAGCATATAAGGTTACATTAAACTGACATTATATAAAATGCCAACCCATAAGGATAAATGAACGTAGAAGAACCACAAACTGATCTACAGTGCTCCAATAGAATTTGCTCACCCATATCCAGAAAAAGAATGCTATCTCAAAAGAATTCTGGAAAAGGATGAAGTGAATCAAGAAGAGAACGAAGTGAGGCCGATGAAACCAAAAGTGATCATCTGATGGTTGAACAACCAATTCACCTTCTATGGCAGCATGCTTTTCAGCTACTTCATGAGCTAATTGTATGATTACATGCTCCAACTTAGTGCCCACAGCTAGTAGAAGCTGAAAGAAAGCAAATTAGTACAATGAGATTAATAGAGAGATAAAAAGTGCGATCAAAGAATCTAAAAGAAAAATTAAGACATGCAAAACAGCTCTTAAAAACTGGAAACAAACAATTCCGCGATCATACTAAACCAGGTGTCACTCTTAATCAAATCAGGCAGGACAATTTTTTTTAAAGTACGAATAACTACTTTCCTTTTTTTAAAAGAAAAAATATATTTGTGCATAATTGAGACAGACATGATGAATCTGTAAGCAGAATAAATTACATACACATCACAATGCACACGTCTGCAGAAAGTGAAACAAATCTCATCAAGATACTTACAAAAAAAGGGATAAATGCTATCCAAAAATATGTATGCCAGCCTGTAAGATCAAAGAAAATATCAAGAATTAGGTGGCAGAAAGTAATGTTTTTCAACAACTAACAAAACCAAAAGAAACAGTTAGATAGGGAAGAATGATCATAAGTAAATACCATTTACATTAAGCAACAAAAAGATGACCACAAATATCCAAAGATACCAACTGCAACCAAACACAGTACGCTCATGAGTACAGAATCAGTTCACACACACAATAAGACAAACAAGAAAGACAGGGCAGTCTAACTGATCAATATGTCTGATGTGCACAACAGCATTGTTAGTTATTACGGACTACAAATTGAATCCAGAGAAGCACTAACCTTATACCAACAACTCGTCTAAAATCATCTTCAAGGGCCCGTATCATATATTTGTGGAAGTTAAACTTTGGGTTTGACTTGCAATGAGTCTAAAACAGAGAAACACACAAAAGAATGATCTTGATATCCCTATTTGGAGCCTTCTTGCAAATAGCCAGATCAAAGATAAATAGGAAGCATACATCACATTGCACCCTAAAAACTTACCATGATAAAACCATGCCGTAAGGTCACATAATCCAGTTTAGTCACAGAGCCAAAAAATTGCTTGAAAAAAGAGTGCTGCAAGAATATAGCAAGGTTAAGATGAATAACTAAAATTTTATACAAACACACACACATATATATATAATTATACCGTTATCAATTCAAAGTTTCCAATCCTGATTAACTTATAAACAACTTACCAACCAACCCATCAGAGCAGAGTCTTTGCCAAAGCCCAGAAAATGACCTTTAATAAAAGCATGCTGTTGAACCTGAGTGATCTTTGGTTCCAGAACTGCAGTAATCCAATTTGCACATAAGAAGCAATGGAGAAGAAAAACACTCAAAAAGATTGCCTTTATAAGAATTAAATATATCATCTAATTTCTTAATACTTATAATGTAGCATGAGGATGACTTGAAAAATCTATCAGAGTCTACAGATTGATTAAATGATTGAGCACAGAGAATACACTGTAACTGTAATAGCTGATCAAATCACTTACCTTTCTGTGTCTCATAGTTGTCTTTAGCAATTGAGTCCTCCCAGTGCTTCCACTGCCGTATCTATACAACAAAAAAGAACTATTAGTAAAGAAAGAAAATCATGGACATGAATAGTTTATAATAGAAGTGTCCAAGATACTCACTCTCAATCCTCCCAAGAAAACAGTCAGCACACAGTATGTCACATGGACAACAGCTAAAACAAATATAAAGATATGCAGGTGGTGAATGGCTTCCACAGATAACAACGGAACCTTGTGCTGAAAAAAAAAAAACGAATTGAGGTTATATGATCAAAATTCAAGAAATTATAAAAAAAAGGAGAAAATCCATGGCATCAATATCAATAATTCTATATGGGCGGTGATAATGACAGGTTGATGAACATTGTCTTCTGCACATGAGTAGTTTCATTCTTGTAGCGAAAAATGCTATCCTCTTTCATTTCATCTTCATCCAAAAATTAAATGCCATCAAATGCTATCCGCCTACTTGGAATCTATTAATCATGACTAGTAAAAAAACAAAATGGTAAAACTGACATCAGATTTTGATACGAGATGGGATTAAAATGACACAACACCAAAGTATAATAGCAAATTCATCGACAAAAATCTAAAGAAAGTGATCTATCAAAGAACAAATTGAAAACTCACCAAATCTCAACTAATGAATGTGTAAAGTTTACCTTACTAGCACAATAATTACTAGATGAAGACCCTTCAGCAAGAAGACGACGAACAGTTCCAGAAATGTCAGGGTAAGAGAAGAAACTCTGAAAATGCGTAGTGGGTGTCTTCGTTGTTTCACCTTCTCCTTCCTTTTCTTTACAAGGAAGCATATTGCGAGTTATTCTCGCCGGAACACAGATTTTGGTAATCCCATTTTGTGTAACCGTCAGAAGCAGTGATATAAAACCCAGAAGCATCAACTCTGAAAAACAAAAACAAAAAATAAAACAACCCCAGAAGAAAAAATCCAAACTTTACACGCTCTGCATGATGAATCCACTAGATTATGGAATATTCTATTATTTAAACAAAGGAGGAGGATAAAGTGTACGGACGGAACCTTCTTTGATTTTCTGAAGGGCTTCATAGAGAGGCTTTTGATCCCTCTTTTTGAGGAACTTGCCACCAAAATGAAGGAAGCGTTCGGCAGCGAGAGAAACGGCGACGATGACAGTACAAACGAGAGCAACAACCCATGTGGGTGTTTGCTCTAAGGTCGTTTCTACTTCCCCACCACCACCACCCATTATTCTTCTGCTTCTGCTTTCTCTCTCTAACTTTTGATTTTCTATTGAGTTATCAACTTTCTTGCTACAATATCTGTGGATACTGTGCACTGTGTAACCTCATTGTTGTCTATATATATGCATCTGCATCACCACTCTGCTTCCTTTATGAAAACGTGACTCTCGGTTTGATTTTGATTCCTTCGTAGCCAATCCATTTCTTACAAGCTTCCTCCTATTTCTCTCTTTTATTTTGTTTTAACGTGAAAACAAATAGTAACATATAAATAACTTCTCAATCTCAAAATATTACTCCTTCACTATTAAATATAATATCATTTTAAATTTTTTTAGATTAAAGAAGTTAAATAGATCACTTAATTTTATCGTATCTTATATATAATTATATTATATGATAGTTTGTAAGTAAGATAAATTATTTTTGAGAAAAAAAATAACTATAAACATTTTAAAGTAATTGATTTTGCATCCATAAATTTTTTTTTAAAAAAAGTCAAAGTAATCTTATAAATATGACCGGAGGGAATATTTAGGAAGTTTTAACAAATTGAGTATCATATTTGCTAGTTTTTTTTTTTTTTTGGTCAAATTTGTATTCACTAGTTAGTTGAGTAACAATATTAATATTTGTATACCACATACTTAAGATTTTGATATCCAAAAATGTATTTTTATGTCATTGACCCAAAAATTTTACTATTTTTTATTTTCTTCTTTTTTTTTCCCCTTTTGTGATTGAAAAGGAGGTAAAATGGGCTTTTCTTTTTGAAGACACATCCTCCACATATATATTATGTTAGAATACTATTTTGTGGTTAGGACAAGGCAACTTGTTCTTTTTTCTTTTCTTTTTCTTTTTCTTTTTAACAGTCCTTTGGCCTAATTCCACATTTTGCCAATGTTCTTTCCTGGATTACATTATTAGTTATGTAAACAATAAATAGATCAAATAGAGACTTTATAAAGAATATGTAACACAAACACAATAAACTCACTTTTATGGTCTAGTTGATTCAATTAATGGTTTTTAACAAACTGTTCATTCTCTTTTTGATTAATATTTTTTTTTAGATTTCATCTTTTTGTTACATACATTATCAATGAATAAAAATAAACAACATGATAATAGTTCAAATATTAAATATGAAAATATGACTTGACTGCTTTAAAAATAAAGAAAATGAATTAAGCATGTTTCATTGTTGAGACCCCATCAATTTGCATTGATTTATCCTTGTTTATAATAGTGATGTCACACCGTCTTTTTAGATGCTACCTTTTTATGTTATAACGTTGTCATTAAAAATTATATACGTATCAATTTTTCTGATAAATAAATTATTTTATTCAAACAAAAATATAAAAAGAAAAGCTACTTGGATTAAGAGTTGAATAACAAATATTTGTTATTTTGGACTTTTGTATATTATGTTTAAATTTATATAAAAATGTAAGAATAGTATAATTTGATTAAACTTTATTATTAATTAATTCATTATGTCGTCCTAAAAAATAAACTTGTTATTTAAATAGCAATGTTGGCAAGGAAATAAAATGAAAAGTACCATTGAATTTTTTAGATTTGGTGCGAGCTGCGAAGAAAGAAATCCCATATGTTTAATTTTAACTTTTGATTTTTAAATCCCCGATTTCGAAGGCATTTTTATTTCTTACATTTCTGGTCCACAATCAACTGTTTGTTTTGTCGTCTTTTAATCAAAAGATGTTTCTGTTTTTCCTTTTTGTGTATCGCTTTTGTAGGTAAGAAAGCAGTTGAACTCTGAATCCATACTATATAGTCTTTGCTCTTTTTCTTTTATCATTCACTGTAATGCTCTAACAAACTAATTTGGTTAATTTTAACCAAATAATAATACAAAAGCATTTGGTTGAATGGTAGGAGCTCATCCAATTTTAACAAAAGTCAGGGGTTCAATCATTACTTGAAAGATGGCTGGGATTAGTTTGGGGTGTTGATGTGCCTAAAAGATGGCTTATCCTACAATATTGGAGAAAAAATAAAGAAAATAAATTTATTAAGAGTGCGCAAGGTGGTTACGTAAAAAAGACACAATAAAATCTAATCGCAACCTGATTATTTGTCAAATTACCAAAATTCTAAGGCTATAAGAATTAAGATGAATGAGTTCTCGAGCACTCATTATCATCCAATTTAAACTCTTTAAGTCTAGATATAATTTGGTTTGATTTTATATTTTTTATAAGATTTATTTTAATTTTAATAAACGTATAAAAGTAATATCTAACTATATTATATCTAATGTCCAGCATTATCTGTATCAACTCACACATTCTCATCAGAAGGAAACTCACACACAATCTCACTTGATTGTTTCATCACTTGGAGATTAATCTATGATATATAGTCACTTATATCTAATTTATTGTAATGAAAAAATTCGGTTGTATGATTGCATCACTGAAGTTGTAGAAAAATTATTTTGATCTTCTATTTTATCATAATAAATATTATAAATTTTAAATATATATAGGCGAAGGTGCAAAAATACCATTCTTAAGTTGTAAAAATTGCAGCTGGCACCATATTAAAAGTTTAGGTCCAAAACTACCACTCATAATTTGAAAACGTAGCAAATTTATTTTTCTGTCAATATTGAGTTAACTGCCGTTAGTATGAAGACGCGGTGGATGACTTGTTGAACATGTATGATTGTTGACTGTCCTACGTGGCTTTTTTTAATAGGCGAAGGTGCAAAAATACCACTCGTAAGTTGTAAAAATTGCAGCTGGCACAATATTAAAAGTTTAGGTCCAAAACTACCACTCCTAATTTGAAAACGTAGCAAATATATTTTTCCGTCAATATTGAGTTAACTGCCGTTAGTATGAAGACGTGGTAAATTTTTTGAAAGTGAAGAGAAAATTTTTAACTCAAAAGAAATATCTTATTTGAGGATTTTAGAGTCTTATAGTCTAATTTTCTTACCTATTTTCTTTTTCTTGTTTTTTTCCTTTTCTTCCTATTTTTCTTTTTATTTCTTTTCTCTCCCTCTCCATTTGTTCCCCCCCAGCGCTCTCTCTCTCTCTCGTCTTCCTCTCTCTCTTCTCTCTCCCTCCATCCTCCTCCTTCCTGCCGGCCACCGAGGAGCAAGTGCCGGCGACGGACCTCCGGTGGTACAGCCTCCCCCCAACCTTCTTCTCCTTCCTTCCTTCCTCTCCTTCCCTACGATCAACAATCATACATGTGCGACAAGTCATCCGCCACATCTTCATACTAACGGCAGTTAACTCAATATTGACGGAAAAATAAATTTGCTACGTTTTCAAATTAGGAGTGGTAGTTTTTTATCTAAACTTTTAATAGGGTGCCAGCTGCAATTTTTACAACTTACGAGTGGTATTTTTGCACCTTTGCCCATTAAAAAAAAGCCACGTTACAATCATACATGTTCGACAAGTCATCCGCCACGTCTTCATACTAACGGTAGTTAACTCAATATTGACGGAAAAAAAATTTGCTACGTTTTCAAATTAGGAGTGGTAGTTTTGGACCTAAACTTTTAATATGGTGTCAGCTGCAATTTTTACAACTTACGAGTGGTATTTTTGCACCTTCGCCCAATATATATTCTCTATTAAGAAGAAAGACCAGGCATATTAGAAATAAATCATTTAAATAATTACATATCTCTACATCTCTTCTTCTCACTCATTCTTTCTCATCATTTTCCTCACTTGTTCTCTCACACACTCACTATTTCCATACATAAAAAATATATTTGTAAAAACAAAAAAAATTACATCTCTTACCACTACTACACAAATTGCTTTTAATGTCGCCTATTAACATTTGTTAATTAGAACAGTGACGTTGAAAAAGGCAGTGACAATTTTATAAATAGATTAAGGGCGTCCTTAGAAACAACATCTCTTCATATAATAAATAGAGACGTCATTAGTAATGACGTCTTTTGTAACTAATTGAGAGATGTCGTTTCTTAAATATGGCGTCTCTAAATAAGTAACAAATGACATCACTAATAACGACGTCTCCTAATATATTAAATGGAGACATTGTGTCTCTGATAAAACCCCTTTTCATCAGTTTTCCCCCATTTGCGCGAAAACATACATCGTTTCCCTCCAATTTCCTCTCTTCCCATCATTGCCTTCACACCCATTGGAGGCTATTTAGCCATTGTTGGAGTCCAAAGAGAGTATTTTGGTAACCCTAAACCCTACATTATATTTTCTTCCTTCTCTTCTTCTCTTCTCGGTTCGTTCTCCAATTGGGAAGCGCCAAAGTCGCGTCTTCAAGTTGGTCAGGTAAAGCTGTCATTTTTCTTTGTTTTTCATTTATTTAAACCCTGAACCTGACTCAATGTGATTGGTTTTGTTCGTTTTACTTCATTTTCCAATTTTGGGTTCATTGCCGTGATGTGTTCACCACTGTCAGAGGCGTAGAAACTGCATTTGGTGTTGAAGATATCCCTAGCCCTATATTTTACTAGAAGAAATCCGATCCTTTGCCCTAGATTTTGCAAACTAAAATTTGGTAAGTTATGTTCATTTCCCTTCTCTATTGTCCATTGCCCTGTATGTTGATGCTGTGAAAGAGTAGGAAATTTGAAATTTATCTCTGACTGCTTTGGCTCTGTGATGGTTTAAGTTGGATTGAGATTGGTTATATGAATTGAAGACTATGGAATTAATTAGATTTTTTAAAATGGCAAATAGAGTATTAGTTTGATTTATTGGATTGCTCTGCTTTTTCTGTGTATATTAAGAAGAGTTATAATTATGCATATGTGTATGTTGTGATGATAGAAGTGTAATTTTTGAAAATTTCTGAGAGGTGTTTTGTTTTTTGATTGATCATTGATCTATTCCTATATGATAATTCGCTTTGACTCAACTCCATTTGCTGCATGGGTACATTCTGTTCCTATATATCATTGGTTAAATTTATTTGTTGCTTGGGTATACTCTGTTTTGAGGTTCCATAGTGTTATTGGATGTTTAAAATGGAACTTATGTTTTGAGGTCCCAATTGACTGAAATTGGATTGTAAAAGTAATTTTTAAATGTTACATTTACAAGGGAAAACTCTGCCGAATTTTTTAAAAAATTTGCATGAAGTGAAGTTAAGTGTATAACATGCCCATTTCTTCACAAGTTAGTGAACTAAACTTGACTAATTTGTTAGAAATGGCATAGGTTTAATCAAATGGGGGTGGAAAAATTTATTGAATTCGCCAAAAGAAATGTGCATAGTAAGAATGACATGTATCTTTGCCCTTATGTGAAGTGTGTAAATGTTGATCCTAAGAGTGTTGATGATATAATAAGGGATCACTTTCTTTGTGATGAAATCAATATCCGTTATATGAAGTGGCTTTGGCATGAGGAATTGGGAAGTACTGTACATACGTGCAGGTCACAAAATGTAGAAGCAGCGATGGATGATGTTTGTGATGATGATGGAATGGACGACATAATCAATGACATTGGGGTGGAGTCATTTTTTGTAGTAGATGAGTTTGACAACCTTTGGGGTGATGCAGAGACATCGTTGTTCCTGGGGTGTACTAAGTAGAGCCGGGATTTTGGGCTAGCCCACGGGTTTCGGGCCAACCCGGCCCGTTAGCTAAACCGGCTGGCCCGTTATTGGCCTGAAATTATTCGGTCCAGGGTCCCTTGACCCTAAACCGAATGTATCGGGCTGTCGGGCTAGCCCAACAGCCCAATATAATTATTAAAAAAGAAAAAGGCCAAAGCAGTTTTTTTTTGGGCCCATGCTTCAAAAGTCCAAAAGTGTATATTAACTATTAGGGAATGCATATAAATTATTGTTACCTATTAGAGATTTTGCACTTTGCAGTACTTTATAATTTATATTCACAATATTCTAATATTTTCAAATAATGGAAATGAACATGAAAACCATTTAGATCAATTTGTAAACTTAATGGAAAAAAAGGATTAAACATATCAACTAATAAAGTAGAATTAAGGAAAAACTCTAATAAATATAATAAACAAAATGGATTGTTAACTAAACTTATCCCTATGAAAGTAAGAAGTCTCAGATTGGGATTTTGAAAGTTTGAGAAAATGACAAATATAGTGGAAAATAACAAACATCCCTTGAAATAATAATAATAATAATAATTAATCCCACACAACACAAGCACACATAAAAAAGAGCATCTAACAAGTAACAAACATGGGAGAGTTTTTATGGGATGTAAATCACACACAAGCACAAGCAGCCAAGCACAACACACATGACATGAGTCTATTTGGCTCTTTCCCTACTAGGGTGCCACACACAAAACATACCAAATATTTGTCCAAATATACTAGTCAATAGTCACTAATACAACGCCAAAAGTCCAAAATACATCTAATAAATCATAATCATCTTCATTCTTCAATCAATGGTATTTGAAGCATTCTCTGAAGCTGCACAAATTGGAACAGGAGCGGTTTCCTTTTTCTCAGCTTCGACGTCCTCTTCCACAAAAACATAACACATAAACCATAGTTATTTGAAACTATCACATTAATCAATACATACTTGATAAATAAAC
Source organism: Mimosa bimucronata (assembly GCA_037074515.1). Lineage (NCBI taxonomy): Eukaryota > Viridiplantae > Streptophyta > Magnoliopsida > Fabales > Fabaceae > Mimosa > Mimosa bimucronata. Next base: position 40,499,895 of record CM073439.1, read on the forward strand.
AAAATTGTAGATATTACGGTACCATTCCATGGAAAACCAAGAAGCCAATTTTGAGCACAAATCAGAGCTTCAACATTCTCTGGAAGAATACTATTCTGATATTTTGTGAGAACTCGAGAGCCGATGCTAAAAGCTGATTCACTAGCAACAGTAGTAATTGGAATGCTTAAAATGTCACAAGCCATCTTGGAAAGACAAGGGAATCAACCCGTGTTAGCCTTCCAAAAGTCTAACACATCAAATTTTATAAAAATTATAGGATCAAGGATCAAGTGTCCCTTCTTCCAAATAGTAATCCGATTCAGATTTGTCAATTGCTCTCTCCTTGGAACACTGTGTTAGTAAATCCTACAATATATGTAAAGGAAGTGTAAGCTATTTGTCACTGAAATTTCAAACTAGCATTCAATGAAAAAATAAACATTTAACTAATCAACAAATAAGTTTTTCAAACTTACCCCAAAAACATCATTGTCATTCATGTCTTCATCCATAAAAGAATTCGAACTTGATCCTACTTGTATCGCTAGCCTACTAGATACCACATTGTTGTGGGTAGAATTTGATGCTGATACACTCTCAACAACTTGGGACAAGGATGATGATGATCCCGTACATTTGTACTCATTGAAAACATCATAGAGCTTGCTCTTTATGTTCTCAATCTTCTCTTTAGATTTTAAGGGATCAATATTTGTGAATGTATACTTGATGCCTTCAAGCTTCATGCGAGGATCAAGAATAATTGCAAGTGAGAGAATGACACTATACTCACTCCAATATTTGTCAAACTTGATAAGCATACTTTTAGCCATAGATTGAATTACTAAATCAGGGTGATTCAAATTCCTTTTCAATAGTAACTCAATCTTTGAAATCTGTGAGAAATACTTGTTAGAAGTGGGATATGTTGACCCAGAAATTAAGTTTGTAATCACAGCAAATGGCTTCAAGAATGCACACATCACCTCTGCTCTACCTCACTCTTCATTAGATGGACAATGAATATAGTTTGGGTCATTCAAAGCTAAGCTAGCAAAACCACGACGATATCGTATAGCAATTTTAAGCATTGCATGTGTTGAATTCCATCTAGTCGGGACATCCAACCTTAAACCTACAGAACCATCAATACCCCCAACTTGTAGAACCCTTCTTTTGAATTCTAGCATCCTCGCATCTGATTACCTTGCATATCTAATGCTTTCTCTAATCTTTTTCACAGCATCATCTATTACATTCAAACCATCTCGAACAATGAGATGTAAGATGTGGGCACAACATCTCACATGAAAAAAATCACCATCACAAATCAAGTTGTTGCTCAAATTTAAGTTCTCTTTCAATCTTTCTTGCATGATGAAATTTGCTGATGCATTATCCAAAGTAATAGAGAAGATTTTCTTTTCAATATTCCAATCTACCAATATCTCATGAGCTCTTTTTGCCAATTCAACACCAGTGTGTGGAGGCTCCATCCTAGAGAAGGAAAGTATTTTGCTATTGAGATGCCATTTCTCATCAACAAAGTGAGCAGTCAAGCAAAGATATCCTTCACCAGTTATTGCAGTCCAATAATCAGAGTTAGACATATTCTACTACAACTCATCGCTAACTTTTTCTTAAGGATCGCTTTTTGATCAAGGTAGAAATTCCAAACATCAGCCACAGCAGTTTTTCTACAAATGCTCTTATAATCAGGATTCAAATATGAGTGCAAATCCCTAATGCCATCATACTCAACAAAAGAATAAGGAAGATTGTGTCTGATGATAGAATAAGCAATCTTTTCTCGAACTATGCTATGATCAATTTTCCTAGCTCTCAAAGCCCCTGCATGATCTATCATCATGTTCTTAACATCCATGTATTTTGGGGTGTCTTTGCAACCTAAATAATGACGTCGAAGCGTAGAAGTCCCACAATCCTTGCTTCCCACAACATATTTTTGTCCACACGCATTACATTTAGCTTTTTCTTTTCCATCTACTTTGCCTATTCTTGTAAAGTATTTCCAAACCTCAAAAGTATTTTTCCTCGCCTTTTTAGTTTTACCTTCACCATCTTCTCCCTCACAAGAATGTTGTCCCAATTGTTTTGGCTCAACCACACTAGCATGAGCATCATCATCAACTTCAATTGAGTTGTCGTTCTCGTTGTCAATGTCATCATCATCATCAGAGAATCATTTGCATTACATATTACACCATATAGATTATAGCAGAACAAAGCACGATCAAATCTAAGCTTTGCAGAGTAGAAGTAAATCATAATGAAAAATAAGGAACTAAAAAACCCCCCAAGCCTACCTTCAATTGCAGAGTCTGAGACTGAGAGCAAAGGGGAGGCGATGGCCGGACTGCCGAAGAGAAAACGAACGAAGAATAGAGGAGAATCAAACGAGCATCTGCAACATCGGAAAGCCTGAACTTATGAAAAGAAAAAAAAAGTAACATAATGCAATTGAAATCAACAAATTCGCTTTTGAATAAGCATCAATGCCTTTAACATTCTTATAATGCGAAACTATTCTCAGTTGTGCTCAATGAAAGAATCGAGCAGAGTAAACAAATTTGAGCTAAAACTCACTAAACTAAAGAAAATCCATTAACATTCACAAATGCTACCAAGGAAAAGTGACTCAACGATGCACAAGAACAAATTAAACAGAGTAAACGAATTTGAGTGAAATGCCTTTAACATTTTTGATAATCGACGATGGCCGACTGGGAGGAGAGAGCCGAAGATGAGAAGAGAAGAGGTGCTATTGCTTTTGGGCTCTGGCCTTTTACTAGGGTTCGTGGAGGAGAGAGCAAAGAGGAAAAGAAAGGAACCAAGTGTGTGTGTGTCCTGTGAGGCGTGAGCTCAGACTCTGAGCCTCTGAGCTGCGAAAATCTGATAAGGATTGAGGGGTGTTAGGTGTATCGTGATTCGTGTATGAATCAGGTTTTTTTAAATACCGGGCCAACCCGTCAGACTGACGGGTTCAGACCGATTGAGCCCGATCTAGTCGGGCTTCGAGTTGAAGCAGCCCGAATAGTTTCGGGCTGCTTTTTTTTTCAACCCTGGACCCTTTTTTTTGGTCCTAATCTGGCCCAGCCTGAAGGGTTAGGCCCAAAATCCCAGATCTAGTACTAAGTATATTTGGTTGACCAGCGTCCTGAAATTGTTGAAAATAAAGATAGAAAATAGTTGGGTAGATGAGGGTTTCTTACAAATGCTTGAAGCTTTGAGTGATATGTTCCTGTCCGGCAATATGCTTTTGAAGCGTATGTGTGAGGCTAAAAAAGTTCTAAGCAAAATGGGCATAGAGTATAAGAAGATACACGCTTACCCTAATGATTGTGTGTTGTACATAAATAGATATGAAGGACTAAAAGAGTGTCCAAAATGTAATACTCCGAGGTATAAGGCGAGGCATGATGCCAGTTGTGATGATGATGGATCAAAGAAATGGCTACCTTTGAAGGTAATGTGGTACCTTCCAATTGTGCCACAGTTTAAACGCTTGTTTGCAAATGCGACGGAAACAAAAAAAAAACTAAATGTTACAACGTCTCTTACTACAAAATAAGTGAAGTTGAAACCCAAGAAACGACGTCCCACTTTATTTTAGAATGTGATGTTAAAATTCGCCCTTACTACTTAACATATGGGCGTGTAGAAAGGACTATTAACGTCTTCTTTTTCTATAACAAGAGACGTTAAAAGTATGACTTTTAACATCCGTTATTTGTGAGACGTTAAAAGTCACACTTTTCAACGTCATTGAGAACGACAACCCATGATTAACATACGCCAAAACCTTTAAATAACAACGTTAAAAGCCTTTTTCTGCAGTAGTGTGCACATTTATTAATTTTTAAAAAAAAAAAATCTTAGCTAACAATTAGTTTTACATAATTTGGATAATTGTTAGGTATAAATAAATACAAGATGGAGCATATTAATACCACAAAGGTAATAGGACCATTCACGTGGAGTATGCCTATAGCCACACTGAATTTGAAGGCATTGTCCAATGGTAGGCTCCACTTTGAGCGTGAGGGCGAATAGCTTGTTGCTTCCCTTGCCTCTTAAGGAATGGGATTAATGTATATACTATCACTCATAAAGTTTAATCACAACTTGCCTTTCAAATGTACCAACGCAATTAATAAGCCATGAGAGCTTCATGATAGTCACGTCCAACATATAAGTCATTATATTATCACTGAAAATAAAATATAATTAACTCGTTAAATATTTTTCAATTTTTAGTTTGAAAAAATTAACTTTGCAGCTGTTGCCGAAAAATACTTAAAGACACAAGTTTTTGGGTGGGTGAAACTTTTCTTTAACCGTGTACAAAGTATATTAACCGTGTCATATGTCTTCCGTTTTGCACATAATCAAAGATAGGTTGTATGTCTAAAAACAGATGTACTTAATGAAAATAAGTTGAGCGTGGATTCTTAAACAAATTTCACGCAACTTATGACAATAACTTTTGCAATCCTTTTGGTTGGCATGAAGGCATGGATTAACTTGAAACATGAGACAAAGAATAAAAAAGAATAATAGACGGTGTTAATACTTGTCATTATAATAATACTTATTTTTAAAAGAATAAACCTATTTTAAATTAAGAACAAGCAAAATGGTTTACAGTTGCCAACAAAAGTTGGTCGAATTTGTAAAAGGATTAGCTCATAACGATAAGATTGTGAGTTCAAATCTCGCAAATGAGAAGATTTTGTTGGCGAGCGATCTGTAAGTACTTCATCCAACTCACATAAACTTTTTGTTATGAAAAATGGTTTATAATTCAAGGTAGATTTGACAATATACTCCCTTCGTTCCTATAGGACATAGTTGACTTTTTTAGAGTATCCTATAAAAATTAAATAAGTTACTTATAAATTGATTTGTTTAAATTTTTCTCTAAACTAGATTATTTGACTTATAAGCTAACATATAATCTTATACTACAGAAAATATGTTATGATTAAGTGGCTAATTTAACTTCCTTAATTTCTTAAAAAAAAAAGTCAACTAGATCTTATATTTACGAATAGAGGAATTACTTGTTATTTTATGGTAGAAACTGCAAATCACCTTTCCTAAGCAAAGTAAGCCTATCTTTTTCATATTTGACAAAATGGATATAATCTAAACCATATAATACGTAACACCTTACCTAAAGATAACATTTTAATCGTGATTCAATAACAAAAATTGTTATTTTTAATCATAAAAAACTTTAAATCAAAATAATCTAAATTTAATTTGAACAGTTTATATGTCATGACAATCAACATGAACAGTGATACTTTGTTCCTTTCCTTGTTCCGTACCATGCCACTTTTCAGTCCAAAAAACAAATTTTTTTTTTTATAAACAAAAAACATATACTTCTAAAATATATATCAAGATAATCCGTGTCTTTTCTTAATTTCATTCGCAACCACATAGGTCTATTCATCATAAAATCTAAACTGGCTAGTCTATTCGAGTTATTAGTATGATTTTTTTATGTGTAATTGGGCACCTAGAACTACGTATTTAACACGCACATTTCAAAAGTCCACTTTATTCATTAAAAGGGGAGGGCAATACTTAATTATAACTTCCCTAACTCAATAAGATAGTCAAATCACATGCCTATTTTGTTTGCCAGGCCAATTACATGTCTTTTTTTTTTTCCTTATAAAAATACAATACACGCATATAAATTATACTCGCACACAGTAAATATGTTTTACTATAAAAAAAAACCTTGAATCTTATTAATTGTTTTTTAATATTATATGAAAAATTTAATGACATCATTTAATAATAGGTAAATAAATTCTCTCTGCTTTTATGACTAAGAAATGAATAATGTTTGTATATATGATTTAACGGGACGAATTTAATCTCTTATGTTGTGAGATTGAATCATTTAGATTACTTTTTCTAATCTTGCTCATAAATCACTCACTGAAATTAAGAAAAGTGATTAAATTTAATTAATATTATTATAATTTTCTGATATTTTCAATTCTACTCTATATTATAATACTCCCTCTCTTACTAAATATAAAACGTATTATCCTAATTTGATATAAAGATGTTACTTATGGAATTTTATATGACATATTTTTTTCTAAAATACCCTAAATAATGTTTCCTAATTCCTTCTTGCATTCCCTTACTTGATTATATTTAAAAAAGCATCAATAAGGTAATGTGGGAAAAAAGGTTAAAATTAAATATATATCATAAACTTAAGACCAAAATCAACTCCTTAAATATGTTCTAATTTAAAGATCAAAAAAGTAATTTTCAAGGAAATTGTGCATAAGGACCAAACGTGTGAAAATTCAGCAGGAAGCACTAAAATATCGAAGGTCCTGGAAGATACATTGCAACATTTTGGGACAATGGTGTCCGTGGTTGTATTTTTTGCAATGTACAATGGTGTTCAGTACTGCACCTTCCTTCTGAAAACTTTTACCCAATTTCACTTTTCATTTTTAATTTTTGTATCTAATTACATAAATATGTTTATTAGTACAAAGGATATTATTGTACAAAATATTAAGAGAAAGTTGGGAAAAAGTCACCCATTCAAAATTTTAGGTTAAATTCTAGAAATCCCCCTGAACTTTGGTTCAGTTGCACATAACCTCTCTAATTTTTGAAAGTTTTAATTAAAGATCCCTTCATGTTTCATGTTTTGATTCTCAACCTCCTATCGTTATAATTTTCATTAAAGTTAACGATTTTTATCTTATCAATTTTTTTATATTTAGTATTATATATGTGTCATTTAAAAATTAACTTTTTTCATTCGATATATATTGTAAGTATACTATAAAATTTTATTTACAAATTAAAAGACATTATCAAATAAATATTTTAATGCATTTTAAGTATTTTTTATTCTTAAGACATTTTATTTATAAAGTGCATTAGCTTAATTCAGTTAGAGTCTTACTCGATACCTCCAAATGTTTTACATACATTATATATATATATATATTTGTTTTGAGACATTTTATTTATAAAGTGAAATTACTTAAAAATAAAAATACTTAAAATGCACAAAAAATATTTCATTGGTTTATAAATAAAAAATTATAAGATACTTATAATTATATATCAAATGATAAAAAGTAAATTTTTAAATGACATATTATATAATACAAAATATAAAAAAATTGATTAAAAAAAACCGTTAAGTTTAACAAAAATTTTAACGATAAGGGAGTTGAGAGTTAAAATATGAAACATCAGGGGTTTTGAATTTACACGTTCAAAGGTTTGTGAGGTTATCTGCAACTAATCCAAAATTTAGGGGGTTTTCTGGAATTTAGCCAAAATTTTATTAATGAAAAGGACCGAACTTAGAGTTTAGGTACCCATGAGTATAAACTTTGCATAGTATTGTAATTTATCAAGTTATATTCGCTAATGCAATTTGTTTTTTTTTTTTTGATAAACCACTAATGCAATTTTTAATGAGAAATGTTTCTCCAATTTTCCTAACGATAACTCATTTTATTGATTTTCAGAAGCACTAAAAAAATAAATAGAATATCATTAAAAAAAAATTAAACCATCAAAACCTTGTACAATTTGATATGTGTATATATGTAGTCATAGGACTGGCTCGGACAAAGTAGCAAGCAACTTTAGTTACGGATGGGAGACCGTGTTTTTAACGTCAATGGCGCCTTAGGTGGGACAAGCTGAGAACGAAGTATCATAATTCATAGATGATTTTTTTTAAAAAAAAAAATTGAATAATGGGTGATAATTTTATTTGAAGATAATTTGGTGGGCGTGCTGGTTCTCACTCATCTTTAAGGCCGTAATATGGTGAATAATATATAATAAAAAGAGACAAAAGTGAAATACAAGGCAGTGTTGCAATCGCCTGTGTTTTTTGAGTGCCTTGTCTGTCAAATTTCCATCTGTGAAACATATATTTTAAAATATGGTTCCCACCTCACACTTTCTTTTCATCCCCAAACAACCCTTTCACGTACAAGTCTCTAGCCTCCCCAGAAATAATTGGCGCTTTGATGTTATATGCATTTAGATAACACCGTACCATTTAATGCTGACAGAAATGTGAACTGTATAAACAAAAAATATGGGGAAATTTTTAGTGCTATATATGGAATTTATTTTTTAAAAACATAAATTCATTCAACACCATAAATTTTTTTTTAGACATGTATTATTTTCTAAGGTAGGAATATTACATATTTCCTTTTTAAGGGAACTTATTTCAACAAAAAAAAAAGTTTAAGTTGAACTCATGTTGGTTTAAATAATTTAGGTAGAGGTTTGTGTTTAAACCAAGTTAAAGGTAGGTATTTGAACAACTCCTCCTAAATAATATCAATGGAGCCAAGGCAACAACTTTTACCTTCAGATATGAACCTAATCACCTCTGGGTGCTGCCTTAAGCGCCACAATGACGGATTAAAAGCTCTCTTTTACTATTAGAAAACATGATTCCTTACCATTGAACCTAAACATGATGGAAAGTTTAAGGTGAATTTTAAAACGTGGGTTGGGTACACATATAATGAGTGGTGCATATCTTGAGTGGAATGGGCCAGTTATGGGCTTGATATTGGGCCATGAATGGGATCAAAGCCATATGATATAAGCATTGGGCCATGAATGAGATCAAATCCATATGAAATAAGCATTGGGCCATGAATGAGATCAAAGCCTTAAGAGGATGACAAAAATTCTCTTTCCCGTGTCTATGATTCTAATTCTTTTTTTGCGCTTATCCTGTTTTTCCGTGTTATCTCCTTTTTCATGTTTGTAATGATAATTGCTTAGTACTCCATCTCATCTTAAATATAAGATCACCTTAACTTATTTTTTTGGAAATTAAGAAAGCAAATTAGACCACTAAATTATAACATATACCACATATAATTAGATTATATGGTAGTTTATAAGTAGAATAGAGTAGTTTTGAGGAAAAAAGATTACTATAGATAATTTAAAGTGATTAATTTTGTATCCTTAATTTTTTTCAAAAAATTTAAAGTGATATTATAATTAGGACCGGAGGAAGTAGTAGCTGATTTGATGTGTGATGGGAAAGGTGGAAACAGGACATGCCCTTAACAAAGGCCTTAGGCTTGGCCTATTCTAGGCTTGTCTAGGCTTAGGTTTTTTTTTAAACCTATTTTACTTAACAGGCTAGGTCTAGGCCTTTTAAAAAGCCTATTATGACTAACAGGTCTACTTAGGCTTGTTATCTATATATATATTAAAAATATATTTTAGTAATATTACATTTGTATTCTTAACTTGGAATAAAATTACACATGTATGTATCTAAGTTTTTTTCCGCTCACTCTCAGTGGTGCCTCCATTCTCATATACGTGTTTTCACTTTTCATATGCTCTCAGTGTTTCCCTTTTTCCCGTTGGTTGTATCAGACTATTAGCTTTATTGTTGTGTACTTACTTTTCCTTTTAGACTCTTGTTGCTTTGTATTGGATTTATGTTCTAATGTTGTTCTTGTGTATCATACTACTGTTCATCATAATAGGCATTTTAATAGGCTTCAGGCCAGGCTTAAATCTGAAAGAAAGGCTTATTACAAGTTACAAGTTAGGCTGAGGCCAATCAACTACATAATAGGCCAGGCCTATTTATGGTCAAGTCAGGCAAGGCTAAGCCTATTTCCACCCCTATGTGATAGTAAGTTTTTTAGGCCTGAATATGCATTTCATTATATAACTAAAGGGAATATGATAACCAAAGTGTCAAACTAGAAATAGGAAAATAAAGAAGCATGTAAGAAAACAGAAATACAACAAAGCAACAGATCCTACTTATCTGTCTCTAATCATTTGGTTGGGATTGAGATCAGGACAAATCAAAATTGCTTTCCTAATATCAAGGAGTTCTGTAAGGAAAGCTGACTGAGTGGAGAGACACATTCTCCAAAATGCCATTGGTAAGCTTCAGCTATGATTTTTAGTGAATATTGCAAGTGTGATTCCAATGACTTCATTGTGATCTTAATGGTACAATCGTAAAATTCATTTTTCTATGCTGAATATGGAGGGCAAAACTGATAAGAGAAAAAATATTCTCACTATTTGTCATGTCGATCTTTTTTTGTTTTGTTTTGTTTTGTTAACTAGGAGGTACCATACTATTAGAGACAATTATATTCAAGATATTGTTGGGCGATCAACAAGGACACATTTCCCAGTGAGTATTTGAACAATGGCTCATCATGTCTCTTGATTTTGCTTCAGACTGTTTTCTACCCTTTCTAATATCATGACTTATTGACCTATATGGGCCACCATTTTCGGCCACATTTTACAAGGTTTTTCACGTTGTAGAATCATTATTATTTGCAATAGCAAAACGATATCAACTCAATGTTCAATAACAAATCAGTGAAAATTATTAGTTGATAAAAGAAAAATTAGTTGATTTCATTTCTAGTCAAGTACACCAAAAAAATTAAGACTCATTATTCCAATTAAGCCTTTTATTGGTAAATTGATTCCAAGCCTTTTACCTCTGATCAATTTATTCTAACATTTCTTCAAACGATTTTGGTGATTTTTATATTTTGTTTACAATTTTATTTCCCGTTTGCTTTTTGCCAGGAAGAGGAAGAAAAAAAACCAATATCACATCACATTATCAGGAAAAGCGAGCCACAAATGGGACAATATAATAATTTTTATACAACCATGCACATAGATCTGTTTTGATTCTGAAATTGAAAGAACAATAAAATATTCACTGTAGGAGACTCCCAACTCATGCAAGGAGATTAGGTTTACTAGAGCTGTGACGAGCACAACAAAACAAAGGAAAGGAGGGAGTGAACACCAGAATGAACAATGTCACCCTAATAATTGCTCCTAAATTAATTATGTCAATTAGCAATTATGGTAGATTATTCTTTTTCTTTACATAAAAGAAAATATTTGACAGCAATGAATGCTGGTTGAGTCAACTCTCAATATTTTATACTAATTAACTTCCTTAAATATTTGGTTCTATTTGACCCATTTGAATAATCCGGCCAATTGAGGGCTGATCCGGACACATAGTCCAAGAGAAATGACATATATGTGTGACCAAAAAAAGTCAATTCAAAACAATTTTACTACACTCATCTGACTGACAGCAGAATTCAAGAAATGAAAAACACATAATCCTGTACAATTCAAATTATAACACAAAGTCTCACCTATATATCACAACAAAGACTAAAGAAACAAAACAAAAACAACAAACCGGGTTAATAGGGAGCGACCAGCTGATCTGTCCCTTCTAATGAGCTTTTTGACAGCCTTATCAGCAACTTCCAATTCTGTCAACAGACACATAGCTTTCTTCACTACAAGCACTTCAGCCATGAAGACTAAATTAGCTTTCACTTTCTCACCAACTCACAATATGAATAATCATAGTTGATTGCCACTACCCTGCCACAATGAGATGAAATGAAATATATAGACATCATAAAAAGTTATTGCGGGCAACAACAAAAAATTCATACAAAGTGTTGCGGCATAAAATGGATGTTTCCAAATTTCAAACTTTCATTGCTTTTATCTTGATCTGATAGATTGATGTTCCTCTTCATCCTCCTCCTCCTCCTCCTCTCATTTTTGTTTACTGCCACTTACATTTTTGGCTTCAGATGTTGAAGGCTCCATGTGCTCATCAAGCGATTCAATATAAAGTAGACTGCTGTTTTCTTCACAAAGAGTCCATTCCCAAAATTTGCTTTCAACTCCACTATGTCATTCGACTCAAGATTTGATATTATTTCATTATTCACTGCTTCTTCCAAGGAATTCAATTTGTCTTCTGTGTAAACCAAAGTGGTGTTCTTTGTATAATTTATGATCATTGGGCAAATTATACAAGATTCACATGCCTTTTCCAAATCACTTGAGGGAATATGTACGAAACAAATAGTCATCCCTTTCAAATGATACGATCATTAAATGGAGGCACTTTAAATTTTATAGAAGCTCCTTCACCCTTGAATGTCAACCAATAAGGGTAGTTATCACCAGGTAATACACAATCATCACTATACCTTTTAGGATTCAATGCCTGCATAATAACATAAACACAACCTCTAATTCAACTATATAGTATGCACACAATTATAAAAAAAAATAGAATGCAATTAGAGAGAAAGAAACAGAACCTATGAAACCTTCTTTGAAAGTGTACAAAAGATTTGAGAATTCTTTCCAATATGAATTAAAAGATGTCCCCTGCAAATCTCAAGCCTCGAGATGTCCATACAATTTTTGGCACACAAGGAACCAGAAATCTCCAATCCATCTTTTAACAAAAGACTTTGTTGCTTTGGTATACTACAAGAGATTGTTGAAGGACTAGGAACATTGTTTAGCATATCCCACAAAATTGATGATGGCATGCCCTCGTGTGTCCGAATAAGAGGTAGTGGATTATTTGTCGGGGATATCCAAGACAGATGGTGTAACACCCCAAATTTTAGAAAAGAGAAAATAAGAAAATATTTGGAATCTTGGAATATTATTTGATATTTAAAAAGACTTATAAATAAATTTAAGAATTTAAGTATATCTAGAAAATTATTTTTAGAATAAATTCAGATCAATTTGTAAAGGAAATGGTAATTAAAATTTTAAAGAAGGGCATAAAGGAAAGAGGAAAAATAAAAGAAAAGGAAAATGATAATACGTGCCCTTAATTGAAAATATCTTCAATGTAAAAGAAAGGGTAAAATGGTAAATGATCTACTCAAAATATCAACTTCCTTACTTCCTTTAATAGTAACCACGTGTTCCTTCCTTCTTCTTCACTCTCTGCCTTTCTCATTCCCGTTCCCTTTCTCTCTCGCCACACCCTCTCTGTTTTCTTCGATTTCGAGCGGCGGACGATGGCGATTTTGGCGACGGACGGCGACAAGACACGATGGAAACGCACCTCAAGCTTAGGACAGTTCTCTTATCTCCATTTTCCTCCCTTTTTTTGGCCAATTTGAGTGAGTTTAGGGGGGAGAATCAATCTGATTTAAGAGGTTTTTGAAGCTTCTAAATTCATAAAATTGAAGCTTATGATTCAATTAACAAACCCTGAGAAGGATTTTGGGAAATGAAGTAGCCTTGGTCAAGTTTATTTCAAATTTCTCCTTCGGTTCACTGTTCATCCGAGATGGTTCTTGGTGATTTCTAGGAAAAAGTCAAATGAAAGGTTAATTAATCATGATTAGGAGTAAGATTAAGTCCATAGTGTGTCTTGTATATTTGATTTCTGAAGTTTGGGATTTTGTTCTTCCCTCTATTCCGTCGGATTTTCTTGTTCCTGGAGGTGGTATTCCTTTGTTATCTTGTTTGTTTATGAATATGATGAAGAGAAAATGGAGGGATGTCTGATGGTGTATGGTTGATGTTTAATTGAATGTGAAATTTCTTTTGATTTCTTCCCTTCTCCCTTTCTGCTCTGTTCGATCGGTGATGAAGAAGAAGGTGAATGATGTACTCAAATTGTTTTCTTCAGCTGAAAGTATGGAGTTTTAATTTAGTGATTCGGTTTCTCATCTTCCCTGTTCGTTTGATTCTGTTTCCCTGTTCTCTGTTCCTTGTTCTCCTCTATTGTGCCGATTTCTTGGTTTGTGATGGTGGTAATTGGTGATTAATTGAAGTTAAGGTTAGGATAGAACTAATATAAATTTGTTGCATGTTGGGTTTTGGGATTTCTGGAGCTTTCGGTTCATGCTATGTTTGGTTTGGTTTTAGTTCTTCTCTGCTCCTCTGTGATATGACTGATCATAGTTTATTATTCAAGGATTTCGACTTCCAAATTGATACTCAGTGGATGTTGTTATTAAATATTATTTGGAGATGCAAGATACAAGAAGTTGGGAGTATGAAGAATTTATTTGGTTTGATTTATGTAATGAAATTTATAGCGGTTGTTCGAAAGACTTCTAGAGGTGAGATGAATGATTAAGAATTGATTTTTAAGTATTAAGTTTTTAGAGGTTTCATAAATGATATTGAGGGGAGTATACTGGGTTGCTTTGTGTTTTGTAACGTGAAGTCATTGATTTGAAGTAGGAAAAAGAGTTAGGTGGTATCATAGAAATTGAGTTGAGTTATAAGTGGTATTAAATCTGATGGTTTAAAGGCTTATTATAGCTAACTGATTCAAGATCTTGAATGGTGATTTAAGAGGTGTGAAGATGCTGAATAATATGGTTACTATTTTAAGATATAAAGTATGAGTTATAGTTCAGTTTAAATGTATGATGGAAGTAGGTAATGTTTTGGATGTGAGAGTGTGTAGTACGCATACAAGGATTGGATTTTGAAATATACAGAAAATGGATAATAGAGGATTGAATTATGGAGTAAGAATGAGTGGTTTAAAGTTGATTTTCGAGGTTGCATGTGGTTTTCTCTGGATTCTTTCTTCTTTCAAGTCACCGATTTTCTATTTTGTTGTAGTAAAGCTAAATTAGATTTAAGATTGATAAGATAGGAATTTACAGATATTATTGAAAGTTGTGATATGATTTATAACATTTTATGAGTGATGTTTGAATCCAATATGTTTGTTATTCAATGTCTACTTAAGATAGGTGACTTTCTAGTATCTAAACCATGTTTATGTTGCTTTACTTAGGGCAAGAGATCTATTATAAAAATTTAATTTAAGAAGCTATAAATGAAAGGAAGACTTTATTTCATAGTATGGAAGTTTTATTTTGACCATAGGATATAATAGATTCATAAGATATTAATTAGTCAAACATTGAAAATCAGAAAGCATAATCAAGTATAGGCTAGATAATAAGAGATTGGGAAGTATTAAATATTTAGGACGTGAGAGACGTTGAATGATTACAAATAAGCAGGAGTATTAATTTATATATTGTGTAATTTTAGGAGAGGATAGTGGTGTGGGTTCCTTGAGGCACCAGGAAGGAAAAGAACTGGTTGACGAATAATTTTCCAAAGTCAGGTAGTAGTTTATTTCAGTAACAATTACATTGCATGTATAATTTTGTAATATATGTTGCATTTAGTTGGTAAGTTTTTATTCCTTTCATGTTTGGAGTACTCCATGGCTTAGGTGGTTCGCTACCCCTTTGCCAGATCAGTTATGTCATAGCTTTAATGTTATAACAAGAAGTCCTGCAAGTAGAACCTCTACTAGTTAACGAAGATATCGTTATCAGTGGTTGGTAAGTGCAGATTGCACACAGATTAATAGGATAAAGATTATCATTATTTGTGCAGATTCATGAAATATATACATGTCAATCCATGCATGAGAACAAAAGTTAATGAGATAAACTGCGTTGAACTGTTGTTTTACAGAGAAGCTGGGAGATAGTGAAATAGTTGAGATAAGATAGGAGTGCTGAAAAAAGATTAGACGAAGGAAATAAGATTATATTTTGAAAAACTCCCCTATTCAAGCTTCAAGCTCATCCCTTGGCTCCCACCACCAATAATGGTGGAGCCTAGCTGCTACTCCCCATGGAAGAACCAACAACAAGGAAGGAAAGTGTAGAAGCCATAGATGGAAGGAAAGAAATGAAAAAGATAAAGATGGAGATGGAGAAAAGAGAGAGAGAGCTAGGGTTTGAGGTTGTGTATGTAAGCCAAATCTGCCCTAATGGGGTCTAATTTTTGAGTTTTATGTCCCCCAAGTCTGGTCAAGTGAGTGGGTATTAGGTTGGATCCGTTTAGAGTCCGAAATTCGCGAGCTGATATGTTGATGTTGCAGGCACTTTGCCGTGGCGAGGCCACGGCGAGCTACATTCTTCTCTGCCTCTTGGGGATCCATTCGCCGTGGGCTCGCCAATGCGAGCTAGCTTTGTCTTTGGAATTTTTGGCTTGGCTCACCGTGAGCTCGCCGTGGCGAGGCCACGGTGAGCAAGATTCCTTTCTGCGAGCTTCAGGTGATTCTACTCTTTAAAAAGCCTTTCTTCTTTGCCCGGAATCCGATCTTTGGTCCTTGCACGACCCTGTAAGTAAAAATAAGACAAAACCAAGATCAAATAGCCCTATCAATTAATCAATGCAATTAATCTACAATTATGGCTAATTAATCCTAATTTTACACTCATTTCACTTGAGAGTTTGAGACATTCAATTAAACATTATTAGACCAAACTTGCATCTTAATCATGTTAATTGTCTTAAATTAAGAATATAAAAGCATTATAAATCAGAGATTTGTCAGTGATCCACAATTGTGTAATGGATTGGAGGGAACGTGGAGCGAGATCCATACGGATAAGAATGGGACCGGTAGACGTGTGGGAGGAAATGGACCAAGTATCCGGGCAGAGCTACTTGCAATAGAGGAGAGGCGAGAGGTTAGAGTTGACAACAATAGGTTTTATGACCAAAGGTTAGAACTATTTCGCACTATCTACGGTATATTCAAGTCACAAGGGCTTGTGAACCGCCATTGGGACCTAGCAGAAAGGCGTGTTTTAGCAGAAGACAGGCAATTTCCTTCACCTTGGGAATATGCCTTTCCTTACCTTTGCATGTCCACCTCAAGATGTGAGGACGATAAGTTAAGCTTTTGGAACATCCGCCTCGAAAGTTACATGATCGTGGAACCAAACTTTGGAAGCCACCGAGCAAGAAACGTGGAGATCGTACCACCTTCATAAATGAATATTGAAGAAGCAAACTTGGACAATCATATGACGCTGCCATCGTCATCGACACTGGGATCAACTTTAAGGTTTGTTAGCTCGGAGGAGGAGACGATGAACTAAGTTCGAGGTTTGGATGTGCGTTATAAACATCTTGCTGGTGATATGAAATGTTTGTGTTAAGTTTCTTATTGATGTGTGTCAAACATGTCTTTAACTTATCTGAGAATTATACCTGAACTTCTATTTTAGATCAAGTTTCCATCTATAATATGTGCATTCATATTGATTTAGTATTAGAGAGTGTTTTGTTCACTGATACAACAAAATCTGCTAACGGAAGGTCGGGTACAGCTTTGACCGCAGGCCCAATCAATCTAATACATCGCAAGCCCAAAACATTGATTGCTGTTAGTTGCTAAGTTGGTAACCTTGTAAATAAGTGGACCTTATCACCATATGTCAGGCCCAAAATTTTGAACATAGCTGGGTATAACTTTAGCCAAGCGCAAAATAGATGTGTGGCCCACAATATTTGTTAGTGTTCTTACATTTAAAATGATAACTTGAACAGAGTAAAACTTTTCTATAGGCACAATGAAGTTTGAAAGATGGATTGTAAATTAAGGACATGTTTACGTTACAACTACACTTGAACTGCCGAATACAAAGAAAGCGAAATAAGGTAACTTAATGAGATAAAAAACATAGACCCCAATATCTAGCTATTACAGCAACATATCAAAGTTTCCAACAACTTGACTACATGACAAGCAGTGATGATGAGCCGTGCCTAGGATGAATACGTTGAAGCATCAAAATCTTCTGCTCGTGCAATTCGGGGAAAGTCGGGTTGAAGAACACTCGTGTTGCATTATAGTAAGAGGTCACATCTGGGTCACCTGGGAAAATATTTCATGAGCGTTATGTATGGAGTATTTAAAAACAAAACAGTAAGCTTATGAAATATGGTGAAATTTAACCTTCTGCATTGCTTGGACATGAGCATACTGAATAACCACAAAAACAGGGTCTTCCAATTTAAGTAATCCATAGGAAATCAGAGTTGAGGCGGCATTCTCACCAAATATGGAGCAGGTAATGATATTATGACGCCTAAAAATAGCTCATGAAGTTAATACTTTATCCCATTGGAGGTCCTACTTGTAAAAATGAAAAAAATCTTAAAAAGGTTAAACATACCTGGTAGACAATACACCATTGTCGTCCAACACAATATTGACCTGCCGAAAAAACATGCCTCTATTATGTGCCATTCCAGTCTCGTAAATGGCAACCAAATAACCACAAATATCTGTCAAGGGAAAAATGATGAAGCCATGTTAATGTTAATGTGTTAAAACCTTATATTACATTAGGTAACTTATAAGATAATCACCAATTAAACCGCATCCATCAGCATGCCCACTTGTTACGTGAGGGAGAGTAATAAGATCGAAGCATTGTTGCGGCATACGTGCAATAGTGTTGTGAACATCACTGGTTGGGTCCAACCTTATGTGGTATCGATTTTGTTCGCATGTATCACTGCGGCATACAATGAAGTTTGAGATGGAGTAGCACCGTTCCTCACCAAACATATGCGCAAAACGGTAGAGAATGTTATCATCGTCTATAACAATCAACATACGGGTGTCCTAAATGCAACCAAAAAGTATGCCAACTATTAGACAGCGATTAAAAACATCACAACTGCAGATGGAAAAAGGAAAGACAATGAGACAACATACCTTATCATCGAATACTACAACATGTACAGCTTGTAGGTCTTTCACAGGTCGACGATGCCCGGCAACGAAGGTGGTGACCTCTTTCAATATAATCCGGTCTATCTTGACAATGATTCTCTTCGTGCATACACCACCCACGAGATCACACAAGTGGATGACGTCCTCTATGTTGTCCATAACCTGCATCAATATAGTTATAAGTGTCAGGCAAGGCAAGAAGATGTGGTCGTAATAAATAGAGAGAGGCGAAGGATGAGAAACCAAGGGGACAAGCACTTACCTAAACAGTGGCTTCACAGAGCACAAGGAAACCAAGATTTGGCACACTTTCGAAGGGTTCATGTAGGGGTTAAATAGGCCTAATTGGGTGCCAATGAGATATATATTTGAATTTGAAAAGCTTCTTTCTTTTATCAACCACGGGAAATCACTAACACGCAATATGGTACTGCTACAACTGCACACAAGTTTTGCTTCTGAGCCAAGTTTTGCATGGGGGACTGTTCAAGGGATTGTGGTCAATAATAATAATTGATAATAATCTGTCATCGGAATACGTGGTGGGAGGTTAAGAGACCCTTAGCTACAGTACTAAGAGACTCAAAAACAAAAAGTTAAGGAGGAAGATGGTGGATGAGATTTAGGTTATACTCCCTCCGTCCCATAATATAAGGTCCATTTTTTTTAATGATCTTGTCCCACAATATAAGGTCCTATTTGACTTTGTTTGAGTAATGCATGCTTTTTTTCCCATTTTACCCATGCATTAATTTTCCCACACATTCTCTTTCATCTTCTTTTCATAATTACCCCCTCTCTTACTCATTCATAAATAAGGGTAATATGGTATATTTCCTACACATTTATTGTTTTTAACTAACTCTAACTAATTTTTTAGGAACCCGCAATTCGGTTAAAAAGACCTTATATTGTGGGACGGAGGGAGTATATTGATAAAAGTCTAGGGGGTTGGGTTCTGGGGGTTCACTAGGGTCAAGGCAGGCCTCCAAGTTCAAAGAATGTTTATAGGGGTACTTATAAATCACCCACCAACAAGATCCTTCATTGGAAAGATTCGAACCCACAACCTTACAGTTATGAGCCAAACCCCTTTACCAATTGAACCGACCTTTTTGGCCCATAACATCTTTCTTTTGCTTATGAGGTTTCATTTTAAAAAGTATTAATTATTAGGATATTAGGACATAGGATTTTAGATATTTTTTGTGTTAATGTTTGATGTATAAACTATCACTTTTATAATCCATTTTATTTTTATTAAAAAAATCTAGGCTTAAGAAGATAGAAGGAATGTTTTGATGGAAAGTTTAGCTAAGGATAAGTGTACCTAATTTATGTTATTTAGCCTCCAAATCTGTATGAAATATCACTATACTTGAAGGTGTTGAAATGAAATGAAATGAAATAGTTAGATGGCATCTTTATTATCGTCATAAATATGCAAGTTAAGTGTCACTTGCAAGTTGAGAAGATATCCTGAGCAAGTGAGCTAGTGGTATGTTACAAGTGGTGCAGAGATCATTACCAATGCTTCTAACATTCACTAAGTTAAGGTCATTTCTTCTGCCGCACCCTCCACATATCACTCCTCTCAATCAATCAGTGGACTTTTGTTCATCTGGTCTTCATAACTCTTCCTCTCGAAATATTTAGGAAAAATTCAATTATGTCCCCACGTACTGTAGGGATTCCCCCAACCTCCCCCCCCAAAAAAAAAAAGATTATGAAACTATTCTTAGGAATAATTATTTTTATATTTAATAAAATAGAAATAACAAAAAAAGTCAATAATACCCTTAACCAAAAAAGAAAAAAGAAAAACACCTTCCCCAAATTCATCGTTTCTCATGCCCCCTTTTCCTCCTCAACAAAAAATTACTAAGCATAGATTCACCCTTCTTTCTCAAACAATTGAAAATTACACTGCTATAAAAACTATACGATATTTCTTTTATCCCTTTAGTTCAACAGACTATCAAATTTTCCACGATATTTGACAAATCATTGGATTTGTATGCTTTTGTGTGCTTAAATTGAGGTAATTAACATAATTGTGATGCAATATTGGTCCATAAGTGTTCAAATAATAATATAGATCCTTAAGTTAAAGTAGCATGAAAATAGGATTAAATTGCCATACTTGAAGATCAATTAGCATTAGTTGATTTTTAGGGCTATTTGATTCTTATTTGTTGCATATTTTACTTGTAGGGTCATCTGAGGACAGAATATGAAGGATTCAATATGAGAACTAGAAGCTGCAATTTCAAGGAAAAATGTCAAAATACAAGTTCTGGACAAATTGTGAAAATTACAAAAAAGGACCCTAAAATTTTGAAATTACAGAAAAGGACCCTGAAATTTAAAAATTACAGAAAGGTCCCTTGCCGTGAGACCCCACAGTAAGGATCCAAGAGTTTTCTTTGCTTCTATCCTTCGCCGTGGCACCCCACAGTGAGACCCACGGCGAGGCCCCGAGACCTGCAGAAAATCAGCATCTATTTTGGGCCAAATTGGATCCAATCCACTTACCCACTTCTTGACCCGACTTGGGGAACATATTAGGTCGAAAATGCACTCATTTGGACAGATTTGAAGCCACCAAAAACCCTACCTCTCATCTTTCTCTCATTTCCTCTCATCTCCATCTTCCATCTTCCACCTTCCTCCACCCAAATCTCCATGTCTCCTTAACCTCCACTCCTTGGTGCTGGCTTTCTCATGGAAGACAGTAGCTAGACTCCCTCATTCTTGATGGTGGGATCTAATGGATGAGCTTGAAGCTTCAAAGAGGAGTTCTTGTTCTCCCACTCTCTCTTCCTTTGTTTAAGCAAGTTTCTAAGATTCTAAGGCTTGTTTCTTCATTTGGTTGTAATTTTATTCCATATCTTTGTATGAGAGTGGTGAAAACAACTTGTCTTGTTTATTTTCTCTGTATGGATGCTTGACATTGCACCTATTGACTTGAGCATATGTTATTTGTATGGATTCATCATTTAATCGATGTTTTCTTGTTAAAATCTTGTGCCAAGTGAAGATTCTTGCTTGGTGGATCATATGTCAAGTGTTTGTGTTTATAAAATAGCAAGTAAATCTACTAATTTCTTGAGCAACATTGGGCTTTCGTCTATTAGTTCCAATTTATTGATTGGGTTTCCGTCAAGGAGTTGGGATTAATGGATTAATCTTGTTGCAATTCGGGATTTCGGTTGTAGGATCAAGAGTTCCTTGCGATTAGTAGGTTTAATTGGTTTTGGATTTGTCAAATTGCATGAGTAGCATTGGACTTCAATCATAGAGTATTGGTTTATTATGTGGGATTCCAATCATGAATTGAAACCCTAGGATTAATTAAGTGGCAATTCGAGATTCCAGTTGTTGGATTAGGAGCCTCTTACAATTAGCAAATTCACCTTGATTTTGAGCTTAATAAACTTAGATTAAATTAAGTAATATGCGGGATTCCGGCATTAATTAAGTTAATTTAAGCCTAGCCTAGAGGGATTCCTCTAGAGTTCTTTTGAAAATCAATAAACAACTCCCTAAATATCTTTTGAAGCGATGAATCCTAAGGTTTCCATTTATCAAGAATGATTCCATTCTCATCACCCTCCAAATCTCATTTTTATCTTATTTTTATTTTACTTTTGAACATATCACATTTTGCATCTATCCTATCAAAAAAACCAAATACAATATTTTAACCTGCTTTTGTTAGTTTGCATCTTAGCTACTAGGTCATCTTTTGCTTTAGACTCCTCAAACGAACGACACCCGGGGGTTAACTTCTACTATCCCCTTGGTTATTATTTTCTTGAAGGGTATACCCAAGGGCGCACTACACGCACACACACTTGAAAGTGGTGCTCTTCAATATTCTATTCTACAACTTCGAAACAATGTCAAATTTGGAATTGCAAGATTGAACTTTTTGGGGCAACAGTGATTGGGCTTGGCTCTTGGACTTGAAGCAAAAATTTGGGGCATACAATAACATCCTATGTAATTTAATTATTTTAAATAATCTTATAACTTTTACATGGGGTTTAAATTGTAACTTTAAGTTGTTAAAAACCCCAGTATTTCTAGGGCCATGTGAATCGTTTCCAAACATGCTCGGTACAATCCTATTCCTCACCCTTCTCTCCCTTCCTTCTCATGTGTTTTCTTCTTTCTTTTCACTCCCCTGCTCCTCTTGACCCCAATTTTACATTCATGAACTAACTCAACATGTGCTCGTTCTGTAACAGTCTTTGAAGGCATAAGTCAAAAGCACTAAAATATACTACTACTATACAGGGACCAAACCATTCATTAATTTACTTTTAATAGGGTGATTCAAACAGAGCCTTCAGGTTTTAGGGGAGGAGGATTGCCTTATGGGGCAGAGGCTCTTTTGATAATGGAAGCCATTTGGAGCCCAGCAGAGGAAGAACCATCATGAGAACTTCCCTGTCCCTGGCTAGGATGATCACTTTTGTGTTCTTTCTTCTTCTTCACTCTTTGTGCCCAACCCACAAGCCCCACTTGCACATGCTCATCAAATATTGCCTTCTTGAAGTGAGTTCCCATCTACACCATTGTTTTTCAAACAGACACGTGTTAATCCAATGATGGCTGAATTTAAAACATGGGACCCAGGTGTTCGCTTGTAAAATTTTATTCTATAAAGTATTAACTGTCATTTTGAATCTGCATTCTGTCAATCTTATTCAGCAAACTTAAAACATTCAATAGCTTTAATATAAGGGGAGTAATTATTCTTAATAGGTACAACTTATATATATATACACTAAACTGTCTGAATCTGCTCAAAATGGTCATTATGTCTAAGTTTTGAGAAAACCGAAGCCATTTAGCAAATTTAGAAGTTCAAATGTGTTGAAAATAGCTAAACCATGAGTCATGCGCTTGCATGGAATTTGAGGTAAAATCACCCTGTTCATGGTTTATGGATGATAGCTTCCTATAAATTTTATATTATATACTGATTTCTTACGTTTAGTTGAAGGAAAAACTTTCAACCGTCTGGAACAACTAGATGAATAGAATTTTCTCAAAATAAATCATTTACTAGCCTAAAATTGACAGTACAACTCTGCTAAAAAGATGCCACCTTAGGTAATGAATAAAATCCAGCAAGGTGAAGATTTAAAAAGTAGACCATGCAAAAAGGTGAATATTAGTGATTGTATTTCTTATTTTGTGGTTGCTTGGTAATAGACTGTTAGACGCAACTAAAATGGAGCTATGTAATATCTTGCCATATGAGAGGATCCAATTCAATTTGAACAGCAACTGAAACACACCTGTGTAACGAGTGCATACAGAGGTAGCGTGCTGTAGCTGCAAAGTACCAGAATGAACACCCTGAAACACCAATACAAATGAGAGAGAAGATTAACTTCAGCATGCATAACGTAAGTAAACAAAGAAATGACAACAAACTAAGAAAGGTCCCCAAAGTTTCATTAACTTTCAAATTTAAACTCTATAGTTTAAAATTTTGAGTCCCTCCAGCCCTTAAAATAATTTAACCTGGTCCATGTTGCCAAACAATCATCCGAGAGCCGTTGTGTTTTGCTAACATAGCTAGCTATGAGCTACTTTTTATTTCAATACTCTATATATGCATGTTCATACGAACTCAAGCTATAAACCCTTTATCTAGAAAGCATCAAATACATTTGCATGAATTTCATGATTTCATCTCATAATCTATTTTCACCTATTTCCTTTGGCATGGACCATTTATATAACAGGGGGCAGATTGATAGTAAGAAAATTAAAAAGAGAAGAAAGTATAGCAGTTACCCAATGACGAGCCTGGGCACAATGTAACAGATTTGTCCCATTATGCAGGAGTCAAAGCCATAAGTAACCTGAAACATATAAGCTAATAAGGTTACCTAATTACATTAAACTATGAGATTATATAAAATGTCAACCTATAAGGGTAAACGAAACCACAAACAGGTCTATAATGCTCCAAAAGAATTTGCTCACCCATATCCAGAAAAAGAATGCTATCTCAAAAGAATTCTGGAAAAGGATGAACTGAATCAAGAAGAGAACAAAGCGAGGCCGACGAAACCAAAAGTGATCATCTGATGGTTGAACAACCAATTCACCTTCTATGGCAGCATGCTTTTCAGCTACTTCATGAGCTAATTGTATAATTACATGATCCAGCTTAGTGCCCACAGCTAGTAGAAGCTGAAAGAAAATAAATCAGTACGATGGGATTAATAGAGGGATAAAAAATGGGATCAAATAATCAAAAAGAAAAATTAGAAGCAAAATTATGAATTCCCCTAAATGTATGAGGTTAAGGCATGCAAAACAGTTCTTAAAAACTGGAAACAAAAATTTCCAAGATCATACTAAACCAGATGTCACTCTCAATCAAATCAGGCAGAACAATGTGTTTTAAAGTATGAGTAACTGCTTTGCTTTTTGTAAAAGAAAAAAACATAATTGTGAATAATTGAGATATGATGAATCTGTAAGCAGAATAAATTACATGCACATCACAATGTACATGTCTGCAGAAAGTTAAACAAATCTCATCAAGATTCTTACAAAAAAAGGGATAACCGCTATCCAAAAATATGTATGCCAGCCTGTAAGATCGAAGAATATATCAGAATTAGGAGACAGAAAGTAATGTTTTTCAACAACTAACAAAACCAAAAGAAACAATTAGATAGGGAAGAATGATCATGAGTACATACCATTAACATTGAGTAACAAAAAGATGACCACAAATATCCAAAGATACCAACTGCAACCAAAAACAGTGTAATCATGAGTACAGAATCAGTTCCCGCACATGATAAGACAAACAAGAAAGATAGGGCAGTCTAACTGATCAATATTTATGATGTGCACAACAGACAACAGCATTGTTAGTTATTACAGACTACAAATTGAATCCAGAGAAGTACTTACCTTATACCAACAACTTTTCTAAAATCATCTTCAAGAGCCCGTATCATATATTTGTGGAAGTTAAACTTTGGGTTTGACTTGTAATGAGTCTAAAACAGAGAAATACACAAGAATGATCTTGATATCCCTACTTGTAGGCTTCTTGCAAATAGCCAGATCAAGGATAAATGGGTAGCAAACATCACATTGCATCCTAAAAACTTACCATGATAAAACCATGCCGTAAGGTTGTATAATCCAATTTAGTCACAGAGCCATAAAATTGCTTGAAAAAACAGTGCTGCAAGAAAATGGCAAGGTTAAGATGAATAACTAAAATTTAATGTGTGTGTGTGTGTGTAAATACATATATATAAATATAAATATATATATATATATATTAAATTATAACATTATCAATTCTAAGTTTCTGATGCTGATTAACTTATAAACAACTTACCAGCCAACCCATCAGAGCAGAGTCTTCGCCAAAGCCCAGAAAATGAACCTTAATAAAAGCATGTTGGCGAACCTGAGTGATCTTTGGTTCCAGAACTGTGGTAATTCAATATGCACATAAGGAGCAATGGAGAAGAAAAACACTAAAAAATGTTGCCTTTACAAGAATTAAATATATCATCTAATTTGTTAATACTTATAATGTAGCATGAGGATGACTTGAAAAAATCTATCATAGAGTCCACAGATTGATTAAATGATTGAGCACAGAGAATACACTGTGACTGTAATAGCTGATCAAATCAATTACCTTTCTGTGTCTCATAGTTGTCTTTAGCAATTGATTCCTCCCAGTGCTTCCACTGACGTATCTTACAACAATAGATGAACTATTAATAAAGAAAGAAAATAACGGACATGAAAAGTTTATAAGTGCCCAAAATACTCACTCTCAATCCTCCCAAGAAAACAGTCAGCACACAATAGGTCACATGGACAAGAGCTAGAACAAATATAAAGATATGCAGGTGGTGAATGGCTTCCACAGATAATAACGGAACCTTGTGCTGAAAAAAAAAAAAAACGAATTGAGGTTATATGATCAAAATTCAAGAAATATTTTTTATAAAAAGGGAAATCCATGGCATCAATAATTCTATATGGGCGGTGACAATGACAGATTGATGAACATTGTCTTCTGCACATGACTAGTTTCATTCTTGTAGCGAAAAATGCTATCCTCTTTCATCTCATCTTCATCCAAAACTTAAATGCCATCAAATGCTATCCGCCTACTTGGCATCAATTAATCATGACTAGTAGAAAAACAAAATGGTAAAACTGACACAACTTTTGATACGAGATGGGATAAAAAATGACACAACACCAAAGCATAATAGCAAATTCATCGACAAAAATCTAAAGAAAGTGATCTATCAAAGAACAAATTGAAAACTCACCAAATCTCAACTAATGAATGTGTAAAGTTTACCTTACTAGCACAATAATTACTAGATGAAGACCCTTCAGAAAGAAGACGATGAACAGTTCCAGAAATGTCAGGGGAAGAGAAGAAACTCTTAAAATGCGTAGTGAGTGTCTTCGATGTTTCACCTTCTCCTTTACAAGGAAGCATATTGTGAGTTATACTCGCCGGAACACAGATTTTGGTAATCCCATTTTGAGTAACCGTCAGAAGCAGTGATATAAAACCCAGAAGCATCAACTCTGAAAACAAAACCAAAAAATAAAACAAACCCAGAAAAAAAAATCCAAACTTTACATACTCTGCATGATGAATCCACTAAATTATGGAATATTTTATTATTTAATCAAAAAAGAAGGAAAAAGTGTACGGACGGAACCTTCTTTGATTTTCTGAAGGGCTTCATAGAGAGGCTTTTGATCCCTCTTTTTGAGGAACTTGCCCCCAAAATGAAGGAAGCGTTCGGCGGCGAGAGAAATGGCGACGATGACAGTGCAAACGAGAGCAACAACCCATGTGGGTGTGTGCTCTAAAGTCGTTTCTTCTTCCCCACCACCACCACTCATTCTTCTTCTTCTTCTGCTTTCTCTCTCTAACTTTTGATCTTCTATGGAGTTATCAACTTCTTGCTACAATATCCGTGGATACTGTGCACTGTTTAACTTCATTGTTGTCCATATATATACATGCATCTGCATCACCGCTGTGCTTCACTTTCGAAAACGTGACTCTCGGTTTGATTTGATTTCTTCGTAGCCAATCCATTTCTTACAGGCTTCCTCCTATTTCTCTCTCTTATTTTTTTTTTTCTTTGTTTTTTATGACAAAACAAACTACGTTCAAGCTTACACGGTAAACCCTACATCCGATCTAGTAACATGAGAAGTACAAATTGGAGGCTATGTAAAAATGATGGGAATCACCATGGAGATTTGAAGATTATCATATTAAATTTGATTATGATTCGTATTTAGTTTTGGTTTTTAGAACGTTCTAATTTTATTTTGATTTGATTGTTATCAATTAATATTAATTATGATTCACATTTAGTTTAGTTTCTAAAATTTTCTACTTTTATTTTGATTTACTTGTCATCAATCAGCATATTATGATTTGCATCTTTAAAATGTTCTGTCATCAATTATTAGGTTTGGTTGGGGCCTATAAATAACACCTTAACTATTTGCTTTGTATGTCTTATGAATTTGAATAATATCAGTTTTCTTTATCTCCGTCTTTCTTCTTCTATCTCTCTCATTTCTTCTTGCTCTATCTCTTTCCCTCTTCTCTTCTTCTAAATCCTCCCTTCCCCTATCTCTTATATTATCTTTCATCTCCTTTTTCCCCTTCCCGTTCTGCATCAATTGGTAACAGAGCTAGTTCCACTTCCATTTTGCTCGCATAAGCATTCAAAATCAATTCTCAAAATTTGAAAAGCCTCTTCTAAAGTGTCAAGTTTGTATTTTTGCTACTTTACATTGGATCTCCTCATACACAAGAATCACCATTCAGAAGAACCGGCCATAAGAATTTTTGGAGGCCATAAGAAATTTTGGAAAAAGTTTCAAGCTTTATTCTCGCAATGCATCATTTGATAATTTCTGTTGATTTCATTTTGTTATTCTAGAAAAAAAGAAAAAAAAAAGTTGAAAAGAAAAGCAAAAAAAATAATTGCCGTAGAAAAAAAAGTTAGAGGGGGGAGTTGAGACAAAAAATAAATAAAAAGGGTTAAAGGAAGACCTTTGGTCATTACTTAGTTGGTTTATTGATGTCCTTCGACCTGACATACGAAGGGCTCTTAAGCTAAATTATCCTAAAACCCTTGAGGATGCATATCATAAAGCCCAAAAAATAGAATCGTTGTCGAAGTACCCTACTTTTTGACGCCTTACTTCTCAAGGCATGGATTTCCGGCACACTCGTGGTTCCATTCCTACCAATAGGATTGTAGGGCCATCATCTAAGGTCACTTCCCAATTTCATTCCGGCCAAAGATCGGGCACCAAGCCGGTTAGTGAATCCATATGCTCTAGTTCCCGCCCTTATGGGTCACCCATTAAATGCTTCAAGTATCATTCTAAGGGGCACATAGCTTCCAAATGCCCCCAGTGTACGCTACTTCTCGAGTACCAAGACAAGGATGAGAGCACTCCTAATGTTGTCATCGACCCTGTCGATAGCCCATCTGATGTGGATGAAGAAAGCTTTTCAGATGACATACCACTAGAGCGCCTTGGGGTTATGCGATGTCTTTTAACCGTCCCCTTGCCAGATGACTCTTGGAAACATCATAGCATCTCCCATAGAAATGTGAAGTATGGTGAGAAGTCTTACAAGCTCATTATTGACAACGGAAGTAAAAGAAATGTTTTCTCGAGCTGAGGTGTCGTTCGACTTGGGCTAAAGACTGAGCTTCTCCCCAAACCTTTTCGTGTTGCTTGGATAGACAACATATCCCTTCCAATTACTCATAAGTGTCATGTACCTCTTCGTCTTGGTGATTATAAGGAAAACGTCCTTTATGTTGTCATTCCGATTGACATATCACATATCATCTTAGGATGCCCATGGCTTTACGATCATGACGTCATCATACATGGCCGATCCAACAATCATATGCTTCATCATGAGGGACGAGCGATCCTTTTATGCCCTGCTAAGCTCGAGCCTAAAGGAAATGATTCAGCCAACCCAAAAGTCTCTTCCCTTAAGTAACCGAAACTTCACCTCTTAAAAGAAAAGCAATTTGTATAGGAAAGTAAGGAGGTTGACATCATTCTTGTTGTTGTCGTAAAGGCCACCCTCCCCTCTAAATTTAATGCTTTGAACCTACCCAAAGAGGTGTCATACTTGTTGGATGAGTTTAAGGATGTTGTGCCTGACGAGTTACCCCATAACTTGCCACCAATGAGGGATATCCAACATGCCATTAATTTAGTTCCAGGATCCCAACTCCCTAATTTGCCGCATTATAGGATGAACCCTAAGGATAAGAAAGAGCTTAATCTGCAGGTCAATGGTTTATTAGAAAAAGGTTATATCCAGCATAGCCTTAGCCCATGTGCAATACCCGCTTTATTGACACCCAAAAAGGATGGCACTTGGAGAATGTGTATTTGATAGTAGAGCTATCAACAAAATCACAGTTAGGTACAGGTTTCCTATACCTAGACTTGAAGATATGCTTGATCTAGTCTTAAAATCGTGTTGGTTCCCTAAAATTGACCTTCTAGTGGGTACCATCAGATTAGGACCTGGAGATGAATGGAAAACCACATTCAAGACATAGGATGACTTGCATGAGTGGTTAATCGTGCCTTTTGGCCTCACCAATGCCCTAAGTACTTTCATGCGAGTTATGACTCACCTCCTTCAACCCTACTTAGGAAAGTTTTTGGTTGTTTACTTTGACGATATCCTAATCTTTAGTAAGTCTATCGCTGAGCATTTGACACATCTTCACCATGTGTTTCTCACCCTTCGGCAAGAAGAATTCTATGTCAATCTTTCTAAGTTCTCCTTTCTCCAAGAGCAAGTTGTTTTCCTTAGATTCATTATTTCCGCGTAAGGGCTATCTGCGGACCTTGAAAAAGTACGAGTTATTCACGATTGGCCTGAACCTACATCCTTTCATGATGTTCGAAGCTTCCATGGGCTTGCATCATTCTGTAGACGTTTTATTAGAGACTTTATCACTATCATGAGCCCTATCACAAAGTGTCTTAAAATGGATAAATTTCATTAGACCAAGGCTGCATCTCGAGCTTTCGAAGTTATTAAACAGAAGCTATCTGAAGCCCCAGTCTTAACGTTACCTAACTTTTCTAAATGCTTTGAAGTCACTTGTGATGCCTCTGGAATAGGGATTGGGGGCGTCTTGAGTCAAGAAGGACACCTTATTGCTTTCTTTAGTGAGAAGCTGAATGAAGCAAAGCAGAGGTATTCCACCTATGATAAGGAATTTTATGCTATTGTTCAATCTTTTGAGCATTAAAAGTACTACCTCTTGCCCTAACAATTTGTTGTGTACTCAGATCATCTAGCTCATAAGTTTCTTAACTCCCAGCGACATTTGAACCCAAAGCATGCTAAGTGGGCGGAGTTTCTTCAAGAGTTCACCTTTGTAGTTAAACACTACACTGGGATAGAAAATAAGGTAGTAGATGCCCTAAGTTGTCAAATTAATCTTCTGCATACTATGCATGTATATGTTGTCGGCTTTAAGCATTTAATAGATGATTATACTACATGCCCTCATTTCGGTCTCATTTACCAAGAGGTCAAGGATAGATCTCGCCATGACTATCCAGACTTCCTTATTAAGCATGGTTACCTCTTTCGTGGTAATAAAGTATGTGTTCCCCGTACATCATTGCGAGACTTTCTTGTTTGGGAGCTCCACGGAGGGGGTTTAACTGGTCATTTTAGGAGGGATAAGACTGCTACCCTTGATGAAGATCGATTGTATTAGCCCTCCCTTCGAAGTAATGTTGCTAGCATCCTTTCACAATGTCATACATGTCAAACTTCCAAAGCTAAGAAACAAAATACCGGATGGTACACTCCTTTACCAATTCCTAATGCACCATGGAAGGACATTAGTATGGACTTTGTCTTAGGTCTTCCTAGGACTATTCGACAATATGACTCTATCTTTGTTGTTGTCAACCAATTCTCTAAGACGACACACTTCATCCCTTGTAGTAAGACCACTGATGCCTCTCACTTAGCTAAACTCTTCTTCTAGGAAGTTGTACGCCTGCATGGGTTGCCCACTTTTATAGTGTCTGACCGTGATGTTAAGTTTGTCAATTATTTCTGGAAGACCCTTTGGAAACATTTTGGTATCCAACTCAAATTCTCTTATGCTTTCCACCCTCAAACTGAAGGTCAAAATGAGGTGACCAATCGTAGTCTTGGAAATTTGCTTAGAAGCCTAGTAGGAGACAAAATAAGAAATTGGGATCTCATATTACCTACAGCTGAGTTCGCTTATAATCAAGGTAATCAAACCCGGACCGGAGTCTAGACCGACGGAGGTGGTGGGTCAAAGGTTAGTGGGTCAGTTCGGAGTCAACCCGGGGGTAATAAAAAATTAAAAAATAACTTAGATTCTCATTATTCCATCAAATATTAAATATTAGTTCACTACCTTGAATCACTAACAAAATATCATATGCTCATCCAATATTCCTTACAATGTATTTGATATATTGACATTATAGCATCAATCCACTATCCAATGATACCAAAATCAATAATCACTAAATATTCTTCATAGAATAATTATCAAAATAGATGAATGATTATAAAATGTTCATACTCATAGTACTTTAATCACTAAACTAATAGTTATTACCTTTAAAATTGTCATTAATTTCAACAAATATTTCCTTCTACCATTCATACAAAAAAATATTTTTTTTTAAAAAAAGCCAACCCACTGACCCACCGGTCACCCTGGGTTATGCCAGGTTTCACCGGGTCAGCCTCGAGTTACTAGGATCCTGGGTTAGCATCCAGTTTGGACCGGTTAAGTTGCTGGATCGGTAGGTTCCGTGCCTGTCCGAGTTAGATTACCATTCTTATAATAGCTCTGTCAATCGAACTACATTTAAAAGCCCATTTAAGATTGTTTATGGGTTCAATTCCAACCAGCCTATTGACTTGGTACCCCTTCCGTTGATAGCTCAAACTTTTGAATCCGCAGAATCCCTAGCCCATCACCTTCATGAATTGCATGCTGAGATTAAGCGTAAAATAGAACTTAGTAATGATGCTCATCAATGAGCTCAAAATTTTGATGAACGAGATTATATAATGGCCCATATTCGCCCTAAACGTTACCCAAAAAAATTCCTTCAAGAAATTGCATGCCCGTGCCTCAGGCCCATTTCGTATTCTAAAGAAATTTGGTCCTAATGCTTACCTATTGGAATTGCCTCTTGAAATGTCTATTAGTCCAATTTTTAATGTTAAGGATCTTATCTTTTACCGAGGCACTTTTGAGCCTCCCCTATTTTCTAGTGATGACTTTACAGGTTTTAGGTACAGTGCTCCGGTTCCGCCATTACCATGCATCCCGCTAACACAAGAAGTGATTGTTGCTATCATGGATGAAGAAACTATTTTCACCTCAGATGGTCCAGTTCGTCGTTATCTTGTTCGATAGAAGGGTTCCTCTGATTCATATGCTACTTGTAACACCTGGACTTTTATTACTATATTATAGCAATTTAATTGAATTATAACCACTTTTATAAATATTCGAAGCCCAAAAATACGGAAAATTTAAAACTTTTCTCTTAAAATATTTATCCAACCTTTTGTCAGTTGGAATGGGCTTTTCAAACAACTTAGAATTTAAAGCTTTTTATAAAACTAAGTGGTGCATAAAACAATTAAACTACTTAGGTTCCCTTATAATTTTCTCCCCTTGATGATAGTGTGTGGGGAGTGAAAACCCACTCATGGGTTCTCTTTATCTATTGATGGGTTTCTACCCTTCCAATATTAAAACGCTGGGATCATCTCAGTTGATAACACTTTTACTAGAATACGCAGCGACATTAAGATAATACATACATTTCCCTTTTAAATTATCTATTCATAATTAGAAATTCTTAGGAAATTTAATTCCCTTAATACATTTATTGTAATTTTATTTCCTGGGCTCTCTATTAATAATTTAATAATTTTACTTTTACAACATATACAAATAATCTTATTAAAAATATTTACTACCTCTGACTTTTCAATTTCTAGTCCTAATTTCTTCGTCTACTCCTCTCCCCCGCTTGCTTCTTTTAACCTGCTAAACTGGAAATGTTTGGGGAAGGGGGTGAGATTGGAAATCCCAATAGCAGTTTCTTTCATTAACATATATGATCATAATAGTATTGTCATGTATATATTTCATAAAGCTGTACAAAAGATGATAGTCTTACTCCTATTAATCTGTGTGCTAAAAGCACCTGCCAACCACTAATAACAATATATTCGTTATAGTGGAGGCTTTACCTGCAGGGTTTCTCGTTAAAGCACATAAGGCTAAAACGTAACTAATCTCGCAAAGGTGTAGCTAATCACCTAAGCCTGGAGTACTCCATCTGAGGAATAACAACATACCAACTAAATGCAACAGTTATTACAAAACAATACATGCAATTTAATTGTTACTGAAATAAACTGCTACCTGGAATCCAAGCTTAATCCTTTACTGTCTCTTTTCCACTGACCTCCTCGACTTATGCCACTATCAGGACCTATTTACATATAATATATAAATAATAAATTAATTCCTATGTATATATATATAATTATCCAGCGTCTCTCACGTTCCTATGATAGTATATACTTCTACCCTTCCCTTTCTAATACATATTTTAAATCTTAATCTCTAATTTTAAATTATTAATCACACCACCATCCACAGGCATTTTACAATTATTAATTAATACACAATCATAAAAATATCACAATTACTTTAAATCAAACTTACATCTTATGATAGCATATATAATAACTTTATTTAATTAAATTCGCTGAATTTCAAATATATTTTCCAATAATCATACTTTTTCATCACATTAAGAATTATTACCTATAACTTAACTTATTATAATTAACCTCACCATTTAAGATCTGAAGGACACTTTTAATTAATCTATTCTAATTGATCTTTCTTATTCTCAATGTTTGACCAATAATTACCTAGAGTATAGTTCTTTTTAAGGAGCTTTACCTTTCTTTAATCCTTAAAATATTTATCTACAGGTTATTTGTATTCCTTTGTTCATGATTTTGATTACTAGTATTTCTTGAGTCATATTATTAATGAATTTAATTAATTTAAAGTCTATAGGTTACTCGCATAACACAACATACAAAG
This sequence comes from Mimosa bimucronata, assembly GCA_037074515.1. Lineage (NCBI taxonomy): Eukaryota > Viridiplantae > Streptophyta > Magnoliopsida > Fabales > Fabaceae > Mimosa > Mimosa bimucronata. The sequence continues at coordinate 40,534,602 of CM073439.1, forward strand.
AAACCATAACAATTAGAAGTAATTAATACTACATTCCACCCCTTAAATTCCCTTTTTTTTTACCTTTAAAGATATTAGTCTAGTTATCGTATTGGGACTGCCTTATGGACATGCTCTAATGATTTAAATACTCTTTTAATATTTAAAACATCTAAAAGCAACTCACAGGTGGTTCCAAATTCCAATAAAAATTTCTGAAACTATAAAACATCATCTAGAAGTTTTAAACACCCCTTTTGACATTTGCACATTTAAAAACATCATATTAACTGTTCATAATATTAATTTGGTTCCTCTTTATAACAATCACACATCAAGTTGGTTCCTCCAAATCTTTTCTTCGGTCCACAATCAGTGGTTCATACCAGTTCAAATCCTATACCATTTGATATTCGATTTAAAATGTCTATGCTCTTTCTTCTTTATTAATTCTTAACTTCTTATGCTGTCAAGATTGAATCTTGATGCATAAATACGTTGAACATGGTTTCCCTTCAATTTAGAGCTTCTCAATTTAAATTTTCAAGAAAGCTATCTCTTTGTAAGGTTATGAAAATTCCAGCCTCTTATTATAAAATTTCATATGCTTGTTTTAACTCCCAAATTATGTTTATGATCAGTACATCTCTATTTAAACTAAGAAAATATCAAGTTACCAACTCAGTTAGCGATTACAAGCTCTAACCGATGCTAAAGTTTCTAAATAATAAATCCATGTTTGGGTATAAATAAACCAGTGATAATTAATCAAACTATTGTACTACTTTACAAGCTCAATTTGCTGAAACATCAAAACGTTCCCACTTAAAGTCAAGAATAAAAATAGAGTACAAATGTAAGGAATCAATTCATTAAACTAAAACCCCTAGGCTTTTACTCCAAAGACAGCGAAGAAATAAATGGTCAGAACAAAGAACTGAAACAGAGCAATAATTTCCAAATCCTAAAATAGAGTATAACATCTATCTCATATCTTATTTTCAATCAATGAAAACTCTGATATATTAAGTTCCATTTCAAATACTGACTATTTAAAACAAAGCTGAGCAGGAAATGTTGTGAAGCCTAAAATCACCATAATCAATAAGAAATCAGGTAGGTAACCTTGACACCATTCACTATTGAGCTTCATCACATTATTTTAGTTCACTTAAGATCTTATACACTTAAAATCAAAGCAAGCTCAGACCTGAAACAGAACCCCAAAGGGGACGGAGCAAAAAGGGGAAAATCAAACCATCAAGAAACACAACTTATACATATAAATTAACCAGGAGCAGATGTACCCAAAATTCCCAAATTCCCTCCACTGTGCATGAACCCGTCGAACAGCCACAAGCAACAGAGGGAAACGAAACAATAACCCAGAAATTTTACCACAATTCATACGCACAATCAAGCTTCAATTCTACTTTATTTAAGCATAATTTAATCACCATCAGCCATAAAAACCGACAGCTCCAAGCAGAAACAGGGAAGGAAAGAAAATTCAAGGAAATTCCAAATTTCACACATCAACATATAAGGCACGTTTATGACACTAATCTTACTCCTATTGATGTTTAATCAAGTTTTAAGTCATTAAAACACCCAAAAATCCTTAAACCCGACTCGGATGAACAGTGATCGATTTAGGGTTCTTGGAGAAATTCACCCAAACTCAACTCCCCACTCGAAATCACAACCGAAATCATTGAAAGCACAGCCCAAGCATCATTCCTACGAATTTATAGACCTTAAGAACCCCTAAAACCGAATTAATCCCTTCCCTTAACTCGCACAAATCGGACAGGAGAAGAGAGAAAAACAAGAGGAAGAAGCTCACCCATAGCCACCCGAACTTCAGGCGTGCCTCAGAGCTCCTCGTCGTCGCCGATCATTGCCGATTTCTCCGTCGGCCGAGGCTTGAAGGACGAAGAACAGAGGAAGGAGGTGAGGGAGAGAGATCGAGAATGAGGAACAGGGGACGGAGGGAGTATTATATAAAAGGTGAGGGGAAAAATAGAATTCTAACCCCTAAAACTTTCTTCTTTTCGTTTTAATCCCTAAAACCAACTTTTTATTATTTTCAGTTTAGTCCCTTCTTGGAAATAATTTTCTAAAATAAATTCTTATATCATATTAGAGATTTTTCTTAGTCATAAATTTATTTAAGCCTTAAAATAAATTCTCCTAAAGTTCCCAAATCAAAATTTATCTCCTAATTATTTTTCTTTATTTTCTAAAGAAAATAATCCTTAAAATTATTAAAAATGTCTAAAACATCATAATTTCATTTTTAATGCTTTTTAATATTTTAATAATATTCCTAAATCTTAATTAATTCCTTATTTCCTATTTTCTAAAATTTGGGGTGTTACAATTCTCCCCCACTAAAATAATTTCGTCCTCGAAATTAAGAAGAGTTTTATTACTATTAAAACTCTTAGTATTATTTTATATCACTGTTCTGAAGGGTTTCACTCATAACTTTACCGGGTAACATGTTTTCATCAAATTAATTTATCATTAACTAAGATAAGCTAACACATCTATAATTAATTTTTACATTACAAGTTTAAAATGCAAAAATATATATTGCAACAATATTCATTAATTATGAAGGTGTATACTTATTTATCTTTTAAGGATTTTTAATAATACATTTTCAATTAGATTTGTCCTTCAAATATTTGGGATACATATTAACTATTTAAAGATATCAAGCAAACAAAGTTCAATCCAAATGTTCAAATATTCAACAAACAACCAATCATTCATACACGAAACCATAGAATCAAACAAATTTTAGGCTTCATTTCTTTAATTTATCTCATTTAAAATTTTTGCCTAGCATAGAAATTCAGATAAAGCACAAAGAAATCATGCAAAACAAGAAAAAAAATCCAAACACACACACAATATTTAATTGCCAGTTTCGCTATCCTAACACAATCTTTCTTTAGTATTTCTTATGACTTGTGGGTTATGGGCCCACCCTTTTCTACCTTTTTCATTACCCTCTTTTTTTATTACTTCATTATTTTTAGGAATCTTTTCCTATCTAAACAAATTCTGACTACTTCAACTAATGAATACATTCCTATGGACTTGAAAAGTCCATTCTTGCTAACATTACCATAGACTATATGGGCTTACTGGGAATCGAAGATAAGTGAACTAGATTAAAAGTTAACTTCCCCTTTAACTGAGCTATAAGGTTTTTATGTTCTGGCTTATCTAGGTCATAATCTATCTAGAGAATTGCTGTATCTATGAGATCTATTTGTGATCTCTATACTTTCCTCTAGGATCTAACTGTGATCCCTTGACTGTTTATCTCTTTATTGCTCACTTTCAACCTTGTCCACTCTAGGTAGGGATGCTCCCATAGCTATGGGCCCCACAGTCACCCTTCACTGTTTTGTTTCTCATGGTAGGGATGATGGCACGTAGCCCCCACACTCACCCATGAAAACATGTCTTTCTCTTGGATCTACTCCGATCCCATCTTCTTTCTTCTCTTAGATACGCTTCTATTACTCTTGGTCAATCTGTCCCACTACATTGATATAAAGTTTCCCCTTTTTCGCCTGGCCAGGGCTTCTTTTTAAATAGAAGGAAAACCGAATATCAGTGTAGTTAGGGTATTCTTTGACCAATGACCATCATTCTTTTAGGCTTTGCCTAATCTCTGTTCTGTGTGCATTCTCTTACATCACTCCTGATCACTGTAAAGTCATAATACTCTATGATCTTTCGGAAAATTTTTCCATAACTTAAGCTCCATACTTCCATAATTCTGAACTTAAAACATATTTCTATCATAATAATTCTCAAATTATTTAAACTCCAATATTTAACCTCAACAATAATACTAAAATCTAACTTAAATCCTTCAATGATTATATACTCCATCAAAAGACCATAGATTTACCCTCAAGAGATTGTATTTAACTTAGATTTTCTACGTTTCAAATTCTCAAAATTCATAAATCCTTTCTTAGCTTCACATTTTTCACCTTGGTATCTTCCTTTAAATTACAAATATCTCTCAAAATTTCGTAATCGACTTCCATAAACCGCTTATATCTCCCATTTAAGGAACTTATAACTACTCTACAACTTTTCTTTTTGTTCACCAATCTTGTAACTTTAAGATAAACTTTTATTTTCTAGGGTAAAACTCTCTCCAATAGTCAAAATCACTCTAATTGTCGCTAGAATTCACTGAAAATCCTCTTCCAATCTGACTTCTTATACTAAATCATCCCTTAAATGTTGATACAACCATTGTCAAATTCAAATCTAGAGCTATCAGGGTTTAAAAATCCAATCAAAATTTTGATCCAATCCTTAACAATGTCACATAACTCACTTCTAATATCTATATCTTATTACTTGTATGTCCTCAAATATATAAATAATAGCTATCATTCGATCATTTATTTCGATCAAATGGGTTTAACTTAAACTTGAGTCCCTCAAAATCATTTATTTTCACCATCTATTATCCTCTTATCTGTAAGTAGCCTGCCTAAGAATCCAATCTGCTGAACCAACTTATCTATGGCAGACTTACTCTGAGTCAATCAATTCACCAAGACCAGACTTCAAAATAAAATTAATAATTGGTCTCTTTACATCTTGAATATACTTTTTCTAAAGGTATTCTAATGGTTTCTTTTGGACAACTTCAAGGGGAATTCAAACTTTCTCTTCGATATGTCTAATCTGTATAACCTAAAACCATAATATTGTGAAGGTGTTCTAATGGTATCCTTAAATAACTAACTAATGAGCAAAGTATTCTAGCTAACCTATGCCAGAATCTCTGCTCTGATACCAAAATGTAACACCTGGACTTTTATTACTATATTATAGCAATTTAATTGAATTATAACCACTTTTATAAATATTCGAAGCCCAAAAATACGGAAAATTTAAAACTTTTCTCTTAAAATATTTATCCAACCTTTTGTCAGTTGGAATGGGCTTTTCAAACAACTTAGAATTTAAAGCTTTTTATAAAACTAAGTGGTGCATAAAACAATTAAACTACTTAGGTTCCCTTATAATTTTCTCCCCTTGATGATAGTGTGTGGGGAGTGAAAACCCACTCATGGGTTCTCTTTATCTATTGATGGGTTTCTACCCTTCCAATATTAAAACGCTGGGATCATCTCAGTTGATAACACTTTTACTAGAATACGCAGCGACATTAAGATAATACATACATTTCCCTTTTAAATTATCTATTCATAATTAGAAATTCTTAGGAAATTTAATTCCCTTAATACATTTATTGTAATTTTATTTCCTGGGCTCTCTATTAATAATTTAATAATTTTACTTTTACAACATATACAAATAATCTTATTAAAAATATTTACTACCTCTGACTTTTCAATTTCTAGTCCTAATTTCTTCGTCTACTCCTCTCCCCCGCTTGCTTCTTTTAACCTGCTAAACTGGAAATGTTTGGGGAAGGGGGTGAGATTGGAAATCCCAATAGCAGTTTCTTTCATTAACATATATGATCATAATAGTATTGTCATGTATATATTTCATAAAGCTGTACAAAAGATGATAGTCTTACTCCTATTAATCTGTGTGCTAAAAGCACCTGCCAACCACTAATAACAATATATTCGTTATAGTGGAGGCTTTACCTGCAGGGTTTCTCGTTAAAGCACATAAGGCTAAAACGTAACTAATCTCGCAAAGGTGTAGCTAATCACCTAAGCCTGGAGTACTCCATCTGAGGAATAACAACATACCAACTAAATGCAACAGTTATTACAAAACAATACATGCAATTTAATTGTTACTGAAATAAACTGCTACCTGGAATCCAAGCTTAATCCTTTACTGTCTCTTTTCCACTGACTTCCTCGACTTATGCCACTATCAGGACCTATTTACATATAATATATAAATAATAAATTAATTCCTATGTATATATATATAATTATCCAGCGTCTCTCACGTTCCTATGATAGTATATACTTCTACCCTTCCCTTTCTAATACATATTTTAAATCTTAATCTCTAATTTTAAATTATTAATCACACCACCATCCACAGGCATTTTACAATTATTAATTAATACACAATCATAAAAATATCACAATTACTTTAAATCAAACTTACATCTTATGATAGCATATATAATAACTTTATTTAATTAAATTCGCTGAATTTCAAATATATTTTCCAATAATCATACTTTTTCATCACATTAAGAATTATTACCTATAACTTAACTTATTATAATTAACCTCACCATTTAAGATCTGAAGGACACTTTTAATTAATCTATTCTAATTGATCTTTCTTATTCTCAATGTTTGACCAATAATTACCTAGAGTATAGTTCTTTTTAAGGAGCTTTACCTTTCTTTAATCCTTAAAATATTTATCTACAGGTTATTTGTATTCCTTTGTTCATGATTTTGATTACTAGTATTTCTTGAGTCATATTATTAATGAATTTAATTAATTTAAAGTCTATAGGTTACTCGCATAACACAACATACAAAGAAACCATAACAATTAGAAGTAATTAATACTACATTCCACCCCTTAAATTCCCTTTTTTTTTACCTTTAAAGATATTAGTCTAGTTATCGTATTGGGACTGCCTTATGGACATGCTCTAATGATTTAAATACTCTTTTAATATTTAAAACATCTAAAAGCAACTCACAGGTGGTTCCAAATTCCAATAAAAATTTCTGAAACTATAAAACATCATCTAGAAGTTTTAAACACCCCTTTTGACATTTGCACATTTAAAAACATCATATTAACTGTTCATAATATTAATTTGGTTCCTCTTTATAACAATCACACATCAAGTTGGTTCCTCCAAATCTTTTCTTCGGTCCACAATCAGTGGTTCATACCAGTTCAAATCCTATACCATTTGATATTCGATTTAAAATGTCTATGCTCTTTCTTCTTTATTAATTCTTAACTTCTTATGCTGTCAAGATTGAATCTTGATGCATAAATACGTTGAACATGGTTTCCCTTCAATTTAGAGCTTCTCAATTTAAATTTTCAAGAAAGCTATCTCTTTGTAAGGTTATGAAAATTCCAGCCTCTTATTATAAAATTTCATATGCTTGTTTTAACTCCCAAATTATGTTTATGATCAGTACATCTCTATTTAAACTAAGAAAATATCAAGTTACCAACTCAGTTAGCGATTACAAGCTCTAACCGATGCTAAAGTTTCTAAATAATAAATCCATGTTTGGGTATAAATAAACCAGTGATAATTAATCAAACTATTGTACTACTTTACAAGCTCAATTTGCTGAAACATCAAAACGTTCCCACTTAAAGTCAAGAATAAAAATAGAGTACAAATGTAAGGAATCAATTCATTAAACTAAAACCCCTAGGCTTTTACTCCAAAGACAGCGAAGAAATAAATGGTCAGAACAAAGAACTGAAACAGAGCAATAATTTCCAAATCCTAAAATAGAGTATAACATCTATCTCATATCTTATTTTCAATCAATGAAAACTCTGATATATTAAGTTCCATTTCAAATACTGACTATTTAAAACAAAGCTGAGCAGGAAATGTTGTGAAGCCTAAAATCACCATAATCAATAAGAAATCAGGTAGGTAACCTTGACACCATTCACTATTGAGCTTCATCACATTATTTTAGTTCACTTAAGATCTTATACACTTAAAATCAAAGCAAGCTCAGACCTGAAACAGAACCCCAAAGGGGACGGAGCAAAAAGGGGAAAATCAAACCATCAAGAAACACAACTTATACATATAAATTAACCAGGAGCAGATGTACCCAAAATTCCCAAATTCCCTCCACTGTGCATGAACCCGTCGAACAGCCACAAGCAACAGAGGGAAACGAAACAATAACCCAGAAATTTTACCACAATTCATACGCACAATCAAGCTTCAATTCTACTTTATTTAAGCATAATTTAATCACCATCAGCCATAAAAACCGACAGCTCCAAGCAGAAACAGGGAAGGAAAGAAAATTCAAGGAAATTCCAAATTTCACACATCAACATATAAGGCACGTTTATGACACTAATCTTACTCCTATTGATGTTTAATCAAGTTTTAAGTCATTAAAACACCCAAAAATCCTTAAACCCGACTCGGATGAACAGTGATCGATTTAGGGTTCTTGGAGAAATTCACCCAAACTCAACTCCCCACTCGAAATCACAACCGAAATCATTGAAAGCACAGCCCAAGCATCATTCCTACGAATTTATAGACCTTAAGAACCCCTAAAACCGAATTAATCCCTTCCCTTAACTCGCACAAATCGGACAGGAGAAGAGAGAAAAACAAGAGGAAGAAGCTCACCCATAGCCACCCGAACTTCAGGCGTGCCTCAGAGCTCCTCGTCGTCGCCGATCATTGCCGATTTCTCCGTCGGCCGAGGCTTGAAGGACGAAGAACAGAGGAAGGAGGTGAGGGAGAGAGATCGAGAATGAGGAACAGGGGACGGAGGGAGTATTATATAAAAGGTGAGGGGAAAAATAGAATTCTAACCCCTAAAACTTTCTTCTTTTCGTTTTAATCCCTAAAACCAACTTTTTATTATTTTCAGTTTAGTCCCTTCTTGGAAATAATTTTCTAAAATAAATTCTTATATCATATTAGAGATTTTTCTTAGTCATAAATTTATTTAAGCCTTAAAATAAATTCTCCTAAAGTTCCCAAATCAAAATTTATCTCCTAATTATTTTTCTTTATTTTCTAAAGAAAATAATCCTTAAAATTATTAAAAATGTCTAAAACATCATAATTTCATTTTTAATGCTTTTTAATATTTTAATAATATTCCTAAATCTTAATTAATTCCTTATTTCCTATTTTCTAAAATTTGGGGTGTTACACTACTTGGATTATTGGAGATGAGTTCCACCAGATCGACCCCGCCTTGCTTGACTCCTACGTTACCCCTTCCTCCCCAGAGGCAAGTTCTTTCCAGCAAGGGGGAAATTATGGGAATTACAAAAGGATAAGGAAGATTCCACGGAGATTTGAAGATTACCATATTAGCATTTGATTATGATTCGCATTTAGTTTTGGTTTCTAGCATGTTCTAGTTTTATTTTGATTTGATTGTTATCAATTAGTATTAATTATGATTCGCATTTAGTTTTAGTCTCTAGAATGTTCTAGTTTTATTTTGATTTAATTTTCATTAATCAGCATATTATGATTTGCATCTCTAGAATGTTCTGTCATCAATTCCTAGGGTTTGGTTGAGGCCTATAAATAGCACCTCAACTATTTGCTTTGTACGTCTTATGAATTTGAATAATAGTATTAGTTTCCTTTGTCTCTGTCTTTCTTCTTCTATCTCTCTCATTTCTTCTTGCTCTATCTCTTTCTCTCTTCTCTTCTTCTAAATCCTCCCTTCCCCTATCTCTTTATTCTCATATATTCTCTTTCATCTCCCTTTTCCCCTTCCTATTCTGCATAAAAAAAACACCGCCCCTTTTGCCCGAATAAGAGATTCTTTGGCTAAAATATTAGCAGCTTTGTTAACCTCTCTGCTGCACCAAATCAATTCCACATCCCAATCTTTGTCAATACAATGTTTAATCTCCTGTAGGATGGATGCTTCGAATGCTCCTCTGACCACCCATCTTCTACTAGCTCTACAATCTTCATGCAATCAGTTTCCAATACAACTCTATGCCACTTTAAATCCCATGCCCTCTTTAATCCTCACAAAACATCACATACTTATGCTCTTATGCTATTTCCTCTTCCCATGTTAAACATAAACCCTCCCAAGAATTGACCATTATGATTCAGTGCTAATCCTGCACATCCAGCGATTAATCATGATGCAGTGCAAGCTCCATCGACATTAATTTTTATGCATCCCACAAATGGAGGTTTCCAATGTGGTTCTATCTCCTTCTTAATATGCTGATCACATAACTTCAAATCAGAATTCACTACTTGTTTCCGAGCCTATGGAATCAACTGAAGTTTTCCCACTGCTCTGTTTTGAAAAACACACGCATTTCTGTTTAGCCACAATTGCCGACACAAAATTGCGAAGCAAACTTTCCATTGAACATTCCACTTGCTCAATCTATTTCCAATATTACACTAGATCTAACTTCTAACCTCCGTGAAAATGAAAAGTTTTCTCCTGATTTCATTAGGAAGTATCTCAACCCAGCACTCTTGAGCAATTGGACAATCTCGAATAACATGAAGTATAACCTCCTCACTCTCTTGGCAGATAGGAAATAGAGCATTATTATTCATTCCCTGAGCTACTCATTCACTATTCATCAATAACTTCCCTTTAATGCATAACCAGATAAATGTTTTGCATCTTTGAGGTACATGTAATTTCCACACCTTTCGCCATAAGTTACTACTGGAAATCAGCCCCTAGTCTTTAATCATCTTATATGCCGATTTCATAGAAAATAAACCATCATATGTGCCAATCCATCTTGGTAAATCAACATCACCTTCGGTTAATGAATAAGAAAATCGATATAGCACTTGAAGGATCTTGGAAGGTAAAAGAAAGTTAAACTTTGCCTAGTTCCAACCCCCTGAGTCTGATACATATGCAGACACCTTATCCTCTTGCATTTCCTCTGGAATACAATCTATTACATAGTACTCCAATCGCTCATAATTTGGAAGCCATTGATCTTTCCAAAAACGAGCTTTACTACCATCACCAATTTTCCAACCAATCCCTTTATGAGTAGTATCCCATACTTGTCTACTTCCTTTCCATGCTTCTGACTCCCTTGTTCGACGTCTTACACAAGGAAGAACATCCACACCACATTTATATTTTTCTCTCAACAAAACGAACCCATAAGGCATTTCGATGTTTCACCAATCCCCATCCTAATTTCATCATGAATGCTAAGTTTTGTTTACGAGTCTCACGCAAGCCGAGACCAACCTTTCCCTTGCACTTACATACATCCCCCCAAGATACTAAATGAACTTTTTTGTTACTCGAAGGTGCGGACTGTAACACCTAACTTTTTATTACTATAGTATAGTATTGTAATTGATTTATAAACACTTTATCATATGTTAGAAGCCCGAAAGTACAAAAAATTTAAAACATTTTCTTTTCAAATAATATTCTAACTTTAATTTTGAAAACTGTGGTTCAAACGCAGTTTATTTCATATGAGTTCATGCATAATAAATCATAAGCCTTAACAATTTTGATTATCTTTATCCTTATAACCTTTGCCAACCACTATGAACAATATATTAGTTAGATAGTGGAGGCTTGCCAACTACTAATAACATCTGGTTAAATAGTAGAGGCCTTCTATCCTCTACCTGCAGGATTTTAAACCTCTGGCAAAGGGGTAGCTAGTCACCTAAGCATTGGAGTACTCCTCTCATAATCATAACTTTTCATCATCATTAAACCTCTAAGGAATAAAACTTATTATTGCTACAGATATTATGAAATTTATGCATGTAATGAGCTCTAATAAAATCATTTAAGAAATAAACTGCTACCTGATTTCAACAGTTACTCGTAACTGGGCTCTTCTTCTTCGATGTGCTCTGGAGATTCTACTCCACTATCCCATCCTATGAATATTCTTAATATAAGAGTAATATATTAATATCTATGCTTATTCATAATAATTGGGTGTCTCTCACGTTCCTATATTATTACCTATATCTCTACGCTGCCCATTTCTAATATATGTTTAAATTCTAGTTTCTAACTTAATTGCTAATCACATCATCATCATCAATAGAATAAAACAAAAAAACTCATTTCTTGAATAACATCATCAATTACCAACTCCATCAAGCAATTATAAACTTGCAACAACATAGAACAAAGTAACACAACTCTAATTCAACTAAAAACTAATAACTTTTAAACTATATGTAACATACTTATTTCATACTTTATAATCTAAGTCACTAATATTTTCTCTCATTTAGGATCCATTTATTAATAGAACATAGCTTACATAACTCAATTACCAAACAAACTCAAAGAACAATAATTAATTCATACCTTTCATTCGATTAAACTTCATTCTTACTAGACTAACACCATTATTCATCAAATTTACAGCAAGAAATCATCATGACATAGAGGAACAAAAAGAGGATCAAAATCAAATCACAAGTAACAACAAAGAACAAAATAACAACTTTAATTCAAAGTAACCATAAATCTCCACACCATTAAACATCAAAATATTTTGTCCTTTTTCTGTCATAAAGCCGTCAGCCAGTGCAGCAAAATAGGGAATAAAATTGAACACTTACATCAATTAAATTCCTCTTTCAAATCTGTAAATATATTTCCAGTTCTCAATACAATCACCCTTTAGCATTTAAACCTCTCAACACAACATTTTTAACTCCTATGAACCTATTAAAAGTCTATATTATTTCCAAACATCTTAATTCCAGATTCATCATCATCAAATCTCAGCTCATGCGTATAAATTAATCAGGAGCATAGGTACCTGAATTCTCAAAATTTTCCCCCAACCCCACGGCCAAAACAGAACAAGGAAGCAGCGGAATAAAGGGACACAAAGTTTAACCATAACAATCCACTTTATCCTTCATCACCATCAGCAACAAAATCACCTCAATATTACAATTTGCCATTCACCTTTTTCCTATTTTACCTTTCAATTCAAAATTTAATTACAACTCCCAAAATATCAGTCCAAGTTTAGTCCATAAATAAATTATCCAGATACATTTTGGTGTCCAAATTTATTTGTAAGACCTTTTAATAATAAGGTGATACCTGGCTAAGATTCTAAATATTCCCTTATTATTTCTTTTCCAATTTTTGGGGTGTTACACCGACCCCCATAAAAATCCTCTACACCTTTTGTCTATTTGTTTACATGTACTCTCAGGGAGCCATGTAGTCTGCATTGTATATGTAGGAATGGCAGATGCCACTGAACAAACAAGGATATGACATCGTGCTAGTGATAAGGTATTTTTCTTCCAATTTGCTAGTCGGCGGTCCATCTTCTCAAGAATATACTTGTAGGTATTCTTAGATACCTTATCATGATGAAGAGGAACCCCCAAATATTTCCCCAAATCAATTGTTGGAATGTATCCCAAAAATTCACAAATTTCTCTTCTCTTAGAACTATGAACATTCTTAGAGAAAAATATACGTGACTTTAAAGCACTTACTTTTTCACTAGATGCTTGGCAAAAATCATCAAGACATGCCTTTAACAAACCAGCTTGATCTGAAGTAGCCTCGGCAAAAAGAAACAAATCATCAGCAAAGAACAAGTGCGAGATCTTAGTTCCATGATTTGATAACTGAAACGGTAACCAATTTCCACATTCTACCTCCTGTTGAATCAAATGTACTAATTTGTCCATAACCAATACAAAAAGGTAAGGAGAAAGTGGATCCCCTTGACGAATACCTCTTGAATGTTTAAACTTCTCTCCCTTCTCACCATTCCAAAGCACCCGCATTGTAGACGTGGATATACATTGAAAAATCATATCATTAAACTTGGTGGGTGCCCCTAATTCCCTCACACATTCCATTACAAAATCCCATCTAACTCTATCATAAGCTTTTTCCAAGTCAATTTTCAGTGCCATAAGACCTCTTTTCTTCCCATTGTTCTTCATCGAATGAATAATCTCCTGAGCAAGAAGAATATTATCCGAACTATGCCAACCCGAAATAAAACTACACAGATTTGGAGATATAACAGAAAGCATCACTGCTTGAAGCCTATTAGATAACACTTTTGTCACCACCTTGTAAATTACATTACAAAGGCTAATTGGTCTGAAATCCATGAAAGATTGAGGGACATCAATCTTCGGTATAAAAACAATGTTCGTGTCGTGGATCCTTCTAATTTCTTCCGGCTTGTTAAAGACTTCATGCAATAGCTTCATCACACACAGCTCTAAAGAATCCCATTGGCTTTGTTAGAAAAGAGGATTAAGACCATCAGGACCCAGGGCTTTTAAAGCCCCCATTGAAAAAACTGCTTGTTTAACTTCATGCAGTGACGGCACATTCCCAAAGCTCCTTAAAATGTCACTGTTTACTTTTGGCTATGTGGTTTGCATACAAGTCTTCATGTAAGTTCCTTGATCCTTCGAGTATAAATTCTCAAAAAAATTTGATCCAGCTTTTTTCAATTTCCCTCTATCATGATTCCATTCACCATCATCACGAGTTGATTGAAAAGGAGGTAAAATGGGCTTTTCTTTTTGAAGACACATCCTCCGCATATATAGTATATGTTGGGATACTATTTTGTGGCTAGGACAAAGCAACTTCTTCTTCTTCTTTTATTATTTTTTAACAATCCTTTGGCCTAATTCCACATTTTTGCCAATGTTTTTTCCTGGATTACATTATTAGTTATGTAAACAATAAATAGATCAAATAGAGACTTTATAAAGAGTATGTAAGTCAAACACAATAAACTCACTTTATGGTTTAACAAATTGTTCCTACTCTCTTTGATAATATTTTTTTTTTATATTTCATCTTTTTGTTACATACATTATCAATGAATAAAAATAAACAACATGATAATAGTTCAAATATAAATATGAAAATATGACTTGAGTGCTTTAAAATAAAGAAAATAAATTAAGCTTGTTTCATTATTGAGATTGATTTATCCTTGTTTATAATAGTGATGTCACACCGTCTTTTTAGATACAACCTTTTTATGTTATAACGTCATCATTAAAAATTATATACGTATCAATTTTTCTGATAAATAAATTATTTTATTTAAGAAAAAATATAAAAAGAAAAGCTACTTGGATTAAGAGTGGAATAACAAACATTTGTTATTTTGGACTTTTGTATCCACCAGTCCAAATTTTTTTTTTTGGACTTTTGTATATTATATTTAAATTTATAATAAAATGTAAGAATTGTATAATTTGATTAAACTTTATTATTAATTAATTCATTATGTCGTCCTAAAAAAAACTTGTTATTTAAATAGCAATGTTGGCAAGGAAATAAAATGAAAAGTTTCAGTGAATTTTTATCCACTGTTTGTTTAGTAGTCTTTTAATCAAAAGGTCTTTCTCCTTTTCTTTTCTTTTTTTTTTTTTTTATCGCTTTCGTAGGTAAGAAAGTAGTCTGAATCCATCCTATAGTCTTTGCTCTTTTTCTTTTATTCATTCACTGTTATACTCTAACAAATTAATTTGGTTAATTTTAACCAAAAAAGGAATACATGTGTAACAATTTATTACGTTAATTTCCAATTATTTTTCACTCTTTAAGTATTTGGTTGAGTGGTAAGAGCTCATCCAACTTTAATCAAGGTCATAGGTTCGATCCCTATTTGGACATGGAGCACGTTTAAATTCTCAACCAACCGTTCCACCCATCGAGGTGCCCACAATCAACAATCCGGATTAGTCTGAGCCATTAATGTGCCTAAAAGATAACCTGCCCTAAAATATTGTAAGAAAAAAAAATTAGATTTATCAAGAGCGTGTATGTGGTGTTCTGTACATGAGACACGTATAATCTGATTGCAACCTTTTATTTGTCAAATCACCAAAATTCTAAGGTTATAAGAATAAAGATGAATGAGTCTTCGGGCACTCATTATCATCCAATTTGAATTCTTTAGTCTGGATATAATTTGGTTTGATTTTATATTTTTAAAAAGCTTTATTTTAATTTTAATAAACGTAGGTTTAAAAATAAAAGTAATATCTAACTATATATATAATATCTATTGTCCAGCATTATCTGTATTAACTCATACATTCTCATAAGAAGGAATCTCACACAATCTCACTTGATTGTTTCATCACTTGGAGACCATCTGATAGTCACTTATATCTAATTTATTATAATGAAAAAAATTACTTGTATGATTTAATCACTAAAGTTGTATGCAAATTGATCTTCTATTTTATCATAATAAATATTATAAATTTTTTTTAAATATATATATATATATTCTCTATTAAGAAAAAGGACCCGGTATTTGAAGTAAATCATTTAAAACTACACAATTAGTTACATATCTCTCGCAATCTGTTTTTCTCACTCATTCTTTCTCATCATTTTCCTCACTTGTTCTCTCACACACTCACTATTTTCAAATATAAAAATATATTTGAAAAACAAAATTACATCTCTTACATATTTATTAATGTATCAAATGTACCAACGCCATTAATAAGCCATGAGAGTTTTATTATAGTCACGTCCAACATATAAGTCATTATATTAATCATAAAACTGAAAATAAAATATCATTAACTCGTTAAATATATTTTATTTTTTTACTTTTGAAAAAATTAACTATGCTGCCGAAAAATACTTAAAGACACAATTTTTTTGGGTGGGTGAAGCTTTTCTTTAACCATGTACAAAGTATATTAACTGTGTCACATGTCTTCTGTTTTAAAGATAATCAAAGATAGGTTGTAGGGAAATTTAATTTCAGGTCCCTTGTAAGGGACTTAATTAAGATGAGGTCCCAATAAATCACCTAATTAATCTGAGGTCTATACCAGAAAGTTGTTATGGGAGGCCAAAAAGTTGTTATCGTGCGGTCAAAATTTGTTAGTGACTATGCCTTCACTAACAACTTTTTGGTCTGCAATAACAACTTTTCGGCTTGCAATAACAACTTTTTGGCCAGCCATAACAACTTGTGGCCTAAAAATCACTCTTGGTCTATAACAACTTGTGGCCTTGCGATAACAACTTTTTGGTCTGCAATAACAACTTCATGGGACTTTAGATTAATTAGGTGATTTTGTGGGACATCATCTTAATTAAATCTCTTACAAGGGACCTGAAATTAATTTTCCCTAGGTTGTATGTCTAAAGAAAAGATGTACTTAATGAAAATAAGTTGAGCGTGGATCCTCAAACAAATTTCCCGCAACTTATGACAATAACTTTTTTAATCCTTTCTTTTCTTTCCTTGAAAGGATCGATGTTGTCAAACTAGTAATAAGAATGTAAAATCGGATCGTAAACTCATAAGAACTTATTTTTATTAATAAATACGTGTTTACAACATATAATTAAATAAGAAATACAAAAACAACAATAATTTGACTTTAATATATTTAAATTATGAGTAGTCAATATTAAATATATTAGAATTATATTCATACTTTATCAAACTCAATATGGTCAAATAAAATAATTAATATGAGAGTTAGACCAAGTTGACATGAACATTTTGTAAGTTAGAAACGTAATAACGGTAAATTCGATGTAAACTCATCAGTTTAAAAGAGTTTATAACTAGTACAAATTTAAATGATTTGTGATACGTTTTGCTCAGGTAGAGTTGTAAAAACGGTAAAATCTGAGAGTCAACTCGCGAGTTTGACAACAATAATTGGCATGAAAGCATGAATTAACTTGAAACGAGTGAAAGAGTCAAAAAGAATAATAAATTATATTAATACCTCTCATTATAATAATACTTATTTTTAAAAGAATAAACCTAATTTAAACTAAGAACATGCAAAATGGTTACAATTACCATCAAAGGGTGGTCCAATTTGTCAAGGGATTGGCTCATAAATATAAGGTTGTGAGTTCAAATCTCACTGATGTGAGGATCTTATTGGTGAACGATTTATAAGTACCTCTATAAGTGTTCTTTGAGCATAGAGATCCAACTTACATAAACTTTTTGTAATAAAAAAAATGGTTTACAATTCAAGGTAAATTTGACAATATACTACCTCCGTCCCCAAGTGACCTAGTTGACTTTTTTTGGAGTATCCTATAAAAGTTAAATAAGCTACTTATAAATTGATTTGCTTGATTTTTTTCTCTAAAATAGTTTATTTGACCTACAAACTAACATATAATCTCATAATATACAAAATATGTTATGATTAAGTGGCTCGTTTAACTTCTTTAATTTCTTAAATAAAAGTTAACTGGATCATATATTTACTAATGGAGGAAGTAGTTCTTTTTTTTTTTTTTTTTTGCCAGAAATGGAGGAAGTAGTTCTTATTTTACAGTAGAAATCAACTTTCCTATCATTTAAGCAAAGTAAACCTATCTTTTCAATATTTGACAAAATGGAATAATCTAAACAATATAGTACGTAACACCTTACCTAAAGGTAACATTTTAACCGTGATTCAATAACAAAAATTGTTATTTTTAATTATAAAAATCTTTAAATCAAAATAATCTAAATTTAATTTGAATGGTTTATATGTCATGACAACCAACATGAATAGTGATACTTTGTCCCTTTCCTTGTTCCGTGTAGCTACTATATGTAGCTACTATACCACTTTTCAATCCAAAAAAACATATCCTTCTAAAATATATATCAAGATAATCCCGTGTCTTTTCTTAATTTTACTCATAACCGCATAGGTCTATTCATCATAAAATCTAAACTGGTTAGCCTATTCGAGTTATTAGTATGATTGTTTACATATAATTGGATACCTATAACTACATCTTTAACACGCACATTTCAAAAATCCACTTTATTTTAGGGGTGTTTAACATTTTTCTGTTCGGGTCCGTCCTGTCCCGGTCATTTTGAGATGAAACAGAGTGTATTTTTAAGATGGCACGGGACTTTGGATGGGGTCGTCCCAATCCTATCCTGTCTTAAATATATATATATATATATATCTGTGTGTGTGTCTATTTATTTTTCAAAAAATAACATGTGTCATCATCACCCTCATGACCTCACCCTCACCCTCATTCTTAAAATAAAAAAATAAAACCCTCTCGACCCTCACCTGGTCACCCAACCCTCGCCCTCGCCTCAATCTGTCATCCCTCGTCCCTTCAATTCTCCTTCACCCTTTCGGCCTTTTGAAATTCGAATATCTTTTTCTTCTCTCTGTTGCTACTTGCCGCCTTCCTCCATCACCGATTCGTCAATTTCCACCTAAAAACCTAAACCCTGATGACAAAATCCATAAAGAATTCAAGATAAGCTTCCCTTCGCCGTCTCCAAAATCCAACTTTCACTCCGTTTCGTCACTATGTTTCACTTCCTCACTCTGTTTCGTCACCGGGCAACACCTATACTCTCCGTCGTCGGAAGATTTCATCCATGCTTCGCTCACCGTTACCAGGCAATATCTATAATTTGTGAGAAGTATCCCTAATTTTTCTGGATTCTGGTTTTCTTTTCTGGATTTTAGTTTTCTTTTCTTGTAGTGAAGGACGAGATGTTTCTCAAAACTACACTGAAATATTTGATCATTGGATGTTTGGAAAATTGTCTATGTCTTGTGCTTATTGAAGGATAGCAAATGCTTGGAAAATTTATGGTCTTTTCTCCTCCATCCAAATTTCTTTTCTTGTAGTGATTTTGGGGCTGAAGTAATTGTGCGTGTTTGATTACTTCTTTGGAAAATTGCTTAAATTTTCTACAGCAACTGTTTAAAAAAACTTTGGGATTGTCCTGTCCGTCCCGGCCCAGTCCTGATCGAGACCAAGACAAGACAAGTTCAGGATGGGATGGGACTTGAATCCCATCTCCAACATTATTTTTCATCACATTCCGTCCCGTGCACCCCTACTTTATTTATTAAAATGGGAGGGCAATACTTAATTATAACTTCCCTAACTCCAGAAGACAATCAAATTACATGTTTATTTTGTTTACCAGGCCAATTACACATCTTTTTTTTTTCTATAAAATACAATACACGTATATAAATTAAACTCACACACATTAAACATGTTTTACTATAAACAACCTTGAATCTCATTAATTATTTCTTAATATTGTATGAAAATTTTAATGACATCATTTAATAATAGGAAAATAAGTTCTCTCTACTTTTATGAATAAGAAATGAATAATGTTTGTATATATGATTTAATGGGAGGAATTTAATCTCTTATGTTGTGATATTGAATCGTCTAGATTACTTTTTTTAGTCTCAACATAAATCACTCACTGAAATTAAGCAAATTGATTAAATTTAGTTAATATTATTATAATTTTCTGACATTTTCAATTTTACTCTATATTATAATACTCCCTCTCGTACTAAATATAAAATGTATTAACCTAATTTGATAGTAAAGATGTTACTTATGATATTTTATATGACATATTTTTCCTAAAATACCCTAAATAATATTTCCCAATTCCTTCCCTCATTTCCTTAGTTGATTATTTTTAAAGGAGCATCAATAAGATAATGTGGGAAAAATGATAAAAATTAAATATATATCATACACTTAAGACAAGATTAACTCCTAAAATATGTTCTAATTTAAAGATTGGAAGCAGTAGTTTTTAAGGAAATTGTGCATAAGGAAACGTGTGAAAATTCAGTAGGAAGCACTAAAATATCGAAGATCCTCAAAGATACATTGCAACATTTTGGGACCATCGATTTTTTTTTTATCATCATCAGAGACCATCAATTTAGATTCTTGAAGCGTCCGTGGTTGTATTTTTTGCAATGTACAATGGTGTTCAGTGCTGCTCCTTCCTTCCTGATTCTTCACTCATCATGAACAATCTCTCCCTAAAATTTTTACCCAATTTCACTTTTCATTTTTAATTTTTGTTCTAACTACCATAAATATGTTTATTAGTACAAAAGATATAATTGTACAAATTATTAAGAGAAAGTTGGGAAAAAGTCACCTATTAAGCTAAATTCTAAAAAACCCCCTGAACTTTAGATCAGTTTGCACATATTCTCCCTAACCTTTGAACATTTCAATGAAGGATCCCATGATGTTTCATATTTTGATTCTCAACTCCCCTATAGTTAAAATTTTCGTTAAAGTTAACGGTTTTTGTCTTATCAATTTTTTTATATTATGTATTATATATGTGTCATTTAAAAATGAACTTTTTTCATTTGATATATATATATATATTGTAAGTGTACTATAATTTTTTATTTACAAAAGACATTATCAAATAAATATTTTACATGCTTTTTTTAAGTATTTTTATTTTTAAGACATTTTATTTATAAAGTACATTAGCTTAATTTAGTTCGAGTCTTACTCGATACCTCCAAATATTTTACATACATTTTATATTTTTATTTTTGTTATGATACATTTTTAACCAAACTTGCTACCTCCAAGTATTTTTATTTAAGATATTCTATTTATAAGGTGCAATATCTTAAAAATAAAAATACTAAAAAATGCACGAAAAATATTTAATTGGTAAGATGCTTTATAAATAAAAAATTATAAGATACTAATAATTATATATTAAATGTAAAAAGTTAATTTTTAAATGACATATTATATAATAAAAATTTGATAAGACAAAAACCGCTAACTTTAACAAAAAATTTAACGTTAAGGGAATTAAAAGCCAAAGTATGAAACATCAGGGCTTCTGACTTTACACGTTCAAAGGTTAGGAAAATTATGTACAGTTAAGCCAAAGTTTAGGGTTTAACCAAAATTTTATTAATAATGAAAAAGACCGAACTTGGAGTTTAGGCACTCTGTGAGTATAAACTTTGCATAGTATATTATAATTTACTAAGTTATTTTCACTAATGCAATTTTTTTTTGACAAACCACTAGTACAATTTTTAATGAGAAATGTTTCTCCAGTTTTTCTAAAGATGACCTATTTTATAGATTTTCAGAAGCACTAAAAAAAATAGAACCATCAAAACCTTGTATAAGTTGATATGTGTGTGTGTATATGCATGTATAGTCATACGACTGGGTCGGATAAAGTAGTGACTTCGGTTACGAATGGGAGATTAGGTGTTTTTAACGTCAATCGCGCCTTCGGTGGGACAAGCTGAGAACGAAGTATCATAATTCATAGGTGATATTTTTTTTAAAAAAAAATGGAATAATGGCTGATAATTTTATTTGACGTTGATTCGGTGGGCGTGCTGGATCTCACTCATCTTCAAGGTTGGAATAGGTCAATAATATATAATAAAATGTGTAGGAAAATGGGCTAGGCTCAGGCCCAGTTCACCCTTGGTGAATTTGGCCCAAATAAGTTTTTTGGGGTATGAATAGAATTATTCAGAAATATTGGGATATTATATGTAATATTCCCATTAAATTTAAATTCATTTGAATTTGAAATGAAGCAAGAGGTGTAACAGGAAGAGAATATTGATGATACACTAGAGAAAAAAAAACTGAATAACCAAAATCCTAGAGTTTAGGATTTGGATCTGGATAAACCTCAAGGAGGCTGAAATCAACGATCAAATAATAAAGAGATAGTATTAAATTAAAATGTGAGAGGAAATTTCAAATGTAGAAATTTCCACATCTTAATTCTGGATCATGGTGAAAGTCAGGAATAAAATATACCTCAAATATGATTTGAAAGCCCAACTTAGGAGAAAAGAGTATCCTAAACCCAGTCCATCTACCAAAGATTGAACTATTAAAAGACTTAAGAGAAAAGAGTAAATGTTTCTGTGAAGAAACATATAAATTGCATAAGACATTTGAAATATTTTTTTATTAAAAATAGAGAACCTCTTAGAAATTACCAAAACAACATGGCACAACTTCTATCATGTCACTTAGGAATATGAGATTCCTAAAGCCTTGCTGAATAACGGTTATTGAGAACCTATCAAATTTGGATAAGGGAAATAAGGAGCCTTCACCCTTCCATTTTTGATGCTATATTTGGCTGAAAATTAACTTCACAAAATCATAAGAACATAGTGGAAGTATAGAAACCTCTTAAGTCACTCAAATAAGAAGTTAATAAGACATTATGAAAATAATGTAAAGAGAGACATGAAGAAGTAAATGTCAAATACACTTTGTGAGTGGGAGCAGAATGTCAAATGCTCCGTCTGAGTGGGAGCTATTGGAAAATGTGTATTCTAAGAGTGTTATATGCTCTATCTAAGTGGGAGCTCTTAGAAAATAAGTTTTCTTAAAGTTTCATATTCTTTATCTAAGTGGGAGCCAATGTCAAATACTCTATCTTAGTGGGAGCTAATGACATTGCTCAATCTAAGTGGGAGCTTTCAGAAACTAAGTTTTTTGAAAGACATAATTGAGCATATTGTAGAAGTCCTTGTATAAAATTGTTGATAGATGATAATATTATTACTGGAATCTATGTGATGGGAGGTTTAAACGTATTCTCCTTATCGTAGACCCAATAGTATTATTATTTTTTCTAGTCAAGAATAATACAAGTGCATGACATTGTATACTTCAATGTGCTACAAATAAGTTCTTGGATCAAATCAGATTATGAATAGCCAAATAAGTGGGATGATTTGAACTAATTAAGCCAAAAAAGGCTGCCAAGAACAATAACACAACTATAAACTTAATGGGGGACAACTATGATATCTGATATTGAAAGGTCTCATATGATTTAATAGAAGATGATGTCATGTCATTGACTAAGAGTCATGATGAAGTTAAAGTTGAGAAGTCATCTCGACTAAGCTTATGAGAGGACATGAGACCAGCATGGTTCGAAAAGGGAAACAATGTAGCATTAACTACCCTATAGAGTGTCAATATGATACAAAATCCAACAACAAAGAGCCATGTGAATTGTGTAAAAGGAAATTTTTTCGCAGAACTTCCATTACACAAGATGAAAAAGGTTGTCAATTAAGTTTGACACATATAACTAAAGGCTTAACGCCTTTTATGAGACAACATCTACATTAGATAACCAACAATACAAAGAGATTAAAGAAAGTTGATTTTATGTTGTCCAATGAACAATGAATGCAAGTTGTTCATAAGGGCGCTCCGTTCCTGTTAGGAGCATATGAAAGTCAGGTTAAACCAAAGCGAAAACTTTGTTACTTTTTCAATGAAGTATCAAAGTACTTGGAGCTTGAATATGGATGTCAGGAAGTATGCAAACCATTTGGGCTAGCATACCGCAGAAGTAGCACGTTCTCTACACTCTAAACCCAAATGAGACAAGGGTAAGAGGTTCTACAAAAGGGAATGTGATGACTACCCTGACATCAAAGGAGTAACAAACTCTTTAAGGAGAGGAATGACCTAAGTGAGGTTAAATTCTTTTCCTATCAAAGGATAAACCATTTTGATATGGATTTTTCTTTTCTGTCAACAGTGAGCACGAAAAGACTCGAGCTCCAGACCAAAAGAATAAGGATCAAAGATCCTTTGTTAAATATCGTCGATTATCAAATTCAAGCATAAGGCTTTAAATTGGTAATGACGAAAGAATTGAAGTGAAAGGCATTAGAGCCTACAAGTTCATTGTTTCATGGACCAGGCTCATGGGTTCTAAATGAACTATCTTGACTTTCATGACAAAATTAGCTGTTTGTGATACAGTCTTCCTTGACATTTCTTTGTTTTTCCAACATTGTTGGTTTATGTGCGTGATTGCTTTACCACCCTATTCAAGTGTTGACTTGAATACATGTCATGGTAGACTATGACACATAATTTGAATTGGCATTTTCAAAAATGCTACGTTCATCACCCATAGGGAAGTGTCTGATCGGTAAAGCAATAAGAAAAGTTTTTCAGTAAGGGAACTGAGATAGAGAAAATATTGCAATTCTTCCATCCGATTATATATGGTTCAATGAATGTGAGGGCATGACACGGAGTGTAGATTCACTTTGTTGATGATTACTCACGTAATTATCATTACTTTATTTCACACAAGTTTGAAGCTCAAACACTTTAGACGACAAGTGAATAAAGTTGAAAATAAAGTGCATAAAGAATTTAAGAATTCTACGCACTAATAGAGGTTGTTTCTGACCAATTTCAGTGAGCTCCGTGAAAAGAAAGGGATGTTTATTTACTTAAATGATCCCTTACACTCTGTCATTAGATGGAGTTGTTAAGAGGCATAATGTTATGCTACTAAACATGGTTATGTATATAATAGTTGAAGCTAACCCACCAAAAGTGAGTGGGAGAATGTTATCAAGTCCACCTTTGGTGGATTAGTACACATTTTTGATTGAGCAAGTATGTTTTTTTTCTCTTTGAGGGAGATACAAACTTTATAATTAACCATGTGCCCTCCTAAGTGGTCTTTTTTCAAACCACATGGATTATGGTCAAAGAGCAAATCAAGTTTTTTGAGTTCCCATAAGCCATAAAAGGTAAATTACTCGATCTCATAGTCGTTGTAAGTGGGAGCTTATTATGGTCACATTTTCACATGTGAAAATGTAGATGGGTTTGTGTTTTATAAGAATTGAAAGGAACCATATTTGTTATTGATGAGCTTTTCAAACAATGGTGAAGCTCATCATATAGTATTTCTCTGTTTCTCTTTATGAGATGCAATGACAAGGCAATACGGAATAAGTTCTAAAGTCCTCAATTGCCCATGCAAGTGGGAGCTTGTGAAAGGTTTTTAAAGAGACCTAAAAGTATTCTGTATAAGAGGCCTTACCTGTTTTATAGAAGGAATGGAAGAAAGCAATATTAATGGACGTAGATTCTTTGAGAAAGAATCAAGTCTGAGAGTTAGTTGATCAACCACAAGGATGAGAGATCATTTGTAAACAAATGAATTCTCAAAATTAAGAACAAATTGGTTAGATCAATTAACAACACAAGACTCTTTAGGTTACAGAAGGGTATACATAGGCATACATTGTGAGAATATCTTCTCATATATTATGTGCTTAAAATCATACTCATTTTTGGAAATAGTTAACTGTTTGGTTTTAAGGATTACATCAAGTGGATGTGAAACTTGTATGTTGAGTAATGATTTGGATGAAGAAATCTATATACTTTGACTATTAGATTTCACTATAATTAATGTTTGAGGTTTACAAAGTGATGACCTCGTATTACATATTTTTGCATAAGTCAATTCATGGACTGAAGCAATCATCCAAACAATGGTATTTAAGGTTCCATATGTGTGGTAACCTAATACAGTTTTTTATGGTTGAAGAAGCCATAACTAAGCAGTTGTGATATTATCCTTTTAAGCGGATGATATACTATTGACCAAAATAGTTTGATTTTAATAGTGCATATTAAGGAAAGGTACTAAGAATATGGGTAAATCGTTGTATATTTTTTGGAGTTGAGAGTTATATTATGGAAATTCTTGAGTAGTCCAAGGTCAACGATTGTGATCCCATAGATACCTTAGTGACTTCAAGAGTGAGTTTGAGTCTTGATTATAGATATCCCTAAACTGAATTAACTTAAAAGTAAAATGGAAAAGGGTTTCCTTGTAAACGTTGTTGGTAGTTTAATATACACAGTGGTGTATAAAATATCAGATATTCATTTTAGTTGTAGGACTTGTAAGTCGGTACTAGTCTAACCATTGTGAGAGACACTCAGTGGCTCCATAAAAATGCTGAAAGATACTTGAAGGGCATGATGATTTTGCACATTTAAGAGTACTTACTGTGGTGGTACATATGGCCATATGGTTGAGGGTGTCTAGAAGAACATATTGGATTTGAAATTAGAATTCAAACCCAGTGTTAATGCATTAAGGAAACACCACGATCGTTGCCTAAATAAAAGACCCTAAGTATCATAGCATGAGTAAAATACAAAGATAAATATGAGATATGTTGTAGCACATAAGGTTGTTGCTAAATAAAAAGTTCCTATGCAAAGTCCCCTAATTGAGCCTGTGACCAAGGATATACATGAGAGACATGATAAATCATTTGGCAAGCATAGGATATGAAGTAATGGATACTTCATTAAGGCTTTACATGTGTATGTGATAGTATACAATGTCTAGTATGTCGTACAGGCAAGGGAGGTTGGCTCTCTCACACGAGCAAACCGCCTTTGACACTCAGGAGGAGTGTGCAAAGATGAGACATTTGTGTTCACCAGCAAAGTAGTAGGAATGCTAATATGGTAGAGAAGTAACACAAAATCGTGTCGCCTCGACAAAGGTGTAGCGTGTCGAGATGAGATCTATAAACATAAATTACAAAATATAGATCATATCATGGATACCCACTTCCATGATGCCTGTTGCCAGACAACAAAATCTTCAACTTTGACGTCATGAGATGAGTAAAGAATGAAGAGTTTGGGTTTAGATACTAGGAGTATCTGAACTTAAGTCTGTACAGTGTTATTGATAAGAACTCAAAACGACATATGCTCTTATGATATAAGAGTAATACTGTAGCATGTGATTCATACCACATGTGCTAGAAAACCGCAAACAGGAAGCAAATGAATGGATTCCTGCTTCATTGCTGTGTGAGTCCTAAGAAGTTTCTATACTTCTAAGATATCCTTAAACTTTGACATTATCATGGAAATATACTTCAATGATAGCTACCTTAATGCATGTCCTACGATCATGACTTATGCGATCTAAGGTATTGTGTTAGGAAAGCGATTGATGTATGTGGAGATGATAGATGAGCGAAAGGAAGATTACCTGGAATGTACACACTTATGCTAGTATCTGAGACATGTCCCTTATGATATTATTTGTGATTTCATAAGTGTGGATACTATGCATATGAGAAAGGCAATATGAGTTTTTACTATGACTCGAGAGGGATTAGTTTTTGCCATGTGAAGTTTATAAGTATATTGGTAAATCTAGGATGTCTCAGGCAACAATATAATTCAAGCTACACAAGAATGGTAGTCTTGTGCTGATCCTGTAAAAGGGGTTATTAGTACGGACACCAATGAGACGTCATGCTTATGCGGTTACTGCAGAGCACTTAGTATGATCAAAGAAAGAGAAATAAGAGAGGTCGGCGAGAAGTTAAATCCACCAAGTGTGAGTGGGAGATGTAGGAAAATGGGCTAGGCCCAGGCCCAGTCCACCCTTGGTAAATTTGGCCCAAATAAGTGTTTTGGGGTCTGAATAGAATTATTCAGAAATATTGGGATATTATATGTAATATTCTCATTAAAATGAGACAAAAGTGAAAGACAAGGTAGAGCTGCAATCGCCTGTGTTTTTTAATGTCTTGTCTGTCAATTCTCCATATGTGAAACATATATTTTAAAATATGGTTCCCACCTCACACTTTCTTTTCATCCCCAAACAACCATTTCACATGTACAAGTCTTTGGCCTCCCCACAAATAATGGGCACATTGATGTTATATGCATTTGGATAGACACCATTTAATGCTGACAGAAATGTGTACTATATAAACAAAAAATAGGGGGGAGATTTTTAGTGTTATATATGGTATTTCTTTTTTTAAAACATAAATTCTTCAACACCATAAAATATTTTTTTAGATATTTACAATTTTCTAATGTGGGAATATTGCATATTTCCTTTTTAAGTGAACTTATCTCAACCAAAAAAAAGTTTAAGGTGAATACATGTTGGTTTACATAATTTAGGTAGTGGTTTGGGTTTAAATCAAGTTAAAGGTAGGGTGTTTGAATGACTCCTCCTAAGTAATATCAATGGAGTTAGGGCTGTTCAACATTGTCCTTTCCCGACGAAAATTTTCGGGACGGGTCATCCCGATCCCGAATATATATATATGTATGTTCATATTTTTTTTAAAAAAAACATTTGTCATCTGTCTCATGTATGAGTATATATGACTTTTTTTTAAAAAAATATAACTCTAACTTCTAAACTAAGTTCCAACCATTCATCGATCTCAAATTTCTCATCCGCTGCCACTATACTCTATGTGTAACACATCACATTTGAAGTTTTTTTCAAATTCTATTTAACTGTGTAGTTGTTGCTACTTTTTTTGCTCTAATTATTATGTTTTTGGTTTATTATGTATTAATATGGAGTGTTCATGGCACTGGAGGAGATTTAATTATGCTACAAAATCACCCACCAAGTGTGTTGCTCTGCAAAAAAAAAAGATTTTTGGGCCAATTTATTTTAATTGGGAAAAAATTTCGGGACAAGGCCTGTCCCATTCCGATCGAGACCTGGACAAGTTTGGGACGGGACAAGACACGGGACGGGAACCCCGTCCCGAACACTTTTCTTCGGGACGGGGTCGTCCCGGTCCCGTCCCTTGAACACCCCTAAATAGAGCCAAGACAACAGCTTTTACCTTTGGACATCAACCTAAACACCTTGGGATGCTTCCTTTAAATGCCACAATGACGAATTAAAAGCTCTCTTTTACTCTGAGAAGACATAATTCTTTACCGCTAAACTTAAAGATGATGGGAAGTTTAAGGTGAATTTCAAGACGAGGGTTGGGTATGCATATAAAGGATGGTGCATATCTTGGGTGGAATGGGCCATATATGGGCCTGATATGACATAAGTATTGGGCCATGAATGAGATCAAAGCCTTATGTGGATGACAAAAATTCTCATTCCCTTATCTATAATTCTAATTCTTTTTCTGCGTTTGTCCTGTTTTTCCATGTTATCTCCTTTTTCACGTTTATAATGATCAATGTTTAGTAGTAGCTAATTTGATGTGTGATGGTAAGTTTTTTAGGCTTGAATATGCATTACCAAAGTGTCAAACTAGAAACAGCCAAATAAAGATGTATGTAAGAAAACATATATACAACAAAGCAACATATCCTACTTATCCGGCTCTATAATCACTTGGTTGAGATTGAGATCAGAACAAATCAAAATTGCTTTCATAATATCAAGGAGTTCTGGAAGGAAAGCTGGCTGAGTAGAGAGACACATTCTCCAAAATGCCATTGGTAAGCTTCAGCTATCATTTTTAGTGAATATTGTAACTGTGATTCCAATTACTTTATTGTGATGTTAATGGTATTGTCAATCATTTTTCTATGCTAAAAATGGAGGGCAAAACTAATAAGAGAAAAAAATATTCTCACTATTTGTCATGTCTTTTGTTAATTAGATACCATACTATTAGAGACGATCATAATCAAAATATTGTTGGGCTGACCATCTCCTAGGGAGAATTTGAACAATGGCTCATTATGTCGTTTGATTTTGCTTCTTCTTTCTTCCATCCACAAAACACAGTTTTCTCCCCTTTCTAATATCATGATATATTGACCTATATGGCCCACTACTTTCTGCCACAATTTTACAAGGGTTTTCACATCGTAAAGTCATTATTATTTGCAATAGCAAAACGATATCAACTCAATGTTCAATACCAAGTCAAAGAAAATTATTGGTTGATTAAAGAAAGATTAGTTGATTTCATTTCTTGTCAAGTACACCAAAAAATTAAGACTCATTATTCCAATTAAGCCTTTTATTGGTAAATTGATTCCGAGCCTTTTACCTCTGGATTTATTTCAACATTTCTTCACACTATTTTGGTGATTTTTATATTTTGTATACAATTTTATTTCACGTTTGCTTTTTGCCAGGAAGAGGAAGAAAAAAACCAATATCACATCACATTATTGGGAAAAGCGAGCCACAAATGGGATAATATAGTCATTTTTATACAGCCATGCACATAGATCAGTCTTGATTATGAAATTGAAAGAACAATAAAATATTCACTGTAGGAGACTCCCAACTCATGCAAGGAGATCAGGTTTACTAGAGCTGTGATCAGCACAAAAAAATAAAGGAAAGAAGGGAGAGACAAGTTAGAAAAATCTTGGCTGCGCGAAGAACAAGTATTGTGGACATCCACTATATATATATTCAGAGTGAGCACTAGAATGGCAGATGCTACCCTAATAATTGCTCCTAAATTAATTCCGTCAATTAACAATGATAGATTATTCTTTTTCTTTACATAAAAGAAAATGTTTGACTGCAATGAATATTAGTTGAGTCAACTCTCAATATTTAATACTAATTGACTTCCTTAGATATTTGGTTCCACTTAACTCATTTGAATGGGCGGATCCGGACACATAGTCCAAGAGAAGTAATATATATGTGACCAAAAAAGTCAATTAAAACCAATTTTATTACACGCATCTGACTGACAACCGAATTCAAGAAATGAAAAACACATAATCCTGTGCAATTCAAACTAACACAAAATCTCACCTATATCACAACACAAACTAAAGAATCAAAACAAAAACAACAAATTGGGTTAATAGGGGGCGACCAGCTGATCACGATTATTAGCCAATCCCACATCTTATCTATCTCCCTTCTAATGAGTTTTTTTTAGTGGTTCTAATGAGTTTTTTGCAAGGAATAAAAAATCGGACCGGATAGTGAACCGGTCGAGGTGGAGGGTCAAGGGTCAGTGGGTCAGACCGAGGGTCAACCCGTAAGTTAGACCGGGGGCTAATAAAAATATATATTCCATACTGCAAGCATTTTGAATGGGTCTATGTAACTGATCCCATAATTGTGGATCATTTTTGTATGTGTGTTAGTGCTGAATAGTTGTAATCAGTTATATGTACAGTATCTTTATAAATAAATCAAAACAATATGATGCAAATATTAAGCTATCATAATTAAAATTTCTAGATCCCATCATAATTACAATATGATGAGTCTGTGATTGTGAGACACTATAAATGAAGTTCAGAACAGCAAAAAGGGAAGCAAAATGGCATCAGTTTATAAGAAAAATATTTTTTGTAAGTGACCCGGGTTGGGCCGGTTCAAGCCGGGTTTTGCCGGTTCAGGCTGGGTTAGTCCGGTTCGCTACGGGTTGGACGGTTCACGGTCTGCACTACTTCTACTACTGACTCGGACCGGTCACCGGGCCGGGTCACCGGTTCACGGGTCAACCCGGCCAGTCTGGTCCGGTTTTTAATACACTGTTTTTTGACAGCCTCATCAGCAACTTCCAGTTCTTTCAACAGACACATAGCTTTATTCACTACAAGCACTTCAGCCATGAAGACTAAAGTAGCTTTCACTTTCTCACCAAATCACAATATGAATAATCATAGTTGACTACCACTACCCTGCCACAATGAAATGAAATATATAGACATCATAAAAAGTTATTGCGGGCAACAACAAAAAAGACTTCATACAAAGTGTTGCAGCATAAAATGGATGTTTCCAAATTTCAAACTTTTCTATTGTTTTTATCTTGATATGATAGATTGATGTTCCTCCTCCTCCTCCTCCTCCTCTCCCTCCTCTCATTTTTGTTTACTGCCACTAACATTTTTGGCTTCAGATGTTGAAGGCTCCATGTGCTCATCAAGCGATTCAATATAAAGTAGACTGCTGTTTTCTTCACAAAGAGTCCATTCCCAAAAATTGCTTTCACCTCCACTATGTCATTCGATTCAAGATTTGATATTATTTCATTATTCTCTGCTTCTTCCAAGGAATTCAACTGGTCTTCTGTGTAAACCAAAGTGGTGTTTTTTGTATAATTTATGATCATTAAGCAAATTATACAAGATTCACATATGCCTTGTCGTCCAAATCACTTGAGGGAATATGTACGAAACAAATAGTCATCGCTTTTAAATGATCACGATCATTAAGTTGGGAGGCACTTTTAATTTTATAGAAGCTCCTTCACCCTTGAATGTCATCCAATAAGGGTTGTTATCACCAGGTAAATACAATCATCACTATATTTTTTAAGATTCAATGCCTGTATAATAACATAATAACAGAAATACAACCTGTAATTTAACTATATAATATGCACACAATTATAAAAAAAAAGAATGCAATTAGAGAGAGACAAAGAGAACCTGTGAACCCCTCTTTGAAAGTGTTAGACTATGTGTCTAGGTCCGCCATTGATGAGCCGGATCGTCCAAAAGAAGATTCGACATATGAGAAGCAATCTGGGAGAGTTGACAGTTGACTCAATCAGCATTTAATGCTGATTGAATTCAAATCATTTCCTTTTAGGGAAATGAGAGGATCTATCATATTGACGACATTTATGAGAGGCATTAATGATGGTGGCAATCTTCTCTTCTGGCGTTCATTTTGAACTCTATATAAAGGGGATGCCTCTCAGTGAATTCTTCACCCCAAGCCACATTATTCTCTAACTTCTTCCTTTCTCTCTATTTTCTTAGGAGATTTGCTGTGCGCTCGTATTACAACAGAAAGTGTACAAAATGAATTAAAAGATGTGCCATGCAAATCTCAAGCCTCGAGTTGTCCATACAAGTTCTTGCACACAAGGAATCAGAAATCTCCAATCCATCATTTAACAAAAGACTTTGTTGCTTTGGTACACAACAAGAGATTGTTGAAGGACAAGGGACATTGTTTAGCATATCCCACCAAATTGATCATGGCATGCCCGCATGTGTCAAAATAAGAGATAGTGGATTACTTGTTGGGGACATCCAAGATCGATAGAGAGAATCAATCACATGATGTGATAGTCTTTTGTGACCACAAACAGATAGATGCAGAATGCTTTTTAATCTTACTAAAGAAAAGGGAACTTGCTTTATTGTAGGAGCAATTAGAGTTTCAAATATTGCATTTGCTCTATGTCCTCCTCTAGTTTTTCAATCATCAGACAACCGGACAAAATGAGGGCTTTTAAGCATTTTAATTTATAATTGCTTCTAGCTAGGGAGACTACAAAGGCCAATACAATCCTCCAAATCTAGAAGAAGTTTACCAAGAAACCCAATAGAATGATTTATCATGGACAAACTTAAACAACTTCTGAGGATCAACTTTTCAAGATTTGGTAGTTTAGAAAAATCACGAGTTTCAACCTAGTAAGGAGAATGGCTGAGATTGAGGATTTTTAACCTCTCCAATACCTACAATGAAAACATTTAATTACAAATGAGAATCAGATGAACAATTTGAAAAAAAAATAGAAATATGTGGAAATAATTATATGTAAAATCCTTCATGTAAACCAAAAACTCCAAGTGAAAACATTACTACAGAACACGTTTTTTTATGACTAATATTTTGGACTTTTAAACATTGTTTTCAATCAGTTGATAATCAACTATTAAAGGGGAAAACATACTATCAAATATTTATCTGGAAAAGGTAACATACTATTCAACATGAAGGTGCAATGTCTAGATCTTTAGCAATACGTATAAAGCAAATGTGAATTTCAAATATGTGACAACTTTATTCTTTACTTGTAGCGAGGGGAGATTTATTCAGAAGCTATGGAAAAATATCAAATTAAGATCTATCAAGAAGGCTATTTATCTATCAATGAAGGGCAGAGCAACGTACTTACACGTCCCAAATCCCTCTTTTATTCAATGTCCATATACTTCGAAGCTTAACATCAACACATTAATTATGCCTTTTGAGTCATAAACTAACCGTTTACCATAATGCTACAAACTTGAAGTATTTTGGTAATTTTTTAGATCACCAGGCTTTTCGGTTGTATCGTAGTCTGGCCTTTTTTTAAGTCAATAGCTGAAAAACTGGGCACTAATGCACATACCTGAAATTCCTTCCACAGTTGTCGAAGCTAAGGCTGCTGTATTTTAAGTCAATAGCAACTAATTTTTGTTTATAAAAGTTGCTAGGAATGTATTGTATAGGGAAGCCATGCCGCCGGCAAAGCCATCTGAGATCTCTATTGATGTATTTGTAGTCTCCTTTAATCTGCACATTGTCAAGATGAAGTAATCTTAGTCTCTTCATCATCTTAAATGCTTCTGTCTCAAAATGCCTTTTTTCTCTTTGTGATAGCTTCAAAGACGGTCCTTCAAATGGTTTACAAGACCAATTTATTGATGGGCAATACATGTTAATATGAAATTAAATATTGGATGTAAAATTTCTTACCGTGTGTTCTAATAATACAGCAAATGCATCATCATGAAACCATAACCTACTTCTCTTCCCAATCTCCTTTTGAGACTGTTCACGAATTATTTTGCTTCCCATGTCCCATATTAAATCATGCATACCAAACACATTATTCTCATCGATGGTTACAAGCTTCACACATTGGGGATTTTTTTTAAGTTTCTCCGATACACTCTTCCATTCCTACACCTCTCTACCAAATAAATAGGAACCAAGGATTTCATGAGCTAATAGAAGCCCCCCAGAGTATGCAACTATATCTCTTGAAAGTTTAATGAAACCTTCTTCAGGATATTCTTGCTTAAATGCATGCCAACATAAAAGTTCCATTGATTCCCTTTCATTCAAATTCTTCATTATTTGATAAACACCACAATCCATTTCAAGGAGTAGATGTTGATTTCTAGTTGTGATGATTATTACACTTTCCAATGAACCAATCACGACTTCCAACTAAAACGTTCAGTTGGGCCAACTCATCCACATCATCAAGCACAACCAATGCCTTTTTCTAGTGAAGTCTATCCGGCCTCAATGTTATTTTTCCTGATTCAATGCTATTTATCTTCATTTTTGTGGTCTTACATATTTCAGAAAGAAGTTAGTTTCGCAAGCTCACTTGATCCTTCCCATTTATCCGAAGCTTCTCTAATATTTGGATGGTAACTTCTACTTTCAAATGTATGATCAATTTCATGATAAATGGCTTTGACAATAGTTGTTTTGCCTATACTCCCATTCCCCATATCTCTACCATGAGAACACTTTTAGATTGGTGGTTTTGGAGCATTGTGGTCACTTCTTGTATGCAATCATCCACTCCTATTGGGTGTGTTCAGCGACAAACAAGTCTTTCTTGTCCAATATATCACAAACATTTTTAACAATAGCTTTCACATTTTCACTCTCATCCTTGCAAATCATATAAGCATAATAGGACATGAGAATTGGATATACATATACATATCACTACAAAAAAACACGGAATTACCGACGAAAATTCTGTCGGTAATTTTTTGCTCATTATTTTGATTTATATTTAAAAATATTTTATAAATAAATAAATAAATAATATGTTATAAATATTAATAAATATATATAAATATATTTATTACAAATTTAATTTTAAATTTTTATTAGATAATATGTTATTTATTAATAAATATTAGTACAAAAATGAAAAAAAATTATAATTTAATAATATATACGATAAAATAATAATTAAGAAATTTCATATAATAAAAGCAATTTAGTCAGTTACGCGTGCAAGAGGTTGATGGTTCGAATCGCACTCAGTCACAATTGAAGACAATTTGTAGCAGTGACACGTGGCGGCATATAATTTTAAAAAATCTTGAAAAAATTTACCTACAAAAATTCTGTCGGTAATTTTCGACAGAATTTTGTTGATAATTACCTAGGGAACAAAATTTCCATCGGTAAATTAATTTCTAACAAAGGAATTGCTGACAGAAAATTTTTTCGGATGAAAATCCGTCGCAAAAAGTTAAAAGCTATCTGTCTTTGGAATAAGAGAAAAGACAAAAAGGGGGAGAGACAGAGAATCCGGAAGAAGTAGGGACGAATATGATTGGAGGCAATTTAAAGTTGTGATTTCATTTAAGTGATAAGGCGTACAAACAAAAGATTTCAGGGTGTGTTTATAGAGCACTAAACCCATCCTTAAGCAGTTAAAACAAAACTCAATAAAATTTACTTTGATATAAAATAATATGAAAATATCATATTTATTTTTAAAAAGATTGCCGTAGAGAAATCAAAGATAACAAAACCATTTATTGTTCTTTAAATCTTCAAATATTTGTCAAATGACCAAATATTCTTCAACTAATTTCTTTCTATTTGTTACTAAGTTCTTGGTCCCATCTTTATATCTACATATCTTCATAACATACATCTGATTCAACTGTTAAGTTAAAGAATAAAGTGATGATGACACTTTAATAATCAATCAAACGAGACTATAATAAACCCTTATTAAGGGTGACCAACAACCCCAAAATTGTATTACCACAAATTAAAGTATAAAAACTCAAGAATAAGTCCAAATTCAGTAGGCTATCAGGCCCCATTAAACATTGGCTTCAGAAGCGTCCAGAAAATATTAAGCAAATACTAGTGACTGAATCGCAAATTGAAAACTGTTTTGTGGTTAAAGCATAAATTTTTCCAAAGATCCGTACAAAGTTCCAAGGTCTGAATATGATATTAACTGTAGAGGCTGAAGTAATCAGTTTTTCAGATATTTGGTAATAAAATCCAGAAAATACGCTGATTTTCAGATTATATATATAAAAACCTGAGCTAGGACAAAAATATAATTTCTTAAAGTTATCTCCCAATAGTTGTGATTAGCCCAAAAATGTAGAAAAATTATGAGAAGGTAGGCCTCAAAAATAATTAACGCCTATTATATATTAATGCCTAGGGAGGTAATTACTTTAAATGCAAGGAAAATTGTGCCTTAAAAATAATGGTAGATGTGCAATTGGCACCCTGAAATAATTAAAGTGGGGCAATTAGCACCTTGATGTAATAAAAATAGAGTAATTGGGACCCTACC
This sequence comes from Mimosa bimucronata, assembly GCA_037074515.1. Lineage (NCBI taxonomy): Eukaryota > Viridiplantae > Streptophyta > Magnoliopsida > Fabales > Fabaceae > Mimosa > Mimosa bimucronata. The sequence goes on from CM073439.1 coordinate 40,571,812, forward strand.
GTTAACTTCCGTTTTCTCACTCCCTAACAACGTTAGTCTCCACCCTTCTCTCTTCCATCCACGCCCATCTTCTCTCTCCCACACCCAAAACACATAACTCAAGGCCCACAGTCACACAATCAAAACACATAACGCAAGGCCCACGGTCACACAATGAGCGAGCTTTACCCAATAATTCGTGGGTGATTTTCGGGGAGATATGGCTTCCTAGAGTTCAGGTGTAATTGCCCCTCTAAAATTATTTTAGGATGATGATTGAACATTTACCCTAAAAATATTACACATATACATGTCATATCTATCTCCTGCAAGGGCTAAAGTCGAAAGCAATCATTAATTACTTTGTTAACATCCTATCTATTAAATCAAAACTTCCTTCAAAAGGATTTCTTCATATAATTGGAAGGATTAAGTTGTCCATATAAAATATGTTCTCTCTGCTCTCTTTTCTTGTGATAAGCCCAAATAAAGCACTCCCTCCTCCCTTATTATAAGAGTTAAAGATGTAAAATCACAAATTTAGCCAAGCTCCTATAAAAAGGGACAAAACTATTCAAATTATTGGCTCTTATATATAGGGAATGAGGGACTAATATTAAAATTTCTCCCCTATACTTCATTGAACCAAGCAGACTCTATAAAGACAATGGAACTTTATTAATCCATCAAATGAGGCAGTAAACCTTTATTAAAGGTGATTTGGTACTAACAAGCCCCAAACTCTTGGAGACTATATAAGGTGAGGATTATGGAGACTCAACTATCTTTCACACACCTAACCTATAAATGAAGACCCTTTATACATATCAAATCAAGGTCACTAACCAACTCAGAAGATTTTAATTAATTATACTAAGATCTTAAATAACCAATATCTCTTTAATACCTATAATATAGAAGCCATTTTGCATTGCAATGGTGATGATTGGCTTATTAAAGGCTTCATGCAGTGCATGGACCCACTTATAATTTTTATAAAAAGCTTCATTTTGCAATAGAAGTAAATTCACACGCACATGTTAATTAGTCGCAATTTCAATATTGAAGTTTCAGAAGTCAAAAAATAAAAAATTACTTGGAATGCAGCACGATTAGTGATAACGCATATATAATGTGCTTAGCTTATTTTTATTACAAGCCTTGCATGATTATGAAAGGAATACATTAGAAGCATCAATAACTGTAAATGGACCAGAACAATTAAGAAATATACCTTAATAACTTCTTGCTTAAATATTAAGTTTGATCAAAATGTTAAAGGATTGCGAGCGGAACAATACATATATTAGTGTCTTGAGAATTTCATAATACGTAACTTTCAAAACTGTTCCTAATAGGAAACAAACAAAAGTGAGTCGTGTTCCAAATAATGTGACAAGTAATCATATATGCAATAGCCATACATCAAAAGTATCAATCAAGATCAATTAACAAGTTAAAACTTACCTAGAACCAAGTACAACAATGCATGCAATACCCCCAGCCTCAGTATAGCGCTGTCCTACATTTGGAAGCTTGATCTTTTGGAGGTGAAATTCTTTGTATAAGATTTTTAAATGCTTCTCCAAAATTTGATGTTTGATGATGAATTTTTGATGGACACACATTGTAAAGCATTAGGAGAATCACTTGATTATTTGATTTATGAAGCTTCAAGATTGTTGACAATTCCTCCACACACCATTTAGATCAAGCGCATTCCTTAGAAAAGATGATGATTGCAATTTTTGAACTTCCAATTGCCAGCAATAGTTCCATTTTGATATGACTTCCTCTTGGAAGCTCAGCATCATCTTTGAAAACAATAATGCCGGCATTACAAAGAGCCAAATAGAGATGTGAAATAAAAGTTGATCGGGTGTCTTCTCTAAAGCTCAAGAGCACTTCATACATATGAACACTACTACAGAAATTGCCTATAACAGCACTTATTTTGGCCCTATAGCAGCATTTATAAACGCTGCAATAGCCAGTGTTGCGATAGGCTATTAAACCTAACGCGGTGCTTAGTAAGCGCTGCAATAGGTATACCTATAGCAGCGCTTATAATTTAGTAAGCGTTGCTTTAGGGTACCCTAAAGCGGCACTTATTTCTTTATAAGCACTGCTTTAGGTAATTTATTTTTTTTTAAAAAAAATACCTATAGCAGAAATAAATTACCTAAAGCAGCGCTTATAAAGAAATAAGTGCTGCTTTAGGTACCTAAAGCATCACTTATTTCTTTATAAGCGCTGCTTTAGGTAATTTATTTTTTTTAAAAAAATACCTATAGTAGTGCTCATAACGAAATAAGCGCTGCCATTGATTTTTTTTTAAAAAAAAATATTTGATTTTATTTTATATATACTTCATCTACATCAGTACTAAATACCAGCAATTCTATACAGTTCCAGGCAACGAATATAGAGACATATATTCACACCCCCCCCCCTTTTAAAAAAAATTAAAAAATATTTTTAATTTTATCCCTATATCATTTCAAAAATTACATACATTTTCAAAATATATACACCAATTGCATCACTTCAAAAATTACATACATCTTCTGATACATATCAATCTTGTAGCTTTCAATCCAAAAACCATGACACTACTAGCATGTTATATTTACAACAATGATAATTCCACAATCTTCTTCCAAAAAGTTTAATGACAACTAAAAGGAGAAAACAAGAATGCAAGAAACAAGAAAAGGAATAGAAAACATCTTAATACTGCTGAAGCGTCCCATCAACAACTCTGCTAGATTCAATGTACTTTGTGGTAAATCATCATGCATTTGGATCGCTCTTTCAACATTGCGAGAGATAGAAGAGCAACTATATACTCCTTTTCTGATTTCTCCAAACATCATCTTCATCAGCACACATTCAGCAAAAAATAGTAAGGAACAAGAACTCCACAATAGTCTATGTTCTATTATCCCAAGCAATTTGTTTATGATCTGCAAACATCAATTCTTTTGTTTTCAATTATTATAAATGGAAGAAACAACATTGATAACTCAAAAATCCAGCTCAAACAGTCCCATTTGCATTACACTCACAACATGATTGACTTTTTAAGTTTAAACTATTGATCCAATTAACCAACAAAAATAAAATAATATTGTCGTATAAAAACATTAGAGCCAATAGACTAATAAACATTGATCAGTACAAGTCTAAATACAAGTTGCGACCCTTTCTTTAGCAATCTAATTTAAAACCACGTTTTCTCAAACTCATGCACGCCTATGTATGCCTATGTATATGAGTAAATCTTTTAGAACAACAATATGAGACAACTTCTTGAATAAATAGATTCAGAAAAACTGCGATGAAGATAGGGGTAATAAATAGTCTAAAAGGCTTATAACTAAGTCTGCAGCCATCTCTGAAGACATTTGCGCTAACATCATTTATAGTTCATCACAGTATATCAAAAAAGATCACAGAATGAACAAAATTACTTAGAACAACCAAAACAGAATTCTATACAATCTTGGGGTACCAATCAGACTTTAAAAAGGAAACAATCCAATAATATGTAATTACCACCAGTAGAAGTTATGTTCACTTCCAAGAAGCTCTTCCTTGCACCTCCTTAAGCTCTCATTATCCTGAAACCTCAATCAGAAAAACAAACAAGACACAAATAAATGAGAAGATGAATATATATATAATTCTTCAAATCACACAACAAAAAAAGACAAAAAACAATTCTTCTCTTTTTCAAGCTACTCTTTCAATGTACACTGGGCCCCAATTTGATGCCAAATGTGACTAATTTTTCAACAATGTAACTATATATATACATATCTAGTACAAATTGATTGTGGAATAACCTGGAATTGTAGAGGGAGAAGGAATCAAATAAAATCATAACATTCACTGTGTGAAAAAGAAAGAGCAAAAGGTAAATCACTGAACAAGAAAGATAAACAATTGCATACCTGTTGGTGAGTGTTTGAGTGTTTCTAAAAGTGTTTTACATCAATACCTCCCCAAAAGCTAGAACAAAAGTTACTGAGAGGAAATCATAACATATTGATCTGTATGCCTTTTCATTTCTGTAACTCTCTTTTCCTTTGCATTCTAACAGAAGTAGTCAACAACACAAAATGTTGGTTATATTAGCTCTTTTCACATCCCAAGGAATTTCAAATTGTTACTTGGTAGTTTCTCTTGCATTATTTCTACATTAAACAAAGGATTAACATGAATTATATATGCTTCTTGTTCTCATGACTAGTGCAATCTACCTGATGTTCAGATTCTTTCATGAAGGTGTTTAGTTTCTCCTTAGCATTCCTTGAGAGTGTTTCCCAGTTGTCACGCTCTAGTTTTAGTGAGGTATTCTCATTTCTGGTTGATCACCAACAAATATTTTAAATTACCAAGTTTTGGTATTAAATAAAGTAACATGTTACTAGCAAGCGAATAGAGACAAATCAAGAATAAAACATGAAGACACTTTTACTAACCAATAGAACAAAAAAGAGCAGAGTTCATGAATAGTTACCAAATCACAGAGCAGATTTCTAACCAATCGAACAAAACAGAAACAGAGACTGGAAAATTTCAGACTCCAACAAGCAGAAAAATTAAACATACAATTAGTTCTCATGAAGGTGCTGTCGTAGGAATTTTTTCATGAAGGAAATAATATAAAGAACAGGTGATGCAATTTTAACACATTCCCAGCAACAATTAAACACCAGGGACCTTCGGTCAAGCCAAAAATCACACGATTCATGAATGAACATCAGCAATCATACGAAAATTTTGAAATCTGGCCAACAACTAAAAGAAACACGAATTTGATCTGGGAAACACCGCTTCTCACTTAAATCTGAAGCTTAATTAGTTTATAAACTCTCAACAATCAAGATTTGTTCAAAACCCCCACCCAAGAGCAGCTTGAATGATGAAAAACTCACCAAAGCTCCGGTGAGAGAAAAGAGAAGAAGAAGCTCACCATTTTTGTACACATCAAGCGGCTTCTTCTCCGGCAAAGACGTTCCCTCAAAGCTCCGGTGGCAGCTAGAGATTATGGATGTCGAGTGAGAGGGGATGAAAGAAGCGAATGGTGATGAAACCATACATCCAAAACCCTAATTCTCCTCTAAGTAGCCAAAATTAGGTTTTTACACACCCAAAACGGTAAAACCCTAAATTCCTTGAACGTCTTCCGCCGTGTATGGCCGTTGATCGCCGCCGTTGGAGCCGTGGCCGCCGCTGCAAGATGAAGCACAGAGGGACGAGAATGAGAGAGAGAGGTTTTGGGTTTTGGGCGGAAATGAAGGCAGAGAACTGAGAGAGTGTAGAATAAATTAGAAAGAACAAGGACACGTGTGTGTGGCGCATATATTAAAAGGTGAGATTGATAATTTTTTTTAACAGGTATTTTATTATCTTGATCTTCCTTTTATAATTGAAGATATTTTCAACTAGGGACAGATATTGTCTTTTTCATTTCCCTTTTTCTATTTCTTTCTTAAATGATAATTTTATTTATCATTATCATATCATTTAGAAATAGACCTAAATTTGTCCCAAAATAATTTCTCTAGATATGCTTTAATTTCCAAATTTATTTATAAGACTTTTTAAATATCAAATAATACCCTAAGATTCCAAATATTTCCTTATTTCTTATTTTTCTAAAATTTGGGATGTTACAAACAACACCCACAAATTTGGGATAGGCCCCCTATGATTTAAATTTTATTTAAAAAATATCTAAAACAAATTTTAAAAATACTAATTCATTTTAAAAAAAAAATTTAAAAATACAGGCCTATAGCAACGCTTATTACCTAATAAGCGTTGCTATAGGCCCACTGTGATTTAAATTTTATTTAAAAAATATTCAAAACCAATTTTAAAAATACTAATTCATTTTAAAAAAGGAAAAAAAATTAAAAATACTTATTTAGGCCTATAGCAATGCTTGTTACGTAATAAGCGTTGCTGTAGGCCCCCTGTGATTTAAATTTTATTTAAAAAATATCTAAAACCAATTTTAAAAATACTAATTCATTTTTAAAAAGGAAAAAAATTTAAAAATACATATTTAGGCCTATAGCAACGCTTATTACGCAATAAGCGTTGCTGTAGGCCCCCTGTGATTTAAATTTTATTTAAAAAATATCTAAAACCAATTTTAAAAATACTAATTCATTTTAAAAAAGGAAAAAAATTTAAAAATACCTATTTGGACCTATAACAACGCTTGTTACGTAATAAGCGTTGGGATAAGCCCCCTGTGATTTAAATTTTATTTTAAAAATATCTAAAACCAATTTTAAAAATACTAATTCATTTTTAAAAAGGAAAAAAAATTTAAAAATACAAGCCTATAGCAATGCTTATTACTTAATAAGCGTTGCTATAGGCCCCCTGTGATTTAAATTTTATTTAAAAAAATATCTAAAACCAATTTTAAAAATACCAATTCATTTTGAAAAAGGAAAAAAAATTTAAAAATACCTATTTAGGTCTATAGCAACACTTGTTACATAATAAGCGATGGGATAGGCCCCCTGTGATTTTAATTTTATTTAAAAAATATCTAAAACCAATTTTAAAAATATTAATTCATTTTGAAAAAGGAAAAAAAATTTAAAAATACCTATTTAGGCTTATAGCAACGCTTATTACATAATAAGCGTTGCTATAGGCCCTCTTTGATTTAATTTTTTTTTAAAAATATCGAAAACCAATTTTAAAAATACTAATTCATTTAAAAAAGGAAATTTTTAAAAAAAATACCTATTTAGGCCTATAGCAACGCTTATTACGTAATAAGCGTTGGGATATGCCTACTTATATATTTTTAAATTGTTTTCCTTTGTTTAAAAAGCCTGAGTGTATTTTTAAAATTTATTTGATTTTTTTTAAACAATATTTAAATACTTTGGGGCCTATCCCAAAGCTTATAAATTATTAAGTGCTGGGATATGCTTATACCTATACCAACAATTTTTTTTAAGCGCTGGTATAGGTCATATTATACCTATCCCATCACTTGCGTTTTGTAAGCGCTGCTATTGTTGCGCTGCAATAGAATATTTCTGTAGTAATGGAACTGACTGATATATTTGAATAATAAATAATATCAATAAATTAATTTTATATTTAAGTTAATATAATTAAAATACTATTATATAAACATTTTTATATTTGAAGGTTATCTATCACATGTCTTTTTAGTCTTTTATCCATAACAGCCGTTAATAAAAAATCCTGACATTGAAATTTCAATGTCGACAAAAACATTGTTGAATGCTAATTTTATAAAATTTAATTTTCAAAATAACAATGAATACTACAAAATATCATCATTTGACACCAACTGTGTCAAGGTTAAAGAGTTAAAAAGATACTTTTGAAAGTTAATGGACAAAATTAAAGCCCTGTAAGAATTAGAAGAACAAATGTATACCTTTTGCTCTAGATAATAATATTAATCATCATTGCAACATGCATATATGTTTGATAATATGCAAAGCACATGCAACCATGCAAAAGCCATAACCTACCTAGATGTCGAAGTTTGTTTTGTGAACTTTCACGTATTATTTGTCTTCCCATGAGTTGCAATAATAGCTTAGGCATTCTAAGATGTTGTTGATTTTTTTTATATGTTTGAAGAGAACAGAAATTGAGAATAAAATCGGTGTAGTCTCGCCTTAGATCCGCTCTCCAAGAATTTGAACTCAAGGGGCAGTAGAAGCTATCCCCGGGTGTTGGTATCAAGGAGCCCTAGTGTAATTTAATTCCTAATAGCTAATATGCAAAATTGAAAAAGCGGGTAAAAATCATTTTGTTTGGTTTTAAGTGTGATGTCTGTAGAAGAGTGTTATGTTCATAAATAAATTGAGATTGAATTTAAACGGGAGATTTGGATTAAATGGGATGGTTATTCTTGGCAAATGGCACTTTCGGAAATCATTGCTTCTTAAGATTTTTGGGTGTTAGAAATGGCCAATTTCTAAAGAACCCTAGAGGAACCCCTTTAGGCTAGGCTTAGGTTAATTTAACTAATGCCGGAACCACGCACTTTAATTAACTTAACCTAAGTTGATTAAGCACTTGACCCAATTAAATCTACTAATCGCAAAAGACTATTAATCCTACAACCGGAACCCCGAATTGCAACCAAATTAGCCTATTAATTCTAATTTATTGGTGGAACCCCAACCAATAACTTGAACCCAATAGGTTGAAGTCTAATGTCACTAAAGCAATTAGTAGATTTACTTGTCAATTTCTAAATACAAATACTTGACACCATAATCCACTAAACAAGAACCCTCATTTAACAAGAAAACATATATTAAATGATGAACCCATACAAATAAAATATGTTCAAGTCAATAAGAGCAATGTCAAGCATCCATATAAAGAAAATAAACAAGATAGGTTGTTTCTACCATTCTCATACAAAGATATAAGATGAAATTACAACCAAATGCATAAGGCAAATCCTAGAACCCTAGATAATTTGAAATATACAAGAGGAAGAGAGAGTGGAGAACAACACTCCCCTTTAAAGCTTCAAGCTCCTCCCTTGAGCTTCATCACCAAGAATAAGAGAGCTTAGTTGATACTCTCCATAGAAGGAACAACAACTAAGGTGGAAGGAATGGTGGCCATGGATGTTGGAAGAGAGAGGTGGAAGATAAAGAGATGAAGTTGGGAGAGAATGAGAGGATTAGGGTTTGTGTGGGTGACCAAATTTGCCTTCTAGGGTTTAGTTTTTCGTATTTATAGGTCCCCCAAGTCGGGTATTTGAGTGGGTGTTTAAGTTGGATCCGGATTGGGCCCAATTTTTCGCAGCTGAAATTCTGCAGAATCGCAGGCTTGCCATAGCAAGGCCACGACGAGCAACCTTCCTTTTTGCCTCTTCAGGGTGCCATTTGCCGTGAGCTTCTGCTCCTTTGAAAAGCCTTTCTTCTTCACCTGGGATCCGATCTTTTGGTCCTGAACGACCTGCAAGTAAAAACAAGACTAAACAAGGATCAAATAGCCCTATAAATTAATTAATACAAATAATCTACAATTATAGATTTGCCAATGTTGTCAATGGTCACAAGGCTTTGATCCATCAGGGCTCTTATCTTTTTGCTAGCATTACATCCACGGCCATCCAAATTTTGGATCACATCTTTGAAGTCCTCCCTAATATAAGATATAACTATATTTATGAAGATCTTTGTTTCCTTACCATCTAAATAGTTAGATCTAAGCTTTAGTGTGTTGTATATATGAGGAAGGAGAACAGATGTTAATTTCATCAATGTCACCCCCCATTCTATCAATGACTTCCCAGCCAAAAAAGAGCCAAGGACTTCAAGAGCTAGTGGCAATCCCTCTGCATAAGCAACCATTCTTCTCCTAAGTTTTGGATGAATTCTCCTTTAGGACTTGCTTGTTTAAAACTTTTCTACTGAAAAGTTCAAGAGACACATGATCATTCAAAAGTTTCATGCTATATATATCATTCACTTTAAAGGCCTTAAGTATATATTTCTCTCGTAGTAATGACTATTCTACTCCCTTAACCAAAACGATTTCCACATAAAGTATGTAGTTGCTCCAAGTCATTCACATCATCAACCACTACAAGTATCTTAGATTGCAAAGCTCTTTCCCTGCATTTTTTTACATCCAACTTTTAACACCTACTTTTTATACTACTATACTAAGGCTATTTAATCAATTTAAAACCACTTGATAGTTATTAGGAGCCCAAAAACCTGAATAAATTAAAGCTTTTTCTTATGAAAAGCTTAAATAAAAATAATTCTTTGAATGAATGGGCTTTTCTGACAAAATATATATCTCATTGTATTATAAAATCTCAAGTGGCTATAAACCAATTAAATAACTAGGTTTGATCCTCAATACTTAATGGGAAAATCCCAGAAAAAGACCCTCGAATTACCAAAAGGACACTTAAGTACAACGAATTTCGGAAATGATGAGTCAGTACAAATCCGTACAGTGACTGAATTGTCCTTTAACAAATTTAAAGGAAAAGTCCAAAATGCCCTTGGTTCAATTATTATTTTTTTTTAATAATTGCCCACCAGCCACCACCGGCCACCGCCGGCGGGACCACCCCACCACGTGGCGGTGGGGCCCACCACATGCCACGTGGCAGCCCCACATCATGCCACATGGCGCACTGTGGGGCTGCCACGTGGCACGTGTCCCTTATAACTGAGGGGGTGGGTTCGATTCCCACCCCCCACATTTTTGTGTCCCTTTTTTACAAGGGACACGTGCCACGTGGCAGCCCCACAGCGTGCCACGTGGCGTGGTGTGGGGCTGCCACGTGGCATGTGGTGGGCCCCACCGCCACGTGGTGGGATGGCCCCTGCCGGAGCTCCGGTGGTGGCCGGTGGTGGCGGGCCCCACCTCCGGTGGTGGCTGGTGGGCAATTATTAAAAAAAAATGATTGAACCAGGGGCATTTTGGACTTTTCCTTTAAATTTGTTAAAGGACAATTCAGTCATTGTACGGATTTGTACTGACTCGTCATTTCCGAAATTTGTTGTACTGTAGTGTCCTTTTGGTAATTCGAGGGTCTTTTTGATTTTCCCATACTTAATCTCAACTAATAGTGTTTGGAAAGCCAATAATAATAATAATAATATATCTACATATACGTAACACCATCTATCATATGTATAATTAATAATAACTTGATTATCCTATGCTTGTGATCGGACCTCCTTATGGAGGAATAATACAACAAGAATAATAAAATAAACTAATCATTTTGTCAAGCACAGGTAAATTAAATTATTATAACTAAAATATCTATACACTACATTGGCAGGCATCCCTACCCTTCAAAACTACCTTATCACAAAATGCCCACCTTCTTCCAGCTCCTCTGAAAAACAGTGGTTCAAAACACAGTTTATTCAATACATCATTAATACCATGCATGCACTTGTATATCTATATAAATTTTATAAATCTATGCAAATAACGAAAACATTTATCCTTTTAAGCTGAGTGCCATATGTACCTACTGAGAGTACTGGCTATCACCCAAGAGGGGGGGTGAATTGGGTGATAGGATAAAACTAAAACCTTTTTGGATTCCTTAAACTCTTACTGAGAATATTTCAAAGTATGAAATGGACTGACAGATATAAAAGATAGACTGGAAATCAAGAGAGCTTAGGGAAGAGATAATGCACACAAGATTTACCCTGGTTCGGTCAACCCAGACCTACATCCAGTCCTCAGGCTCAACCTGAGATTTTCACTACCCTCTTGTTTTAATCCCGGCACAAGAGAAGCCTACCACAGGTTTTACGAGCACAGGTTCACCTGCCAACCTTTACAGAATTTTAGAATCTTCTAAACACTCCCCCTTACTACCCGTAAGGTTACCACCCAGTTCTCAAAGCACCAAGCTAAGGAACTACCTCAAACAGAAGAGGATTTTAATAATAAAGTTCACTGAATGAACAGATTGTGATAAACACTTAAGAACAAGGTTATGTATATTGAGATACAAGATAGAGCTTAATAATCTGAACAAAGAATAACTCTAGCTCTTCTTTTCTAATGCCCTCAGTCTGAGAAATTTGCTATTCTGTATAGAGCCCTGTTCATCTCTCGTTGTTTTTCGTGTATGCGTTGTAAGCGCTGTGTTCGTTCTTCTTGCTCCTGAAGTCTTCAAGTCTTTATATGGAGTTTGATATATTTCTGTCCGTTGGAGACTTGAGGAACTAGCCGTTGGAGATTTGCTTTAACTGTTTATGCGTAGAGTAGGCTAGACTGTGAGCTCTGAACACCTGTACTTTTATAGCAGCTTTTCAGTAGCGCTAGCATGCTTTGCTATCGCTAACTCCATAGTATAATTTCTTCACTTAGAGATGTTAGCTAACCAGATAGTCATATAAAGCACAGAGGTTTCTATCGCAAGCTTAATCCTTTAGCTCAAAGAGATAAAGACAGTATAAGGAATATCAGAGCTTTTTACCGATAGCATTTTCTCTTGGATTAAAAAGCATCATATCAGCATATATCCTTCTATCGATTGCTCAAACTACTATCGCTAGATACTTGATTTGCTTATTAGCTTTAAGGATACAATTTATCAAAGAATTCAGAACTTCAAGGTATCCCATTATCGATAGATAAATATTTTAGCGCAAGCAAACATATCAGCTCATGTTTCATTAGCTCTTAGGCACTAGCTATCTGAAAGATCATTATCTGAAGCACTTATGGTTATCGATAGCTTATCCTATTATCGCTAGCTGATTTAGGGACTTAGTTCATTTATCTGCTGGTTTCATCTTCTTATAAACTCAATGAACTTCTAGCGATGGAACCTTTGCTTAGCGATAGAGGGAGACTTAGCGATAGATAATGACTTTGATATTTCTAAGTCTTCACTCGCTATTCCTTTCTTTCAATTAGCTATACAGATACACTTAGCGATAAGGATACTCATTCATTATTGGACTGCTAAGTTATCATTTCTTATTAACGATATATTTCAAGGATCAGTCTTCATCAAAACTTAAGATTCTAACACCTACCAACCATTAAATTAATAATATATTTACCAATAAGTGGAAGCTATACCTGTAGGATTTCCCAATTATATCCATCAAGTTATAAAAGCTGAACTCGTAAAGGGGTAGCAAACTACCTAAACCTTGGAGTACTCCATAATAACCATACAAGGAATAAAAGACTTACCATTTAATTGCAACAGGTATTACAAAATTATATCTATAAATTTTATGTTATGAATTAAACTGCTACCTGACTTCAGGAATTACTCATAAACTGGTTCTTTCCCTTCGCGGTGCCCTGAAGATCCAACTCCATTATCTTTCCCTATAATTATGTGTAACATATATAACTATGTCTCACGAATCCTAATTCACTTTATACAACCCAACTCTTTATATTTAGGAAAATTATAAATTTGCCAACTCTGTCTTGAACCTTTAAGATTAAAGGGTCACTTTAATTACTCCTTATAATTCTCAAATATATATATATCTATACTTCAAGACAGTCCTTAAATTTTCTTTATCATTTCTTTAATACTTTAATTAGTGAGATCATTTAAGGACATTCTTCCTTACTTATTTCAACCATTGCAAAAATCACTTTTGACTAATTCAACCCCAATTATTTCCTTGCAACACTCTTTTTACCCTTTTATATTTTGCTTTCATTTCAAATTATTAGAATCCATTTGGTATACCAGAAACCAGGTATGTTTTGCAGGCAAATCTTATTCCCTTAGCCAGGTAATTACAATAGCTACTGCTCGAACCAATGCTGAGATGATATTGTCTCAGAATGAATCAACTCCAACTAATGATGAAGTACTTGTGCATGTATCAAGGAGTGAAATAGCACATATCATTTCCTTCAATCTTTTTTCTACTATTGATCAGTTTCATTGGCTCCTTACTTTCTCACTCCACAAACGACCTTCATCAAGTCGTAAAGTACATATCAGAATACAATTCAATACTGAACTCTTACATCATGGGTGTTTCGACCCGGGTGCTCCTCTGGGGATATTGCAACTTCAACTTTTAGCTCTGAGGGATGCTATACTTTTTGTGGTTAATCAACAGACAATTTGTCATGCTTTATCTTTTCCTCTTTTTTTACAACTTCCTTGTTTTTCTCATGTTAAAATACTTCAACAAGACATTACGGTTCCCTGGCAGTTCAATTTCCTTATTCGAGAAATAGGAACCATACTTGCTACTTTCCCATGTTATTACTATATACATTAAATGCATAATTCCTTTTTCATAAAAAAAAGAATAGCTTTACCTATGCTAAACACCTTAGCTTTATTTTAGGATATTTTCAAGATTTAAACCGTGTCCACTAACAAGTTAGATAACAACTACATCTATGATATTAAAACACAGGAATGTAACCAAAGTCTGTCAAAATTTTATGAACTGGTATACCAGAGGTTTAATGATAAAGCAACTACATTTCAAAAATATATCAACATATCACATATTCACAATATTTATAAATGCTTCAGCCCATGAGGTGTTCGCAAGTTGCTTGATGTCACCTTTCCTAAGGCTTAATCCATTGCTGAAACAACTACTACAATTATATGCGGACATATCGTTATCAAATGAATTGCTCTGTCTTCCAGTTATTCTAAAATATGTTTTTGATCTATGTCAACATACTTTCAACAAGCTATGCAGCAATCTTGCATAACTAGACTTGATAGATAAGTTTGACATTTACTTCTGCATCTTCTAGTTTTATAGAAGTCTCAATTAAATTCCCTTAGTTATCATGTTTTTAAATACAAGCAGTCAATACCCATCACTAATGTAATGTTCAATAGTTAATAGAAAACTCTGTTGCCGATGATCTAATTATTCCAATTATGTATGACCAAAGTTAACTGGCACGGTAATTTACAGGGGAAATAGAATCACATTAATCCAAGTCAACTTCCAGAATCAAAATGTAAACATAATGGCAATAGCTTATTTTAACAATTTAATGCTCCATTAAGAATAATTTGATATCACCTATTTGAGTTAATCAAGGAGTTGCAACTAGAACCACTGAATTGAAAATTCCATTAAAGTATAGAAGTTGAACCAGCGAAGTAAAGTGTATGATTTGAGAATTTGTAAAGAATGCATGAAATCATCTACTTTAAAAAACACTTCCTTCAATATGTTTAGAAGTTCCAAAGCAACAATATATATATATATATATAAATCTGTTTTTAGGTCATATCATTTAACTAAAGACTTCAAAATTCCCCAAACTTCAACATCAAACAACCATAACAACTAATCAGATTCTAACCTCAATAAAACGGATTCCACTTTTACATTTAAAACAAGAACTTAGGATTTCAGTTCCTCTAACACCAATTCATATATTTCAATTCGTCAAAATTACAGTAAGCTTTTCTTATCTCTATATTTTTCAACTTCTTAATTATCAAGCTCATTAATTTCATCTTCTACATCAAATATTTAACAAAATGGCCACCTATATCAAACCTTAGACAGTTTAATCCCCTTCTAAATAAAGCTTCTCAAATTTAGCCTCAATGTCAGCAATGCACCGCGTGTCCATAAATCTGATTTGTGTGTTCTATAATTTCCCCATTATACATACACATACACATAATCTCTAAAGTTCTCAATCTATATCTCAACTCAGCAATTAAGATATCACTCTTTGTCATTATGATGAAACCTAAAAATACTCCCACAGTCCAGATACTCATTTGGTTCCTAAAAATATCACACAGTAGGTTTCTTATCCAATTTTAGGCTTAAACATCATCCCTAATCCCCTTAGTTTGAAATATTAAAACAACACAAACCTTTAAAGCACTTGTACCCCACATTAATATACATTTATAATATAATCATCCATTTTAATGATTTATCATTGAGAAACACGAACCAGCAAGCTTAAACCTGATTTGAGTTTCCAAAGTTAACATCTTCCATAGTCAAAACAATACAACATATAACATCAATATTTATATACCTTCTCATTCTTTCAATGAATATAACCTATCAAACTTTCACCATTTATTTTAGTAACTCCATCAAGAACAAACTTTCAGAACCCAATTAATCATCATTATAAAAATTAAACTCTGATTGTCAATAGCTACATAGTCGGTGAAGGGACCAAAGACAAACCACCCATGACATGACTTAACATAACTTTACTAATTTCAAATTCTATAGTCTAACACTACTATATGACTCTTTCAATACATTCAAAGCTTCCAATCTCAGTGAATAAAAACTCCAAACATACCAAACGTATGGACAGAAAACAGAGTTTGAGCTTTTGAATATCCAATAGTATTGTACACCAAAAGAATCAAACACGCAGTGCTAAAATCCAACTCAAATAGGCTCCTAGCTACCTTCAAATCAGAGTTCCATATATCTAGAGTCAGAACTCAAGACTCTTCCCAGTAATTACAAGAACAAAAGCAGAGCAAGAAGAAACTAAACTCGAAATCACCACATATCAATCATGCAAGCTCAAAACTCAACTGTAACTTACTTATTCATTCTACACACTAATTTCGTAAGGTTTGAGTCGGAAATTGAAGAATTGCCGTCAGGAACAGTGACCTTAAATGAAAAATCCGAAATCAATCCCAAAGAATCTCATGCAATCTAAATTTCTTTGAGAAAAACAGTATATCTTACTTGAAACTTCAATTTAGTTAGTTTAGATTCCCAGGATCCCAAACCCCCAAATCTGATCCTCACTCTCAAAAATGTGATTGCATGTAAGAACCTCCCTCTCTCTCGCTTTCTCTCGTCTTTGCCCTTCTTCACTCACTAAAGAAAATTTCTTGAAGAAGAAGAAAATGTGATGGTAATGATAATGAAGGGAATCGGGGAAGGAGAAGGTGATAAGGGTGAGGGCTTAAATTACTATTATGCCCTTCTTCACTGACTAAAGAAAATTTCTTGGTAAGGGTGGAAATGTCCTTTCTTGAAAATAAATTCCTATTTCTTATATTAAACTAGATATTTTCTTCCACATAAATTTCTTTAATCCTCAAAATAACTTCCCTAAAAATTGTCAAATTAAAATTCATCCAGTATCTATTTTTTTTTCAATTTCTTGAAGAAAATAAGACTTAAAAATCTTAAAAATACCCCAAACTTTATAAAATTTCTCAAAAGGCTTTTTAATATTAAAATTGCACTTCATGATTATAAATATTTCCTTATTACCTCTTTTCCAAATTTTGAGGTGTTAGACAACCCATCTACTATCAAACCGCTATATATTATATGATCATATAATGCTGAATGGAGTTGTCTTTGTGAATGATATTTGCCTTTCTTCTTCCACATTTCTCTAACATTTGAAAGAAAACATGTGCTCTCGAAATCTCGTATTGAATGTATTAACGACTGAGTTTAGCAATAGTTGCTTTGCCAATACCCGCCATTCCCCATATCCCAATGGAGGCAACATTTTTTGATGATGTTTTTGAAGCATTTCAACCACTTATGCTCTTAAGAACTCAGTCAAACATGGCCATCTGTGGCAAACATGTCTTCTCTGTTCAACATATAAAGTATATGGTTGACAATATTCTCAATAACCTCCCTTTCACTCCTGTGGATTGTAAAGAAAGAATCGCAGAAAAGGAAGCACTGATTAGTTAAGCATGAAATAAAGCAGAATAAAGATAGCAACAGACAGTACATATATTTACATCAAGAAATTAAACACAACAGTACTAGACTGTGTTTTGTCGACTGCTATATAAGTTTTAACTTGAAACATTTACTTAAAAAACAATTTTATATGGCTATAACTTAAAAAACACGCTTTATATAACAAAAATGACAATACTTTATAAAAAAAAGTAATAACAATAACAATATTATTATTATTATTAATAATGTTGTTGTTGTTGCACTGTGATATTCATTCTTAGTGAGCGAACATTCCACCCAACACATCAGTTTTATGAATCAACATTGCTCTAATCTTAATAACAAATTTTTATAGATTGCAAGAAATTGTACTCTCTCTCTCAACCCCCCCCCACACACACAAATATTAGCAAAATTTAAAAATAAAAATGCAAAACATAAACAAAAATAAATTACTTGGACTAGAAATCGAGCACAACAAACCCATAATTGCCTCCATTGAGAGCTGTCCTCCACCTTGACACTTCATCTTTAGTGGGCCAGGTTCTTCTTATGAGATCATCAAATGCTTGTTGAAAACTAGATTTTTGATCAGGAATCTCACACCGGTCCATACCATAGAATATGGGAAGAACCTGATCATGTGCTTTGTGAGACTCCATAATTTTTATAAGTTCCTCGATCTCCAGGCACTTCCTGGAACTTAGTGTATAGAAAAGATGATGATTGAAATCCTAGAACCTTCAGTAATGCTTCGCGAGAGATTAATTGAGATATCATCTTGAGAACAGAAATTCTAACTTTCCTTAGAGATTTAGAGAGACGGGAAGAAAATGATCGTTGAGTATGTTCATCACCTCTACTATAACTCAAGAACACTTCATATTTATTGCCTGCACTTTAAATTATACAAAAACATAAACCGATATGTGCAGGTTAATTAATATTTATCGTGAATGAACATAAAAATTGTATACCACTGTGTTTCTTATTATAAGTCTACCTTAACTACATCTCACATACCAAGGAGTGGGGGTTATAGCATTAAATACATCATAGTTTTTCAACTTTGCCCTTATTTGATAATAGATGTTAAAATAATATTTTATGCATTATAACCCTTCTCTCTCTTCTTCCTTATTTCCAACATACGGGTAAAATAGTCACACCAGCATTAATTGATCCCAAACTAGACATATATTTAGAACAAAAAATTTGTGGTAGTTGTTCTTATAATAAGGAACAGAGTGATATATATTCAAGGACCAAAAGTATAAGCTAAGGACTCGGTTTCTATTTACCACTTTATATCAGCAGCAACAAAAATAGACATATAAAATAAAGTAAGGACGAAAGGAGATATAAATTAAAAAAGTGCCAATGCATTGTATAACGTAATATATATACATAATTGGCAAGATGAATGTATGACAAATCCTTGGGTTTGTATGTTTTTATGTATTTAAACTAAAGCTTCTAACATGAATAAGGTGCAAATTTGGTCCAATAGTGCTTAATTAAATATCTTAAGCTCTCAAGTGAAATTAGTATAAAATTGGGATTAATTAGCCATAATCGTAGTTTAATTGTATTGATTAATTTATAAGGCTGTTTGTTCCTTTCTTTATCTTATTTCTGCTTGTAGGGTCGTGCAAGAACCAAAGATTAGATCCCGGGTGAAGAAGAAAGGCTTTTCAAAGGAGCAGAAGCATTGCTTACTGGCCACAGCCAGGTCACAACGAACTTGGCCAAAGAGAAACAGAGAAGATGCATGCTCGCCACGGGCTCGCCACGGTGAGCTCTCGATATCAACTCATGACAGAACCTGATTTTTGGGCCTAATCCGAATCCAACCAAATACCCACTCTTAGACCCAACTTGGGGGACCTATAAAACTTGAAATTAAACCCTAGAATGCAGATTTGGTCACCTACATAAACCCTAATCCTCTCATTCTCTCAACTTCATCTCTTCATCTTCCACTCCTCTCTCTTCCAAACTCTATGGCCACCATTCCTTCAACCTTGGTTGCTGTTACTTCAATGAAGGGCATCAACTAAACTCTCTTATTCTTGGTGATGGAGCTCAAAGAAGGAGCTTGAAGCTTCAAAGAGGAGTGTTATTCCCCACTCTCTCTTCCTCTTGTATATTTCAAATTATCTAGGGTTCTAGGATTTGTTGTATGTGTTAGAATAATGGATTTTGATGATAATTAAACATAACTTAGGCATAAAGAAAGTCTGGACTTAGAAATGGAATGAACCTAGCATGAAATGATAAGAAATTCTAAGTTATTGCTCAATCGATCAGGAAGAAATAATCTGTTAGAAATATAAAGACATGATCATCATAAAGAGGTTAGAAAGAACATAAGTTAAGTAACTAGATGCCTAATCGATCAGGGTAAGATTAGATAGTGTATAAGCTATAAGTTTGGCCGCCTAATCGCTCAGGAGGCCCCTGTGGTCAATCAGGACCCCTTTGTGATAATTCAAGACTAACCTTAGCCTATTCGATCAGAGCTGCCTAATCGATTAGAGAATATGTGAATGGTGTTTTGTGATCGATTATGGAAATGAAGAATTAACTGAAATAACTTAAGTCTAATCGATTAATTAAGCATGATCGATCAGGATGCCCTATAATCGATCAAGCATGTTGAATTCTAATCTCATATGTTAAGTAATGCAGGTCTTGATCTAAGCCTAATCTATGTGTGATCGATCAGATAACAGAATCAGTAATCGATTGAAGCTTTATGATCGATCTGGGGATATATTTGGTTCAAAGTCAAATGTTTGGTAAATTTTGCAGAGAATGTCAGACCTACTTCAAGAAGTTATTGTTATACACACAGACTCAAGTAATTAGTAGTTTGAAATGAGATTTGCTTTCTGCAATTAATGAAGAGAGAAGAACTGAAGCTACACAAGTACAAGGGAGTTAATGCAGCACAAGAACATCTACATCTCAACACTCCATCATCCATCAGACTAATCATCTCTCATTAAAGATCAAACAACAGCTATAAATGGTTACCAATGGCCAAACTCTAGAGACAAGTATAAAAGCCACTGGTGAAGAAGTTGGTGAACATATTGATTGCATACATTGAATACACCTTTGAGTTATACTTACTGCAATTAATACTCACCTACTCTTAGATATATCATTCATTGTTATTGTACTTCAGCGTGTATCAAAATCAGTTCATTTGAGTGAACAAGTTCTTGTAATCACATTTCAAGTGAGGTTAACTCTTAAGATAGTGGGATCTTAAGGGTTGGTTGTAATCTTATAAGTTGTATAGGGGAGTGATCTGTAAGAGAGAGGTCTTACTGAGAGATTACCTATAAAGGCAATCAAGAGCCTGATTAAATCTTGAGGTTTAGTGGAACCCAACCGAGGTTGGAGAACTGGACATAGGCCGAGAGTTGGACTGAACCAATATATATCTTGTGTCTTTTTGTTTAAATTTTATTAGCACAATTCACTCCCCTCTTGTGCATTCTTGCCACCTTCAGTATGCATTTGATTGTAATTTCATCCTATATCTTTGTATAAGAGTGGTAGAAACAACCTATCTTGTTTATTTTCTTTTTATGGATGCTTGACATTGCACCTATTGACTTGAACATATTTTATTTGTATGGGTGCATCATTTAATATACGTTTTTTTGTTAAAATCTTGTGCTAAATGAGGGTTCTTGTTTAGTGAATCATGGTGTCAAGTATTTGTGTTTAGAAATTGACAAGTAAATCTACTAATTGCTGTTCGCCGTCAAGCATTAACCGCAAGCGCACGGATCGCAAGTAGTATAAAATATTGTTCCTACGAAGATTTGGATTAAAACCTTTGACCAAGCAAAAGACTATGTGATTTCAATCAAGTTGAACTAAGAAAATATTTTTGGTTGTGTAATGAAATATGGAAATCTATTTATAGAAACTAGAAAGTGATAAAAACAATGGTTCTTTTGACTTAAAGGATTTAATGGGGTCTATGATTATTTATCCCTTTTGTAATTCATAAGACATGAAGAACTTCCTCTCAAATGGTATTTTCCATGAATATATGTGTTTGTCTAGGGTTCATATGCACTTGATTAAGCTCTCTCATGTCAAAATCAATTTTATCTTTCCATTAAAATGCACAATCTCTTGCTACAAATCATGAAAATCCCCTTTGAAAACAAACCCTAATTTGACAATGCAAGGTTATCAAAGATATCTCTATTTTACCAACAAGCTTTCCATTTATCATTTAAATTTCAAGTCAAGCATGATTTTAACCAAGTTCTACACATGGATTAGCTCTCTCAGGTCAAACCCACACGAAAAAATCAAGCTAAATGGTGGCAAAACACTTAGAAGCATGAAGAGAAGGATAAAATCCACACACATATATCATTTACTACCAAAAGAGAGGAAGAATATATGAATTTGGAAAATATGAACAGCCATGGAAGAAATTTCAGAGAAGAAAGAGAGAAGAACAAGAAAAATTAAGAGAAATGAGGTTGAATCTCTTCAAATCTTCAATCTCTACTTGAATCTCCTTGAAAATCTCCAAACCCTAGCTTAAAAATGCTCCCAAGTAGTCCCCAAAGAAAGCCCAAGTCAAAAGAATGTGTTTTAGTGTGAGTTTTGGGTGTTTTTAAACCCTATTTTCGAGCTGAAAATAACACTATTCGCACTCTGTTAGCATGCGGCCAAAATTTTTGCCTGTGCTGGTTGGCTACAGCCAATAACTCTCTGCCTGGAATTTTTCTGGATTTGGCTGTGACCAGGAATTTTGCCTGTGCTTTTGGCTGTGACCAATAACTTTCTGCAGACTCCTTTTTTTAGATTTCTTGGTTGCTCTAAATCTTCTTTTCCACTTCTTGCCCCTTGATTTTAGCTTCAAATGCAACTCAAATGTGGCTTAATTGATTTGCTTCAACAACCTAACAAGCAATGAAATCTACACAAGGCAAAGTTGATAAAAAGAGGATAATATATTCACATTTAAATCAAGAATTCAATGACTTTAACCCAAATATCAACTTGGCACATTTTCCTATCATTTGTACATCAAAATATATATAAATCCACCCAAAAAGTGTAAGAACTATTGGAAAATGTGCTAAAATGGCATGAATTTCATGAGGTTAACAATTGCTTGAGTGACATTGGACTTCAACCTATTGGGTTCAATTTATTGGTTGGGGTTTCACCAATGGATTGGAATTAATAGGTTAATTTGGTTGCAATTCGGGGTTTCGGTTGTAGGATTAAGAGTCCCTTGCGAATAGTATATTTAATTGGGTCAAGTGCTTAATCAACTTAGGTTAAGTTAATTAACGTGTGGGGATCCGGTGTTAGTTAAATTAATCTAAGCTTAGCCTAGAGGGGTTTCTCTAGGGTTCTTTAGAAAATCGGCCACTTTTAACTCCCAAAAATCTTAAGAAGCAAATGATTCCCGAAAGTTGAATTTACCAAGAATAACTATCCTATTTAATCCAAATCTCTCGTTTAAATCCAATCTTAATTTATTCCTAAAGATATCACATTTTTCACACAGCTTTTATACTTAAAACCAAAACAAAATGGTTTTTACCTGCTTTTTCAAGTTTGCATATTAGCTCTTAGGAACCAAATTACACTAGGGCTCCTAGAGATCGACACTCGGGGATAGCTTCCACTACCCCTTGGGTTTAATTTCTTGGAGAGCGGATCCGAGGCAGCACTACACTGACTTTATCCCAATTTCGGTGCTCTTCAATGTAGCAGTATCACAAGACTTAAATCTCCACAGCAAATTCATGCTTATAACATGTTATGAAAAATCAGGAGAAAGAAGAAAGATGGAGAGATGAAGAAAGAATAATAAGACAAGAAATTAGAGATGAAGCAAAGGAGTATTCTCATTCACCTGTGTCCCAATGACTTATACATAGTCTCTATTTATAGGCCTCCAAGTATTGATGATCAACTTAAGGAGTTACGAATGGATAAACAAGAGAATTAAGCAACATAATGGTACAATTGGATATTATAGAGAATATGTTCTTAAGGCCCTTCAATTGGGAGTTATAGGGTATAATGTCATTAACTAAAGATGGAATCCTAAGAGGGCATAGGTTATTGACATCCATATATCATATTATTTATAACAGAATTCAAATTATCGCTCCCTACTAAGTTGCTTTTTATAAGAAATAGGGAGAATGACAATTAGGTTCTTTGAAAGATAATTAATCACACCCAATTCCCAATTGAATTCATTAAATTACATTAAAGTCTCTATGAATTTGGGTGATATTAAATCCAATGTATAAAGAGTTGTAAATGCAGTATTGAGTGACAACTCTCGAAATATTAGATTTAATTCTCCCTCCGGTCTATAATGTAAGAGGTAACAAGGGAATTTTTCTGGTGAACAATAGAAGAGGTAATATGTAAAAGTCAATATAATAAATGTTTGATTTTCATTGATTGCACTTGATTATTACATGCTTTTATCCACTAATTATAGGAAATTAGCATTTGTTCTAGGCTATTAAATGGGGATTTAGGCACTTTTATACTTAGGGTCCAAGATTAGAGAGTTAATTGCATTTTCATTATAATTTGAGCATATTAGGCATTTAACTCATGCATTTATTCTTTCTAGACTTGAAATACTTCACATGTGCTTAAATTTTCATTGTAGGTACAAAGAATGAGGGCCAACACAAGAACAAAGTAAAAAAAAGGAAACTTCTACAAAATAGGAAACTTCTGCAGAAAAGGAAACTTCTGCGCAATAAGAAATTACGGATTAGGAAACTGGATTGATTGATTGAGCCTAATGGATTGGCCTCTAAACTATCCTAATTGGTAAAAATAAAAAAGAATAGGAATCTTACTATTTCAATTGGATTGGTTGATTAATTGATTGGGTTTGCCTAAAATATTTCCTATTTGTTATTTCTACAAGAATAGGCAACCCGAGGCTTGATTAATGTCAAGAAGTTTCCAAATTCATTATTCTAATCATTACTTCCTATTTCGGCTAGATTTCTTGAGATTGGGTGATTGGATCTTGCCCAAGTATTTTCTATATGTTAATCCTAGTCAAAATAGGACATCTTAGGCCAATTTGGAAGGTTTTAAGGTGCCTCTTGTGCTATATATAGGGGACGAACGAATTTCACAGGGGGAGGACGACTTTACACATACAATGCACCAATTCTCTCATTTCTTCCTCCAATTCCCTCCTCCATTCCACAATCCTTCATCGGTTCACCATGGAGTTCGAGTTGTAGATCCTTTCGGGTGATTTCTCCTCCTCTATGAAGAACTAATTCGGCTCGATGCTCTCTTGGATGACTAGATGACGTGAAGCAAGCTATTCTTCCGCTTCAAGGGAGTTTTGTTAGTTTCAATTATGTAGTCATGAATTTCCATTTTGTTTTCTTGAGTATTTGCTCTTAATATTCAGACTTAATTTGTTTTGAGATTCTAGACAATGTAATTATTGAATTATATTTGCATGTATTGATTTGGTTTTCTTCTAGTTCCATCTATCTTTCCAAATTACCATTTTATGTTAGTCTTTGTTGATTTTATTGCCTAGCATGTTTGTGGGTGATTTAGTCCATTGTGTTTCATATAGTTGTATTATTTGGGAATTGATTTGTGGGTTTGAGTTATTGATGTTGAGTTTCCATAGCGCTAGGTAATTCCATTAATCAATTTTCCTAAATGAATTAGATCACTAATCAAGTCTACGTGCATGAGTATGATTAGGTAGAGTTTCATAAGTTGGATGGTTTGATTATAATCTAATGTTCATTGGTTGTTGGATCCAAAGGATATTGAGTGACTTGGATGGGACCTACTTCTAGTTGATGTAGGATTATAGTTAATCTAATTGGTCTATTGAGGTTGAGTAGTGTCTTAATTGACCTATTCCTTCGACTAAGGCTAATTGTATATACTTGTGTTGAATTTAGCCCAATCAGCTCCTCCCCAAGAATGTGAGTTAATAGTTTGTCACGTGTCATCCCTAGCCAAGAGAGCATCCGATCATTCTATTCCATTAACTATCCATATTTATCCTAAAAATACCAAAAACAAGTCTTTATATTCCTTTTATGAAAAATACCAAAAAATTCCTACTCTTATTCCCAAGTTTTATAGCTTTAATTGCATTTAGTTTTCCTAGGATAGTTCATTAGGCTCCTTAAGAGATGATCCAGGATTGCACCGCTATAGTGCAATCCTTGGTAAATAAATATTTTG
The DNA here is from genome assembly GCA_037074515.1 of Mimosa bimucronata. Lineage (NCBI taxonomy): Eukaryota > Viridiplantae > Streptophyta > Magnoliopsida > Fabales > Fabaceae > Mimosa > Mimosa bimucronata. The sequence continues at coordinate 40,597,281 of CM073439.1, forward strand.
CATTTTAACCCCATGGCGTTTTAGGAAAGGCTCAAATCATTCATTTTTTCCCTTACATATTAAATGTAGAGAGAAGCGAGGGTGTGGGTATATAATAAATGGTATAAGGGCAAAATTCGAAAACCACATTGATTTTACCCATAGTAAATGACTCCGCTATGTTTCATTGGTTTATGTAAAATTGTTTACCTCTTATAATTTGTACTAGAGGGAGTATAACCCAAGACCCTAGATGCTTCAATATAATTTAATGATTTAAAGGGACCTAGTCGTGATTAATTCTCTTACATAGGATCTAGTTGTCTTTCTCCCAAGAAATAACTATCTCACTTACCTTGTTTCTTTTTATAAGAAACATTTAGGAGAGATGTTTCAATATTTTTTATTTCTCATTTTGTCATCTTTTAATTACTCATATTAAAGTCATTCCATTTATTATTAAGAAATTTTTTTAAAAACTTCTTTTTTTATTGGTTAACTTTTTTCTTTCACTAACATTCTCTCCCCACAAATAATTTTCTAATTATCTCTCTTCTACAATGGTCTTCTTATTATAATTATGTTATTCTTTCCCTAATTATATATCATTTGGTTTCTATTTACAAGTCCATTCTACTTAATTATCACATACTAAGAAATATAGTTATACCATTAAAAATATTCACAAATGATCAACGACCAGCTCAACAACATCTAAAACAAATAAAGTTTGAAGCTGCAACCAAGAGCAGAAAAAAGTTAAAGTTTGGAACACTGGAAAGTGGAGATAACTTATTTAATTAAAAGCTTTGTTTTTAATGGAAAAGGATTAAAAGCTTTTTTTTTAATTTACATTTGAATCACTACAGAAGCAATTTATCTACTAAGGGGTTTAATGGAAAGGTATTGATTACACTTGATTATTATGTGTTTTTGTCCACTAATTGTAAGGAATTTAACACTTATTATAGGAAAATATATTGGGAATTAAACACTTTTACACTTAGGTCCAATATTATTGAGTTAGTTGCATAAAGATCATAATTTGGGTATTTTAGGCCCTTAACTCCTGCATTATATATTTATGGACTTGATATACTTCACAATTGCTTTAATTTCCTATTATAGGTGCAAAGAAGGAGGACCAAATTGAAAAAAACAATCAAATAGAGGAATTGCCTTGCCGTGGGTTAGCCACGACGAGGTGACGGCGAGCAGAGGAAAAAGGCAAACAGAAAAGAAGGTTCCTCGTCGTGGCCTCGACACGGCGAGGTGACGACAATAATACGTGATTGGGCAGTTTTTGGAAAGTTTCTTATTTCAAGGAAAATTGTAATTTAACTAGTTGGGTCATGTCTAATTATTTCCTAATCAATATTGTCGACCTTCCCAAGTAATTCTAGGCCAAAATAGATTAGGAAGTTTCCTAATTAATTATCCAACTCATTATTTCCTATTTTGACTAGCTTTCTTGAAGATTGAGTGATTGGGTCTTCCCCAATCCTTTCCTAATTGATAATCCTAGTCAGAATAGATCTTAGGCTAATTTGGATTATATATATGTTGCCTAGTGTGCCTATGAGGGGAGAGGACGAAAATACACATACAAGACACAAATACCCTCATCTCTTCCACCCATTCTCTCCTCCACTCCACAATCCTTCATCGGTTCTTCATGGAGCTTGAGTTGCAGCTGCTCTTGGGAGATTCCTCCTCCTTGATGAACTAAATCAGCCCGATGCTCTCTTGTACGATGGGATGACTTGAAGCAAGCATTGAATCCACTTTCGGGGAGTTTATTAGTTTCTCTTGTCTAGTTCTATTTATGTATTGCAATTCCTTGGGTTTTGTTATATGTATTTGGTCTTAGAACAAGTATGCTTTTAATCATTTGTAATGGTTATGCATGTAATCAAGCGATGCCTTTTATGTGTATGAACCTAGTGTTGTTTTCATGATATTATGCGAATGATATGCTTCATTTATATCTCCTATGGATTTCTAGAATATGTTGAATGCATGTGCAATTGTATGTGTGTTCAGACACTAGGTCCAACGTTAGATGGTTCGATTTACTTCTAAAGAGTCTCTTTGTATGTTTATCATGATTCTTCACTACCGAGTTGGGAATTAACAGTTATTTGATTAATTAATTGAATGAGCGATACTCCTCGTTAATTAGTTAATTAGGTAACTGGACTACGAGCGATTGCCTTAGGTTTTACATTAGAACTTGGATTAGCTCCTCCCTAGAAGTGTGAGTCGATAGTTTGTCACATGTCATCCCTAGCCAAGAGAGCATCCCATCATTCCATTCCATCATCCATCTATATTTATCCTAAAAATACCAAAAACAAGCTTTATATTCTTTTTATAAAAAATACCAAAAATACCTTCTCTTAACCCCCGGTCTTTTTATAGCTTTAATTGCATTTAGTTTCCCTAGGATAGTTCATTAGACTCCTTGAGAGACGATCTGGGATCGCATAACTATAGTGCAATCCTTGGTAAAAAATAAGATTTCGCATTTGAACCCCAAGGCGTATTAGGAAAGGTTCAGATCAATGGCGCCGTTGCCGGGGAGTCGTTTTTGACTCCCTAGGTTAGCTAAGTGTCACTTGAGGCATTTACAAGGGGTAGGAGTCTTTAGGTTAGTTTTAGGTCATATTTTGCATTTTAGCATTTTAGGTCATGTAGTTGCTTTTGCATTGCATAAATTGAAAAAAAAAATCCAACAATATTGTTCTTGCTGTTTGTTCTCTATTATTCTAAATCAGATTTGAATTGGCTTTGTTGGGATTGAATGTTATCTTGCTTGCACATCGATTGGAAATTGTTCAAAATTCATCGACACTCACACTAGAGGTTGCTATCAATTTTCGAAAAAGTTTCGCCCAGAAATTTATGAGCTCCGGTTTCTTAAAGTTTTGGGAAATTCTAAGCAAGTTCAATAGCTTAGCTATTGGGTGTGGTGTATTTTGGCCAAATTCCATCGTTTTGGGCACTATTTCAATTTTTCTTTATTTTCTTGTATTTTTCAAGATTTTAGGATAGGTTTGTTTTTGAGTTTTTCTTCTTTGATTTTCCTTCTTTCTTAGTTTGTTTGAGTTGAATTCGCCCATCATTCATTCCTCCATTGCCCATTTGATCTTGTGGTGCATTCTTCTTGCTTGCTTGGTTCTTTGGGAATAAATCATTTGTATTCTCAAGTCTTGGAATTATAGAAAATTTGGTTATGATCATGGTCCACTTGAGTATTCTAATTCTTTTGTAGGAAACAACACTGTGATGGATAATGAATTTTCTTCAATTCGTGATGACCTTAACAAAGCAAAGGCCATTTTCAAATCCTTGCGCAAATCCTACGAATCACCATGTCAAGACCAACCTTACCCTCCACCTAACCATCATCTATACTTTGAAGACCCTTATCCACCAAATTATTCTCCATACCATGAACCTTACTATCCACCATGCCCTTCATTAGATCATTCTCCATATCAAGCCCCACGACATGAACTTTCACCTCCACCATATAGATCATACTATGAACCATCTCCACAATTCCAGTGGCTACCACCCCCCAATTTGAACCATACTCCCCACCCCAACCCTACCCAACACCACTTTACCAATCATACCAACCTCCATTTTCCCATTCATACCAGCCACCACCTTATGGCCCTTTACCTACACAGTCAGAGGAGTTTGATCAGCTGGCCAACATGTTCAAGAGTATTTATACTAAGCTTGATAAAGATGAAGCTAGACTGCAGCAGCTTGAGGCAAAGAGGTCTAACATGGAGGAAGTCATTGCAAGATTGTATAACTCATTTAGTGAGCTGCTGGCACAGTGGGGTGGTTCTGTTGCACCCACACAAGTTGAAGAGGTGAAGTAAGTGACCACTCAACCTAAGGAGGAAATGCACTCCCTACTAGGTAATACACCTATCCTTGAGGAGACTACTCCTTCTTTGGTTGATTCATTAACTGAATATCATGTGAGTAAAGATGAGGTGGATGAGGGATTGATTCATGAATTTCCTCATTGGTTTGTTGATGAATATGCTAAACTTTGTGCTTCACGTAGTAGTAGTTCAATTGAAAATGTTGCTTGCCCTATGGTTGATTCTTCTTGTGATGAACATGCTTCTCTTCTAGGTATTAGTCATGATGATGTTGTTGAATTGAATGTGATTAAATCTTGTTCATGTATGGAATTTGAAATTTGTGTGCATTGCTATGAGGTGAAAAGACATTTATTTGATGAATATCCAAAGCATGGTTATGCCACATTGAATGATTCTCTTATTGAACATGATGCATCTAATAGTGCTAGGAGTGTTGAAATTTTAAAGCATGATAAGATTGAGAATTTGAATCTTATATTGGTTGAGAATGAAAATGTTTTTGTTCCCATTGAATTACATGATATTGAAAGTGCACCTGTGACAGATTCTCCGTGCATAAATATTGATATTGTTGTTAATAGGGGATTTTGTAAACAAATACTTTCTTGTGATCTTCCACCGGATATATCTAAAACTACAAGTGTTTGTTGTGACACTCCCATCACACCATCTTCTTTCTCTCTTGGTGATGGGGGCATGATTGACTTCCTTGGTTGTAATATTTATTTAGATAAAATGTTTCATTTTCTAGAATTTGGTGCTACTCCATTTGTGGTATTTTTCTTGCAGGAACCAAAATACCTCAGACCAAGGAAGGAGTATATGGGAGAAGGAGCTTACAAGAAGGTATACATGTTTCTCATTCGAGATGAGAACTTCTCCTACAAGAGTTTGAAGCGTTTTAAATGCCAGGTTGTTCCTTTCTTCTCTTATCTACTCTTATACATGTGTGATTAGCTTATGATATCTTATGATGCATGTTAGGATAAGTGTGGGGGAGGAACCATTCCAGTAGTAAAAGGTATTTTAGTGTTAGTAGAGTCAATAAATACCTCTTTTGTGGATGATTGCTTGTTGTACCTTACATTGGATTTTGCATTGAGGATAATGCAACGTTTAAGTGTGGGGGAAGGGTCATTTGATTGGGTCATTTTGGATAGTTCTTTGCTTTATTTCCTATGGTTAATGGTTTAAGGTGAACTTTGACTGTTTTTGAACTATTTTTCAAAATTTTTGGCTTGAAATTATTCTTGACTTGCCTATTATGCACAAAGGGTCGCATTTGTTATAGTAGATTTATTAAGAGTGAATTCAAGTGCTTTTCAAAATGTTTTTGTGAAAACCTAGTTCACCTCCCTTTTTTTAAAAAACCTGTGTAAGAAAAGACCCATATAAGGTTATTTATTATCCTGAACTTTGGATAGATTTTGCAATGCTCTTGTCCTTTGTTTTTCAATTTTCAAGAGTTGGATATGAGATATGTTAAGGGTCTGCATGGTGAAAATTGCCTTGTTAATTGATTGTTGAATGGTGATATGAGGTTTACCTTGCTGTGAGGTTATTTTTTGGCCTAATCTTAACTTTCCTAATTTGAGTGCATACTTGCTTTAATATGTCAATTTCTAGAACTTGTTTCAAATTTTTGGTTGAAACGGTTTTCGTCATGTGCGTTGAATATGATTGAGGCACTCATTCCATACATCCACATACACATCCCTTACACCTTCAATTGATGTCTTGCATGAGTAGGAGAAATTCATAATATTGTATATGTGCTTTAAATTTTGCGACTCTGCTGGCTTTCTAAATTTGACTTAGTAACCGGGGGCACTTCATCCCCAATGTTGGCACTCGCGTCAAACAGTCAAGTCTAAGAAGGTTATGAGTTGGACCAAAGGTCTCTTGATACTTTGTTGGAGTAACTGAGTAACCGGCGTTGCATTACCAATGTGCAAGGTCACGTCAAAAGGGGATATACAACAGCTCAAGTTAAAAAAAAGAGAAAAAAAGGAAAGAAGAAAAAAATATATACAATAAAAGATGCTTGCAAAATTGCTTGGTTCTTACTTATGGATGACATCATTCCATCTAGTTTTTCCATTACCATAAACCCTTAAGTCCTCTTGATTCTTGGCATGTGTGCTAATTAGTGGAGATTGAGAATTGTTACAAGCTTTTGGTAAGTTGTATATTGAGCAAGAAGAGAGAAATAACCCATATGTGAGAATGTATGCAATATTTCCTATCTATGAGAGTGCTCACTTGCTGTTTGATTCTCAATTGCATTGCCAATTATCCTTTTCCATATCTTGAGCATGTCTTATTCCAATTGGAGATTATTGATTATCTTAGGTCTTTATCATTGTGAGTTTATACTTTGTCCAGGAGTACAAAGGTCTAAGTGTGGGGGAATGATTGCACTTGATTATTATGTGTTTTTGTCCACTAATTGTAAGGAATTTAGCACTTATTATAGGCAAATATATTGGGAATTAAGCATTTTTACACTTAGGTCCAATATTATTGAGTTAGTTGCATAAAGATCACAATTTGGGTATTTTAGGCCCTTAACTCCTGCATTATATATTTATGGACTTGATATACTTCACAATTGCTTTAATTTCCTATTATAGGTGCAAAGAAGGAGGACCAAATTGAAAACAACAATAAAATAGAGGAATTGCCTCGCCGTGGGTTAGCCACGGCGAGGTGACGGCGAGCAGAGGAAAAAGGCAAACAGAAAAGAAGGTTCCTCACCGTGGCCTCGCCACGGCGAGGTGACGGCAAGAATACGTGACTGGGCAGTTTTTGGAAAGTTTCTTATTTCAAGGCAAATTGTAATTTAAGTGGTTGGGTCATGTCTAATTATTTCCTAATCAATATTTTCGACCTTCCCAAGTAATTCTAGGCCTAAATGGATTAGGAAGTTTCCTAATTAATTATCCAACTCATTATTTCCTATTTTGACTAGCTTTCTTGAAGATTGAGTGATTGGGTCTTCCCCAATCATTTCCTAATTGATAATCCTAGTCAGAATAGGAGATTGATTGTGCATGATTATTATACTATTTTAACCACTAATAATGGGAAATTAGCATTCAATTTAGGAGAATTCAATGGGAATTAAGTACAATTGCATGCATGGTCCATACTTAAGGAATTAGTTGCATTTCCATGGTAATTTGAGCATATTAGGTTTTTAACTCATGCATTTCATGATTATGGACTTAAAATACCTCACATATACTTTAATTTCCCATTATAGGTGCAAAGGATGAGGCCCTAAATGAAGAAAAGGTGAGAAAAGCAAAGAAAAAGTTTCTGGTCCTCGCCTTAGCCCCCCATGGTGAGGGCTACGGTGAAGGACAGAGGAGAACACAGCAATGAAATTGCCTCGCCGTGGCTTGCAACGGTGAGGGCTACAGCGAGAGCCCGATAAAATGTCTAAAACCGAAGTTTTCAGTTTGTTTCCAAATTTTGGGTGATTGGGTCCTCTTCCATTGTTTCCTAAAGGATGAATTCGACCTTCCCAAGCAATCTAGAGAGAATTAGGAAGGTTTTTGGGTTTCCTATCTTGTTCTATAAATTTATACCCGAATTCCCTCATCCAGACCACCAATTCAGACCATAATACACCAATTCTCTCATCTCTTCCACCAATTCCTTCCTCCATTCCACAATCCTTCACCGGTTCACCATGGAGTTCGAGTTGCAGATCCTCTCAGGTGATTTCTCCTCCTCTATGAAGAACTAATCCGGCTCGGTACTCTCTTGGACGACGGGATGATGTGAAGCAAGCTATTCTTCCACTCTAGGGGAGTTTTTCATTAGTTCCAATTATGTAGCCATGGATTTCCATCTATTTCCTTGAGCATTTGTTTTTCTTATGTTTGGATTTCAATTATGTTGAGACTATAGGCTATGTAATTGCTGAATTTCACCTTTGTGTTGTATTGGATCTAGTTTGGTTCCATCTATCTTTCAATTGACATTATCTTCATGAGTACTTGTTGATTTTATTACCTATCATTGTGTGTGGTGATTTAGTCCATTTATTTTATCTTGATTATGTCCTTTGGTTGATTTATTGGGTTTGAGCATGTTGATGTTGAGTTTCTTCTTTGCATGATTAAGTAATTCCATCAATTAATATCACCTAAGAAACAATACTATTGATTCAATACAATCGCATGACATAATTGGATAAAGTTCTACATGTATGAGGATTTGATTATAAGCTAATTTTGATTAGTTATTGGATCCGAAGGATATTGAGTAATTTGGATGGGACCCAAGTTATTCTATCTATTGGAATCTATTTCTAGTTAATGTTAGACTATAATTAACCCAGTTGGTCTATTGAGGTTGAGTGGGTTGTCACCGACCTATTCCTTCAATTAAGACTAATTGTTTATTACTTGCATGAGCTTGGTCCAATTATCCCTTAATTCCCCAAGAGTGTGAAGTATATGCTTGCCACATGTCTACCCTAGCCAAGAGAGAATCCCATCATTCGCATTCCATTAACCATTCATATTCATCCTAAAAATACCAAAAACAAGTCTTTAATTCCCTTTATGAAAAATACCAAAAATTCCTACTCTTATTCCCCAAGTTTTTATAGCTTTCATTGCATTTAGTTTCCCTAGGATAGTTCATTAGGCTCCTTGAGAGACGATCCGGGATCGCACCACTATAGTGCAATCCTTAATAATATTTTGCATTTGAACCCCAAGGCGTATTAGGAAAGGCTCAGATCAATGGCGCCGTTGCCGGGGAGTCGTTTTTGACTTCCTAGGTTAGCTAAGTGTCAATTGCTTATTTACAAGGGGTAGGAGTCCTTAGGTTGATTTTTAGCTCATATAGTTGCATTTAGGTTTTTAGTTTAGTTTTAGTTGCATTCACATTGATAAAATTGAAAAAATCCAAAAATATAGTGTTCTTGATCTTGTGCTTGATTTCTACTATTGTGCTTGTGGTGTATTGCTGGTTTCTTGCACCATTTAAGTGAAGTTTGATTGACTAGTTGCTGCTGTGTGGTTTTTGCCTTGATTGTTTGACCTTGTATTTGTGCATCACATACCCATATTTTGCATTACACTCAATTTTTCAACCAAAACCACTCAACTAAGTCATTTTCTAGTATTTGGACTTGCTGAGGCCTTTTGCACCAAATTTTAAACTCAAATTCTTGAACTTGTGCATTTGGTCAATTTTCAAAGGCATTTTCTTGCAAATTTGGCAACCTAGGGGATGAATTTTTGTTCTAGGTGCTTTTCAAGTGTTTTGAAATTTTTCCTAAGCTTCCTCAACTTATTTAAACTTGTTTCAATCATTAGTTTGTGTTAAAATTGTTTAGAATCATTTTTGGACTAAATTCCCCCTTTGCTGTCAAATTGCAGGAGTTTACTGTCAAACTTTTCTGTTTCTCGCCGTAGCACCCCACGGCGAGCCTTTAAAGGGCAACTTTGTTTCTGTACCTCACTGTGGACACCCACGGAGAGGCCTACGGCGAAGAACAGACACCCCAAATTTTCTGGTTTTCTGCAGAATTGCCTACTTGCACCATCTTTTCCCCAATTCAATTTCAATTGATTTCAACTTTTGCACACACATTCTAACCATCATTTGTGACTTGTTTGCATTGGTTTCACTCATATTTCATATTCCTATCATTGATTTTACTTGTGAGTGCTATTTTGGTGAATTTTGGGATTGTTGGTTGCTATCTTTGTGCATATCTTGCATTTCTTGCATACACTTGCTGTCTGTTCCTTGTGCATGACTAGAAGCACTACTAGTGAGTCTGAATTATTGCCTGAAAACATTGAGATTGAGCGTCACCTTACCCAGTTGAGGAGAACCAATAGAGCCACTGCGTCTACTCACGAGGTAGTTGTACATGACACATCTTCTAGCGACTCTAGTGACCAGGAACATAACACCGAGTCTGACTTAGACCTCCCAGCTATGGACATACCCAACAACCAAATTAACCAAGTTGTGCTTGGAATGCCAGACATACCCAACATACCAAATCAAGGTGTAGAGCCATATAGGAACCAAAATGGGGGTAGGGTCCCACATGGAGCTAGAAGGACCATTAGGGATGCTACAGTTGTGAATGATGATTATAATCCTTTTATGAATGCATTCCCTGATATTCATGCTGATTATGAGATAAAAGGTTTTTTGATTCGGTCCTTACCAAAATTTTATGGCTTGCAGGAGGATGAACCTTACAAACACTTGGATGAGCTATTTGATAAATGTGATTCTTTGAAGCCTGCTGGAGCTCTAACTGAGGATGTTATGTGGCGTGTATTCCACCTCACTCTTGAGGGGAAAGCTAAAACATGGTTTATGAGCCTACCTAGGCTCGATCAAGATGCATTGACTTCATGGAGAAATTTGAGGAAAGCATTCTTGGACAAGTACTTCCCAGCCACAAAAACTTCCGCAAGGCGAAAAGAAATAACTTCCATCCTCCAAAATCACGATGAGTCCCTGTATGATTTTTGGATGCGATTCCAAGACCTGCTTGCTCGGTGTCCACATCACCAAATCTTAGAAGAGTTACTTGTGCAAACATTCTATGATGGTCTTTTGGAAAAGAATCAAAATTTGTTAGACTCCACCACGCAGGGGTCTTTTCTAGATTGCACCTCATATGAGGCATGGGACATAATCCAGAGACTTGCTCTTTCTAATCAGAAACACTGCACCTCTAGCAATTCTACAAGAGCTCTAAACAAGGTTGAGTCGACTCCCTTACATATATTGCAGCTAGAAGATCTTATGGCAAAGTTCAATGCACTCTCTACTAAACTTGATATATTCACCTCCTCTTCATATATAAATCCAACCAGTAGAGAGTTGATGACACCGAGTTGTAATTATTGTGGATCTGTTAGGCATGTTTCTTGTAATTTCCCCTCCAATTATGATGCACCTGGTCTGTTTAATCAAGGCCAAGGTGAAACTTCAAATCAGATAGTTCCTGTGCAACAAGATGGGTTTTCTAATGTTATTAATGAACTGACCAAAACTTTCCAGAAAAGTTTCCAAGGTTTTCAGAGCCAAATTGACATGAAATTTGAAAAGAGTGATGCTAGAATGCAGCAACTAGAGTCACGAAATTCTAAACTTGAGGATTTTGTTGCAAAAATAGCTAATTCTTTACTGGATCAAAAATCCCTTAATGCCATATCTCTTAGAAGTGGGCTGTTAGAATCGTAAGTTTTGATGAAGATTGACCCCATAAATAACATAAGCAAATGAGAGCAAGTTACCTTTGAAATAAACAAATAAAATCTGATAGGTAAGAGATCTCTATCGCTAGAGTTAGATTCTATCGCTAATAGACAAAGAGCAATAGCAAGTGAAGACTCAGAAATAACAAAGTTAATATCTATCGCTAAGTCTGTTACTATCGCTAAGAAAGATTCTATCGCTAGAAGTTCAGAGATAACATAGATAAATGAAAGGAAATACAAATAGCAGGAATATAAATCAAAGTCCTTGAGCTATAGAATCAGCTAGCGATAATAGGTTAAGCTATCGATAACAAAAGTGCTTCAGATAATAATCATTCAGATAGCTAGTGCCTGAGAGCAAATGAATCAAATGAGCTAACATAGTTGCTAGCGCTAACACGTTTAGGTATCGATAATAGGATACCCTGAAATACTCTTGAATAATCATCCCAGTATCCTTAAAGCTAATGAACAAGCAAGTACCTAGCGATAATGAAATTAGCTATCGATAGAAGATTATTCATAAAGAAGTCAGCCAGTATGATGAACCTTGAATTAGAAGAATATACTAGCAATAACGTCTATGTCTATCGATAGAGAATGCTTTATGAAAATCCTCAGCTGATATAAATATTATCTATCACATTGAGCTAATAGACTATGCTTGGAATAACATCTGCTGTGCACTATATGCTTACTTGTTTAGCTAACAGCTTAAGTGCAGAACTCACACTATGTAGTTAGCGATAGCAAAGCATACTAGCGCTATTGAAAAAGCTGCTATGCAAGTACAGATATTCAGAATGCGCAGTCTAGCCTACTCTACGCATGAACAGTTAAAACGAGATCAAAAGTTTGAATCAGCTGAAGAATAGTATCTATCTCCAACGGCTAGGGACTACCAACGACTATATTCTAACGGCCATATGAAGACGAATCAAAAGGCAATCTGTGAAGATATAAATAGAACAAGTTTTTGCCTCCAAAAGATAACAATGAAGGAATGAATATAACGAGCGATGAACAGGGCTTTATACAGAATTGAAGATTACTCAAATTGAGAACAAAATTAAGTGAGCCCAGAAATGATGAGTTGAGAGGAGTATAAAAGGAGAGCTAGAGAAATACATTGTTCAGATTATTAGGCTATAAGTTGTATTCCATCATACATTTCTCTGTACTTAAGTGTTTATCATAATCCGTTCATTGAGAGAACTTTATTGTTAAAATCCTCTACCATTTGAGGTAGTTCCAGAGCTTGGTGCTTTGAGAACAGGGTGATAACCTTACAGGTAGTAAGGGGGAGTGTTTAGAGGGATTCTAAAACTCTATAAAGGTTGGCAGGTGAACCTGTGTTCGTAAAACCTGTGGTAGTCTTCTCTTGTGCCGGGATTAAACAAGAGGGTAGTGGAAATCTCAGGTGAAGCCTGAGGACTGGATGTAGGTCTGGATTGACCGAACCAGGATAAACTCTGTGTGCATTATCTCTCTCCTTAACTCTCTTAGTTTCAAGCTTACCAAAGTTATTTACTCCTCTGTGCACTTCATGTTTTGAAATATTCTCTGTGATAAACCTAAAAGGATTTCAAAGATTGACATCACTTGTATTTTATTTAAAGAATCAAAGGTTTTTATTCTGTCACCCAATTCACCCCCCTCTTGGGTGTTAGCCAGTACTAACAATTGGTATCAGAGCAGGTCACTTGTTTAAAGGATCCAACGATCTCAAGTGAAAAGATCATGGCTGTTTTTGGGTGTAATACATTTTCAGAAGGTTTTGATCATACCATTCCACCTCTGCTTGAAAATATTGATTTTTCGTTTTGGAAAGCTAGGATGAAAAGTTTTATAAAATCACTTGATTATCATATGTGGAATGTTTTTATAAATGGTTTTGATCTCAAACCTAGGAAGGATTGGACTGAAAAAGACGAGAAAAAGTTTTCCTTAAACATTAGAGCTATGCAAATTCTGCATAAAGGCTTAACTGAAAAAGATTTTCAAAAAATCAGATTTTGTTCTAATGCTAAAGATATTTGGGATACAATCTATGTATATCACTAATCATCTTGTTGAAACTGAAAGTGTTGACAGCTCATCTGAATTTCAAAGTTGCATATCTATGGTTGATGAGCAATTGGAAGCTGAAATTGAAGAAGGAGAAATCGTAGAACCCTTCCAAGATTCAGTCAACACAGAAGGACAAGAGGATGATGACTGCCAAGAGCTCTACTTGAACGAGTCTGATCAATTATTCTCTGGAGCTCAAGATGCAGCTATGGTATACAGTTTCAAGTCCTGTATTTTTGAGAAAAACAATGTTGATTTACAAAAAGCCAATTTACTGCATATCACTGATCATATTTCAAGGAGTAAAAACATTTTAAATCATGCTGGAAAATGTTCTGGGAAGAAAGATCTTTTGAATGAAAACATCCAGAACCTAAATCATCATTATTGTGGCATAAAATCTCATATTGCACAACATTATATTATATGTCATTATTGTGGTAAATCTGGTCATATTTCTCACACATGTAATATTAGAAGAAATTCAAATGTGAGAAATAAATTTGTTTGGGTACCAAAAGGACATGTAAAGTCCAAGGCTAACATTGAAGGACCCAAGTATAAATGGGTACCAAAATGTCCATCCAGTAATTTATCTGTGCAGACTAGCCCTAAAAGAAATGGACATCATGGTACAAAGTCAACAAAGAAGAATTCAAGAGTTGCTCATGCTTCAGGGAAGAAATTCATAGAATTCAGAAGGAGAACTCAGGGAAAAGTCACTGCTACAACATCTGGTTTAAATCATGAAAGGCAGTGGACAGCAACAACAAGAGCAAGTTCTACCTCAAGGATAAGCTACCACAAAGTACCATTCAATTATCATGAGGAGAACAAGAGAAACAGAATTCCTCACACATCAAGAAGAAGATTCTTGAATTTTGTTTCACAAAGGAGAACTCTGCAACCCGGAGCTAAGAATATCAGAACAGTTTGGGTTAGCGGGAGCAACCTTTCAAGTACCTAAGGTAGAGGTATATCAAGGGTAAAATCTCCTATACATTTACCAGTAATATTTATTGAGATTTTACACTCTGAAACCTTAGGAATGAACATTGAATCATATATTGAAAGACAATTGCAAAATGCCTACAATGTTCATTAATTAACTCCTATACACATGCATATTGAACTGAAAAAGAATATATTTGTATAAATCTTTGTGCATGTAGTTTTGACTAACTCACTATGCTTAATTATCCTGAATCAATTACATTTCTTGAAGCATGTGAATTATATTGCTAATGAACTAACCATGAAAAGATCCATATGAGTTTTGATACTGAAGAAAAAAAAAGAATTATAGTTTTGTAGGTTACAAGGATAGAAAGCTTCAAGACTATGATCTACATGGAGATTTACTCAAGTCTTGATCTCAGCGCTTGCAGAGATAAAACTGGCTACTCCAAGTATCGATTGAAGAAAAAGTCCTTTCAATGAGCAATTCTATCCCTACTCTTTATTATTAATTAACATTCTGGATAGATTCTCTGTCAGATCTTGATTGGATTCAACTCATATCAATGACATGGCAAATATTCAAACTATCATTGATAATGAAAACTCATCGAATAATGCTTCATTATAAGACACCTGAATCTGATGCTCACAAAAATCCTATTTTGACCATTAACAGTTCAAGTGATATCTTTGCTCTACAATTATACTGATATGATCTCATAAGGATCAAAATTCTTGATATTACATATTGGTGTCTAAATATATTGTGGTCATCACGATTAAATGATTAATATTTATTTTGCTCTATAAAATCTGCTCTAAATGTTAAATCTTAAGTTTTGCAAAACTAACCCATCGATAGTGAGTTTCACTATCGCTAGTGATATGTAGGACAAAGGCTGTTTGAGCAAAGATTGCAATCGCTAGCCAAAAGCATTATCGATAGCAAAGTCAGCTATCGATAGAGGGAAGGAGAAAGTGATGTCCAAGTCACTTGCTCAGCGTGGGATCATGCCTGCTAACGATAGCTGCTCTTACTAGCGATAACAAGTCACTTAAAAGGCTCAGAATACGAAACGTTAGTTGATGTACTTCACACATGGTAAAACCCTAAACCTTAAAACTTATAAAGGTGAATCATTTTGCATCGGCATTCATTTTTACATTCATTCTCTTCTACTCGCAACGCTCTGAGCACTCTCTGCATTTTCATCTCTCTCAAAACTCTAAAACCCTAAACCCAGAAATGGTCAGAACCAAAGTTCCAAGTGTGAGTGATGTCGAGGCTACCTCTAGCACTAAACCCTCTTCTCAATCCGCTAGCAAGAGGTCCAAATCCCGAAAAGAAGTAGTTGAATCTGGTTCTAAACGTCAAAAGCGAACCATCTCTGATTTGTCCTACTCAGAAGAACCCCTTGAAGCTCCAAGCGCTGTCTTCGCAAAACGAAAAACCCTAGATAGGACTGCAGTCTGGGTGGATTTGGAATATTTCAAGCAGAATGGTTTCGACTTGGATGCCTGGCTTCTTCCATACAAGAACTGGCTCAGTATTCAGAATGTCTACAATGAGGAAGTGCTGAGGTCATTTTATTCGAGCATGATAGCCAAGCCAGAATATAAGAAAAAGGAGCTGGTCAATATTGTGTTTGAGGCGTCAGTAAGAGGAAGGGGGATCTCCTTTAACTGGTTAGCTATTAATAAAATTCTGGGGATATTTGAAGCAGAGTATAACAAGTGGTACTCCCCTGAGCCTTACACCGAGGAAGAACTTGCAGAAATTTATGAAAACTCCTCCAATAAGCCAGCCAGCCAGCATGCCTGTGATCAACAGAATACTACACTATGTGTATACCAGATTAATGACTCACAAGGCAGGGAATTTCAGTAGCTTTCCCAAGATAGACAACCCCTGGCTGCCTAATCTGATTTCAAAAGTTCCTTTAAATCCAGGACAGTTGATATCAATGGAGCTTCACCGATTCTTATCTGACAAGTCTGCTAAGGCACCTCTCCCATATCCTCAGCTCATGTCTTATCTCCTTGAGTTCTCAAAGATCAAGTCTACCGAAGAAAAAGACAATAAAAATTGCAGACAGCTTACCATCTCCACTCTCAGAAAAATGGGGATTCCTGTTAAATCAATCGGTGTTGTTTTTGGTTCTGAGGCTTCTCATGCTCCTTCTACATCAGCTCAATCTCAGCCTATTGAAGAAGAGACTCAATCTCAAAGAACTCATTCTCCTCAGCAGCAGCATAATCTTGGTCAAGAGACACCTCCTTCTGCTCCTGTTACATCAAGGTCAATTTTCTCCAAAAATGCAATAGAAGAAATTGTCTTCAGGATCTCTGCCGAATTTAATTTGGCCTTAGAAGCTCAGAAAGCAGAATTGATGAAGCTTATTCAAGAGCTACAGTCTCAGGTGAAAAATCTGGAAGAGCATCTATGCCTCGTCCCTGAGTATGTCAAACAAAGGAGAACAGCTCCTCCTTCTGAAGGTAACTCATCACATCATCATTCCCCTCTCCATTTTCCCTCATCCTCTAATTCCTCTCCTCAACACTCACCCTCTCTTCACCTTTCTTATTTTCCCTCTCCTCCCACTTTCAAACATCCCAGTCCTTCTTCTCAGGCCCAAACACCTACACTTCACCTCAAACCAAAATCCCAACACTCACAGAAACTCCTACCGCTAATCCTTCCCCTAGCGCTAGCCCACAAACACAAGCCTCACCCTCAACAACCAAAGTCCCATCACCACAAACAATCCCTATCGCTAGCACCATCCCTAGCGATAGCCATCCTATTTCACCACCAATTTAGCCAACCTCTATCGCTACCTCTATCACAAACCCTCTTTCTCCTACCATCTCTTCCCAAATTCATGACCAACCCTCTTCACCTACCCCTACCAATGATGATGACAAAAAGGGGGAGAAACAAAGGGACAAAAATGTGGCAAAACAAAGGGACAAAAATGTGGCAGAAGAAGGCTTAATGGAGGGCTTAGTAGAGGATGCATCTGATGAGGAAGACAATGCCACAGTCACTCCTCCTGATAATAATAAAGAGCAAGAGGAAGATATGAGTATGGCCATGATCCTATATGAGGAGGAATTTCAACCAGTTTCTATAAATCTTCTTCCTCATTATTTTCAGCGAGCACAAGAACTGCATGAGGAAGTTGAAGAATTGTTAGAAAGGTCTGCTCAATCTCTAAAGGAAAGAGAAGATAGAGATGCAGCAAGGGCAGAAGCTAAAAAAGAGAAGGAAAAAGATCCTATTCAGACTACCTCTCAGAACCTGGAACTTAGTGGGAAAGAAAAAGCATCAGAGGACCAGTCTGCTCCCAAGAAGATAAGGATCAAGAAAACTGCTCCCAAACCTCCAGGAAAGAAATCCAGGGCATCTAAAGGGATTGTGATTAAAGAACCAAAGTCAGCCCCCAAGTCATCAAAGAGGAAAGCAGCACCAAAAGGGAAGGGAAAGACAGCAAAGCCTCCTCAGAAGAAACAAAAGCGCCCATCCAAATTGGATGAGCTTCTGTCTTTGGTGCCTCCCTCTCCTCCAAAGAAGAAGAAAGCTGCTACTAAGAAGAAGAAGAAGTCTGAGGTTGAGGTTGAGGTTGAGACTGATCCTGAATTGCTGGAAGATCCTTCATTTGATTCTGGGAGAATAAGCAGTGAGTCTGGAGATTATGAGTTAGACACCTCAAATTGGAAGGATGATTCTGATTCTGAATAAACCAAAAAGCCTAAATCATTCCCTAAAACCATTCTCATATGCATTCTACATAAACTGAATGATTGACAGTTTTATACTTTTTGTGTAGTATTTTCTTTTGAAATACAAGATACAAATATACATTTTTATCTCGATGATTGCTCTGAACATACTCTATTCATGCATTATTATTCTTTTATGCTTAATGCTGATATATGTTCTGAATGTGATTTAAGGTATATATGCTTATGTTTTGTCATCATCAAAAAGGGGGAGAATGTTAGAATCGTAAGTTTTGATGAAGACTGACCCCATAAATAACATAAGCAAATGAGATCAAGTTACCTTTGAAATAAACAAGTAAAATCTGATAGGTAAGAGATCTCTATCGCTAGAGTTAGATTCTATCGCTAATAGACAAAGAGCAATAGCAAGTGAAGACTTAGAAATAACAAAGTTAATATCTATCGCTAAGTCTGTTACTATCGCTAAGAAAGATTCTATCGCTAGAAGTTCAGAGATAACATAGATAAATGAAAGGAAATACAAATAGCAGGAATATAAATCAAAGTCCTTGAGCTATAGAATCAGCTAGCGATAATAGGTTAAGCTATCGATAACAAAAGTGCTTCAGATAATAATCATTCAGATAGCTAGTGCCTGAGAGTAAATGAATCAAATGAGCTAACATAGTTGCTAGCGCTAACACGTTTAGGTATCGATAATAAGATACCCTGAAATACTCTTGAATAATCATCCCAGTATCCTTAAAGCTAATGAACAAGCAAGTACCTAGCGATAATGAAATTAGCTATCGATAGAAGATTATTCATAAAGAAGTCAGCCAGTATGATGAACCTTGAATTAGAAGAATATACTAGCGATAACGTCTATGTCTATCGATAGAGAATGCTTTATGAAAATCCTCACCTGATATAAATATTATCTATCACATTGAGCTAATAGACTATGCTTGGAATAACATCTGCTGTGCACTATATGCTTACTTGTTTAGCTAACAGCTTAAGTGCAGAACTCACACTATGTAGTTAGCGATAGCAAAGCATACTAGCGCTATTGAAAAAGCTGCTATGCAAGTACAGATATTCAGAATGCGCAGTCTAGCCTAGTCTACGCATGAACAGTTGAAACGAGATCAGAAGTTTGAATCAGCTGAAGAATAGTATCTATCTCCAACGGCTAGGGACTACAAACGACTATATTCTAACGGCCATATGAAGACGAATCAAAAGGCAATCTGTGAAGATATAAATAGAACAAGTTTTTGCCTCCAAAAGATAACAATGAAGGAACGAATATAACGAGCGATGAACAGGGTTTTATACAGAATTGAAGATTACTCAAATTGAGAACAAAATTAAGTGAGCCTAGAAATGATGAGTTGAGAGGAGTATAAAAGGAGAGCTAGAGAAATACATTGTTTAGATTATTAGGCTATAAGTTGTATTCCATCATACATTTCTCTGTACTTAAGTGTTTATCATAATCCGTTCATTGAGAGAACTTTATTGTTAAAATCCTCTACTATTTGAGGTAGTTCCAGAGCTTGGTGCTTTGAGAACAGGGTGATAACCTTACAGGTAGTAAGGGGGAGTGTTTAGAGGGATTCTAAAACTCTGTAAAGGTTGGCAGGTGAACCTGTGTTCGTAAAACCTATGGTAGGCTTCTCTTGTGCCGGGATTAAACAAGAGGGTAGTGGAAATCTTAGGTGAAGCCTGAGGACTGGATGTAGGTCTGGATTGACCGAACCAGGATAAACTCTGTGTGCATTATCTCTCTCCTTAACTCTCTTAGTTTCAAGCTTACCAAAGTTATTTACTCCTCTGTGCACTTCATGTTTTGAAATATTCTCTGTGATAAACCTAAAAGGATTTCAAAGATTGACATCACTTGTATTTTATTTAAAGAATCAAAGGTTTTTATTCTGTCACCCAATTCAGCCCCCTCTTGGGTGATAGCCAGTACTAACATGGGCGACATGTCCAATTAAAGGACCCTATTGAGGATGAAGAGCTGGTTGATGAGGAGATTGAGTGTGAAAGACCTCCACCCAAGCATTCACTCTCACTTGATGCTAAGAGGAGGCAATCTATCGAAAGTAAGCGTGATGAATCAACTCAACAAGGAGCTGCTGCTATTGATGAGCCTCGGTCTCAAGTGGAGACACCACCACTTCTGAGAGAGATCGCTGCTGAGGGCTCGAGTTCACCACCACCTGACATACATGGAGCCTCATTGCAAATAGGTAAAGAGGTAAATCTTCGTGATCTTCCTTTTCCTCAAGCTTTAGTTAAAAGTAGAAAGCATGATAGGCCTAAGCATGATCAGGATGTTGTTGATTTGTTTAGTAGAACTGAGGTGAACATTCCTTTACTTGAGCTTATTAAAAAGGTGCCTGTGTATTCCAAATTTTTGAAAGAATTATGCACCTCTAAAGGAAAATTCAAACTTGATGAGAGAGTCCAGTTAGGGTCTAGTGTATCTGCACTGTTCACTGATAGCATGCCACATAAGAGTCCTGATCCAGGGTCATACACTATTCCTTGTACTATTGGTAGAGCTTACATTTCTGATGCATTGTTGGACCTAGGTGCAGCCATTAATATGATGCCTAAATCTTTGTATGACACCTTAGGATTCACTAATTTAAAGCCTACCAGGACCATCTACAGTTAACTGACCAGACTGTTAGGTATCCCTATGGTGTTTTTGAGGATGTGCTTGTACGAGTTAGAGACTTAGTCTTCCCTGCTGACTTTGTCGTTTTAGATACCTCTAGGGATTCTAATGGTCAGAGTAATCTTACACTTTAGGGGAGTTTATTAGTTTCTCTTGTCTAGTTCCATTTATGTATTGCAATTCCTTGTGTTTTGTTATTTGTATTTGGTCTTAGAACAAGTATGCTTTTAATCATTTGTAATGGTCATGCATGTAATCAAGCGATGCCTTTTATGTGTATGAACCTAGTGTTATTTTCATGATATTATGCGAAAGATATGCTTCATTTATATCTCCTCTGGATTTCTAGAATATGTTGAATGCATGTGTGATTGTATGTGTGTTTAGACATTAGGTCCAACGTTAGATGGTTTGATTTACTTCTAGTGAGAGTCTCTTTGTATGTTTATCATGATTCTTCACTACCGAGTTGGGAATTAACAGTTATTTGATTAATTAATTGAATGAACGATGTGCTACGTTAATTAGTTAATTAGGTAACTGGACTAAGGGCGATTGCCTTAGGTTTTACATTAGAACTTGGATTAGCTCCTCCCTAGAAGTGTGAGTCGATAGTTTGTCACATGTCATCCCTAGCCAAGAGAGCATCCCATCATTCCATTCTATCATCCATCTATATTTATCCTAAAAATACCAAAAATAAGCTTTATATTCTTTTTATGAAAAATACCAAAAATACCTTCTCTTAACCCCCGGTCTTTTTATAGCTTTAATTGCATTTAGTTTCCCTAGGATAGTTCATTAGACTCCTTGAGAGACGATCTGGGGTCGCATCACTATAGTGCAATCCTTGGTAAAAAATAATATTTTGCATTTGAACCCCAAGGCGTATTAGGAAAGGTTTAGATCAGGTATCAAAGCAAGGAAAAGATCTACATATAATCTTTATCGATATGAAAAAAGCTTATGATTGTGTGCCAAGAGAAATACTTTGGAAAGCTTTAGAAAAGAAAGGAGTGCGGGTTGGTCATATCAAAACCATTCAAGATATGTGTAAGGGTGGTAATGACTATCGTTAGAATACCTGGAAGAGAAACAAATGACTTTCCAATAAAAATTGGATTGAATCAAGGTTCAGCTTTGAGCCCATATTTGTTCACTCTAGTTTTGGATGTGCTAACTACATATATCCAAGAATAAATTCCTAAGTGCATGCTTTTCATTGATGATATTGTTCTTTTAGGTGAATCAAGAGAAGGAATTAATTGGAAACTAGAGTTATGGAGAAGGACACTAGAGTTAAAAGGTTTTCAACTGAGCAGGTGCAAGACATAATAGATGGACTGCAGTTTTGATAATAAACAAACACATGGATATAGAAATTAAATTGGATGACCACGCTATACCACAAGTGGACAAGTTTAAAGATTTGGGATCGATTATACAAAAAAGACTGTGAAATTGATGGCGATGTTAATAATAGAATTCAAGCGGGGCGGTTTAAATGGAGAAAAGCTACAGATGTTATATGTAATCGTAAAGTGCAATATAAGGTAAAAGGAAAGTTTTATCGGGCAGCCATTAGACCAGCAATGTTATATGGTAGTGAATGTTGGGCTCTAAAGGGAAAATACAAACATAAGATGGGGGCAGCAGAGATGAGAATGTTGAGATGGATGTGTGGTCATACGATAAAATATAGGATCAGCAATGATCATATCCGAAAAAGAGTCAGGGTAGCATCAATTGTGGAGAAAATGGTAAAAAGTCTCTTGAGGTGGTCTGGGCACTTTGAAAGAAAACAATTAGTTGACTAGTGTTCGCCCGCAAGAGTACGGATCGCAATGTAGTATAAAATTATCTTTCCCACGGAGATTTGTTTTAAAACCCCAATCAAACAACAGGTTAATGAACTCAATTAAGTTAAACTAATCAAATTCTTTTGGAAAACAGGTTTTGAAAACTAATTTTAAAATAAAAATAAAGAAACAAACAAGAAAGATTTAATTTATCAATGAACTAAGCCTAGGATTAATTCTCATCGTTGTATTTCATGAACCCTAATTAATTTCCCTTCCTTTAGTCTTTAAATAACAATCTATATTTGCCTAAGATTCTAAAGTACTTGAAATGCTCTCTCGAGTCAAAATCAATTCTATACTTTTCATTAAACTTGTTCAATCTCTTGTTACAAATTAATGAAAGTATGCCTTAAGAGCCAACCTTAATCTGACAAAACTAGGTCGATAGATATATCTCTATTCTACCCGACAAACCATCCGTTAGTTAATTTAAACTTCAAGTCTAGTCTGATTTACCCTAGTTCTACATCTAAACTATCTCTCTCGAGTATAATTTAAATGAACAAATCGCTCTAAAGGGTGATTAGTCAATTAGAGTCATTAAGAACAAGATAAATCAACATAAATAGTCATTAAATTCTAAAAGAAAAGGAAACAAATTAGGTTTCAATCCATACATGGTTTCAATCAATCCTAGAACAAATGATTTAGCTACTGATGAATGAATTAAACCAAAAAATACAAAGAGATCCCTTGTTTAATTCACAAAAGTAACAAAGAATGGAAGAAAACAAGAAGAATCTATCACCGTAGGGCAAGAAATCCTTCCAATTTTGCTTATCAACCTCCAATTTTGCAAACCCTAACTCCAAAGATGTGTGCACCGATGAGTCTTATCGTTCCTATGGGTTCTAGGGTTCAAAGGGGGCTGATCTCCCTCAATTTTTGTGCCCTAGGTATTTAAAAAGGGTAAAAATCGAAGCTGTGCATTTTACAGATTTTCAGGATTTTTGCGCAATGTCGCGACATCCTAGTGTAATGTCGCGACATCAGAAACAATTTTCAGCAATTTTCCTTAAATGACCTCCAGCTTTCTCCACGCTTTTCCTCTAATCTTTTTCTCCTTCCTTGCATAGAATGTCCATATTTACCTATACAAACATGCATAAATGTGAGGGAATCATGCCAATTAAATTTCCTAATAAATTATCATATTTTTCTTAAAATTAATCAAATTAAGTTCATATGACAGATTTACACAATTTTCTCTTAAAAACTCTTAAAATGCCCTTAATTAGCAATGATGAATCCCAAAATATATTCTAAATATGCCCTAAATTAATGATAAATGGGGAGTCACCAACTAGTGTGGAGTCCTTCCAAAAAACGGAGAGGTGGATAGAGGAGAACTGTTAATGATGTTATACAATGAGATCTTTTGGTCAATAATCAATCACGAAACATGCTTATTGATATAACATAATGGCATCATGCTATCCATATAGATGACCTCATTTAGTGGAATAAGACTTTGTTGTTGCTGTTACATTTGAATCACTATCATGTCATGTAATCTCCTATTCAGTTTTGTTGTTTTGTGTGCGAAGGATATTGTTCGCCATTATTGGCTCATAATTGTCCCTTTTATTTTACTCACCTATATCCAATACTATTAACGATCTAGTATTATTTTTTTTTCAAATAGAGTGAAGCCTGAATTGTCTCTTCGATGAATGATCAAGGATTAAATTTCAAAAGATTCTTTACTTAAATAAACATTTAAAACATGTGCTCAACCGATTTTACGTATATGACTAATTAAATAATTTGAAGAGTGATCTAACAAAAGTACTTAAAATGTTTTTTAATGAATATCTAGAAACTTTTTGAGGAATTATACAAAAAACAATCTACCCTAAAAATTGGGAGAATTATAATCAAGTTGCATAGAAGAGAATTAGCTGTAGTCAGGTGAAGAGCACCGAAATTGGGTTTATCGATGTAGAGCCCTTGAGCCTACCCTTCAAGAAAATTAGGACCAAGGAGATAGTAGAAGCTAACCCCTGGGTATTGTTCTCTCAAGAGCCTTATGCAATGGTAACAAAATAAAACTTGCAAAGTGGGTGAAAATCATTGTATTTGATTTTTAATGTGAAATTTGTATGAAATTTGTGTATGTTCAAGAGCCCATTAAGATTGGACAAAAGCGGGATTTGGATAGAATAGGGTGGATATTTTTGGCATATGGAACTGTAAAGTCCTACTTACTAATTATAAACATACTAATCATAATTACATTGCTAACTATGATAGGAAAAAGGGTTTTTCATATAATTACAATAGTAATCCTATCATATTTACAAAAAGATTTATCAAGAAAAGTATAA
The DNA here is from genome assembly GCA_037074515.1 of Mimosa bimucronata. Classification (NCBI taxonomy): domain Eukaryota; kingdom Viridiplantae; phylum Streptophyta; class Magnoliopsida; order Fabales; family Fabaceae; genus Mimosa; species Mimosa bimucronata. Next base: position 40,622,067 of record CM073439.1, read on the forward strand.
GATAATCCATGATAGAAAAGGCAAAAACTCAATACAACAATCGTACTATAATGTACAATTAATATTAATTATGTTAGGAAATGATTCCTCTAATATAGTTAATAAAGAACCACCTAATTAACAATTAACAATTCAGTTAGCCATATTAGATAAGGATCCTCCTCATATGGTTGATAAAAATCAACTTGTAAATCTCTAGATCATATCAATCAAGAACTCAATATAACCATGTTAGAAAAAATTCATCTAACATGTTTATTGAACAAAACATGTACCATTAAGCAATAATCATACTAATTGGGTATTGGGTCTACAATCCTGGATTCACCATACGCAGCCCATTCCAAAAACTTATTAATACTATTAGTATCATTACAATAATAATCAAAAATCAATAACCAATAACATGCATGTGAACTTAGATACAGTCACACTGCCAAAATATTCTCGCCACCAGATTCAACAGATACAGACATCCAACATAGAATGACTAAATGTGTAGACAATGCGAAAGCAAAATATAAGAATAGGCAATATATGGGATTCCAAAAATACTTATACCATTGCTTACTCACAAAAAAGTTTGATTCGAACAGTCCCCTTTCCCTGTGCCATCTACGGTGCATGATCGCTTGAAAAAATGTAAACCACGATAGAGTGAGGCAAATATGTCTTACTAACTGCAACTTAACTCAATACAAGAGTGAGAATGGGTTATCAGAGCGTCTATAAGGTACCATAATTTAAAATACTACATGGTATAAAGGAAACATAGATAATCAATTCATCTCAATTATATATATAACACATATTGAATACATTATTCATACCACGAAGATCAGAATATGCAACAATGACAATGAGCCCCTGTCTACAATCAGGATGGCTATTCCCTTCTATCTACAAATAGAATGTGGACTCCACTGTCTACAATCAGGATGGGGAAGTGACATTGTGCCCCTGCTACAATTATGATGGCATTTCCCCCTCTATCTACAATCAAAATGGGGAGTGGTCCCTGTCTACAATCAGGATGACCAGTGGTCCCTACCTACAATCAGGATGATCAGTACAAATAACCAGTTGGTTGGCCGACTGAGGGTTACATCATGCGATGGTACAATTCAGTGTCATATAGCAATAATAGCAACAATTAACAACAACCATTTCACAACATTTCGTTCACAATACTTAGCACCTCTGTTAAACAATAATCCACCAATACCACCAGCTAGGATACTACATATATTATAACAAATCTATTGATGTCTTTGTATCAAAATATAGGGGATTTCAAAGATACTTATAGACTCTTTGATATAAATATATCATTTGAAATTTATTTTTCATGTGAATAAGCATATAAATAAATGGAATCCCAGCTAACATTACACACGCCAATGTTGTAACGTAAGAGTGGTTACCTGTAATAGCCCAGAAACAAAAATGAACTATAAGAAGCGGAGAGTCCTTGAGCTTAGCTCGATCCTGCAGTGTCTAAAATCACTAGAGAACACAATAACACAAGGTTAATACACAAGTCACGTTTGTTTGGCTTGATTAAGTTAGATTAAACTCCTATCAAACCTAAGACACTATCTATTCCCAATTACTTTCATTGAACCCAAAATTTCCCATTAATGCTAACATTGCTACTGCTGCTCGATTAAATCTCAACTCACAATCATACCTATAAATACCTCAAATAATTAACCAAAACTCTTTACATCCATAGTAGTCTATTCAACTTCTCAAACCACCGTTTATTCTTCATTACATCTATTAGAACCATCATTTTGACTCTGGGATAAAATAGCTCATCATCAAAATTCCACCCAATCTCAACAATCCAACCCATTAATGATCAATCAATCATAACAATAAACCAGATACAATCATTACATCTATTAAAATCATTATCAAACCCAACTACCTAGCTTACCTCAAAATTCTTAAACTTTAAGCATCCAAAATGCCATCCAACATATTTCTCCACAATTCCAATCATTGAAAATCATGATCAAATGTCAAAAGGCCTAATGAAACCATTAAACCACCAATCATTCCTTCATTCTACTCTTTAATCTCTAATATCCATCCTAGGCCAAAGTTCATCATTATGCATTAACCCAAACCACCAAAATCCCAATCTATGCTAATATTTTCCAACTCCATCATTCTATAATTGATTACTAACTTCAATTAACATATTGGAACAACCACTTTATTCATAATCCACATAAACCCCTAAGAAGCACAATTCCCTTTCTTTCTTGCCTTATAAATTCCTATAACTACCCAAACTCTCCCAAACTCTTTCTTAATCTAACTCCCCCACCAAGGAACTCAAGCATAGCCCAATTTTCTCATAATTCATCCAAACCGTCATTCCATATTAAACTTAACTGGTTTTGACATTCTACCACTCACATAAGCACCCAAAGCTCCCAATTCTCATCCAACTCTTAATCTAATCACTTGAACCCAAACGACATTTTCGTTGGGTACAAACAATCCCCTATAAACCATAAATTAAAATTTAATAGCTCATATTCCACTGATTTCTAAATCAAATCCTATCTTCATATAATTTTAAGCAAGTAAAACCTCACGTAAGATCAAATCTTACCAAATTAACCAAAGAAACATCATCACCTAATCTAAATAAACATGAAAGAACAATCGATTTGTCCAAACCAATTTAGTTTTCAAAAGTCATTCAAACCCTAGAGATTTCTATTTGAAAAGTCAAGAACAAGAGAGGAAATGTAAGAAAAGAAGGTTACCTAGACTCCAAAGCTTTCCCTTGCCCTTTAAAGCCACCAGAACATGCTGGAGTTCCGCCCCAACAGTACTACAGAAATACTCTATTGCAGCGCAACAATAGCAGCGCTTGCAAAATGCAAGTGATGGGATAGGTATAATATGACATATACCAGCGCTTTTACAAAAAAGTGTTGGTATAGATATAAGCATATACTAGCGCTTAAGCGCTGCTATAGGCCCCTGTGATTTAAATTTTCTTTAAAAAATTATCTAAAATCAATTTTAAATAAAATTTAAATCACAGGGGCATATAACAATGTTTATTACGTAGTAAGCGATGCTATAGGCCTAAATAGGTATTTTTAAATTTTTTTCATTTTTTAAAATAAATTAGTATTTTTAAAATTTGTTTTAGATATTTTTTAAATAAAATTTAAATCACATGGGGCCTACATAGGCCTAAATAGGTATTTTTAAATTTTCTTTCCTTTTTTAAAATGAATTAGTATTTTTAAAATTGGTTTTAGACATTTTTTAAATAAAATTTTAATGACATGGGGCCCTATAGCAGCGCTTAAGCGCTGCTATAGGCCTAAATATGTATTTTTAAATTTTCTTTCCTTTTTTAAAATGAATTAGTATTTTTAAAATTGGTTTTAGACATTTTTTTAAATAAAATTTAAATGACAGGGGGCCTATATAGGCCTAAATAGGTATTTTAAATTTTCTTTCCTTTTTTAAAATGAATTAGTATTTTTAAAATTGGTTTTAGATATTTTTTAAATAAACTTTAAATGACAGGGGGACTATAGCAGCGCTTAAGCGCTGCTATAGGCCTAAATATGTATTTTTAAATTTTCTTTCCTTTTTTAAAATGAATTAGTATTTTAAAAATTGGTTTTAGATATTTTTTAAATAAAATTTAAATGACAGGGGGACTATAGCATCGCTTAAGCGCTGCTATAGGCCTAAATATGTATTTTTAAATTTTCTTTCCTTTTTTAAAATAAATTAGTATTTTTAAAATTGGTTTTATATATTTTTTAAATAAAATTTAAATGACAGGGGGCCTATATAGGCCTAAATATGTATTTTTAAATTTTCTTTCCTTTTTTAAAATAAATTAGTATTTTTAAAATTGGTTTTAGATATTTTTTAAATAAAATTTAAATCACATGGGGCCTACATAGGCCTAAATAGGTATTTTTAAATTTTCTTTCCTTTTTAAAATTGGTTTTAGACATTTTTTAAATAAAATTTAAATGACATGGGGCCTATATAGGCCTAGATAGGTATTTTTAAATTTTCTTTCCTTTTTTAAAATGAATTAGTATTTTTAAAATTGGTTTTAGATATTTTTTAAATAAAATTTAAATGACAGGGGGACTAGATAGGCCTAAATAGGTATTTTTAAATTTTTTTCCTTTTTTAAAATGAATTAGTATTTTTAAAATTGGTTTTAGACATTTTCTAAATAAAATTTAAATGACAGGGGGCCTATATAGGCCTAAATAGGTATTTTTAAATTTTCTTTCCTTTTTTAAAATGAATTAGTATTTTTAAAATTGGTTTTAGACATTTTTTAAATAAAATTTAAATGACATGGGGCCCTATTGCAGCACTTAAGCGCTGCTATAGGTCCCCTGAGATTTAGTTTTATTTTGAAAAATAAGTAAAACAATTTAAAAAAATATTGGCAAATTAAGAAAGGGCAAATATATTAAAAAAATACTTATTTAGCCCCCAGGAATTTAAAAATTAGATAAAAACAATTTGATACAATTTTAAAAATCTGAAACAATTAAAAAGAAACAAAAGCATTTAAATTGTTTTTATTAAATTAGGTTACATATAAAAATTAAATCCCAGGTGTAACATCCCGAAAATTTAATTAAGGATTATGAATGATTTAAGAGTTGATTTTAAGATTAATTGAGGATTATGGGAGAGTTTTATAAATAAATTTAGGAAATTATGGTATTTAAGGACATTTTTAAAGGCCTAGTTTCTCCCTTAAATTGGAAAAATTAGAGTTAGAGAAATTAATTGTAGACTTAGAAGGGATCATAATGGGAGAAAATATGAGTGAAAACTTGAAGTAAATTTTTAGAATGAAAGATGGGAGTTTTATCTTAAAGAAAAGTATCTTATGTTAATTAATTGAAAGCCTATTAGTAATTTCCTCCCTCCTATTTAAATTATTTTATTCCTATTTTATTTTTCTTTCTCTTTATTCCCTTATATCTCCCTTCCCCGTGCCTTCTTCCTCCCTCTCCCGGTGAGCCAAAACCCTTCCTCCTCTCCTCTTCCTTGCTCCCTCCTTCTTCCTCGCTCGTGCCGCCCAGTCCGGAGGGCGGCATTGTCGCCGTTGGCGAGGGTAGCCACTATGGCTCCCTCGTTTTCTCCTTTCCTTCCTCCGTCCAAGTCCGTACGAGTTCGAGGCAGATTGAAGGGGAAATCGTGGTGGTTTTTGGCCAGCGTTTTCGGCGATTCCGGCGAGCTTCCGACGACCATGAACAATGGGTAAGCTCCCCAGCATCTCTTCCTTCCTATTGCTCATGGATTCTTGATTTTCCCAAATAGGAATTTCTAGGGTTTGTTTGATTTTCGAATTTCTGGCTTGATTGGGGCAATTTCCTTGTGCTACATGTTTATTTAGACTACTTGATGATAGTAATGTGGTTAATTTGGTTTAATTTGGCTCTATGTGAGATTTTACTTGCTTAAAGATGAATTAAGCTAAGTTTACGACAAGAAATCCTTTGAATTTGGGCTTTTGAACTTGATTTATAAATTCTAGAGGGTTATTAGAGTCTAACGATAATGTTGGCTGGGGTTATTGAGTTGATTTAGAATTATGTTGAAAATTGGGATTTTTAGGTGTTTTAAAAAGGTAGAGTGTTGCAATTGGGAATACTGAACATGAAAGATGGGTTAGATGGATTAAATGAGGATGTTTGATTATGTTGAGTAGGGTTGATGAAGAATTTTGTGTAGAAAAATTATGGAAGAAATTGAGTAATTATAGAATTTTGTAAGCTAAGAGAGAAAGGAAATTATATTTCTTGGAAGTTTATGTGGATTATGAATGAATTGGAGATTCTAATATGTTTATTTTTGTTAGTAAAAGATTATAGGTTGATGAAATTGGAATATATCATTCTCAAATGTTTGATGATCTGCCCTTCATTCTTGTGATTTTTCTTTTTTAAATGCATATTCTGAATGCTTCTGGAGGCCATCTTGGTATGGTTAAAGAGGAAGATTTAAAATGCAAGAATTTCCCATTTTGTACATTTAGTAGCCAGAACATGGAAGGTGCTATGGATTTCAGGTATTTATTTGTGATCATAACAAAATCCCTGGATTTTATGTGCTTGGGAAAGCTGATATATGAGAATCTTAATATGTTCTAGTTTGTTAGCTTACAGAGGTACATTTACCATAAAGCAATTAGTTATGCCATAATTTAATTTTTTTATTTGCCAGCAATTTGATGATTATAACAATGCTTAGCGTAGAAAACCTTCTAGAATGTGACTTATAATATAGTCAGGACTGGGGGAGTATTTTGTTAAATATTCAAGGCCTTTCAAGTAATTCCTATATTGCAAGTGTCACTGAAAGAGAAATCAGTGGTCGTAATATGAAAACTGAAATATTAATTATTTCAAATGTCAATTCCTAGTTTTTTTAGGGATACTATTCTTTACTTGATACTTTTCTCTAAGTATATTACCTTATAATATATAGGAGTTAATTAATTAGAATGTTTTCTTTAATGTATTTGATCTCTGGAAAAATGGTTTTTGATGTATATATGTTTTGGAAATGTCTGTAATTTCTAAATTGATGCAGGGATAAAATTTTTTTTTTTAAAATAATACCTATAGCAACGCTTATTAAGAGCTGCTATAGGTATTATTTTTTTAAAAAATAAATTACCTATTGCAGCGCTTAAGCGTTGCTTTAGGTCACCTATCACAGCGCTTAACAAGCGCTGCGTTAGGCTTAATACCCTATAGCATCACTGGCTATTACAGCGCTTATAAGCGCTGCTATAAGGCCAAAATAAGTGCTGCTATAGACATTTTCTGTAGTAGTGCAACTACTGGCCAAACAAAACACCACCAACATTCTCTCAATCTATCTCTCACTATGCATAAATTCGGGAAGGAAAGAGGTAAGGGAGAGGGAGGAGGGATGAGTACTAGCGGTTTCTCGACAGTGATGGCGGAATCTCCTACCATTGTCTAGCTCCCCTGGCTCCTATGTGGTGTAATGATGGAGAGGAATGAGAGGAAGGGTCGGGAGTGCTAGGGAGGAGAGGAAGAAATAAGGCAAGGGAATAAAAGAAAATAAAAGAATTGAAATTTATTAGTATAGGAAAATTACCGTTAGGCTGATATATCCTCAAATAAGATATATTTCTCCAAGCTACACTTCCCTTTTTAATTTCTAAAATTTATTTTAAATACCCTCTAATATTTTTCTCCCACTAGGATATCCTTTTAGGTCTATGAATAATTTATGTAACTCAGACTTTCTCAAATTAAGGGAGAATTTAGGCCTTTAAAAGTCTCCAAAATAAATTCTAATTCCATAAATTCATTTAGGAAGTCTCCCAATTACTTAATTACTGTCATAATCTCATCTTAAATTATCACTAATCCTTAATCAAAATTTTTTGAATGCTACAAAAACTTTTGAAAATCATTGCTTTAAAAATTAATTTGGGAGAAAAAGTGGCCAATTTCTAGAGAACCCTAAAGGAACCCTAGATGGCTAGACTTAGATTAAAATAGTTAGTGTCGTCGGAACCTCACACACTAATCCTTTTAATCTATGTTGATTAAGCACTTTGACCAAAATAAACCTATCAATTGTAAGGAACTCTTGATCCTACAACTGGAACCCCGAATTGCAAGAAGATTAATTTACTAATTCCAATTCCTTGATGGAACCCCAATCAATGAATTGGAACTCATAAATTGAAGCTAATTTTTCTCAAGCAAACAATAGGTTTACTTGCTAATTTCTAAACAGAAACACTTGATGCCATGATCCACTAAGCAAGAACCCTCACTTAATACTAGATTTTAACAAGAAAGCATATATTAAATGATGAACCCATACAAATAAAATACATTCAAGTCAATAGGTGCAATGTTAAGAATCGATACAAGAAAATGAACAAGATAAATTGTTTCTACAACTCTCATATAAAGATGTAAATGAAAATTACATCCAAATTTATACAACAATTTCTAGAACCCTAGATAAATTGTGATACATATAAGGAAGAGAGAATGGAGAACAACACTCCCCTTTGAAGCTTCAAGATCATCCTTAGAGTCCCATCACCAAGTATACAAGAGCTTAGTTGCTGCTCTTCATGGGAAGATCATCAACCAAGAGGAAGGAGGTGGAAGCCATGAGATTTTAGTAAGGGATATGGAAGAAGGAAGGAGATGAAGATGAGAGAAAATGAGTGTGTGTGAGGCTAGGGTTCCAAAATCTGCCTAAAATGGACCCCAAATCGTGCTTAAACATCCTCAGACTGGGTTAGAAATGTGGGTATTCAAATTGGATTCGGGTCAGTCCAAAAATTCATGTCTGAATTTCTGCAGTCGTGACTTCGTTGTGGCTTCAATGTCCTCTTCTTCTTTATCTTGTTTCTTCATCCTGGGTCCTCTGCATTTGGTCCTTAGGTAACCGTACAAGTAGAAATAAGGCGGAGTAAGGATCAAAAGGCCCTAGAAATAAGTTAATACAAATAAATCTCAATTTATGGCCAATTTATCCCTACTTCCATACTAATTTCACTTAAGGATCTATGATGTTCAATAAGCACAAATGGGCCAAAGTTACATCTCAATAGCTAGGATCCTTGCCTTCGTCACATATGTGTATATTTGTTAGTGTGGATCAAAACTTCTTTTTATGGAAATGTGCTTATTGTATAACTTTTGGAGAAGTCGAAATGGTAGAGGAGATTCTATTATGATTTCTAAGGGTAGCAAGGGACTTTGTTAATATTAAATTGAACTAGCACTCTATATTATGTGATTTAAGTATATCTATAAATAAAAAGGTAGAGTTTTATGCATATGAAAGGCTTAAGGGATGTCGGTTTTTCTTATATTCCGGGCCAATCGCACATCAATTTTTGGGGCCTGACAATAAGTGTGACTTTTGAGCCTAATTTGGAAGTTCAGAGTTACTTTTGATTAAAAAAAAACACTTAATGTTGGACAAACTTTAGACAAAATCACATATGTTTTTACCCTGAACCATATGTATTTTTCCAAAGAAAAATTGACCATTTTTATTTTTATTTTTCTTGTATAATTGAAAAGGAGGTAAACTTTGCTTTCAGAAGAAACATCCTCCATATATCGTATGTTAGAATACTCCTTTGCCGGTAGGACAACGCAACATATGCGCTTTTTTTTTTTTTTATAAACCTTTGGGCTATTCGATATTTTGTAAACTTTTTTGTGTGTGTGGATGTAATTATCAGTTACAAACAATATGTAATTCAAACACAATAAACCTACTTTATGATCTAAGATGATTTCCTACGACTGTGTACCATTGGTTACGAGTGCTTGTTTTTCTTAAGTGATTCAATGCTTTTTTTTTTCAATTATTCCTATTATCCTTTGATCAACACCTTTTTTAATTGGCTAAAATATACTTTTGGTCCTTTATGTTTCCATCGAGTTTCCTTTTAATCTTTTAGCTTTCAAAAGTACATTTTCGTCCTTTTCATGAAGGCCATTAGTTTTATTTTCGTCCATTAGTTTTAATTGGCTAAAATATACTTTTCATGAAGGCCATTAATAAAAATGGAAAAATTTTAAAGTATAAGAATGATCACACTAAATATTTAAAATTTAAACATATTTTGTTAGTATATAATTATAAAATTGTCATTTAAATTTATTGAGTCAGCATTTTTCCTTAACTAAAACTAATGGTGTTAGCTAAAAAGGATCAAAATTGTATTTTTCAAACTCAAGGTATCAAAAGAAGAGTTGACATAAACATAAATCACCAAAAGTATACTTTAACCTTTTTAATTTCATCTTTTGTCACATTTGTAACAGCCAAAAGTTGAAATGAGATAATAAGAAAATATTTAGAATCTTGGGGCATAATTCTATTATTTAAAAGTTTTACAAACAAATTTGGAGATCAAAACATATCTTGATAATTTATTTTAGGGATTAGACTTGGACTGGTATTAAAGAATTTAGTAATTAAATTTATAAGGGAGGGGTAAAATAGAAAGAAGGGAATTGTAGAAAGGTGATTATGGTTTCAGATCATGGCCAAGATGGGAAAGAGAGAAAAATGAAGAATAAAAAGAAGATAATGCCCTTGATTTGAATATTTATCAATTAAAGGAGAAGGGCAAAAAGGTAAAATATCTAATAACACCCATATACCCTCCTTCAATCTTCACCATTCGCATCAACATCACTTCTACTCTCTCTCCATTCTCCATTCCTCTCAGGGCCGGGCTTGTTTGGTTTGAGGGGAGGGGATGGAGCGAAGGGGATGGAGAGGAGGGGAGGTTTTTAATGTTACCCTTTTTGTTTTGGTTAAAGAGAAGGGGAGGGGGTTAGCTTTTAATGATATGTTGTTTGGTTTGGGAGGAAAGGGGAGGAGAGGTAATAACAAATTTATTAATATGCCCTCATATTACTCCCTCCACTCCTCGTTATAAAATCGAATTGACTATTTTTTGACAAATTAAGGATGTAAGATAAACCATTTTTAAATTATTTATATTTATTTTTTCTCAAAATTAATTTATTTTACTTATAAACTAACCTATAATATAATTACATCTAGGATGTTACAATTTAAAGGTCTAATTTGTTTCCTTAACCTAAAAAAAAGTCAACTTGATCTTATAATTAGTTTTATATTTTTATCAACACAAATGAGTTTATATCTTATTTTTTTTAATGAAGTTACTCCTCTGGTCCTATTTATAGGGCAGAGAGAGAGTGTAAAATTTGGTCCTATATATAGGGCATATGATGTAATTTTCATATAGATGTACAAAAATACCCTTATTAAATCATTAGTACTATTTCCTGTGCACAGCATGGAGTATTATTCTCTCTCCCCATGAATGATAATTTTGACTTCAAGTTTGTCTTTTTCCCATGCAAATTAAAGTGATACGTCCGCTTTTTTTTTTATGGCAAAGTGATACGTCCCTTCCATTCCTATTATCTCTCTTCTTTTATTCTCCCATAGACACTTCTCCTTCTTTTTATATTTTCTGCATCCGTTGGCTCTTGGAAAATTTGTAGTTGTGTTTCTGTGTTTGATTTGAAGTTTTCCCATGGACAGCCAAAATGAATCCTCAAATGAAAATGAAAAATCTGACTTGCTTGTGGAACCTGAAGCGCCACCTCCATCAGCAAATAAGGATATCAAAAGTCATTGGTTAGCATAGGATGTGGTGAGTTGGACTTTTTTTTTTCCTTTTGGCAACCATTGGAATTCGGGTTTTGATTTGTCTTTAGTGGAGTATATGTTGAATACACAACCCATAAATGCTTATTTTAATATATTTTATATTTTTATTTTCAAAGTATTAATTAGGGGTATACTTGGAAAGTTTTTATATTTTAAGATAGATTTAATGAAGTTTAAGGTTTTTCTTGGTATGTGTGAAACTTGCTGGAAATGCCCTATAAATAGGACCAGAGGAGTAATATATTTTTCTTTGATTTCCCCTCACTTTTTAACGTTTTTGTTCACCTTTCATCTAAGTAAGCTCGTGAAGTAATAGCTCGATTATGAAACGTTTGGTTTGATTAATTAAATAACTGCCGCAATTTTAGGCAGAATGAAGGCTTAAATTTCTAACAATTTGGGTGCCGTTTATATATGTTTCCGTGGAATTTTTTTTTTTTAATTTGACCGAAACTAGGAGGAGGATAAATGAAGACTATACAGCTAACCAATGTGGCCCTCATCATGGGTTCTTCCAAGTAACGGTGAGTGGTAATCTTAGTTTTGGTGAATTTCCCTCGGTTGCGATACAAGCAACATTGAAGATACTCACCCTCTCCTCATGGTTCTCACCGACGATACTGTCACAAGGACGGTAAAGAGGAGAAGGAAGATTAGAAAAATACCATTTGAGACCCACTGGCCATATTGGGAATAATACAAAAGCATGAGTGTAAATTAGTCAAGAAAAATTGCTCCCCTCCAAAACCCCCCAATTTGGAGGGAATCAAAATAAGGGGTTTGAAGGAAAGGGAAATTTAGATTTAAGCTCCCCTACCCTCCAATTTTTTAAACCAAACAAGCGAAGGGGGTCATTTACCTTTCCCTTCCATTCCCTCCCCTTCAACCAAACAGACCCTCACTCTCTTTGTGCTCTCTCGGTTTGCAGCTGCTCCAATAGATTCGACGGTAGGTTCGCGACGATTGGAGGTTCCGGTGACACATGCAAGAGCATGTTTAAGCTCAGTTAACTTTCCTCTCTTCATTTCCACCAATTTTGGTTATTGAGTGGATTTGGGTATGAATCAATTTGGGGTTTAAGAAGATTTTGGAAATTCTAAACGATAAAAGAGAAGCTTAGACTTCGTGAAGGATTTGTGAAGGGTTTGTGGAGAATTTTGAGTAATGGAGTGGTGTTGGTTAAGTTTTTCCCAAATTCCTTTTCAGGTTACTGTTCACCCCGATGCCGTTCATGGTGACTTTTGGGTGAGAATCAACTGAAGCCTTAATTTAATGAGAGTGGGAGTGGGTTAGGGTTAACAGGTGTGAATGCATGTGGAATTTACCTCCAAAATCTGAGGGTCTTGGGAACTTTGAATTCCTATGTTGTGTTCAAATTTCTACTTTGTGTCTTAGGTCGGATTCTTCTCTATTCCTTTGTGAAAATGCTGATACAAGTAGAATAGGATTATTATAAGCTTGTGCATGTTAGAATGTCTTTGAGATTTGGGAATTTCTGAAAGGCTTTGTATTTGTCATTTAAAATGAATCGAGGTTTAGTTTATAGATTTAGGATTTTAATTGGGTTCGATTTATTTAGAACCAGTTTTGAGAATCAAATTTGTTAGAATTTAGAAATCCGATTGCAATGAGTGGTTTGAGGTTTATGGATTGAAAGCTCATGCTATATTTCTGGTTTTGATATTATTAGGATTTAAGTTTGGAAAATGCTGAGTTTAAACTCAAGACCCTTGTTCTGTTTCTGTTCCTTAATAAATACGTGGATAAGCAATGATTTTTTATTGGTTGCGTAGTAGTTGATACAGGGTTTGATGATCCAAGGAATAAATGGAAGTTTGGTTATTGTTTTGAATAGTTGAACTAATGAATTAAAAGTTTTTAAATCAATTTCTTTATACTCCGTTTCTTGCAGCAATAACATGATATAGATGAGTTTGTGATATGATATTTAACACTTAGTTGAGTACATTAAACATGTTACTATTGAAGGACAAAATTAGGAGATATAGTATACTAGAAGATTGATGTATGTTGATTAAAAATTTATTGGGTTTGCTATTTGGTTTGATCCAAGTAATGAGTATGGGAGTTCGTAGTGTTTATAGGATTTAAGGCTGAGAGGAAAAGAAATTGAATTCAAATTCTAGTACTTGAGGGATTTAAGATTGAAGTAGGATAGAACTAACATGGTGTTTGTATGATGGAAATTTCCATAAATTTTACATTTTCTTCTTTCTCTGATTGGGTTCGATTCCTTGTTCTGTTTGGCATGGGATTAAGAAATAATGAAGCATATAATTTGTTGTTGCATGTTGAGTTGTTTTGTAAATTTTGTGTTCTATTCTTGTTAATGTTCTATAATGAAGGGTAACTTTAGTTAAAGGATTTAATTCATTCATAATGCTTCAATGAGAGAATAGTGGTTTTGATTATGGTTGATTTGTGTTCTGGGATTTAGTGTAGAGAAAAAGGTAATAGGGGAATTTTATTTTCTTTCTTTTTTGCTTGTTTGGTGTTCAATGCTACAAAGAGGATGGAAAGAGGATTTTGGAAAGTTAATAATTGAAGTTTTATTTTTGTGATGCTCTATTAGACTGAATAGTTTTTATAAATTGAAGATAGTGGTTGTTTGTTTTTTTTTTGATGAAATATATCAACGCATCACCCTCAACAATTACAGTGCAACGTCTCCTGAGCCACCTAGTCTACAACTTCAGGAGGAATATCCGAGAATGTCGTTACCTCAAGACCTTGCTTGAAGGCCAATTTCGCCAAACGATCTGCTAGCTTGTTTGCATCTCTTGAACACCAAAGAATTTGCACTTCTCATGAGCAATCTAGAAGACTAAAAATCTCTTGCATGAGAGATGGGATCGACCCTCCTTCATAGTTCCTGGCCGCAATAGCTTTAATTAGCTACATGCAATCTATTTCAACAAGAAGATGATGGACACCATAGTCCCAGCACCATTTAAAGCCCATAAGAACACCCCACTGTTCTGCCATAAAGGTATCTCCCTGTCCAATATTGAATAGAAAACCACCCAAGACTACTCCCTTTGGTCTCGAAGAACCCCACTACAAGCTTTGAGCCTTTCGTCAGGTAAACAAGAACCATCCACATTCAATTTCATACAGCCTCTATCAGGAGCCTTCCATGTTACTGCGGAGCTAGAAGGATCCAATTGCTTCATTATTCTGTGCTCACCCCAACTGATACAAGCACGAGCCTTAGATAAGATAGCAAGGGAACTTGTTTCCCTTTCATTAAAGATTCTATTGTTCCTTGCCCCCTAAATCTGGTAATAAAGGATTGGAAACCAACATTTCCACTGATGACCGTCTACTTCAAAGGAACCCTTCACATTCCATTCCACCCAACTTCTCACATCTTGAAATGCAAAGAAAGCTGATAAATAATTATTAGGTAAGATCTGCGACCATACCTCCATAGCTTTATCACAGTCCTGCAATGCATGAAGCACGCATTCTGGAATAACCGGACAACTACCACAATCCGACATCATTGATATTCCTCTTCTCTTTCTAGCTTGATTAGTTAACAGTCTATCTCTACAAGCTAACCAGAGAAACATCTTGCATCTTTGAGGAACATGGAGTCTCCATAATTGCTTCCAAGGCCATTTAATAATTGTAAGCCCCTCCGGCCTTTGACTGAAATATGCAGATCTTGTAGAGAACTCCCCTGATGAAGTAAATCTCCATGACGACTTGTCCTCTTCATTTGGCATAATAGATTAGGCTTCAATTAAAGCAACCACCTCATGTGGTAAGAACGTCGAGAAACCATTAACATCCCAGTTCCCATTTTCATTAATATAATCAGCCACTTTCAGCTCTAAGAGATCATACAGAACTTCATGAGGGACACTCTCTTTTAAACAAGCTCTATTCGGTAGCCAGTGATCTTTCCAGAAGCGAATGTAAATCCTATTCCCCCAACCTCCATTGCAAACCAGACCTAACATCTTCCCAAGTATTTTTAATACCCTGCCAGACTTTGGACCCTTGCTTTTTTCTTTTAATGTGAGGAATTAAATCAAAACCACACCCATATTTTTCACGAACCAACTGAAAGCACAGATCATCCCTTTTTTTATTAGGCCTCACCTAATTTTCATCATGAAGGCATTGTTTTGCAATTTTGCCTGCCTAAGCCCCAATCCACCCTCCTCATTTTTCAAACAAGCCTGGTCCCATGACACCAAAATGCACCTTAGCCGCCGCAGAGGAACTGCCCCAAAGAAAGCGCCTACAACGTTTATCAATTTCAGAGCATGTATTAGAGTGCAAAGGAATAGTTTGCATGGCATAAGAAGGAATAGCTGATATCATTAATTAGACTAATGTGTGTCGCACTGCACTTAAAAGTGAATTCGCCTTCCATGTAGACAATCGCATATCCATCTTGTTCAACACATACTCATCTGATCTCTTAGTGACCTTCTCATGATGTAAAGGCACACCAAGATATTTACCCAAATCAGCACAAGAAGTAAATACCATAAATTGCCTAATCTCTTGGACCCTCGTATGGTTGACATTCTTAGAAAAGAATATTCTAGACTTGGAATTGTTGACTTTCTCAACTAAAGCTGCACAAAAATCATCTAAGCAAGCACGAATAATAGTTGCTGGTCCATATTATCTTCTACACATAAGATTAAGTCATCAGCAAAAAACATATGGGAAACATAAGTACCATTTTTCCTCAAATGGAAAGGTTTCAAATTCCCCTCTTCCACCTCAGATTGTATAAGGTGAGCAAATTTCTCCATAACCAAAACAAATAAATAGGGAGACAAAGGATCTCCTTGTCGCAACCCTCTAGATGGAAAAAAGGCTATTTCTTTTCTCCCTATTCCACATTACGCTCATGCTAGCTGTATTAGTGCACCATGTAATGACATCAATAATATCCTAAGGAAGGGCCAGCTCTTCTTAATATTTCACAATAAAATACCATCTAACCCTGTCATAGGCTTTCTCTAGATCAACCTTAATTGCCATGAATCCTTTCTTTCCCGTCTTGGTTCTCATGGAATGAATTACTTCCTGAGCAACGATAATATTATCTGCACCTTGCCTACCCGAGACAAATCTACACTGATTAGGAGAAAAAATCGTCGGCATCACACTCCAAATTCGAGTAGCCACAACCTTTGTTAATATCTTATACACAACATTACAAAGGCTAATGGGACGGAAGTCACGGATAGTCTCAGGATGATCCACTTTGGGAATCAGAATAATATTAGTATCATTAACTCTTTTAATCTCCTCCTGATCAAGAAACATCTTACAGACTTTAGAAAGAATGGATCCCCTATGATTTCCCATTGATTCTGAAAAAAATAAGGGGCTAAGCCCATCAAGGCCCGGGGCTTTCAAAGGCCCCATAGAAAAAAGGGCCTGCTTCACCTCTAGCAAAGTGATATCATGTCCAATCACACTAATCTCAAAGTCAGACAAATAAGGAAAAGTCATACCAAAATTTACTGTAGGCTCTGACCCAACAGCTTCTTCCTCATAAAGTGACTGATAAAACTTGGTCCCTATCCTCTTTAGCAGATCCTGATCATATTCCCACTCGCCATTCTCTGACTTCAAAGCTTCAATTTTATTCCTTCTCCTTCTATATTCACCGTCGAATGAAAATACCGAGTGTTCTTATCACCTGCTTTGTACCAGTTACATCTAGATATCTGAAGCCACAAAATTTCCTCCTGAACAAGAACCTCCTCAAGCTAATGCCAGATCTTATTTGTCTCCTCGTCTATCTTCCACTCACCGCCAATACTCCCTATTCTTAAATTAATATTATCCATTTTTCTCAACAACATAATTTTCGTCCTATTCAAGTCCCCAAATACTCCTTATTCCACATTTGAAATGTTCCTACAAAATTTTGGGCATTATCTTCCCAATCTTTTGAAGGGCACAAGATCTTTTGACAATATTCGGGAATTCTTCATTAGTCACCCAAGGAGCAAAGAAACGAAACTCTTTAGCTTTATAATTCATAGCTTGATTCCTTCCAAGCTTAAGCAGTAGAGGGCAGTGATTATATTTAGGGAGATGCACTACTCTAGCCTCCGGGAAATTAGCCATCCATTGGTTAGAGACTAAAACTTGATCAATCTTGCTAGAGCAACCCGCTCTCCCCTAAGTAAACCGAGGCCCCACAAACTCTGGCTCTCTTAGCATAAAATAATCAACCCATTCTTTGAAAAATCCGTCCGGACCAAGCATGATTCTTGCTGTAGAATCTCGCTCATCCGGTCTCAATGTGGCATTGAAATCTCCACAAAAACACCATCTATTAACTCCAAACTCCCTAACCCGTTATAGCTCCCCCTATAGCTGCCTTCACTTTTGAATACTCTGGTTGCCATACACTACCGACAATCCCCATCATTATTAAAACCAGCATTAAACACTCCATGGAGAGCTTGTTCATGTTTACTAACCACCTTAAAGCAAATAGAAGCTTCCCAAAAACACCAAATACCCCCACTAAAACCTGACACCTTAATCACTTCTAACTTATCAAAACCCAATCTCCATCTAATTCCTTCTGCCTTGACCCCACTTTGTCTAGGTTCAAGAATACCAATAAATCGAACTTTATGAAGACAACATAGCTCCTCAATAAGCGGTATAAACACTTTTCCTCCCACCCCTCGGGAATTCCATGTAAGTAGATCATCATAAAAACAAAATTGTATAAATATTGGCAACACAAAAAACGCAAGCCTAAGCACCCATATTAGGAACAATCGGCCTAAATTCAACCTCTATAGCAGTCAACAACATAGCAGCTAAGGGATTATCAGGAATCACGATTGCACTTGAATCACCATAGTCCGATGGATCTTCAGCATCAGGCCTATAACCTGATTTTTCGGCCTTACTCCCAATATTCAACACTGTCTCCCTCTCCTTCAGCGGCCTTGACTGATTTGGACTGGGCCTAAAGCCCAATGGCTTCACTTGAATTGTTTTTGTTTCACTTTTCTTGAGCTCTGAACTATTCATTTTATTTTTAATTGACAAATAAGCCTCCATTGGACTTGGCACATTTAAATTCTTGACTTTTTTAGGCTCAATACCGGAGCAGTTCTTTCCTTTTTCTGAGCTTTAATAATTCCCTTTATAGTATGATTGAACCCATTTAATGCCCCCTTATTTCCCTCCAGTTGATTCCGCACAGCGTCTTCATCTTGATCACTCACAAAGTCCTCCTCCAATGACTCACTTTGACCTTCCTTATTTAGAGCAGAGAATGTCAACCCCATATACCAAGATTGATTGACACTCCCATTATTCCTAAAATTCCTTTCTTTCCCATCATTACAACTTAATTGTCTCCCTTTCCAATTCCACAACACCACAATCCAGCTGCCGTACTATGAATCCCTTCCCTCTGGACTTGGCGTTGATGGCTGTTGTTCCTTCCTCTCCAAGTGAGTGGGTATCATGTAGGATCTAAAGAAAGCTCAAAAATCGCGTCTGATGTGTTGCTGATATGCGTAAGTTCGCCGTCGGCTCGCCGCGGCGAGGGCCACGGTGAGCAAACATTGCTTCTGGTTCTTTCAGGGGAGTTCGCTGTGGGTTTAGCCGTGGTGAAACCCATGGCGAACTAACATGTTCTCTGCCTTGGGACTTCTCTGTAATTTTTAAATTTCGGGTCCTTTTCTGTAATTTGGGAATTTCGAGGTCCTTTTCTGTAATTTTCACAATTCACCAAGAAACGTGTATTTTCCCTTTTTTCTTGAAATTTCAGCTTTTAGCCCCAATTTCTCCCCTTTTCAAGTATTCTTCTCTATATTGAATCCTTCATATTTGGTCCACGGATGACCTTACAAATAAAATATGCAAAATACAAGAATCAAAATGCCCTAAAAATCAACTAATACTAATTGATCTTCAATTATGGCATATTAATCCTATTTTCATGCTACTTTAACCTAAGGATCTATATGATCATTTAAACACTTTTTGGACCAATATTGCATCTCAATTATGTTAAATGCCTCAAATTAGGCATATAAAAACATACAAATCCAAGGATTTGTCAGTCTCTCAAGGAGTCTAATGAACTATCCTAGGGAAACTAAATGCAATTAAAGCTATAAAAAGACTGGGGGGTTAAGAGAAGGTATTTTTGGTATTTTTAGGATAAATATAGATGGATGATAGAATGGGATGATGGGATGCTCTCTTGGCTAGGGATGACATGTGATAAACTATCGACTCACACTTTTAGGGAGGATCTAATCCAAGTTCTAATGTAAAACCTAAGGCAATCGCTCTTAGTCCAGTTACCTAATTAATTAATTAACGTGGCGCATCACTCATTCAATTAATTAATCAAATAATTGTTAATTCCCAACTCGGTAGTGAAGAATCATGATAAACATACAAAGAGACTCTCGTTAGAAGTAAATCGAACCATCTAACGTTGGACCTAGTGTCTAAACACACATACAATCGCACATGCATTCAACATATTTTAGAAATCCAAAGGAGATATAAATGAAGCATATCTTTCGCATAATATCATGAAAACAACACTAGGTTCATACACATAAAAGGCATCTCTTGATTACACGCATGACCATTACAAATGATTAAAAGCATACTTGTTCTAAGACCAAATACATATAACAAAACACAAGGAATTGCAATACATAAATAGAACTAGACAAGAGAAACTAATAAACTCCTCTAAAGTGGATTCAATGCTTGTTTCAAGTCATCCCATCGTCCAAGAGAGCATCGGGCCGATTTAGTTCATCAAGGAGGAGGAGAAATCACCCAAGAGCAGCTGCAACTAGAGCTCCATGAAGAACCGATGAAGGATTGTGGAGTAGAGGAGAGAATGGGTGGAAGAGATGAGAGAATTGGTGTCTTGTATGTGTATTTTCGTCCTCTCCCTCCATAGGCACACTAGGCAACATATATATAATCCAAATTGGCCTAAGATCTCCTATTCTTACTAGGATTATCAATTAGGAAAGAAATGGGGAAGACCCAGTCACTCAAACTTCAAGAAACCTAGCCAAGATAGGAAATAGTGAGTAGGATAATTAATTAGGAAACTTCCTAACCTCAATCAAGCATAGGGTTGCCTATTCTTGTAGAAATAACAAATAGGAAATATTTTAAGCAAACTCAATCAATCAATCAAGCAATCCTAATTGAAATAGGAAGTTTCCTATTCTTGTTGATTTTACTAATTAGGAAAGATTATAGGCCAATCCATTAGGCTCAATCAATCAATCCAATTTCCTAATTAGTAATTTCTTGTTGAGTAGAATTTCCTTTTTCTTGTAAAAGTTTCCTATTTTGTTTTTTTTCTTGCTTTGACCTTAATTCTTTGCACCTGCAATAAAAATTTTAAGCACATGTGAAGTATTTCAAGTCCATATATAATAAATGCATGAGTTAAAAGCCTAATATGCTCAAATTATAATGAAAATGCAATTAACTCTCTAATCTTGGACCCTAAGTATAAAAGTACCTAAATCCCCATTTAATAGCCTAGAACAAATGCTATTTTCCTATAATTAGTGGATAAAAATATGTAATAATCAATTGCAATCATTCCCCCACACTTAGACCTTTGTACACCTGGACAAAGTATAGACTCACAATGGTAAAGGCTTAAGATAATCAACATTCCCAAGTTGGAACAAGACATGATCAAGATATATAATGAGAAAATCAACGATGCAACTGAGAATCAAATAGCAATATGTGAGTGACAAATCCTTGGATTTGTATGTTTTTATGTGTTTAAATTGAAGCTTCTAAGATGAAAAAGATGCAAGATTGGTCCAATTGTGCTCATTTAATATCATTGATCTCTATGTGGGATTTCTATGAAAACGAGGTTAATTAGCCATAATTGTAGATTGATTTCCATTAATTGATTTATAGGGCTATTTGATCCTTGTTTAGTCTTATTTCTACTTGTAGGGTCGCCCAAGGACCAAAGCGGAGAGATCCAGGAAGAAGAGAAGCTTAAAGGAAGATTAAATGGATGCACCAAGGCAGCCAAAACCAGAGGAACCTTTCTGTATGGTGTGCCGCGGCGCAAAAACATGTGTGCTGCGGCATACGAAGAAAACAATGCGAAATCGACCCCTCTGTATGGCATGCCGAGGCATACAAACAAGTGTGCCGCAGCACACGAAGGAAAAGGCATAATTGGCACCTCTGTATGGTATGCTGCACACACAAACATGTGTACCGTGGCATACGCGCATCAGAATAGTTACGAATGTTTGCTGATTTTTCAACTTGGATCCGACCCAAATCAAATATAACCCGATACCCACTTGTTTTAAACTCAAATTGGTCGAACCCTAGCCTATTCTAACAATTCTTCAGCCACTAAAAACCCTAGAACACTCATTTCCTCTCATCTCCACCTCTTCCATCTCCCATTTTCCTTCCTTTAAATCCATGGCTTCCATCCTCTTCCTCTTGGTTGTTGTTTCACCCATGAAGAGCAACAACTAAGATCTTGCATTCTTGGTGATGGAGCTCAAGGGAGGAGCTTGAAGCTTCAAAGGGGAGTGTTGTTCTCCACTCTTTCTTCCTCTTGTATATTTCAAATTATCTAGGGTTCTAGGATTTGTCTTATGCATTTGGTTGAAAGCTTATTCTACATCTTGTATGAGAGTAGTAGAAACAACCTATCTTGTTTATTTTCTTTGTATGGATGCTTGACATTGAACTTATTGACTTGAACATATTTTATTTGTATGGGTTCATCATTTAATATATGTTTTCTTGTTAAAATCTTGTGCTAAATGAGCGTTCTTGTTTAGTGGATCATGGTGCAAGTATTTATGTTTAGAAATTGGCAAGTAAATCTACTAATTGCTTGAGTAACATTGGACTTCAACCTATTGGGTTCAAGTTATTGGATGTGGTTCCACCAATAAATTGGAATTAATAGGCTAATTTGGTTGCAATTCGGGGTTCCGGTTGTAGGATTAGTAGTCCCTTGCGATTAGTAGATTTAATTGGGTCCATTGCTTAATCAACTTAGGTTAAGTTAATTAACGAGCGGGGTTCCGGCGTTAGTTAAATTAACCTAAGCCTAGCCTAGAGGGGTTCCTCTAGGGTTCTTTAGAAATTGACCACTTTTTACTCCCAATTAATTTTTGAAGCAATGATTCCCAAAAAGTTCCATTTACCAAGAATATCCATTTCCATTTTAATCCAAATCTCCCGTTTAAATCCACTCCCAATTCTTCTTTGAACATACAACACTTTTTAACACAAACTTTTACACCCAAAAATCAAATATAAAATGTTTTCCCGTCCAATTAGTTTCGCATCTAGCTATTAGGTAGTCATATTTACACTAAGGCTCCTTGAGACCGACACCCGGGGATAGCTTCTACTACCCCTTGGGTCTTAAATTCTTGGAGAGCAGATCCGAGGCGGTATTACACCGATTTCTTCCTATTTCTGTGCTCTTCAATGAGCACTCTCAAGGATATAAAGCGTTTCGCACAATCTCACAATCATGGGTTATTTCTCTCTACTTGCTCAACATACAATTTACTATATGCTTGTAACAATTATCAAAATCTCCACTAATTTAGCACACATGCAAAGAATCAAGTGGACTTTAAAACTTGTAATGTTGGAAAGGTTAAAGATGGAATAAGATGTAATATATGAAGAGAAGATGGTTGAAATGTACATGCAAGTCAAAACACATTGGTAGCAATGAAGACCACAAACTCAAGCACATACTAGCCATATTTCTCAAGATGCCTTATTTCTCACTTATTTTTTTTCTCTTTTTTTTCTTTTTTCTCTTTTCCTTTTTTTTCAAATTTTTTTTCAACTTTTTTGTTTTTTTTCTTTCTTTCTTTTTTTTATACATGGCATCTAACTTTCTTGCACAAATGGCTTTAAAAAATGTAAAGTGGCAAATGCTACACATAACAATCCAAACAGTGCAAATCAACCAAATGAAGGGCTCAAAGGGGTGACTAATGGAAAATATGGAAGGGTTTGTGTTTGGGACAATGGGTGATGAAAGAATGCCTCTATCATGTTTAGCACACATGGCTAATACCGTTTCAACCAAGAATTGAGACAAGTTCTAGAAATTGACACAATTAAGCAAGCATGCACACATATTTAGGAAGTTGAAATTAAGCCAACAATAACCTCACGGCAAGCCAAAGCTCACACATCACCATTCAACAACCAATTAACAAAGCAGTTATCACAATACATGCCTTAAACATATCTCATGTCCAACTCTTGAAAATTGAAAAGCAAAGGACAAAAGCATTGAAAAATCTATCCAAAGTCCAAGATAACAAACAACCTAAGATGGATCTCTTCTTGCACAAGTTTTGAAAAAGTAGGGCATACTAGGTTTTCACAAAAACATTTTGAAAATCACTTGAATTCACTCTTAACAAGTCTACTATGACAAATGCAACCCTTTGTGATAATAGACAAGTCAAGAACAATTTCAAGCCAAAAAATTTAAAAATCAGTTCAAAAACAGTCAAAGTTCACCCAAAACCACTAACCATAGAAAATCAAGCAAAGAGCTATCCAAAATGACTCAATTAAGCAACCCTTCCCCCCACACTTGAACGTTGCATTGTCCCTAATGCAAAATCCAAATATAAGGTGCAACAAGCAATCATCCACAAGAGAGGTATTTATTGACTCTACTAACACTAAACTACCTTTTACTACTGGAATGGTTCCTCCCCCACACTTATTCTAACATGTATCATCAAATATCACTAGCTAGTCACACATGTAGAAAAGTAGAATAAGAGAGGAAAGAAACAACCTGGCGTTTAAAACACTTCAAACTCTTGTAGGAGAAGTTCTCATCCCGAATGAGAAACATGTATGTCTTCATGTAAGCTCCTTCTCCCACATGCTCTTTCCTTGGTGTGAGGTGTTTCGGTTCCTACAAGAAAAATACCAGAAATGGAGCAGTACCAAATTCTAGGAAAGGAAACATTTTATCTAAATAAGTATTGCAACCAAGGAAGTCAATAGAAGATGGTGTGATGGGAGTGTCACAACAAACACTTGCAATTTTAGATATATTCAGTGGAAGATCACACGAAAGTATTTGTTTAAAAGATCTCCTATCAACAACAATATCAACATTTATACATGGAGAATCTTTTGTAGGTGCATTCTTAATATCATGTAATTCAATGGGACAAGAAACGGTTTCATTCTCAACAAATATAGGATCCAAATTCTCAACAATAATATCATGCTTTGAAATTTCAGCACTCCTAATACTAGTAGATGCATCATGTTCAATAATAAAGTCATTTAATGTGGCACAACCATGCTTTGGATATTCATCAAATAAATGTTTTTCCACCTCATAGCAATGCATACAAATTTCATATTCCATACATGAACAAGATTTAATCACATTCAATTCAACAACATCATCATGACTAGTACCTAGGAGAGAAACATGTTCATCACAAGAAGAATCAATGATAGTGCAATCAAGACCCACCATAGAAAAAGTAGTTTCATGAAAGATGGGATTATTACCTAGTGAGGAGTGCTGCTCCTCTTGAAGTTGTGAGATAGCTTGCTTCATCTCTTCAACTTGTGTGGGTTTATTCAATGTCACCACTAAAGGTTGGGGTTCTTCCACAAGAGATGTGGGATGTTTCTCTTCACTTGATGTCCCCCCTTCAACTTTAGGATCGTAAGGCCATGGGCTTCCTTCATTTCCTTTCGTTCTCTTCCAAAGTATATGCAAGTAAAATGCATGGCGATGCACCCTTAGCTCTTGTAATTCATCTTTCTCTTCCTTTGATATTCCAAGTTAGTACCTATGCAACTCCCTAAACCGGTCTGTATTTACCTCATACATCCTTTTGAGCTCTTTTGTGTAATCATCCATGTCGGAGCAATCAAAGAAATCATCAATTGGGTTTTGTTTAGGGGTGATGGGTTTGGGAGGAGGTGGTGGTTGGTATGAATGGTAAAATGGTGGTGGGCAAGGTTGGGATGGAGGATATTTTTCAACTCGAGGGGTGGTGGCCATTGGACTTGTGGAGATGGTTCATGGTATGATCTATATGGTGGAGGTGAAGGTTCACGAGGTGGTAATTGGTATGGAGAATAATTTGATGGATAAGGTTCTTGATGTAGTGCTTCTTTAGCTTTGAGGAAGGAAGCAAGAGCGGCTTGTATTTCAGCGTTATGTTTAGATACCGCATTACAAATTGAAGAATGTCTCTCTTCCATCATATTGTTATGTCCTACAAAAGAATGAGAATACTCAAATGGACCATGATCATAGCCAAAGTTTTTATAATTCCAAGACATGAGAATTAACGATTTAATCCCAAAGAATCAAGCAAGCAACCAAAATGCACCACAAGATCAAATGGGCAATGGAGGGATGAATAATGGGTGAAGCCAACTCAAACAAACTAAGAAAGAAGGAAAATCAAAGAAGAAAGACTAAAAAAACAAAACTATCCTAAAATCTAGTAAAATACAAGAAAATAAAGAAAAATTTAAAAAGTGGCCAAAACGATGGAATTTGACCAAAATCCACCACACCCAATAGCAAAACTATTGAAATTGCTTAAAATGGCCCAAAACTTTAGGAAACTGAAGCTCATAAATTTCTAGGCGAAAATTTTCGAAAATTGACAGCAAGCTCGAGTACGGACGTTGATAAATTTTGGACAATTTCCAATTGATGTGCAAGCAAGATAGCATTCAATACCAACAAAGCCAATTTAAATTTGATTCAGAATAACACAACACACTTCAAGAACAATTTTTTTTTTTGGATTTTCTCAATATATGAAATGTAAATGCAACCTATAACTAAACTAAAACCTAAAATGCAACTAAATGACCTAAAAACTAACCTAAGGACTCCTACCCCTTGTAAATGCCTCAGTGACACTTAGCTAACCAACGGAGTCAAAAACGACTCCCCGGTAATGGCGCCATTGATTTGAACCATTCCTAATACGCCTTGGGGTTCAAATGATAAATATTATTTTACCAAGGATTGCACTATAGTGATGCGATCCCGGATCGTCTCTCAAGGAGTCTAATGAACTATCCTAGGGAAACTAAATGCAATTAAAGCTATAAAAAGACTGAGGGTTAAGAGAAGGCATTTTTGGTATTTTTAGGATAAATATAGATGGATGATGGAATGGGATTATGGGATGCTCTCTTGGCTAGGGATGACATGTGACAAACTATCGACTCACACTTCTAGGGAGGACCTAATCCAAGTTCTAATGTAAAACCTAAGGCAATCGCTCTTAGTCCAATTACCTAATTAATTAATTAATGTGGCGCATCGCTCATTCAATTAATTAATCAAATAATTGTTAATTCCCAACTCGGTAGTGAAGAATCATGATAAACATACAAAGAGACTCTCGTTTGAAGTAAATCGAACCATCTAACGTTGGACCTAGTGTCTAAACACACATACAATCGCACATGCATTCAACATATTCTAGAAATCCAAAGGAGATATAAATGAAGCATATCTTTCGCATAATATCATGAAAACAACACTAGGTTCATACACATAAGGCATCACTTGATTACATGCATGACCATTACAAATGATTAAAAGCATACTTGTTCTAAGACCAAATACATATAACTAAACACAAGGAATTGCAATACATAAATAGAACTAGACAAGAGAAACTAATAAACTCCTCTAAAGTGGATTCAATGCTTGCTTCAAGTCATCCTATCATCCAAGAGAGCATCGGGCCGATTTAGTTCATCAAGGAGGAGGAGGAATCACCCAAGAGCATCTGCAACTCAAGCTCCATGAAGAACCAATGAAGGATTGTGGAGTGGACGAGGGAATGGGTGGAAGAGATGAGAGAATTGGTGTCTTGTATGTGTATTTTCGTCCTCTCCCTCCATAGGCACACTAGGCAACATATATATAATCCAAATTCGCGTAAGATCTCCTATTCTTACTAGGATTATCAATTAGGAAAGGATTGGGGAAGACCCAATTGTAACACCCCAAATTTTAGAAAAAGAGATAATAAGGAATTATTTAAGATTTAGGAAATATTATTAAAATATTAAAAAGCATTAAAAATAAATTTATGATGTTTTAGGTATTTTTAATAATTTTAAGGCTTAATTTATTTAAGAAACAAAGAAGAATTAATTAGAAGATAAAACGTAATTTGGAAAAAAAGGGATAACAAGGATATAGTTGAGATCTTAGAAAGGTATTCATAAATTAAAAAGCCTTATAAATAAATCCTTGAAGTCAAATGTATTTTTAATAATTTTTAAAACTTATTTTATTTATTAATTGAGGAAAAATAGTTAGAAGATTAATTTAAATAATGGAATATTTAGAATCTCGGGGTATTATTTGATATTTAAAAAGTCTTATAAATAAATTTAGAAATTAAAGCATATCTAGAGAAATTATTCTGGGGACAGATTTGGATCTATTTCTAAATGATAATGGTAAATAAAATTATGATTTAAAAGAAAAATAGGAAATAGGAAATGGAAAAGACATTATTTGCCCATAGTTAAAAATATCCTCAATTATAAGAGGAAGGATAAGATAGTAAAATATCTGTTAGGAAAAAAATATCAGTGTTACCTTTTAATATATACCACACACGTGTACCTTTCAATTCACTTATTCCCTTCCTCTCCAAACCGACACATGCACGCATATACTTCCTCTGCTTTCTCCAAATAAACCCGAAATTCCTCACTTCTCTCACTCTCTTCTCTGTGCTTCGAGTCCTAGCGGCAGCTCCGGCCTCCAACTGCGGTGTTCAGCGAGCACACGCGGCGGAAGACGGTCGGGAGGGTCTGGGCCATCTCAGGTGAGTTCTTTCTTTTCGTTTCCCTCTCTTTTCTCCGCGAGTTGAGCGATTTGGGGGGGAGCATTCGAAATCTTTGGATGGTTTTTGAAGCTTTTAAGCTTAGGAAAAGGGCTCTTGAAGCTTGTCCTTGTTATTTTGAGTGTTAATTTTGATTTATTTTATCTATTTAAGTCTTTAAGGATCATATTTTTTTCTTCTATATTAATAATTACCTACAACTTAATTCATTATAATTATCTTAACCATTTAAGATCAAAAGATCACTTTTTAATTATTCGATTCCAATTAATGTTTCTTATTCTCAATGTTTGAAAGCTCCCATATTTATAATTAACTGGTTACTTAATTACAATATCCTCAATCTTTCATACCTTAATAATTATCACTACTACAAAAAGCCCTTTTTATGTCACCAATTAACGTCACTTATTTAAAAATGTGACATTGAAAACAAAGAGGAAAGAAACAACATCACACTTAAAATTAAGTGTGATGTTGAAACTTTTCAACGTCACACTTAAATTAAGTGTGATGTTGAAAAGCACTTTCCATGTCACACCAAATTTTGGTGTGACATGGAAACTGTTTCAACGTCACACCAAAATGTGGTGTGACGTTGAAAGTTGTTTTCCACGTCACACCAAAATTTTGGTGTGACGTGGAAAACCCGTCCCTCCTTTTTTTTTCATTTCCCGCCCCCCCTCCCACATTGAAACCACTTTCAACGTCACACCAAAATGTGGTGTGACGTTGAAAGTTGTTTTCCACGTCACACCAAAATTTTGGTGTGACGTGGAAAACCCGTCCCCTCCTTTTTTTTTTATTTCCCGCCCCCCCAAAATAAAAACCATCAACTCCAGCTGTCTCCCATCCCCACCCCCCCAAAACAAAAACATCAGCTCCAACTCTCCCCCATCCACACCCCCCGTGTCCTCAGCTCCCCTACCCCCCCAACGCCCACAGCTCCCCCCTCCAACACCCCAAGCTCCCCCCTGGTGCCCACAGCTCCCCCACCCCCTAACCCACAGCTCCCCCCTTCCCTCCCCCCACAGCTCCCCACCAGCCGCCCCCCATCCCCCTCACCCTCCAGCTGCAGGTTCATTTCTTCTTTTCTTTTTCCTTTTTTTTTTCTGGTAATTAAATATGCAATTTCTATAGGGTTCTTTTTTTTACTTGTTCAAGGTTTTTTTTCAGCTCTGTTTTCCTCCTATCGGGTTCAACAATTTCAATCGTGCCTCCGTTCGCAGCTTCACTTCATCCAGGTTCCTTCTTTTCCTTTTTTTTCCGGATAATTAAATCTGCTGCCTTTTTTTCTCAATTGTAAATTGCAAAAAATGCCATAGAATATTTAATGGTTTTGTAAGTCTTGTAAATTGGTCTGCCATAGAATGTTTAATGTTCAATTGTAAATTGGTTTGCAAATGCTGTTACGTTGTAATTGCTGCAAATATTGCATACTTGCTAAAATTTTTATAAGTCTTGTAAATTGGTTTGAATAGGTTTTTGTTCTCAAATTGATGAATATCAACGGGGAATAGAAAAATTAAAAACGTTTTTTTTAAAAAAAAAAGAAACCACGTCACACATGGAAACCACGTCACACAAGATATTATGTGTGACGTGGTTTCTCCGAGCAACTTACAACGTCACACATAATATTATGTGTGACGTTGTTTCTTTGACTTTCTATGTCACTTATTTATGTGACGTTAAAAGTCCATTTTCCATGTCACTTGATTCAATGTCCCCTGAAAAAGTGACGTGAAAATCCCCAAAATTTGTGACGTTAAAAATACTTTTTGTAGTAGTGTATTTAACATTCTCATTTCAATAGCAGCAATAATTCAAACATTTCCCCTTCTGTTACTAATTAACTGTATAATCTAAAACAAACAGAAACCTTGATCCTAAATACTCTTAACAGGTACAATACTTATATTGATCTTAAAGACTTTATATTATAAGCTAACTTATATATCACCTATATTAAACTAAACATTATTACATTCCATTATAAAACTTATAACCAGAGAAAATCATCAACTCTAATATTTTAATTAACCTTAACACTTTGTTATGTATGTGGCTTTTCAAACAGTGAACTTTAATTCATACTTTAGCCAAGTCACACAGCAACACAACTTTAATCAAGGAGGCTTAAATTCATTTTAACTTCAATATCTGACACTAAATCAATAAACCAGTTTGACAATCACAATCAAGATCATCCACTCAACTTCACATTTACCTAGCCTTGTTCTTACTAAAATAAGCACCACAAATTATTTCTTTTCCTTCCACTGCAGCAGTCAACCAGAGCCAGCAGAATTAGCACAAAACTATTATAATTCTAATACCCTTCAAGAAAATCACTTCACCTATCATCATGTTATATAACTTCATTAGACTTTAGTCTAATTTACTTCTAGATTACTAACAACCTCAAAGTTCTGTATTTTAGCATAAATTAACATCATTATCCCAAAATATAGTCTAACATGCAAAATGCTAAAATCCAACTTTAATAAACTCCTAGCATGTTCATAGACCCAATTTCATTGAATCAAAGCTTTAACAGTCTACATAACACTACATTTAATATCACAGCCATTCCTCTATCAACAAACAACTTCAATTCACATTTCAGAGTAGACAAAATATCAATTCAGATTTATGCTCCTGGACCTGGACCGACAGAACAGAGGAGCAAAATAACAAGAATTCCTAAACCTCCATTCGCTAAATTTCATAGGGATGGAACGTCAAGTATTATAGTTTCTAAAATTCCATTCTTTTTCTTTCTTCAGTCTCGGCCAAGCAGAACAGAAACAGGAACAGTAGGAGCAAAATCCAACTGAAGCTAAGCAACAAATCACAAAAGCATACCCCTTTAATGCCTCAAAAATCGACAGCACAAGGAACAAAAATAGAACAAGAACAGGGGGAAATATGAACAAGAATCACGCATCACTAAGGGGAAGTGAAGTTCGGCCAGCACAGGAAGAACAAGAATAGGAAAGAACAAGAACAACAATCTAAACTTCATCCAAAACACTTCTTCCACTTCCAATTCATACATGCATATTCTCCAAAATTTCCTCCTCTTGAACCCAACAGATTCGCAGAACAGGGGAAACGGAGAAATCATCCAAACTTCCTCAATCTTCAATAATCCTCATATAATCTATTTCATGAGCTTATACTTACCAATAATCATAGGTAATTAAGCTCCAAAACGAGAAACTCCCAAGAATCCCAATTTTGCTTCGGGTGAACAGTGATTCGAGGAGGAAAATATGAGAAATCGGACAAATTTCACCTTTCCTCTTGTTATATATGATATTATATAGAGTAAGTTTGATTTAAAAGTAATTAGGATATTTGTATGTATGTGTTTGTAGATGTGTGTATTGTTAATAATTATATAGTACCAGCTAATGATATTATGATTAAGGTAGAGACTAGGATTTAATCCTATATTAGATCTGGGAATGGTGGTAATATAGGAACGTGAGAGACGCGAAGTAAATATAAATGTATAAGTATTAATTTACGTTATTATTCATATGATGAATAAATAGGTTGTGATAATGGTATAAGCTCAGCAAGTTAGTGGAAAGGAGAGAAGCTGGTTAAGGATTAAGCTTGGAGTTCAGGTAGCAGTTTCATTCAATATCATTTATCATGTACGATAATTGCATAGCATGTTTTATAAATTTATAGTAGCTTTAACCTTGTCAGAATTATTCATGGGATCCGAGTACTCGATGACTAGAGGGCTAGCTACCCCTAGTACAGATTAGATATGACCGAAAGGTTATATTCAGGAGGTTGAGCCTCACAGTAGTGCCTTAAGTGCACTAGCAATAAGGTTAATGTTTACTTGTATGGGATGAGTACGGGGGCCCACAGAGGGGCGACATCCCTACCCATACAGTCATGTTTTCAGCCATACATATTTTATTAATTATTATGCATGGTAATGAATGAAATGAACTACGTTAAATTGCTGTTTCAGAGAAGTTGATAGATGATAAGATGATTGAGATAAGGCAGGAGTGCTGGAGAAAGATTAGATGAAGAATTTAAGATTATGTTATAAAAAGTAAGGTTATCTGTATATGATGTAATCTTAAATTTTTAAAATTAACAATAGAAAGCATAGAAAATAGAATTGTATAAATTTATAAAGGGAATTAAATTTCTTAAGTATTATGAATTTAAATTAGATACCCTAAGAGGATTAGTGTACTTTTAATTGTTTTAATAACCACTTTATTTTATAAAGATTTTTTTTTAAATTATTCAATTTGTCCGAAAAACCCATTCCAACTGCATTAGAGTTGGAACATTGCTTGGAAAGAAAAAGTTTTAAATTTATTCGTATTTTTGGGCTTCTGACATTAAAAAGTGGTTATAATTCAATTAAAATGTTATAGTATAGTATGAAAATTCCAGGCGTTACACCAATCACTCAAACTTTAAGAAACCTAGTCAAGATAGGAAATAGTGAGTAGGATAATTAATTAGGAAACTTCCTAACCTCAATCAAGCATAGGGTTGCCTATTCTTGTAGAAATAACAAATAGGAAATATTTTAAGCAAACCCAATCAATCAATCAACCAATCCTAATTGAAATAGGAAGTTTCCTATTCTTGTTGATTTTACCAATTAGGAAAGATTATAGGCCAATCCATTAGGCTCAATCAATCAATCCAATTTCCTAATTAGTAATTTTTTGTTGTGTAGAATTTCCTTTTTCTTGTAGAAGTTTCCTATTTTGCTTTCTTCTTGCTTTGCCTTAATTCTTTGCACCTACAATGGAAATTTTAAGCACATGTGAAGTATTTCAAGTCCATAAAAAATAAATGCATGAGTTAAAAGCCTAATATGCTCAAATTATAATGAAAATGCAATTAACTCTCTAATCTTGGACCCTAAGTATAAAAGAGCCTAAATCCCCATTTAATATCCTAGAACAAATGCTAATTTCCTATAATTAGTGGATAAAAATATGTAATAATCAATTGCAATCAGTGGTTAGCAGGCCTCCACTATTTAATAAAGATGTTATTAGTGGTTGGTAGGTGCGTACGACTCACAGTTTATAAGGACAAATGCTATTCTTATTTGTATAGGTTATTGAACTATATATATACACATATATAACAATGTGTGAAAATGACAATGTATGGAATAAACTGTGTTTTGAACTATTTGTTTCAGAGAAGCAGAAAAAAGTTGGGCTTTTCGCATAAGGTAGTATATGAAAAAGCAGGAAGGCCTGCTATATTTTGTATTATTGTAGATAACTATTTTGATTATAACTTACCGTATATGTTATAAGATTAATTAAGTAAACAAGTTTGATGCTTGTGTAGTTAATATATATATATAACTGTGCATGTATATTTATCATCAAAAAACTATACAATGACATTTACAGATAAGAGGGTTATCGACAGACATAACCCCATAGTGTTCTATTATTAAGATAGGATGAGTATAAATAGGTAATAGTTAAATCTTGAGATAATAGGAATATAAGTATATAATGAAGGTTATGGATTCCTGTTCGCCCGCAAGAGTACGGATCACAATGTAGTATAAAATTATCGTTCCCATGGAGATTTGTTTTAAAACCCCAATCAAACAACAGGCTAATGAACTCAATTAATGAAAATCTATGTTTGCCTAAGGTTCTAAATTATCGTTCTCACCATTGTATTTCATGAACCTTAATTAACTTCCCTTCCTTTAGTCTTTAAATGACAATCTATGTTTGCCTAAAGTTCTAAAGTACTTGAAATGCTCTCTCGAGTCAAAATCAATTATATACTTCTCATTAAACTTGCTCAATCCCTTGTTACAAATTAATGAAAGTATGCCTTAAGAGTCAACCTTAATCTGACAAAACTAGGTTGATAGATTGAAGAGCACCACTTTTGAGTGTGTGTGCGTAGCGCGCCCTTGGGTCCGCCCTTCAAGAAAATAAGAACCAAGGGGATAGTGGAAGCTAACCCCCGGGTGTCGTTCGCTTGAGGAGCCTAACGTAAAAGATGACCTAGTAACTAGTGTGCAAACTATTAAACACGGGTAAAAAGTATTGTATTTTGTTTTTGATTTAGAAAAGATGCAAAAGGTATGATATGTTCAAAAGTAAAATAAAGATAGGATAAAAGTGAGTTTTGGAGGGGGATGGAAATGGAATCATTCTTGATAAATGGAAATCTTGGGATTCATTACTTTAAAAGATTTTTAGGGAGTTTATTATTGATTTTCTAATGAACCCTAGAGGAACCCCTCTAGGCTAGGCTTAGGTTAACTTAATTAGTGCCGGAACCCCGCACATTACTTAATTTAACCTAAGTTGATTAAGCTCAAAATCAAAGTGAATTTGCTAATTGTAAGGGGCTCCTAATCCAACAACCGAAACCCCGAATTGCCACTTAATTAATCATAGGGTTTCAATTCATTATTGGAATCCCACATAATAAACCAAGACTCACTACAAAAAAACACGAGATTTGCGACGCATTTTTCCGACGGAATCGATTCCGTCGGAAATTTCCGACGGATTATCTACGGAAAATCCGTCGCTAATATTAGCGACGGATTTCCGACGGAATCGATTCCGTCGAAAAATGCGGTGGAATATATATTCACCGACGGAATTTCCGACGGACATTCCGTCGGTAATATTACCGACGGAATTTCCGTCAGAAATTCCGTCGGTGATGATTTATTTTTTTTCCCACCAATTAAACCCCCCCGGACGTCGCCCTAATTCGCCCCCCATAGAAACGCTCACCCCCACCCTCGGAATCAGAAACGGAAGAAACTCTTGATCCTACAACCGGAACCCCGCATTGCAACAAGATTAACCTATTGTCCCAAGTCATTGGTGGGACCCCAACCAATAAATTGAACCCAATAGGTTGAAGTCCAATGTTACTCAAGCAATTAGTAGATTTACTTGCTAATTTCTAAACACAAACACTTGACACCATGATCCACTAAACAAGAACCCTCATTTAGCACAAGATTTTAACAATAAAACATATATTAAATGATGAACCCATACAAATAAGATATGTTCAAGACAATAGGTGCAATGTCAAGCATCCATACAAAGAAACTAAACAAGACAAATTGTTTCCACCACTCTCATACAAAGATATGGAATAAAATTACAACCAAATGAAGAAATAAGCCCTAGAATCTTAGAAACATGCTTAAACATAAGGAAGAGAGAGTGGGAGAACAAGAACTCCCCTTTGAAGCTTCAAGCTCATCCATTAGCTTCCACCAACAAGAATGAGGGAGCCTAGCTATTGTCCTCCATGTGAAAGCCAGCACCAAGGAGTGGAGGTAGAGGAAACATGGAGATTTGGGTGGAAGAAGGTGGAAGATGGAAGATGGAGATGAGAGGAAATGAGAGAAAGATGAGAGGTAGGGTTTATGGTGGCTCCAAATCTGACCTAGGGCTCCCAAATTTCGTGTCTAATACCCCCTAAGTCGGGTCAAGGAGTGGGTAAGTGAATTGGATCCAATTTGGCCCAAAACAGATGCTGATTTTCTGCATGTTTCGGATCCTCGCTGTGGGGTGCCACGGCGAAGGACAGAAGCAAAGAAAACTTTCGGATCCTCGCTGTGGGGTGCCACGGTGAGGGACCTTTCTGTAATTTTCAAATTTCAGGGTCCTTTTCTGTAATTTCGAAATTTCAGGGTCCTTTTCTGTAATTTTCACAATTTGTCCAGAACTTGTATTTTGACCTTTTTTCCTGAAATTTCAGCTTCTAGTCCTATTTTTCTTGCTTCTTCTCATATTTGATCCTTCATATTTGGTCCTCAGATAGCCCTACAAGTAAAAATGCAACAAATAAAAATCAAAGAGCCCTAAAAATCAATTAATGCTGATTGATCTTCAATTATGGCAATTTAATCCTATTTTCATGCCACTTTAACCTAAGGATCTATATGATTATTTAAACATTTATGGACCAATATTGCATCTCAATTATGTTAATTACCTCAATTTAAGCACACAAAAGCATACAAATCCAAGGATTTGTCATAGATATATCTCTATTCTACCGAGAAACCATCCGTTAGTGGATTTAAACTTCAAGTCTAGTCTGATTTACCCTAGTTCTACACCTAAACTATCTCTCTCGAGTATAATTTAAATGAACAAATCACTCTAAAGGGTGATAAGTCAATTAGAGGCATTAAGGACAAGATAAATCAACATAAATAGTCATCAATTACTAAAGAAAAAGGAAACAAATTAGGTTTCAATCCATACAAGGCTTAAATTAATCCTAGAACAAATGATTTAGCTACTCATAAATGGGTTAAACCAGAAAATACAAAGAGATCCCATGTTTAATTCACAAAAGTAACAAAGAATGGAAGAAAACAAGAAGAATCTATCACTGTAAGGCAAGAAACTCTTCCAATTTTGCTTCTCAACCTCCAATTTTGCAAACCTTAGCTCCCAAGTTGTGTTCACCGATGAGTCTTATCATTCCTAAGGGTTCTAGGGTTGAAAGGGGGCTGATTGTCTCTGAATTTTTGTGTCCTAGGTGTTTTAAAAGGATAAAAAATGAATCTGTGTGAGTTTAGGATTTTTAGGGATTTTCACGCAATGCCATGGCACTCAGGTGCAGTGTCATGGCACCAGAGGCAATTTCTAGCTATTTTCAGCAATTAAACTCCATCTTTCTTCACTATTTTCCTTTGCTCTTCTCCTCCTTCCTTGCTTAGAATGTCCATTTATACCTATCAAAATCATGCATAAGTGTGAGGGAGTAATGCCAATCAAATTTTCTAATAAATTGTCATATTTATTTTGAAAAATAATTAAATTAAGCTTATATGATAAATTTGCATAATTTTCTCTAAAAAGCTCTCAAAATTCCTTTAATTAGCATTGATGACTCCCCAAATATCTTCTAAATAAGCCCTAAATTAATGTTAAATGGGGAGTCATCAATTCCCAAGCACCATCAAATAGGATTAGAAATTATAAGACAATTATGCTAATTAATTGATTTATATACCACTTGCTTATATATATATAAAAATATTTTACAATTGGATCAATTTGTCAGGAAAGCCTATTTAGAATGAAAGAAAGTGTTTGAAAAAGTTTTAGATTATTTGTATTTTTGGTCTTTGACATTAGAAAAGTGGTTATAAATCGATTAAAATGCTATAGTATAATAGGGAAAAATCAAGCGTTACAACATTCATGATCAATGAATAAAAATTTAATAACATGATAATAGTTCAAATATTAAATATGAAATTATGACTTG
Organism: Mimosa bimucronata; assembly: GCA_037074515.1. NCBI lineage: Eukaryota > Viridiplantae > Streptophyta > Magnoliopsida > Fabales > Fabaceae > Mimosa > Mimosa bimucronata. Next base: position 40,659,587 of record CM073439.1, read on the forward strand.
AGACTTGAGTGCTTTTGAAAATAAAGAAAATGAGTTAAGGTTCTTTCATTATTGAGACCCCATCAATTTGCATTGATTTATCCTTGTTTATAGTGATATCACACTGTCCTTTTTTTGTGGAATAGGAAAGGCAAGCTTTCGCTTGAGGATTGTTTACAGATTACCGAAAGTTATCTAAGCTAAGGGGTTATCCCTCTCTCGAAACAGCAGTCACCTTCGCTTTCTAAGACGTCTGCACATGCAAGTACTTGTCTATTAATATGGTATATACATCCACAACAACCTCCCTAGTTGACTCAATATCTACCCTGAAGGAGTTTATTTAGTTTAATTCGTGTATTCTCAAGACTTGTATTATGACTTCCTACTTAGTTTAATTTGTTCTCTCATGACTTGCATTGGGGTTTGGTATTTAAGACTTAGTGAAAATTAACTCTCATAAGCTAATTAAACAATGCCCGCTAATTTATTTTCAAGAGATTTTTGTATGATGCAATTAACTCACTTTCATATAACCATTCATCATATAAAAAAAAAAAAAAATAAGAAAAGCGGTAGCTTATTGCATTCATTAGTGGATAGTTACAAGGAAATTCAAAACTATTTTCCCTTATTGTAAATTTTTATTATAGATATTTAGTTAATAATTAGGAATTCAAATAAAAAAGATCTTCAAAGAAAATACGACCCAGATTGTGCTGCTATACTATATCATATTATTCGGTTAAATTTGACCCATGGTGACATGCGGATGAGATATTATAATGTTTTTTTTAACCATCGAGATAGTATAATCACTTGTGTACAATCATGCATATAGATCAGTTCGAATTCTGAAAGAGTCGACTTCACAAAAGTGTCACGGCAACAACAACAACAACAATAATAATAAAAGTGTTGTAGCAAGAAATGGAAGATAGTTTCCAAATTTCAAATCCTCATTGCCTTTCTAGGCTTAGGTCTGGTAGATTGATGTGCCTCCAGCTCCTCCTGATATCTGTGTTTGGTGCCACTTAAAATTGTAGCTTCAGATTGTGAAGGCTCCATTTGTTCATCAAACGATTCATTATATATCAAGTAAACAATTGTTTTCACCCCAGTGAATCCATTTCTAAAAATTGCTCTCACCTCCATTTGGTCATTAGATTCTAGATTTGAAATTATTTCCTTCCTCTCAACTTCTTCCAAGGAATTTAGCTTGTCTCCCATGTAGACCAAAGTGGCTGCCTTTGTATAATTTATTATCATTAAGCTGATTATGCAACATTCACCTGCCTTGTTATCCATGCCACCTGAGGGGTTATATACGCTACAAATTGTCATCCCTTTCAAATAATCACAACCATTAGCTGGAGGAGGCACTTCAAATTTTACAGCAGTTCCTTCATCCTTGAATGCAAGCCAATAAGGGAGGTTGTCACCAGGGAGAATACAGTCATCATTATATTTTGTAAGAGTCAATCCCTGCACAATGTGAAAATGTAAAACAACCTCTAATGTAATTTATATATAACATGAATGCAGAAATGTATTTTAATATCTTTAGAGAGAGAGAGAGAGAGAGAGAGAGAGAGAGAGAGAGAGAGAGAACCTGTGAAATTCTCTTTGAAAGTGAATGAAAGACTTGAGAGTTCTTTCCAATTAGAATTAAAAGATGTCCCAAGCCACTTTCAAGCCTTGAGATGTCCATACAATTTGAGGTGCATGAGGAATTAGGAATCTCTATCTCTGATCCATCTTCCATCAAAAGCTGTTGCCTTCCTCTCCTATTACGGATTGTCGAAGGACCTTGGATACTATTTAGCATATCCCACAAAATTGAAGATGGCATGCCCGCATGTGTGGGAATAAGAGGTAGTGGATTATTTGTTGGGGACTCCCATGACCGATAGAGTGAAGGAATCACATGATGTGATAATCCTTCATGACCATGAACAGAGAGATATAAAATGTTTCTTAATCTCACTAAAGAAATTGGCACTTGTTTTATTGTAGGTGCAATTAGAGTTGTCAAAGATTTCATTTGCTCTATGTCCTCCTCTAGCTTTTCAATCTTCACACAACCAGAAAGAATGAGAGTTTTCAAGCATTTTAATCTATAAATGCTTCTTGGGAGACTATGAAGGCCAATACAATCCTCCAAATCTAGCAGAAAGAGTTTATCAAGAAGCTCAATAGAATGATGTATCACTGATAAACTTGGACAATCTTTAAGGATCAACTTTTCCAGATTTGGTATTTGTGAAAAATCACGAGTTTGCACCAAGTAAGGAGAATGACTGAGATTGAGGATTTTCAGCCTCTCCAACAGCTGCAATGATAACATTCAATGTCAATTGGGAATTAGATGAACATCATGAAAAAATAACTACTAACATAGGAAACGATTATATGTAAAGTCCTTTGCTAAACCAAAAACTCCAAGTGTAAAGTTTGTTTTCAATCAATTGGAAATTAAATCTTGAAAGAAAAGCAGACTATCAAATGCTTAAACTGGAAAAGGTATCGCATAATTCAATTCGATGATGTAATTTCTAGATCTATAACATGACATACAAAGCGAATGAGGATTAAAGAAAATCTAGCAGCTTTTTTTTTTAAAAATTTAATTGTAGCAAGAGAAGATTCATTCACAACCTATAAAATATCTAAAATAAGTGTCTAGCAAGAAGGCTGTAAGATATAAAATCCAATGTATAATAGAGCAATATATTCACACATCGCAAATCCCTCTTTCATTCATTATCCATAAATTTCGAAACTAATATACCAACAAATTAATTCACTAAGCTCTACAAGTTATATACTAGCCAACAAAGAAATAAGAAATTACTACTATAATACTACATCATAGAATTATTTATCATAATGCTACAAAAAAGTTTGTTTTCAATCATTTGAAAATTTTTCAGAGAAACTAGGCGTTCGGTCACATAGCAGTGTGGCATTTTTAATTTGTTTTTAAATGGTTTAAGTTATTTTGGAAATTATGGCTTGAAAAGCCAACAAACTAAGTATTACTATGCTTACCCGGGTTTCCTTCCACACTTGTCTAAGGCTACTGTATTGTAAGTCAATAACAACTAATTCCTCTTGATAAAGGTTATAAGGAATGTAATTTATGGGAAAGCCATGCCAACAAAGCCATTTGAGATCCATACTAATGCATTCGTAGTTTCCTATAAGTTGTACATCTTTAAGATGAAGTAATCTGAGTCTCTTCATTGTCTTAAATGCCTCCGTCTGAAAACACATTTTTTCGCTTTTTGACAACTTCAAAGACAATCCTTCAATAGCCTCCGTTCCCTGCAAAATAATAATAATAATAAAAAAAGCATATCGAAATCGACGTGCATAATTTTGTTAGTTTTCCAGTAAGCAAAATAGAAACATATATATCATGATCAAGCCTACAGGACATCTAACTACAGAATCAGTTTTAAAATGCATAAAATAAGTTTCAAAACTGATTATTATGACCAATTTATTGAAGCTTATTTAACAAGAAACAACAAATAGTGGATATAGAAGTTCCTACCACATGTTTTAATAATACAGCAAGTGCATCCTCATGAAACCATAACCTACTTCTCTTTCCAAGCTCCTTTTGAGATTGTCTACGAACTATTTCTCTTCCCATGTCCCGCAACAAATCATGCATGCCAATAAGTGTGTTCTTCTCATCAATTGTTATAAGGCTTCGCTCTATGAGTGTTTTGATTCCAATGTCAGCAAAAAATCCACAATCATTTAATATTTGTGTCACTTCATTTCTCTCCATGCCAATAAAGAAGCAAGATATATCAAGTAATATTTCTTTTTCCAGATCATCTAAACCATCAAAACTTATCTTTAGTTTTTCTTGTATCTTGTCATTGGGAATTTTTTTAAGTTTCTCTAATACACTCTTCCATTCCTTCACTTCTCTACCAGACAAATAGGAGCCAAAGACTTCAAGAGCTAATGGAAGTCCCCCTGAGTATGCAACTATATCTCTTGAAAGTTTTGTGAAATCTTCTTTTGGACTTTCTTGTTTGAATGCATGCCATGAAAAAAGCTCAATTGATTCCCCTACATTCAAATTCTTCATCATATAAACACGACAATCCATTTGAAGGAGTAGACGTTGATTTCTAGTTGTGATGAAAATTTTACTTCCTGGTTTAAACCAATCACGACTTCCAGCTAAAGCATGCAGTTGGGCCAACTCATCCACATCATCAAGCACAATCAATGCTGTTTTATGGCGAAGTCTATCACACAATGTGATTTTTCCTGAATCAGTGCTAGTAATCATTATGTTTGTTGTCTTACATATTTCATGAAGAAGTTGGTTCTGTAAACTCACTTGATTTTTTTCTTGACCCCATACTTCTCTTATCTTTGAAAGATAACTTCTACTCTCAAATGTGTGACCAATTGCATTATAAATGGCTTTGGCAATTGTTGTCTTGCCTATTCCCCCCATTCCCCATATCCCAACCATGACAACATCTTGAGATTGATGGTTTTGGAGCATTGTGATGACTTCTTGCACACGATCATCCACTCCTATAGGGTGGTCAGCAACAAACAAGTCTTTCTTATCCAATATATCACACACATTATCAACAATAGCTTTTACACTTTCGCTCTCATCCCTGCAAATTATATTACCATGATAGGTAATGAGCTAGAGTTCAAAGCTATCGGAATAGCTAGCTAGTGGCAGCAAGAACGAGGAAATATACTAAAACGCTCATCATTTAACTGAAAAACAAACATTCAATTAACAGCTGAAAGCGTATATTAATTTATATAAAACAACACTTATTCATATGATTTAGAATGACGATGGGAGAGAGAGAAAAACGGGGATAGAGACAAATTAAAAAAAACAGGGAAAAGTAGGGAGAAATATGAGAGAAGGCAATTTAAAATTGTAATTTCATTTAATGATAAGACATCATACAAATAAGAGGTTTCATGGCCTGTTTATAGAGCCCCAAAACGCGTTTATCCTTAATTAAATAAAACAAAGCTCATTTAAGTTTTCTTTGATATAAAGTAATTTTCAGAGATCATTGGAATGAATCAAAGATACCAAAATCATGTTTTATTAGATAAAATTGAATATGCGAATAAGAAAAAGATCTCATGTGTTTAATAATATTATTTATATTGCACTAAGTATTTATCAGTTCAAGCATTTTAATAATTAATTGTATGTTTGATAAATTATTCAAAGAAATTGCTAGATGAACATCACATATTCTATGCTACTAGACTTGGGAATTTTACTATATATGTAACTCAGAACAATGCCTGATAGGGAATAAGCAAAAATAAGTTGTGTTCCAAATGAGGCGGGGAGTCAAATATTATATTCCAAGTATTCTAACTAATATAAATTAACTATACATGTATATAAATGCACATAAGATCAATCGTCTCAATCAAAAGCAAATAATGAGTGAAAAACTACCTGGACTTAAGTACAACAAACCCTGCAATGCCCCCGACCTTAGTTAGGGCTGACCTCCAATTGGAAACTTGATCTTCTTTTGGTGAAATTATTTGTAAAAGATCTTGAAATGCTTCTCCAAAACTAGAAGTTTGATTACGTATTTCTGATGGATCCACATTGTAAAACACAGGAAAAACCACTTGATTATTTGATTTATGAAGCTCCATTATCATTGACAATTCCTCCAAACACCATTTAGATCTAGCATATTCCTTAGAGAAAATGATTACCGCAATTTTTGAACTTCCAATTGCTTGAAATAGTTCTATTTTGATATAATTTCCTCTTGAAAGCTCAACATCATCTTTGAAAACGATAACACCAGCATTACAAAGAGCTGAATAGAGATGTGAAGTAAAAGTTGTTCGAGTGTCTTCACCTCTAAAACTTAAAAACACATCATACTTGTGACCTGAAATGTTATATTTCAAAAATAGTAAATATCAATAAATTATAACATGTCAGAAATGTTACAGAAATGAGACAATTAATTAAGGGTGAAGGTGGATCCCGCACTCTGAATTGTTTTCAGAGGTGTATCCAACACCTAGTATATTAAACATGTAGCAATTGACATCCCAACTAATTAAAAACCATTTTCATCCTCTTTATCATACCACCAGCTGCCATTGCTGTTGTTATTCCCTTTCACAGGAGAAAAAAGGTGAAGAAGTAACTTTCACCGTTTAGGGGCCTCTTACAATTTAACTAATTTATTTTCTGTGACCTAACAATTCTAATTACAAATTAGTTTCAAACTGGAAAACTGAAACAAGATTATCATCTCAAGTTTGCAAATACTTAAAATCTGAAAGTAATTTCAATTTCAACAACGCATCCTTGACCATTAAAATCTGCTTGCAAATATGAAATTTTCGTTTTTATTGTCAACTATGTAGACAAAGAGTATGCTTTCATTTTATGTACATTTGTTTATTCAAAACATTTTTACATTAAGTAGCGTAGCTAGGAGTTAAATAATAAACACAGTAAACAAAAACGACCATAGCCATGAGCAGAAATTAGGCTGTGATATGAAAGTCAAAAGTTTTCCAGAAAAAACATGCAAGATTAAAGAGAGAAATATGGGGCGAAGAGAGAGGGGGAAGTAAGGCAAACACATCGCTATGAAGAATGAGCTAGAGCAGAAAAGCTACTATGAAGCAATAGGTCCCATTAATTAATCTAAAGTTCGTATAGTTTTGCCTGATTTTTAATTAGATTCTTGTAATTTTCTGTATTGGTTCTTATAATTTCACGTTTTTAATCATACATCTATATATAGTTTTTCCTTTTTGTCACTCACCTAAAAGTATATGAACTTATTAACAGCCACATAAAATTATAAAGGCATAATAAAATGGAAAAAAACAACAAAAATCTGATTAGAAACGAATGAAACTATACGGACTTGAAGAAAAAGAAACAAATTACAAGGATCTAACTGATAAAACAAGCTAAAATATATATAAAGGCTTTCCGATCAATTTGCCTTGTTAAAAATCATTACTGCTACTTGCATGTTAGATATATAATAACTGTAGTACAAGCATCCTTACAAAACCATAACCTACATACCTCGACTCCGAAGCTCGTTTTGTGAACTTTCACGCATTATTTGTCTTCCCATGAGCTGCAACATATTATGCACTCTAAGTTTGTTGTTCTTGTCAATGGTTACAAGGCTTTTTTGTACTAGATTATCTATCCCAAATGAAGCAAAAGTAACGCGAGGCAACTTTTGTATCACATCATCCTTGTCCTCTCCAATGTAAAATAAAACTATATTTATAAATATTTCTTTGTCTACGTTGTCTAAAGAGTCAAAGCTAAACTTTAGTTTGTAGTAAATCTGAGGAGGGAGATCTGTAATTAGGTTCATCAATGCCGAATTCCATTCTATTGGAAACCGCCCACTGAAATAAGAGCCGAAGACTTGAAGAGCTAGGGGCAATCCCTCAGAATAAGCAACGATTCTTTTGCAAAGTTCAATGGATTGTCCCTCATCATTGGGACTTGATTGGTTAAATGCTTTTCTACTAAAAAGATGAAGTGACTCCTGATCGCTCAAAAGTTTCATGGTATATATATCATCCACTTGAAAGGCATCAAGTAGACGTAAATCTCTTGTTGTAATGATTATTTTACTCCCCACACCAAACCATTTATGATTTGCACATAAAGCATGTAGTTGCTCCATGTCGTCCGCATCATCAAGAACAAGAAGTACCTTCTTATCGCAAGGAGTTATGTTCAACATGAGGCTTGCTGATTCAACGCCAACTGTTGTCATACCTGTTCCTTTACATATTACTGAAAGAAGCTGTTTTTGTAAATAATTTTCGCCTTTCCTCTCCCAAGCTTCCCTGACATTTGAAAGAAAACATGTAGCATTGAAATGGCATCCAAAGTGGTCATAAATTAATCTGGCAAGAGTTGTTTTGCCACTGCCACCCATTCCCCATATCCCTATGGAGACAACATCGGATCGATGGTTTCGAAGCATTGTTATCACTTCTAGCACTTGAGAACTCATTCCAACTAGGCCATCCATGTCAAACAAGCCTTTGCTGTCCAAAATATAACGAACAAGATCGACAATATCTTCAATAACCTCACTTTCCGGATTATGCGTGTCCTGTAACCTAAAATTTTTAAATGTTAAAATTTCAATGATGAAAATGTATAAAGAAAAATTAATGGTGACAAATTAATAAACTCCCCTACTACTAACTCTTATATACTGAAGAAAGTATCTTCTAATAACTAATTATACGTTCAGTTCAAAAAAAAAAAACTAATTATACGTTATAGATTTTGATAAAAAATTGAACTCTCTCCCCCACTCACACATACAGAAAAATATTAGCAAAATTGAAAGTAAATCAAACTAAAAGTGAAAAAAAAAATTACTTTAAATTCAAATGAGGCCGCACAGAAAACCCATAAATGCTTCCAGCTTCACTAAGAGCTGTCCTCCACATTGACACTTCATCTTCAGCCGGTGAGGCTCTTTGTATAAAATCTTGAAATGCTTGTCCAAAATTAGATTCTTGATTACGAATATCAGACCGATTCACACCATAGAATATGGGAACAACTACCTGACCTTTTGCTATGCGAAACTCCATGATTTTTGTGAGTTCCTTAAGGCACCTTCTAGAACTAGCAATGTGTTTAGATATGATGACGATCGAAATTTTAGAACATTCAATAGTGCCTAGCAATAGCTCAATTGAGACATCACCTTTGAGAACGGAAATTCCAGCTTGCTTAAGACGTAAATGAAGTAGAGAAGGGAAAGAAAATTCAGGGTCGTCATCGCCTCTATAAAAACTCAAGAACACATTATATTTATCGCCTGCATTTTAAATTACACAAACACATAAAAAGATCTCCGCAGGTTAGTATTTATTGTGAATTATCACAAAAATTTTATCTATATTACAGAACCAAAAGATAATTCATTGGCCCTCAATCATAAAAAATAATACTCTTCTTGTCCTATTTACAACACTGACAAATCCTTGGATTTGTATGCTTTTATGTGCTTAAATTGAGGTAATTAACATAATTGAGATGCAATATTGGTCCATAAGTGTTTAAATAATAATATAGATCCTTAAGTTAAAGCAACATGAAAATAGGATTAAATTTCCATAATTGAAGAACAATTAGCATTAGTTGATTTTTAAAGCTATTTGATTCTTGTTTGTTGCATATTTTACTTGTAGGGCTATTTGAGGACCAAATATGAAGGATTCAAAATGAGCAGAAGCAAGAAAACTGGGGTTAGAAGCTAAAATTTCAAGAAAAGATTTAAAATACAAGCTTCTAGATAAATTGTGAAAATTACAGAAAATGACCCTGAAATTTGAAAATTACAGAAAGGTTTCTCACCGTGGGACCCCACAGCAAGGATCTGAGAGTGTTCTTTGCTTCAGTCCTTCGCCGTAGCACTCCACAGTGAGGCCCACGGCGAGGCCCCGAAACCTGCAGAAAATCAGCATATGCTTTGTGCCAAATCGGATCCAATTCACATACCCACTTCTTGACCTGACTTGGGGGGTGTTAGACACGAAATTTGGGAATCCTAGGTCAGATTTGGATCCACCACAAACCCTAGCTCTCATCTTTCTCTCATTTCCTCTCATCTCCATCTTCCATCTTCCACCTTCTTCCACCCAAATCTCCATGTTTCCTCTACCTCCACTCTTTGGTGCTGCCTTTCTCATGAAGGACAATAGCTAGGCTTCCCTATTCTTTATGGTGGAGGCCAAGGGATGAGCCTGAACCTTCAAAGGGAAGTGTTGTTCTCCATTCTCTCTTCCTCTTGTGTATTTCAATTTATCTAAGGTTCTAGGGATTGTTATATGCATTTGGTTGTAATTTTATTCTATATCTTTGTATGAGAGTAGTAGAAACAACTTGTCTTGTTTATTTTCTTTGTATGGATGCTTGACATTGCACCTATTGACTTGAACATATCTTATTTGTATGGGTTCATTATTTAATATATGTTTTCTTGTTAAAATCTTGTGCTAAATGAGGGTTCTTGTTTAGTGGATCATGGTGTCAAGTGTTTGTGTTTAGAAATTAGCAAGTAAATCTACTAATTGCTTGAGTAACATTGGACTTCAACTTATTGGGTTCAATTTATTGGTTGGGGTTCCACCAATGACTTGGGACTAATAGGTTAATCTTGTTATAATGCGGGGTTCCGGTTGTAGGATCAAGAGTTCCTTACGATTGGTAGGTTTAATTGGTTCTTGAATTTGTCAAATTGCATGAGTGGCATTGGACTTCAATCCTAGAGTCTTAATTTGTTATATGGGGTTCTAGTAATTAATTAAACCCTAGGATTAATTAAGTGGCAATTCGGGGTTCCGGTTGTTGGATTAGGAACCCCTTGCGATTTGCAAATTCACTTTGATATTGAGCTTAATCAACTTAGGTTAAATTAAGTAATGTGCGGGGTTCTGGCATTAATTAAGTTAATCTAAGCCTAGCCTAGAGGGGTTCCTCTAGGGTTCTTTCCAAAATCAACAATTAACTCCCTGAAAATCTTTTGAAGCAATGAATCCCAAGGTTTTCACTTATCAAGAATGATTCCATTTTCATCCCCCTCCAAATCTCATTTTTATCTTATTTTTATTTTACTTTTGAACATATCACACCTTTTGCATCTATCCTATCAAAAAACCAAATACAATATTTTTACTCGCTTTTGTTAGTTTGCATCTTTGCTATTAGGTCATCTTTTGCGTTAGGCTCCTCAAGCGAACGACACCCGGGGGTTAGCTTCCACTATCCCCTTGGTTCTTACTTTCTTGAAGGGTGGACCCAAGGGATCGCTACACGTACACACACTCAAAAGTGGTGCTCTTCAAGTAGTGCTGTTGCCTGGGAGCCAAGTAATTGGTTCCCTTATAGCCGGTTGTAAAGCTTGTTTTGGCCGGGTCCATTTTCTTAGGTTGCATTTAGTTTAGTTGTATTTTAGGTTTTCTATTTGTTTGTACGTACCATGATCTTTGCATTTGTTTCTTTTATTTTAGGTTTAGGCATATTTGTATAGCATTGAATCTTGCATATTGGGATTTGCTTGATTGCAATTTTCATGTCTCAGTTTAACATTAACTATGAGCTTTTGTTCTACACTGATTCTCCTATGCATTATTTTTCAAGGAATGATGAAACACCAAGCCTTCCACCTACTTGGAGAAATGAGGCACCTTCTACTCTAACTCACTCCTAAGTTGATTTTATTCTACAAAAGTTAGATTCTATGAGGGAGGATTTGCAAAGACATAACAAAGCCTTTGGATCTCAAGCACCCAACCATTTCCAAACGGATTTAGAACCATCTTGTCCACCAATTCACCTCACCCTCCCCCCTACATCGTATAGAAATCCATATAACCCACTATCTCTTCCTTACCATAAATCTCCACCCTTCATACCCTCAACCCATGGACTTGATGCCTTCCTCATCATTCCAAACATGGATGACCAAACCCTCTCTTTAAGAAGGATGTATGATGAGCTAAAAGTTCAACAATGAGTTGTTCATGTTAAAGGAGGTTAATCAACTTCCTAAGGAGATGGAAGAGCAGCTTGAAGCAATACGATAGTTTATCAGGGCATTTGTGCAACATGTTCTCTGGAAGAAGACTAATGGAGAAGAAGGAGTACCATGGCCTCATGACTTCAACAATCATGAGGAGATTGAAGAACAAGAGCCAAATGCCACATCTCAAGTGGATAATCTCCAATCCCCAATGCCTACTCCCACACAAGATTCAAACAAGGAGCAAGCATCTCTTTAACCACCGGAGGAGTCACCTTTACACTTTGGTAATATTCCTACTCTTCTTGAAGAGGTTAACTCTCCTCATACTACTATGATTATTGATGTGAGTGATGATAAGGTGGATGAAGAAATTGTTGTTGAATCCCCTCAAATATTTGATATTGAAAATGCTCACTATGAAGTCTCACATGGTAGTTGTGAAGTTGATGATGTTGCTTGTACTACTCATGAGTGTGGTGATAATGATATTTCTCTAAGTGCTAGTTGTGATGATGATCTTGTTTTGAATGAGCCTTTACCTTCTTCTTGTGGTGATGACAACATGTGCATGGATTGCATTGATTTTAAAGATGACAAATTTGTTGCATTGCATAAAAAGAACTTTGGTGAAGTGCATGATGCATCTACTAGTACTAGAGATGATATTGTGGAAAATAATTCATTAAGCTTGGTGTGGAGAAGTGTGAACAAGCATCCTCTTCTTCAAGTGTTGATAAGCATGACTTGAGTTTCTTTGAATGTATTGAACATGATGAAGAATTAATTTCCCCCTCATCCCCATATACTTCTTTCATTTGCACATGTGAATGTGATGGGCCATGTGCCACTTGCATAGAAATTGATGATTGTCTTTATACTTCACATGATGTTCCTTCTTCTCTATTTTTCTGTCATGTGTTCTTTCTTAATTTTTATTTTCGTTTTTAATTTTATCATGTGTAACTAAATCCCTTTTCTAGGGTTACCTTGAACCATTTGATGGATTGAAAATTGTAGTTCCTTTCTTTAATGCATTAAATGAATTTTTATGTGTGGATTTTCATCTTACTATTATTTATACAAGTGCTTGATCACCACTTGATTTGTTAAACGGAATATGACTCGAGAGAGAGTATTTTGTTTTAGAACTTGGGTGAAATCATGTTAGACTTGAAGTTTATAGTGTTAAATGGATGTTTAGTTGGTAATATAGAGATATAATTACTAACCTAACATTGTTCATATGAGGTTGGTGGAGTATTTATGACTTGCATTAATTGTAGCAAGAGGTTGTGCAATTAATGCAAGTATAAATTTGATTTTGACTTGAGAAAGCTTCTTCAAATGAAATTGAACCTTGAACTCACACATTAATTCATTATGATGCCTAAAGGAAAGGAATTTACTAGTTCATAAAGTCAAATGGGGATAAGTAACCCTAGGTTGTTTTATTTGCCTTAACAAGTGTTTCTAAATCATACCTTTACTCTATAACCTTTGTGATTAAAAATCTTAACTATAAATATACTTTTAGTGTTAATCTTTGAAAATGTTAAATCTTCAATCCAAACTTTGCCTTAGTTCAACTTAATTAAATTCACTAAGCCTTCTGTTTGATCACATTTTTAAGCAAATCCCTGAGGGAACGATACTTTCTCACTACTTTATTACTTGGCGCGACCCGTGCACTTGCGGGTGAACAAGTTTTTGGCGCCGTTGCCGGCGATTTGGTAACAAATCCCTTGGTCAACCTTAGGCTTGGTTATTAATTTCGCTTGAGCTTGTAATTATTTATTTTTCTTTTAATTTCTTTTCTTGTTTATAGTCACCTTTGTTTAGTTTGATACTTGTTTGGGTGTGCTTCTTGTAGGTACCACCTTGGCGTATGCAAGCTGTGGAGATAGCCGATTTGGAAGTAGTACTTGACGGACCTAATATATTTGCCGAAGAAGGGGCCACTGAACCTGAAACCATGGCTGATGATGAATATGACCGGGCCACGGTTAATGACTTTGCTAGCTGTTCGCCACGCGCCGCAAGTGCACGGGTCGCGCCAAGTAATAAAATGATGAGTAGAGTATCGTTCCCACGAGGATTTGTCCAAAACCCAGTCAAACAATGATTATCACACTCTCGCCCAATTTGAGTGATACAAATGTAGAGTTTGAAAATGAAATAAGAAAATAAAATGAAGATAAAATTATAAACAGGTGATTCTCCAACCTCAAGGCTAAAATGGGTCCTAAGATTATCTCTCCCCCTTATACTTCTCAAAACTCAATTAACCTCCTCTCAAGAAGCTCTCAACGACACCACGTGCTAATCTAGGGTTCAAAGAGTACTTGTAATGCTCTCTCGAGTCAAGAACAAGTGTTTAGTCCTATTCTTTGCACAATCTCTTGCCACAATTTGATAGAACCCAATTATCACACTCCAACCCTAATGTGACTATGCAAGGCTAGCAAGTATATCTCTATCTTACCAACAAAACCATCCGTTCGTCATGCAAACTTCCGGTTCTTGCACTACTTTACCCAAGTTCTCACTCAACCTAGCTCTCTCGAGTCATAAATCAAGCGAACACAACATCTAAATGGTGATCAAGCACTTAGAAGCATTAAGAACGGGGTAAAATAAGCACATAGATATCATTAATCACAAATTAAGAGGAGGAATCAAGAATCAATACATACAAGGGTTCAAAATAATCTTAGAATACAAGTATTTAGCTACACATGTTCAACAACTCCAAGGGAGCATAAATATATACATTCAGAAACAAAGAACAAGAGAAGAGAATGGAGAAGGAAGAGATAAACCAAGAGAGGAAGCCCAAATCTCTTCGAAGCTCCAAGCCCAAGCCAAATCCCCTCCAAACTCCAAGCCCTAGCAGAGCAAAACACCCCCAAGAATGCCCAAAAGTCGAAGAATGAGGACTCACAACGAAGCCCTAGCTTTTATATCAGTGAAAACACGCCTGATCTGTCCAAAATGCGCAGAAACGCGAAGTTCGCCGTGGGTCTCGCCGCGGCGAGCCCACGGCAAAGTCCCAAAATATTACAGAATCAAGTGTCGCTCGCCGCGGCGAGCAGACGGCGAGCTCTCACAAAAAGGGGCAGAGGCAGATTCACTTCGCCGCGGCGAACTCCACGGCGAAGTCCCTGCTTCTCTGGTACTTTGCTCTGCTTTCTTATTTCTTTGGCTACTTTGGCTTCTTCTTATTTTTGTTCAATTGAGGGCTTGGAGGAGGGCTAACATCCCTTGCTTATTGCTTCAATTTATTCCTACAAAAATTATATACAACAACATAAGAAACTAACTATAAAAACAATCAAAATCTATATAAATATACAATAAGGTGCAACCGAAAATCAAATGAGCATTTTCCCTCTTGAGTATCCAAAATGTATCAATAATAGACAAAAACTCAAGTAAATATACTCAAATAATCATGACTTTCTAGGAGTCATCACTAGCCGGAACATGCGAGGCACTCAATCTTGCATTAGGATGCCTGACATGCAAGCTCACAATTTTGAGATCAAACCGGTGATGATTACTATGTTGCAGTTGCATGGGTTGTTCCACGGTCTTTACAACGAAGATGCCAACAAGCACTTGCTTTACTTTCTGGAAGTATGTGGGTCGTTCAAGCAAAATGGGATCCCTGATGATGTTCTCTACCTTCGACTATTTCCTTTTTCTCTGCAAGACACAGCAAGGGAATGGTTTGACAATCTACAAGAGGGATCTATCACTTCTTGGGCCGATCTTGAAGCAAGATTTTTCTCTGATGACAAGTCTGTTGAAGCTAGAGATGCATTTCTGATTTTTAGGCAACACCCTGATGAGCACCTTTATGCTGCTTGGGAGAGGTACAAGATGTTGATGAGGCAATGCCCTAATCATGGGGTAGATAAATGGGTGATAGTTCAAATTTTTTGCACTCGTCTGAATCCTCAGTTTAAGGCGATGGTTGATTCTATGACCAATGGAGGGTACAGAAATGTCCCTGTCAATGAAGTGTTTCGACTACTAGACCAACTATCTGCCAACAACTCTCAAGGGACTAATAGGAAGACTTCACAACCAATGACAACACCCAAAGAAGACGCTCCCTCTTCGTCACAACTAGCAACCATTATTTTAGCAATTAATAAGCGGTTTGATGTGATAGAATCTCAGATGCACAGGGGTAAATCTCAAGGGGTTCATTCTATACATTCTACCTCAGTTGTGTGTGATCAATGAAATGATGTCCATCTCCCGGATCATTGTCCACTTTATATGGCTTCTGAGTCAGTCAACTATATGGGCAAGTTCCAAAACCCTCAGAACAATCCATACTCACAGACTTACAATCCTGGGTGGAGAAACCATCCCAACTTCTCTTGGAATCAAGGTCAATCATTAAATCAACCTTCCTCTTTGGGTGCCAAACCGTCACATCCTCCTGGTTTTCAAGCCCAACCTCAGCAAGTTCCTATTAAGGAAGAAGAGTCCAAAATGGAAAAGATGCTGGCTCAAATTTTAGCTGGGCAAGAAGCTCAGAGGGATGAAACTAAATCCACTTTTTCCCTCCATGAAACTGCAATTAAAAATCTTGAAGTACAAATGGGGCAATTGGCTTCACAAGTGAATGCCATGACAAGAGGTGTTCTTCCAAGTGACACCATTCCTAACCCAAAAAGGGATGGCAAAGAGGAATGCAAAGCTGTGACCCTGAGAAGTGGAAAACAATTACCTAATGTGCCCCAGCCTATTGACAAGGGTAGTGATGTTTCTGAGGAAGTTGCTCATGAGGAAGAAGAAAAAGTTGATGAGGAGATTATCATGGAGGAAAGCACTAGCCCGAAGAAGAAACCAGTTGAGAAGGCTTTTGATGGTGGTGTGAAAAAAGAGGTGAAGGAGATGAAGCCCAAGTCAAATGAGCCTCCGGCCTATATGCCTCCATTTCTGTTCCCTCAAAGTTTCAAAAAGAAAGAAGAAGATGGTCAGTTTAAGAAGTTTCTTGAGATGATCAAACAGTTGCATGTCAATATCCAGTTCGCTGAGGCACTTGAACAAATGCCAAAATATGCAAAGTTTTTGAAAGATGTGTTGGCCAAGAAAAGGAGGTTTAATGAATTTGAAACAGTTGCTCTGATTGAAGATTGCAATGCCATCTTGCAAAGGAAACACCCACCAAAATTGAAGGATCCGGGAAGCTTCTACATTCCATGCAATATAGGGAAGAATTTTCAAGGAAAAGCCCTTTATGATTTGGGGGCAAGTGTGAATCTAATGCCTTCCGCTGTATTCAATCAACTGGGTCTAGGAGATGCAAGACCCACAACTGTGACCTTGCTCCTTGCTGATAGAAGTATTTCTCGTCCTAGAAGAGTAATTGAAGATGTTTTGGTGAAAGTAGACAAGTTTATCTTTCCGGCAGATTTCATAGTGCTTGATTGTGAGGTGGATTGGAATATCCCGATTATTCTTGGAAGACCTTTCTTGGCTACTGCTAGAACCCTTATTGACGTGGAAAAGGGTGAGATTACTTTGAGAGTCAATGATGAGCAAGTAAGCTTCAACATGAATAAAGCCATGAAATTTTTAGATGATTCCTCTCAGTGCTCTTTTGTGGATGTAGTTGATTCGATGTATCAAGAGGGATTTTATGCTTCGTTGGTGAAAGATCCATTGGAAGCTCTGTTAGTAGGAGAGAAAGATGTTGAAGAGATCAATGATGAAGAACTAAGGGAAATATGTGCGGTGGAGACTTATGGCCATACACGATTCAAGCCTTTTGAACCCTTAGATGTGTCTAATGCATTGAGTTCTCCATTGAAACCATCAATTGAAGAGTTTCCTACTTTGGAGTTGAAACCACTACCCCCTCACCTCAAGTATGCTTATCTTGGAGATTCTAATGCTTTGCTGGTAATCATCTCCTCTAACCTATCACCAGTCCAAAAGGAGAAGCTAGTGAGAGTTTTTAAAGATCACAAGAAAGCCATTGGATGGTCTATCTTCGACATTAAGGGAATAAGCCCTTCTATTTGCATGAACAAGATTCTCTTGGAGGATAATCACAAGACCTCTATTGAGCACCAAAGGTGGTTGAATCTAATCATGAAGGAAGTGGTGAAGAAGGAAATCTTGAAATGGCTCTCTGCTGGTTTTATTTACCCTATATCTGATAGTTCTTGGGTGAGCCTAGTCCAATGCGTCCCCAAAAATGGCGGCATGACTATAGTGGCTAACACCCACAATGAATTGATTCCGACTCGTACTGTGACGGGTTAGAGGGTATGCATGGATTACCGTAAGTTCAATGCGTCAACTAGAAAGGATCATTTTCCATTGCGTTCATTGATCAGATGCTAGATAAATTGGCCGGGCAAGAATTCTTTTGTTTCCTTGATGGGTATTCCGGTTATAATCAGATTGCAATTGCTCCAGAAGATCAGGAGAAGAAAACATTCACTTACCCCTATGGTACCTTTGCTTTTAAAAGGATGCCGTTTGGATTATGCAATGCTCCTGCTACCTTTCAGAGGTGTATGATGTCCATTTTCTTTGACATGATTGAGAAAACCATTGAGGTGTTCATGGATGATTTTTCGGTGTTTGGACAATCATTTGATAGTTGCTTGAACAATCTTGCTGCTGTTTTGCACATATGTGAGGAAACTAACCTTATCCTCAATTGGGAGAAGTGCCATTTTATGGTGCAAGAAGGCATTGTTTTGGGCCATCGTGTCTCCAAGCAAGGGTTAGAAGTGGACAAAGCAAAAATCTCCATTATTGAGCAATTGCCTCCTCCAACAAATGTTAAGTGCATTAGAAGTTTCTTGGGTCATGCGGGATTTTACCGCCGGTTTATCAGATTTTTCTAAGATTGCCAAGCCTTTATGCAAATTGCTTGAGAAAGATGTGGAGTTTAAATTTGATGATGAGTGTTTGAAAGCATTTGAAGAATTAAAGAAGCGACTTGTATCTGCACCTATTTTGGTGGCACTGGATTGGAGTTTGCCATTCATCATTATGGCAGATGCTAGTGACTATGTTGTAGGTGCCACCTTGGGTCAGAAAAAGGCTAAGATCTTCCATCCCATTTATTATGCCAGCAAGACACTTGATGATGCTCAATTGAACTACACCACAACTGAGAAAGAGTTATTAGCAGTGGTGTTTGCTTGTGAGAAATTTCGGGCGTACATTGTGGGTACTAAAGTGACCATTCATATGGATCACTCTGCTCTCAAGTACCTTTTCAGCAAGAAAGATTCCAAAGCACACTTGATTCGTTGGGTGCTTCTGTTGCAAGAATTCCACTTGGAGATTGTTGATAGGAAGGGGACTGAAAATCAAGTAGCTGATCACTTGTCACGATTGAGTGTTGAAGCTCAGCAAGGCTCTATTCAGAAGATTAACACATCTTTCCCCGATGAACAATTATTCTCCATTGTTTATATTACCCCCTGGTATGCATATTTTGTTAATTACTTGGTTTGTGGTGTGATGCCACTGGAATTGAAATATCACCAACAAAAGAAATTTCTGCATGATGCTAAGTTCTATTTGTGGGAAGAACCCTATTTGTTTCTTAGATGTGCTGATTAGATGATTAGGAGGTGTGTCCTTGTGAATGAACAACAAGAAATCTTGAGATGCTGTCATTCGTCTGATTGTGGTGGACATTTTGGAGGTGAGAAGACTGCTGCAAAAGTCCTCAAAAGTGGCTTTTATTGGCCAACCCTATTCAAGGATGCATATGCTTTTGTGCTTCAGTGTGACCGATGCCAAAGAGTTGGAAACATCTCAAGAAGAAATGAAATGCCTTTGACGAATATGTTAGAGGTTGAACTTTTTGATGTTTGGGGGATTGATTTCATGAGGCCCTTCCTCAAATCTTTCAACAATGAGTACATCTTGGTAGCAGTAGATTTTGTATCAAAGTGGGTTGAGGCCATTGCTTGTGAAAAGAGTGATGCTAAAACAGTGCTCAAATTCTTGAAGAAGAACATCTTCACTCGTTTTGGTACTCCAAGGGCGATCATTAGTGATGGAGGATCCCATTTCTGCAATCATCAATTCCAAGCCCTGATGAAGAAATATGGTGTGAAGCACAAAGTAGCTTTGGCCTATCATCCTCAAACCCATGGGCAAGCTGAAATCTCCAATCGTGAAATCAAGAATATCCTTGAGAAGGTGGTTAGTGCCACAAGGAAGGACTGGTCTACAAAGCTTGATGATGCATTATGGGCTTATAGGACTGCCTACAAAACCCCCATTGGAATGTCTCCATATCAACATGTTTATGGCAAGGCATGTCATTTGCCATTGGAGCTTGAACATGGCGCATACTGGGCTATTAAAAGCTCAAATTTGATTTTGAGGCAGTTAGTGCAAAGAGACTCCTTCAACTCAATGAATTGGAGGAATTCCGTCTTAGTGCATACGAGAATGCCAAGCTTTACAAAGAGAAGACCAAGAGATACCATGATAAGAAGATCCTCCCGAAGACTTTTGAGCCGAGTCAAAGAGTACTCTTGTACAACTCCAAACTCAAACTCTTCCCAGGAAAGCTGAAATCTTGTTGGTTGGGACCATTCAATGTGGTTCAAGCCTCGCCTTCTGGTGCTGTTGAGCTTGAAAATGCCGAAGGAGAAAGATTCAAAGTGAATGGCCACCGGTTGAAGCATTACTGGGGCAGACATGTGGAGCGCCAAGTGGCCACCCTTCATTTGGTTCCAGAATAAAAACAATGAAGAGTCAGGCTGAAAGACTATAAACCAAGCGCTTCTTGGGAGGCAACCCAAGTTCTAGAACTAATTTTCTTTATTTTAATTTTTAGGTCATTTCTATTCAGATTAGTAGATTTATCCTTGATCTTCCTTTTTGTAGGAAGAAAGGTATCCTCCAATGCTTGGATTGCTCATGGAAGACGGGAAGAGTACATTAATAGACTCGGAAGACATGAAGTGGGCTACAAAGGGAAGTACACTGCCATTTACATCTTGAACTGTATCTTAAGTAACTTGGAAGTGATGTGTTATGGTGTTGAATAAGGATTTGAAGTCTGAAAATGTGGTGTGAAATTTAATGTCCATTGAGTACTTCTTAGGGGTCAATTTGTTTTTGGAAGATGTGTAGTGCTCAATATGTTGAATTAATGCATGTATGTGCATTTTGGCATCAAGTGTGTGAATTTTGGGTGTGAGGGATGTTTGTATAGATCTGTGATTTTCTAGGTCATTTTGATGAATTGTGTGCCTTGAATAAAGTCTGGTATGAATCCCGGCATTCCTGCAGAATTTTGATGAGAAGTCCCACAAACTCTGCTCAATTGAGTTACTCAAGTGGCAAAGTTGAACTCACCTCGCCGTGGGTTTCGCCGCAGCGAAAGCCACGGCGAGCTCCTTTCCCCTCTGTTTTTTTTGTTTTCTTTTCGCTGTGACTTCACCGCAGCGAAAGTCACGACGAGCAACTCTTCCCTCTGCCATGGTGTGTGTTTTTGCCGTGGACTTCGCCGCAGCGAAACCCACGGCAAAAAGCTCTGTTTTCAGCCAGATTAATTTGAAAAGCAATGCTTTTTAATTTTCCCACACACCCACTCACACCTAGACTTCTTTTGTGACCAGATTCATTCTTTTATCACGGTTACACCTTTTAATCTTGCCCATTCATTTCCTTTTTAACCTCTCTTTTCTTTTTGAACCATTATCTTTTCATTTCCTTTCCCTTCTTCCTCAAGCACCGTTCTTGCCATTTTTTCTTCTTCTTCTTCTTCTTTCCTTTTCCCATCAGACTCATTTCCTTCTTCCTCTTCCTCCTCGTTATTCAGCCTTCCCTCTGCATCCTCCATTGATCGCAAGCCATTCAAGTGTTCAAAGGGACCCAAAGTCTGCCATTTTCAGCCCCCTCTCTTGCCCTAAGTTGGACTTCGAATTTCGATCTCCTCTCCCATTTATGGTATGATTCATCTCTTCTTTTACGTTCTTTTCTTAGAGTAATGTAGATTTTGTTAATGTTAATAATGGTATGTTGGGAGTATGGAGAAATTGGATGTGTAAGGTTTGAACAGGGTCAGTTATGGTTTTTGACGGATTTAAAGTGTAACTGTTTGTGGAATTTATATCGCTTTCTCCCTCTGATTGAGTCTGAATAGACAAACTTTTTTGTGGAATTTTGACAACTTGAAAGTGATAGGTTTAGGCTTGAACAGTAGGTCACGTGAGGCTTAGTATATTTGTGGGATTAATGTTACTTTATTATGATGTTTTGTTGACAGCAAGGACCTTTTGATGGAAATTGGGCCCACTTTCAGTTGGTTTGTACTGCTCATGTGTCATTGAAAGTGTTATTTCCTCTTTTGAATTAATGTGATGAACCTCACGTGCGTCATTTGACAATGAGCATTTTGGGGGAACATTTAACAAGGTGGTCCCCTCATGCAAATTCTGTTAGTTATGCTTGTGGGCCTATTGGCTACAGTGTCAAACAGTATTGGGCCGCTTGATGGGCAGTGAGAAGAAGGAATAGGCTTGGAATTTGGGGGTGAAGTATCATGGGCTTAGTTTAGTTGAAGTTTGGGGGGAATATTTTTTTCTTTTGGAACTAGTTTGGTAGGATTTTTATTGTTAGTTAGAATGCACTGGATTAGCCCTTTTGTTCTCTTTCTGTGCTCAATAGTCTTGTTTTGTGTGCTTTTGGTTTGTCTGTTTGCTCTCATAGATCATGCCTCGCCACAAGATGGTAGCTGGAAGGGGTAAAAGACCTTAGCAACACTCCCCCAGCCAACAGCAAGAGCCAAATCCCCCTCCAAAGAAAAAAAGCAAGGCCCCCATGGACAAAAAAAGGGAAAGACCCATACTTCAGGAAAGAAAATTCCCGTCTACTAATTTGGTTCCTTTTTACCGGCAAGTCACCCAGTACTATCATTTTGGAAAGCTTTTGGGTCCAAGGCAAAGGGGTAATGAAGCATTGGTGCGCCACTACTATGATCGTGTAAAAAACGGATTAATTGAAGGCATAGTGGACCGATACTCTGGTGAGCTGCTTAGTCATTTCGTAACTGCTTCGGTGATTCGTGATTTCTATAGCCTGCCCTCCCTGCCATTATGTGAGTATGTGCGAGTCAAGTTCCAGAACTATCCCATGAGAGATATATTGAAAACATTGGTCATACCAGGGGAGCCGGGGTGGTTTAAGCGAACCGAGAAGCAACAATATCTATACGAAAAGGCCCTCACTCCTGATGCCAAGGCTTTGATGCATTTTATCTCCTACAACTTGATCCCTTATGAGCATAGGAGTAACATCACTAAAGAAATTGCCCTTCTCATATACTGTTTTATCAAGGGCAAGCCAGTCCAGGCTGAGACCATAATCTACAACAGTATTCTACACAGTGCCACTACCCCTAGAGAGGGCGCAGTCCTTGCTTTCTCGCACCTCATCTCTTACTTATTCATGGCACATGATGTGGATGACCCTGATGAAGACCCGCACTTCTACCCGGTCTCTGTATTTGATTATGAGCATATCAAAGGCCTTGAGGTACCTGCAGTCCTAGCCCCAGTCCAAGAAGAGCAAATGCCAGACGAAGACTCTAATGAAGCTCCTGCAATGCGTGGTGATATTCGGAGACTTTCAAATAAGATTGATCACTGGGGTAGTAAGATGATGTCAGAATGGAAGACTCAGAGATTTGAGAATCACCTTCTAAGGAAGATGGTTAAGAAAATGTCTCTCAAAATAGAAATTGAGCCATCCAAGGATGAGCAGTTCGAGACCCGAAGGAAGGGTTCAGGGGAGGTCAGGCAGAGGACCGAGCACGGTAAAGCGCCAGTGGTTGCAGACACTAATGAGGAAGAGGAGGAATTTGACAGGGATGAGGATGATTCATGGGACGATGCTGATGATTGAACTCTGTTTTTAGTGTTTTCTTGTTTTTGTTCATTTTGTTATTTCTACAGAATTGTTATTTTTCGTTTGTTTCAGTGATTTAGACTTTTGTCTTCTACATGCTTTTGAGTATGAATTGTTGACAAGTCCTTCTTTTGGGGCCCTTGTGTTTTGAACTAGCACTTATTTTGTGGATATCTACAGGTGCCAAATTGCATATTGATTAATTGGTATTTTGGGTTGACTTTCTTGCACATACCAATTAGATATTGACTTCTTCCACTTCGTGAACTGTTATTTTAGTTAGCTCCTACTGCATATAAATTAGCTAACTTTCACATTGTGTTTTTGCTTATGCATGGTACATATTACAATGCTAACAGGCATTTTTGGTCCTTTCATGCAACAATTTGCATGATAGGGCACCCTCATTTTCCTCTTTTGACAAGTGAGGACACTGTCAATTTTAAGTTTGGGGGTGAGGGTATACTTTTGATTCACTTTTGATTGATACTTTTGACTTTGGAGTTATACTTAATAAATTACTTTTGGCTAGTCCGTGTGGCTAAAACTTTTTGGGAAGTAAAATTTTGTCCGATTGAAGGTTGGTGAGATTAATTGGTTATTCCATATAATGAATACATGATCCAATGATAGAAAAATTGCTTTGGTAATATGATTCAAAGGAAAAGATGGTTAATATATGTGGATGATTGATTTGCATTTTAAAGCTTAATTCCTAGCAATTTTTTGGAAACAAAATTCATGCACAAGAGATTATGAGATGATTTGAATGCACTTGGTGGGAAATTTTGTAGCAAGTTGATGTGTATTTTCCTTCTTAATTGTAAAGCTTTAGAACTTATTGTTGAATCTCTTGAAACAATTGGATGTAATCACACACTTTGAAAATATGATTTGGGTATTCTTTTAAATGAGATTGAGCCTTTCAAGCCAACCCATAACATTAATCCATTTGCACCCTCTTTGAACCTTATAATGAAAGACCATATAGATTTTCTTTTTGGAACCCACAATTGGCTTTAACCTAGCAACTTGAAAAACCAAAGAATTACCCAATTCTTGAGATAATGACTAATTATTGGAAGAAAGGAATGGGATGGGGGCCAAAGGTATGTGATGTTATAAAAGATTGGGGGAACAAAACTGGTGAATAGTGTTCTTCATTGCTTGTACTCCAAATTAAATGAAAAAAAGGGAGGGGAACAAGAAAATAAAAAATGTATAGATTAATTGTCTCAATAAGACATGGAGTACAAAGATTTCAAGTTGAAACCAGTCTGGGGGAATGGTTGTTATGTGTGAAAAGTGGATGTGAAAAGAAGGGTGGAACAAGCCACGTGCAGTTACTTATCTCAAGATAATTGAATTCCTTTATTGACCTTTCTTTCACTAGCCTAACCCTAAGCCTCATTACAAGCTTGAAAAGTCCCATTGATTTTTGAATTGTGTGAATCATTTAGTGGTGGAGAGAGAGAAGATTGTGAGCTTATGAAGTCTTAAGGTTGAGGCGGCTTATATATGTTGAAATGTTGCATTTGCTCTTAACCATTGCAAGATAAATATTCTCTGACTCTTCTCACACACACACTTCTGGAAAATTGGCAGGAAATTCGTTTTACTTTGCAAATTTAGCATTTGCAATTATTTCATTCCTTTCTTGTTAACTGTATGAACTTGAGCAAGAACTGAGGAAATCATCATGCATGGTCATACAATGGATAATTAGTGAATTGAACCGCTGCATCATTTGCTTTGCTTGAGGACAAGCAAAAACTTAAGTTTGGGGGAGTGATAAGCTCCTAAATTTCATTACAAAATCATCATGTTTTACTCCGCGCTTGTGAATAATTTGGTGGTTTAAATGGCAAAAAGGAATCAAAAGCTTAATGAGAAAACGGGGCAAAGAAAGAGTTGTAAAGTGTATGAAATTTGGAGCTTAATGAATTTTTATAATGTAGTAAATTGTAAAACTCATCAACCCTCTTTCTTTCTTGTATAGGAAGAGGTGCTCAAGTGAAAAAGCGCAGAGGAAACACACACACATCAATCGGATTGAAGACCAACTGAGAAGAAGCGTAAGGACCAGAAGCTACATGACTTCGTCGTGACTTTCGCCACGGCGAAAGTCACGGCGAGTGTGGTTCATCTCTGCCTTTTTAATTATAGAGTTCACCGTGGACTTCGCCGCGGCGAAACCCACGGTGAACTAGCCAAATACTGCGCGTTTCACTTAAAGTGAGCTGTCTGAAAGGAGATAAAAGGATTGATTTCATGGAAAGAAGGACAGAACACATTTAGGGCACATTTTGGGGCATTTCGGAGCTTAAAGAGAGAGTGGGGAAGAGCTTGGAAGCTTAGAGGATCTTGGAGAGATTCAAGTTCATTGTTCTTGGGTTCCTATCTTCTTCCTTCTTCTCTATTTTTTTGTCATGTGTTCTTTCTTAATTTTTATTTTTGTTTTTAATTTTATCATGTGTAACTAAATCCCTTTTCTAGGGTTACCTTGAACCATTTGATGGATTGAAAATTGTAGTTCCTTTCTTTAATGCATTAAATGAATTTTTATGTGTGGATTTTCATCTTACTATTATTTATACAAGTGCTTGATCACAACTTGATTTGTTAAACGGAATATGACTCGAGAGAGAGTATTTTGTTTTAGAACTTAGGTGAAATCATGTTAGACCTTAAGTTTATAGTGTTAAATGGATGTTTAGTTGGTAATATAGAGATATAATTACTAACCTAACATTGTTCATATGAGGTTGGTGGAGTATTTATGACTTGCATTAATTGTAGCAAGAGGTTGTGCAATTAATGCAAGTATAAATTTGATTTTGACTTGAGAAAGCTTCTTCAAATGAAATTGAACCTTGAACTCACACATTAATTCATTATGATGCCTAAAGGAAAGGAATTTACTAGTTCATAAAGTCAAATGGGGATAAGTAACCCTAGGTTGTTTTATTTGCCTTAACAAGTGTTTCTAAATCATACCTTTACTCTATAACCTTTGTGATTAAAAATCTTAACTATAAATATACTTTTAATGTTAATCTTTGAAAATGTTAAATCTTCAATCCAAACTTTGCCTTAGCTCAACTTAATTAAATTCACTAAGCCTTCTGTTTGATTGCATTTGTACGCAAATCCCTAAGGGAACGATACTTTCTCACTACTTTATTACTTGGCCCTACCCGAGCACTTGCGGTGCGAACAGTCCCTCACCGTGGGACTCCACAGTGAGGCCCACAGCAAGGATCGGAGAGTTTTCTTTGCTTCTGTCCTTCACCGTGGAACCCCACAACGAGGACCACGGCGAGGCCCCAAAACCTGCAGAAAATAAGCATCTATTTTGGGCCAAGTCGGATCCAATTCACTTACCCCACTTCTTGACCCGACTTGGGGGGTATTTATTAGACACGAAATTTGGGAACCCTAGGTTAGATTTGGAGCCACCACAAACCCTAGCTCTCATCTTTCTCTCATTTCCTCTCATCTCCATCTTCCATCAAAATCTCCATGTTTCCTCTACCTCCACTCCTTGGTGCTGCCTTTCTCATGAAGGACAACAGCTAGGCTTCCCCATTCTTGATGGTGGAGGCCAAGAAATGAGCTTGAAGCTTCAAAGGGGAGTGTTGTTCTCCATTCTCTCTTCCTCTTTTGTATTTCAATTTATTTAGGGTTCTAGGGTTGTTATATGCATTTGGTTGTAATTTTATTCTATATCTTTGTATGAGAGTTATAGAAACAACTTGTCTTGTTTATTTTCTTTGTATGGATGCTTGACATTGCACCTATTGACTTGAACATATCTTATTTGTATGGGTTCATTGTTTAATATATGTTTTCTTGTTAAAATCTTGTGCTAAATGAGGGTTCTTGTTTAGTGGATCATGGTGTCAAGTGTTTGTGTTTAGAAATTAGCAAGTAAATCTACTAATTGCTTGAGTAATATTGGACTTCAACCTATTGGGTTCAATGTATTGGTTGGGGTTCCATCAATGACTTGGGACTAATAGGTTAATCTTGTTATAATGTGGGGTTCCGGTTGTAGGATTAAGAGTTCCTTGCGATAAGTAGGTTTAATTGGTTCTTGAATTTGTCAAATTACATGAGTGGCATTGGACTTCAATCCTAGAGTCTTAATTTCTTATGTGGGGTTCCAGTAATTAATTAAACCCTATGATTAATTAAGCGGCAATTCGTGGTTTCGGTTATTGGATTAGGAGCCCCTTGCGATTAGCAAATTCACTTTGATTTTGAGCTTAATCAACTTAGGTTAAATTAAGTAATGTGCGGGGTTCCGGCATTAATTAAGTTAATCTAAGCCTAGCTTAGAGGGGTTCCTCTAGTGTTCTTTCCAAAATCAACAATTAACTCCTTGAAAATCTTTTGAAGCAATGAATCCCAAGGTTTCCACTTATCAAGAATGATTCCATTTTCATCCCCCTCCAAATCTCATTTTTATCTTATTTTTATTTTACTTTTGGACATATCACACCTTTTGCATCTATCCTATCAAAAAAACCAAATATAATATTTTTACCTGTTTTTGTTAGTTTGCATCTTAGCTACTAGGTCATCTTTTACGTTAGGCTCCTTAAGCGAACGACACCCGAGGGTTAGCTTCCACTATCTCCTTGGTTCTTATTTTCTTGAAGGGCGGACCCAAGGGTGCGCTACACATGCACAAACACTCAAAAGTGGTGCTCTTCAAACAGCAAATTTCGCACAGACCAGCGAAAACATTGAACCTCATTAATTTTGCCTTAAAATCCAACAACTTTTTAACTTTACCCATATTCAATATATACTATAACACATGAGAATAAAATCAACACATTATAAATGAATGATATACTTATACTTTCGTAAAATATTTAGGGAAAATCACATTGAGGTCCCACATAAGACATTTAATTACAATCAAGTCTCAAACAATCATCAAATTACTTTGAAGTCCCAAGGAACCTGGGTGTAATTAAATGGCTTTGTCACTGAGTTATCAACACCAGCTATTTGAGTTGTCAGTGCACACAAAATAGTTGTTAATTCCTTATCAATGAAAGAGGTACATTGACAACTCAAGGACCTGCAATTAACAACTATTTTGTGTGTATTGACAACTCAAACAGCTAGAATTGACAACTATTGAATTGACAACCCATTGACAACTATTTTGTGTGTAGTGACAACTCAATGAGCTGGTATTGACAACTCAATTTAATTACACCCAGGTCTCTTGGGACTTCAATATAATTTGATGATTGTTTGGGACTTGTTTATGATTAAATGGCACGGCTTATGTGGAACCTCAATGTGATTTTCCCAAATATTTAATGAGGTATCATATAAATAGGACAATATAGAACATTTTCTCTCTACCCTATAATATGAGGAGTATATGCATGTGTGTGTGTGTGGTTTTTTTTGGGGGGGGGGGGGGGTGTTTCCTTCCTTCCTTTCTTCTCCCTTAAAAGTCTGCTAGAGAAACAATTGTCTAGTTCATTGAAAGACGCTTTCAAATAGCATTTTGTGCATAATCCTGGGTTTCTTCTTTTTCTGGGCAAGTCGTCTTTGCCTTAAAAGAAGAATCCCATGTATGTCTCCTTGGCCCTATAATGGACCAGTAATATTTTGATTTTTTCTTCTGAGTTGAGGAGGAAATTTTCGTTATTAAATTTCAATTCTTTAATGTAATTATTTTTATGTTTTAAAACCAAAATAGACTTGGTGAAAAAGATTAAAAAAAGCTTTAGTATTATCATTACAAAATTTTAAAATTCAGATTAAGCTACGAGAAAAAGACAAAAATGTTAACATAATATTTTTATACTTTAAAAATAAAACAAAGCTACTTAAAAAGATAAAACATAGAAATACTATGAGTCTTAGTTAGAGGTAGAAATAAGTTAGACCAAGCTAAGTTTTAACTATACAGTAGGTCTGGAAAGACTGCAATAGAAATATAAAAAAAAAAAATCTGAGTTTGAGCCTATAAGTCTTTTTAAGCTTGGCTTAAACCTTCAAAAGGCATGACAATATAGGAAGCTTTTTTAAAGACCTACTTAATATGTAAGCTTTTAAATAAGCTTAAAGCTTACACCTATAAGTTTATATACAAGCTCTCAAGCCTATTGAAAACCTATGTTATGCCTTAAAAGATTATGATTAATTCTCATATACAGTGTAAGAGTTTAGGGGAAAATAATAAAAGAACCCCTAGTAACAACAATTGACTCATTTAAGAATAAGAAAAATAATCAATCATCTATTGAGTAAAAAAATATATAATATTAGTCCAACACAAAAAGTAGTGTGGCATGTAAAAATGGATTTAACCTCTTTTACTTTTCCATTAGAAACTAAGGCAACTTCTCCTCCTATATTGAGATTATATATTTCATATGGGTATCACTGAAATAAAATTATATCAAATACTATATTACCACAAACAATGTAAATTAGGGAAAAGGGAATGAACTGTGATAACTTCCAAGAATTCATGTAATTTCAGCACAGTTTCCTTAGGTTTTATTCACTCATAGATATATTTATACATATTTTGGATACTCAAGATAGGAAAATGTTTATTTAATTTTTGGTTGCACATCATTGTTCATTTGTGCATATTTTGATCATATTTCTAGTTAGTTTCTTATGTTGTTTTATACAATTCTTGTAGGAATATTTTGATGAAATGATCAAGTGATTCTAGGCACTTTTACCAAGCTCTAAAGACATTTTAGGGGAGAGACACTCATAGAAAAATCATTCTACAATGAAGAAATTTAAGAAACAGAACCAAGCAGCGCCTAGGCGCTAGAATCAGCGCCTAGGCCATGACCAAATGATGAAACAGTGTATTGAGGCAGAGAGGAGAAGCACCTAGGTGCTAGAATTAGCGCCCAGGCGCTCATCGCAAAAATCAAAGGCAGAGAGGAAAAGCGCCCAGGAGCTCCGTCTTGACAGTAAAATGTTGTGCTACGAAAAGTGACGAAATTTTAGGGTTTCTCCAATATAAACCCTCCCACTTCACATTGGCCGATATTCTGGACTTCTTGGGACATTTGGGGGTATTTTGCTGTGCTAGGGCTTGGCTCTTGAAGAGTGGGTAGCAAAAGATTGAGCTTTGGAAGACATTTGGAGCTCCATTTCCTTGATTTCTCTTCTTCATCTCCTTTCCCTCTCTTGTTTTCAGTTATGGCTGTAATTTCTCCTTGGATTTGTAGTTTTTGGTTGACAATAAGTAGCTAAACTTGTTATCTAGGATTATTTTGAACCCTTGTATAGATTAACTCTTTAATACTCCTCTCCTTTTGTGATTAATGATATATATATGTTTATTTTACTCTTTGCTTAATGCTTCTAAATGCTTGATCACCATTTAGATGTTTTGTTCATTTGATTGAAGCTTGAGAGAGTTAGGTTAAATATAGAACTTGGGTGAAATTGTGCAAGAACTTGAAATTTGCTTGATGAATGGATGGTTTTGTTGGTAAGATAGAGATATATTTATTAACCTTGCATAGCCACATTAGGGTTGGAGTTTGGAAATTGGGTTTTATTAATTGTAACAAGAGATTGAGCAATTAATGAAATGAGACACTTGTTCTTGACTTGAGAAAGCTTTTACAAGTATATTTTGAATCCTAGGCTAATATATGTATATTTATTGAAAGCACTTGTGAGAGGAGGTTATTTAGAGGTTATGAAATACAAGAGGGATAAGTAATCATAGGCTCCATTTTATCCTTAAAGTCAAAGAATCAATTGTAATTATCAACTTCTATTTTTAGTGCTAGTTTTCTACTAATTAACTCTTCCAACAAAAATTTGCTCTAGCTCAACTTAATTGAGTTCACTAAGCCTTTTGATTGATCACATTTGTAACCAAATCTTCATGGGAACGATACTTTCTTATCACTTTATTACTTGGCGCGACCCGTGCACTTTCAGTGCGAACAAGCTGACATTGGCATCCTGAGTTATCGAAGAAAGGAGAAGTAACTACGTTCAATTGATGAATGAGGAAGTTGAGTTTATGGGTAAATTAAATGATGTGATATGAAATTTAAGGTAAAGACTAAATTAGTTATTTTATAGATTATCCATAACATTGTTTATATCATATATTATATATTGTTGTGTATAGTAGTAACAATAAAAAAATCTATATAGACCAGACTTCTAGGTTCTACATTAGGAAAATAGACATGGTTTGTTTATATAATTTAAGTCTACGCCTCACCTATTTACTAAATTGTTTTTATTTAAAGTAGGGACAATCTATCTATATATTTCTTGAAAGCTCCTAGCAACAATCCTATTGGTCCACATGTCCAATGACATCATCTTCATTTAACTCAATTATTAGTCCACATGTTCACATAATCAAAGTCATTATGGAAGGTTTTATTCTTGATTTCAAATTTCATTGTCAATAATTAATTATTATTCATCATATATTTCTATTTATGGGAAGGTACTTTTTTAATTTTGAAAGTTATTTAAAATTGGGCAAAGCAATAATGATTAAATATATAAATATATGGAAGTTATTTAATATTGAGTAATGATTAAATACATATATATATATATATCTACTTTTAAGAAAAATGTATTCTATATTAATTCTCTTTTTTATCACATACATACCTCTTAGTGTAATATTGTTTATAGAAAAATCTATCCATATGTATTTATTTTTAATCTGCAATATTTGACTTTTTAGATATACTAATTAATTATTATCTTCAAACTAGTCACTATTTTAGGCATATGTAATCAACTTTTATTGTTTTCAAGTAACATTTTTAATCATAAAATAGTTATTGAAAAAAATTATGTTCTTTAATTTATTTCATTTTTAATTTTAACTTCCGTGCATCGCACGGGGGAGAAAAGCCTAGTTAATTAGAAGTCCCATGGAAGAAACATAATTAAGATAAGGTCTCGCGGATTGTAAATAACAACTTCTGAGCTGACAATAACAACTTTGGGCTAGTGATTACAACTAATGGGACCTCATCTCAATTATGTTTTTTACATGGGACCTCTAATTAATTGTCCCTTTAAAGTACGCTAATACAGTGTAAGAGTTGGTGAAGGGGATAGCCTATTCTTTAAAAAAAAAAAAAAGGAGCCCTGGGTCAATTGAAATTATTGAACGGATTAATATGATTTGTGAAAAACATGCTTTTTAAAATTAAAATTTATAATAAAATGTATTTTATTCATTAATTTACACTTTATCATATTAAATGCCTAATTTTGACTTAAATTTTTTTTGAAGGATTAAAGATTTTTTATTTTATTAATATCATGTTTTATTTTTGTACATATCTTTTTGCTTCATGTATGTTTTGGGTAGAAATTTGAATACTTTATTTGATGTGGAGATAAAAAAACTTATGAAAAACTTGTTTAATTATTAAAATAATTGTATAGTTGACTAAATATTTTTTTAAAATGTTTATAACAATTTTTTACATTATCTCCCAAAAATTCTTCATTTATCCATATAATCATAAAAATATGATAAAAAAATACGTTTGAAATCTTATTTTAATCATTTGAAAGAATTTTAAATAAATAAGTTTATTGAAAAAAAATATAATCATTAAATTTTATAATACAAAAAACTTTCAATTTTATAAAAATATTAAATTTTTTGAAAATGTACATATTAATAAATTTTGGTTATATATAAAAATTATTATTTTTTGAAAAATATAAATGTTTTAACAATTTTTATGTTCAGGATGGGTGTTCTGGTAAAAATAAAGCATTTAAAATCAAATTTAACGGTTGGCTAACTATTAGGTAGATGGAAAATGAATGTCTAATATGTAAGGGATGTTTATATAACATATATTTTGATTTTAAATGAGACCTATATAAGTTTTCAAATTAGATGAATAGTTTCTTTTGATTAAATATAGGAAAAATTAAAGTTAGGTCTCACAAAAGCCATTTAATCAAAACATGGTCGCATAAAACCCCATAACTATATAAAAGTGTTGAACCTTAGAGCCTAAGTCATGTTCGATGATAACCAAACATGACTTAGGCTATGAAAATTATAGATATCTTAACTTAGAAAATGTTTTGAAACAAGTTTTAAGAACTAAGTTAAGAACAATCGATAGCCATAAAACAATCGATTGAACTTCTGTACCTCCAATCGAATGTGCATCGATTGCCTATCGATTATTGTCGAAGCTTCAATCGAATGTTACTTGCTACAATTGATTGCCACTATTAATAAACGAGTGTTATCTTGGATTTTCAAAGTGAATCAGGCTGAGTACAATCGATTGAGTATATGGCCATCGATTGATAGTCAACAATCGATACACCATTGATTGTTACTTGACTTAAAAGAAAAGTGGAATCCATCGATAGCTTAATGATCAATCAATTAATGACTGATAATCGATTGACAAATTAACCATCGATTGCCGTACTTTAAGATTGTTCGATGACTAGCATTTCCATCAATTGATGCAAGAGGAAAATGGGAACAATCGAAGCGCCATCGATTGACGATCTGAAAGTTTCAAAATTAATTACTCTTCTCATGCTTAGGTAGCTTTATATTTCTAGAGATTTTGCATGGCTTATTTCAGGAAAGTTCTGTTGGACATAAAAGCCAAGAAAAACTCAGAAATGCAGAGACTCATAAGAAGCTGTTACACGTTACACTAGACTGAGAAGAAGAGAGAAGAAAACTCAAACAACTCTGAAGCATTAATTACAACGGCTAAATTCACTCTAACACTCCAGAGCATTTCACTCTCTCTCAACGGCCAACACAGAGGCTTCAACGGGCAAATTTTTCTAACACACTATAAAAGCATTTGAAACTCAAACTTAGAAGGTAGAGAATTAAGTGCGATCCAACAATTTACTCAAACAGCATTCAATTCGACTTCTAAGTTCTCTCAATTGTTCTTCAAACTGTAATCTATCTGCTCAAGTGTGTGAGCAAGCTTTTACCCTTTAACTTTCTCTACTGTTTGATTTCCTTGGGATAGTGGGATCCTAGAGGAAAGGGTTATAATCTTACAAAGTGCAAAGGGGAGATAATTTGGTGAGATAAAGAGATCTTACTGATAAAATTCTTTAAGTGTGTAAAGGTGATCAGGAGCCTATTTTAATCCTGAGGTAAACACTAGTGGAACCTAACTGAGGTTGGAGAATTGGACGTAAGTCAGAGTTAAGACCGAACTAGCATAAGTCTTGTGCATCTTGTTTTAAAATTCCTCAAAATTTTAGATACATAATTCACCCCCTCTTATGTATTTCCTGCTACTTTCAAAAAGTTCCTTTGGATCTAGATTATATTAATTCTAAAAGTGAAAAGACACTTTTGTTAGATATATTTATTTTTATTTATTATATTATTTATTATACATATTATATATATATATATATTAAAATATCTCCTATTGTGGTCCGCATGTTATTATATTTTTGGTTAAGGGTAATTTATTTTTGACCAATATATTTTTATTAGTTTTGATGGGAAATTAATAATAATAAAGGTCACTGTTTCAAGCAGTACGGACATGCCTACGTAAAGAGGCATATCCATCCATGTACTTACTTTTAAAGGGTTCCTTAAACTAGTTTCTTACTTTCAACGTTTATTTCAAATTCAAGTTTTCAAGATTCTCAATTTACAAATGGTTATAGCTAGAGGTATGCTGAATTCTTCCACTCTGTACAAATTATTTTATTATGTGTTATTATGTCTCTTCTATTCTATCAACTTTTGCCTTTTATTGATATGTGGACCCTGGTTATATAATTTGAGATTAGATTTTTTTTAAAAAAATTCCCCTTCCTTTAGTTGACATCAAGGTTCAAAAAACTGAACCGGACATCGAACCGGATGAGGCACTGGTTCAAGGGTTAATGGTCGGATCGGGGTCGGACCGGGTCAAACCGGATTATATTAAAATAATAAAATTTTATTGATATTAACATTAATAATCACTAATATCAAAATGTAAATGTAGATAGGTATGCATGATTATATTCATCAAATATGAATATTTTAATGTTTCTATAAAGGAAAAAAAAGAAAATATTAGTTGATTACACATGAAAATAAATATTATTCTACAATCCACAGATTAAAATACAAATATTAAGAGTAACAATAATAAAATATTAAGTATATGCAAGTAAAATATGATTTAAAGTATTATAGTTTCCTAATTTCTAAAATTGAGTGAAATGAAAGTTAGTAATTAGGTGAATTATAATAAAATAAAAATATATTTTTTTATAAAAAAAAAGGGGTCAAACTGGTTGAACCTCCCGGGTTGACCGGTCTTTACCGGTTCAACCCGCCCCTGACCGGTTCACTGCCCCCCTCCGGTTTTTCTGCTCGCTCGGACCGAACCCATGACCGGTTCACAGTTGAACCGGTCGAACCGGCCGGTCCGGTCCGGGTTTTATTTCATTGGTCGACATTCTTCCCTCTTTCCCTCTCCCACTCAATTGTATCTCTCTCCCCGTGAGTTGTTAAGGGAAACTCTCACTTCTCTGAATTTGGTTGGGCAAAAATGTCTTTTTCCTATTAGAATTAATATAATGTAGGTCCAAAAGATTTCCAATTAATTATGAAATTTCGTGATATTTGGTTTTGATTGAATGGATTATTTAGGGTCTGAATATTAAAAAACAAAAAAAAAATGCAATTTATTGTTACCAAGGGAAAACAATGGCCTTTTCTCAACTTTGGAGAGCAACTAACCACCACATAGTAGATGCCAATAACCAAAAAAAAAAAAAAAAAAAAAGCCACCACACAGTCTAAAGTAAACAAAGTAACACACTAGTCAACATCCATTTTCATCTCCAAAGAAGTGTACATATGCTTTTCGGGAAAAGATTTATTAAACCACCAAGATAAAATTTTTGCACATGGAAATAGATAATAATTCAAACATAACAGTTATGGTAATTCTAAAAATCACAATATGGACATTGAATAATATTTAAATACAAAATGGTTCAAAACAATTATCCAAAATTAAGGTTAATATTGAAAGATAGATTAAATTTAGGTGTAAAAATAAACTAAAAAAGATAATATCCAAAAAGGGGCAGATCAAGATACCCTGTCTTAAGACATATTTTTTAATACTTTTTCTAAGTTAATTAAAATTATTATTGATTACAGTTATGAAGAGTATTTCAATCTAGTGGTAGTCATGACTAAAAAGGATATTTTAAATAAATAAACTCATATTAAAGAACAACTCAAATAATTTCTTTAATCTATACAAATTAATTTAGTAACTCCAATATTACAGACTTGATAGTGTAGAAAATAATATTAGAGGGCTGATAAAACTACCAATTGTAGGTAAAGGCCATGAAATCTAGAATTTTTAAATTTAGACGTGGGTTAATTCTTGAAGGGGCCGGATCATTTCTTGGGAACCAGTTTGCTAATCAAATCTAATCCTTTAGATTCGATTTGTATGGTCCAAATTTGATCTTTTGAAAGTCTATATTTTTCTAAACAAATTATTTTAATTGGTATAATATCTAATATAAAGATAATTTTTAAACTATCATTTTCTTCAAAATATACTTTTTACTGCACAAATAATTCATTTAAAAGCAATTAAATCTAGACTGTTAGACTTGAAGGGTTTAAAATTGATTAGCTCTCCCGACTAAGCACAAGCGCTTAGTAGGGAAGCTGGTTTCCAATTTCTTATGTGCAAAATCAAATTATTTCTCTTTTATTTCATTTTTCTACACAATTTTTTTTTTTGTGTGACTATTATTAGAATCATTAATTAAGTTCCAAGGTTAAAAAATCAATTAAAGTCATTTATAATGTTGAGGCAAGCTGTTAAATTATTTTTTGATATTACAACAAATCTAACACACATATATGATAAATTCAAACCTTCAACAAGTATTGCAGGTAAAATACATTCAAAGTACTGGCCCAAGAAAAATATATTTTCACACTGAAAATGAAAGGATTAATGGTTACCATGCGGGCTTGAAGGCTCATTCACCAGATCCATGAAATCTTCAAAGATATTGGACCGATGGAAAAATCAAATATCGTTTTTTCTCTGAGTAGTAGTGATAAGAAGAAGAAGAATAGGAATTCGTTAGAAGTAGAGAATCTGTTATCATGATCAATCATACAAAAAAGGAAAAAAAAAAAAAAAAAGGTGTAGATGGAGCGGATCGGAGAGTCAATTACCTGTGAGTTTCTGTATTCGTGAAGGAGACCAAAAGTCAATCACAGAGAGAGAGAGAGAGAGAGAGAGAGAGAGAGAGAGAGAGAGAGATGAACATGAACAAAACGAAAGGTATACAGAGGGTGTCTAAAGGGTACTGGCTCGGTTAAGGGCCAGTGGCTTAACACTGCGTTAAAAGAATTGACAAGCACATTAAATTAATGTATTCAAACTTGTATAATTAAAGTTAAATAAGCAATAACCAACACACAGTTGATCGACACTTGTGTCGAGAGAAGAAACTACGAACCTCGAAATTTGAGTAATTGGTTGCTTTGATACCTAATAATAGAATTTAGAAAATGCACTGATTATCAATTGATTTATATATATAAAAAAGGTAAATAAGCAATTCCAAATATTCAAAGCAACAACTTGAGTTGCTTTAATATACATTCAAATATACGTATACACACATATGAAACAAAAAGGATATTTGGTTTTTTTTCCCAACTATTTGTTTGTTAATATAAAAGACCAATATACGAGAAGCCACTCCCCAATATACCTATATAATTACATTCCAAGTAAGCTTAATTAATATTATAAAATTCCTTGAAATCTCAATAGTAAAATTGTCTCATTATCCTTATTAATAGACAAAGAAGAACATTGACAAATAAAATTGTCTTCATTAACAAGTTAAGGTGTCTTGATTAACAATTGCATTTTTTATTAACAAATAATATCAATATACTCAAAACACTTGCTATCAACAACTAAACAAAACTATAAAATTAACAATCTTTGGAGAATGTATAATAATTAACCAATGAGGATAATTTAGTAATTTCACAATTTCATTATATTACGCACAAGTCCCAATAGACCTATTAATAATTTTGGGGTATTAATGGACCTTACAGCAATAATTCATCTTATTTGAGACCTGAATGCAATTTTCTTAAAAAAAACAAAGGGAAGGTATATTATATACATCAGCCAATTGAATCCTAAAAAATTTAACGAGAGAGAGAGAACTTATATCTAGTATTTTATATACTCATTGAGCAGATCCCCAATAAAATCAAACTTTTCCATCTAGATTTTTCAACACCTCCGCTAACTTCGTATTGGGCGAGGATTTTCTCCTTTTCCTCTTAAAATCTTATTTTTACCCTTAGATCAACAATTTGATTGTTTAGATTGTATATTTTATACAAGTGTTATTATAACATTTTATAATTAAAATTTATTTACTTTATTTGCAACTTTGAATTATGTATATAGGACTTTAAGAGTTTAAATATATTTATTTATGCTTATAGTAACACTTTTAATTTAGAAAACACTAAATTTAAACCATTCATTTTTTTTTCATTTTAACAGTGGCAAAAGATTTAAAAAAAGAAAGAGGAAAATGAGAGAAACTAGTCATACCCCTGCCCTCTCCTCCTCTCCCCCCAATTTTCAGATGGAAATCTGGTGTGGGTTGATGTGGTAGCTTTTTTGCGGCGAATATATATATACATATATATTTATTTAAACTTTGGTTGTTGGTTTCGTAAAAGAGAACGAACACGGCAAGAAGAAGCTGGAAACTGACATTAAGTTGACGTGTCAAAAAATTTAGATGGCAATTTTTCATTTCAAAACTGGCTAACCAATATATAAATAAGTTTTTTTCCTTGTAACATATAAGTCTTACATTACATCTTAAGGGGCTGGGGGAAGTAAATTTCTCATTAACCTTAGTTTGTTTTTGGGCGAGCTCACTTACCCTAGTTAATTATTAGATATTTGAAGGACCACCATATGTTCGTATAAAAAAGAAAAAAGAAAAAGACATCATAGTGTTTAGACTTTTTATATAATTAGTGGGTGGCAGAATAAAGTTGTCTACATCCCGTCCTGAGTGGGAAATGGGATAACTTTACTGGAAAATAGCTTGTTTATATAGAATTATTGATTCTTCTCTCATTTGCATGGCACCAAAAAAAAAAAGGACTCTTCTCTCATTTGATAAAAAAAAAAAAAAAAATTCTCACTTTATCAACTCTAACAATGATTATCTATATATGTTCTGTATGAGGAAGTAATTTCTACCATCAGAGGGATACAAGCAATATTCTTTTAATATCTGCTACTATGACATCTTTATTTTGCTTCGGAAGTTTATTTTAAAAATGTATTTATTATTAGGATATTAAGACATAAGATCTCAGACATTTTAGGTTCATGTTCTTCAGTGTTAATACATGTTTGATGTATAAACTATCATTTTTTATAAAACCTTTTGACTTTTCTAAGAAAAAAAAAAGCTAGGCCTAAGAAAAAAGAAGGTATCTTATAATGGAGAATTTTAGCTACGGACAAGTGTAACTAATTAATTTATCTTAAAAGACACAAATAACCATTGAGAAAGAGAGGAGAGATAGCCTTATTTTTAAAACAAAAGGGCTGAAATCAAGATTGAGGTCGGAAGGGAAAATCTAAAACCTAATCATCACTCTATGTTTGAGCTGGCGAGCATCTATATTTGACTCGACCTATGATGCAAATTGCAATAATTCAGTCCCTTCCTGTTTTGTTATAGACTTACACACTCTAAAGGCACTTCTCTCATTAACGGTAGGTTGGTAAGAGCTGCGATATGAGAAGATAGAGCTACAGAGATATAAGTACCGAGTGAGATTAGGAAAGAAAACTAGAACATGAAATTTTATATATTTCAAGTCAAAATCTTGGAATATACTCATTTTGTCACATTTATAGGAAGGAGATATAATGTTCTATTTGATCCTATTTATAGGTTAACTCTTCAAATTTTTCTTGTTTATGTACAATTCATATCGTTCATTTATTATATGTTGAATTTGTTCTTGCGTTGTGTAGTAGATATTAAAAAGGGTTAAAGTTGGAAAATTGCTAGATTGTAATAAGGTAGAATTAATGAGTTTAAATGTTTACATTTGTCTGTGTGAAATTGAAGAGCACCGAAATGGAAATAAATTGGTGTAGTGCCGCCTCGAATCTGCTCTCCAAGAAATTTAGACCAAGGGGTACTGGAAGATATCCCATAGTGTCAGTCTCAAGAAGCCTATATGCAATATGATTCCTAGTAGCTAGATTGAAACTTGAATAAAATTGGTAACAAGCATTTTTGTTTGATTTTAGTATAAAGTCGGTAAAAAGAGTGTGTTATGTTCAAGGAAAAATTGAGATTGGACAAAAGGGAGGTTTGGATTAAATGAGATGATTATTCTCGGTAAATGGAACTTTTGGGAATAATCGCTTCAAAAGTTAATTTTGGGAGACAAAATAGCCAATTTTCTAAAGAACTCTAGAGGAACCCCTATATGTTAGATTTAGATTAATTTAATTAACGCCAGAACCCCGCACGTTAATCAACTTAAACTAGGTTGATAAAACACTTGATCCAATTAAATCTACTAATCACAAGGGACTCTTAATCCTACAACCAGAACCTTGAATTGTAAACAAATTTATCTGTTAATTCCAATTCATTGGTGGAATCCCAACCGATAAATTGAACCCAATTGATTGAAGCCCAATGTTACTCAAGTAACTAGTAGATTTACTTGCTAGTTTTCAGACACAAACACTTGATACCATAGTCCACCAAGCAAGAATCCTCACTTAGCACAAGATTTTAACAAGAAAACATATATTAAATGATGAACCCATACAAATAAAATACGCTCAAATCAATAGGTGCAATGTCAAGCATCCATACAAAGAAAATAAACAAGATAGGTTGTTTTTGCCACTCTCATACAAAGATATGGAATAAAATTACAACCAAATGCATATAACAATCCCTAGAGCCCTAGAAAAATTGAAATACACAAGAGAAAGAGAGAGTGGAGAACTTAAAGCTTCAAGCTCCTCCCTTGAGCTCCATCATCAAGAATAAGAGAGCTTAATTGTTGCTCTTCATGAGAGAAACACCAACCAAGGTGGAAGGAATGGAAGCCAAGGAGATTGGAAGAGAGAATGATAGAAGATGAAGATGAGGGAAGTTGAGAGAAAAATGAGAGATTAGGGTTTTTGGGGCATTCCAATCTGATTGAATGAGCTCATTTTTGACCTAATATCTCCCCCAGGTCGGGTTAATAGGTGGGTAGTCGGATCGGACCCGGTTTGTCCCAAAAATAAAGTCTAGTGTGCTGCAGAATCAGGGCCTTACCATGACTCTCGCTGTGGGGTGCCACAGCAAGGTACAGAAGCAATCAAAAGTTTCTGACCCTCGCTTTGGGGTCCCACAGCGAGGTGGGAATAAACCGCAAATGTTCAGAAAGTTCTGGGTCTTTTCTGTAATTTTCATAATTTATCCAGAAACTTGTATTTTGTCTTTTTCTTGGATTTTTAGCTTCTTGCCCCAATTTCTCCCCTCCTCAATGTTCCTACAATATAAAATAACCTCAAGAAATATGAATACCTCCAAATAATAAATTAAATCAAGAGTAATTCCAAAAACATTCTAAAAATGCTATTTTTACCACTAAGTGCATGTAATTATTCTAGAACCTAATTTCTTCACAAGATATTCATTAATGCTCAAATAACATGATAAAATACCTCTAAAATAATATGAAATATGTGCAAATCTTAGGATTTATTAAAAATATGTTGGAAGTGATTTACAAATAAGATCAGATGAATAGTTGGGTATATATTTTGAATGCAATTTGATTTTCTATTTGGTAATGGGTTAATAATTGAGCGTTCAATGTTTGTAGAGATGTTAGATGAGATCTTTAGTATCATCACAAATATACCAGTGATGTGTCACTTGCAAGTGGAGAATATATGATGAGCAAGTGAGCTATTGGTAACTTGGTATAAACAAGTTGAGCCCATTTTTTCCCTCATTCTCAAGGAAAAAAAAACGGAAGTTGAGCCCATTTACTAGCGGTACAGAAATTATCACCAATGCTTCTGACATTCATTAAGATATCCATCAGATTAAAATTTAAAGTAAAGTAACCAATTCATAAATAAAAGAAGGGCAGAGTATAACAGGCACCCCAAAATATGTTTGGAGTCTGGAGATGTAATAAACTATTAAAGGGCGCAATTAACACCCTAAAATAATTAAATAAGAACAGTTGTGCCCCTTCCATAACAGAACCTAACGCCGTTTACCGGGAAGGGGGAAAGCATCGAAGCAGCAGCATCGTTGTTCTCTTCTCCATCTACTTGTCTCGTTTAATAAACTATTAAAGGGCGCAATTAACACCCTAAACTAATTAAATAAGAACAGTTGTGCCCCTTCCATAACAGAACTCTAACGCCGTTTACCGGGAAAGGGGAAAGCATCGAAGCAGCAGCATCGTTGTTCTCTTCTCCATCTACTTGTCTCGTTTTGTTCTCACGGACACCATCAACTTTCCGTCTTATAGTGTTTCACCCACCATAATCAACCCTT
Source organism: Mimosa bimucronata (assembly GCA_037074515.1). Taxonomy (NCBI): domain Eukaryota; kingdom Viridiplantae; phylum Streptophyta; class Magnoliopsida; order Fabales; family Fabaceae; genus Mimosa; species Mimosa bimucronata. The sequence goes on from CM073439.1 coordinate 40,702,762, forward strand.
TTACTCGGTTTTGTATTTTATGCATCCCGAGTCTTCATAATAAGTCAATGTGTGTGTGTATTAGGGAGATACTGGTAGCAATATATTTGTACCCACTAAAAGAGTATGGGTAATGCATAATGCTCATTAATTTTGAAGAAAACTTGGCAAGTGATTTTGGATTATGTGTATATATATATATATATATAATATAGAACGGTAGAGTTAATTAGTGTGGATAGATGCTTTAGGCTATTGGGAGGTAATTGTAGCTACGAAGAAGAAGAGGAAAGCAAGAATAAAGCGGATATCAGATTAATTTGCGGAGCATCTTTGTCAACATCGTTCTGTATGTTCTTCGTCTCTGGTGGAAAGTAATAATCGTGAGTGAGAAAGAAAGCCACAGAAAGCCGATGACGCTGGTGAGAAAAATTAGCAACGAAGAGGACTATGACTGCTTCGTTGGTGCTTATGGGGAAGAGGAAGCTTATGGGACTGAGATCGAAGAATAGAAGAAACTAAGAGAGAAGCATGGAAGAGAATTGCAGAAATTTATTTGAGGATACTTTATGGTATTGGTCAAAGAGAGAAGAAGATTGAGAAGGGAATGAAGATGGTGATGATGCGACTCTTTCCCCTTTCACAGTAAACGGTGTTAGAGCTCTGTTATGGAAATTGCTCAATTGCTCTGATTTAATTACTTTAGGTGTTAAGTGGACTTTTGATCATCTTCGAAAGTCTTGCTCTAAAAAAGATTATAAAAAAATTCAATTATGTCCTAACTTATCGTAGGCATTTTTTTCAGCCAACCTCCTAAGATTATGAAACTAATCTGAGGGATAATTATTTTATATTTAATAAAATATAAACAACAATAAAAAGTCAATAATACCCATAATCAAATAAGAAAAAGAAAAACACCTTCCCCAAATTCATCGTTTCTCCATATCCACCCCGTTCTCACTCAACAAAAAAACACTAAGAATAGATTCACTCTCTTCTTCCTCAAGCAATTCAAAGTTATCTTGGTATAAGAATACTAAGTATGGTATTTTTTTTTAAAGGCAGGATTTTTTTTTTTTTGTTTTTGCCCGGGCGCGGGGGGGGCATGAGACAGAGATGAAAGGCTGGTACGAGGGGCGGGGAGGGGGAAGATTTTTTTTATTTGATTTTACAAAAATTAGAGAAGTGAGGTTAAAAGTTCTTAATTAATATTTCTTATTCTTTTATCTTACATTTTATATTTCTTAAAATATCATAACCACACTTCTTCAATTTTTAAATATTTAACTAACAAAAATTATCCCTTCCCTCCCCCCTTCAAATCCCTCGTATCAAACAAACCTGAAGTGATCAAAGTCAAAGGGAAACATGGTGGGGAATTGATGGCAGTATTTTGTGCCTCTTCGTGTTGCATTTTAAGGGTAAAAAACACATTTAAAATATTGTTATGGATGTTAATACTCATTCATGAGGGTAACTGCCTAACTGGGGAGGTAGGAATGAAATTTACCATTTTTTTTTGCAATCATCATTACTATAGTAATATCTTTTACCATATTAATAAAGAGCAATCAATTGCCCTTCTGAAACTATCCCATACTTGCAATGTGGTTGAACCAAATTGACCATAAATGAAATACATTGGTGATATATATGAATTTAGCCTACTTTGGTCTGGATTGGAGCTCAATAACACGCATACAGATGCTCCAAGAATTCAAATTTTTTCAATGCAAATGGAAAAGAAATTGTTGAAGATGAAAGCGTAGGTATAACAATACACACATATATATATATAACTAATGACTTCAAATTTCCCGAAAATGGAGAAAAATATGATGTGCTTCGTTAACAGTTGCACATGCTTAAGAACATACCTGTTTCGATTGATTTCAATTAATTTGACGGTGACTGGATTTATTTATCTAGTAGTTAGAAAGAAATACTGAGGAGATTGGCCCAACGAATTATAGTTTGTATGCATGTGTTGAATTGATTACATTAGATTATATTAACAGTGATTAAAATAGGGTAAATGGTCAAAATTACACATATACTTTTATAAAAAATGTGGGCACCTATTTTTTTTTTTTTTATAAAAACACATATGAACTTTTAAAAATGACTCAAAAATATCTTTTCCATTAAAAGGTGGTCACTGCCTTTAACTTTTGATTTAGTGTACCACACATTATATTTTTATACTATTATTTTAATAGAAAAACTCACTCTCTCCGTCAAACATTCAAACCCACCCTCTCAAATCCTCCTCACCCTCTTCTTCATTTTTTTTTCCCACATCCAATGTTGACCACTCGAAGAAGATTGCTGCCGACGCTAGCCGTGGTTCCGGCGGTGTTTGGCCTTACCTTTCAGTACCGGCAAATGGACTAGTTATCCCTTTCCCCTTCCATCGTTGTAGAATATAATCAAGATTGTAGGTATACTTCATATTTGATGTAAAGTGTAGGATTGTTTTTGTAATATAATGTTTGGGCCAAACACTTGTTGGGATGCGTTACGCTTCCACATCTGCCTATATATTAAAGAAGAAATTACTTGTACAGGGATATGCATAATCATTAAATATGCAAGAAGTATTCAGTTCATTTTCTTCTCTCTCCGTATGCATTCTCTTGACATGGCATGAGAGCCTACTATCAGTGTCTGACCTCCCATTTTCTTGTTTTCACGTGAGTGCTTGATCAAGATCGCCTCCGTCGTGCACTTAACAAGTTTGAGTGCTTTGTTCCTTTCTCAGTTTCGCCCTCCTTGTAAGGTTTTTCTTGCTAGCCCCCCTTATCTTCTCTCTCACCATGAGATTAAGGGGAATTACAGCTCATTTTCTTTCAGATTCCTCCTTCCATCCCAAAATATAAGCTTCACTTTATTAAAAGTGTGTTTTCCAAAATCTAAAATTCATTTTATGTTTGTCTAAATATTAATTGCATTTTTTTTTAATTTTACCCATTGTTTATTTTTCTCCATACAGTCTCTTTCATATTTATTAAGAATGATATAATTGAAAAACAAATCATATTTCTACTTTATTGCTTTTAACTAACTTTGGTAATTTTATGGGAAAATCACAAAAAAAATCCCTTCAAATTTGTAAAATCCCAATAATAACTGCACTATATGTATTAACAGCTACACTATGAGGCATTAACAACTAATAACAACTCAAAATTCTTTATTTGAGATTTTGCAAATTGAAAGGAACTTTTTTTTATCCTTTTCCCTAATTTTATTGATAAATATAAGTTAATTATTTGAAACTTATATTTTAGGATGGGAGAGTATCTTCTTGCTTAGACTGGTCATTGCCAGTGCCATCATCATCCAGCTTCAAGATCCATTTTTTCTTGAGACCCCGTTGCCAAGATTTCTCAAGTCTGTGCTTCCGCGATCGATTTACAGGCAATACTCTGATTTTCTTTGTTCATCTTTACAATTTTTTTTCTCCACACTCGGTATCTTCTTCTATTTTCTTTCTTCCCTGAATGGCAGAAACTACCACTCAACATTCATCCAGTACTTCAGCGACCTCTAATTCTTCTACCTTGGATTTTCAACATCCGCTTTTTCCACACCCCGTAGACACTCAAGCAATCACACTTGTTTTTCTCAGGTTCTTCTTGGTTCCCAAAATTATGCCGTTTGGAACAGAGCCATGAATTTAGCCCTTATTGGCAAGAATAAACTTCGTTTTTTTTTTCGGGGACTTGCATTCGCGACGAACAACCAGACCATCACAAAGATCAGTGGGAACGTTGCAATGCAGTGGTAGTCTCTTGGTTGATCAATTCGGTTGACAAGGATATCGCCAACGGTGTGGTGTTTTCTCTCAATTCTCACCTTGTTTGGATAGATGCTCAAATTTTTGGTTTGCATCTTTCAATCAACTCCCCAACACAATGGACTCTACTTGTGTTTGCTGATTACACAAAGCTCAAGGAATTATGGGACCGTTATGTTGCTCTCATTCCCATTCCTAGCTTCCAGTGCACCTCTTCCAAGGAATAAACTAAGATAATCAGAGCAGTCTCTTCTTCAATTTTTAATGGGTTTAAATGAAGTTTTTGTTAGAGAATTAGAATAATAATAGATTTAATGCTTTATCCTGTACAGCTGTATTGCTCAATAGGTGTACGGTCAAGATTCACCTTGTATACGTGTATAAATCTAAGGTAGTCAGTTAGGATATTATTTCTGCACAATCACGTGGACCACACCGATTCTGTTATTCTTTATTCATTATATAATACATGTGAGGTCAGTGTAATATACACTGCCTATTCAGAGTATCTATAGAATTTTCCTTTCTTCGTCTTTAGCTCTCATTTCTCTCTTGGTATCAGAGCAAATTGGTCAGAAATTGTTTTCATCCTCATGAGATACTCTTCCATCTTCATACTATTCTTTCTGGTTGAATGCAGTTCAGATTTGAATACCATTATCCTGGCTTTAGATGACGCACATGTCAGATTTCTCGCACCAACCCATACCTCACGAGCAGTTTTGCAATGCAAGAGTTGAGTCCCAACTTCCTGGGTCATGGTATTTCGCAGCCAGCCCACCAACATTCGGTCAACTGCATACCACTCCTTGTACGCCGGATTAATGCCTCCGACTGTGAGACGAGCTGGACCAGAAGAAGAGCCATCAATATGAGACTCGAGAAAATTACCTTCGATTAAGGGGAGAACGACGGACTCCCACACCAAATAGTTCCCTCGATCCAACTTGATCGAAGAAGTTTGGCTCGATGATTGAAACAGAGAATAAGTTTTGGAAGCAACAGAAGATAAATCTGTGTGACCTGACGAAGCTGAAGAATCAGAGGCCATTTTTTTTTGCTCTCAAGGTGATGCTCTGATACCAAGAGAATCTTATTATGCACACACTAAGTGGTTTAGATCGTGAGTATAATGCCATTGTTGTGAAACTTATCGATCAACCTGAGCTAACTTGGATTGAGGCACAATCTGCCTTACTCTCTTTTGAAAGCCGACTGGAGCAACTTAATCACTTTGCTTCTCTTACTCTGCAACCTTAAGCAAATTTGGCACAGAAGGACGCCTCAAATGAGTCTCGAAACAATGAGTCTCGCCGGTCCTCTGAACCTGAACGTAGTTCTCGAGGTTCAAACTCCAGAGGTTCACGTGGTGGTGGCCGCCGTTCACGTGGTCGTCGTGGTTCCTACAATGGTGGTGGTGGTCGTCCTTATTGCACTCATTGTGATCGTTATGGTCATACTATTGACACCTGCTATTACCGAAATGACAGAGGTAATCGCTCTTTTTCTAGTGATTATGGTCGTCAGCCTAACAATTACTCTCCTCAGGCATATTATGCTAGCCCTCAAACAGTTGCAGACCCATCATGGTACATGGATAGTGGGTCCAACTATCACGTTACTGGGAACCCAGACTACTTATCTCAGGTTGAATCGGCAGGTAAAGCTCATTTACTTACTTGTACTGGCGAAAGAGCTAAAGTTCATGGTATTGGGTCTACTTTTTTTTCTAAGTCTAAAATTCATCTCAATAATGTTCTTGTGGTCCCTTCGGCTACTAAGAACTTATTAAGTGTTCATAGACTTGTTGAAGATAATCCGGTTTACATTATTTTCACTAATGATGGCTGTGTCGTGAAGGACAAAGTGACAGGCCAAATTCTTCTGCAAGGGAAGCCACGGGAAGGCATGTACCCCATGATTAAAGCTGCACTACCTCTTCAAGCTCAAGCTCACAATGCTTCATCGTTCATCACTAAGACTGCTGCAGATTTTCTTCAATGGCATTACAAACTAGGACATCCTAGCAATAAGATTTTAAAGCAAATCTTGCATAGTTGTAATGTTAATATTTCAATTAATGACAATTTTGTTTGCGAATCATGTCAGCTGGGCAAATCTAAGTCATTACCATTTCCAATTTCATCTTCCCGTGCGCTGTCCCCTCTTGAATTAATTCACACTGATATTTGGGGTCCTTCCCCTGTTCAATCTTGTGGTCAACATAGATATTATATTCATTTTCTGGATGATTACAGTAGATATACATGGCTATTTCCTCTGCAACATAAAGACGATGCTATCTGTGCTTTTAAGGTGTTTAAAAAACAGGTTGAGAATGAATTTAATACTACAATTAAAATGATCCAATGTGATAACGGTGCTGAATACAAGCCAATTATCTCTTTTGCACAAACAGATGGGGTCCAGATTAGGCTTACATGTCCATATACTTCATCTCAAAATGGGAGAGCAGAGAGGAAACACCGTCACATAGTGGAAATGGGCTTGACCCTTTTGGCACAAGCTAAAATGCCATTAACCTATTGGGTTGATGCTTTTCAAATGGCAGTTTATTTAATCAACCGACTACCCACTCCAGTTTTGCGTGGCTCGACTCCTCTGCTCATTCTGAAGAATACAGAGCCTAACTACAAGGAATTAAAACCTTTTGGCTGTGCGTGTTATCCATGTCTCCGGCCTTATCAGAATCATAAATTTAATTTCCATAGTCAGAAATGTGTTTTCCTTGGACCAGCGCCTCAACACAAAGGATTTAAATGCCTTAGTCCAACTGGTCGCATTTATATATCCCGTCATGTTGTTTTTGATGCTACTATATTTCCTTTTGTGACAGGTTTTCTAAATCGTCGATCATTGGAGAATGATTTCTCCACCAGTGTATCTGTTCCTGTGCTAATTCCAAGAGTTGAGTCACCATCAATGAATCAAGCAGCTAATCAAAATCGGCCTCTTCAGGCTCCAAATGAATTGCTGGATTCTCAGCATGTTTCAATCTCTTCACCGACCCAGGAGTTAATTTCGTCTAATGGACATGATTCTTCATCTCATGGGCCTAATTCTTCTTACAGGCCCTACCTATCAAGTGACTCTAGCCCAACTCAAAAAGAATTCAAGTCTGTTCCTCAAGGCCATCCCATGATAACCCGATCCAAAGCAGGGATTACGAAACCTAAACATCCTTTTGTTGGTGTACTGCAAGCTGAAGATTCGATTTCTCTAGTCACTGTTGCTGAACCGAAAAATGCTATCGAGGCGCTCTCCTTACCACATTGGCGAAAGGCGATGGTTGAAGAGTTTCAAGCTCTACAACGCAATCATACTTGGGTTCTTGTTCCCAATCGTCGAGATATTAAACTAATTGATTGTCGCTGGGTTTTTAAAACAAAGTATAAGGCTGATGGATCGATCTTGAAGCATAAAGCACGCCTTGTTGCAAAGGGTTTTCAACAGACTCCTGGAATTGATTATGGTGATACCTTCAGTCCCGTCATTAAACCCACAACTATTCGTGTTGTGCTAACAATAGCGGTCACTTTCAAGTGGGAAGTTCGCCAGCTAGATGTCAACAACGCCTTTCTGAATGGTTTTCTTGAAGAGCATGTGTATATGCGTCAACCAGAAGGATTCGTTGATCCTCATCGTCCTCAACATGTATGTAAATTGGTGAAAGCAATTTATGGTTTGAAACAGGCTCCTAGAGCTTGGTTTGATAGATTGCGAAGGACCCTGTTAGAATGGGGATTTCAGAATGCAAGGAGTGATACCTCTCTATTCCTGCTACGGACACGTAATTTGACAGTTTTTGGTTGATGATATTTTAGTTACAGGTAATGATTCCCGGTACATTGCCTCATTTATTCATAAATTGAATTTAATGTTCTCTCTTAAGGATCTTGGTCCTTTGTATTATTTCTTGGGCATTGAAATCCATCGAGATCATTCTGGTTTCTTTTTGAGTCAAGCGAAATATACTCTGGATTTGTTGAAGAAATTTAACATGTTGGGATGTGCACCTGTCCCAACGCCTATGGTGACTGGAAGACAGTTTTCGGCTAAGGAAGGAGTTTTGATGGCTGATCCCACTCTTTACAGACGAGCAATAGGATCCTTACAATATCTGACAACTACTAGGCCTGACATTGCCTATGCAGTTAATAAGCTTAGTCAATTTTTATCAAATCCAACGGACGTTCATTTCACTGGGGTTAAAAGAATTTTTCGATATCTAAAAGGGACATATCAGTTAAGTTTACATCTCAGACCTGCTGGTGCAATTCGTATCACTGGTTTTACAGATGCTGATTGGGCTACTGATGTTGATGACCGCAGATCTATGGGAGGATGTTGTATTTATTTTGGAGATACTCTAATTTCTTGGTCTTCCCGAAAACAAAAAGTTGCTTCTCGATCCAGTGCCGAATCAGAATATAGATCCTTAGCAGATGGAGCAGCCGAGATCAAATGGATTTCATCTTTGTTTTTTGAACTTGGTTTATGGATTCGTCAACCAATTGTGATCTGGTGTGACAATAAGAGTGCTGGGGCTTTAGCTGCAAATCCGGTCCAACACTCAAGAAGTAAACATATTGAGCTTGATCTTCATTTTGTTCGTGATATGGTGCTCTCTAAGTTTCTTAATGTCAGATACATCCCTTCTGCCCAACAAGTTGCTGATTGTTTTACAAAAGCACTCACAGCGCCTCACTTCAATCATTTAAAAGCCAAACTCGGACTGCGCAACACACCCTCTCGTTTGAGGGGGAATGTTAGAGAATTAGAATAATAATAGATTTAATGCTTTATCCTGTACAGCTGTATTGCTCAATAGGTGTATGGTCAAGATTCACCTTGTATACGTGTATAAATCTAAGGTAGTCAGTTAGGATATTATTTCTGCACAATCACGTGGACCACACCGATTCTGTTATTCTTTATTCATTATATAATACATGTGAGGTCAGTGTAATATACACTGCCTATTCAGAGTATCTATAGAATTTTCCTTTCTTCGTCTTTAGCTCTCATTTCTCTCTGTTTTCCATCAAGACAGGACACGGATTCTACTTATGGTTTCTTTACCGTCTCCTAATCACTCTAATTCCATGGTTACTCAAGAAGAGACTCAGGCAATTGTCTTATGGGTCTAAGCCCATAAAATCTGATGTTGTCATGGCTACCAACCCCACTATGGGAGACAGAGGTCGTGGTAAGATTCAAGATGAGTGTACATACTGTCACAAGAGAGGTGAGTCGGGGGACTCTTGCTATCAACTCATTGGGTTTCCACCAAGCTATACAAATGCTCGCACCAAGAAAGAACGTGAGGATCAAATTAACCCTGCTGTGAATGAGACAAATGGGAAATCCTCAACCTCTAGGCATGAGCATGACTCAAATAGCAACCAAGCACCATTTATTTTTACCCCAGATCAGATGAAAGAAATTCTGGAGATATTCAATCGAGATTCTGATCCACATGAGGCGGCTGTAAGTGTCCAAGCTACCACTCCAAGTCTGTTCCCTACCTTGATGCTTAATGGATCCTAGATTCAGAATCTAGCTGTCACATTATGAATAGCATAACAAGTCTAGATAGATGTAGGCCTTGTTTACGGCCACCTAGATGGGTCAGAGTACCTAGTGGTGAAAGGATTAAAATAACTCACACTGGAAAGATTAAATGGACTAATCACATTTCTTTAGATAACGTACTGTGTGCTAAAGAATTTTCTACAATTTAATAGGAGAAATTAATTAGAGGTCTCCCTAGGAAACATAATTAAAGTTAGATCCCATGAAATCTCAAAATTAAAGTGAAGTCCCTAGAGACCTAGATTTAATTTGAAGAAATATTGACATCACTCACAAGAATCTTTCTAAACTTACATGTCTTTCTATTGGTCATTTGTTATTTTATCTCTTTTTTAGTTACCCTTGTACGCATTTTCTATTGGCTCTCTTATTATACTCTATTTCTATTTTGATTTTCTTCCTTGCATGTCTTCCTATTGATTGGTTATCTTGTCATGGAACCCCTTCTACTTTTCCCTTGCATGCATTCCTATTGGTAATCACCATAATCTTTTCTTTCTAATATAAATTATGCTTATACATATTACAATACATTTTCTATTTATTATTTACAACATAACTCCCTTCCTCTCTATAGCAAGTGTGGCCATCCTATACTCCACAAGAGGGAAATATCATTTCTTATGGGCCAAAGTCTCTTTCCTCATCTCTAATACATTTTCTAAGCCCAACCCTAAACTATATATGTTTTTATGCAAATAATATCATCTTAATAATATGCAAATTTCTACTTGATTATTATAAATTTTCTCTTAACATTTTATGAGAATTCTTAGGGGAAAATTATTAAATGAGCACTTAAAACTACCTCATGCTTCAAACTAATGCCTATACAAATGTAATTTCCAGACTAATAAAAAATCAGGATGTTACAAATGACCATTACTAAACTAGTAAAAATCATTTATGTACAATCATGCATATAGATTAGTTTGAATTCTGACTTCACAAAAGCGCTATGGGAAAAAAAATCATACAAGTGTTGTAGCAAGAAATGGAAGATAGTTTCCAAATTTCAAATCCTCATTACCATTCTAGGTTTAGGTCTGGTAGATTGATGTGCCTCCACCTCCTCCTCCTGATATCTGTGTTTGGTGCCACTTAAACTTGCAGCTTCAGATTGTGAAGGCTCCATTTGTTCATCAAATGATTAATTATATATCAAGTAAACAATTGTTTTCTTCACAGTGAATCCATTTCTAAAAATTGCTCTGACCTCCATTTGGTCATTAGATTCTAGATTTGAAATTATTTCCTTCCTCTCAGATTCTTCCAAGGAATTTAGCTTGTCTCCCATGAAGACCAAAGTGGTTGCCTTTGTATAATTTATTATCATTAAGCTAATTATACAACATTCACCTGCTGCCTTGTTATCCATGTCACCTAAGGGGGCATATATACTACAAATAGTCATCCCTTTTATATAATCACAACCATTATCTGGAGGAGGCACTTTAAATTTTACAGTAGTTCCTTCATCCTTGAATGCAAGCCAATAGGGTTGGTTGTCACCAGGGAGAATACAATCATCATTATACTTTGTAAGAGTCAATCCTTTCACAATGTGAAAACGTAACACAACGTCTAATGTAACTTATATAACATGCATGTAGAAATGTATTTTAATATATATTTATATATATTGTGTGTGTGTTAGAGAGAGAGAGAGAGAGAGAGAGAGAGAGAGAGAGAGAGAGAGAACCTGTGAAATTCTCTTTGAAAGTGTATGAAAGACTTGAGAGTTCTTTCCAATTAGAATTAAGAGATGTCCCAAGCCATTTTCAAGCCTTGAGATGTCCATAAAATTTGTGGAACATAAGGAATTAGGAATATCTATCTCTAATCCATCTTTCATCAAAAGACTACTCTGTTGGTTTCCTCCCCTATTAGGGATTGTCGATGGACCTTGGATACTGGTTAGCATATCCCACAAAATTGATGATGGCATGCCCGCATGTGTGGGAATAAGAGGTAGTGGATTATTTGTTGGGGACACCCAAGACCGGTAGAGAGAAGGAATCACATGACGTGATAATCCTTCATGACCACGAACAGAGAGATATAAAATGCTTCTTAATCTCACTAAAGAAAACGGTACTTGTTTTATCGTAGGAGCAATTAAAGTTGTCAAAGATTTCATTTGTTCTATGTCCTCCTCTAGCTTTTCAATCTTCACACAGCCAGAAAGAATGAGAGTTTTCAAGCATTTTGATCTATAAATGCTTCTTGGAAGACTATGAAGGCCAATACAATCCTCCAAATCTAGCAGAAAGAGTTTATCAAGAAGCTCAATAGAATGATGTATCATAGACAAACTTGAACAACCTTTGAGGATCAATTTTTCCAGATTTTGTAGTTGTGAAAAATCAGGAGTTTGCACCAAGCAAGGAGAGTGGCTAAGATTGAGGATTTTCAGTCTCTCCAAAAGCTATTACGAAAACATTTAATTTCAATTGGCAATTAGATGAACATCATGAAAAAATAACTGCTAACATACGTAGAAATTAAACGACTAAATAGAAAATCCTTGGCCAAAACCAAAAACTCTAACTGTAAAATTTGTTTTCAATCGATTGGAATTTGAAAGGAAAAGAAGACTATCAAATGCCTTATCTGGAAAAGGTATTACATAATTCAAGACGAAGGTGTAATGTTTAGATCTATAGCATGACATACAAAGCGAATAAGGATTAAATAAAATCTAGTAGCTTTATTTTTTACTTGTAGAAAGAGAAGATTCATTAATAAGCTATAAAAAAAAATCTAAAATAAAGATCTAGCAAGGAGGCTGTAAGATATATAATTCAATGGAAAATAGAGTAATATATTATATTATACAACGCAAATCCCTCTTTAATTCCTTATCCATAAACTTCAAAACTAATATACCAACAAGTTAACTAAGCTCTTTGAGTCTTATACATAAACTTCAAAACTAATATACCAACAAGTTAACTAAGCTCTTTAATTTGAGCCATATACTGGGCAAAAAAGAAATAAGAAATTACTATAATACTATATCATAGAATTATTTATCATAATGCTACAAAAAGTTTGTTTTCAATTGATTGGTAAATTTTGTTAATCACTTAAAATAAAAATCAATTGGTAATTTTTCTGAGAAACGAGGCTTTTGGTCATATAGCAGTTTGACATTTTGCATTTTTTTTTAAACTCTTAAGTTATTCTGGTAGTTGTAGCTTGAAAAGCCGACAAACTAAGTATTAGTATGCTTACCAGGGTTTCCTTCCACACTTGTCTGAGGTTGCTGTATTGTAAGTCAATAACAACTAATTCCTCTTGATAAAGGTTTTTAGGAATGTATTTTATGGGAAAGCCATGCCAACAAAGCCATTTGAGGTCCATACTGATGAATTCGTAGTTTCCTGTAAGTTGTGCATCTTTAAGATGAAGTAATCTGAGTCTCTTCATTGTCGTAAATGCCTCCACTTGAAAATTCATTTTTTCACTTTGTGACAACTCCAAAGACAATCCTTCAATAGCCTCTGTTCCCTGAAAAAAAAAAATTATATTGAAATCAAAGTTCGAACTTGTGTTATTTGTTTGCCAATAAGAAAAATAGGAACATATACGATCAAGCCTATAGAGCATCTGACTACATAATCAGTTTTAAAATGCATAAAATAAGTTACCAAAACCGATCATGATGACCAATTTATTAAAGCTCATTTTGCAGAAAAAAGTGGATATAGAAGTTCCTACCACGTGTTTTAATAATACAGCAAGCGCATCCTCATGAAACCATAACCTACTTCTCTTCCCAGGCTCCTTTTGAGATTGTTTACGAACTATTTCTCTTCCCATGTTCCGGAGTAAATCATGCATGCCAATAAGTGTGTTCTTCTCATCAATTGTTATAAGGCTGCGCTCTATAAGTGTTTTGATTCCAATGTCAGCAAAAAATCCACAACCATTTAATATTTGTGTCACTTCATTTCTCTCCATCCCAATAAAGAAGCAAGATATATCAAGGAATATTTCTTTCTCCAAATCATCTAAACCGTCAAAGCTTATTTTTAGCTTTTCTTGTATCTTGTCATTGGGAATTTTTTTAAGTTTCTCTAATACACTCTTCCATTCCTTCACTTCCCTACCAAACAAATAGGAGCCAAATACTTCAAGAGCTAATGGAAGTCCCCCTGAGTAAGCAACTATATCTCTAGAAAGTTTTGTGAAATCTTCTTTCGGACTTTCTTGTTTGAATGCATGCCATGAAAAAAGCTCAATCGATTCCCCTTCATTTAAATTTTTCATCATATAAACACGACAATCCATCTCAAGTAGTAGACGTTGATTTCTAGTTGTGATTAATATTTTACTTCCTGGTTTAAACCAATCACGACTTCCAGCCAAAGCATGCAATTGGGCAAGCTCATCCACATCATCAAGCACAATCAATGCTGTTTTATGGCGAAGTCTATCACACAATGTGATTTTTCCCGAATCTGTTCTAGTAATCTTCATTTTTGTTGTCTTACATATTTCATGAAGAAGTTGGTTTTGTAAACTGACTTGGTCTTTTTCTTGACCCCAAACTTCTCTTATTTTTGAAAGATAGCTTCTACTCTCAAATGAGTGACCAATTTCATTATAAATGGCTTTGGCAATTGTTGTTTTGCCTATGCCCCCCATCCCCCATATCCCAACCATGACAACATCTTGAGATTGATGGTTTTGGAGCATTGTGATGACTTCTTGCATGCGATTATTCACTCCTACGGGGTGGTCAGCAACAAACAAGTCTTTCTTATCCAGTATATCACAAACATTCTCAACAATTGCTTTCACACTTTGACTCTCGTCCCTGTGAATTATATTAGCATGATAGGTATGAGCTAGAGTTGAAAGTGATAGGAATAGCTAGCTAGTGGCAGCAAGAAAGAGAAAATATACGCGTACGAAAACTGTCATTATTTAAATGCAAAACAAACAATCAGTTAACATCTGTAAGCCTATTAATTTATATGAAATGAAACAATATAACACTTATTCATATGATTTAGAATGAGGATGGGAAAGGTTGGGGAAAAAAGAATGATGAGGATGGGAAAGAGAGAAAAAAAAATAAGGGAAAAGTATAGAGAAATATGAGAGAAGTCAATTCAAACATGTAATACTCCCTCTGGCCCTTATTATAAGAGCTCGAAATTTGTATTGATTTGGTGCAAAATATAAGAGCTCACCTTGCATTCTCTCATCATTTAATGCATTTTTTCCTATTTTACCTCTAATTCTCTTTTATATTTATTAATGCTCATATATTTCTCTTTCTTGATAGACTCATTATAAATAAGGGTAATATTGGAAAAAGATGTATATTTCAGATACATTTAATTACTTTCACATGTTTTCTTAATAAGTGTGTTTTGATGACCGGGCTCTTATAAATAGGACCGGAGGGAGTATCATTTAATGATAAGACATCATACAAATAAGAGGTTTCATGGCCTGTTTATAGAGCCCTAAACGTGTGTTTCCTTAATGAAATAAAACAAATCTCATTAAAGTTGTCTTTGATATAAAGTAATTTTAAGAGATCACATTAATTGGAACAAATCAAAGATACCAAAATCATTTCATGTTCTTCAAATCTCAAAATATTTGTGAAATGATCAAATATTCTTCAAACATTTTATTTTTATTCTTATAATAATTTTCATTAAAAAAGGATTCATTTTACAATAAGAAGGTCATATGCACACATTGTTAATTACTTGATGCAACGTAAAAATTTACAATTAAAAAATACACAAATTACTTGAAATGAAGAAGAATTAATAACCACGCATATAGCCAATAGATATTGAAGTAAAACAAAAACAAAAATTACTTAGAAAAGAAGCAAAATTTAGTGTCTCAATCAAAAGAAAATAAAGAGTGAAAACTACCTGGACTTAAGTACAACGAACCCTGCAATGCCCCCTGCCTTAGTTAGAGCTGATCTCCAATTGGAAACTTGATCTTCTTGTGGTGAAATTATTTGTATTAGATCTTGAAATGCTTCTCCGAAACTAGAAGTTTGATTACGTATTTCTGATGGATCGACGTTGTAAAACACAGGTAGAACCACTTGATCATTTGATTTATGAAGCTCCATTATCATTGACAACTCCTCCAAACACCATTTAGATTTGGCATATTCCTTAGAGAAAATGATTATCGCAATTTTTGAACTTCCAATTGCTTGAAATAGTTTTATTTTGATATGATTTCCTCTGGGAATGTCAACATCATCTTTGAAAACAATAATACCAGCATTACAAAGAGCTGAGTAGAGATGTGAAGTGAAAGTTGTTCGAGTGTCTTCACCTCTAAAACTTAAAAACACATCATACTTATGACCTGAAATGTTATATTTCAAAAATACAAAATATCAATAAATTATAACACGTCAGAATGTTATAGAAATGGGGCAGTTAATTAAGGGTGAAGGTGCATCTAGTTTTTTTTAAACTGCTTTCAGAGGTTTATCCATCACTATAAAATATTCCGTGATATAATCTTGCCCCTAATATTTTAAACATGTAGCAATTGACACTCCAACTAATTAACCACCATTTTCATCATCTTCACATAAACAGAAGGATGAACAAAATTACAGGGGAAGGACGCTGAAGAAGTAACTTTCGCTGTTTCAGAGGTCTTTGACAATTTAACTTATTTAACTTTTGTGACCTAACAATTCTAACCACAAATTAGGTTCAAACTAGAAAACTGAAACAAGATTATCAACTTAAGTTTGCTTGCACGATTCCAGACTTGTAATTGTAATTCATCTTAATACCCATACGTAATTTCAATTTCAACATCGCATCCGTTGATTGCAAATAGCTTAAAATCTGGAAGCAAATCTGAAAGCAATAATTTCAATTTCAATATAATCTGAAAGTAAATTCAATTTCAACAACACATCCTTTACCATTAACATCTGCTTGCAAATATGAAATATACGTTTTTCTAGTCAACGATGTAAACATACGAGTATGTTTTCATTTTATGTATATTTGTTAATTCAAAACTTCTTTACATATACAAGCGTAGCTAGGGCTTAAATAACAAATACAGAACGCAAAAACGACAATAGCCATGAGCAGAAATTAGAACGTGCTGTGAAAGGCAAAAGTTTTCCAGAAGAAACCATGTATGATTAAAGAGAGAAATGAGGGGCGAAGAGAGGGGGGATGTAGGGCAACCACCTTGAACTGCTTTGAACTAGAGCAGAAAAGTGGGCATGAAGCAATAGGTCGTCCTTCTATCTCAGGGTCAAAGGTTCCCGTTGGTTGGGGTGCCGATTTCTCCATTTTTCAATATGTTAGACCACTAAATATATATATATATATATATTTATAACTGGGAAGTTAAATTACAAATAGCAGCTTATAAAACTAACTACGTAACTCCATCCCTCTCAAGAAGCATGAGAGTTTACTCTGGACAGTACCTCCAGACCCAACGGCATGGAGAGAGCCTTCTTCGCCAAATAATCTGCAACACCATTCTCATACCTGCTGATAAAAGATATCTGCACACTCCATTGTTGTTGTATTAGATTCTAAAGCTGAACAATAAGTGCAGCATCTTCATGAATTTCCACATTAGCCATTGTGCACAAATTAACCACATTAGCTGAATCACATAAGAGCCGAACATTCCGAAATCCACTATCCCATGCTCTTCTTAACCCCATGATGCATCCCCACAGTTCGAGCACCAAGTAGTCCGCATCCTCCACTCTACACATAAATGCTTCAATAATTAATCCATCCACTCTACATATATGGGAGAAAGCCTCATCACTAAAAAATATCGACTTGAGCCTCATGGGGACCCTCAGGCCTGGGTTGATTAGCCATAATATTAGTGGCTAGCATAGGCTTCCTCGACAACAAACCAAATTTATTCATATGTCCCACAACTCCTCTAGACTCGGCTACAGATGCTGCAATATTGAATGATCCATTTTGGCGGAATACCTCATTTCTTTTCTTTCATATGACCCAACACACAATACCATATAAGTCGCACAATCTCACAGAATTTACTCTCTTCCCATTCAAAAAATTCATTTTAATCGAGTCCATTCGGTTGTTTCTCCAGAAGCTCAAGTCCGATTCCTTCACCCCTAACTTTGTCTAGATACTGCTTGCATATTTACAGTCTCTCAACATGTGAGCAATTGTTTCTACAGCATCATTGCATAGATTGCATATGCCATTCTGATGCAAGCCACGCTTGAATTTCAATTCATTTGTAAACAGCCCACCACGATAAATTGGCCACAAGTTCGTCCTACACCTTTATGTACAAAGGAGGCCATTAGATGCGCCAGTGAGGAGGGTAGATCAGACAGTCTGGAGTCCAATTAAGAGAGGAAGAGGGAGACCGAGGCTTACACTCAATGAAGTTGTAGAGCGAGATCTTTTAATAAATAATATATCTAAAGATTTGATTACCGATAGAGCACAATGGCGTCGTGCGATCCATATAGCCGACCCCACTTAGTGGGATAAGGCTTTGTTGTTGTTGTTGTTGTTGTTGTTGTTGTAGCTTCTAGATTTTAGACCAACCATGATCACAGGCTTTAAAGCTGATGACTCATAAGCTGACTTTACTGAGAACAAACCACTCTTCACATGTTTGCACCTAACAACACTCCCTTCATCACGTTGTACCAGCTCAATCCCATGATTTACATCATCCCATATAGCCTTTATTCCACTCCAAAGTCTCAACCCCACACGCTTTTTGTCAATTGAGGGTAACACATCATTTCCACATCGATATTTTCCTCTTATAACATTTATACCCAAAGAGCATCCCTATTCACAATCAAGTTCCATCCTATCTTCATTAAGAAGGCTTGATTCTGTAACCTTGATTGTCTCATACGTAAACCTCCTCCTTTCTTGCTTGTACAGTCTCTATCCCAAGCAACAAGATGGCCTTCCTCTTTTCCTCATTCGAACCCCATACGAAGTCCCGTGAACGCTTATCAATCTCATCACAACAAGTAACAGGTAAGAGAGCAGTCTACATAACATAGTTTAGAGTTGCTGATATAACTGAAATAATGAGGGTACTCCCCCTGCTAAAGATAGAAAGGAGGTATCCCAACTAGCAAGCCGTGACCGCACCGTATCAACAACAAATTGATATGTACTCTTAGTTACCCTTTCGTGGTAAAGGGGAACACCAAGATACTTCCCTAAATCAGTAGTTTAACAATATCCCAATTCTTCACTTAGTTGTGCACGAACATTGTTATGAATATTATAGGAGAAAAACACTCTAGGTTTGTCACTCTATTTACTTTCTGCCTCGAAGCTTTACAAAATATATTAAGACACTGCTTAATAATACTCACTCGTTAAAGATTAGCTTCAGAAAAAAAAATTATTATATCATCTACAAAAAAATGGATGAGAAATTGGAGGGCCTCCTTTATTCAAATAAATAGGCTTCCATAAACATTGAGCAACTTGCTCCTAAATTAGATGCGCCAATTTTTCCATACAAATCACAAATAAATATGCGGATAAAGGGTCCCCTTGCCGCAGACCATGAGTTGGGCTAAATGATTCTTATTTGCGACCATTCCATAAAATTTGCATGGTTGAGTATGATAAACAACTTTCAACGAGATAATAAATTACCCCAGAAAATTCAGCTCTTTTAAACAATCCATCACAAAGGACCAACTCACCCAGTCATAAGCCTTTTCAAGATCAATTTTGATAGCCATGAATCCCTTTTTACCCTACATAAACCTCATTGAATGAATCACCTCTTGAGTGACAATAATATTATCCAAACTTAGCCTTCTGGGAACAAAACTACACTGATTCGGAGAGATAATTGATGAGAGAAAAGGCATGATTATGTTCCCCACTATCTTAGTAATTATTTTATAAATCACATTGCACAAGCTAATAGGCCTGAAATCTTTTAGAAGTTCTGGATGCTCAATTTTTGGAATGAGAACCAATAAGTTTGATTAACTTCCTGCAAGGTTTGAGGGCATGTGAACACATTAGTAACAAAATCAACAATAGTGTCACTTACATGAGTCCATTTGCTTTGATGAAACAAAGCATTAAGACCATTTGGTCCAGGAGACTTCAAAGGCCACATGCTTCGAATAGCTTGCTCAATTTCCTGCCTCCCCACTGAACTTCCTAAATGCTGAAGGTGGGACCCAAAAATACTAGGAAACTTAATAAGACATGAGCACGCAAAAAGGGCCGCTACTACCATATTCCTTGAAAGATTCACAAAAAATTCATCTACTTCCCTTTTAATCTCCTCATCCCCGTAAAGCCAATCATCATTATCTCTTAATATAGCATCTATTCGATTATATTCCCTTCTTGCATTTGCTCTAAGATGGTAATATCTAGTATTTCTGTCTCCTAGGACATACCAGTCACATTTAGCTTTTTGAGCCCACATTACATCCTCTTGGAGAATTAATTTTTCCAACTCAAGCCAAAGATCCCTTTGCAAACATGATAGAGAAGATGAAATGCCTTATCTATTAATTGTTCTGATCAACCCTTCAAATCTGTACATAATCCTCCTATTTCTGTATCCCAAATGTCCATAAACATTCTTACTGCAAGAGCTAATTTCAGTGACAAAGCTTAACACCGTTTCAGACCATAATCTCCCTTTCTCCCATGAATAAGACACCATTCTATCAAAATATTCATGCATAACCCATGCCGCCATGAATCTAAATGGTCTATCTATCTTTCTTTTAAGACTGATTGACAAATCCTTGGATTTGTATGCTTTTGTGTGGTTAAATTGAGGTAATTAACATAATTGAGATGCAATATTGGTCCATAATTGTTTAAATAATAATATAGATCCTTAAGTTAAAGTATCATGAAAATAGGATTAAATTGCCATAATTGAAGATCAATTAGCATTAATTGATTTTTAGGGCTCTTTAATTCTTGTTTGTTGCATTTTTACTTGTAGGGCTATTTGAGGACCAAATAGGAAGGATCCAATATGAGAAGAAGCAAGAAAAATGGGTCTAGAAGCTGAAATTTCAAGAAAAAAGGTCAAAATACAAGTTCTGGATAAATTGTAAAAATTACAGAAAAGGACCCTGAAATTTCGAAATTACAGAAAAGAACCTTGAAATTTGAAAATTACAAAAAGGTCCCTCACCGTGGCACCCCACAGCGAGGATCCGAGAATTTTCTTCGCTTCTGTCCTTCACTGTGGCACCCCACAGCGAGGCCCCGATTCTGCAGAAATCAGCATCTGATTTGGTCCAAACCAAAACACCCACTCTTGACCCGATTTGAGGACATATAAGGCACGAAATTGAAACCCTAAAGACAGATTTGGAGCCACCAAACACACCAAAATCCTAGCTCTCTCATCCTCTCATCTCCATCTTCCATCTTCCACCTTCCTCCACCCAAATCTCCATGTCTCCTCAACCTCCACTCCTTGGTGCTGGCTTTTTCATGGAGGACATTAGCTAGGCTCCCTCATTCTTGATAGTGGGAGCCAATGGATGAGCTTGAAGCTTCAAAGGGGAGTTCTTGTTCTCCCACTCTCTCTTCCTTATGTTTAAGCATGTTTCTAGGATTCTAGGGCTTGTTTCTTCATTTGGTTATAATTCTATTCCATATCTTTGTATGAGAGTGGTGAAAACACTGATCTTTATCCAACTGCATTAGAATGGGACTATGGTCTGATTTAAATTTATACAGAGAAGTGGATGAAGCATTAGGAAATAATTGCAAAAAGATAGAGTTAGTAAGCACTCTTTCAAGACGACTTTGACAACCCTCTCTACTCCAAGTGAAAAATGGCCCTGTACAATGAAGCTCTTGACAACTTTGGTCTTCATAAATGTTAACCATTGGAAATTTAGCATATTTAATACAATTTTCACAAGTTAATGCTCACACTTGTATGATAATATCTTTAATTGAGATGATAACTTGGAAATATTAGGTGATTTCCTCTTGACATATTGTTGAAGAAAACTATTAGAACTCCTCACTATTTTGTAGGGGAAATATCCATGAAGAAGAGAAGTTCAAAATAAGGAAAAATAATGGAACACTAAGGCAGACAAAAGCAGAGGCATCACTTAGTATGATCTGTCGTAGTAGACTATGTGTTAGTCACAGTGGACGAAAAAAAAATTGAAAGTTCGCTCTCTGTATGGTCTACCGTGGCGAACACATATCTGTTCATCTACGCATTTTACTCGTTGAAACACGAAAATTGAAGATACAAAAGGCTAGGGTTGGCCAAATTTCAGTATAGAACACTTTGGGTCAAGTTTGGAGGCTACAAAACACCAAGGAAGAGTTGGATAGAGTTTGAAAGAGGATTTGGGAGCTTGGGAGAAGTTGATTCTTGGAGCTTAAAGAAGAAATTCTTTGTGGTTTCTTCTCTTGTCTTCCCGTTTCTTCTTCCTTTCTCTTGTTTCATTTCTGGACTTTGTGATGTATTTCAAGATGATTCTTGATTTCTTGTGTCATGTGTAGCTAAACTCATTTTCTAGGTTTATTTTGAAACTTTGTATAGTTTGATGCTTGGAACTCTTTCTGTATGTTCATGTGTGTATGTAACTTTGTATGATTTCTTGCTACCTTCATACTTTCCGACTCCCTAGCTCTCTTCATCAATGCCCCATTATTACCAACCCGAGCCTCCACATTTTTCTTTGTTGCATCACTTGCTTTCAATGGTCCTGGATCCTTCCTATCCAACAATGGTGGCTGAACCTTATCTCTTCCATGCACTACGTTCACAACTGAACATTGGTCCCTATGATGGTCATAGCATCCACATGAGAAACATAGGAGATGCAAACGTTCATACTATACTCGTCTCTCCATGCATACCTCCCATGAGCTGTAAGATATGTAACTGAATCAACCTTCAATGATTTCCCTATCAGATTACCGATCTTATTTAAACTCTCATCATTCAAGGACTCAAGTGGGAGGACCATAACTCGTATCCAAGCTGCAATCTTACGGTGACTATCAACATTCCAAGGATCAAAGTTCGGTCACCATCTTTGAACAATCAAATAGTGATCTGCAATCATCCATGGACCCTCGAGATAAACATAATTCATGTCATCATCGTTGTCAAAAGGAACAACGAAATTTTCATTATCAATATCCCTAATCACAAAATCTTCTTTCG
The DNA here is from genome assembly GCA_037074515.1 of Mimosa bimucronata. Classification (NCBI taxonomy): domain Eukaryota; kingdom Viridiplantae; phylum Streptophyta; class Magnoliopsida; order Fabales; family Fabaceae; genus Mimosa; species Mimosa bimucronata. The sequence goes on from CM073439.1 coordinate 40,725,371, forward strand.
TCTTCCACATTTGCTTTAGATTTGCCTTCATTTTCTACAATGAGACTTTCTTCCCCAACACTGTCATAATGATCTGCGCCAAGGAGCACACCATCGTTCATATTCCTCTTTAGACACCACAAGGGTTGGAATAATCTCTTCTTCATTATTACTGGCCATATCACCACCCTCCACAACCTGTGAAGACACATCCTTGTTCCCAAAGAAACTTTTCAACTCATCAATGTATTCAGCCGATGCATCATTAAAAACACTACTCCCTCTTGCATCCACACTGGTTTCCCCAGCTTTCATATTCAGAATTGGGTCCTTAAAGGACAAACTAGGCTTCGGGCCTCCTTCCTTAGAAGAGAAAAGAGGACTTGATTCAAACACTATACTGGACTTATTGTGTCTATCCCTGTCATCTCCATCAGCCGCTTCACTCCCTTCATCCATTCGCCCATCGGAAACTGCTGCCATCTCTCTCAGCTCTCCGTTTATAAGTTTACCTTAAAGCGTTCCATTGATAGATTATGATTCTCTTAACAATAATATTTTATGGTATTGGACATACCATTAAAATAGTTCACAGTACTAGGTTTATGTAACTTATATTTCATTAATTAATCTAAAGTCCATATCGTTTTGCCTGATTTTTTAATTAGATTCTTGTAATTTTTTTAATTGGTTCTTATAATCTCACGTGTTTGTAATCATACATCTATATATAGTTTTTCCTTTTTGTCAGTCACCTAAAAATATTGGAACTTACTAATAATCACATAAAATTATAAGGGCATCATAATAAAAAGGAAAAAAACAACAGAAATCAAATCAGAGAAGGATGAAACTCTAAGGACTTGAAAAAAAAGGAAAAAAATTGCAAGGATCTAACAAATAAAACAAATTAAACTATAAGGGCTTTCCAATTGATGTGCCTAATTAAAAATCATCAATGCTACATGCATGTTGGATATATAATAAGCGCAATACAAGCATCTTCACAAAATTATAACCTACGTACCTCGATTTCGGAGCTCATTTTGTGAACTTTCACGCATTATTTGTCTTCCCATGAGCTGCAACATGTTATGCATTCTAAGTTTGTTGTTCTTGTCAATGGTTACAAGGCTTCGTTCTACTAGATATTGTATCCCAGTTTCAGCAAAACATCCATGGCGACGCAACTTTTGGATCACATCATCTATGTCCTCCCCAATGTAAAATAAAACTATATTTATAAATATTTCTTTTTCCTCGGATTCTAAAGAGTCAAAACTAAGCTTTAGTGCGTCATAAATCTGAGGAGGGAGATCTGTAATTAGGTTCATCAATGTCGAATTCCATTCTATTGGAAACCGCCCACTGAAATAAGTGCCAAAGACTTGAAGAGCTAGGGGCAATCCCTCAGAATAAGCAACAATTCTTTTGCAAAGTTCAATGGATTGTTCCTCATCATTGAGACTTGACTGTTTAAATGCTTTTCTACTAAAAAGATGAAGTGACTCCTGATCGCTCAAAAGTTTCATGGTATATATATCATCCACTTGAAATGCATCAAGTATACGCAAATCTCTTGTTGTAATGATTATTTTACTCCCCACACCAAACCAGTTATGATTTGCACATAAAGCATGTAGTTGCTCCAAGTTATTCACATCATCAAGAACAAGAAGTACCTTCTTATCACAAGGCGTTATGTTCAACATGTGGCTTGCTGATCCAACGCCAACTGTTGTCATATTTGTTCCTTTACATATTACTGAAAGAAGTTGTTTTTGTAAATAAAGTTTGCCTTCCCTCTCCGAAGCTTTCCTGACATTTGAAAGAAAACATGTAGCATCGAAATGGCATCCAAAGTGGTTATAAATTACTCTGGCAAGAGTTGTTTTGCCACTGCCACCCATTCCCCATATCCCTATGAAGACAACATTTGATCGATGGTTTTGAATCATTTTTATCACTTCTAGCGCTTGAGAACTTACTCCAACTAGGCCATCTATATCAACCAAGCCTTCGTTGTCCAAAATATAACGAACAAGATTGACAATATTTTCAATGACCTCACATTCATTCCTGAAATTATAAAGAAAGAATTGGATAAAAAGGAACATTGAGTATATATTACTACAAATTAAAGAAGAATAATGGTATAAGAGCAACACATGTTTTATTTTGATACCGAAGGGTAAACATTATTCATCAGAGGTTACAACCAATATTAAATTCACTACCTCCCCACTTAAAGAGGAGCTCTCATGCATCTAAGCTAAATTAATTATGTTTCGATTGCTTGGCATGAATAGACTACCCATGGCAACCAGTCACAAATATTTAGTGAAGAGAGCTAATCAAATATAGACATTTTAAATCTAATCTAGATGGTATATATTTAATAATATTTAAATGATATTTTTTTGAGTAAAAAATTGGTTTTTGAATGAAAGGGATTTATGCGTGTCCTGTATCCTAAAATCATATCGTTAAATGTTAAAATTTCAATGATGACTAAGAACTCTTGTATGCTGAAGATTCTTTTAATAACTAATTTTTTTTAACAATTTTTAATAACTAATTATACGTCATAGATTGTGACAATAAATTGCATTCTCTTCCCCACTCACATATACGGAAAAATATTAGCAAAATTGAAAGTAAATCAAACTAAAAGTGAAAAAATTACCTTAAATTCAAACGAGGCCGCAAAGAAAACCCATAAATGCTTCCAGCTTCACTAAGAGCCGTCCTCCACCTTGACACTTCATCTTCAGCTGGTGAAACTCTATGAATAAAATCTTGAAATGCTTGCCCAAAACTAGATTCTTGATTTCGAATGTCAGACGGATTCACACCATAGAATATGGGAATAACTATCTGACTTTTTGATCTTCGAAACTCCATGATTTTTGTGAGTTCCTTGAGACACATTCTGGAACTAGCGTAGTGTTTAGATATGATGACAATTGAAATTTTAGAGCATTCAATAATGCCTAGCAATAGCTCAATTGAGACATCACGTTTGAGAACGGAAATTCCAGCTAACTTAAGTTGCAAATGAAGTCGAGAAGGGAAACGAATTTCAGGGTCGTCCTCGCCTCTATAAAAACTCAAGAACACCTTATATTCATGGCCTGCATTTTAAATCATACAAACACATAAAAAGATCTCTGCAGGTTAATATTTATTGTGAACGGTCGACCACAAAAATTATATATATATATATATATATATATTACAGGACAAAAGATAATTCATTGGCCCTCAATCATAAAAAAATAATACTCTTTTTGTCCTACTTACAAGTCACTTCCAGCAAATTTTACACATATCAAAGAAAATCTTAAACTTTATTAATTTTACCTTAAAATCTAATAACTTTTTAACTTTACACATATTTAATATACACTATAATACATGAGAATAAAGTCAACACATGATAAATGAATGATATACTTATACTTTCACATGAAATATTTAATGATATATCATATAAATAGGATAATATATAACATTCTCTCCCTATCCTATATATAGAATAAGAGGAGTACATGCATCTCAGTGTGTATGTGTGTTTTCTTTTTTCTTTTTTGGGGGGGGGGGGGGGGGGTTTCAAATATCATTTTGTGTATAGGGTCTCTTCCTTTTCTGAGCAAATCGTCTTCGCCTTAAAAGAAGAATCCCATGTATGTCTTCTTGGCCCTATAACGGACCAGCAATATTTTGATATTTTCTTTTGAGTTAAGGAGGAGATTTTTTGTTATTAAATTTCAATTCTTTAATATAATTATTTTTATATTTCAAAACCAAAATAGACTTGGTGAAAAAGATCAAAAAAAAAACTTTAGTATTATCATTACAAAATCTTAAAATTCAGATTAAGCTACGAGAAAAAGATAAAAATGTTAATATAATATATTTATACCTTAAAAATAAAACAGATCTACTTAAAAAGATAAAACATAGAAATACTATGAGGAGGTGGAAATAAGTTAGATCAAGCTAAGTTTTAACTATATAGTAGTTCTGGAAAGACTGCAATAGAAATATAAAAATTAAATCTTAGTTTGAGCCTATAAGTCTTAAATTTTCAAATGACAATATAGGAAGCCTTTTTAAAGAACTACTAATATGTAAGCTTTCAAATAGGCTTAAAACCTGTGTCTGTAAGTTTATATACAAGCTCCCAAACCTATTGAAAACCTATGTTATGTCTTAAAAGATTATGATTAATTCTCATATACAGTGTACGAGTTTAGGGAAAAAATATAAAAGAACCCCTAGTAAAAACAATTGATCATTTAAGAATAAGAAAAATAATCAATCATCTATTGAATAAAAAAAAAATATTTTCCAATATTAATCCAGCACAACAAGTAGTGTGGCATGTAAAAATGGATTTAACCTCTTTTACTTTTCCATTAAAAACTAAGGCAACTTCTCCTCCTATATTGAGATTATATATTTCATATGGGTATCACTGAAATAAACTTATATCAACTATTATATTTCAACAAACAATGTAAATTAGGGAAAAGGGAATGAGCTGACGTTGGCATCCTGAGTGATCGAAGAAAGGAGAGGTAAATATGTTCAATTGATGAATGAAAGAGTTGAGTTTATGGGTAAATGATGTGATATGAAAGTTAAGGTAAAGACTAAATTAGTTATTTTATAGATTATCCATAAAATTGTTCACATCATATATTATCTATTATTGTGTATAACAGTAAGAATAAAAGAATCTATATAGACCAGACTTATACATTATGAAAATAGACATGGTTTGTTTATATATTCAAGTCTACGCCTCACCTATTTACTAAATTGTTTATATTTAAAGTAGGCTAATACAGTGTAAGAGTTGGTGAGGGTATAGCCTATCGTTTTTTTTATTAAAAAACTTAAACATTGGATCAATTGAAATTATTGAACGGATTAACATGATTTGTGAAAAAGACGCTTTTTGAAATTAAAATTTATAATAAAATGTATTTTATTCATTAATTTACCCTTTATCATATTAAATGCCTAATTTTGACTTAAATTTGTTTTGAAGCATTTAAGATTTTTTATTTTATTAATATCTTGTTTTATTTTTGTACATATCTTTTTGCTTCATGTATTTTTTGGGTATAAATTTGAATAGTTTATTTGACGTGGAGATAAAAAGACTTATGAGAAAAAATTGATTTATTACTAAAATAATTGTATAATTCATAGTAATCAAACCCAACCCGACCCCGCCTGGCCGGGTCAGCCTGGAACCCGCTAACACGACTGTTCGCCCGCAAGAGTACGGATCGTAACGTAGTAATAAATTATCGTCCCACAGAGATTTGTTTTAAAACCCCAGTCAAACAACAGGCTAATGAACTCAATTAAGTTGAACGAATCAAATTCTTTTAGAAACTGGTTTTGAAAACTAATTTTAAAATAAAAATAAAGAAACAAACAAGAAAGATTTAATTTATCAATTAACTAGGCCTAGGATTAATTCTCACCGTTGTATTTCATGAACCCTAATTTATTTCCCTTCCTTTAGTCTTTAAATAACAATCTATGTTTGCCTAAGATTCTAAAGTACTTGAAACGCTCTCTCGAGTCAAAATCAATTCTATACGTCTCATTAACTTGCTCAATCTCTTGTTACAAATTAATGAAAGTATGCCTTAAGAGCCAACCTTAATCTGACAAAACTAGGTCGATAGATATATCTCTATTCTACCCGACAAACCATCCGTTAGTTGATTTAAACTTCAAGTCTAGTCTGATTTACCCTAGTTCTACATCTAAACTATCTCTCTCGAGTATAATTTAAATGAACAAATCGCTCTAAAGGGTGATCAGTCAATTAGAGGCATTAAGAACAAGATAAATCAACATAAATAGTCATTAAATTCTAAAAGAAAAGGAAACAATTAGGTTTCAATCCATACAAGGTTTGAATCAATCCTAGAACAAAAGATTTAGCTACTCATGAATGGATTAAACCAGAAAATACAAAGAAATCCCATGTTTAATTCACCAAAGTAACAAAGAATGGAAGAAAACAAGAAGAATCTATCACCTAGGGCAAGAAACTCCTCCAATTTTGCTTCTCAACCTCCAATTTTGCAAACCCTAGCTCCAAATATATGTGTATCGATGAGTCTAATGGTTCCTATAGGTTCTAGGGTTCAAAGGGGGCTGATTCTCCTCTAATTTTCGTGCCCTAGATGGTTTAAAAGGGTAAAAATCGAAGCTGTGCGTTTTGCAGATTTTTAAGGATTTTCGCGCCATGTCGCGACATCTTGGTGCAATGTCGCGACATCAGAACCAATTTTCAGCAATTTTCCTTAAATGACCTCCAGCTTTCTCCACGTTTTTCCTTTGATCTTTCTCTCCTTCCTTGCTTAGAATGTCCATATTTACCTATCCAAAAATGCATAAATGTGAGGGAATCATGCCAATTAAATTTCCTAATAAATTATCATATTTTTCTTAAAATTAATCAAATTAAGTTCTATTGACAGATTTACACAATTTTCTCTTAAAAACTCTTAAAATGCCCTTAATTAGCAACGATGACTCCCCAAATATATTCTAAATATGCCCTAAATTAATGGTAAATGGGGAGTCATCAGCGACCATGGAACCGGTCCGAGCTAAGGCACTAACCCCATAGTACAGCAAACTGAGACCCGACGGGTTGCTATGGTTCACCCAGTTTGTTGTTTAAAATTCATTTTAAACTTTTTTTATGGGTATGAATTGCAGGAAGCAATATTAGTCAAAGTTAATGATAATTTTTGTGTTAATAACTATTAGTTTAGTGACTAAAAAATGATGGTAAATATGAATATTTTATTATCATTTATCTTTTTTTATATTTTCTTATGAAGAATATTTTATGATTACTTATTATGGTGTCACTAGATGGTTAATTGTTAGTGTAATGTCAATATGTCTAAGAAATTGTAAACAATCTTGAATAAATATATTGTTATTTTATTAGTGATTCAAAGCATTAAATTAATATTCAAGGTAGAAATTATATTTTAATTTTATATTACCTTCCAGTCTAGCCCTCAGGTTTATTTCGAGCTGACCCACTGACTCTTAACCCATTACCTCGGCCGATTCATTAACCAGTCTGGCTTTGATAATCTTGGTAAAATTGACTAAATATTTTTAAAATGTTAATAACAATATTTTAAAAATTAAATTTAATATTTTACATAATCTCCCATACATTCTTTGCTTATCCACATATAAGGGATATTTGTGTAGCATATATTTTTGATTTTAAATTTAAATGAGGCCTACACAAGTTTTCGAAAAGTGAAAAGGCACTTTTACCTTTTATTGATTTGCGGACCCTGGTTATATAATTTGAAATGATTAGTTTTTTTAAAAAAATTCCCCTCCCTTTAGTCGACGTTCTTCCCTCTATCCCTCTCCCCATGGTTGTTAAGGGAAACTCTCACTTCTCTGAATTTGGTTGGGTAAAAATGTCTTTTTCCTATTAGAATTAATATAATGTAGTTCCAAAAGACTTCCACTTAATAAATCATAGCCACCGCACAGGCCACAATAACAGTCCTTTCATCACTGCTAAAGACAACCACCCAACCCCACCCCCCCAAAAAAAATCCAATTCATCGTTACCAAGAGAAAACAATGGGCTTTTCTCAACTTTGGAGTAAAACTAGCTTCCACACAGTAGCTGCCAATAAAAAAAGGCCACCACACAGTCTAAAGTAAACAAAGTAACACACTGGTCAACACCCATTCTCATCTCCAAAGAAATGTACATATGCTTTTTCGAGAAAAGATTTATTAAACCACCAAGATAAAACTTTGCACATGGAAATAGATAATAATTCAAACATAACAATCATGGTAATTCTAAAAATCACAATATGAACATTGAATAATATTTAAATACAAAATGATTTTGAAAAAAATCCAAAATTAAGGTTAAAATTGAAAGATAGATTAAATTTAGGTGTAAAAATAAACTAAAAAAAATAATATCCTAAAAAGGGGCAGATCAGGATACCCTGTCTTAGGACATGTTTTATAATACTTTTTCTAAGTTAATTATTATTATTATTGATTACACATATGAAGAGTATTTCAATCTAATGGTAGTCATGACTAAAAAGGATATTTTAAATAAATAAACTCATATTAAAGAACAACTCAACTAATTTCTTTAATCTATACAAATTAATTTAGTAACTCCAATATTAGACTTGATGGTGTAGAAAATAATATTAGAGGGCTGATAAAACTACCAATTGTAGGTAAAGGCCATGAAATCTAGAATTTTCAAATTGAGAGGAGGATTAATTCTTGAAGGGATCAATTTCTTGGGAACCAGTTTGCTATGATTGTATGGTTCAGATTTGATCTTTTGAAATTTTTTTCAAACAAATTATTTTAACAGGTATAAAATCTAATATAAAAATAATTTTTAAACTATCTTTTTTCAAGATACATTTTTTACCGCACAAATAATTCATTTAAAAGCAATCAAATCTAGACCATTCAGGTTAAATCTGAATGGTTTAGAACTGATTAGCTCTCTCTACTGAAGTTGGTTTCCAATTTCTTCTATGCAAAATCAAAATGTCCTTCTTTTATTTCATTTCTCTGCACAAGTTTTTTTTGTTGACTATTATTAGAATCATTAATTAAGTTCAAAGTTTGAAAAATCAATTAAAGGCATGTATAATGTTGAGGCAAGTTGTTAAATTAATTTTGATATCGCAACAAATTTCACACACACACACATATATATATATAATAAATTCAAATATTCAACAAGTATTGCAGGTAAAATACGTTCAAACTACTAGCACAAGAAAAAAAAATTTCACACTGAAAATGAAAGATTTAATGGTTACCATGCGGGCTCGAAGGCTCATTCACCAGATCCATGGAACCTTCAAAGATATTGGACCGATGGAACAATCAAATATTGTTTTCTCTCTAAGTAGTAGTGATAAGAAGAAGAAGAGTAGAAATTCGTTAGAAGTAGACAATCTGGCATCATGATCAATCATACAAAAAAGGAAAAAAAGAAAAAAGTGTAGATGGAGCGGATCGGAGAGTTAATTACCTGTGAGTTTCTGGATTCGTGATGGAGACCAAAAGGCAATTGGACCATTGGAACAATCAAATATCGTTTTCTCTCTAAGTAGTAGTGATAAGAAGAAGAAGAAGAAGAAGAAGAAGAAGAATAGGAATTCGTTAGAAGTAGAGAGTCTGGTATCATGATCAATCATACAAAAAAGGAAAAAAAAGGTGTAGATGGAGCGGATCGGAGAGTTAATTACCTGTGAGTTTCTGGATTCGTGAAGGAGACCAAAAGGCAATCAGAGAGAGAGAGAGAGAGAGAGAGAGAGAGAGAGAGATGAACAAAACGAAAGGTATCCAGAGGACGTCTAAAGGGTATGGCTCGCTTAAAGGCTAGTGACATGACTTGGCGTTCAAAGAATTGACAAGCACATTAAATTAAGGAAGTATAATTAAAGTTAAATATGCAATAACCAACACATAGTTGGTCTAGTGATGTAAGGCCCCATCATATCTCTTAAAATGTCGAATTCAAGTTCTAAACGAGGTACATGTGTCGAGAGGGGAAGTCACGAACCTCAAAACTTGAGTAGTTAATTTCTTGGATACCTGATAATAGGATCTAGGAAAGGCATTGATTTATATAAATAAAAAAGTTAAATAAGCAATTCCAAATAACCAAAACAACAACTTGAGTTTCTTTAATATGCATTCAAATATAGGTACACACACATAAACAAAAAGGATGCTGGTTTTTTTTCCCAATTACTTGATTGTTAATAAATTGGACCGATATACGTATATAATTACATTCCAAGTAAGCTTAATTAATATTATAAAATTCCTTGAAATCTCAATTGTAAACTTGTCTCATGTCCTTATTAATAGACAATGAAGAACATTGACAAATAAAAGTGACTTCATTAATAAGTTAATGTGTCTTTATTAATAATTTCATTTGTTATTAATAAATAATATCAATATACTCAAAACACTTGCTATAAACAACTAAACAAAACTATATAATTAACAATCTTTGGAGCATGTATTAATAATTAACCAATGAGGATAATTTAATAATTTTATAATTGCATTATATTATATACAAGTCTTAATAGACCTTTCAATAATTTTGAGATTTCAAAAGATCTTTCTGCAATAATTCGTTTTATTTGGGATCTGAACGCAATTTTCTAAAAAAAAAAGGACAAAAAGAAGAAGGTATATTATATACATTAGTAAATCGAATCCTAAAAAATTTAACAAAAGAGAAAACGTATATCTAGTATTTTATATACTCATTATGCAGATCCCCGATAAAACTTTTCCATCTAGGTCTTTCAACGTGCCTCCGTATTGGGCGAGGGTTTTCTCTTTTCCTCCCAAAATCTTATTTTCAACCTCAAGAAATTGATTGTTCAGATTGTATATTTTATATACGTTATAAAATTTTATAATTAAAATATATTTACTTTTATTTGCAACTTTAAATTATGTAGATAGGACTTTTAGGGTTTAAATATATTTATTTATGTTTATAGTAATACTTTTAATTTAGAAAACATTAAATTTATTAACCATTCATTCTTTTCATCTTAACAGTGGGAAAAGATTTTTTTAAGAAAAAAAAAAAGAGGAAAATGAGAGAAACTAGTCATACCCTTGGCCTCTCCTCCTCTACCCCAAATTTTCAGATAGAAATCTGGTGTGGGTTGATGTGGTAGCTTTTTTGCAGCGAATACTTTTTCTTTTTTACTTTGGTTGTTGGTTTCATAAAAAGAGAACGAACACGGCAAGAAGAAGCAGGAACAAACATTAAGTTGATGTGTCAAAAAATTACATTAAGTTGATGTGTCAAAAAATTTAGATGGCAATTTTTTATTTGAAAACGGCTAACCAATATATAATGACTTGGTCTAAGTTTTTTCCTTTTAACATATAAGCAAGGTAATTAAGGCAGGTCTGGACGGTATAACTCGCTAGGCTGGGCACCAGACCAGTCTAGTTTGGCATATGGTCCGAAGCTCGAGTGACTGGATATGACCCAGCGAACTCGGAGTCACCCAAGGCCAACTCAAGTGAGGCGAGTCACCCGAGTTCAGCATTTTCAGATCGGAAGTGAAAGGAAAGAAGATAAAAATGAGAGATGAAGTAGAGAAGGAACACAATAGTAAAAATGGAAAAGAAACACATTTGCTGAGATCTAAGATCTACGAGTTTCTTGTTCACTGCTACTTCTTTCTCGCCTTAATAGCTCGCCGAAAAAGTCGAAGACTTCTTCAAGGTGGGTCGTTCAAATGGAGAAGAGGAAAGAGGAGAGATTCTTAGATACTCTTAGGGTACCACCAAATTTATGTACTGGCCAATGAATTGGTAACAAGTCTGGTGGCTTTTTCCTATGTGGCCAATGACATGTCAGACTCTCTCTCCATCTTATTCTAATAGCTTGCCTAAAAACCTGAGCCAATATTTTATTCTTATTTTCTCTTATATCTTCATCATCTCTCTCTTCAACACATATCCCCATGTACCCCACCCTTCTCAATCAGCCCCTCCCCTCCCCTCCCCACGCCTCTCCCTCTCTATTCCCCTCCCTCACCATTTCAAAACTCCAATTTGATTTGGTTAAAAAATTATAAAATGAAGTATGCAATAAAAAATTTGTTCTTTGATTTCTTTTCCATTCCTTGAATTTTATTTATCTTTTACATTTGATAAAAGCTTATAATTAAAATTATACTCCCTCCAGTTTATAATATAAAAAGTAACATGATAATTTTTTTAGTCCACATTATAAGATAACATGTAAAAGTCATGTAAAGAGGAGAGAGTGTGGGAAGTGTATAATACTCAATGATATAAGGATAAAATTGGAAAACTACATTAATTTTATTCATAATAAATGATGCTATTATGTTTCCTTTGTCTATGCAAAATGATTGACAGCCTCTTATAATTTACTCCTTTCGTCCTAATATATAAGGTCTTTTTAATTGAATTACGGGTTCCTAAAAATTAGTTAAAGTTAGTTAAAAGCAATAAATGTGTATGAATATACCATTTTTCTTAAAAGTGCCCTTATTTATAAATGAGTAAGAGAGAGAGTAATTATGAAAAGAAGATGAAAGAGAATGTGTGGGAAAATTAATGCATGGGTAAAATGGGAAAGAATACATTTATTACTCAAATAAAGTTAAATAAAACCTTATATTTTGGGACATATCATTCAAAAAAATGGACCTTATATTATGGGACGGAGAGAGAATACCGAAAGAGGTATGTGTAGAATTAAAAATTTCAAGTTTCTTTATCTTTATGTCAAAATTTTAGTTTATTTATTCTTCATTTCTAAAAATTTTATCTGCCAGTTCATTTAATTTAAAATATCTAATTATAATTTTTTTATTAATTGAATACTCTCTCTGGTCCATATTATAGGACAACTTCTATAAGGTTTTTTTTTTTATTTATAGAGTATTATAAGAGCCTTTACTAGTTTCAATAAGCATTAATTATTTCTTATATATGCCTATATTTAATAAGGAGAGTGAGAGTGGATATTAATATAATGATGTAATTTAGTAAAATCCATTAGGATGATGTTGAATTTTTAAACCGAATTTAATGTTTTAGCTACTTTTATTGGTATGTATAAATTAGTGAGAAGGCTCCTTATGGATAAAGGGAGTATGTAATTATAATTTATTTTCATATTTCATAATAAAATTGGAAATAAATATATAAATATAATGTTATTATCTAAGGTTTATACTAAAAATAAAAAACAAAATATTAAATAATTTTACCAAATAAAATTGGAGTATTGAAATGGTGAGGCCGGGGAAGGAGGGAGCCGAGTTCAGGTGGAGAGGGGCTGATTAGGGGGGTGGGATCCATGGGGGTATGTGTGGAAGAGAGAGATGAAGATGTGAGAGAAAATAAAAATAAGATATAGGCTCAGGTTTCTAGGCTAGCTATTAGTATAAGAGGGAAAGAGAGAGTCTAATATGTTATTGCCCACATAGGAAAAAGTCATATGACTTTTACCATTTCATTGTTCAGTGCACAAATTTCGTGGTACTTTCAGAGTACCTAAGAATTAGAGTTGGTAATCAAGTCCACCCCAGCCCTACCTCAAAAGGGCCGACCCGAAAAGCCTTAGTAGTAAAAATATCCCTGTTCCTGGCCCTATTAACGCTTATACACTATTTTAAAATCTTTTTCCCTAGAAAAAAATTAAAATAATAAAATCTTTATCATCAACTCAAATATCAATTTTAAGTTATAATACAAACACCAACAAGTAACAAAAACTAAGAAATTATCAAGTAATGATTAATATTGTCCATATTTTTAAATAAATTACAAAAAATATATGTTTACCTTTAATTAATTGTTTTAATAAATATTGTCCATATTTTTAAATAAGCCACTCACTAAGAAATTTCAAGGAATGATAAATATTGGGAATTATGTATTATGGTTTTTTATCTTTAATTAATTGTTTTATTTTGCAGTTGTTATTTTTTAAAAAAAAAATTATGTGATTGGCTTAAAGGGCTAGCCCTCGGTCCTGTAGAGCCGTCTCTTTGAAGCCCTTGGCCCTACAGGGTTGATCCTGTTAGAATCTTAAGTTTTGATGAGGACTGACCCCATAGATAACATAAGTAAAATGAACAGTTAGCATACAACTTAGTCTGGAATAAACTGAGATAAGAATCATGCTAAAAGACTAAGTAAAAGAGTGTAGTTTATCTGAACATTGAACAAATAAAATCCTATAGATAACAGATACACTATCGCTAGGCCAGAACCTATCGCTAATAAATGGAAAGCTTAGGATAATAGCTAATGAAGACTTAAAGGATAGATCACTATCGCTAAGCTATATCTCTATCGCTAAGGCCCCATAAATGACATGGATATCACAAAGGAAAATGTTAGAACAACTAGCAAAGATAACTAGCGATAACAGGATCAGCTATCGATAACAGAATACTTCAGATAACAGACATTCAGATAGCTAGTGCCTTTGAACCATTGAGCTAATGAAATGAACTAGCGATAACATATTCACTAGTGATAACATGATTGGCTATCGATAGGAAAATACTTGTTGAAATAACAGACATTCTGATAGCTAATACATTATCTGTAAACATTGAGCTAATGAATTTCACTAGCGATAACACTTACTGTGCTTCACTTGAATACTTGTCAAGCTAAGTGCAGGACTAACACTATAAAGCTAGCGATAGCCAAGGTGCTAGCGCTACTGATAAAGCTGCTATGCAAGTACAATGTTGCAGGTGAACGTTACTCACAGTCTTCATCTCTTTTAGCTCATCCTCTGCAATATTAATTGAAGCAAGAGAAGAAAGTTGACGAAGATGAAGAACATCATAAACTGTCAACGGCTAGTTCCAAGTTTCCAACGGACAGAATTTTATTAGACCCTATATAAAGATCTGAAGACATCAGGAACAAATGATGGAACAAAGGGCTCTATGCAGATTACACAGAGTAACAGCAAAACACAAGTGAGCCCAAAAATGAAGAGATAATGATAAGTCGAGTGAATTAGAAAAGAAGAGCTAGAGCACACATTGTCCAAATTGATAAGCTCTAGAAATTGTATTTCATCATATATTAGTCTGTACTTCAGTGAGCAACAAAATCTACTTCTTAAAGAGAAGTTAGCATACATTGTAATCATTCTATGTTAGTGAGTGATGCTCAAGATTGGGTGATCTTGAGTGGGAAATGGATTGAGCTCTTACATGTTGTAAGGGGAAGTGGTTCTCAATTGCCCAGATTAAACTTGAGGGAGAAAAGGCTTCACAAGTGCCCGGCTAAACTTGTGGATTGTAAAGGCTTCTCTTGTGCCCGATTTAAACAAGAGGGTAGTGGATTGAAAATCTCAGGTGGAGCCTGGAGACTGGATGTAGGTCAAGGGAAAAGACCGAACCAGGATAAATCTCTGACTGCATCTCTTCTTACCTTAACTTATATCTTTCAGTATATCTCACTTGCATATATCTTAATGCATTTGACAGTTTGAAATACTCTTAGTGATAAACAGAAAAGGATTTTAAATATTGATTATTGTTTTCATTGTGACTAGCTAAAGAAATTGTAAAAGTTTTAGTCTATCACCCAATTCACCCCCCTCTTGGGTGACAGCCAGTATTCACAGATCCGTTAAACCCGATTCCCTTCTGAATTCTCTAAAATCAAAGTCTGGCCCTCTGAGGGCCAGAGCCTAGAAGGGTCGACCCGAATTATCAGGTATACTAAGAAAATCTCGGGGGAAAGTGGGTTATTGTATTAGGGGATTAGGTGAGTTGAGAGAAAAGAGGTGATCACATGGGAGAGAGAAGATAAAGAGGAAAAGAAAAAATATTAAAAAAACAATTTGAATGAATGAATGAACAGGAGGAAAGAGGAAAAGATAATAAATAAAAAATAAAAACTGAAGGGGAGAGTGTTCTTGGGAAAAAGTTACATCACATGGGAGAGAGAAGGATAAAAGAGCAATGGAAAAAATACATACTAAAAAAAACTAAGAAATAATATGGATCTGTCAACCCTTTAATCCCAATGAATTTATCAACTCAAAAAGAACAAAAAGAAGAGAAGGAAATAAAATAAAAATATGAAAGAATTTCATATGTATAAATAATTGAACACTTACAAAACATGGATATGTATTAAATAATTATTTTTTATAATTAAAATATAAATATTATGATCAATTATAATCAAATTATATTATTTTAATTACTACTGATCTAACTTCCGAGTCAATTCATAACTGATCCACCAACCCTTGACTCACTATTTTACCCAGTCCGGGTTTAATTACCTTATATATATAAGTCCTACATTACCACATCTTAAAAAAAAAAAAGTGGCTGGGGGAAGCAAATTTCTCATTAACCTTAGTTTGTTTTTGGACGAGCTCACGAACCCTAGTTAATTATTAGATGTTTGAAGGACCACTATATGTTCACATTAAAAAAAGAAAAAAAAAGAAAAAGACAACATTGTGTTTAGACTTTTTATATAATTAGTGGGAGCCAGAATGAAGTTGACTACATCCCGTCCTGATCGGGAAATGGGACACCTACGAATTTTACTGGAAAATAGCTTATTTATATCGTGTCATTAATTCTTCTCTCATTTGCATGGTAAAAAGTAAAAAAGAAAAAAGAAAAAAAGAAAAGACTCTTCTCTCACTTGATAAAGAAAAATAAATTTTCTCTCTTTATCAACTCCAACAATGATTATCTGTATCCATTCTGTATGACGAAGTAATTTGTACCATCGGACGGATACAAGCAAAATTCTTCTAATATATTCTATCATGGGATCTTTATTTTCCTTCAAAAGTTTGATTTTAAAAATGTATTGATTATTAGGATATAAGATCTTAGACAGTTTATGTTCATGTTATGCGGTGTTAATACATGTTTGATGTACGCTAATACAAAAAATATAATATACGTCCCAATTTCACGTCTCTTTTTTAAGTATTAGACTTAACAAAAAAGGTGGTGGCAAAATTTTAAATATGTGAAAAGTTTCAACATCTCTTTTTTAAATATGAGACGTGGATTTTAGCAAAAAAAAATGGTAGTAAACACGAAAAATTGAAAAAGAAAGCGGGAAACAATTTCCACGTCTTTATAAAAAACATTCGACAACAAATAAAAAAAATACTTTCTATGTCTCACAATATTTGTGAGACATGTTGTGAGATGTGGAAAGAGGTTTTCCACGTCTCACTTATAAAAGTGAGATATGAAAAAAAATCACTTTTCACGTCTCACAATATTTATGAGACATGAAAAGTAGGATCATTTATAAAAAAAATTGGGCCACAAATATAAAAAAATAATTTCCACAGTGGAAAGAGTTTTTCACGTCTCATATTTTATAGGTGAGAGGTGGAAAGCCTCTCAAACCCTGGCATTTTGCCTTTCAAATATTTTCTCTTTTCATTCTAGTTCTTCTTCGCATCTGTTCTCCACCATCTCCGATCTGACTTTCTTCTTCCTCAGCAGTGAGAGACTGAGAGAGGGATCAAGGAGCTCGTTGGAGGAGGCGAATGTCGTTTCTCTTTGTTTGCAATGTCCAGACTCCTACCGCCGCCTCATTTCTCTTTGTTTACAACCACCAGCGATTTCTTGGTTGAGCTTCAGACTCTGAGATTTCATAGTAAGTAAGAGACGAAGAAGGAAAGATATTTAATGGCGAAACTGGTTTCAGACTCTGAGATTTCAAAATAAGTGGCCAAAATCGAAGAAGACAATGAAGCTCCTCCCTATGCATTTCATGTCTCTAGTCCTCACAATCTGACAACTCTTAATTGGAGAGACCTAATCAATTCTAGTTGGTAAGTGCTACTAACTTTACTGATTTCATCTAAATTTAGTGTTTTGATTCTGGATCTGGTTAGTCTTGAGTTCTCTGGCTTCGATTTTAAGCAAGTTCGAAATAGAGCTGTGTTTTTTTGGGGGTTCTGAAGGTCTAAGTAGAATTGGTTTTTGAAACCTTTTCGAAATGGATATTTTGTGCTCTCTTTTGATGTTTTCTGATCCGATTCCTTCGATTTAGCATAATCAGTTTTGAGTTATGAACTATGCTGGATTTCAAACATAAATTTGTATGTTCTGTTTTTCCGTTATGGTCATTTCTTGGTTGAGCTTCGATTTGATCTGCTTTGGAGCTAATGAGCTATTATGCATTGAATGGAAAGAAGATCCATGATCTCCCTGCATCCAAAGCTTTTGCTTCTTATAGTTTTTTTTTTACCATTTTGGGATCCATGATCTATTATGTTTCTTCTGCATAGTTTCTTGCCAATGCTTTCCAAAAAAAAAAAATATATATATATCAAATACTTCTCTGGTCCTATTTATAGGGCATTTCCAGCATATTTCAAGTAGGAATATTAAGTAATTCTACTTTGAAATTTGAGAACTTTCCAACTTTATCCTTATTTAATATCCATTTCACCATATGAGAACAAATTCCAACACATAATAAATTGAGGGTAAAGGTGTACATTCACACACAAAATTAAATGACATGCCTTATAAATAGGATCAAATAAAACATTTTTTCTCTGCCCTATAAATAGGACCAGATGAGTATGATCTTTCAAGTAGGAATATTAAGTAATTTTTGTTGTCTGTGAGCTTAAGTTAGATAGAAATGCCCTATTAATGCTACATTGTTTGGGTTTACTTTCATCAGCTTTCCCTGGATTAATTTGTTTGGATTTCTTGGTGAACATTTGGTGCGCTTCCCCTTGAACTTTTTTTCTCATGACAAGTATTAGAGGTCTTGGTTGTGAACAAGTGTTTGTATCTGTTTCTTCTTATGAATGGTAGTTGCTGCTTTAGCTTAGTAATGCTACAAAGTCAGAATTTAGCTTTTGCTGTGTCTGGGCAAGTCTTCCATTTCTTTGCATAAGTGAGCTTGTTTCTGTCATTTCGGAAGTTCTGGGGGAATAAAAATGGCGGTGCTCTTTGTCGGTGTACTGTATATGCTGTTATTTAATGCATATGATTAGAGCGGAATACTAGAATTTTAATGGTATGTTGCTTCTCTCTTGGGATACATTGGGTCTTAGCGTACGTAGGATTAGGATCAGTTCAGCTGGCGCTTCTTTTGAGGGATGTTTCTCTTTTGAATATGCTGAGAGATTGTTGGAGAGGCTTCTCTGTTGAATATGCAGAGAAGTTGTTTGACTTTGCTTAAGGGACATGCTTTTCTCTTTTTGTACATTTTAATTTCTCTACAGAGAATGTTTTAACCCCACCCTTGTTCATTTTTTCTTCTCAAATAAAATTTCTTCTTCCATCAAGAAAGGAACATTAACGTCTCATCTGCATCGAAGATTTATTCACGGCAGGAGTTCTAAGGTTGAGGGGTAAAAATAAGATTTAGCCGAACAATTTTGTTGAGCTGCAATCATTTCTAAGAATTTCAGACATTTTTTGGTCTCTTGTTGTAGTAAACACTCACAAGAAATCCTTGTCTTTGAACTAAATGAACTTTTAGAATTCTATTCATCCCATAACAGATCTAAATTCATAGATTTCAAAAGCACTTGATCCCATTGCCATAGTCAGTATCTTCTGATGTGATCCCTTGATCCCCCAATGAGTAGTCTTCGTTGGAAAATGAAGGAACATAATTTTCGCTAGTTCTTACAAATGACAATATCGAGAAGCCTTCTTATCAAATATTTGCGCAGGTATTGATAACTGGATTTTGTTATAAGTCGCAGGAATATGGAGACAAATTGACAGTTGTAAAGATTGATCATGATGCAAACCCAAAATTGATAGAAGAGTTCAAAGTTTATGCACTACCAACTCTAATACTCTTCAAGAATGCGAAGGAAGTTCCAGAAAGCAGGAAGGAAGGCTCAATTACTGGTCAATTATTTAATATATATGCTTGTTGCAACAAAGTTTTGTTACATTGCAGTCACATGCTGATATCCTGCTCTGTTGTTTGTGTAATTTTTCTGCATGAGTTGCGAATTTTAGGGGATCAAAGTTGTATTATAATATTTTTGTAATATTCCCTCCAGTCCTATTTATAAGAGCCCAGCCACCAAATAACGCTTCTTAATAAAACATGTAAAAGTTAGTTGAGAGCTATAAATATTTATGATGAGATTAGAGAGAGAAATGTAAATAGAAGTTTAATAAATACTATGAAAGAGTGTTAATAAGTAGGGGTAAAATAGGGAAAATGACATTAAATGATGACAGATTTCAAGGCGGGCTCTTATATTTTAGACCAAAACAATTCAAAGTTTGGGCTCTTATAATAAGGATCGGAGGGAGTATTAGTTTGGATAAAAATAATAAAATTAGTGCATTTTTTATTTTAAGTGTTATATTTCTATTATTCCGATAAAATATTGGGGGTTTTATTTGGATTGGAGTTAATAAGCATACTTAAAAAAAATATTCTTTTGTTTTAAAAAAAGACTTTCCACATCTCAAATTCAAAAAGGTTGCATGGAAAGTTTTGTGACCACTTTTCACGTCTCATTTTAAATGTTAGACGTGGAAAGTAGTCACTTTCTACATATTATTTGTGAATGTGAGAAGTGAAAAGTGGGAACTTTTCATGTCTCATATTAAATATGAGATATGGAAAGTGTATCACATTTAAAATGAGACGTGGAAAGTTCCAACTTTCTATGTCTCCCTTATCCACGTTTCACCAAGAAAGAGATGTGAAAAGTCCAAAAAGAGACGTGAAAAGTGTTTTTTGTAGTAGTGGTATAAAGTATAAACTATCATTTTTATAATACATTTTGACTTATATATATATATATATAAGCTACGCTTCAGAAAAAAGAAGGAATCTTTTAATGGAGAAATTTAGCTAAGGACAAGTGTAACTAGTTAATTTATCTTATTTAGCCTCCAAACATATATGAAAATCACTACACTTCAAGGTGCTGAAATGAATTGAAATTAAATTGTTAAAGAAAAAGACACAAATAACCATTGAGAAAGAGAGACATCCTTATTTCCAAAACAAAAGGGCTGAAATCAAGATTGAGGTCGAAAGGGAAAATCTAAAACCTAATTATCACTCTATGTTTGAGTTGGCGAGCATCGTGGACTCTATATTTGACTCAGCCTTTGATGCAATAATTCACTCCCTTCTTGTTTTGTTCTAAACTTACTCTCTAAAGGCACCTATCATTCAGTAACGGTAGGTTGGTAAGAGCAGAGACATGAGAAGATAGAGCTACATATATATGAAGTCCGAGAGAGATTAGAAAAGAAAATTATAACGTGCAATTTTATAGATTTCAAGTCAAACTCTTGTTATATACTCATCTGGTCACATTTATAGAGAAAAAGATAGAAGGTTTTATTTGGTCTTATTTATAAGTAACATCTTTAAATTTTTCATGTTAATATCTGATTGTATCCTTCATTTATTTTGTTTTGACTTTGTTCTTGTGTTGTGTATTAGATATTCAAAAGGGATAAAGTTGGAAAATTGTTACATTTTAAGGCAGAACTAATGAGTTTTAAAGTTTTCATTGGTTTGCAGGAAACATTTTGGAAGTGACTCATAAATAGGATAAAATGAGTAGATATGCATGTATTTCGAATAGAATTTGGTTTTCTATTTGGTAATGGGTTAATGATTGAATAAGTAGATATTTTTTCATACCGAGATGTGTTGCATTTCGGACACTCCTCCAATGATACATACTGATCTCGGAATAAAATACAGTCATTGGGACATGCATGGATTTTTTCATATTTCATACCAGTCGAGCGGAGAATTTGCTTTGCCTCGTATGTTTTCGAAGGGAGTATATTCGCTTCTGGGAGTATATCTCGCAAAGTGGAAAGCAGCGCGGTGAAACTTGCATCACTCCAATAGTATCACGCTTTCAGGTGGTACAGTTTAAGCACCGCACGCAATCTTGTGTATTTGCTGCATCCCACATACAACGGCGTCTCTGCATCGCTCTTTAGTGTCTGAAATATTTCAGGATAGATCCTCCTCACCCACCACATTCAACATTTCTTCAAGGTCATCACTCTCATCATACATATCTGTGTCAATCACATTTGATGCGATACTAACATCATGTACCCGGTCTCCGCATTCATCTTCATATGTCTCACCATGCTTTGTCCATCGTGTATAAGATGGATCGATTCCATGACAAATTAAATGACTCAATAAGTCAAGAGGACGAAGATGCTTTCCATGTAAACAAGACATACAATTTTGTTAGCATTCTCTGCATGCTCAGCAACAAATTCGATGAACTCTTTTGCTCCATCTATATATTCCCTTGAACGTCGATCACAAGACATCCATTTCCATTCCAACATTATAACCTACTAAAGGAAAATGGCGGTAAGATGTACATGACTTATTCATTAGGTAGCCATCTTAAGATGTTACCTTATTTTCTTAACAAAAAATCGGCAGCATAACAGCTAAAAAATGAACGTTCCCAGGCTGAAGGCCCTCTCTTTTTTACATAGAAATGGATAGCCAACTATATAAACAGCATCAACTCCATATATTTCCATAGCCCACTACAACAGAATTCACAAAGCATTTATATACATAGAGCATTAATAATTCCATAAAGCAAAAATTTCATACGAGTAAAATAAAACACCACACAGTTTTGTCTCATCACCCTACATAAAATTTAGGTACCTGAATGACTTCTTTTACTTTGTTTTTATCGAAGAATGTGTGGACCAAACAAATACTTCCTGAAAACCCTACAACATACACAAACAACTCATCAATTTTAATATTTATATTGAACAACTTCATTCAGCAAATTTATATGGATTGATTCCCACAAATAATAAAATATGATAATCGCCAAATAGGCAAGCAAAAGAATAAAAACAATTCATAGAAATTTTGTTTTTCAAGAAAAAGAGGGTTATAAAGTTAATAACTCTTGCTTATCATGTAGGAGTAAGGCTAACTGATAATCAGATAATATATATGTATCAGAAATGCATAGTCTTTAGGGTTTAAACAATATTTACATATCAGAAAACTTTCTACATACTAACGGTATTATTTTCTAGAATAAAATTAGTTAATGAAGTCTCATTAAAAAACATAGGTTCATCGGAAAATACCAAAACTCAATCATCTGATATGTCCCAACCTGCTGAATTAAAGAAAAGAAAGATAAGACTTACTTCAAGGTCCTTTGGCTCAAAGTAAGCCCGCTAGCAACAATAGGATTCTTCACCTTCAAGTGTCGAGCAATAATCTCTAAATATTATAAGGAAAAAAAAGCAAATAAATTTGATTTAAGTCAATGCTCAAAGAAAACAAAAAGCAAGAGAGCAGTCACCCTTAGGGGCCATAAATATTTGCTAATTCAATACCTCAAACATATCCAACTATCAATTACAACAATTTTACTCCAAATTGTTCTTAGGTTCCATAAATATTTGCTAATTATTTCAAACCCTTTTGCTAATACGTAACTGATCAATCCCATACTTATTCAAAATAAAAACCTTAACTTATAAAAACTTCTTAATGAATAATATGGTGCCTGATTATGAATAATATTAGTAATGACATAGAAAGTTAGGACTTGAAACTAGGAATGCAATAAAAACTTGTCTCATTAAACACGAAAAATGCAAGCAAACAAAACACAACCCAGCCGTTGATGTACTCACGTTAGTTTATTGTTTTTTTTTTTTCTGTATTGTCTTAAATTCCTGTACAATAAAAAAAACACCATAGTGGTAGGAAATAATAATTATAATAATATCAACATAAAATTTATAACTTCCCAGTTAAAATGTGAAAAATTATAAGCAAAAATATAATCATCTATATATATAAATATACATACCTGTGATAATACTAATTGTGAATCAGACAGCAATCAGAATTTAGGAGCATGTTCGGCCAAAGAAAGGAGATATCCGAAGAGGGTGGGTATGGGTGGCTTTCCTTGTTCTTTTCTCATTCGTTCCCCTGTCAATTCATTAGCAAACAAAAAAAATTAAAAAGCAAGAAGGTGACGATCCGAAGAGGAGGAAGGAGATCAAAAGTAGAAGTAAGGAGCAGATATTACTGGATCACGGGTCTGGGATCACGGCCGAAGAGGAGAAAGCATTGATAATGATAATAATGAATGAATGGGATGAGCATGCAGGGAGGGTGGAGAAGATATACAGGAAGTTTGCAAGAGGGAGGGTGCTACGAACCCTAACATCACAAGACTTCCTCTAAGATGAAGTTCTTGGAGGCAGAGAAAGACTTGGTTCAATGAAGCTCAGGAAAATGAAAGAAGCCGAGGGATTTGAGATGGCCTTGAGTGCAGGAAGAGGAAGAGGAAGCAGAAACAGAGTTGGAGGAGGAGGACGAGAGCTTGAAGATGGCCTTGAGTGCGGCGGCGGGGTGGAAAATGAAAGAAGCCGAGGGATTTGAGAATGGAGGGAGTCACGGGTTTGATTGCTAAAAAAAACAAAAGAAAGTAAAGGAGGGAGTGACGGGTTTGTCTAGAAAAAGTAGAACCTATCCCGGCGCTTTCAAATAAAAAGGGAGGGAAAAAAAGAGGAAAAAAAGTGAAAAATAAAGCATCTTGAGAAATATTTTGACTTGCATGTGCATCTCAACCATCTTTCTTTCATATATTACATCTTATTCGATCTTTAACCTCTTCTAACATTACAAGCTTTAAAGTCCTCTTGATTCTTTGCATGTGTGCTAAATTAGTGGAGATTTTGAGAATTGTTACAAACATATGGTAAATTCATGTTGAATAAGTAGAGAGAAATAACCATGATTGTGAGATTGTGCGAAACACTTTATATCCTTGAGAGTGCTCACATATTGCTATTTAATTCTCAATTGCATCATTGATTTTCTCATTATATATCTTGATCATGTCTTGTTCCAACTTGGGAATGTTGATTATCTTAGGCCTTTACCATTGTGAGTCTATGCTTTGTCCAGGAGTACAAAGGTTTAAGTGTGGGGGAATGATTGCATTTGATTATTACATGTTTTTATCCACTAATTATAAGAAATTAGCATTTGTTCTAAGCTACTAAATGGGGATTTAGGCACATTTCTACTTATGGTCCAAGATTTGAGAGTTATTTGCATTTTCATTATAATTTGAGCATATTAGGCATTTAACTCATGCATTTATTGTTTCTAGACTTGAAATACCTCACATGTGCTTAAAATTTCCATTGTAGGTGCAAAGAATAAAGGTCAAAGCAAGAACAATGCAAAAAAGGAAACTTCTACAAGAAAAAGGAAATTCTATACAACAAGAAATTACTAATTAGGAAATTGGATTGATTGATTGAACCTAATGGATTGACCTATAATCTTTTCTAAATGGTAAAATCAACAAGAATAGGAAACTTCCTATTTCAATTAGGATTCATTAATTGATTGATTGTGTTTGCTTAAAATATTTCCTATTTGTCATTTCTACAAGAATAGGCAACCCTATGCTTGATTGCGGTTAGGAAGTTTCCTAATTAATTATCCTACTCACTATTTCCTATCTTGACTAGGTTTCTTGAAGTTTGAGTGATTGGGTCTTCCCCAATCTTTTCTTAATTGATAAACCTAGTCAGAATAGGAGATCTTAGCCCAATTTGGATTATATATATGTTGCCTAGTGTGCCTATGGAGGGGGGAGCACGAAAATTACATCATACAACACACCAATTCTCTCATCTCTTCCACCAATTCCCTCCTACATTTCACAATCCTTCACCGGTTCACCATGGAGTTCGAGCTGCAGATCCTTTCAGGTGATTTCTCCTCCTCTATAAAGAACTAAATCGGCTCGATGCTCTCTTGGAAGACGGGATGACTTGAAGCAAGCATTGAAATCCACTTTAGGGGAGTTTTATTAGTATCCATTATGTAGTCTTGAATTTCCATTTTTTTCCTTGAGTATTTGTTCTTCTTATATTCTGACTTCATTTGTTTTGAGATTCTAGACAATGTAATCGTTGAATTCTATTTGCATGTATTGATTTGATTTTCTTCTAGTTCCATCTATCTTCCCAAATTACCATGTTATATTAGTCTTTGTTGATTTTATTGTCTAGCATGTTTGTTAGGTAATTTAGTCCATTGTGCTTCATATAACTGTGTTGTTTGGGAGTTGATTTATGGGTTTGAGTTATTGATGTCGAGTTTCCATAGCGCTAGGTAATTCCATTAATCAACTTTCCTAAAGGAACTAGATCACTAATCAAATCTATGTGCATGAGTATGATTAGGTAGAGTTCCATAAGTTGGATTGTTTGATTATAGTCTAGCATTAATTGGTTGTTGGATTTGAAGGATATTGAATGACTTGGATGGGACCCAAGTTATTCTATCTATTAGAACCTACTTCTAGTTGATGTAGGATTATAGTTAATCTGATTGGTCTATTGAGGTTGAGTGGGTCTTAATTGACCTATTCCTTCGATTAAGGCCAATTATATCCGCTTATGTTGAACTTTGCCTGATTAGCTCCTTCCTAAGAGTGTGAGTCAATAGTTTGTCACGTGTCATCCCTAGCCAATAGAGCATCCCATCATCCCATTCCATCATCTATCCATATTTACCTTAAAAATACCAAAAACAAGTCTTTATATTCCCTTTATAAAAAATACTAAAAATACCTACTCTTAATCCCCCGTTTTATAGCTTTAATTGCATTTAGTTTCCTAAGTTAGTTCATTAGGCTCCTTGAGAGACGATCCGGAATCGCACCACTACAATGCAATCCTTGGTTAAAAATATTTTGCATTTGAACCCTAAGGCATATTAGGAAAGGCTCAAATCATCGTCACACCCATTAGAGCCTACTTAGCCTTTGTTGGAGTCCAAAGAGAGTATTTTGGCAACCCTAAACCCCACATTCCATTTTCTTTCTTCACTTCTATCTTCTCTCTTTGTTCTCCGATTGAAAAGTACTCAAAGTCGCGTCTTCGAGTTGCTCAGGTAAAGCTATCTTTTTTCTTGGAGGTTGCTTTGTAACATCCCAAGTTGTAGATAATTGATTAATTACAAATCAAATGAATTCTTGAGGATTTTAGATAATTTATTGGTTTATCTGTGGGTAGTAATTGATTTTTTTTATTGGTTTAGAGAATTGTTAGAAATTCTGGGATGGATTTGATCTTATGTTATTGAGACTATTAGTTGGGAAATTGAGGTATAGAAATTGATTTAAGTTATGGATCTTCTATGGATTTGTTATTGGCCCAAATTAGGATGATTAAAGGCCTAAATGGAAAGGAAAGAAAGAAGAACAAGAGAAAAAGGGGCAAGCCAGACATTAAAGAGGTGGTCCAATCAAAATGGAGGCTCCAAACCAAATTTGAATTAAATGGCTGGCTCCAAACCAAAAGAACACCCCTTTCTTCTTCTTTTCCTTTTCATTTCAAGAGTGGCGGAGAAGGAAAGAGAGAGGGGAGAGAAAAGCTCGTCTAGGTTTTGCTTGGGGCTGGCTCAAAAAGCAAATTAAAGCTTTAATCTCCTTGAGTTATCACCTTTGTTCATTGAACATAGGCTAACCTTTTTGTGTTAACACTTATTTGCTCTAAGAAGTAACCACTTTCCTTGTCCTATGAGTTTGTGATTGTTGGTAAGCTTTTAAATGGTTGTATTTTGGAAATTGGCAAATATGCCTTGAAATTGATGAAAAATTATATGCTTATTTTGTTACACTGGTTATGTGGGAACTATATGTTGAAATTGATTGTTGTGGTAATTGAGCATGTCTTGAAAAGATATTGCATATTTTATTAAATTTGGGCAATGATTGTGGATTTTGAGAAACTTGTTGTGATTAATTACCAACCTTTCAAAAGCATGATTTACATGCATTTTGGTTGTATTTGACTAGATTGGTTGGTTCTGGTCCATCGTTAAGATTTAGTTCCACCACCTTCACTTGATGAGGTCCCCAATGGCCATCAAGTGACCTTTTGGGTTTTTGAGTGTCCCATGAGGATTTACTGACAATGAAGTCTGGTGCCATTGGCTTCATGTTAGGCTGTGGAGTTTGGTTCTGTTGGCTCATGGTTAGATGAGGTTGGATGTGACAGTGATGAAGTCTAGTTCCGTTGGCTTCATGCAGGGCACAATGTATGGTTGACCTCTTCGGAGGTGGTTGCAAGCATGCTTTGAAAATGTTTAAAACTATATTATCTTGGTTCCACTGATTTTATTTGGTTTAACCACACATTCGCCATGTCATGATATTTTTGTGTATGACATCTGATTATTATTGTCAATACCACAAAACTGATTACTAGAAAAAACATGCACATGTACGGGAAAATGGGAAGCATAAGTGTTACTCAGACATTGTCTCACTGGTTGCTTATTATTTTTTGGGTTCTAGTTCCATAATGCTAGGCACAAGGGAAAGGAGCCAGAGAACACTTTTTGATTAGTGAGGTTACTATTTAGTTTATTTTGGTAACATTTATATTACCACACACTATAGACTAGGTGAAATTTTGATGCTTTGATATGCTAAGATAATAGAGATGCAATTTTGGTCCAATTGTATTTAATTAATATCTTAGATCCTTAGGTGAAATTAGCATAAAAATGGGATTAATTTGCCATAATTGGTAGTTAATTAGAAATAATTAATTTCTATGGCATTTGATTCTTTTCTATTGTGTTTTTACTTGTCGGACCATTGAAGAACTATGGATGGAACACTTCATGTGCAATGGAAAAAACTCAACTTTTAAAAAGAGAATTGAGCCACAGCTCAATTTTTTTTTTGGCACAGTTCACTTTTGTTATAGAAGCAAATTAGGCCGCGGCTCAAATTTTTTTGGCCAAGGCTCAGCTGCAATTCTGGAGAAAATTTCTGGTTTTTGGGCCCAATCTAAGTCCATACCCGGTACCCACTCATTCTACCCGAATTAGAACATATTTAGGTCAATTTTGGGATCCATTTGGCTAAGATTTGGAACCCTAGCCTCACCATTCACTCCATCATCTCTCAACTTTCTCATTCCTATCCCTCATCTACCACTCTTCTCTACCCAAATCTTCATGGTACCAACTCTCATATCTCTTGTTGGTGATTTCTTCATGGAAGGAAGCAACTAACACTACTACAGAAATGGCCTATTGCAGCACAACAATAGCAGCGCTTACCAAACGTAAGCGCTGGTATAGGTATAATAAGACTTATCCCAGCGCTTTAGAAATAATTATAAGCGCTGAGATAAGCTTCACTTGCAATTTTTATTAATATATAGGTTATTTCCTTTAAACTTAATTCTCTGAACCTTATTATTTAACCTTGTCCTTATTATTTAATAATTTCTAAGTTCACACCAGTTTTTTTTTTAATTTTTGTTAACCTATCCCAGCGCTTTTTACGTGAAAAGCGCTGGGATAGGTCATTGATTTATAATTTAATTCCCTAAATATTTAAAATAATCTCTTTTATTTAATAATGTCTAAATTACCTCCTAGGTTTGTCTTTATATAGGTGATTTCCTTTGAACTTAATTCTCTTAACCTTATCAGAGCTATATTTAATTCCCTGAATATATTTAACCTTATCCTTAATATTTAATAATTTTTAAGTTCCCCCCAGTTTTTTTTAATTTTTAATAGCCTATCCCAGCACTTTTTATTAAAAAAACTGGGGGGAACTTAAAAATTATTAAATATTAAGGACAAGGCTAAATATATTCAAGGAATTAAATATAGTTTTGATAAGGTTAAGAGAATTAAGTTCAAAGGAAATCACCTATATATAGACAAACCTGGGAGGTAATTTAGACATTATTAAATAAAAGAGATTATTTTAAATATTCAGGGAATTAAATTATAAATCAATGACCTATCCCAGCGCTTTTCACGTAAAAAGCGCTAGGATAGGTTAACAAAAATTAAAAAAAAAAACTCGTGTGAACTTAGAAATTATTAAATAATAAGGACAAGGTTAAATAAATTCAGGAAATTAAATATAGTTCAGAAATGACCTATCCCAGCGTTTTATATGTAAAAAGCACTGGGATAGGTTATTAAAAATAAAAAAATAAAAACTGGGGGGGATCTTCGAAATTATTAAATAATAAGGACAAGGATAAATATATTCAGGGAATTAAATATAGTTCAGATAAGACCTATCCCATCGCTTTATACGTAAAATTTATTAACTTTATTATTTTAGAATATATATTTGTAAAATTTTTTTCATTTTTCAGGGCCTATCCCGACGCTTTTTATGTAGAAAGCGCCGGGATAGGTATTTTACAATTATTATTTTATTTTTCCTCTTTTTTAATTTTTTTATTCCAGTAATTTTTTTAATTTCTTTGACCTATCCCGGTGCTTTATATGGATAAAGCGCCGGGATAGGTCCACACGTGTTTTTCCATATACATTTATGTTTCCCTCCTCTTCTTCGTCTTGTTCAGCGCAAATCCCTTCCCCCAAAGCTTAAACCCGAAGCTCAGGGCCTAAAGCTTAAACCCGAAGCTCAGAGCGCCACCGTTTATCCTAAGCTCACAGCTCGCTACCGTTCAACCTCCCTCTCACCTCCGTCTTCGAAAGCTCAGTGCTGCCGGTGGAACTCCCTCTCACCTCCGTCGTTCTTCTCGTTCCCTAAGTCTGCCATTGTTCTTCTCATTCTCCATCGTTCCTCTCTCACAGCAATCTCTCCGGTCAGATCCCCAACTCTTTCAACAATCTTGGAACAAGTCTGCCTTCCCTTCTTGCTCCATCGTTGGTCTGAATCTTTCTTGCCATGCACCAAGATTTGGCTCGCCCAACGCTCTGGTAAGTCTACCTTCCCTTTTGCTCCATCGTTGGTCTGTATAATTTCTTTCACTCAGATTTGATTCTTGTTTGGTCGGACTGTTTCACTTCATCCCTCTGATTTTTGTTTCATTTTCTTAAAACAAAATACTCAAGTTCTTGATTATTTACTTGTTTTTTTTAAATTTGGGAGATAAATTGGAAATGCTTTGTTTATCCCTAATCTGTAACTTGTTCCCAGAAAAGTTATTAAATCTGTTTGACAGATTAAAACAAAATAATTGGGTCAAATACTTCTTGCAAATTTCGTCGCTGAAGTTAAATATCCTCACAATATCCATGGGATATAGTGCTGTTAAATATCTTTGATTATTTTGAGAGATGTTGCATTGTGTGCATTGTGCTGATGCTTCTGTCTATTTTTTTGGCAAAAAATGCTGTAAAATACATTTATTAGTTCCCTTCTTGTTCTTCGGATTATTAGGTGCACTCTAAGACCTGCTAATACTGTTTGTTTGTTGTGATTTGGAGGTGTTTTGTGGGCAGTAAAAGAAAGTAGCTGAAGATTCATTCCTATTCTTATACTTCATTTTGATCCTCTATCGAAAGACAAGTCAAAGAGCTCATTAAGGTACATTTTTATGTTAGATGCTAAGAATGTGTGGTATGTCAATTTACTTTTATGAGATTATTGCCTTGTGGATTAGATATGTGAGTTGTACCTGTGTTTTTCTGCACGTTAATGCTATATATATTGTATGAATTCTGTTGTGGTGGGCTGTGGAAATATATTGAGTTGATTATTAGAATTTTGTGGATTATCCATTTCTATGTTAAAAAAAGAGAGCCTTGAGCCTGGGAACGTTCATTTTGTAGCCGTTATGCTGCCGAATTTTTGTTAAAAAAATAAGGTAACATCGTAAGGTGGATACCTAATGAGTAAGTCATGATGTACATCTTACAACCACTTTCGTTTAGTAGGTTACAATGTTGGATCGAAAATTGATGTCTTGTGATCGGCGTTCAAGGGAATATATAGATGGAGCAAAAGAATTCATTGAATTTGCCGCCGAGCATGCAGAGAATTCTAATAGAATTGTATGCCCTTGTATGTCGTGTTTGTATGGAAAGCATCTCCGTCCTCTTGACTTGTTGGGCCATTTAATCTGTCATGGGATCGATCCGTCTTATACACGTTGGACAAAGCATGGTGAGATGTATGAGTGTTTTGGCGGAGACCGGGTACCTGATGTTAGTAGCGCTTCAAATGTTGTTGACACAGACATGTATGATAAGAGCGATGATCTTGAAGAAATGTTGAATGTGGTGGGGGAGGAGGATCCTGAAATGTTTGAGACACTGAAGAGCGATGCAGAGACGCCTTTGTATGTGGGATGCAGTAAATACACCAGATTGCGTGCGGTGCTTAAATTGTATAACCTGAAGGCGCGATACGGTTGGAGTGATGCAAGTTTTACCGCTCTGCTATCTGCTCTGAGATATACTCCCAGATAAATGATTTCCCAGTGTGTGGTAATTTGTCCAGATACAGCATAAAAGGATATGGTACGTGCCCTATATGTAAAGATGATACCCATTCGATGCGACTGGATCGCTGCAGGAAAAATGTTTACATGGAACATCGGAGGTTCTTGCCGTTAAAGCATTGTTGGCGGAGGTGGAATAAGGCATTTAACGGTAGCTCAGAAGAAGGTAGGCCACCGAGGATATTGACCGGGGAAGACGTTCTTGAAAAGGTGAACGCAGTGGAGAATGATTTTGGCAAGCCTTTTGCTAAAAATGTCTTGACAAGTAGCTGGAAGAAGAGGTCCATATTCATCGAACTCTTGTATTGGAAATCCTTATATGTCAGGCACTTTCTTGATGTGATGCATATTGAAAAAAACATTTGTGATAACCTAATTGGCACGTTATTAAATATGCAAGGAAAAAGTAAGGATGGTATCAATTCAAGGTTAGATATGCTCAAACTAGGAATAAGACAAGAGTTGGCACTTGTTGAGAAGGGATACCGCACTTATTTACCTCCAGCTGCTTACACCCTTTCAAGGAAAGAGAAAAGATTATTTTGTGAGTTTCTGACTGGAATCAAAGTTCTAGAGGGCTACTCCTCAAATGTAAAGAACCTTGTATCTATGAAAGAGTTGAAGTTGAAGAACCTAAAATCTCTTGATTGCCACGTCCTGATGCAAAATTTCTTACCGGTTGGCATACGGAGCATTTTACCCAAGAAACTGCGGAGCACGATTACTAGGCTTTGTATGTTCTTCAAGATCATTTGTAGTAAAGTGGTTGATACAACGAAGTTGTAGGATTTGCAGAGGCAGATGGTTTGTACCCTGTACGAATTTGAAATGTATTTCCCCTTCATTCTTTGACATCATGATTCACCTTACTATACACTTGGTCAAAGAGGTTCAACTGTGCGGCCCAGTCTATTTGAGATGGATGTACCCGATTGAGCGATTCATGAAAGTTTTAAAGGGGTATGTCAAAAACAGATATCGACCAAAGGGTTGTATTGTTGAACGATACATCGTTGAAGAAGCGAGTGATTTGTGTGCCGATTACTTATCAAATGTTGAACCTGTTGGTTTTCCGAAGTCTCGTCATGATGTGCGATTAACGGGGAAAGGAATAAGCGGGTTCAAGTTATTACGCATTTTGAATGCTGAAAGGGAGTTGGCGCACTTGTACATTTTTCACAACACTCCTGAGGTTGAACCATTCGTTGAAGAACATAAA
This sequence comes from Mimosa bimucronata, assembly GCA_037074515.1. NCBI lineage: Eukaryota > Viridiplantae > Streptophyta > Magnoliopsida > Fabales > Fabaceae > Mimosa > Mimosa bimucronata. Next base: position 40,758,518 of record CM073439.1, read on the forward strand.
AATCTCCTTCATGAAATACACGGTGATAGGAATGAGAGTTTGATCACAAAGGATCACAACAAACATTTCATCACATGGTTCAATGCACGCATTTGTCAGCAGGTTGAGCTTAATGCTAGATCGGTTGGTGAAAGATTGTTCTGGCTGTTGAAAGGACCGGGTTTGCACGCATTTTCTTATACCGGCTATGCAATCAATGGTTACGCATTCTATAAAAAAGGCCAGGATGAAAAAAGCACCATGCAAAATAGTGAAGTCACACTTGCTGCCGAGGGGTGGCATATATCCAGTGCAAGAGATACAAATCCCATATATGCGCAGATGGCATACTTTGGTGTGATTGATGCATTTGGGAGTTAGATTACACCATGTTCAGAGTTCCCGTGTTCCGGTCTCAGTGGGTTAACAACCACAGTAGACGGCGGTTAGATGAATTTGGGTTTATATCGGTCGACCTTTCTAAAGTTGGATATAAGGATGATCCTTACATTCTACCGTCTTAAGCAGCACAAGTGTTTTACGCTGCGGATCTTTCTAAGAAGAATTGGTCAGTTGTCATGCAGTGGAACAAAAATTATTCTGAGCAAGTTGATGATGAAAGTAGTGATGATGATATGAATGTGATAGAAGATGTTCCTTCCTTTGAGACATTACTATCAGAAGACTTTGATGCAGAGGGGTATGATGACAAAGATGAGCTCGTTTATGTAAGACATGCTCATGAAGAAGGCATTTGGGTAAACACAACCCTAAATCCAACAAAAAAGAGGAAGCATACAATTGTAGACAATATAACAAGGAGGAAAAAGAGGAGAAAGCCCTCAGTTTGTATGTATTTATGATTTATACTATGAATTATTTCATTTAATTCGCATACACTTAGCATGATTATATGTATATGCACTAAAATCATGTCTTGTCTAATTTTTTTACAGGAGAATGGATCCCCCTAGTGACCAGGAGGAAGAAGAACAACCTAGTAACCAGGTAGATATCGCTAAAGGTAGAGCAAGACATGAGGCGAATGTAGTTCGTGGCAGGACCCTTATGCGCAAACTCCTCACACGCAGAGCTCAGGGAGTAAAGACAAGACTTAAATGAAACGACAATAACCAAGCTACCGAAAAGTCGGCGAACTCCTCTCGGGGTACATTGTGTGCATTATTCAGGACAAAATCCCTATTACTATTACGGATTGGAGAAGAGCAGGCGACAAACATGCGGAGGTTTGGTTAGAGATTCAGGTAAGCTACATTTTTACAATTAATGGCATATATGTCATAATAACATTGTAACTAACAAATTTAATATGATTTTTGTTGTTATATACTGTCTTTGATATCGACGATACTCACAGGGATTATGTGCTGAAGAAAGCTTCGAGAATACACCGGGGATATCGTTCCAACTTGACCACGTATTACCTGAGAGATGACGACGGGGAGATCGTTCCAATGCCACCATCTTTATATGCTGGGGCAATTACTCAAGAACATTGGGATGAATTTGTGCGACAACGTTTGACTGAGGAGTTACAGTGAATGGCAAACCGCACAAGAGGGGGTGAATTGTGCTTTTCAAAATTAAGCTGTAAAAATGAAAACAATCCTTTATACTGGTTCGGCTAAATACTGCCTATGTCCAGCTCTCCAACTCCTAGTTGGGTTTTACAATACGGGTTCACCTGCCAACCTTTACAAAACAGAGCTTTAGACTTCCTCTAAACTCTCCCCCTTACAAGTTGTAAGAATACAACCCTGTTCTAAAGTCCCAAACTTTAGAACAACCTCAAACAGTAGAGGATTTCAATAAATGAGTTCACTTAATGAACAGATTTTGATAAACACTGAAGTACAGATAAACTCACTAAGATTAATAAAAACTTTAAGCTTTTGAGAGCAGAGAGTAGGTGAAAGTAATGAATGTTTGTAATTTCGTTCTCTTGTTCTCTTCTTCATAAATGCTCAAGTCTTGGTATTTATATCTCTTCACGGCTTGCCTTTTCCTTCAACTCCGATAGGTCATTTGAATATGTTCGTTGAGAGCTCCTAGCCGTAGGCAATAAATGCTATTCTTCATCTTAGTCAACTTTCTTCTTTTGCTTCATTTAATTCTTGCAGAGAGTGAGCTAAGAGAAGCAGAGTCTGTGAGTAACGATCACCTGTAACATTGTACTTGCATAGCAGCTTTATTAGTAGCGCTAGCTCCTTTAGCTATCACTAGCTTCATAGTGTTAGTCCTACACTTAGCTAAAACAGTAGGTGTTATCGCTAGAGAGTTTCATTAGCTCAATGACAGAAACAATGTATTAGCTATAAGAATGTCTAAGTTATTTCAAGTGTTTCTCTATCGATAGCTAACTAGGTTATCGCTAGTTAACCCTTTTAGTTCATTTGCTCAGTGGTTATCTGAATATCTCTATTATCGATAACAACTTCGGTTATCGCTAGTTAACTTTGCTAGCTGATCTGACTCTGTTATCCATGTTAACTATGGGGTCTTAGCGATAGTGATAGAGCTTAGCGATAGCGATATATTGTTCTTTACTTAGTCTAGCTCAATTCTTTATATTAGCGATAGAGAAAGCCTTAGCGATAGAGGTATTGACTTTTCTTCAGATTATTGCTATGTCCTCATTAGCTAATGTTATCATTATCTTTCCATCTATTAGCGATAGGCTCTTAGCTTAGCGATAGAGTATCTGTTACCTATAAGATTTTATTTATTCAATGTTAAGGTAACCTACACTCTTTTACTTAGTGTGATTCTTATCTCAATTTATTCCAGACTAAATTATACGTTATCTGTTCATTTTACTTATGTTATCTATGGGTTCAGTCCTCATCAAAACTTAAGATTCTAACATTCTCCCCCTTTTTGATGATGACAAAATATAAGTAGAAGCATGTATAAGATAAAGCATGTGTAGAGCATAAGTTAAGGCAAACACATATATTATATTAGCTTTGCAAAAGGAATCACATCAGATTTAGCATGTATGATGCATATGCAGAATGATTCCTAAAGACTAAGGCTTTTTCTTTGTCAAATTTTTCACTAGAGGGTTTGGTCATGTATTCTTCATCAGGATAGTCAGAAATAGAGGAATCTGAGTAGAAGAATCTGTCTTGCTCAGCTTTTTCTTTCTTAGATTTGACTTGCTCAGATTTGGCTTGCTCAGATTCTTGCTCAGGGATCTTAGAAGGTTCAGCAAGTGATATACCTTTAACAGCTTTCTCCGTTTTAGCCTTAGATGTGTGAAACCTCCTTTTATATACCCATGCCTTCTTCCCTTGAGCAATTTCCTTCTTTCTCCTTTTTGTAGCCTCTTTTTCTGCTTTCCTTTTTGCCTTAGCAGCCTCTTTTTCTGCCCTTTTCTTAGCCTCATCAGTAGCCTTCTTAGCCTTTTTAGCATCCTTCTTGTCTTTCCTTAAGATTTCTGCAATAGCCTTCCTATCTTCTTTTGATAGTTTGGGAGGACGAGCTGGAGCCACTTTCTTGATCCTTTGACCTTAAGGATCCTCAGGGGTAGCCTTTGAAATTACTTTGAAGGAGACTTCTTCTCTGGCTTTCCACTTGCTCTTTTCCTTTTTCAGCCCTTCAGCTTTGCTCTTGTTCTTCTCAGCCTCAAGCACTAGCATCTTCTGGATATCATCCTTAACTTTATCTCCAGTGCTAGGCTTGACTCCAATTGTGATTTCAACATTTGCTTCTGGAGGGATGACTGATACTGGAACTGGCTCTGTTGGATTGATGCTGGGAAGAATACCATGCTTCTGCGCAATCTTAGCAAAAAGGTCTTCTTCTGAAGCCTGAGGAGCTTGAGCTGAAACTTGAGGAGGAGGAGTTCTGTGGTCCTCAGACTCCATGTAGCTTCGAGCAATGTCTCTAATTGCTTTCTCAAGTTCTTCAGTATCCTCAAGAGCAGCATCCTTAAAAGCTGGATTATTTTCCCCCTTTTTGTCATCATCATTACCAGGGGTGAGTGTTTGGGCAAGGATGGGAGAAGAGATAGGAGGTTGAGGAATAGGAGGGCTAGTGGTGGTGGTAGAGATAGGAGTACTATCGTTAATAGAGGGATTAGCGATGGGGGTTGGTTGAGTTGGGAGGACTTGTGAATGGTGGCTGGCGCTAGGGCAGGTGTGAGCGATAGGAGTTTCATGAGTGGTTGGAATTGGAGTGTGTTGGGACTTGGGTGGTTTGTGGGGTTGGAGAGGGGGGTTGCCTTTGGTGAGAGGGAGTAGAGGTGTGATTTTGGGAGCGGAGGGGTGAGAAAGAATGGTGAATAGGGGAATGGTGTGGGCCAAGGTTAGATGAGGTAGGAGAGTGGTGTGATGATGTACCTAGTGAGTGAGGAGGAGCTGCCCTTTGCTTAATATGTTCCGGGACAAGACAGGGGCATTCTTCCAAGTTCCTAACTTGGGCCTGAAGCTCTTGGATAGGTTTCATCAATTCTGCTTTCTGAGCTTCCAGGGAAAAGTTGAATTCTGCAGAAAGTCTGAAAATGATCTCCTCAACTGCATCTCTTGTGAGAATAGAAGACTTTGCTGAGGCAGGAGGAGGAGGAGGAGGAGCTCTTCTTGATTGAGCTTATTCTTCAACTGTATCAGGCTGAGCTTGGGAAGAGGGAGCATGTGAGGCTTGAGATTGAGAACCAGAGACACCCCATCTGTACCCACTGGAATGCCCATTCTTTTGAGAGTGGTAGTTGTAAGCTGCTTGCATTTCTTATTCTCGCCATCCCCCAAGGATTTGATTTTTGAAAATTCAAGGATGTAGGAGATGAGCTGAGGATAGGGAAGAGGAGCCTTTGGAGATTTATCAGACAGAAACTGGTGAATCTCCATGCATATCACCTGGCCTGGATTGAGAGGAACCTTGTGGATGAGATTGGCCAGCCAGGGGTTGTCAATTTTGGCAAAGCTGCTGAAGTTCCCTGATTTATGGGTCATGATCCATGTATAGACAGTGTAGGATTTTATTGACCATAGGCATATCTGCTGGCTTGTTGGAGTTAGTCTCATATATCTCTTCGAGCTCTTCGTCAGGATACTTTTCGGGCATATACCATTTGTTATATTCTTGGCCACAGATCCCCAGTATCTTGTTGATAGCCTTCCATCCAAAGATGATGCCTCTTCCTCTCAAACCAGTCTTGAAGAAGATATCCACAAGCTTTCCTATCTTGTACTCTAGGACTGATCGAAGATGTGAGTAGAAAGTTCTAAGCACATCCTCATTGTAGTCATTCTTTATACTCAGCCAGTTCTGGTAGGGAAGCAGCCAAGCATCCAAATCTAAGCCTTTCTGCTTGAGATACTCCAGATCAACCCACACTGCAGCTCTATCTAGGGTTATTTTCTCTGCGAAAAATGCGCTGGGAGCTTCAAGGGGTTCTTTTGAATAGGCTAGATCAGAGGGGGTTACTTTCTATCTTTTGGGATCGTTCTCTGCTACATCTTTTGAAAATGGCACAGATTTCTGATCTCGCGACCTTTTGCTAGCAGATTTGGAGGAAGGATTAGCGCTAGAGGTTGCTGGGACCATGGGAACTTTGGTTCTTACCATTTTAGGGTTTAAGGAGAGAGGGTTTTGAGAATGTAAATGCTTGAGTGCTCAGAGAGTGTTTGGACTAGAAGAGAAGGTGCGAGTGTTTGTGAATGATGAATGCAAATGCAAATGACCTAATTTTATCGGTTTAGGGTTTACCATTAATGAAGAACATTTGCTAACGTTTCGCATTCTGACCTGTTAAGTGACTTGCTATCGCTAATAAGAGCTGCTATCGCTAGTAGGCATGATCCCACGCTGAGCTAGTGACTTAGATTTATCACTCACTCCTTCCAGCTATCGATGGCTGACTTTACTATCGATAATGTTTTTGACTAGCGATGGCAATATTTGCTCAAACATATCTTTGCCCTGTATATACTAGCGATAGTGAACCTCACTATCGATAGGTCAGTCCTGCAAAAAACTTAAGATTTGGGGCTCCGATGCCTAAGTTAGTGATTGATCTATATGAATAAGATGAAATCAAATCAAGAATAAGTCAGAGATATTTACAACTCATTTGGATTCACCATTCCTAATTCCCTTCTAATGAAGATAAATTGAGCTGGCTCAAGAGGTTTGGTAAAGATATCAGCAAGTTGTAAATTTGTTGAAATAAACTCCACCTTGACATCTTTCTTCTGAACATGATCTCTCAAAAAATGATGTCTCACATCAATATGCTTGGTTCTGGAATGATGAACTGGATTCTTGGTGAAGCTTATTGTGCTGGTGTTGTCACAGAGAATAGGCACTTCTGGGAATTCCAAACCTAGATCTCTTAGTTGATGCTTAAGCCACAAGACTTGAGCACAACAACTTGCTGCTGCAATATATTCAGCCTCTGTGGATGAAAGAGACACACAATTTTGCTTCTTGCTAACCCAAGAGACCAAACAACCACCAAGGAATTGACATTGACCACTTGTACTCTTTCTGTCTATCTTATATCCTGCATGGTCAGAGTAAGTATAAGCAAAAAGATACTCTTGAGTTCCCTTGGGATACCACAGCCCAAGCTCTTGAGTTCCTTGTAAATATCGCAAAATCCTTTTTACATTTGTCAAGTGAGATTCTTTAGGATTAGCTTGATATCTAGCACACATTCCTACACTAAATTGGCTATCAGGTTTACTTGCTGTTAGGTAAAGTAAAGATCCTATAATTCCTCTATAATGAGATTGACTAACTACATTGCCCTTGACATCGACATCTAAGCTGGCAGAGGTACTCATGGGAGTGTCCTCATCTTTAGATTGCTCCATCCCAAACTTATTGAGAATCTCCTTACAATACATGGTTTGGGAGATGAAGATGCCATCTTTCTTTTGCTTTATCTGCAGGCCTAGGAAGAATGTTAATTCTCCCATCATTGACATTTCAAATTCACCCTGCATCATCTTAGCAAACTCTTCACAAAGCTTTTCATTAGTAGCATCGAAAATAATATCATCAACATATATTTGAACTATAAGCATGTGTTTATCTTTATGCATGATGAATAAGGTAGTATCTAATTTTCCTCTAGAAAAGCCTTTTTCAATGAGAAATGTGCTAAGCCTCTCATACTAAGCTCTAGGTTCTTGTTTGAGACCATAAAGAGCCTTTTTAAGTTTGTAAACATGGTCAGGCTTAGAGTTTTCTTCAAAACTAGGAGGTTGTTCAACATATACCTCTTATTTTATATAGCCATTAAGAAAGGCACTCTTAACATCCATTTGATAAAGTTTAATATTTTTGATGGATGCAAAAGCTTGATGAATCCTTATTGCTTCAAATTTTGCAACTAGAGTAAAAGTTTCTTCATAATCAATGCCTTCTTCTTTGTTATACCCTTTGGTAACTAATCTGGCTTTATTTTTGACAATTTGACCAGATTCATCAAGTTTGTTTTTGAAAACCCATTTAGTACCAATAATAGGATGATTTCTTGGTCTAGGTACTAAATCCCAAACTTGATTCCTTTTAAATTGATTAAGTTCTTCCTGCATTGTAACTATCCAGTCACAATCAACAAGAGCTTCATCAACACAGATTGGTTCAATTTCAGAAATAAAGGCAGAAAATTCTATTTCATTTTGTAGTTGCCTTCTGGTTCTAACACCCTTTGACATTTCTCCAATTATTTGTTCAGGAGGATGGTGCTTAAGGTGTCTTATGGAAGATTGAGGCTTGTTAGCTTCATCTTGATCATCTTCAGTATTTTCTTCAAAATTCACTATCGATGGCTTTGGGGCTATCGATAGGGGAGGCTTCAAAAAATTTGAAGAAACTTGATTGTCTTCAACGTTTACTATCGATGGCTTTGGGGCTATCAATAGTGGATGCCTTAAAACCTTTGAAAAATCTTCATCCTCATCAACACAGTGTTGTTTTTCTCGAGGAGTTTCATCAATTACTATATGCATTGACTCTTCAACAGTTTGAGTTCTCTTGTTATAGACTCTATATGCTTTACTCCTATTTGAATATCCTATAAATATGCTAATGTCAGATTTAGGATCAAATTTACCTAGGTTTACCTTCCCATTGTTGTGAATGTAGCATTTAGATTAAAAGATCCTTAGATGACTGATGTTGGGCTTCCTTCCCTTGTAGAGCTCATATGGAATCTTCTCTATCCCCTTTCTGATATATGCTCTATTTGAGATGTAGCATGTTGTGCTCATTGCATTTGCCCAAAACATTGGAGGCACTTGTTTCTCATTCAGCATGCTTCTTCCCATTTCTGTGAGCACTTTATTCTTCCTCTCAACAACACCATTTTGCTGAGGAGTATGTGGAACAGAGAAGTTGTGTTCAATACCACATTCATCACACAACTCCATGAACTCCTTGTTTTCAAACTCTCCTCCATGATCAGTCCTTATTGTTACAATCTTGGTGCCTTTTTCATTCTGCAATTTCTTAGCAAGCACACAAAAGGCATCAAAAGTTTCATGCTTTGAGGAAAGAAACATCATCCAAGTAAACTTTGAATAGTCATCAACAACTTCAAGAGTGTATAGACTTCCACCTAGACTTTTCACTCTTGCAGGCCCAACTAAATCCATGTGGATTAGTTCCAATGGCTTACTTGTGGAAACTGTCTTCTTGGTTTTAAATGAAGACTTTGTTTGTTTACCCCTTTGACAAGATTCACAAATTAAATAATGCTTAGCCCTAAAACTATGAATACCTATGACTAGCTCCTTTCTAACTAGCTTATCAAGTTGAATAAAATTCACATGAGCTAGTCTCTTATGGCATAGACCATCCACCAGGTATACATCCTTGACATGACCAACTTCCCCAACTCCAGTGATCTTTCCACTTTGATTTCCACCAAACTGACTTTGGCTCCTTCTTTTATCACTAAATTGTTGAACTTGTCCTTGTCACCAGTCATATGCCTTGAGCATCCACTATCAATGTACCACTTTCCTTTGTTGGATGCTTTAAGGCACACCTGCATACACTAGACATTTTTAGGTACCCAAACTTTCTTGTGTCCTTTAGGATTAGTCTTGGCCTCTGGGTTTGTAAAAACTTTAGGCACATAAGTTTCTTTAGTAACCCACTTATATGACCCACTAATTCCATATTTCCTTGGATTGCAGGTAGATTGAGTATGACCCTTTTTGTTACAATAATTGCAAAAGCTATATGGTGAGGAGTATTCAGAAGATTTTCTAAAGAACTTTAAATACGGTTTCACCTTGGGTTCCACCCATTTCTTCGAAATCTTTTGTTTTGGCTCATAACCAATGCCAGTTTTGTTTCTAAAATCTTTTTGGTCCTTCAAAATTACTTTTAGCATCTCTGAGCCTTTTGTAAATTTTTCTAAAGCATTTGAAAGCTTTTCTTTCTCCTTCAACAAGTTTTCACAGTTAGAAAAACTGTCAGAATTTGTTGAGGGGTTTGCTATCGATGGAAGAGTGGCTATCGATATGCAGCTTTGGGAGATTGCAATAGCTTCTCTTTTATTGATAGTGCAGAGGGAACTTTTGATGTGGAAATATTTTTCTTAAGTTCCTTGTTTTCTTTTCTCAAAACTACAACTTCTTTAGCAAGCTTAGTTAACTCTGTATGCATTTCATTATACATGCTTTGAAGTTCAGAATAGGTAGGTTCAGAATCGTATACCTCAGTGTCACTTAGCTCCTCTTGAGCAACCAGGCAGAGGTTTGCACATTCTTCATTATCGCTAGCTTCTTCATCTGAGCTATCACCCCAGATGGATGATACATATGCTTTCTTCTTTCCAAAGGACTTCTCCTTCTTTTTCTCCTTTTCCTTGAATCTTTGAAGACTTGGGCATTCTACTTTGAACTGACTAGGATTCTTGCATTCAAAACACACAGGAGCTTTCTCTTTCTGAGAATCCTTTCTGAAGCTAGGACCACCCCTCTGGAAACCTCCTCTTCTCCTGAAGAATTTCTTAAATTTTCTGACCATGAGAGCCATATCTTCATCATCATTATCAACTTCATCTATTTCAGATACGGCAAGCGCAAGAGACTTCTTTCTAGGATTTCCCTGAGCTTCCCTTTGAGCTATCAGAGTTGGCTCATATTCAGCAAGACTACCAAACAAGGCAGTGATGGATTTGGTTGATTCACGTTGCATTTCTTGAATGGCAGTGACCTTCATAAGCCAATCACCCTTTAATGCTTTCAGAATCTTGCTGACTTGTTATTTCTCTGAAATTTTTCTTCCCAGAGCAGCAAGATTGTTGATGAGATGAGTGAATCTAATTTCCAAGTCTCTTATCTTCTCACCTTCAACCATTTCAAATTTGTGGAACTCCTCAACAAGCATTTCCACTCTTCTGTCCTTCACTCCGGAGGTTCCTTCATGTGCAATCTGTAGAGCTTCCCACATTTCCTTAGCAATATTCAGGGGGCTGACTCTAAAAAATTCTGTTTGACTCAGAGCACTTTTAATCATCAGAATTGCCTTGCTATTTAACTCGATATCAGCAATATCTTCATTAGTAAATTCGCTTTCACTCTTCGGATTGCCTAAAATATTTGTAGGCACAATGTCCCCTTCTTCTATAATCTTCCACAATCTATACCCATTTGCTTTGATGTATATCTTCATTTTGAGTTTCTAGAAAGTATAATGCTTTCCATCAAAGCCAGGGGGTTTGTTAATGGAACTTTCTTCAGGAAAGATATTCTTGTACGATATCATTTTTGATCTTTGCTTCTCAGACTCATTGGAATAAAAAAGAGAAGACCTACTCTGATACCAAATGTGAATGGCAAACCGCATAAGAGGGGGGTGAATTGTGCTTTTCAAAATTAAGCTGTAAAAATGAAAAAAAATCCTTTCCAATAGCATTCATTGTTTTTAAATAACGTTCTTTTATTTACATGTTTTTATAGGGTACCCAATTTATGGGAAAGAAAGCACAAGTGGCTAATGTCAAAGGTACCCGTGGTTCAGTTGCTCAAATCAAGAAAAAGAGTACACGTACCGATCCGTTACCATATGTGATTATTTGTTAATTAATTTAAACTAGCACTCTTCTTAATTATTGGAATGAATTTTTAAACTTTCTATTTACACAGTTTACAGGCACTAAAAGCTAAGGGTAAGAACAAAGTTCAAGTGCCTGGTCCTATGATTGAAGATACAAGCGTCGAAACGCCATATCGTGCTTGGTTTCAAGCATTTGCAGCTACCGTTTCTCGCGATGCTATTTCCTTCATTCCATTCAACAGGCCTATATTTGATGAGGTAAATTTCAGTGACGCTCTTTCTAAGGATCAGTGTCATAAGTTTTACGCTAATTGGGAGTTGGTATGGTTTCTATGAAGGTATTTGCATGAACATGTCATGATCGCAGGGCACAATGTTTCGTTCGAATTCATAAGCCCTTATTCGATAGCACAAGTTGTGAGCTCAAAACGTGAGGACCAGTTCAAAGCGATTCAAAGGCGTTTCTCTTTAAAGGCAACAACCAGAACTTTATTCTTAGCTCCAATTAATAAAGGGTAAGTCTATACGTATTATAGCTTTCATTGTATTTTTAGTTCTGAGCATCATAGATATATATACTGACATAACGTTATAAAACATTTTAGGCTACATTTTATTTTGCTTGTCATCAATCCGATGGCACAAGAGGAACCCATAATTTACTATTTGGATCCTGTGGAATCTGCTCTCCCAGATAATCGCCCAGATTTGATGTGTCTCTTCAATGGGTAAGTGAATGTCAACATTATTTGAATGCGTTGTATTATTTGTCACTTTATGCTCGATCCTAGCTAATAAAATTAATTTAATATGTTTCTTTTTCAGAGTATTGACTAGTTTCGGGCTGATGTTCAGTTGAAGTATTCCAGAGCCCCTGACCTGAAAGATTTTTATAAGTGGCAAACAATCCAAGTTTTATAAAGTTATTCAATTTTTGAAACAATATATCTATAGTTAAAATATAACGTAAATGTTTCTTATATGATATATTTGGTGTTTTTTGTTGCAGTGCCACTACCAACCCAATAACAACGACTATGGGTACTATATGATGCAATACATGCGGGATATCGTCACACATGATCGACTCGGCATCCCACTGACAGTAAGTTTTATATTTTTCCAATTCTAATGTGTTTGTACTTGTTAGACTTCAAGTAAATTTACTTGTCATTCAAATGTGTTCGTGCAATATTACCCAGATGCTGGTTGCTTCATGTTGTCAAAGGAAAAAATTAATGCACTAATTGAAGAATGGTACACTTATGTATACCCTCTTTTCTCCAGCATTAGATGATCCATCCATTAATTAGTATGCTTTTGTTTTCAGCTTACAATGGTTGGTTTTATTGTACATTATTATGACTTTTATGGTGTGTATATATATATGGTTTGGCTGGAATGGATAGTGTTGCTGGTTTTTTGCACTGATGCAGGAGGGTGTGAAACAAAAATAAGTGAATATTTAAAAAAAAAATAATGCCTATACCAGCGCTTATTACGTAATAAGCGTTGCTATAGGGTGACATATAGCAGCGCTCATTACCCTATAGCAGCGCTTATCACTTAATGAGCGCTGCTATAGGCATTATTTTTTATTTTTTTTAAAAAATAATTCATTTAGGTATGACCTAAAGCTGCGCTTTTGAGATTATAAGCGCCGCTTTATGTTACCTATAGCGGCACTTATAACACAAAATAAGCACTGCAATAGGTCATATGACCTATTGCAGCATTGGCTATAGCAGCGCTTAAAAGCGATGCTATAGGGTCAAAAAAAGCGCTGCTATAGGATTTTTCTATAGTAGTGTAAGAGGTATTAATCCTTGGTGATGGAGGTGTTTAGCATGATCTTGGAGCTTCATTAAGGGAGTTCTTGTTCTCCCACTCTCTTTTCCTCTTGTATTTACACATTTCTAGGATTCTAGGATTTCGTTTATGCAACCGGTTGTATTCTTCATATTTATCTTGTGTTAGAGAGTGGTAGAAACATTTATAGCTTGTTTTCATTTGTGTATGCTTGGCAGTTGCTCTTCATTGACTTGAACTTTGTTTAGATTAATTGATTCATCATTTTAAATGAATATTTTAGTTAATATTTTGTGCTATTTGAGGATTCTCATGTAGTGGATTATTTTGTCAAGCTGTTGCATTTGTGAATTAGCTCTTGAATTTGTAAAATTGCATGAGTGGCATTGGGCTTAAATCCTAGAGTCTTGATTTATTATGTGACATTTCAATAATGAATTAAAACTCTAGGATTAATTAAATGACGATTCGGGATTCCGGTTGTTGGATTAGGAGCCCCTTGCAATAAGCAAATTCACCTTGGTTATTGGGTTTAATCAACTTGGAGTTAGATGGATTAGTAAGCAAGATGCCGGTACTAATCCACCCAACCCAAGCCTAGCCTAGAGGGATTCCTCTAGGGACCTTTAGATTAGCCAAAGAATTTCCCAAAAACAATTTAAAGCAATGATTGTTTAAGCCTCTAATCATCAAGGATTACCTATTCCCATTTATCCAAATCTCCCTTTTTAATCCAATCTTTTATTTTCTATTTAACATATCATACTTTTCACACCAATTTTACACAAAAACCACAAATACAATGCTTTTTACCCTTTTTAACTAGTTTGCATTAGTTACTAGGAATTAATTGCATATATGCTCCTTTAGATCGACACCCAGGGATAGCTTCCGTGCTGTTTAAATTTCTTGGAGAGCGGTTTGAGGCGGTACTACACTAATTAAGTAACATTTCCGTGCTGTTCAGTCCCCTTCCGGCAAACTGTGGCCAAAGGCCTTATGGTTTATTATGTTTTGTTGATATATGCTTATAGCCTCAGGCGGTGGGTGACTTTGGTTTCATTTGATATGGAAATTCCAGATATTAATTTGTGGATCCATTGAGCATTCTCAAATTTGGTTTCAATGATCAGAAAGTCGACTTTTGTGGCATGCTGATATTTTATTATAAACTCATAGATTTTGATGATTCATGTATGGTTTGGAAATATGTTTATGTATTCGTAAATTTTGAGATTGTTGTTATCTTTGTTGAGGTCATGGTTTGCGAAATTTTCAAAGAAAGGCAAGGTTTTGGTTTATGACTTGTTCCTGAGTACCATGTTAGATAAGCCTTTTCTAAAATGGTAGACTCGTTTTATTCAGTTAAAATCTTTTATAACTTTGTTAGTTGGTGAATCCTTTCTAACATAGTTACCTTGTTGTTTCAAAAGATATTTGGATGTTTCTTTTGTAACTGTGTTAAAGAGGGGAATCCTTTTTTAACATAATTACCTAATGATTTTAGCAAATGTTGGGTTTTGAAAAGTAATTATGTTAGTTGGAGATTTTCTAATATAGTTACAATACTTAGGTAAACTTTAATAACCATGTTAGGTGATTTCTTTCTAGCACGGTTGATTGGGATTCTAAAATCTTTTAAATTCTAGAAAAGCTCTTTGACCATGTTAGTCTTGTTCTTTCTAACATGGTTTATTTTACAAGCTTTTACAAAGTTTCCTTTATCCATGATAGCTATTTTTTAATTTGATATCTTGTTTCTTTTCTATCATGGGTAAATTCACATTCAATTATCAATTTATTTTCTTATAAATATGATAGATTATTTTCTATCATAGGTAGATTGAATTCTAGAAGTCAAATGATTGAAATTCGCATGAGTATAGGGATGAATCAATATTTATAATAAAATATTTAATGAAATTAGGTAATATGTAAGGGGACGAATTATGGCTAATTGCTAGTGTATTGGCATGAATATTTGAAAGATTTGAAGAGTTATCTATAGAAATTGTTAACGTCATCATGACATTGGAATCAATTAAATTAAATAATGTGTTGGAGTAATAGAGTAATTCATTATGTGAAATTGGAGGACTTTGTGTTTATGGCATTGCTTAGCTCTTCTGCAAGGGGTCAATTCTTAAATTATGAATGGATTGGTGGTCCTATGAGGATTTTGGTTAGTAGGTTCTTCACTTAAAAGCATACATCATTAATTAATTGTATGAGAAGATAGTGTCTTGTGAACCATGGGATTTCGGACCATGGTTAAGAGGTTCTGTAAGAACCGGTCTAATATATAGGACCAAAGAGTTGTGAAGCTAAATGATTTATATGAAAATAATTGAGATAGGAGGAACGAACTTCATGGTATGGTTTGAGCCTTAAATCATGTTTAGTATGGACCTTCTCAATATGAAAGTAATGATTATTTGTGGCATAACCGTAGTAACTGAAAATCTAAATAATCCTGACTTTAGCAGAGTTGGGTAGTTGTTTGCCATAAATTGCAACCGCAAGCGCACGGGTCAAGTTTAATAGTATAGGGGTAAAAGAGTCGTTGCACTAGGATTATGTTATAAGCAAGTTCATCAAATTCATCTTAATCCAAATTAGCTATGGGCAAAAGGCATTGGAATTTATAAAATCTAATTGATTAACAATGGCAACTTGTAAAACGAAGCACTTTAAGTAAATTCGACGCAATGGGAAAAGCCTAGGTTTGTTAGAATCTTAAGTTTTGATGAAGACTGACCCCATAAATAACATAAGTAAATAAGTGAAAGTTACCTTCGAAGTAAACAAGTATCTCTATTGCTAATAGACAAGAAAGGAATAGCAAAGTTAAATTAGCAGAACACTAAGATAAATATCTCTATCGCTAAGAGTATCTCTATCGCTAATAGACAAGAAAGGAATAGCAAGTGAAGACTTAGAAATAACAAAGTTAATATCTATCGCTAAGTCATTCACTATCGCTAAGAAAGATCCTATCGCTAGAAGTTCATAGAAAACATGGACACATGAAAGAGAGGACAAATAGCAGAAATATAAGTCCAAGTCCTTGAGCTAATAGAATTAGCTAGCGATAACAGATTAAGCTATCGATAACAAAATGCTTCAGATAATAAACATTCAGATAGCTAGTGCCTAAGATCAATTGAGGATAACTAGTGATAACATAGTTACTAGCGCTAACACGCTTAGCTATCGATAATAGGATACCTTGAAATACCTTTGAATAACCAAACAACTCAGTATCCTTAAAGCTAATGAGCAATCAAATAACTATCGATAATGGGATTAGCTATCGGTAGAAGAATGTTTGTTGATATGATATAGCTAGTACGCTGAACGATTGAACTAAGAGAATATGGTAGGATTAATATCTATCAGTAGAAGTATGCTCTGATAACTTAGACAATCTTAGCTGATATATTGTATCTATCTCATTGAGCTAATAGACTAAGCTTGCGATAGCATCTTCTATGCATTAAATGATTATTTGTTCAACTAACAGCTTAAGTGCAGAACTTACACTATGAAGTTAGCGATAGCAGATTATGCTAGCGCTACTGAAAAAGCTGCCATAAAAGTATAGTTCGTACAGATGCTCAGAACGCTAAGTCTACCTCTCTCTTAGCTCACCCTACGCAAGAGCAGTTGAAGCCAGAGTAGGAAGTTAACCCCGATGGAGAAACTGCATTTAATGCCAACGGCTATGAGCTCTCAACGACTAAATTCAAACGGCTTCTTGAAGATGAATGCTAGGGCAAAATATAAGATGAGATATAAATACAGAACTCGAGCATTTATGAAAAGGCGACGAAAAATGAGAATATTCACGAACTCATTCATTGCTCTCTGTTTTCTGTATTTATTGTTTTAGATATTTTATCTATACTTAAGTGTTTATCACAATCAGTTCATTAAGTGAACATATTTATTGAAATCCTCTACTGTTTGAGGTTGTTCTGAAAGCTTGGTGCTTTAGAACAGGGATATTGCCTTACAGGTAGTAAGGGGGAGTGTTTAGAGAGATTCTAAAACTCTGTAAAGGTTGACAGGTGAACCTGTGTTGTAAAACCTGTGGTTAGTGGAACCCAACAAGGTGTTGGAGAACTGGATGTAGGCAGAGTTGGCCGAACCAGTATAAAGTTTTTTGTGTTGCATTTATTCGTTATAATAAGTAGTTAATTTTTCGGAAGCACAATTCACCCCCCTCTTGTGCGATTGCCACCTTCAAGGTTTACTTATCCACTTTGTACTTCATGATACTTGATTAACCCTCCTCTAATGATAATTAATGAATATTGAGTTGATGTTTGAAGTCTTAAGCATTTGAATAACTCTCTCAAGCTTACCCAAACCTTAATTAACACTAATATGCACAATTTCTTACTACACATTATGTTAATTAGTCTTTATAAACATCTCACTTCAATTTTACAAAACTTGGTTAACGAATATCTCTATCTCATTAACAAACTCTCAATCCCACTTGGAATTTTAAAGATAAGTTTGAATTCAACCTAGTTCTAAGCTTAAGTAATGCTTTCTAAAGCCACTAATTATACTAACAAGCTAAATGTTGGCCACCACTTAGGAAAAATGAAGCACAAGTTAAATTCACTAAATCATACTCATTAATCATCAAAAGAGACAAGGGTTCAAGTATTAATCCATACAAAGCTTCTAAACAAACCTAGAATAAGAAGTTTAGCTACATATGGTGGAAGAGAACTCAAAAATCATCTTCAAATACATCACAAGTTCAGAAATAAAACAAGAGAAAGGAAGAAAAAAAGAGAAGGCAAGAAGAGAAACCACAAAGAATTTATACTTGAAGCTCCAAAAATCCACTTCTCCTAAGCTCTATCTTGCTCTTTCTTGGTGTTTCTCAACTCCAAATCTCGCCCCAAAGTGTGTTGCCTTCAATAATCACACAACCCTAACTTTTATCCTCTTCTTTTTTGTGTTTTAGAATCCAAAACATGCAGCTATACTGCTAGATTCTCATTGTAGCGAGCAAAATTGCTCGATGTAGCGAGATTGACAGAGAGATGGATCACTTATGCGAAGAACTCGCTATAGCGAGCAGAGACAGTCTCCAATTTTTGCACGGCATGCTACAGCGAAAAGGTCAGTAATGCCACCCTCAATTTGCTCTGCTGTGCACTTCTCCTTGCTTCCTTTTTGCTCCACACTCAACTCCTTTCCATCTTGGGTTCTTTTCACTACGAAGTAAAGAGAGAAATCATCAATTCTATGCAATTTTATGGGGAGAGGAATTCACACATTTTCACATGTTGTGCTCCTATGCAGGCATATTACCAAAGCACAATTAAGCTTAGATCATATGAAAAGTGTATGAAATGTGTGAAATTTTTAAAGTTTTCACTACTACAAAAAACAGAATTCACGTCCCCATTTCACGTCTCTTTTTTGAAAATGAGATGTAAAAAAAAGGCGGTGGCAAAATTGTAAATAAGTGAAACACTTTTAACGTCTCTTTTTTAAATATGAGACGTGGATTCTCTGAAAAAAGAGCACCAAACAAAAAAATATGGAAAAATATAGGCGGGAAATTACTTTCTACGTCTCACAAAAAATGTGAGACGTGGAAAGTTGTTTTCAACGTCTCACAAAAAATGTGAGACGTTGAAAACTGCTTTCCACGTCTCACATTTTTTGTGAGACGTGGAAAGTAGGCAAATTTTTTTTTTTTAAAAAAATCTAAAATCTTTCCACGTCTCATTTTTATTTATGAGACGTGGATTATTGTGAAATTTGGGCGCGGAATTTGAAAATAGGCAAAATAATAGGCGGAAAATTACTTTCCACGTCTCACATTTTTTGTGAGACGTGGAAAGTAGGCAATTTTTTTTTTTAAAAAAATCTAAAATCTTTCCACGTCTCATTTTTATTTATGAGACGTGGATTATTGTGAAATTTGGGCGCGGAATTTGAAAATAGGCAAAATAATAGGCGGAAAATTACTTTCCACGTCTCACATTTTTTGTGAGACGTGGAAAGTAGGCAATTTTTTTTTTAAAAAAATCTAAAATCTTTCCACGTCTCATTTTTATTTATGAGACGTGGATTATTGTGAAATTTGGGCGCGGAATTTGAAAATAGGCAAAATAATAGGCGGGAAATTACTTTCCACGTCTCACATTTTTTGTGAGACGTGGAAAGTTGTTTTCAACGTCTTACAAAAAATGTGAGACGTTGAAAACTGCTTTCCACGTCTCACATTTTTTGTGAGACGTGGAAAGTAGGCAAATTTTTTTTTTTTAAAAAAAATCTAAAATCTTTCCACGTCTCATTTTTATTTATGAGACGTGGATTATTGTGAAATTTGGGCGCGGAATTTGAAAATAGGCAAAATAATAGGCGGGAAATTACTTTCCGCGTCTCACAAAAAACTTTTTTAAAGTGAGAAGTGGATTTAAAAAAAAAAAACTTTCAACGTCTCATAAATTTTATGAGACGTTGAAAGATGTGGATTTAAAAAAAAAACTTTCAACGTCTCATAAAATTTATGAGACGTTGAAAGACGTGGATTTTTTTAAAAAAAAAAAACTTTCAACGTGTCATAAAATTTATGAGACGTTGAAAGTCACTTTCAACGTCTCACTTTCAACGTCTCAAATTTTATGAGACGTTGAAAGACGTGGATTTTAAAAAAAAAACTTTCAACGTCTCATAAAATTTATGAGACGTTGAAAGTGACTTTCAACGTCTCATAAATTTTATGAGACGTTGAAAGTCCTGACGAGGTGGATTTAAAAGAAACAGACAGAAGATCTTATCTTTGCTTTTGGTCTCTCTCTCTCTAAATTTACAGATCTGATTTCTAAATTTCCATTCCATCTTCTCACTACTACAGAATTACCCTGTTGCGACGCAACAATACCGGCGCTTATAGTAAAAAGCGTCGGTATAGATAAGACAGGAGCCTATACCGGCGCTTATAGTAAAAAACGCCGGAATAGAGGGAACCCTATACCGGCGCTTTTTAAAAAAAGCGACGGTATATGATTTCACTTCATATACCTTTTATTTTTTTTTATTTGAAAACCCTATACCGGCGCTTATTTGAAAAAGCGCCGGTATAGTCGCTCATCTTTTTTTATTTTTTTTATTTTTAAAGACCCTATACCGGCGCTTATTACGTTAAGCGCCGGTATAGGTTGTTCCTCTTTTTTATTTTTTTTTTATTTTCAAAACCTATACCGGTGCTTTTTCAAATAAGCGCCGGTATAGGTGAAAAATTGGAGGGAAATTCTCCCTCCAATTTTTCACCCATCAGTCCTAAGAAGGACCCCTTTATATTTTGTTTTCTTTGTCCGGCGCTTTTCCTCGTCACTTTCCCTTCTCTCTCCCACACGATCCTCTCTCAAACCGACGGCTTCCTCCTCCCCCCTCCGGCTCCGGCAGCTCAAAGCCGACGGCCTCCTCTCATTCCCGCCGTTGCCGCCGCCGTCATTCCCAACAGCACATGCAAGCATGGATTTGAACTCTTGTGAGCCTTCTCTCTCTTCTCATACCCCTCGTTTTTTTCGTTTAGCACCGTTGGTGAGTGAGGATTCGAATGGGTTGAGTTATTTTGGGGGTTTGAACTAATTAAATTGAAGCATAGGTATAGTAGACGACTTCCCCTAAAGAAATTTTGAGCTTGCTTGATGTTTTTGTTGGGATTTCAAATTGTTGTTCAGCGTAGAGCTACTGTTCATCGATGATTTCTTATATTTCTGTTTAAATCAAAACGAAAATGGTGTTTGAAAGTAGTTAAATATATATTCATGTTTGTTTTATGTCTTATGTTTGGAATTTTGGAGCTCAAGCTACGTTGCCCTGTTTCTGTGGGAGTTTTAAAGTGGTTTAGGCGTTGGTTTTTATTTTTAACAGCTATATAATTGTGGTTTTAAGATCAATTTAACTACAATGATTGGGTGGAAATCTGTGATGTATATTAATGTGTCATTGATTCAGATTTTAGGAATGTTTGATTCTGGTTTGTTGAAGCTGGAATTTTTATTAATTATGGGGGGAGGAAGATAATTAAGCATGTTCTCAAAATTATTCTTGGATTAAAAACATAAACTAAACGCAATACCAATTTTTGGAATGTGAAATACATGATTAGGGATCCCACTGCCTTGATTAGTAGGCTTTGATTCTTTTTTTTTATGACTCACGTAATCTAATTACCATCATATTCACACTTAAAGCCAACTTGTATTCAACATTCTAAAGTACACTCACCTCCTTTAAGTATTTTTTTAGTAGTACCTAGTATATAGCATACAACATGCTAAAGTATTTTGTTTTTTGTAGCACTTAATATCATAAATTAATTCTTATTGCATTCAGCTCCTTAAGTGTTTTTAGTGGTATCTACTATCCTAAAATAATTTTTATGATTGACTGAGAAAACACTTTAAAAGGCAAATTTGCTCTAAAAATTACTTTAAGAGATATTGAGTGCTAAAAAAGAATACTTTGGTGAGCTAAATGCACTAAAAATCACTTTAGAATATTGGGTGCTAATAAAAATAATTTCATATACTGAGTTAAAGCCGGTAATATGGGCTCAACCAGCCACAGGTTGAGTAGGGTTAGGGTTGGGAAAATCTCAAGCCACCAAAGTGTCACTACTACAGAATTACCCTGTTGCGACGCAACGATACCGGCGCTTATAGTAAAAAGCGTCGGTATAGATAAGACAGGACTCTAATTAGTTACATTTGATTAAGCGTTCGATTTTTTTGAATGTTGCAGCTCTAATTCTGTTGAGGAATTCATAGAATAATTAGCTTGTATTTTGGAATGATTTCAGGACAAGTTTGCTTTCTATTTATGTTTCTTTCGATCTGCCTGCCGATTAACTGTATGCATAATCACCTGAAGCGGAAAAAGGAAACCTGAAGCTCACACCTCCGAAGTAACGTCGCCGGACTGGGTGCCATTCCTCTTCGTGAGATTCGCCATTTTTGTTCTGGATTCCACTTTGGCTTGTTCCTCCTCTTTAGGTAATCGTGACTCTCTCTCTATTTGTCCTAATTGCTTCCATTTTTGTCTCTTCAATCTTTTCTGCAATTGTGTTTAAGATTTCTTTTCCCCTGCCAATTGCTTTTAATTCAAAATATATAGTAGGAATGAACTCCTTTTCACAAGTTCTGAAATCTACTACTATTACTGGTCGTATAATTGCCCTATTTGTGGTTTGGTGAAGAAATTTCTGAATCCTTTTATTGTTTAGTTTCTAGTTATTGCTCGACACTTGAAGGTGAAGAATCCTATTGTTGCTAGCGGGCTTACTTTGAGCTAAAGGACCTTGAAGTAAGTCTTATCTTTTTTTTCTTTAATTCAGCAGGCTGAGACATATCAGATGATTGAGTTTTGGTACATTCCGATGAATCCTATTGTGTGGTGTTTTATTTTACTCGTATGAAATTTTTGTTTTGTAGAACTATTAATGCTCTATATATATAAATGCTCTGTGAATTCTGTTGTGGTGGGCTGTTGAGATATATTGAGTTGATGTTGTTTATATAGTTGGCAATCCATTTCTATGTAAAAAAGAGAGGGCCTTGAGCCTGGGAACGTTCATTTTTAACCGTTATGCTGCCGATTTTTTGTTAAGAAAGTAAGGTAACATCGTAAGGTGGCTACCTAATGAGTAGGTCATATACATCTTACCGACGTTTTCCTTTAGTAGGTTATAATGTTGGATCGGAAATGGATGTCTTGTGATCGACGTTCAAGGGAATATATAGATGGAGCAAAAGAGTTTATTGAATTTGCTGCTGAGCATGCAGAAAATGCTAACAGAATTGTATGCCCCTGTATGTCGTGTTTGTATGGAAGGCGTCTCCGTCCTCTTGACTTGTTGGGTCATTTAATTTGTCATGGAATCGATCCATCTTATACACGTTGGACTAAGCATGGTGAGACGTATGAGTATTCTAGCGGAGACCGGGTACCTGATGTTAGTAGCGCTTCAAATGTAGTTGACACAGATATGTGTGATGATAGCGATGACCTTGAAGAAATGTTGAAAGTGGTGGGTGAGGTGGATCATGAAATATTTCAGACTCTGAAGAGTGATGCAGAGACGCCGTTATATGTAGGATGCAGCAAATACACAAGATTGAGTGTGGTGCTTAAATTGTATAACTTGAAAGCGCGATACGGTTGGAGTGATGCAAGTTTCACTGCACTGCTTTCCCTTCTGCGAGATATACTTCCAGAAGCGAATGTACTTCCTTCGAAAACATACGAGGCAAAGCAAATTCTCCGCTCGACCGGTATGAAATATGAGAAAATACATGCATGTCCCAACGACTGTATTTTATTCCGAAATCAGTATGCATTGTTGGAGGAGTGTCCGAAATGCAACACGTCGCGGTATGGAAAGAAAGGTAAGAGTCCTTCTAAAGTCTTGTGGTACTTTCCGATCATTCCGAGATTCAGGCGCATGTTCAATAATGCGGATGTTGCAAAGCTTTTAACTTGGCATGCCGATGAAAGGATTAAAGACACCAAGCTTAGGCACCCTGTAGATGGCCCCCAATGGAAAAAAATTGATTATGAGTACCCTGAGTTCGGTGAAGAACCAAGAAACCTACGGCTTGCATTGGCAACCGATGGAATCAATCCGCATGGAGTTCAGAGTAGTACTCATAGCACATGGCCGGTGATTTTGATGATATACAACCTCCCCCCAAATTTAATCATGAAACGCAAATTTATGATGCTTTCTATGCTTATTTCCGGGCCTAGACAACCCGGCAACGATATAGACGTCTACTTGGATCCATTGATTGAAGACCTGAAATATATGTGGAATTCGGGTGAGACAGTTTTTGATGGCTGTAAGGAAGAAAGTTTTAATTTGAGAGCCATGTTGTTTGGCACGATAAATGATTTCCCAGCATACGGTAATTTGTCCGGATATAGCATCAAAGGATATGGTGCGTGCCCTGTATGTGAAGATGATACCCATTCGATGCGACTGGATCATTGTAAGAAAAATGTGTACATGGGATATCGGAGGTTCTTGCCGTTACAACATCGTTGGCGTAGGTGGAAAAAGGCGTTTAACGGGAACTCAGAAGAAGGTAGGCCACCAAGGACATTGAGCGGGGATAGCGTTTTTGAAAAGGTGAAGGCGTTGGAGAATGATTTTGGTAAGCCTTTCGCAAAAAATGTGTTGACAAGTAGTTGGAAGAAGAGATCCATATTCTTTGAACTCCCGTATTGGAAGTCCTTATATGTTAGGCATTTTCTTGATGTGATGCATATTGAAAAAAACATCTGTGATAACCTAATTGGCACGTTGTTGAATATGCATGGGAAAAGTAAGGATGGTGTCAATTCGAGGTTAGATATGGTCAAGTTGGGAATAAGACAAGAGTTAGCACCTGTCGAGAGAGGATACCGCACTTATTTACCTCCGGCAGCTTACACCCTTTCGAAGAAAGAGAAAAGATCATTTTGTGAGTTTCTGAATGGAATCAAAGTTCCAGAAGGCTACTCCTCAAATGTAAAGAACCTTGTGTCCATGAAAGAGTTGAAATTGAAGAACCTGAAATCTCATGACTGTCACGTCCTGATGCAACATTTCTTACCGGTCGGCATACGCAACATTTTACCTAAGAAATTGCGTAGCACGATCACCAGACTTTGTATGTTCTTCAAGCTCATTTGTAGTAAAGTGGTTGATACAACAAAGTTGCAGGATTTGCAGAGACAGATCGTTTGTATCCTGTGCGAACTTGAAATGTATTTCCCCCCTTCATTCTTTGACATCATGGTTCATCTTACAGTACACTTGGTCAAAGAGGTTCAACTGTGCGGCCAAGTCTATTTGAGATGGATGTACCCAATTGAACGGTTCATGAAAGTTTTAAAGTGGTATGTTAAAAATAGATATCGACCAGAGGGGTGTATTGCTGAACGATACATCGTCCAAGAAGCGAGTGATTTGTGTGCAGATTACCTATCAAATATTGAACCTATTGGTTTACCTAAGTCTCATCACGACGGGAGATTAACTGGGAAAGGAATGAGTGGGTTCAACTTAATACGCATTTCGAATGTTGAAAGGGAGCTGGCGCACTTGTATATTCTTCATAATACTCCTGAGGTTGAACCATTTGTTGAAGAACACAAAAAACTTCTTCGGGAAATTCACGGTGATAGAAATGAGAATTTGATTACGAAGGAGCACAACAAACATTTCATTAGATGGTTCAATGCGCGTATTTGTCAGCAGCATGAGCTTAATGCCGGATCGGTTGGTGAAAGATTGTTCTGGCTGTCGAAAGGACCGGGTTTGCACGCATTTGCTTACACTGCCTATGCAATCAATGGTTACACATTCTATACAAAAGGTCAGGATGAGAAAAGCACAATGCAGAATAGTGGAGTCACAGTTGTTGCCGAGGCATGGCATATATCTAGTACAAGGGATACAAATCCCATCTATGCACAGATGTCATACTTTGGTGTGATTGATTGCATCTGGGAGTTAGATTACACCAAGTTCAGAGTTCCTGTGTTCCGCTGTCAGTGGGTTAACAATAATAGTGGACGACGGTTAGATGAATTTGGGTTTATATCGGTTGACCTTTCTAAAGTTGGATATAAGGATGATCCTTACATTCTACCGTCTCAAGCGGCACAAGTTTTTTACATTACAGATCCTTCTAAGAAGAATCTGTCAGTTGTCATTCAGTCGAACAAAAATTATGCCGAACAAGTTGATGATGGAAGCAATGATGAAGATATGAATATGATTGAAGATGATCCTTCCTTTGATACATTACTGGCAGAAGACTTTGATGCAGACGGATATGATGACGAAGATGAGCCTGTTTATGTAAGGGGTGACCATGAAGAAGGCATTTGGGTCAACACAACCCTAAATCCCACAAAAAAGAGGAAGCCAACAATTTTGGATAATATAACAATAAGAAAAAGGAGTCGAATGCCATCATAATGATTTAAGTTTGTATGTATTTTCTTATTTTTTTTACTACGAATTATTTCATTATATGCATATGCATGCACTAAAATCGTATATTGTTTAATTATTTTACAAGACAATAGATCCAAACGTACCTGAGGAGGAGGAAGCACCACAGAGTGCCCATCAAGTTATTGATGAGGGTAGAGCACATGTTGCGGACCAAGTTCGTCGTGGCAAGACCATTATGCGTGATCTCCTCAAGCTTAGAGCTAAGGGAAAAAAGGCAGCTCTTGTATGGAACGACAATGGCCAACTAGTTGGAAAGAGTGCGAAGGCCCTTACCGGTTTCGTTGGATGCACTATTCGTAATAAAGTTCCTATTACAGTTACAGATTGGAGAAAAGTAAACAAGAAAATACGTAATGAGATTTGGTCAGAGGTTCAGGTAAGCTATTTTTTTTACAATTAAGTTTAATTTTGTCATGATAGATAACATTGTAACTAACAAATTTAATATGATTTCTATTGCTACAGACTGTGTTTCATATCGATGAGACTCACAAGGACTATGTCATGAAGAAAGCTTCAAAAATACACAGAAACTTCCGTTCAGATTTGTCGACATTATATCTGAGAGATGAAAACGGGGAGGTAGTTCCAACACCCCCATCTACATATGAAGGGGTCATAACCCAAGCAGATTGGGATGAATTTGTGCAATCACGCTTATCAGAGGAGTTTCGGGAAAGAAGCGAAAAAAATAGTCAGGCGGCTAAAAGCTGTCTGTATCCCTATTTAGGCGGCCGGAAAACATTTCCAGAATTGGAGTACGAGATGGTATGTTAGCAATGCCCTTTTGCTTCTAAAAGTGTGAATTAATGTTTATGTAATTAATTTATAAGTTCACCTGTTTTACCATGACAGATTCAGGAAGAGGGCTTAGAAGGTCACCCTCCATGGTTTAGGGTCTGGATCAAAGGACACTCCAAAAGCGACGGAACCATCGTTCACGAAGAGGTTAGAAGAATCCGTGAACGCTGTGTAAGTCATTCTCTTGAACTTTGTAATTTTTTTATTAGTGAATTTCCTAACTTAATAACTAATAATCCTTCCTTCTTGTTATAGGAAATGTTATCACAAGAATCGCCCGAGGAGGTCAACATATTTGGCCAAGGCGATATCCTCAGTAGAGCACTTGAACGTCCTGAGTATTCAGGCCGTGTTCGGGGCACTGGTATAGGGGTCACGCCTTCAGCTTACTTTGGCCGCCAACAGCGGGTAACACAAAGCGAAGTTTCTGTGTTGAAAGATGAAGTCAATACTCTGAGGGAGACTGTGCTTGAAATGCAAAGAAGGAATGAGGAAATGCAAAGACGGCAAGATATGATGTACGAATTTTTCCAGCGTAACAATGTTGGATCACAAATGTCGAACTTCATGCAACAAGGTAACGTTCCTTCGTGTCAGAGTCCAAGCATCAGGGATAGCTGTACGATGCCTAGGGCTCAAATTCCTCAGGTAATTCTTGTCTTTTGTACTTATAAACTTGTAGTGACACTGTTATATTATCGATTGGGAGCTTACGTTGTTAACTCTTTTGTAGGGCGAATCAAGGTGCAACCTGTACAAGGATCAATCTTTCAGTGAAGTAGTTGCAATTGGTACGGTCTTCAACACTTCAAACAGGATCCTGCACAATTCTCCGTTGCCTGAAAATACATTGAGGGTTATGATTGAATTCTCCCTGAACAGGGATGCACCGTTACCATTCCCTACTCCTGATGCGATGACTAAGGTCGGAGATGTAGTTGGTGCATATGTTGCTTGGCCCATCAGTTTGATTGAGCCAATACCACAGGTGGTATTTACTAATAACGTTCAGACTAGCATTCTTTGTTTTGGAATAACGCTCTTTTACAATTTATAAGTTTTTACAGGGTACAGAGTCTCTGGGAAAGAAAGCACAAGTGGCTAGTGTAAAAGGTACCGGTGGCCCAGCTGCTCAATTGAAGAAAAAGAGTTCACGAGCTGGTCCAGTGTCACATGTGGTTAGTTTCTAATTAATTTAAACTAACACTCTTCTTATTGGAAGAATTTTTGAAACTTTCTATTTATATGGTTTATAGGCAACAAAAGCAAAGGGCAAGAAGAAAGTTCAAGTGCCTGCTCCTGTTATCCAAGATATAAGTGTTGAAACGCCAAATCGTGCTCGATTGTGAGCATTTGCAGCTACCGTACCTCGCGATGCTACTGTCACAATCCCATTCAACAGGCTTATATTTGGCGAGTCAAATTTCAATGAGCTTCTTTCTAGGGATCAGGTCATGGAGGTGCTTGACGAAAGATGGGTCGGTGCTACGGTCGTCAATTTATGGATAAGGTATATATGTGCTTCCATTGTGGTTTCATTCAATGTCATAAGTTCTACACTAATTGGATGTTTGTATGGTTTCTTTGAAGGCACCTGCATGAAGAAGTCATAGTCTCCGAGGACAACGTCTCGTTCGAATTCATAAACCCTTATTTAATAGCGCAAATTGAGGGTGCGAAACGTGATGATCAGTTCAAAGCGATTAAGAGGCGTTTCACTTTAAAGGCAACAGGCAGAACGTTATTCTTAGCTCCAATTAATACAGGGTAAGTGTATAGGCATGATAGCTTTCATCGTATTCTCAGCTCCAATCATCATTGATATATATATTGACATAACGTTATAAAACGTCTTAGGCTACATTGGGTTTTGCTTGTCATCAATCCGACAGTACAGCCGGATCCACTTATTTACTATTTGGATCCTGTGGAATCTGCTGAAGCAGATAATCGCCCGGATTTGATGCGTCTCTTCAATGGGTAAGTGAATGTCAACATTATTTGAATGTGTTGTATTATCTGTCATTTTATATGACCGACCCAAGCAACTAAAATTAATTTAATATGTTTTGTTTCCAGAGCATTGACTAGTTATCGGGCAGCTAATGGGTACAATTATTCCAAAGCCCTTGACCAGAAAGATGGTTATCCGTGGCTCAAAGTTCAGGTTTTACAAGTTATTCAATTTTTCAAACAATCGTACATTACTTAAACCAGAACGTAACTGCTCTTATATGCTATTCTGTATTTTTTGTTACAGTGCCCACATCAACCCAATGACAACGACTGTGGATACTATGTCATGTATTATATGAGGGATATCGTATCACGTGATCGAGATAACATCCCATTGACAGTAAGTTTTATATTTTTCCTAATCTAAGTGTTTGTACTTGTTAGATTTCAAGTAAATTTAATTGTCATTTAAATTTCTATACGCAGTATTACCCAGACACACGTTGCTTCATGTTGTCAAGGGAGAAGATGGAAGCGCTAATTGAAGAATGGTGTAGTTATGTACACCCTCTGTTCTCTCAAATTGGACAGCTTTGACTAGTAGTATGCACGTTTATTTTCCTAACTGAACAATATAACTTTTGGTCTTATTGTACATATTCTTCTCTGTTTGAGTTACTGGTGTATTTGGACTGCCTGGAATTGTATAGAATTGCTGGAATTTTGGCAATGATGCAGGTGGGTGTGAATTAAAAAACAAATTGTATATTTTAAAAAAATATAACCTATACCGGCGCTTTTTATAAAAAGCGCCGCTATAGATACCCTATACCGGCGCTTTTTGTAAAAAGCGCCGGTATAGGCCTTTTCAGTTTCAATAAAAAACTAATTAAAAGATACCTATACCGGCGCTTTTGGGTAATAAAGCGCCGCTATAGAGAGGCCTATACAGGCGCTTTGTAAGCGCCGGTATAGGTCTCGTGACCTATTGCGGCGCTAGCTATAGCGGCACTTCAAAAGCGCCGCTATAGGGGGCAAAAAAGCGCCGGTATAGGTGTTTTCTGTGGTAGTGTCTCTCTCTCAACATCTCCCTCGACATCTTCTCCCTCGCCGTCCTTCCCTCACCACTGCCTTCACCTTTCCCTCACCACTCCCTCGACATCTCATTCGAAATTTACAAATCTGGTATGTAGTTGTTTTTTTTGGAATAATATAGCAGTACAATGATTTATCAATTACTTTGTGCCACAGATTTTGTATCCCTACTTCCCCTTCTTCAACTTCAACCTCTCTTCCCCTTTCCGTCAGTTTCTTTTTCTTCTCCAAGCTTAGATCTTTCCATGTCGCCACTGCCACAACGAAGCCATGGTCTCTTCTATCTCTTCCTTTCTTATATTTATATTCACTTCTAGATCGTCTATGATTTATATACAAATTCCCAATCTAGTTTATTCGTTGATTTTTTTTTGTTTGAATTGAAATGTGTTTTTTTTTGTGATTAAGAGCTCGCTTGACAACCCCAAAGAGCACCATGAACTGGTCAGGCATGATGTTAAGCAGGTAAGAAGCTTGCCTCTGCTCCTTTTTTACCGACCCTGCCTTCAGTTATTTGCATTTTGTATATGTTTGTTTTAATGAATTAGTATTTATTATTGGCATTGATTTGTTAAAACTTGGTCGTGACTTTTGTTTATTTCAGGTTATATGTTCAGTCTGTGATGTTGAGTAGGAGGTAATTAATGTCTTCTTTATTGTGATTTACTTAGTTGAATTGACTCTGATTGGCTTCTAATATTAGTTTGGATATAAATAATAAAATTAGTTCATTTTTTTATTTTAAGTGTTATATTTCTATTATTCAGATAAGATATTGGGGTTTTTTTAGATTGTGGTTAATCAGCCTAATTAAAAAAATATTCTTTTTTTTAAAAAAAAAGACTTTTCACGTCTCTTATTTGAAAAAGAGACGTGAAAAGTATTTTTTACGTCTCACATTAAAAAAGGAGACGTGAAAAGTGGTCGCAGAAGACTTTCCACGTCTCACATTCAAAAAAGAGACGTGGAAAGTCCCCACTTTTCACATCTCATTTTTGAATGTGAGACGTGGAAAGTCTTCTGTGGCCACTTTTCACGTCTCACATTCAAAAATGAGACGTGGAAAGTGGGGACTTTCCACGTCTCATTTTAAATGTGAGACGTGGAAAGTTCCGACTTTCTACGTCTCCCGTATCCACGTCCCACAAAAAAGAGACGTGAAAAGTCCAAAAAAAGAGACGTGAAAAGTGTTTTCTGTAGTAGTGTTTACACCCCTAAACTTGAACTTTCGCTTGTCCTCAAGAAAAGTTGTATGACATGATTCATGCAATTGCATTTTGATCCTCAGAATGTTCTTCTCATTGCAAACAATAGAAATAACCAATTAACAGGTCATGCTTCACAATGTTGAAGTGCATTGATTGAATTCATTGAAATGGTGTAATTTAGAATCCAAAATTGAGAATGATTTGAAAACTCTTATTTTCATAAATTAATGAGAATTTGAATCACATACACATTCAATTAAACCCACTCATCCACATCTTCTCGCTTTCTCCCCTTAGCTTTAAATAAGGGACGTTGTTTCTCATAAACAGTGTCTCTCATTTGAAACAAGGGACATTGTTTCTCATAAACACGTCTCTCATTTGAAACAAGGGACATTGTTTCTTTTCAGTTTCAAATTTATTTACCAAATTGCCATTGCATTTTTTTAACGTCACTTATTTAAATTAAGTGACACTTGTTTCTTTTTAAATTTATTTATGAAATTGCCACAGCGTTGTTTTAATATCACTTATTTAAAATAAGTGACGTTTCTGTGAAACAAGGTCACTTATTTAAAATAAGTGACGTGTTCTTGGGGAAACAACGTCACACATTTTTATGTATGACGTTGAAACAATCGACGTCACATATATTTGATATATGTGAGATTGTTTCTCCCTCCGTGTCTGAGTTAATTACGAAAATACCACTACGTTTTTTTTCAACGTCAGTTTTTAAATTATCAGACATAAATTGGTGACATGGAAATGGTTTTTTTGTAGTAGTGGGAGGTCATGCAGTGGAAAACAGAGAATTGAAATGAAAATATTTGCTGGCAGAGGGAAACAAAATTCTGAGAGTAACGAAATGAAGGAGAGGGAAACCGCGTTTTTTTTTCAACGTCAGTTTTTTAATTATCAGACATAAATTGGTGACATGGAAAGGATTTTTTGTAGTAGTGGGAGGTCATGTAGTGGAAAACAAAGAATTGAAATGAAAATATTTGCTGGCAGAGGGAAACAAAATTCTGAGAGCAACGAAATGAAGGAGAGGGAAGGGAAGTATAAAAAGGACATATAGGTAAAATTAGTTAATTGTAAAATTCTATATTGGGTTGATTGTCCTCATTAGGAATTTGCTATATTAAAGATATTAAAGGTCTAATTTAAGATTTGCCTGTTTCAAAAAGTTTTAAGCTTACTTCCTAATAGTATCCTCCTTGTGTCTAGATAGAGAAGACAAAAGAGAGAGGAGAGAAAATTTGAGACATTTACAATAACAGTAATACCATTATTTAAATTTTAACCCATTTTTAAGTAATTCCATAAAAAATAAATTCAAATTAAAAATAAAACAAAAATAAAGACTAAAGTCAAATTAAAATACTTTAACTTTTTATATTTTACTTTAAAATAAAAAATGAAAATGGCAGGATCATCATTTTTAACATGTAAAGGATCATGATTTATTTTAAAAAAATTCTTTTTTTTCCTATAACAAAAATAAAAATTTCGTAAAAAAACTGAAACTAATTTTTACTTATTTATAATCTATGGTCATAATATGAGCGAAAATTTAATTGATAAAAAAAGATAAGGAAAAACATCTGGAAGGAACATATGTGAAGAAGGAGCTTTATTTTATTTTATTTGTCCAGTGCCTCAGATAGAGTTTTATATCATGGAAAATAAGGAGGAGCTTTACTTATCTTGACATAATTAACTTTGGAGCAAGACAGGCAGTAGAAGGAAGGGGCCAGGTGATGATCGCAAAACGGCGCCAGGGGCTCTGTTAAAAAATTGTTTTCTTTTCTTTCTAATTTTTGAGAGAAAATACGAGGAGAAAAAACCATGGATCCCATATAATTATTTTCTCCCACTTCCCTCCCCCATCTATTTTCATGATCAAAGAGAATATAAATTTTTCCCATAAACACCCCCACCCCAATTTTTTTTTTTTTTTGGGTGGTTTAAGAAAGGTACAAGGAGTACAAGACAATAACACTGGTACATCGGAAACAATATAATGTTGGCTACAATAAATTCCCGGAGGTAACAGGAAGAAATCCACTCCCTCAGAGATAAGGAGGCGTTCCTCTTCATTTCTTGAGCTACTCCTCTAGCCTGACCATTAAAAACTCCTGCATTTCTATTTAGCCATATGTGATGGCATACCATTTCTACAAAAAAACCTGCCACTCCGTTTCTTCAATCCTGAACATTTGATAAACGTTCCAGTCAACCCAGTGTAGTGCGTAAGCATTTTGAAAAAAAATACAGTCCGCATGTGGTCTGGTAATATCCTCATCAAACATTCCTTCGCTATCTGGCAATCACGTAAAGCATTTAACACGCTTTCGTTAACTCCACCACATAACTCACACACCGACTCCTGCTGTAATCCTCTTCTCCTCCATAAATCTCCCGTCAACAGGACCGTTGTCGGGCTTTGAGTTTCCAGATCTTTTTCCATACGTCACAGCCTTTATTCTGTAATTGCTTTGTTAACAAAGAATAGACTGATTTCACAGGAAACTCCCCATTATTGCTCTCCTTCCAGATCTTAACGTCTACACTATTATTGGGGCCTGATGGGTATAAATGCTCAGTTTGCTTCAGCACTGGTGTAGGCAGCAATGCTAACATCTTATCCCAGTTCCAACCTCCTGATGTTGTACAATATGCCAAAACAGTCTCCTCCTGCAGCTCTTGAGGAATAGTTTGTTGAGCATACGAGGATAAAGCTACATATTGGGGCAGCTATCGGTCTTGCCAAAGAGAATCACGTCTCCTGTCTCCCATCCTATTCCCTCTTTCATATTATCCCACATTTTCAAATTACTTCTCCCTGTGTGTCTCCACCTTCCATTTTTCAATATTGGGTATCAAATCAGTACCACACTGGTATTTCTCGCGAGTTAATTTAACCCAGAGTGTGTCCTAGCGTTTCACCAATCCCCATCCTACCTTCATCATAAAGGCCCTATTTTGTTTATAAGCTTGGCGGAGGTCCAGACCCCCTTCCTCCTTTCTTCCTACATACATCTTCCCAAGCCACAAGATCACATTTTCTCGCTGATTCTCTAGTACCCATAAGAATTTTCTGTCTCTACCTATATCATCACACACACCCAAAGATAACAATGACAATACTTCAGAGAGCTAGGAATTTAGGCCAGCCCTTCCCTTCATTGCCAAGTCCTAAACAGGTCAGCCTATTAGGCCTGGGTAGTGCAAATATGCTTGCTTTCAAATCCCCCCCTCAATAGTTGGCCTCAGGGTGGCCCGTTGGCTTTAGGCCTAAATAGAGATTATACACTGTTTTTTAATCTTTTTTTATAAAAATTTAAAGCAATAAAATCCTTAATTCAGTACATAAATATCATCAATTTAGAGTTACAATACTAACACCAACAAACTTTGATAAATTATCGAGCAACGATAAATATTATTCATATTTAAACAAGTCACATAAGATAAACTAAGCAACCATAAAAATTTAGCAGCCACATTGTGATCATCATCATCATCATTTCACTTTTAAAAATTTTGGGAAGAACATAACTTAACCATCATATTAATATGTTTCTTTATATATGTAAAAACAAAAACAAAAAAACAAAATTTACCCATTGTCAGTGAATTTAATTGGCAAGGGTGTTGGACACTCTCACCAAAAGGAAATGGGTCAATACCTGAGTTAGTCGGGGCATTGGGGGAGGTGTAACACCCCAAAATTTGGAAAAAGGAGAAATTATGAGTTATTTAAAGTCTTGAGATGTCATTTAAAAATTAAAAAGCCTTATCAATAAATTATGGAGTTTAATGTATTTTAAAGGATTTTTAAGGCTTGTTTTATTCAGAAATGGAAGAAAATTAGCAAGGGATAAATTTAAATATGGGAATTTTAGGGAGATTTTCTTGAGACTCAGAAAATTTTGGTGAAAGAAAATTCCTAGTTTGATATAAAGAGTAGTTTTAGGAAATGAAAGGACCATGGTACCCTTTCTTGGAAAATTATCTTCAACTTAATTGGAAACGGTAGTTCACTACAAAAAAAGCGGGGTTTACTGGCTGTTCGTTTAGTAGCGGAAATACAAAACCGCTACTAAATACACACTATTAGCGATTTAAGGAGTAAACCGCGACTAAATTGGTCAGTTTGACCAATTTGAATATAGTGGCGTAAATTAGTAGCGGTTATTGTCAAACTAACCGCCGCTAAAGTTACGCTCTTTGGTGGGAAAATAAGTGGCTTAAAATTAGTAGCGGTTTCATTGCCAAAATCGCGGGTAAATGGAAGGTCATCATTTAGTGGGGGTTTTTTTTAATTTAGTAGCGGTTTGTGCAAAACCGCCACTGACTGAAGGGACGCATTAATTGCAGGGTGATATTAGTGGCAGTTTTTTTTTTGCAATTAATGGCAGTTTTAGATGAAAACTGCAACTAATGGAACAGATGAATTTATTGTAAAGGCACGAGGAATTTGGTGAAAAAGATGTTTGCACGTGCATTCTTCACATTAATAAAAAATTACAAGAAGATTCAGATTCCAGATTCCAGATTCGACACCAATCATGACAGGGAAAAATTACTGCAGTAGAGGAAAAAGGCCTATGACTAGTGAAGAAGAGGAAGAAGAGCAACAACACCTATGATAATAGAGAGAAGAGAGACGTATAAAAGCGGAGTAGCAACATATAGAGGAAGAGGAGATTCCCAAGCATATTATCAACCAATTCTATAATGAGAACTCACCACAAATTCCGAATTTGGAAGACTTTGAAGAATGGTTGCATGAGGAGGAAAATGTGGATGCCGGGCGTTCTAAACGATCCGGTGGAAGAGCAACCGGATATCATGTACAATTGCAGAGAAAGGGAGTTAAATTTTTTGCCGCTTTTATTAGATAATTTAAATTTTTACTTGGGCTTAATAGTAATGTGTAAATTGTATAGACCCTTCTAGTAGTTCCACGCAGAGGACATTGACTGTGCATGATGCACACAACCTCCCAATTAGTCATAGGGTGAAGGTAGATTGGAACCTGTTCACCTTTCAACCTAAAGGAAAGAGGGGTCAACTGTTTGGCAGGTTCTGCGAGAATGTTGGCCAAAATTTCCAGCGCTTCCCGATTGACCCTTTGGATTGGAGTAAGATTGATGCGGAGGCGAAGGAATTTGTGTAGAGGGAAATCATGAAGGTCAATTGAATTGAGTTATAGTTTATTATTTATTATTATTGGAATATTATTTGATCACCGATAAATTTCATGTTTTGCAGAAAAAGTTTGATGTGCGAGACATGTTCAAAAGTTTTGCACAAGGGAAGATGGGTGACGGTTGGAAGAGTAAGAGGTTGGATTTGTTCAACAAAAGGGATGCCTTGGATTTGTTCAACAAAAGGGATGCCGGTGGGAGCAGGCCGATGCAGGAGTTGATAGATGATGTTCCTGGTGAAGTCCCTCTGGATGAGTGGGAGAGATATGTCCTTTGGAGAAGGGGAGAATTAGGAAAGGTATATTTAATGATTTAATTATTATGGTATTTATCATTATCAAGAAATATTTTTTTATTAATAATCATGATTAAAGTTTATTTTATGTTAATAGAAGAGGTCGCAGCAAGGCGTTTACAACCGGTCGCATCAGAAGGTTCATCATATGGCTGGCATTAAGCCATTTTCGGTCGGCTACGGAGAGATGGTATGAAGCAATAAACCTTTCTTGTTTAATTTATATTCATTTAATTGTATATAATAGTAATAAATTATTTAATAATTTCAGGAGGATGAAGCTGCGCAGAAAGGGAAGAAGGCTAGGTATGGCCTTTTCTACCGGGTGAAACACAAGCACATTGACGGGAGTACAACATCTAGGGACGCTGAGGAGCATATTAGAAGAATTTAGTTACATTTATTTAGGTTTATCATATTTTTTATAACAATTATATTTGTAGAAAAGTATAATATATGTTGTGTGTATAGGCTAGAATTGAAGAAGTAGAGACAGAGCTTCAGGAGTCGTAGGGGATAATATAGACCCCACTGCCTCACTCAGGGCCGCCCTTAGGACCCGTGAGCACCTTGGCCAGGTGTGCGGGATAGGTTTAGAGCCCAACCGTCAGTGGTGTATGGCTGGACTGGGGCGCCAAGCAGCGCCCAGTGTGCAACAGCCGGCCAAGTGTCCTCCAGTGCCTCTATGATGAGTGATCCAGAGTATGAAGCTCGGATGAGGGAGCGGTTGACTCAGAAGATTATAGATCAGACCTACGATACATTGTATAATGCAGAGGGTTAACCGAGGTGGACCTCTTATCACTACAAAAAAAGCGTGCATTAGTAGCGGTTATAAATGACGATTAGTAGCGGTTCTAACCGCTACTAACATGTTTCCAGCGGTTCTTGTTTCCGCCACTAAATCGTCCGTGACAAACATGTACTAGCGGTTAAAGAAACCGCGTGTAACAAAGTCAAAGACGCTACTAATTAGTAGCGGTTTGTAAAACCGCTACTAAATAAAATAGAACCGCCTCTAATGTAAAAATTAGCATAATCGTGGAAAAATTCAATTCTCAATTTAGTGGCGGTTTG
This sequence comes from Mimosa bimucronata, assembly GCA_037074515.1. Taxonomy (NCBI): domain Eukaryota; kingdom Viridiplantae; phylum Streptophyta; class Magnoliopsida; order Fabales; family Fabaceae; genus Mimosa; species Mimosa bimucronata. The sequence goes on from CM073439.1 coordinate 40,796,054, forward strand.
AACCGCCACTAATTAAAAAAAAAAAACTGGCCCATTTATTAGTGGCGGTTTGAGCAGCGGTTCGCAAACCGCTACTAATTAAAAAGAATAAAAAAATGTCCAATTTATTAGTGGCGGTTCAAAACCGCTACTAATTAAAAAGAAAAAAAAATGTCGAATTTATTAGTGGCGGTTCAAAACCGCTACTAAAGTTTAAGGATTTGATATTAAATAATCAAAGTCATATGATCAAATGTAATCAAAAAATAATGATAATAAATTAGTGTATTACAAAATGTTCTTATTGTTAAAATAAAAAAAATTTCTCAACTATATTAACAACTATATATAGAAAAAAAACCATATATCAAACACATAAAAAAGAAATAGTTAAAAATAAACAAGTAATTATATTTGTTATAAAAATAATATGAATAATAAATTAAAACATTTTTATCACTAAAAATGGGAAATAATTCGATATTGTTACCTGAAAAAAAAAAGTAGCAAACAAATTAGCAAATTAATTCAGAATAGAAAATAAAACACATTAAATAATAAGAAATATAAGATAAATTGTTTTCAGAACAAAAAAAAAAGGCATTAACGGTCAGACTGAGGATAAATTGAATGGAAAGGAAGAAGGAATTGAATGAATATGTGAAGAAAAATGAGGGGAGGGGGTGGATATTTATAGTGATTTGTGCGCGATTTAGTAGCGGTTTGGGCAGCGGTTCTAGAACCGCCACTAATATTTGGCCGCAGAATTAGTAGCGGTTCTGAAACCGCTACTAAATGTCTTTAATTAAAAAAAACCTCAACCTACATTAAAAAAATATGATATATGAACGTTTGATACACATTTTTATGAAAATTTTATAAAATGAAAAAATAATTATGGTTGGCTGCTTCAATCATCTTCTTCTTGCTCCTGCCTAAAAAGAACATAAACAAATATATAAATTTCTATTGCTAAAGGTGTTGAAATTTGTTTAAATTATTTGTAGTGAAAATGCTCACCTAACTACTTGTAAATGACCGTCTTCTTCAGAAATGAGGTTGTCGAAGTTTTCAGGTTCGAAATGTTGGTTGCCTAGTTCCAGATCATCTTCGTCACCCATGTCGTAGAGGTCACGCGGCTTCATATGAATCACCATGTGCCAATCTTTATGTGTCCGATCTTCCACATAGTAAACTTGCTGCGCCTGTGAGGCAAGAATATACGGCTCATCATCTGCCACTTCCCCTGTGTGAATGAGCCTCGAGAAATTTACGGACGTGATGCCCAAGATGTCCAATGTAATGCCTCGAGAAGTTCTGGTGTCTGCCCACATGCAGTTGAAGAGAGGCACGGTGAAATGACCTTGATAGTTAAGCTCGATGATGTCCACGAGCTTTCCATAGTATGATACGCCTCCAAATCGCATGTCTGTATCCCGTGAGCTGGCATAACTCCTTGTTCCGAATGTGCCAAAGACTCCGGAATTCTGGGTGAGAGAACCTTCATCCCTTGCAATGGTGCAGAACTTGAAGCCGTTGACGTTGTATGCCGTATATCTCCTGACATGGTCGAGTGGACCGATTGCTAGATTTATCATATCAGGCGCATGGGGGTTGTTGTCATTGAGTATCCTCTGTGCAAACCAATCCGGAAACTCTCGATGGACCTTTTTGTCCACCTCGGCAGATGACCTTGTGCGGCTTCGTAGTTGGCGTTTAACATAGCGGCGGAAATCCCTAAATTCCAATGGAACATATCAGAGGGTTATGTGGTTTGGAAATAAAAAAAATAACATGATACGTGTATATAGTGTTAAAATTCTTACTGAATGTAGGGCTCCACTTGAGGGCAATTTGTCAAGACATGTCTGTGTGCTTGCAACCTCTCAGTGGGAGTGAGCCTGTAATACTGACTTCCTCCAACTGGCTTTCTGACTGGCGGGAATAATGTGTTGGAAGGTGACTGGACATTGGATGGGCTGTCATCGACACGAGGAGGGCGGTTGAATGAAGTCTCGATGTCATCATCAAAATAGCGCGAACAATATGTTAACACCTCGTCACCAGAATAACCCTCTGCTATAGAACCCTCTGGAGATGCTTTGTTCCTCACATACGACTTCAATTTCCCCAAGTATCTGTAATTACAAGTACAATCAGGTAACTGAAACAAAATCATGAAACCACTGGAAAAATGAATCAACGGACCTCTCTATGGGATACATCCAGCGGTATTGAACCGGGCCGCCCATCTTTGCGTCTTGAACGAGGTGTACAGTGAGATGAACCATGACCGTGAAGAAAGACGGGGGAAATATCATCTCCATATGACAGAGCGTTAGAACAATTTTTTCCTGCAATTGATCCAGCTCTGCTTTGTCCAAAACTTTTGCACACAACCGTCGGTAGAAAGAACTGAGTTGAACCAAAACATTAGACACCTCCGGGGGCAATGTGCTTTTAATTGCCAGAGGTAGGAATTGCTGGAGCAAAACGTGGCAGTCATGGGTTTTCAACCCGGCAATCTTCTTAGAGTGCATGTCCACACATCTTGAGATGTTGCTTGAATAACCATCAGGGACCTTGATGTCCTTAAGTGTGGAGAGGAAGACTTCCTTGTTGGCTCTTGTCAGTGTGAATGAGGCTGGGGCAAACTTGTCATTCTCATCCGGCCATGCGTCTTCACGTATTCCCATCGCCATCAGATCTTTCCTTGCTTGGAGATGGTCCTTGGACTTTCCAGACTCGTTGAGTAAAGTGTACAAAATATTGTCACACACATTTTTTTCGATGTGCATGACATCAAGACAGTGGCGAAGTAGATTAGATTTCCAGTAGGGGAGCTCGAAGAAAATGCTCTTCTTTCGCCATTGCTGCACGTTTTCCCCCTGGGACTGGCCGCGTCCCCTTTTTCCCCCAGGCTGAACGCCGTCTGTCTTCCCGAACTCTACATGAACATCTTCAAGCTGTTGAAGAATATCTGCGCCAGACAAAAACGTAGGAGGATCCCTCATTTCCTGCGATCCGTTAAATCTAATCTTCTGCAGCCGGAACCTATGACCGCCAGGAAGGAACCGCCGATGACCCATGAAGCACCACTTGCGACTGTAAGGAAGGCGGACCGAGTCTTGGTCAAAGTTGCAGTTGGGGCAAGCTCTGCCTGTATGCACGTTCCAACCAGACAATGTGCCAAGTCCGGGAAAATCGCTCACTGTCCACATCAACGATGCACGGAGTGTGAAGAGCGTCTTACTGTAAGCGTCATACGTCTCAACTCCGTTGGTCCAAAGTTCCTTTAACTCCTGTATCAACGATTGAAGGCAGACATCTATATCGTTTCCAGGAGCTTTCTTCCCCGGAATAATCATCGAAAGAATGAATGAGCTCTGTTTCATACACATCCAAGGGGGTAAGTTGTACGGTATCAATACCACAGGCCATATACTGTACGTAGTGCTAAGATTCCCGAACGGATTGAACCCATCTGATGCGAGAGCGAGGCGTACATTTCTCGGGTCACTGGCGAATTCCGGGAATCTAGCATCAAACGCTTTCCAAGCCTCAGCATCCCTAGGATGTCTCAACTTCCCATCGACGTTGGGCTCTGATGAATGCCACCGCATGTGCTCTGCCGTTTTGGATGACACATACAACCTCTGAAGTCGTGGAGTCAGGGGGAAATATCTTAGAATCTTTGCAGGCTTCTTGGTTGCTATTCGACCCCTCTTCGCCTGCTTGTACCGAGACGCATTACACCGCTTACATCTGTCCAACTCGGCGTCGTCTCCCCAGTACAACATACAATCATTCGGGCAGGCATGGATTTTAGTGTAGTTCAATCCCAACTTGTTAATAGTCTTCTTTGCTTCGTAGAATGATGGTGCGATTTCTGCCTGAGAGAATGCATCTCCCAATAATTCTAACACCATCGACATCCCCTTATCACTGAAGCCACACAAGCACTTGATATGATAGAGCTTGACAAGAAATGATAGTTTTGAATATTTACTGCACCCTGAATAAACATTATTCTTATTCTAAAATGAACGTTTATGTGACAAAACTAGAAACGAAATGAGAGGCAGTTTTTAGTAGAACCTGGAAACAATGGCTTATCTGAATCCGTCATAAGGTCGAAAAAATTCTTTGCAGCTTCATTTCGAAAAAACTCCGGGAGTGGTCCTTCAACCCCTTCCTGACTCCCGATGCCGTCACCTTGCACCCCGAAAGCATCACGCACAACATCGTTAAATGGATCCACATGATTGTCGTCATCATCGTCATCGTCGATCTGCATTCCAACCTGAGATGTTCGAGCAACTACCTCACCACCATCATCATCGTTCTCGCCATGAATACCCCAGAATGTGTAATTTGATGGGAATTGTTTCAGTATAAGATGCTCACGCACAACATTTCTGGGATGCCACTTCTTAAATTTACATTTTGGACAAGGACACAATATCTAATTGTTAACACCGGTGCGGTTGAAAGCAAAATCTAAAAAGTGGTCAACACCAACCAAATAGCGGGGAGACGTCCGTGGCAAACTTATCCAAGATTTATCCATCATATGACTGAAGATATTATCAAAGAAGGAAAGAGCTTAATAGTTTGAATGAAATGTGAAAATGAATTGGAAAGAATCAAGGGCTTATAAAATGAAATTTAGACATTAGTAGCGGTTCTATAACCGCTACTAAAACCGCAACTAACTCAATCAGACCGTTGGAAAGTTAACAGGTGGCAGATGTGTCTGAGTATACATTAGTAGCGGTTCTAGAACCGCTACTAATATTAAATTATTTTTATAATTAGTAACTTAGTGGCGGTTTAAAACCGCTACTAAGTTTAATTTTTTTAGTATTTCTTAAGTTAGTAGCGGTTCTGAAACCGCTACTAAATGTGCTATTTTGTATTTTTAATGTTATTTATATCTTGTTTTTTTTCAAATACTATATAAGAAAATAAACAAATAACAACGGTTTATTTAGTAAGTCAGGGAGAAACTTTTTTGTTGAACTGTTAAAACAAATTATCGCCATTTGTAAAGTAAAAAATAAAATCAGATATTAACAACTAACAAAATTATGCAACATTAAAGATATGAAATGTTTAAACAACTAATATTCAAATTAGCAAACATTTAAATATAAAAATGTTCAACTTAAATCCTAAAATAAACATTCTAATAAAAAAAAGACCCTAGAGCTACGCCGCAGGAGGCTGATCGTCGTCTTGATGCTCCGGAGAACGGTTGCGAGGATGCTTCGGTGGACGAGGAGGTAGTGGTACTCGCAAAGGAGATCTATCCGGGCGAACATCCGCTGTATCTGTTCCAACGTGCTATTGGGTCGTGCACCCAGGAGTCCAGTCGGTCATACACCTAATCAGTCACCCGTTCCGTAATCTCATGAGTGAGTCTCTCCCTCATTTGAGCCTCAAACTCTGCGCCTCCCCTAATCGGGCCACTTGTTGATGGTTGGCTCGAAGCTGTAGACTGGGCGCTGCCTGGGTCGCCTGACCTGCCGTACACCACCGTAGGTCGGGCTCCTAATCCCATCCCGCGAACCCGGCCAGGGTGCTCTTGAGGCCCTAGGGCAGCCCTTAGCGAGGCAGTGGGGTCTACATTGTCCCCCTGCGACTCGGCAATCTCTCTCTCCGCAGCCTCAATCCTAGCCTGCACACACAAACATATTAACAATTTTATTTTGATGTCGTTGTTATTAAAAATATAATAATATAAAAATAAATAAATAAATAAAAATTTTACAATTTGCTCCTCAGCCTCCCTGGATGTTGGGCTCCCGTCGGCGTGTCTGTGCTTTATTTGGTAGAAACGACCGTAGGTAGCCTTCTGCCCTTTCTTCGCAGCCTCTTCCTCCTGAAAATTAAGATACAAACAGTTATTAATATATAAAGATAAATTATTTTTAAATCAAACAATGAAACTTCATTCCTTCATACCATCTCTTTGTACCCAACCGAAAACGGCTTCGTCCCAGCCGTATGATGAACCTTCTGATGGGCCTTCGCGGCAAGACCTTGTTGCGACCTCTTCTGTTAACATAAAATAAAATTAAATAATAATCAGTAATTCAAAAATAATTTTTCAATATGATATTTCAATATCAATTCAATAATATTATTCATTATACCTTCCCAATGTCTCCCCTCCTCCAACCCACATATCTCTCCCACGCATCCGCAGGGACGCCACCAGGGACATCATCGACCAACTCCTGAATCGGCCTACTCCCACCCCGATTTCTTTCTTTGAACATATCCAACCGCTTGTTCTTCCAACCGTCCCCCATCTTTGATTCTGTCCAAGTCTTGCGGCTGTCCCTCACATCAAACTTCCTCTGTAAAATATTAAATTTAAGTATGTTTAATTAGAAATTAATAAATAATAACAAATTCCAATAATAACATAAAACAAATAAGAAATAATAAATACATTTCTTATAATATTTATTAAAATCAAATTCAAATAATAACAGAAAAGAAATAAAAAATAATAAATAATAAACAATAAATAAGGTCAAAGTTAATTCAACAAACCTTAACAATTTCGTCAAACGCGAACTTTTTAGAGTTCGCGTCAATCTTCCTCCAGTCCAAAGCGTCAATCGGAAATCGCTGATAATTCTGGCCTACACCCCCGACGAACCTCGAGTACAGTTGCCCCCCTTGTCCAACCGGTAATTTGGTCAAGTCGTCCCACTCAACTATAACTCTGTGCCCGCTCGGAAGGTTCATCACATCTTGCACCGTCAACCTCTTCTCACTTATGCTACCAGAAGGGTCTGTAAAAATTAGGGAACAATTTCAATTTAATGAGCGATACAAAATTATAATTATCTCATAAAAACAATAAAAATTGAATTTCCTTACCCTGAACTTGCACTTCGTAACCGGTGGACCTTCCGGAGGATCGTTTAGGGTGCCCCGCCTCGTCAAATTCCTCACCGTCCAACCAACGTTCCATATCCTCAAAATCCGCTCCTCCTCCAGTCTCGTCGAACGCCTCTCCTGTAACACCCCACCCAAATTAATATTCAAATACTTGACCAAAATGCTATTATAGCATTAAAAATCGTCATAATTTATAAATAATCCTACCGTCATGACAATTTAATATAAAGTGGTTAAAATGTGCTCAATGAGCACTAGAGCCTCTAAGGAGGCTTTCCTCAAGTGTCTTCCCTTGCTTCCTATTAGATCATTCACCTGGAAAATTGTTAATAATAGGATGAGATCGACATCTCAGTAACTACCGAAAAATCCTAACATACACAAGCAAATCACGTATAATTCTAATTTAACCAATTATACACATGTAGTTCTTCGTACAACTCATGGCTTTCAAATGCATATTAGGTACACTCAACATATGGAAAACATTTCATTTAATTTTTCAACGAGTCGTACCCATAAATATTTATAATATGCAATATGCAACTCCTTATATCACCGTCCATCCTTATCCCGCTGATTGGAGCCATAGGCTAACACACATTGTCCAATAGAGAACTAATTCATACAACTGAATTATCTCAAGCTCACCAGTACTTAAGATGTATCCGGCCAAAGATACAGAGCTCAAGTCCGGACTATGGCTCCCCTCCTTAAAGAATCACACTAAGGAGGTGTCACATGTCCCACAACTCCATTGCAATCCCGGCCAAAGGAAAACATGGAAGGAGGGGCCCTGACAAGTGCCATCCACTGTGCACCGAGTGATGGCTTACCACGTGGTAGTACGGATATCATATATCTCCTCTTCAAATCTTAACCCCTCATGGATGCAAATGCAATCATCATTACACCATAAATAATTTATAAATAATTTTCAGCCCAAATATACTCAACATACTCAAGCATGCTTAAAATAAAACAAGCGTAATTTATTTTTCATAGCAAATAGACAATAAGCAAGCATGCTTGAAAAGTGATAAACTTATTATTGTGTGATAATTAATTAAAATAAAACCACACATAATTCACAAACATACGAAAGAAATTTCCAGAGTTACCTGTTGATCCTTAGCTCACAGATAATCACACAAAGTCACTCCGTAATTCTTAATGAGACTCTACAATATCAATATAAATATCTATTAATATATTGCTCAACACTACCTAAAAGTATTCTAACACAATTTTACCTTAAACTACCCCTAAATATATACATACATTTATTTTTTTATTCCGGATAAAAATATTACTAAATGATAAATATTATTAATTAAATATTATTTTTGTTGATTATAAACTAATCCCATAAATCCATAAACTCATATCCAACATCCGGAATTACAGAATTACCTACATAAAATCCCACTAATTCCAAACTTTATCCATCAATATTTTCTTGGGTCCAAACTTCAGTCGAATCCATCAGTTAAATCTCCTCATATACCTTAATAAACATCTAAAAATTATCAATTTAACCATTAGTACCTCAGATCATCAAAAGTCCTAATTTCTAAAATATCTACAAATCCCAAAAATTCCCAATAATTAGAAAAACCTCCAATAATGAAAAATATATAAAAAGGAACTTATATTCAAGGTCCAAGCTTCAATTTATAAATTTTAGGACTCCCAAAAATAATCAATTTAGACAAAGCCTAATTTTTCAAGTATAGCAAAACGAAAAACTAAAGACATAGGGATGTAGAGGAGACTTACGGGGTTCCAAAAATGTGCTTAGTTGGCCGAAAAACTTACTATTCCTACGCCGACGGACTCCGATAGGTAAATAAAAGAGAGAGCAATAGAGAGAGAGAGAGAGACGGACGAGGGACGAGTGATTGAAGGTGTGCGTGTGTGTTTATATAATTGATGCACAGTAACTCAATAGTAATGAATAGTAACTCAATAGTAATAATAATAATATAATAATATAATATAATATATAAATAGTAGTTGAATGTGATTGGTTGTGGAAATAATAATTGATGCACAGTGAAGTTTGAAATTCACGGGCGAGGAACGAAGGAGTCACGGATTCAATAGTAAAAAGACTGGGAATAATACACTACTCGGTCCTAAAATCCTCAAATAAGATATTTCTTTTGAACCAAAAATTTTCTTTTTACTCTCAAAATTTTCCCGATAATATCTTTTATTTATTTACTCCCACAATAATATCTTTTGAGCCTAAAAATAATTTCCCCAAAAATTATTATCCTCCAAATAAGGGAAAAACTAGGCCTTTAAAATCCTGAAAAATACCTCAAAATCCTTAAAATATCATCATAATCCATCATTTTTCGATAATCAATTCCCAATTAGCTTACTAATCCCCTATTAAATTTTTAGGATGTTACATCTCCCCCGCTCCAGAATGCGTTGATTACATCTTTTGGAATCGGATCGTTCTGTACACGGATGCGCTCTTGTTCTATACGATCCTTCTCGGCCTGCTCAGCCAGTTCCTTACGTAGCCGCTCCTCAGCTTCCATTTGTTCATCGGTCATATGCCTCTTATTGCGATCGCCCTTTTTCACCATGATTTTGATCTCTTTTTTCTAGTCGAAGTCACGTCAGGTCACTTTCTTTCTCAAAAAGCTCGTGCCTTTTCTCTGAAAAGGCACGAGCCTTTTTAAACTGTTCACTTTTAGTAGCGGTTCTGCAAGAACCGCTACTATTAGTCGCGGTTTCAGCTAAAACCGCCGCTGAAACCGCGACTAAATCAACCAGTAATAAATGCAGTTGCATTTATTTCGCTGAATTAGTGGCGGTTTTGGGGGAAACCGCTACTAATGTACTAAAACCGCCACTAATTCAGTGGCCATTCATTTTCTAGCGGTTTTTCCCTCCAGAACCGCGACTAAATGTACGCCACTACTTTTCCCGCCAAAACGCGCCAAATTTGTTGCGGTTATAACCCCTAAACCGCTAGTAATATCCGCTACTAAGTACTTCTGTGGTCAAACCGTCGGATTTACTTGCGGTTTGTGCTTATAACCGCTACTAATGTAAAATTACTAGCGGTTTTAGTGTTCCGCGACTAAGGTAACCGCTACTAAAAGCCCTTTTTTTTGTAGTGTATGCGTGTACCAGGACTAACTCCACATCCACCGAGACCGACGCGCAACCGTTCTCCAGGATTGCAGCCAGAGGGAAGTCAGCCAGATGACACTCAGCCAGATACGTAGTTATAGGTTTTTTTATTAGTTGGACATTTGTAATTTCAAGACTGTTACACCATTTTATTTGTTGTAAAACTTGTGTTTATTTTGGCTAAATTGCACAAATATCTAAATTTTTTGTTATGATGTTATTTATATTTTAAATTGTAATTGAAGTTATTTTATATAAAGGCGATTGACTGTAAAAAAAATAAATAGGAAGACTCTTATTTAGTAGCAATTTGTAACAGCTATTAAGTCTGATTGAAATTAGTGGTGGTTTCAAACTGCCACTAGTTGTAGCAGCATTTAGTGGCAATTTCAAACCACAACTAAATGAATAATGCATTTAGTGGCTGTTTGAAATCGTGGCTAAATGAATATTGCATTTAGTGGTTGTTTAGAACCATGAATAAATGTATAATGCATTTGGTGGCGATAAGAAACTGCTACTAAATGCATCAAATAAATGGTAAAATCGTTTTGTTTCTATTTTAGTAGCGGTTACAAACCACTACTAATGTTGGTTGACTGTTGGATTTTTCATTTATAAATACTCCAACTTACTCATTTCATTTCACATTTCCATCAAACTTCAATCCTTCCATTCTTTGATAATATCTTCATTCATATAATGGATAGATCTTGGATCAATTTGCCACGTACATCCTCCCGCTATATGGTTGGTTTGAACCATTTTTTAGATTTTGCTTTCGACTGCTCAAGTGTGAACAATAAGATTCTTTGTCCTTGTCCAAAATGTAAATTCAAGAAGTGGCATCCAAGAGATGTTGTGCTTGAGCATCTTATAGTGAAACAATTCCCATCCAATTACACTTTTTGGGGGATTCATGAGGAGAAAGATGATGACGATGACGGTGAACAAGCTACTGCAATGTCTCAGGTTGGATTAATGCAGATCGACGATCACGAAGATCATGTGGATCCAATCGACGATGTCGTGCGTGATGCTTTTGGTGTGCAACGTGACAACATCGGTACTGAAGAAGGCATTGACAGACCACTGCCAGAGTTTTCTTGAAACGAAGCCGCTAGGAATTTTTTTGACTTTATGACGGAAGCAGATAAGCCATTATTTCTAGGTTCTACTAAAAACTATGAATTTTCATTTATAGTTAGTTATTTAAATTTTCTATTTTACACTAAAATATTGTTTATTCAGGGTACAATAAATATCTAAGCTTTCATTTCTAGCCAAACTCTATCACATCAAATGCTTGTGTGTCTTCAGTGATAAGAGGATGTCAATGGTGTTAGAATTATTGGGAGATGCATTTTCTGAGGCAGAAATCCCACCTTCATTCTATGAAGTGAAGAAGACTATCAACAAGTTGGGATTGAACTACACTAAATTTCATGCATGTCAGAATGATTGTATACTGTATTGGGGAGACGGCACCGAGTTGGACAGATGTAAGTAGTGTAACGTGTCTCGGTACAAACAGGCAAAGAGGGGTCGATGGGCAACCAAGAAGTCTACGAAGATTCTTAGATATTTTCCATTGACTCCAAGAATTCAGAGGTTGTATACTTCATCTAAAATGGATGAGCACATGCGGTGGCATTCATTAGAGCCCAATGTGGATGGGAAGTTGAGACATCATAGGGATGCTGAGGCTTGGAAAGCATTTGATGCTGAATTACTGGAATTTGCTGCGGACCCAAGAAATGTCTGCCTAGCTCTCACATCAGATGGCTTCAATCTGTTCAGGAATCTTAGCATTACGTATAGTATATGGCCTGTTGTATTGATATCGTATAAATTACCCTCTTGGATGTGTATGAAACAAAGCTCCTTTATTCTTTCGATGATTATTCCAGGGAAGAGAACTCCTAGAAATGATATAAATGTCTACCTTCAATCGTTGATACAAGAGTTGAAGGAACTGTGAAGCAATGGAGTTGAAACGTTTGATGCTTACAGTAAGACGCTATTCACATTCCGTGCAACTTTGATGTGGACAGTTAGTGATTTCTCTGGACTTGGCACATTATCTGGTTGGAACATGCATAAGGAGTTAGCTTGTCCTAAATGTAACTTTGATCAGGATTATGTTCGGCTTCCTCACAGTCGTAGTGGTGCTTCATGGGTCACCGACGGTTCCTTTCTAGAGGTCACAGGTTCAGGTTGTAGAAAATTAGATTCAACGGATCACAGGAAATGAGAGATCCCCCTGTGTTGTTGTCCAGCACAGATGTTCTTCAACAGCTTGAAGATGTCGACATACATATTGGGAAGCAAGTTGACATTCAGCCTGGTGGTAGAAGGCGTCACGGCCAGTCCCATGGGGATAATATGCAACAATGGAGAAAAAGGAGAATTTTCTTTCATCTCCTTTATTGGAAATCTAATAAGCTTTGCCATTGTCTGGATGTCATGCACATCAAGAAAAATGTGTGTGACAATGTTTTGTACACGTTGCTGAATGAGTCCGGAAAGTCCAAGGACCATATGCAAGAAGGAAAGATCTCATGGCGATGGGAATATGTCACGATGCCTGGCTAGATGAGAATGATAAGTTTGCCCCATCCTCATTCACACTCACAAGGGTTCGATCCTCTAGAACTCTTATAACAATGCTAGCACACTACTACAGAAAACACTTTTCACGTCTCTTTTTGGTGGAATATGGATAAGGAAAACATAGAAAGTCGGAACTTTTCACATTTCATATTAAATGAGACATGGAAAGTCCCCACTTTCCACGTCTCACAGTGTGGAAAGTAGGGACGTGGAAAGTGGGGACATTTCACATCTCACATTCAAAAATGAGACGTGGAAAGTGAACACTTTCCTCGTCTAATATTTAAAATGAGACGTGGAAAGTGATCACATAACTTTCCACGTCTCCTTTTTTAATATGAGACGTGGAAAATACTTTCCATGTCTCTTATTCAAATAAGAGACGTGAAAAATCATTTTTTTAAAAAAAAGATATTTTTTTAATTAGGATGATTAACCCCAATCCAAAAAAACCCAATATTTTATCGGAATAATATAAATACAACACTTAAAATGAAAACAATGAACTAATTTTATTATTTATATCCAAACTAATATTACAAAAATGTTATAATACAATTTTGATCATAGAATATGTGATGGTTAGCCAAAAAAACAAGTAAAAATAACCATAACAATTATAAATCTTAACAAAAAAATATTCTCATACTCCCTACACTACTACAAAATACCCTTTCTATGTCACTAATTTATGTCTGATAATTAAAAATGTGACGTTGAAAAAAAACGCGGTGGCATTTTTGTAAATAATTTAGAAACTGAAGGGAAACAACGTCACATATAATTTAATATGTGACGTTGAAAGTTTCAACGTCACACATAATATATGTGTGACGTTGAAACTCCATTTGAAAAAAAAAAATACTATTCGTTCTAATAATAGAGTATCAACGTCACACAAAAAATATAGTGTGACGTTGAAACTCTATTTTTTTAAAAAAAAAATAACGGAGGAATATTAGAGTTTTAACGTCACACAAAAAATATTGTGTGACGTTGAAACTCTATTTTTTTTTTAAAAAAAGAAAAAAGTTGGAATATTGGATTTTCAACGTCACAGAAAATATAATATGTGACGTTGAAAATCTATTTTTTTTAAAAAAAAATATTAGAGTTTCAACGTCACACAGAAAGTATTGTGTGACGTTGAAACTTCATTTTTTTAAAAAAAAAGAAAATAAGATTTTCAACGTCACACAAAATATAATGTGTGACGTTGAAAATCAAAACGACGTCACACATAACGTCACACATTATATAATGTGTGACGTTGAAAATGTCACTATAATAAAAAAAAAACCCGCGTTTTCTTCCCTCCCCCGCCCCTGTCTTCAGCTCCCCCAAAATCAAAATCCCTTGGCTCCATTTTCCTCCGCCCCCAGCTCCCCCAAAATCAAAATCCCTTAGCTCCATTTACCTTCAGCTAAGGGATTTTTTTCAGCTCCTCCCTCCCTCAGCTCCGCCCCCAGCTCCCCCTCCCCCCACCTTCAGCTCCGTTTTTTCAGATCCTCCTCCCTCAGCTCCGTTTCGTTTTTTCAGCTCCTCCCTCCCTCAGCTCCGCCGCCAGCTCCCCCCTTCTCCCAACCCTCAGCTCCCTACCCTGTGAGTTCTTTTTTCGTTTTTTTTACAACTTTTTTTTGTTTCTTTGTCATTATGTCATCGTGCTTAATTTTTTTCCCACCAGGTTTCTGAAATCATTTTTTTTACTAATATATATGCAATTGAAAATAAAATAATGAAATTTATGAGGAAGATAATTAGTTGTGGTGTTGAATGTAGTTTAGTTTTTGGATTTCTGGAATATTGTTGTGGTGCTGCGTCGTCTATTTCTCTGGATAAGTTAATTTGTTTGACAATTATCATTAGGCTTTATGTTCGGCCCTGCCTTGGTTTATGTTAATATTCTTCATATTCTCTGGCTTATGTTCGGCCCTGCCTTGGTATTGTTGGAAATATTGAAGGCATTAGAAACTGTAGGAAGTAAGGTGGAATTTTTTGTTTTATAAGGAGTGTTTAAAAGAGTTAGCAAAGATTGACGTTGTTAATTAATATTAATTAAGTATGGAATTTTATTATTTTGAGCTAATTAAAGGATTAAGAATATGGAATTGATTGTTTGATGATTGCTGAAAGGTATAGGAATTAAGTACATATTGATATACATAGAGGTTAATTGAAGTGAATGATTTCTATATATGTGAAAACTAAGTTTATGTTGTTAAATAAAAAGAAAGGTTGGTTTAAGAGGAAATGAAAGCTTTATTTATGTTTGGTGTTTTAAAAGGTTCAAATAAGTTTGTCTTGCAAAGGTTCAAATAAGCTTTGTTCCATTGAAGAGTTAAATCACATTTGGTCTCTCATACTTTCTTTTTCAGCTCTGTTTTCTTATTGGGTTCAGCAACTTCAATCGTGCGATTCGAGGGTATTTTTGTGCCTGTGGTATGCTCTGATTTTCTTTGTTTTTTTTATCAATTGCAAATTGTAAATGCTGCCATAGAATGTTTAATCGATGAACTGAATTAGATTTGAATGTTTAAATGTGGAAAAGGGGAAAAAAAGGGGTATTGTTGCTGTTACCTTGAAGTTGCTGCAAATCTTGCATACTTGCCAAACTGTTTTGTAAGTCTTCTAAATTGGTTTGCTACTGTATTGAGCTAAAATTTAGCTGAAAATTTGTTCCATAATTCATCTTTTTGGTGATGATATGTGGCTGCCACTTTGCTGATTTTTGTTTGCACTGAAAAAAGATGAAATTATAGGTTTTGTAATCACTGAATGGTGTTGAATTAATAATGGTATTATTTTGTATTTACTGGACTGAAATTGGATTGTATGAAGTGAAGTTAAGTGCATAGCATGCCAATTTCTTCATAATGTAGTGAGATAAACTTGACTAGCTTGTTCGAAATGGCATAGGTTTAATATAATGGATCGTAGTTGGATGCATACATTGAGAACCACTAGAGAGTATCAGATGGGTGTGGAAGAATTTATTGAATTTTCCAAGAGAAACGTGCCTAGTAAGAATGGCATGTATATTTGCCCTTGTGTGAATTGTGCAAATGCTTATCGTAAGAGCGTTGATGATATAAGGGATCACCTTCTTTATGATGGGATCAATCTTCGTTATAAGAAGTGGCTTTGGCATGGGGAATTGGGAAGTACCGTACATGCGTGCCCGTCACAAAATGTAGAAGCAGCGGTGGATGATGTTTGTGATGATGGAATGGACGAGATGATCAATGACATTGGGGCGGAGTCATTTTCTGTGGTACAAGAGTTTGACAAGTTGCGTAGTGATGCAGAGACACCGTTGTTTCCGGGGTGTACTAAGTATACTCGGTTGAGTGGCATCCTGAAATTGTTGAAAATAAAGACAGAAAATGGGTGGGCAGACTCGGGTTTCTCGCAGATGCTTGAAGCTTTGAGTGATATGTTCCCGGCGGGCAATGTGCTTCCGAAGCGTATGTATGAGACTAAAAAAGTTCTAAGAAATATGGGCATGGAGTATAAGAAGATACACGCTTGCCCCAATGATTGCGTGTTATACAGGAAAGAGTATGAAGGCCTAAAAGAGTGTCCAAAATGTAATACTCCGAGGTACAAGGCGAGGAAGGATGCCGTTGGCGATGATGATGGATCAAAGAAAGGGGTACCTTTGAAGGTAATGTGGTACCTTCCAATTGTGCCACGGTTTAAACGCTTGTTTGCAAATGAGGCAGAAGCAAAGAAACTGAGATGGCATTGTGACGAGAAGATCTCCGATGGAAGATATCTTCGGCACCCTGCTGATTCTCCTCAATGGAAGAAGATAGATTCCATGTTTCCTGAATTTGGTGGTGAGCCAAGGAACCTTCGTCTCGGACTGTGTACGGATGGTTTCAACCCTTTTGAGAGTCTCAGTAGCACACATAGTGCTTGGCCTGTTTTGCTGGTCATTTACAACCTGCCGCCTTGGTTGTGCACGAAGCGCAAGTATGTGATGATGTCAATGATGATTTCGTGTCCGAAACAGCCTGGTAATGATATCGATGTCTACCTGGCACCTTTGATTGAGGACTTGAAGATGTTGTGGGAGGAAGGCGTAGATGTGTTTGATGCGTACAGGCAGGAGACATTCAAGTTGCGAGCTATGTTGTTTACCACAATAAATGACTTCCCTGCATATGGCAATCTTTCTGGTTACAGTGTGAAGGGTTATATGGCATGTCCTATATGTGAGTCTGACACACACTGCCACCATCTCAAACACGGAAGAAAAACTGTCTACCTCGGTCATAGGAGGTTTCTTGATCGGTTCCATCCTTACCGTAGACTAACGAAGTGTTTTAATGGCTCATCTGAGTACCGATATGCTCCTACCCCCTTAACCGGGGAGGAAGTTTACCGCCGTGTTGAAAATGTCAGTATGGTATTTGGTAAGAAACAGAAGCCAAAGACCGGTTCTGAAAAGATCATTTGGAAGAAAAGGTCAATCTTCTTTGATCTACCTTATTGGCAATATCTCGATGTGAGGCACAGTATTGATGTAATGCATGTGGAGAAAAATGTTGGTGATAGTCTTGTTGGGACATTGTTGCACATACAGGGGAAGACAAAGGACGGACTCAATGCTCGATTAGACTTGGTTGAAATGGGCATAAGACCACGGTTGCATCCTATAGTCAGTGAAAATGGCAAGAGGGCTTATATGGAACCTGCTGCTCATACACTTTCGAAACAGGAGAAAAAAAGTCTGTGTGAGTGTTTGAGTGGGATCAAGGTTCCACAGGGTTATTCTTCTAATGTTAGCAGACTTGTGTCTATGAATGATTTGAAGTTGGTGGGAATGAAGTCACATGATTACCATGTATTGATGCAACAATTCTTACCAATTGCTATAAGAGGCATTATGCAAGATGATGTCAGGAAGACTATAGCAAGACTGTGTATGTTTTTCAATGCGATATGCAGCAAAGTCATCGACACTGAAAAGCTAGACGAGTTGGAAAATGAGGGTTACATTATATTGTGCCAACTAGAGATGCACTTTGCTCCAGCCTTTTTCGATATTATGGTGCACTTGATTGTTCATTTGGTAAGGGAGATAAGGCTCTGTGGCCCTGTTTATCTAAGGTGGATGTACCCTTTTGAGCAATTCATGAAAGTCTTAAAAGGGTATTCCAAGAACCCACACCAACCTGAGGCATCAATTGTTGAAAGATACTTAGTTGAGGAGGCAATGGATTTTTGCAAATCGTATCTAAAAGGGGTTAAGGAAAACCCACGACATGAAGATGGGATCGGTAAGGGGGTACGGGGCGTCAAAGTAAAGACTATGTGCCGTGAAGAGGTGTTACAAGCACACCTGTACATCTTGAATAATATGGAAGAAGTGCAGCCTTATTTGGACGAGCATAAGAGGATCCTAAAAGAAAAGAACCCGAAAAAGAGTGACATGCAGATTTCTAACGAGCATAATAGGACATTCATTAGGTGGTTCAAGGAGAATGTTGAAAAGGAGATCGGTGGACTGGATACAATAAGATGGTTAGCCGGAGGGCCGCGTTTTGAGGTTGTTACTTGGGGCTCTTTTGACATAAATGGTTATTCTTTCTACACTAAGGCTCAGGACAACAACAGCACCATGCAAAACAGTGGCGTGATGGTGGTAGCCGAAGCGATGCACTTCTCCTGTTCGAAAGATAAAAACCCAAGATTGGCTTCCATGGCATATTATGGGGTAATTGAAGAAATTTGGGAAGTTAGTTACACCAAGTTCAAGGTTCCAATCTTCAAATGCAAGTGGGTTAACAATAGCGCAGTTGTGATTGAACCCCACACTGGTATGATCTCAATTGATCTTCACAAGGTTGGGTACAGAGATGAGTCCTTTATTTTAGCAAGTCACGCAAAACAAGTGTTCTATGTAACAGATCCCGCAAATAAGCAATTGTCCATAGTCTTGTAAAGTAAAAAGCAAAAGGATCGTGCTCCCACTTTAGATCTTGATGAGATACCACCTTTGTGCGCAATTCCGCTTGAACCAAGCGAATCGGAATTGATAGATGATGACGACCAATTTGCCTCTAGAAATGATCATTGTGAGGGGATATGGGATAACACCTAAAGTGAGAATCTTTTTGAAATATAATGTATTAAGTATTATTGTTTTTGTTTTGGTTTTGTGAAAGTTGTTGCCTTGTAATGACTCATCACATCTTTGATTTGTTAATAGGTACATCATGACGGATGATTCTAACAATCAACAACAAAACAATCCCCCTCGAAAAAAGGGAAGAGGCCCGACGAAGCTCAAAGACATTATTGTCCGTCACGGGACAAATGTTAAGCCTATCCGTGTCGAATTTGACGAGGACATGAATCCTATTGGAGAGATTGGCGCGAATTTCGTGAGCTACGTCGGTTTTGTGGCAAGGAACCGAGTAAGCATCTTGGATGACGATTGGAGGGAAGTTGATAAAGACATTAAGGATCAATGTTGGTCAGATATCTTGGTATGTTTTACCATTATTTATCTGTTTGTTCCTAATATGCATGTATTTGTTTTTTTTAATTAACTCAACTGATGTGTCTTTTATTCTTATTTTTCTTTGCAGCAAAACTTCGACATCCCAAACACCCAATCGTTCAAGGATTTTTGGTTGAATGAATTGCGCAAGATGTGGAAGGGTTTTAAGAATAACCTAACCAGAGACTACATCCGGGGGGACAAGATGGGTCAAGATCCCTGTCAGACCTATCCCTCTATTGACCCGGAGACTTGGAAGACCTTTGTTAAGAAACGGCTAGACCAAAAGTTCCAGGTGTGTATAGGTTATAAATAGTTCTTTTATTTTGCTTCAAAACTGAATTTTGAGCACATTATATTAATTAACTAACTTAGTTTTATTTTCATAGGAGAATAGCCAAAAACAAAAGGAGCGACAAGAAAAGAATATTTACAAGCACACAATGTCTCGAGGGGGTTACAAGTGGGTCGAGAAAAAGTTGATTGAGAAACAAATTGCAGAAATCCAGGAAATGGCACGGACCGATCCTACCGCTGTTCTACAGCCTCCACCGCCCATCTCACGTCATACGAAATGGGCTGAGGGAAGGAAGTCTAAAGAAGGAAAATTTGTTAATCTGGAGGTTGAAGCAGTTGCAAAGAGGATTGTAAGTATTTTGCTTGGTTGTTTATTCCTTTAACTTGTGGTTTTATAGCACATTACAACTTAAGATTTTTTCGGTCATTGCAGGAAGAACTTGAGCAGCAGACCACCCAAGGGTCCTTCACACCTTCTGGGAGGATGGACATCCTGGCCACGGCAATTGGGAAGCCCGATCGCCCCGGCCGGGTACTAGGGGAGCCCAGGACTGTAGGGTTTACCAAGTATTTCGGCCGTAAATCCCGATCCACCCGCACATATTCTACTGAGGAGATATTGGCTAAGGCTCGGGCAGAGATGGAGGCCCAGTTGGAGGAGCGGGTTGCTTTGTCCCAGCAGCAGATGGCAGCACAGTTTGATGGACAGGTGGCCGCGAAGGTCCAGGAAGCTCTTGCGGGTTATATGGGGGAGCAGATCCGAGCGCAGATTGAGGCACAGGTCAGAGCGTCTACCATGCAGCTTGGACTGTCATCAAATTCTTCTCAACAAAGACAGCAAGTTTGACCATCTCCTATATATGTTAATTACTGAATTGTAGGTTTATCAATTAGGCTCACTCTGTATATTCCCATCTCTGTTCGCCCTGCGCCGCAAGTGCACGGGTCGCGCCAAGTAATAAAGTAGTGAGTAGAGTATCGTTCCCACGAGGATTTGTCCAAAACCCGGTTAAACAATGATTGTCACACTCTCACCTAATTTGAGTGACACAAATGCTGAGATTGAAAATAAACTAAGAAAATAAATGAAAATAAAATATACACAGGTGATTCTCCAACCTCAAGGATAAAATGGGTCCTAAGATTATCTCTCCCCCTTATACTTCTCAAAACTCAATTAACCTCCCCTCAAGAAGCTCTCAACGAAATTACGTGCTAATCTAGGGTTCAAAGAGTACTTGTAATGCTCTCTCGAGTCAAGAACAAGTGTTTAGTCCTATTCTTTGCACAATCTTTTGCCACAATTTGATAGGACCCAATTATCACACTCCAACCCTAACCCTAATGTGACTATGCAAGGCTAGCAAGTATATCTCTATCTTACCAACAAAACCATCCGTTCGTCATGCAAACTTCCGGTTCTTGCACTACTTTACCCAAGTTCTACACTCAACCTAGCTCTCTCGAGTCATAAATCAAGCGAACACAACATCTAAATGGTGATCAAGCACTTAGAAGCATTAAGAACGGGGTAAACTAAGCACATATATATCATTAATCACAAATCAAGAGGAGGAATCAAGAATCAATACATACAAGGGATCAAAATAATCCTAGAATCAAAGTATTTAGCTACTCATGTTCTACAACTCCAAGGGAGCATATATATACAACATTACAAATCAGAACAAGAGAAGAGAATGAAGAAGGAAGAGATAAACCAAGAGAGGAAGCCCAAATCTCTTTGAAGCTCCGAGCCCAAGCCAAATCCCACCAATCTCCAAGCCCTAACAGAGCCAAACACGCCCAAAATATGCCCAGAAGTCGAAGAATGAGGGCTCACAACGAAGCCCTAGCTTTTATATCAGTTTAAATCGCGCCTGTTCTGTTCCAAAAACGCGCAGATCACGCAGTTCGCCGTGGGTCTCGCCGCGGCGAGCCCACGGCGAAGTTCCAAAAAGTTACAGAATCAAGTGTCGCTCGCCGTGGCTTTCGCCGCGGCGAGCTCTCACAAAAAGGGGCAGAGGCAGATTCACTTCGCCGCGGCGATGTCCACGGCGAAGTCCCTGCTTCTCTGGTGCTTTGCTCTGCTTTCTTATTTCTTTGGCTGCTTTGGCTTCTTCTTATTTTTGTTCAATTGAGGGCTTGGAGGAGGGCTAACATCTCTTGCTTATTGCTTCAATTTATTCCTACAAAAATTATATACAACAACATAAGAAACTAACTACAAAAACAATCAAAATCTACATAATTAACAATAATGTGCAACCGAAAATCAAATGAGCATTTTCCCTCGTGAGTATCCAAAATGTATACATAATAGACAAAAACTCAAGTAAATATACTCAAATAATCATGACTTTCTAGGAGTCATCAATCTCCTGTAGGAGTCCCCTGCTACCGGCGGTCCAAGCAGCAAAGACAGCTGCAATCAGACTGTGCCGTTAGGATCAATTCGTGAGAATGAATCAAATCCCACACCAGACAATGACCCTGAAGTTGGAGTAGAGTGTTATCTCCATCTCGATTTCCCTCACCTGCACCCGGTCCCAGAAGCTCGCCAGTTCCCGAACGCCTCCTTCATACATAATATGCTTATTCAGGAGGACCAAGTGAAGGTGTCTGTTACAAATATCCTAAATGATGAGAGGGGGACAGATGTACCCATTCCCCATAATGAAGTCACCAAACTATATGAGGCAATCGGGACATTCATCCTGTGGCCTAGACGACTTGTACACAACACTCCACAAAAGGCGCCGATTGATGCGGTATGTACACTTAATTTTTGAGACTCCTTGTTTCATATATTATACAGTTTATAAAAATATATAACATTGGTTTTTTCATCGCCCACAGTTCTTTACAGATGAATATCCTTCTCTCCAACTCCTGCGGGAGATGCAGCCATCTTTGCTCTCCACAACCATTAAGATGCCTCCAGGAGTAGTCAGTCTGTATCATTCATATGATTTTCTACTTGATGGTGACAGAGATATTGTGGAGTTTTTGACGATGGAAGAAATTGACCTCGCCTGGCTCGAATTAGCGACTTTGTACATGACTGTTATTTTTTATGTCTGTGCAATATTTTTACATCTATCCTTTTATAATTTCAATTATTTTACGATAGGTACTTCCACCAGCTGTGCAACCAATTAGGCAGGGGACAATACAGATTCCTTAGTCCAATGGCCTTGGCGAGGAGAGATGATTTTAAAAATGACAAGGCCAAGCTGGAGTATGAGGACGAGATGCGGGCTTATGTCATACATCAAATGTCAGCGAATCGGGGATCTGTCTATTTTGCGCCTATTCTTCAAGAGTAAGTGTCATTATTACCTTTTTCCAACTTTTCATTATTTGCACATTTACAAATGTTATGTTTCTGTGTGGACATAATATTCTTAATGTCTTTCAGTAAACACTGGTCATTAGCTGTCGTTTGCCCCATACAACATCGTCTGGTTTGGTTTGACCCCTTAAGATATAATATGACCTCATATTATAAAACCCTCTTATCTAAGTAAGTATTTCTAATGACTTTTTACTTTGGGCTACATAAATTATTTTTATGTTTATGTGCTAATTTTAGTTCCATTTTTAGGGGCATTCAACAATGGCATTTTGCAGCAGAAACTGGTCAAATGGATGATGCCATCGTGACACAAAGACCTAGAGTAACTACCTTTAATTTAAATTCATTCAATGTTAGTCAATTGAGATATTATTTACTTTGTTATTAATTTATACTATTTCTTGTGATTTATAAAGTGCCCCCAGCAACCGACAAATAAGGAGTGTAGGTATTACGTCATGAAGTATATGTGTGACATTATTGAGAGTGATCGTACCGGATCCTTTACACAGGTATAAATTAAATTCTTATCTATAGCTTGATACAATCAGTACATAAATATATGATTTATTTATCTAACTTTGCATGCATTAATCATAGCATCCATTATTGTTGCAGTTTTATGATGGAAACAACTCATTTGAAGACAGAGACCTTGATTCACTTCGTGACCGTATTGCTCAATTTGTTCTTTCATTTGTTGTTGGTTAAAAAGTGATCATTGCAAAAAATATTTTGTTGTGTAAACATGGAATTTTTTGTGTGTACACTACTACAAAAAACAGAATTCACGTCTCCATTTCACGTCTCTTTTTTGAAAATGAGATGTAAAAAAAAGGCGGTGGCAAAATTGTAAATAAGTGAAACACTTTTAACGTCTCTTTTTTAAATATGAGACGTGGATTCTCTGAAAAAAGAGCGCCAAACAAAAAAATATGGGAAAATATAGGCGGGAAATTACTTTCCACGTCTCACAAAAAATGTGAGACGTGGAAAGTTGTTTTCAACGTCTCACAAAAAATGTGAGACGTTGAAAACTGCTTTCCACGTCTCACATTTTTTGTGAGACGTGGAAAGTAGGCAAATTTTTTTTTTTTAAAAAAAAATCTAAAATCTTTCCACGTCTCATTTTTATTTATGAGACGTGGATTATTGTGAAATTTGGGCGCGGAATTTGAAAATAGGCAAAATAATAGGCGGGAAATTACTTTCCACGTCTCACAAAAAATGTGAGACGTGGAAAGTTGTTTTCAACGTCTCACAAAAAATGTGAGACGTTGAAAACTGCTTTCCACGTCTCACATTTTTTGTGAGACGTGGAAAGTAGGCAAATTTTTTTTTTAAAAAAAATCTAAAATATTTCCACGTCTCATTTTTATTTATGAGACGTGGATTATTGTGAAATTTGGGCGCGGAATTTGAAAATAGGCAAAATAATAGGCGGGAAATTACTTTCCGCGTATCACAAAAAACTTTTTTAAAGTGAGAAGTGGATTTAAAAAAAAAAAACTTTCAACGTCTCATAAATTTTATGAGACGTTGAAAGATGTGGATTTAAAAAAAAAAAACTTTCAACGTCTCATAAAATTTATGAGACGTTGAAAGACGTGGATTTTAAAAAAAAAAAAACTTTCAACGTCTCATAAATTTTATGAGACGTTGAAAGTCCTGACGAGGTGGATTTAAAAGAAACAGACAGAAGATCTTATCTTTGCTTTTGGTCTCTCTCTCTCTAAATTTACAGATCTGATTTCTAAATTTCCATTCCATCTTCTCTCTCTCAACATCTCCCTCGACATCTTCTCCCTCGCCGTCCTTCCCTCACCACTGCCTTCACCTTTCCCTCACCACTCCCTCGACATCTCATTCGAAATTTACAGATCTGGTATGTAGTTGTTTTTTTTGGAATAATATAGCAGTACAATGATTTATCAATTACTTTGTGCCACAGATTTTGTATCCCTACTTCCCCTTCTTCAACTTCAACCTCTCTTCCCCTTTCCGTCAGTTTCTTTTTCTTCTCCAAGCTTAGATCCTTCCATGTCGCCACTGCCACAACGAAGCCATGGTCTCTTCTATCTCTTCCTTTCTTATATTTATATTCACTTCTAGATCGTCTATGATTTATATACAAATTCCCAATCTAGTTTATTCGTTGATTTTTTTTTGTTTGAATTGAAATGTGTTTTTTTTTTTATTAAGAGCTCGCTTGACAACCCCAAAGAGCACCATGAACTGGTCAGGCATGATGTTAAGCAGGTAAGAAGCTTGCCTCTGCTCCTTTTTTACCGACCCTGCCTTCAGTTATTTGCATTTTGTATATGTTTGTTTTAATGAATTAGTATTTATTATTGGCACTGATTTGTTAAAACTTGGCCGTGAGTTTTGTTTATTTCAGGTTATATGTTCAGTCTGTGATGTTGAGTAGGAGGTAATTAATGTCTTCTTTATTGTGATTTACTTAGTTGAATTGACTCTGATTGGCTTCTAATATTAGTTTGGATATAAATAATAAAATTAGTTCATTTTTTTATTTTAAGTGTTATATTTCTATTATTCAGATAAGATATTGGGGTTTTTTTTAGATTGTGGTTAATCAGCCTAATTAAAAAAATATTCTTTTTTTTTAAAAAAAAAAAGACTTTTCACGTCTCTTATTTGAAAAAGAGACGTGAAAAGTATTTTTTACGTCTCACATTAAAAAAGGAGACGTGAAAAGTGGTCGCAGAAGACTTTCCACGTCTCACATTCAAAAAAGAGACGTGGAAAGTCCCCACTTTTCACATCTCATTTTTGAATGTGAGACGTGGAAAGTCTTCTGTGGCCACTTTCCACGTCTCACATTCAAAAATGAGACGTGGAAAGTGGGGACTTTCCACGTCTCATTTTAAATGTGAGACGTGGAAAGTTCCGA
Source organism: Mimosa bimucronata (assembly GCA_037074515.1). Classification (NCBI taxonomy): domain Eukaryota; kingdom Viridiplantae; phylum Streptophyta; class Magnoliopsida; order Fabales; family Fabaceae; genus Mimosa; species Mimosa bimucronata. The sequence continues at coordinate 40,821,800 of CM073439.1, forward strand.
CTTTCTACGTCTCTCGTATCCATGTCCCACAAAAAAGAGACGTGAAAAGTCCAAAAAAAGAGACGTGAAAAGTGTTTTCTGTAGTAGTGGTATATATATATGTTTAGTTTGATTTAGTTATAATATAGCTATGTATACATGTGTGAATAATGTATACTGTTGATCTGCATTATATCTATTTCTGTGACATTTGCAATGAATATAGATTGGGAAACCAAAAGAAGTTAAAATTAACCATCGTTTTTTTTAAAAAAAAAAAATTAACCACGTCACAATTTAATAATTTGTGACGTGGTTTCTCTGCCACATCTTCATCAAATTACTCTAATTTTTGACAAACAACGTCACAATATTTGTAATTTGTGACGTGAAAAAGATGACTTTTCACGTCACTTCTTAGTGTGACGTTAAAAGTCCAGTTTTCCACGTCACTTCAATTTATGTCACACCAAAATGTGACGTGAAAAGTCCAAAATTTGTGACGTGAAAACCCTGTTTTGTAGTAGTGCTAATAATTAAGCCACAAATCGATTCAATAAAGACATCCATAATAGTGCCAACACCATATTCCTTCCTCCATTGATGCAGCAACCAATGCTAAGTGATATACGATTGAGTTTCTTTGATTTCAAAGTCTGGTTGAAGAAGAGCTGCAGCAACCAATGCCAAGTGAAACATAATTAAATAAAACAGAATAAGAGAAAAAGGGAGAAATGCATGAGAACATCTACTCTTCAAGTATCATTCCAAAGAAAAATAAAGCCTCGTTCCTTTTAAAGAAGTCATCCTTGATGTTTTATGAAGTTAGAGATGTTAGCGAGCTAAGACAACATAAATTACACAATGTAAATCATAATTCTCAAGGACAATACGGCAGAATTTAATGGGATACTAACCACAAAAATTTTCCATACAACTAAAAGAACCACAAAAAGTATTGACTATTACCAGCAGAGGCACCAGCACCGGCGTTGCAAGAGGATGATAGCCAAATTTGAACCCACATTTCAACTATTACCAGCGCTTCTTTAACCTCAACATCACACTTCAACTCTTTTGGACAAGGTTTCACCATAAAAAGGCTCTGCAAGAAGATGATAGCCGTAGGGCAAATGAAGTGGCATTTTGTTCTGGCATTACTGTTAGGGAACATAAACAAACTGAGATGCTAGTTTGATAATCAACAAAAGCATCTCAATTTTTACTATGGCGGAAGAGGGACCTCACCTTGATCAAAGAAAGTACATATGTAGGTCGGTGCTGAGCCAGCCAATAGCAATTGGACTACTTCTGAATCTCTCGTCAAAGAAAATAAAGCATATTCTTTCAGATTCTGAGTGTCCATCAAAATACCAGCTAGCTGAAACATACAAAAGCATACACAAATTGGAGTCACTCTCTTCCTCCGATAAGTGTTCCTATCAATTTAAAAAAAAAAAAAAATTATGTGCAAAGGGAGGGAATTGAGAAAAATGACAACTTGTATGATGGACCAAGAGAAGGATTTGATGAAGGCAATGTAAATTTGGGTTTTGTTGAGAACTTATCTTATTTGAATTCTTATTTTTCTGTAATTCATTATTATGCAGAGTCTTGGGCTGTTGTTACCTAAGTCGTGAATTTATTATTGTTTTGGATTCCTATAGTTAAAGAAGAATTAGTTGATGAAATTATGTATCAGTGATAATCTTATTTCACTGAATTAGGTATACATAAATAACTTAAAAGAAATACCACAGATCTGCCTTATTTGACCGAAAAGTACATGGAAGAGAAAGACATACCTATAAAACAAAAAAACAGGTGAAAGGTACATGACAGTGCTTAAATTATTCAAACACTGATAAGGATAAATACATCTAACAATAGAACAGCACACCGATTGGATTGGCATTTGAATACTAAAGATTAAAGTAAAGTTAGCATTAAACATGTTATATCCCGGATGAAAAGAATTTGTTAGCATTACAGTGAATGAATTTCTTACAGGTTGTATGAAGAATAGCACCGACTGAGAAGCATGACAAATAAACCGATAAGTGCTTAACCAGAAAAATTCACCAAGCGCACTCAGAATTGTGACGAGTTTAAACAGTAGAACATGGATTACTTAATAAAGGGAAAAGACTATATATACTCTAGGAGCATAAATAGAAGTAGAAATTACCAGGTATGGGTACAGAGAGAATATTGCATCGTTGATATAAGATAGCAAGGGAGAGAGTCTTAAAGATCATATCCTTACACAAATTCACCACAGGCACTCCTGAGTTCATATAAATTTCAATCTAATGGTGTACTCTACATATTAATATAAATTTCAATCTAGCTCTGATTTTGATCCCAAATCAAAGAACACCCTTCAAAGAACAGAAATTTAACCCAACCGAGACCCTACTCCCAAATGGTTAAAATAAAAAAGAGGAATGTGGTAAATAGGCTTACCAGAGTCTTCCTTGGCCAGCAAGGAGCCTAAAATTTATAGCGACCACTTCCCTTGTTAAGGTCAACAATGGCAAGATTCATCCTATGAAGTTCCTCTTTGGCAGCAGCAAGGTCTCTCTGCAATGCCATTTGATCCTCCACAAATCTTCGATTATCCGCCATCAACCTCCGGATTTCTGCGTGCGGCAATTCAAGTTCTTCTTCCAAAATTGCTGGAAAGAAACCCCAGCGACGGCAGGCCCAAAGATCTCCCATTACTCTGCTATGTTGCGTACGAAATCCAAGAAGATAGAGGCGAAATCGAATGAAGATGGACAGAGGCTCATTAGGGTTTTGATAAACTGGAGAGGGAAGAATGGTTGGGAAAGGCGAAGGGAGAGAGTGAGGATGGATTGGAGGTCATTAGGGTTTTGAGAAACTGGAGAGAGAAGAAATGGAAGAGAAGCAGAAGGAAGGACGCGTGTGACATTGCAGATGGCGGTGATGGAGGTGGCAACGGCAGTGGAAGGTGGTTGGGAAGGGTGAGGCAAAGGGGGAGAGAGATAGATGACGAAGGTGAATGAAGATGATGAAGGTGGCGATAGATGATGGAAGTAGGGCTGTTCAACACTGTACCATCTCGGTCCGTCCCGTCCCGAAAATTTTCGGGAAGGGACAGAGTGCAACTTTAAAAAAAATATATAACTCTAACTTCTAAACTAAGTTCCAACTATTCATCGATCTCAAATTTCTCATCCGCTGCCACTATGCTCTATGTGTAACACATCACGTTTGAAGTTTTTTTCAAACTCTATTTAACTGTGTAGCTGTTGCTACTTTTTTTGCTCTAATTATTATGTTTTTGGTTTATTATGTATTAATATGGAGTGCTCATGGCACTGGAGGAGATTTCATTATGCTACAAAATCACCCATCAAGTGTGTTGCTCTGCACACAAAAAAGATTTTTGGGTCAATTTTTTTAATTGGGAAAAAATTTCGAGACAAGGCATGTCTCGTCCCGTCCCGATGAAGACCGGGACAAGTTCGGGACGGGACGGGACGGGACACGGGACGGGAACCCCGTCCCGAACACTTTTCTTCAGGACAGGACCGGACGGGGTCGTCCCGGTCCTGTCCCGTCCCGTGAACACCCCTAGATGGAAGGACGGTTTGATTAGCTTTTGGATAATAGTTAACTAAAAATGGTTTTTAGTGAAATGACAGTGTTTGGATGATTGTTGTGAGAATAATTTTTTCTATGTATAAATTACTAAAAAGGACATAAATTTAATGTATTGGGAAAGAGTGAGGATAAATGCATTTTTGGTAGATCAATATGACATGTGTAATGATGGTATATTTCTACCTCGTACTTTGTGTAAAAGTGGAAAAAAGTAGCAGCCTGTTTAGATTAGCTTTTAGAGAATAGCTTCGGGGGGAAAGGCTGAAAAAGTGTTTTTTTTTCAGCTTTTCTAAAAAAATGGCTTTTGATAAGATGAGAGTGTTTGGATGATTGTTATGAGAATGACTTTTTCTGTGTAAATTACCAAAAAGGACATAAGTTTAATGTGTTGGAAAAGAGAGGGGATAAAAGTATTTTTGGTAGATCATTATGATATATGTAATGATGGCATTTTTGTTCCTCGTATTTCGTGCAAAAGTAAAAAAATCTAACTTATTCAAAACCAAGGTTTTGGTAGCCAAAACCTAGGTTTCTAATCCAAAAGAGCTTTTCACATTTTTTCAAGTGTTTGGCTTACCTTTTTTCAAACCTAGGTTTTGAGTCCAAACCTAAGTTTGAAAAGTTAGGTTTTGAATCCAAACCTAGGTTTATTAAAAAAAAAAGTGTTTGACTACCATTTTTTAAAACATAGATTTGGACTCAAAACTTAGGTTTTTAAAGCTTCCCAAACAGGCACAGAGTCAAGGAACTTTCCCTGCAATTGCCACTGAATCCACGTCTCACATGTATATGAGACGTGAAAAGTACTTTCCACGTTGCATTTATATATGCGAGACGTGGAATCACAAACTCTTCTATGATACATGGATTCTTAAGTTTTCACGTCTCATAAAATTTATGAGACTTTCCACAACCTTTCTGTGTCTCATTTCCTTATATAGGATGTAGATTCTTAAGTTTTCATGTCTCACAAATTATATGAGACGCGGAAACTTTTTCCCGCTTTTATTTTGGTTATTTTTAACTTTTCCCACTTTTACTTTACTAAAATTCATGTTTAACTAAAGTTATGAGACGCAGAAAATGTTTTCCACATCTCATTTTCATTTGTGAAACGTGATTTGTCCTCACACTTCTCTATATATTTATACTTTTACCGCTGCCTTTTTTTTAAGTCTAATATTTAAAAAAGAGATGTGAAATGGGGACTTAGATCATTTCTTTTTTAGTAGTGACATTACACCTAAGGCCATCCAACTTCTGTACCATCCAACTTCTGTATCACATCATGCATGCCTACACATAACACACACATAAAAGGATCGGTGAAGGTTAATATTTATTGTGCATGACCATTAAAATCGGAAATAACATTCAAGAACCAAGAGATGAGGGGGATCAGATCAACAAAATCACGTGAAATTTTGATAAAAACTAGTAACTAGTAATAAATAGAAAATTACAGATAAATAACTCATTAATTTTAATGTCCCGTATAAAAGGTTTTAACTAATTGAGTAATATTATTTACTGGTTGACTAACAACCGCATATATGAGATTTTGATATTTATGAGGTATTTATCTGTCATTTTCTCAAAACAACTACAGATTAACATTGGGTGAAAATTACAATGGTGAGATAAACTACATCAATTGATTAAAAGTTTAAGTGAAAGTATGGGGATAATTTATTTATCTCTAAATTAAAAAGAAAAGGTGAAAAGATTAATAAGTACCCGGCAGGCTCCATACTTTGTCCAACAGATCCACGGGATCTTCTACGAGTTCATGATGCTTTTGCAGCTTCTGCAGAAGAAAGAATGAAGTGAATGAAACAAAGGGTCACTGAATGATGATGATTAAAAGGATTAAGATACTCAAACGGTCCTAATTATAAGATCAAGTTAACTTTTTTTTGTGAAGATTAAGGAAGTAAATTAGACCACTAAATTATAATATATGCTACATGTAATTAGACTATATGTTAGTTTATATACAAAATAAATTTGTTTTGAGGAAAAAACATAAATACAAACAATTTAAAGTGGTGATTTATGTTGAATCCTTAATATTTCCAAAAAAATCAATTTAATCTTATAATTAGGATTGAAGGAGTATGAGATAAACTAAAATTAAACTAAAATAACAACAATTCCAAACAACAACAACAATAAACTACGGTACATTACTGAATCATCAATCTTATGATCCAGAAAACGAGAGAAACAACCCATCTGAGCGTTAGAATGAAGTCGCTTCTTCTTCCCCTCACACCTCTCAATAAATCAATTCATACTCCGATCTTCCAGAGCCTTCCTAGGAAAAAGAAAGAAAGATAAAAAGAAGCTACAAGGCAATTATATATCATGGAAAATCTGGAAAAAAAGAAACTATTTAAATTAAAGAATTCCAGCTATGTGATTTGCAACTATTAATTCCATTACTCAACAAGTGAATATCGATGTTTAACTAATTAAAATCTCATATGGGTTTTTAAAATTCAGAAGGTATTTATACGTCATTTTCCCTTAATATAATTTTTGCTCCCTCAAGTCTGGTCTCATTCTAGTTTTGATCCCTCAATTTTTAAATAAGAGGTTTTAATCTCTCAAATTTCTTTTTTTCTTTTTTTTTCTTGATAAGACATCGTTCCTTACATTTTGCACTAACAGAATAAAACAAAAAATGTAGGCAAGCTCCAAGATCAAAAGCTACATTAACGTTTTATTTTATTTTTGGGTAAAAGGCAATGCTAATTTTATTGTGGAAAAATTAATTATTTGATCCTTATAGTTTGACTGTGTTTACAACTTAGTCCTTATAGTTTAACTCGTCGCGACTCAGTTCCTAGAGTTTCCTAATTTTTATAAAACAAATAAGTCTCTTGTATCTTGTCCTATGTGGCATATTAGTCAAGCGCCACGTCAGCAAAGTCAACCCCACACTTCTTCCTTTATACACGTTCTGCAACCAAAAACCATTTTTGGGGGGGGGGTTGGAAATCTGCACGGAATCAACTAAATGTTTACACGGATTTAGCCCCCACTTTTGACCTTTCCCACCAATCCCTATCATTGGGCGACATGTTTTGTGCTCTTCCGTTTCAACCGACGCCGGCGAGAAAGGAAGCTCACTTTCTTTCTGAGACTCTTGAGGCAAACATCGTCGCCTGAGGAAATGGTGGCAAGGTCTCTTTTTTGGCTCCTCGTGTTGGGTTTTCACCAAAAAGAAACGGAAGACGGCGCTTTTGCGGTACGGTTGTGTGACGCAATTGACCAAGTCATTTCGAAGAAAAAGAATCCGCTAGAGTTGGTGCTGGATTGCTGGTGTTTAATTTCGCCGGTAAAAAGGAAGCTTCCGTGGAGGAAGATGCTAAGCCGAAGAAGATGATGAAAAGTGAGAGTAATGTGCAATGGGCACTTGGAAACACAAGGGAGAATCGACTACATGTGGTTGTATATGAATAAGAGGGGTGGTTATCTTTGTCTATTGTGGAGGTAACCAATCTCTCTCCCCCCTCCATGGTTTCTGGTTGCAGACCGTGTACAAAGGAAGAAGGAGAAGTGTGGGGTTGACATTGCTGACGTGGCGCCTGACTAATATGCCACGTAGGACGGGATACAAGAGACTCATTTGTTTTATAAAAATTAGGAAACTCCAGGGCTGAGTCGCGACAAATTAAACTATAAAAACTGAGTTGCAAACTCGATTGATCAAACTATAAGGATCAAATAATTAATTTTTCTTTTTCTTGTTGGCGCCTTTTATAGGGTCCGATCCTCTTATAAGCTTTTTTTGTCAGCGGCTCTTAGCGTTATAAATCCTGCCGTCCAAATTATCCAAAAGCTTAAAATGCGCCATGTCATCACACTAATAAGTAAATCTGCACAACCCACAAAAATCTAACCCGTCTTCAACCTCAGCTTCCCTCTCCTATTTTGACTCCAACCATTCTCCATTTATTAACAACCATCACCTGCATCGCCATGCCTTTTGACTGTTTTTTCTCACCATTTATCCTCTCCTCCATCCAGTTTTATCATCAGCATCCTTATATGCTCTCCTATTTTCTTGTTCTGACAGTGAAGTTTAAAATAACTCCAAATTAGATAGTTTGTTGTCTCGGGATTTAGCTTGCTTCAGTTTAACATTTATCCCTCTACAATCTTACAAAAAAAAAACATGACCAAGTTTTATTAAGTTTTAAAATAACCATTATTACACACATCATAATATATTGCCAGGAGGCCTTTCTACCAAATACTTCCTCTTGGTCCCAATTATAAGATCAAATTGACTTTTTTTGAGAAATTGGAGATGTAAAATTAATTACTTTAAAATATCTATATTTATTTATTTTCCTCAAAACTAATCAATCTTACTTATAAACTAACATATAATTTAATTATATTTGATATATGTTAAAATTAAATGGTCTTTTTGGCTCCCTTAATCTAAAAAAAAAAGTCAATTTGATATTATAATTATGACCGGAGGGAGTACAACTTTTAACATGGGATTGTTAGGCATGGAGAAGTTCCTGCGCTGTGGGGAATTAAAAGGGAGGGGAGAGAGAAACTGAAGGTTGAAGATGGATGAGATTTTTGTGGGTGGTGCAAAATTATTTTTAGTGGTACGATGGCATAGCGCATTTCAAGCTTTTGGATGATATGAATGGACAGGATTTATGACGTTGAGAGACACTGAGAAAAAAGCTCTTGAGAGAATCTGCTTCCCCGTTTATAGATGACTTCGCTGAAGTTGCATGTATAGCACTAGCGGAATAAAACACGTTTTGTTCAATTCTATGAATTAAGCCCAATTCGGTTTGAAATTGAGCCGGAATCATATGTGAATGCGCGTGCTCCAGAATTCAAATCTTTCTTTTACAAGGCCAGCCAAAAGGAGAAGAAACTGTTGACGTTTTGAAATATCAACGTTAGAAATGAATCTAAATTATCACTCGCTACTACGTTGCCTTCTATAAAAATAAGGGAGAACGAGAACTAGCTCCCATCAAAGAAATTTAATCACGAGTAGGTCTTATAAAATCATTAAATTACATTGAAATTTCTAGAGATCTGGGTGATTATAAATTCTGTGTTGGGAGTTATATATGCAACACATTGAATTGTCATTTAAGTGCATTGACAACTCCCAAAATAATGGATCTAATATTACCAAGGTCTCTAGGGACTTCAATATAATTTAATAATTTTAAAGGACTCAATCGTAATTAATTCTCTTCCATGGGACATGATTATCATTCTTTCTAAGAAATAACTATCTCACTTACCCTTTTTAATGAGAAATGTTTAGGAGAAATGTTTCAATTTTTTGGTTAAATTCTCATTTTCTAATCATTTAATTACTTATAAATGCTATTGCACTCATTCTTAAGACAAATTATTAAAGAACTTTGTTTTTCTATTGGATAACTTTTCTCTCACTCACACTCTCTCTCCTAAATAATTTTCTCATTATCTCTCTTTTGCAATCGTATTCTTATAATAATTTCTTTATTCTTTCTCTTATTTTCTACTACAGTTCCGACTTATAAATTCATTTTACCGAATTCTCACGTACAAAAGAATGGTAATATGACCACCAAAAATTTGGATCAATTGGCTCTGGGTTGTTCAATATTAACTAGTGGTTTCGAATCCGAACCCTGGGTATGCAGCTGCGACAATTACTTTTGGAGATAGCGAGGCTCCCCCCATTGTGGGTGACAAATCTTTGATTCATAATGTTTTTATATGTTTAAATTGAGGCAACTAATATGATTAAAATGCAAATTTGGTGCATTTGTGCTTGATGAACATCCTAGACTCTTAATTGAAATTAGCATGATATTGGGATTAATTGGCCATAATTGTAGAATGATTTTAATTAATTAATCTATACGACTATTTGATCCTTATTCTCTCTTATTTCCATTTGTAGGGTCGCGGAAGGACCGAAAGAATAGGATCCCAGATGGAGAAGAAGGCCAACTAAGACGCCAGACAACCACGGCGAATGCGACCAGCAGAGGCACAAAGGCAGTGTGTTCACCGTGGATTCACCATGGCGAACCCACGACGAACTTGAAATCAGAGAGCACCTTCACTCATCATGGCTTCACCACGGCGAGTGCACAAATTCTACAATGAACATATTCAAAATTTTGGGCTAACTTGGATCCATAACCAAGACCCACTCACTTAACTCGATTCAGAAACACATTAGGTCAAATTTGGAAGACCATTTGGTAGATTGGGTTCAGCACAAAACCCTAAACCTCTTATTTTCTCTCATCTCATCTTCATCTTCCACCTTTTTCCCTTCCAAATCTCAGGCCTCCACTTCCTCCACCTTGGTTGATGTTCCTCCTATGAAGAACAGCAACTAAACTCTCATATTCTTGGTAATAGAGCTCTAGGGAGTAGCTTGAAGCTTCAAAGGGGAGTTCGCCACTCTCTTTTCCTCATGTGTATTTCAATTTATCTAGGGTTTTAGGAATTGTTATATGCATTTGGTTGTAATTTTATTCTATATCTTTGTATGAGAGTGGTAGAAACAAATTATCTTGTTTTTTTTTTGTATGGATGCTTGACATTGCACCTATTGAGTTGAGCATATGTTATTTTATGGGTCCATCAATTAGTCTAAGTTTTCTTGTTAAAATCTTATGCTAAGTGATGGTTCTTGCTTGGTGGATCATGGTGTCAATTGTTCGTGTTTAGAAATTAGCAAATAAATCTACTAATTGCTTGAGTGACCATTAGGATTCAATCTATTGGTTTCAATTTATTGGTTGGGGTTCCACCAAGGTATTCGAATTAATAGATTAATCTTGTTGCAATTCAGGGCTCCGGTTGTAGGATCAAGAGTTTCTTGCGATTAGTAGGTTTAGTTGCGTCAAGTGCTTAATCAACTTAGTTAACGTGCGGGTTCCTTTGTTAATTAAATTAACCTAAGTCTAGCCTAGAGGTGTTTTTCTAGGGTTCCTTAGAAAATCAGCCATTTTTAACTCCAAAAAAAAATATTTTGAAGCAATGATTCTTGAAAGTTTCCATTTGCCAAGAATGTCCACCCCTTTTAATCCAAATCTCCCTTTTGTCTAATCTTTAATTTTTCTTTGAACATATCACACACTCTTTATACAAATTCCATACTTAAAATCAAACAAAATATTTTTACCCGTCTAATTAGTTTGCATTTATTACTAGGTAATCATTTACATTTTAAGCTCCTCAAGAGAACAACACCCGGGGGTTAGCTAGGGGAGGTCCAGTGCTAATCCCAACCAAAATGGGATCCTGATAGCAAGAATTACAATGAAGGGTGGGGGTCACACCCTAACTCCTGATGGAGAGACAATAATACCACCATGACCAACTTTAAGGGCTAACCTACTTCTCAAAGGTCCTTAGATCCCCAAGATTCACTAAAAGGGGATAGTGAGAGTGCTCAAATTCTCAAGAGCATTCAAAGAATGCATTAGGACATGAATACCACTAACTCTCACAACGATGCGAGGTTTGCATCTTTTGAGTCTAAAATGGAGCAATGGGAGACTAGAGCTACTAATCTATAATCTTTTGTGACACAATTATCAGATGGTTTGAGTGACAAGCAAGCGAGGTCAAGTGGAGCTTCTCCTTCTAACACCGTGATAAACTCGAAGTCTCTTAATGGCATCACCTTGAGAAGTGGCAAGAAAGTCAAATTCCAAGATCTTAAGGGTGATGAAACCAATGTTAATGAGGAGATTGTATGCAATAGACCACCTTCGGGTATGGGGGAGTGTTCTAACCTTAAGCCTATTGAGGAGTGCCCCTTGCCTATGCCGACCACTCCGGTCCAAAGTGAAAGCAATGAAGAGAAAAAGATCTTAGTCACTCCACCTTCTACTAAGAGCAAGAGAGGTGTTTGCTTTGCCACACGAGTCACCCAACCAAGAGCCACAAGATAAAGGTAAAGAGGTAAAAGTTATTTATCTTTCTTTTCTTCATTCCTATTTGGCTAGCAAAAGGGTTGCGGATGATAAATGTGATAAAGAAATGTTTGATATGTTTAGCAATGTGAAAGTAAATTTGCCTCTTCTTGATTTGATTAAGAAAATGCCTAAGTCAACAAAATTTTTGAAAGATTTGTGCACCAACAAGAGGAAATACAATCATAGTGAAAGAATCTAACTAGGGTCTAATGTTAGTGCTTTGTTCAAACCTCAATTGCCTTTAAAATGCAAAAACCTGAGTACTTACACTATTCCTTGTATCATAGGCAATATCGCTATTTTAAATGCTTTATTAGATCTTGGTGCTGCTATAAATGTCATGCTTACCTCTATTTTTGAGTCGTTGGGTACTCAATCTACTCGGGATACAAGTGTTGTTCTCCAACTTGGGACCAAACAATTAGATATCTTAAGGGCATTTTGGAAGATGTCTTGGTGCAAGTGAAATGTCTTATGTTCCCATCTGAATTTTATGTGTTAGATATGACTAGTGATAACCCTAATGATAGCACTACTACAAAAAACACTTTTCACGTCTCTTTTTGGTGGGACGTGGATAAACTTTCCACGTCTCATTTTAAATATGAGACGTGAAAAGTTCTGATTTTCCACGTCTCTTATTCAAATAAGAGACGTGGAAAGTCTTTTTTTTAAAAAAAAAATCCCTTTCCACGTCTCTTTTTTGAATGAGAAGTGGAAAGTGACTTTTTTTTAAAAAAAGACTTTCCACGTCTCTTATTTGAATAAGAGACGTGGACAGTCTTTTTTTAAAAAAAATAATTTTTTTGATTGGGTTTTTTTAATTATCATGATTAACCCCAATCCAAAAAAAATCCGAATATTTTATCGGAATAATAGAAATACAACACTTAAAATGAAAAAATGAACTAATTTTATTATTTATAGCCAACTAATTTTACAAAAATGTTAGAATACATCTTTTATTCTAAAATATGGAATGGTTAGCAAGAAAAAAAAACTGACCATAACAACACAATTAAATGAAACAACTCAATTTGACGTTACAACAACTCAATGCTCAACTAGTGAAAATTGCATAGTCAATTTCAGATTTCACAATCAATTCCAACAGCCAGCAAGCAGCCTCAGCAACAAAACAAAACATCAAAATTGTAAGAATAGAAGTTAGCTATATGTGAGAATCGATAGAACAGTGTTAAATCATCAAATGAAAAATACCTCGGGCACTTTTTAGCAAGTAAATCTTTGAACACTCTTTGTTCAACATGGCATCCAGATAAGTTGTTTGTGTAGCAATCATTAAATAAGACATTTTCCAATAGCGCTGCCAGCATCCAAAACGCATCCTCTTCTGTCTTCATGACAAGCAACAATAATGCTGCAACATAATTTAACCCCTGCAAGAATAATATGAGTCAATAACAAAGAAACAGCGTTTTTAGCTATGTATGCACCATCTGTGATCAAAGCAAAAGAAGCATTATTTCTATCATTATGACCTGTACAGAATCAGAACAAACCATCAAAGAATATCTTGTTTCATATTTTAGACTTGAAACATAACCTAATACTTAGAGGACACAGGGCAGTGAGGCAAAGCAGCAAACTAACCTGACAATACCCAATATCAGAATCACGAAAGGAATAGCCAACAAGAACATGCCTAAGAGTTGCATGTCCTTCTGTAGTGTCTAACCAAGGGTGACCAGGGAAAGTTCGTGGCAGGTCCTGTAAGTAGGCATGTAGAATGACTCAAAGAAGCAGAAGAAACTTACTTATCATAATCATATGAATACTAGCGCATATCATTCTCAAATAAGTAGATCAATAATCTACGAAGATGTATGCAGTCACATTTGATAACATGATGGCAATCCACTTTGCAAAACCATCTCATTTTTTCAAGTAAGAAGCAATAACTTCTAATTGTGTGGTTCAATTTATAAAGTATCAATGCTTGATAAATTATCACAGATATCATAATAACAATCCACTAATACACGTGAGGTCTCAAATTCGTATTTGGTCAATCACCTAATTATATATATATAAGAATCCACTAGTACAGGCAGGGCAGAGACACTCGCATGATCGATCTGTCTGGTGGCTGCCATGACCTTTCCCTCCACTGCTTTCGTCAAATCATCATAATAGCTCTCTGGCACGGTGGACTTTTTCTTGGCAGCCCCAGAAAGGGAAAACCAAACCTTAGGCCATAGACTTGGGGGGAATCCCTTTCCTAATTAACTTCTTCAAAGTGATGGCATTAACAAGTGTAGAGAATTTCAAAGAACTCTTAAGGGTACTCCCTTCACCTATGGTAGTATTCAAATACCAATCTGCACCTTTGTTGGCTTCTAATGCCCACCATACCCTTTCCTGTTGCCTCACCTTTTCTCGCACCTCATTTAACATAGCTTGAACTTCTCCACCTTTCTCGCACCTCATTTAAAAAAAAAGATTTTTTTAATTAGAATGATCAACCCTAATCCAAAAAGATCACAATATTTTATCGGAATAATAGAAATACAACACTAAAAATGAAAAAATGGACTAATTTTATTATTTATAACCAAACTAACATTACAAAAATGTTAGAATAGAACTTTGATCCTAAAATATGGGATGGTTAGCAAAAAATAATAAATAAAACAGACCATAACAATTATAAATCTTAACACAAAAGCTTCCCATTAAGAGTGTCTACTGCTTGAAAAGGTCCTCCTCCTCCACTCCTCTATGCATATTAGAACTGTATCAGTGTGAGTGTATTCCACATAAATTATGCCTTGATCAGGGTTGAGACGTTGCAGTTGATGCTAGTGTGCTGAAAAAGAAAACAAAGAATTGAGGTTATATGATCAAAATTCAAGAAATTAAAAATAAAAAAGGGAAATCCATGGCATCAATAATTCTATATGGGCCGTGACAATGACAGATTGATGAACATTGTCTTCTGCACATGACTAGTTTCATTCCTGTAGCGAAAAATGCTATCCTCTTTCATCACATCTTCATCCAAAAAATAAATGCCATCAAATGCTATCCGCCTACTTGGCATCAGTTAATCATGACTAGTAAAAAAAAGCAAAATGGTAAAACTGACATCAAAGTTTGATACGAGATGGGATAAAAAATACACAACCCCAAAGCATAATAGCAATTTCATCTACAAAAATCTAAAGAAAGTGATCTATCAAAGAACAAATTGAAACCTCACCAAATCTCAACTAATGAATGGGTAAAGTTTACCTTACTAGCACAATAATTACTAGATGAAGACCCTTCAGAAAGAAGACAACGAACAGTTCCAGAAATGTTAGGGGTAGAGAAGAAACTTATATCAGCTAACTTTTCCAGCCACCCTTTGTACCTGTAAAGAGAGATAGATAATATGCTTATCAATTATGAACTGTAGAAATTAATGCTTGTCATCACAACTCAAGTATACTCACCTTCGAAGTTCTTCTTCAAATTGAACCAAAAGAAAAAAAATCCCAAGGAACTTATTTTTTCATTGGTAGAAGCAGTAACTTCTTGGATCCACTTTGCAGCCTTTTTCTAGTACCTATGCAGATAACCAAATAACGCAAATGATATACACGAAATAATAAAAAGGGAAAGGCAGAGGCAGATAATATGGAGGATATCATCAATATAAATAAACCAAGTGGCCAAGACAAAAATAACAAGTAGGTTTATGCACCTGTTCCTTGTACAGATTAAAAAAATTAAAGGCCTAACAAGGGAGGTAAATTTCAAAAGCATCGAAATATTATAAGCAAAGCAACATGAAGAACATTGCGCAATATCAAGTTAAGATCATTTCCAATAACATGTGAAACTTGTTGGCAATCAGCACCAAGCCTACTTGTCAGATCACCAACTATTGCATTGCCAAAAAATGATATATCCTGAAAAAAACCTTGTTGAACAGCGAATGCAGCAAAAATAATCCATCTATCTCTCACAAGAACAAACTTAGATAATTTGGACCCCATGCAACATCATTAGAACAATAACCAAATCAAAGCAACCATTATACAGTAATAACAGGAAAAGAGGATAAATAAGCCGCTACCTTTTTTTTTATGAATGCAATGGACCGTTTGCGGCCTTCTGTGCACCACCGTCCAGGTATCCGGCGTTAACCTGAAGGCCAACTCCGGATTTACCAGCATGGGCCCTCGACAACCGACTAGTCCTGGCGCCCCCAATCGAATAGGCCCGAAAGGATCTCCCACCTTTGGTGGTGCCCCAGAGAAGAGAGCTTCCAACGGAAATTCTTTACAATCTCCTTACCTGGGATCGAACCCAGGTAAGGAGGATTGTGGCACAGGTGCCTATCCACCTGTGCCAACCCCCGTTGGTTAAATAAGCCGCTACCTGTAACGAATGAAGAAACTCTTCACAGAATAATACTTAAATCACATGGTTTATCCCATACCAGACAAACAAACAGTGTAGATGGCACCACCCAGAACCATACAAAATTTGAGTACATATTCGTTCAAGTGAATGGCCTCAAATATAGAGTAAAGGAATTATGAATTAAACTTACAAATTTGAGATTCCCTTTATGAGCATAAACTTGAAGTGAAGTCCACCCCTATCATCCGTATCCACCCAGACCTTAAGGAACGCCTCCTTGACAGATCTGGTGGGTGAACAATCTGGTTTGGGATCTTTTGCTACTTCCACCACCATCGGCCGCCAAATCCAAGTTGATACAAAGCTCGTTGCAGTTCAAGGTAAAGTGCGGTGACCTTATCTCGCGAATATGATCTCGCCAAAGTCAGAAGGCAGAATGAGCAGAGAAGAAAACACCTTAAATCGAAGAACCAGGTCCTGAGCAAAGAAGAAGCGAGCAGTGTCAAACTCATAATCGAGGTCGATTTCCTGAGCAACGAAGACATGCTCTTTTCCATGTCTTCCTCCATTTCCTCATTCCTCTCGTCGACGGATTTGTAACTCTAACAAGATGAAAGTAACAAAAATGAAATAAGCACTCACATAACAGATCTGTAACTCACATAAAAGGAAAAGACGAGAACGAAGAATACCTCGCCAAGAGAACGTCACGCGTCAAAGAGAATTAGGGTTTGTTGATCTCAGGTCACGCCATCGAAGAAGAGTTGGTCGGCGGAGAGAAAGAGAGGGTTAAGGGAAAGAGAAGGTTTCAAGCGAGTAGCGTGGTTCAGAGAGGGGAGGGTTTCGTTTTTTTTTTCTTTAGCCCCCTAAGTGAACCCACATCTCATAAAATTGATGAGACGTGGATTTGTAACATCCTAAAATTAATTGAGGATTTGTGGGAGTAAATAGGAATTGATTAATGATAAATGATGGATTATGAGAATATTTGAAGGATTTTGAGGTATTTTTGAGGATTTTAAAGGCCTAGTTTCTCCCTTATTTTGAGGATAATAATTTTGGGGAAATTATTTTTAGACTCAAAAGAGGATATTATAGGAGGAAATAAATAAAGGATATTATGGGGAAAATTTTGAGAGTGAAAAGAAAATTTTTTGTTCAAAATAAATATCTTATTTGAGAATTTTAGGGCCTAGTGGTGTATTTTCCTCTCTTCTTATTCTCAATTTCCTCATGCCGATACTCCCTCACGTCAATAAATTCTTTCCCTTCCTTTTTCCACGCCGGTGACTTCCTTTTTCTTTTTCTTCTTTTTCTTTTTACATTATTTTAATATATATTCCTTTTCCATTATCTTTTTAATAATATTTTTCCCCTCCTTCCTCCCTCCTTCCTTCCTCCTGTGATTCTTTCTTTTTCCTTGACTTATCATCACCTTCTTCTTGTTCTTTACATATATATATATATATATGATACTCCCTCACCGTCACTCAGGTTCTTCATTTTCTTCATCAGTGTAAACCACCACCACCACCATTCTTCCTCTCTCACTTCCTACTTCCTTCCTCTACTTGTTTTTGTTTCGATCCGTGCCTAAATAAGGAAATAAAAATAGCCTTTAGCCGGACTTATCAGAGCTCATCGGCACCGGAATAGTGATTTTTCCGGCCAACTAAGTATATTTTTGGAATCCCGTAAGTCTCCTCTACATTCCTATGTCTTTAGCTTTTCATTTGACTATATTTGAAAAATTAGGCCTTGTCTAAG
The DNA here is from genome assembly GCA_037074515.1 of Mimosa bimucronata. Classification (NCBI taxonomy): domain Eukaryota; kingdom Viridiplantae; phylum Streptophyta; class Magnoliopsida; order Fabales; family Fabaceae; genus Mimosa; species Mimosa bimucronata. Next base: position 40,839,535 of record CM073439.1, read on the forward strand.
TTGGCATTTTTGGGAGTCCTAAGATTAATAAATTGAAGCTTAGGCCTCGATTATGAGTTTTTCTGAGTAGATTTTTCATTGTTGGAAGTTTTCCTAATTATTAGGAATGTTTGGATTATTGGATGTTAAGGTTTAAAATAAATGGGTATTGGAAAGATTAATATTTTGGATATATGTATAAAGGGAGTAGAGATGAATTTTAGAGATAGAGAGGGAGAATAAATGTTGAATAAAAATTTAAAATAAGTGAGGTCAAAGAAAGGGTAGTTAGTAATTTAATTTCCAACATGTGAAATTGTTGGATAAATGATTCATTATGATTGTATGTATGGTTGTGTAGTGCTTGAATTGCACTAAGTTAGCACGGGGGGAGCTGCACTATTATGATATTGGTGCCAGCTATCAGGTACCCGCTTTCTGCTTGTTTATGTGTGTGTGTGGTGTTAGTAAGTAATTTGAAATATTATTATTTGATAATTATGATGTTATATGGAGATGAGGTTTTGAATCACAGTTGAGATATGATTATCAATTGATGATTGATGAGATATGGAAATGAGATCTTGGAAATATTAATACTTTTCATAATATAATGTCCAGTGGAGTATTATTTTGAAATGGCATAAATTTGTGATTTGAAATATTTGGAACTAAAATATATGTGATTTTGGAAACTATTTCATATATATATGTATATCATGAAAATACTGGAAAGCCTGGTGCCTGATTGTGGTGTTGCATATCAATGTGTTGTTTATGAGAAATTATTTGTGTATGTGACACCGGTGAATTAGAAATTGTGTCATCACGTGATGAGGTACCCTGTTGCGCCACAGGGACTAATTGATATATTATGGAAAATAAAGGAGAAAAAGACGTAAGAGGGGAGATCGCCCCTCATGGATTCAGAAAGGACGGAGATCCTTCTAATCTGTGGTGCGGTTCAGGGAGGGTAGAAAGTCCCTCTTGAATTGTACCGTGGTGATCAGGGGCGGGTGGAAGGTCCCGACTAGTCCCACATGTTTTCCCAACGCTTCTATTAAGATTCGTTTGGGTTGTTTGTGATTATCAATGATATATATAATTCTTGGAGATGATTTGGTGTTCGCCGTCAAGCGTTAACCGCAAGCGCACGGATCGCAAGTAGTATAAAATATCGTTCCCACGGGGATTTGGACTAAAATCTTGACCAAACAAAAGACTAAGTGATTTCAATCAAGTTGAACTAAGAAAATATTTTTGGGTTGTGTAAAGAAATGTTGAAAATCTATTTCTAAAAACTAGAAAGTGATAAAAACAATGGTTCTTTTGACTTAAAGGATTAAATGGGGTCTAGGATTATTTATCCCCTTTGAATTTCATAAGACATTGAAGAACTCCCTCTCAAATGATATTTTTAATGAAGATATGTGTTTGTCTAGGGTTCATATGCACTTGACTAAGCTCTCTCAAGTCAAAATCAAGTTTATCTTTCCATTAAAATGAACAATCTCTTGCTACAAATAATGAAAATCCCCTTTGAAAGCAAACCCTAATGTGACAATGCAAGGTTAGCAAAGATATCTCTATTTTACCAACAAACTTTCCATTTATCATGTAAACTTCAAGTCAAGCATGATTTTAACCAAGTTCTACACATGGATTAGCTCTCTCAAGTCAAACCCACATGAACAAATCAAACTAAATGGTGGCCAAACACTTAGAAGCACGAAGAGAAGGATAAAATCAACACATATATATCATTTAATACCAAAAGAGAGGAAGAATCAAGTCTTAATCCATACAAAGGTTCAAAATAATCATAGAATGGAAGTTTAGCCACTCATGGAGCAAAATATACAAATATGGAAAATATGAACAGCCATGGAAGAAGCTTTAGAGAAGAAAGAGAGAAGAACAAGAAAAACCAAGGGAAATGAGGTTGAATCTCTTCAAATCTTGGATCTCCACTTGAATCTCCTTGAAAATCTCCAAACCCTAGCTCCCAAGAGGTCCCCAAAGAAAGCCCAAGTCAAAAGAATGTGTTTGAGAGTGAGTTGGAGCTGTTTTATAACCTAATTTTCGAGCAGAAAATTTTCACTGTGCAGTCTGTCAGCAGCTTTGGCCGCGGCCAAGAATTTTGCCTGCACTGGTTGGCCGCGGCCAATAACTCTCTGCCTGGAATTTTTCAGGATTTGGCTGTGGCCAGGAATTTTGCCTGTGCTTTTGGCTGTGGCCGATAACTTTCTGCCTGCTACATTTTCCAGTTTTCTTGGTTGCTTTGAATCTTCTTTTCCACTTCTTACTCCTTGATTTTAGCTTCAAATACAACTCAAATGTGGCTTAATTGGTTGGCTCCACCCACCTAACAAGCAATGAAATCTTCACAAGCCAAAGTTGATAAAAAGAGGGTAAAATATTCACATTTATATCACGAATTCAATGATTTCAACCCAACTATCAACATGGCACATTTTCCTATCATATGTATATCAAAATATGTATAAATTCACCCACAAAGTGTAAGAACTATAGGAATATGTGCTAATATGGCATGAATTTCAAGAGGTTAACACACCCCCAAACTTGAACTTTTGCTCGTCCTCGAGTAAAACAAGCGATGACAAGCGATGTATGAGTTAGATTTACTAATTATCCATGGTTCAAGCATGTTAATTTCCTCATTGGTTGCTCAAAATCATATAATCAATAGGAAAGAAGTGGAATAGATTTAAATGCTAGATTCTCAAATTAAAAAAAAATTTCCTACCAATTTTCAAAAGTGTGTGTGTGAAGAGTCATAGAATAATTGTCCTGCAATTGTCAAGATCAAATGCAACATTTCAACATGTATAAAGCAACCTGAACATCAAGACTTCATAAGCTCAAAAACTCCTCTCTCTCCACCACAACATGATTCCACACAATTTCAAAATCAATGGGACTTTGTAAGCTTGTAATGAGGCTTAAGGTTAGGCTAGTGAAAGAAAGGTCAAGAGAGGAATTCAAACATCTTGAGATAAGTAACAACATGCATCTCTTCCATCTTCCTTCACTTTACAACATTTTTTTTAGAACAACCACTCCCCCAAACTTGTTTCAAATTGTAATCTTTGTACTCCAAGTCTTATTGAGATACTTAAACTACATTATTTTTTTTTCTCATTTTCATCATTTTTTTTTTCATTTTTTTTATTTTTCTTGACTTAGGAGTACAAGCTATTGAGAACATCAATGCACCATTTTATGTTTCCCACACCAATTTTGTACCATTATGCACATTTAGCAACCATCCAGTCCTTTCTACCAAAGATTCATCAATTATCTCAAGATTTGGGTAATTCATGGTTTTTCAAGTTGTTAAGGTTAAGGTCCATTGTGGGTTCCAAAAAGAAAATTCATATGGTTTTTCATAATAAGGCTCAAAGAGGGTGCAAATGGATTAATGTTATGGGTTGGCTTGAAAGGCTCAAACTCATTGAAAAGAATGCCCAAATCATTTTTCAAAAATGTGTGAAAACATCCAATTGTTTCAAGAGATTCAAAGATGAGTTCTAAAGCTTTTCAATTGAGAAAGAAAATACATGCCAACTTGCTACAAGATCCCCCAACAAAAGCATTCATCCACATTCACCATATGAGATAATTAAGCTTTAAAATGCAAATCAATCATCCACAAATATTGACCACAATTTCCTATCAAGTATAGCACCCAAGCAACTTTTCTATCATTGGATCACACATTCACCATATGAGATAATTAATTAATCTAACTCAACTTTCAAACATTCAAAACAAGAAAAAGTCCAAATTTCCCAAAATAGAATTTCATGCCAAATTAGCCAAAAAATTCAGAAAATTCAAAATACCCTCACCCCCAAACTTAAAATTGACAGTGTCCTCATTGTCACAAGGGGAAAAATGAGGGCCTTCTCTCATGCAAGAGAACAGTGAACTATCAAGTGCTTAGGAACCACAACAACAAGTTGTATTAAGCAAGAATGTAATAAATCCACAGAAAACCAGATTTAAAAACTTCTTGAATACAGAGCAAACTATGCAGCATTAAATCAGCACCATATGTCAGCTACAAATCAGCAAAAATGCAGCAACAAGTCAGCAACTAAATAGCTCAAATATCAACTGAATTTTTCTGCACAAACAGCAGCAGAGTTGCTGCAATTGTGCAGCAAAAGTGGTTAAAAACAGCAGCAAAATGGGTTGCAAAACAGCAGCTAAATGGGCTGCAATTTCAGCAAAGTAGCATCAATCATCAGCATAAATCAGTATACTCTCAACCAAAAACAACGTAGCAAAAATCAGCAAATCAGTGACAACATATCAGCAATTATGACAGCAAAATAGCAGCAGAATTGCTGCTGTAATGCTGCTGTTACAGCAGCAAAAACCTAGCTGAAATTCTGTTATTATGCAGCAGAAAATCCTGCTGATACGCTGCAGTTTCAACAGCAAAATTGCTGCTGTAATGCTGCTGTTTCAGCAGCAAAAATTCAGCAAAATGAGGCTAAATTGAGCAGCTCATGGAGGCTAATGTGAGCACAAATTACTGCACAAAAGTGGCTGCAAAAATGCAGCAAAGTGGCTGTCAAAGTTGCAGCAAAGTTTGGAAAAATATGCAGCAAAGTGTGTAGTAATTCTTGCAAAAAGTCCTCAATTAATTCTAAGCTATTTTAAGCCTCCCCATTGATCAAAACAGGTTCAAATATGTTAGGGGGACTTGAGAAAAATACCTATACATTTGAAAAATGCTTAGAACCAAATATGACCACTTGGGTTACACAAGTGCACAAAGTAGTTCTTGAAAATGGACCAAAGTTGCAAAACTAAGGAATTGGGTTCAAACACTTGCAACAATGATCCAAACAAGTTCAAGACACTAAAAATGACTTGGAGAAATGGTTTTGGGAGCAAAGTGGGCTGAAATCCAAAATTTGACCGTTCAAGGTGTAAAATTGAGGAATCAAGCCAATCAAACAAGTTAAGGTGCAAGAATAGCAGTAATACACCTATTCAAACACATCCAAAACAATAGCAAAATAGGGCACACGAAATTTTTGGGATTGTGTCAAAATTTCAAATGCAATGCTAAAATGAAAAATCCAATGATGATTCTAGGTTACTTTAATCCTCCCCAGTAATCAAAACAAGCTTAAATATGTTAGGGGGGGCTTGAAAAAAATACCAAATCGCTTGGAAAGTGCCTAGAATCAAATTTGGACAGCAATGTGCCAAAATTCCCAAAAGTGCACTTTGACATGGATTTGAACACCAAGATTTTGCAATTAAGTTTAAAAATAATGGGAAATGGTTTCAACAAGTCCAAATAGATGAAAATGACTTTGTTGAGTGGTTCACTTTGAAAAATTGGTGATATATCAAAATCTTGTTACGCAATGCATCCAATTCACACAACAATTCAATTGCAAACACACCTAGCAGCAACAAGTCACACAAATCACAAAGAGTAGTGCAAGAGCGCCAGCAATACCCTATTTTCACTGCAATATGAGCAAAAGTTTCCCAAAAATCCTGAACAGATCTCAAGAACATGACATACAGCACACTAAAAATAGCAGCTTACATCACAGTTCAGTCCAAAATCATATCAAATTACTTCCCAACTACAATTATCCACAAGAGATCAATCATTCACAAGCATAAGCCTATTGGGAACTCATTTTTGACAGCATTTTCAATCAGAATCAGTCCCAAATATGCAGAATATGACAGCATATTCAAAGTAGCATCCCTCATCACAGAACTATGCAGTATTTTTTTTCAGCTTTATGCAAAAATTTTGACAGCATTATGCAGAATTTTGACAGCACTTTTCATCAGCAATAGCCCCTTATATGCAAAATATGATAGCATATCCACAACCAAACAACCACACATGTCCAGAAAAATTCCAAACACTAAGAAATTGGTTACACAAGCTCAGATCAAGACCAATGAGTCCCATGACATATTTAAATCAAAAGAGTCTTAATGAATGAAATACTTCCCTGAAAATGGCATACATATTAGTATCAAATGCTCCATTTCCATCCAAGCATCGGGGTACCTCTTTCACCTACAAAAAGTACAATACTGAATATAAAATCTCTAAAACACCTAAAACACTACATGAACATAAAAATAAGGTTGAGAACTTGGGTTGCCTCCCAAGAAGCGCTTGGTTTAGAGTCCTCCAGCCCGACTCTTCAATCTTTCACATTGTTGTAGACAAGTAAAGGGTGGCCACTTGACGCTCCACATGTCCGCCCCAATAATGCTTCAAACGGTGGCCATTCACTTTGAATCTTTCGCCCTCCTCATTTTCTAGCTCCACAGCACCAAAATTTGAGGCTTGAACAACGGTGAACGGTCCAGACCAACGGGATTTCAGCTTCTTAGGAAATAATTTGAGCTTGGAGTTGTACAAGAGCACTCTTTGACCAGGTTCAAAAGTCTTGGGAAGAATTTTCCTGTCATGGTACCTCTTAGTCTTCTCTTTGTAAAGCTTTGCATTCTCATAAGCACTAAGACGAAATTCCTCCAATTCATTGAGTTGAAGGAGTCTTTTTGCACCAACCGCCTCAAAATCAAAGTTGAGCTTTTTAATAGCCCAATAGGCTCCATGTTCAAGCTCCAATGGCAAATGACATGCCTTCCCATAAACAAGTCGATAAGGAGACATTCCAATGGGAGTTTTGTAGGCGGTCCTATAAGCCCATAGTACATCATCAAGCTTTGTAGACCAATCTTTCCTTGTTGCACCAACTACCTTCTCAAGGATATTCTTGATTTCTCGATTGGATATTTCAGCTTGTCCATTAGACTGTGGGTGGTAGGCCAATGCTACTTTATGCTTGACTCCATATTTCTTCATCAAGGCTTGGAATTGATGGTTGCAAAAGTGAGATCCACCATCACTAATAATTGCCCTCGGAGTCCCAAAACGAGTGAAAATGTGCTTCTTCAAGAACTTGAGTACCGTCTTAGCATCATTATTTGCACAAGCAATGGCTTCAACCCATTTTGACACATAATCCACTGCTACTAAGATATACTCATTGTTGAAGGACTTGGGAAATGGTCCCAGGAAGTCAATCCCCCAAACATCAAAAAGCTCAACCTCTAACATGTTTGTCAAAGGCATTTCGTTTCTTCTTGATATATTTCCAACTCTTTGGCACCGGTCACATTGAAGCACAAAGGCATAAGCATCCTTGAACAACGTTGGCCAATAGAAACCACTTTGAAGGACTTTTGCAGCAGTCTTCTCACCTCCAAAGTGCCCACCATAGTCAGATGAATGGCAACACCTCAGAATCTCTTGTTGCTCATTCTCGGGCACACACCTCCGAATCATCTGGTCAGCACATCTTTGAAACAAATAAGGTTCTTCCCACAAGTAAAACTTGATGTCATGCAAAAATCTCCTTCGTTGGTGGTATTTCAAGTCCGGTGGCATTACACCATAAACCAAGTAGTTTACAAAGTCTGCATACCACGGGGTGATGGAAACATCAATAGAGAAAAGTTGCTCATCTGGAAATGACATGTTGATCTCTTGAATAGACCCTTGTTGAGCTTCAGAACTCAACCTTGATAAGTGATCAGCTACTTGATTTTCTGTCCCTTTTCTATCAACAATCTCCAAGTGAAATTCTTGTAGCAAAAGCACCCAACGAATTAAGCAAGCTTTAGAGTCTTTCTTGTTGAAGAGATACTTGAGCGCAGAATGATCCTTGTGAATGGTCACTTTAGTACCCACAATATATGCCCGAAACTTCTCACATGCAAACACCACTGCTAGTAACTCTTTCTCAGTTGTGGTGTAGTTGAGTTGGGCATCGTCAAGTGTTTTGCTAGCATAGTAGATGGGATGGAAAAGTTTGTCCTTTTTCTGACCAAGAGCAGCACCCACAGCATAATCACTAGCATCTGCCATAATGATGAATGGCAAACTCCAATCCGGTGCTACTAAGATAGGTGTAGACACAAGCCTCTTCTTCAATTCGTCAAAGGCCTTCAAGCAATCTTCATCAAACTTAAATTCCACATCTTTCTCAAGCAAGTTGCATAAAGGCTTAGCAATTTTGGAGAAGTCTTTGATAAACCGGCGATAGAACCCCGCATGACCCAAGAAACTTCTAATGCCTTTAACATTTGTCGGTGGAGGCAACTGCTCAATAATGGAGATCTTCGCTTTATCTACCTCTAACCCTTGCTTTGAAACACGATGGCCTAAGACAATACCTTCTTGCACCATGAAGTGACACTTCTCCCAATTGAGGATAAGATTAGTTTCCTCACATCTTTGCAACACGGCAGCAAGATTATCCAAGCAACCATCAAATGAATGGCCAAAAACCGAGAAATCATCCATGAACACCTCAATGGTCTTCTCGATCATGTCAGAGAAAATGGACATCATGCACCTTTGAAATGTTGCAGGAGCATTGCATAAACCAAAAGGCATCCTCTTGAATGCAAAAGTACCATAGGGACAAGTAAATGTTGTCTTCTCTTGATCTTCTGGGGCAATTGCAATCTGATTATACCCTGAGTAATCATCAAGGAAGCAAAAGAACTCTTGTCCAGCCAACTTGTCAAGCATTTGGTCAATGAATGGCAATGGAAAATGATCCTTCCTGGTTGATGCATTCAGCTTACGATAGTCCATGCATACTCTCCATCCCGTCACAGTACGAGTTGGAATTAATTCATTGTGGGTGTTAGCCACTACAGTCATGCCGCCCTTTTTGGGGACGCATTGAACTGGGCTCACCCAAGAACTGTCGGATATAGGATACACAATGCCTGCAGAAAGCCATTTCAAGATTTCTTTCTTCACCACATCTTTCATGATTGGATTCAACTGCCTTTGGTGCTCAATCGAGGTTTTGTGATTATCCTCCAAGAGAATCTTGTGCATGCAAATAGAAGGGCTTATTCCCTTGATGTCAGCTATAGACCATCCAATAGCTTTCTTGTGTTCTCTCAAAACTCTAAGTAGCTTCTCCTCTTGCACCTGGGATAAGTGAGAAGAGATTATAACCGGTAAAGTAGAAGAATCCCCAAGATAGGCTTACTTGAGATGAGGAGGTAATGGTTTCAACTCCAAAATTGGAGGTTCTTCAATTGATGGCTTTAAAGGAGAGCTCAATGCATTAGACACATCTAATGGTTCAAAAGACTTGAATCTAACACGGTCATAAGTCTCCATAGCACACGCTTCCATTAGCTCTTCATCATGAACATCTTCAACACATTTCTCTCCTACGAGCACAGCTTCCAAAGGATCTTTAATCAATGAAGCATAAAACTCCTCTTGATAAACAGAGTCAAGCACATCCACAAAAGAACATTGAGGAGAGTCATCTAAGAACTTTAAGGCCTTGTTCATGTTGAAACTCACTTGTTCATCATTGACCCTCAAAGTGATTTCACCCTTCTCAACATCAATAAGGGTTCTAGCTGTAGCAAGGAATGGTCTTCCAAGGATGATGGGAATGTTCCAATCCACCTCACAATCAAGAACAATAAAGTCAGCTGGAAAAATGAACTTGTCCACTTTCACCAAGACATCTTCAATGACCCCTCTAGGTTGAGAAACACTCCTGTCAGCAAGGAGTAATGTTACCGTAGTAGGCCTTGCTTCTCCTAAGCCTAGTTGATTAAAAACAGCTGAGGGCATTAAATTCACACTTGCCCCCAAATCATAAAGGGCCTTTCCTTGAAAGTTCTTCCCAATGTTGTATGGAATGTAGAAACTCCCCGGATCTTTCAACTTTGGTTGAAGCTTTCTTTGTAGAATAGCACTACAATCTTCAGTCAAAGCCACTGTTTCAAATTCATTGAATCTCCTCTTTTTGGATAACACATCTTTCAAGAACTTTGCATATTTAGGCATTTGCTCAAGAGCCTCAGCAAAAGGAATATTCATATGCAATTGTTTGAACATCTCTAGAAATTTCTTGAATTGCCCATCTTCTTCTTTCTTTTTAAACCTTTGAGGGAATAGAAGTGGAGGCATATAAGCCGGAGGACCATTTGACTTTGACTTCTTCTCTTCTACTTTTTCTTTAACCACATCTGCATTAGCCTTCTCAACTTGCTTCTTTTGTTTACCCTCATCATTGTCACCTAGAGAATTAATATGATTAAGATGCAAATTTGGTCCATTTGTGCTTTATGAACATCCTAGACTCATAGTTGAAATTAGCATGAGATTAGGATTAATTGGCCATTATTGTAGAATGATTTTAATTAATTAATGTATAGGGATATTTAATCATTGTTCTCTCTTGTTTCCACATGGATGGTAGCGAAAGAACCGAAAGAATAGGATCCCGGATGGAGAAGAAGGCCAACTAAGAGGGCAGACAACTTTGCTATTTGTTATGGCCTCGCCACGGCAAATGAGACCTGGAGAGGCAGAAAGACAATGTGTTCGCCATGGATTCGCCATGTCGAACCCATGACGAACTTGGCCCCAGAAAACAGAAAGCACCTCACTCGCCGTGCAGCGAACATATTTGAATTTTTATGCTAACTCGGATCCATAACCAAACCTACTCACTTAACCTGATTCAGAAACATATTAGGTCAAATTTGGAAGACCACTTGGTATATTGGGTTCACCACAAAACGCTAAACCTCCTATTTTCTCTCATCTTATCTTCATCTTCCACCTTTTTTCTCTTCCAAATCTCATGGCCTTCACTTCCTCCACCTTGGTTGTTGTTCCTCCTATGAAGAGCAGCAACTAAACTATCATATTCTTGGTGATGGAGCTCTAGGGAGGAGCTTGAAGCTTCAAAGGGGAGTGTTGTTCTCCACTCTTTCTTCCTCATGTGTATTTCAATTTATCTAGGGTTCTAGGAATTGCAATATGCATTTGGTTGTAATTTTATTCTATATCTTTGTATGAGAGTGGTAGAAACAACTTATCTTGTTTATTTTATTTGTATGGATGCTTGACAATACACCTATTGAGTTGAGCATATGCTATTTGTATGGGTTCATCAATTAATCTATGTTTTCTTATTAAAATCTCGGGCCAAGTAAGGGTTCTTGCTTGGTGGATCATGGTGTCAAGTGTTCGTGTTTAGAAACTAGCAAGTAAATCTACTAATTGCTTGAGTAACATTTGGCTTCAATCTATTGGTTTCAATTTATTGTTTGGGGTTCCACCAAGGAATTCGAATTAATAGATTAATCTTGTTGCAATTCGAGGTTTCGGTTGTAGGATTAAGAGTTCCTTACTATTAGTAGGTTTAATTGGGTCAAGTGCTTTATTAACTTAGATAACGTGCCGGTTTCCTTTTTTAATTAAATTAATCTAAGTCTGGCCTAGAGGGGTTCCTCTAGTGTTCTTTAGAAAATCGGCCATTTTTAACTCAAAAAAAATTTTGAAGCAATGATTGCCCGAAAGTTTTCATTTTCCAAGAATGTTCATCCCTTTTAATCCAAATTTCCCTTTTGTCCAATCGTTAATTTTTCTTTGAACATATCACACACACTTTATGCAAATTCCATACTTAAAATCAAATAAAATGATTTTACCTGTCCAATTAGTTTGCATTTAAATAATGGGTAATCATTTGCATTTTAAGCTCCTCAAGAGAACGACACCCAGGGGTTAGCCTTAGCATCCCCTTGGTCCCTAATTTCTTAAGGGCAGGCCCGAGGCCGCCCTACATTGATATATCCCAGTTTGGTGCTCTTCAATGGGCCTACATTTCTGTGAATTGGATTAATTGGTTGCTAGTAGTGCTAGATACCGATGGATAAATCTAAAAATGAATGGTAGTTATGAGTTATGTCATTAAAAATGACCACAATTGATTTATTTTTCCAAGTTTACCCTCAATTAAGAATGAGAATTACATTCTCTTTTTTATATTTATCAAAATTCTCTCTCACATTAATAGGGGCAAGATTGTACCACCCACATTGATTACTCTCGAAGTGGATTAATAATTTCACAAAATGAACTTATAGATAGGAACGATGTAGTATCTCACTAAAAAATAAGGGTATTTTAGACCAAAATGTTAGAACTTTTCCATTTTTTACCTTCAACCTATAGTTTGATCTACGTTGCTCGTTTAAAAGTTTTTTGTAAGTAGCAACGGAGGGAATGGTATATTTACTACACGGTTTATGATTCGAACCCTACCATAAATATATTAAGCATCTCTAGTAGAAGAGAAGATCAGAACAATATTAAAAAAATTGTCCTTTTTTTTATGACTAAGTAGCACCCTTTACAGATTCTTATCCCTTAACATTATGCTTTGCAACACCGCATCTCCATCAGAGAAGACGTGAAAAAATGGTCATTTTAATTTTCGAAGTGCTGAAGCATTTTGTTTATAAAAGTCTCGAAGTTTTTTTTGTTAAGAAAGTAGTCATTTTATTTATCAAAATGATAAAAAAATCAATATAAAATTATTAAGGGATCCTAAGTGTTCGCCACGCGCCGCAAGTGCACGGGTCGCGCCAAGTAATAAAGTGAGAGTAGAGTATCGTTCCCACGAGGATTTGTCCAAAACCCGGTCAAACAATGATTGTCACACTCTCGCCCAATTTGAGTGATACAAATGTAGAGTTTAAAATGAAATAAGAAAATAAAAGAAAGTAAAATTATAAACAGGTGATTCTCCAACCTCAAGGCTAAAATGGGTCCTAAGATTATCTCTCCCCCTTGTACTTCTCAAAACTCAATTAACCTCCCCTCAAAGAAGCTCTCAACGACACCACATGCTAATCTAGGGTTCATTGGGTACTCGTAAAAGCGCTCTCGTGTCAAGAACAAGTGTTTAGTTTTATTTAAGTTGCACAATCTCTTGCTACAAGTTAATAAAACCCAATTTTAATGCCCCAACCCTAATGTGACTATGCAAGGCTAGCAAGTATATCTCTATCTTACCAACAAAACCATCCATTCATCATGCAAACTTCCGGTTCTTGCACTACTCTACCCAAGTTCTACACTCAACCTAGCTCTCTCGAGTCATAAATCAAGTGAACCCAACATCTAAATGGTGATCAAGCAATTAGAAGCATTAAGAACGGGGTAAAATAAACACATAGATATCATTAATCACAAATTAAGAGGAGGAATCAAGAATCAATACATACAAGGGTTCAAAATAATCCTAGAATCAAAGTATTTAGCTACACATGTTCTACAACTCCATAGGAGCATATATATATAACATTACAAACAGAGAACAAGAGAAGAGAATGAAGATGGAAGAGATAAACCAAAGGAGGAAGCCCAAATCTCTCTAAAGCTCCAAGCCCTAGCAGAGCAAAACACTCCCAAAATGTGCCCAGAAGTCGAAGAATGTCGAGCTAGATCGAAACCCTAGCTTTTATATCACTTAAATCTGTCAAAAAACGCGCAGCAGAGCACGCCGTTCGCCGTGGGTTCGCCGCGGCGAAGTCCACGGTGAACTATGATCGTTTCTGCCTCTTTTTGGGGGTTTTGGCTCGCCGTGAGTTCGCCGCGGCGAGCTCACGGCGAACTGGGACCTGTCGGTAATTTTGGAAATTTGGGGACCTATCTGTAATTTGGGAATTTCAAGGTCCTTTTCTGTAATTTTTACAATTCATCCATAAACTCATATTTTCCCTTTTTTTCTTGAAATTTCAACTTCTAGCCCCAATTTCTCCTCTTTTTAAGTGTTCTTCTTAATCCGGATCCCTTGGTTATTGCATCAAATTATTCCTACAAAAATTACATAAAACAACATAAGAAATTAACTACAAAAATAATCAAAATCTACATAAATATACAATGATGTGTAACCAAAAATCCAATGAACATTTTCTATCTTGAGTATCCAAAATTTATCAATGAGTTAATAAAACTCAAGGAAAATATACTCAAATGACATGAATTTCTAGGAGTTATCACTAGGTCAGGAACAAATCAGATGTCCGAAGTTTAAAAAACATAAACACATTATAACTTACTAAAATAAACATAAAGAGGAGCTCAACAGCATTCAAAACAAGTAAAAAGTGAAGCTGTGCCAGGAGTATAGGAGTATAGAGATGAAAATAGGACAATCGACCAATTGGGGGCCTTATGTTTGGCCTATTTTTAGTGTATCTAGGCCAGACCTAATAGAGAACAGGTTCAGGCGTCTTAAAAAAATCCTATTTTGCCCAACATGCCAGTCTACTTATGTATCTTTTTTATTTTTTTATTTTTAATTACATATGTATTCTCATATGAATATTTATTGATTGACAAGAAAAAATACATTTAGATTGTTTTGAGGCCTAATAAACATGTTTTGTCCTGTTTGATAGCACTGGCATGTTTGATATTTTGTTGGCGTGTTTTGATAAATCAGACATCTTAATAGGTTTAAGGCCAGATCAGGCCTGTGAGAGGCTAGGACCAGGACTGAGAAAAAGGATTATTACAGGCTACAAATAAGTTCAATCCAATCAACCACAAAACAGACGATCTCTGATTCGAGGAGGCATAACAAAAGTCAAGGTTTGGAACACGAGGAAGTGGAGGGAAGTTATCTAATTGGAAGTAATATTTTTCGTATTTTCATTTTCAGCGAAGCGGGTCGCCTTTCCCCTTATTTGGACATAGCTCTTTCACACTATTGCTAGTGGTCTATTCTTTGATTGATGTGCAGCTTTCAATACGTCTTGAAGGCAGTTGTGTCGTACTCTGTGGTGTGTCACCCCCCAACCAGAGTGAGAGGGAGGATGATTAAACCAATAACTTGAGTGACTGTCATCCAATCGCCTTTTCAGTTTTGTCGTTTAGTGTGCGACCGAGGATATTGTTCGACATTGGCTCATGGGAACATGACAAAAATCCCTTCCAATATGCAAAATCTCAAATAAGGAATTTTGAGTTGTTAATGGTTGTTAATACCTATCATAAAGTTGTTATTGGGATTTCACAAATTGGAAGAGATTTTTTTGTCATTTTCCCTTGGCTCATTCTGTTTAAATTATTAAGGAAAATGAAAATAGAATAATGAAGCCAAGAATCTGTCACTTTTTTTTATATATCCAATATATGTAATGTGTAACACCCCAAATTTTAGAAAATAGGAAATAAGGAATTATTTAAGGTTTTGGAATATTACTAAAATATTAGAAATCATTGGAAATGAATTTATGAAGTTTTAGGCATTTTTAACAAACTTAAGGCTTATTTTCTTTAAGAAATAAAGAGAAATAATTAGAAAATAAAATTTAAATTGGAGAAAAGAAATAATAAGAATTTAATTGAGGTCTTAGAAAGGCCTTTAGAAATTAAAAAGCCTTATAAATAAATTTATGATGTCAGGTGTATTTTTAATAATTTTTAAAGTTTATTTTCTATATTAGTTAAAGAAAAGTAGTTGGAAGATAAATTTAAATAAGGGAATATTTAGGGTCTTGAGGTATTATTCAGTATTTAAAAAGTCTTATAAATAAATTTAGAAATTAAAGCATATCTAGAAAAATTATGTTGGGGACAAATCCAGATTTATTTGTAAAGGATAATGATACATAAAATTACCATTTGAGAGGAAAATGGGAAAAGGGAAATGTAAAAGACAATATCTGCCCCTAGTTGAAAAGATCTTCAATTACAAAAGGAGGGGCAAGATAGTAAAATACCTATAAAAGAAAAATATCACCCTCTCCTTTAATATACACCACACACGTGTCTATTCTTTTCTTATTCATTCCTCTCCGTCTCTCTCCACGTATATACACACACAATTAAAAGAGAAAAAAACAAATATATACTCCCTCTCTTCCGAAAACACACACACTTCCCCTGTCTCCCGAAATCCTTCCTCCCTCTCATCTCTCTCGTCTCCTTCCTCTGTGCTCTTCGACTGCGACAGCGGCTTCAAGCGGCAAAACCGGCAGAGAGTAGCGATTCCGGCGACGGCGAGCTCGGTCGGAGCATGTAACACCTAATCCGAGATTAGGTGAGCTTTTCCTTCCCCGTTTTCTTCTTCTTCCTGCTGGGTTGAGCGATTTAGGGTGAGGTCCGAATTGGGATATGGGGACTTTGAAAATCCTAATTCATATAAATGGAAGTGCAAACTCTGGATTATAATTTTTATGAAGGATTTTGAGGATTTGTTTGGAATTTGGTTGATTTGTTCAAAAACCCCAAATCGGGTATTGCCCATTGGCGTTGATTTGGGCGAAATTGTGAGTGAGAATTGAACCAAACTTCAATTAAACGTGATTAAAAGTAAGTTTAAGTGAATATAAGATCCTGCACGTGTGATTTCTGAATTTTGAAAATTTTCTTCTTCTTTTCATGTCTAACCGATTCCTGTTCTTCCTCTTTCTGTTCTATTTCTATTCTTCCTCTCTGTAATGTTCGTTTTAGGCATAAGTAGGAGGATGAAATTGATGTTTAATGGTGAAGGATTGAAGTTGGATTGAGTATGTGAATTTGTAGCAAATTTTCTGTTATGTTCTGCTGGCCAAGGGGTTCAGGGGAAGGAAATAAGAAGTGGAGTTGATGTTTGATTATTGATTTTCCCTTGCTCTAGGTATAATTGGAATCGGTGTTAGTTATTTAATTTTCTTCCTTGTTGGTTGCTCTGGCCGCTGGCTTCAAGGGGGTAGGAAGAAAGGGGAAAAATTTGTGATGTTTAATTGAGTGGAATTGTTGTTTAACTTGATATAGGGGATTGTTGTAACTTCTCTTTATTTTGGGTGGTGTTGTGCGACTGTTTCAGGAAAAAGGAAGAGGGAGTTCAGTAGGTAATAATTTTGATTAGGGGTATAATATATGTGAAGGGGTATTGTGATGATAATTAGGAATTTCTGGCCCTTCTTTTGTGTATATGTATTCAGGTATTGAGGAAGTGTATACCCCATTTATGTTCGAATGAGAGATTTGATTAATTCTCTGTTGTTTTGTTTCTGCTGGTGAATCATCTTGGTTTTAGGAGATAGATTTTATGAATTGGAGGTTGAAATCTATCAGAAAAGATTATGTTGAAGTATGGGAATCTAATTAGAAATATAGAAAGTATTTGTTTAGTTTATTTGGAGGTTGGTATTAATAAAAGTTCTTATTTTATTTAAGGTAATGTATGCTTCCGTGCTTAACTTTGATATTGACTTAGATAGTAAAGAGGTGGTGTAAGAATAATTATAGAAGCGATTGGAGGATATTTATTTCTATGAATTCCAGTTGAAGTTTAATGATGGGAATGAAATTGTGGGAAGTAAGAGGAGCTTTTAGCTTTGGTAGGGTGAAATTTGTTAATGGAAGTTGATGATTAAGGTGGCTTTCATATGAATTATGGGAAATTGTATGATTTAGGAACATGTAGAAAGAAGGTTATATGGAAGTTGAGTATAAGAGAATATTGTTGGGTTTAAATTTCTACCTAGCATAGGTTTTGTTTGTAACTGTCTCGCAAATGAAGAATATAAGTGGGTAACTGTGTGTTATGATATTTGAGGTTTATTGAATTTGTAAGAATTAATTGATGTTTGATTATAAAGTAAAAATAGAATCAAGGATTATGAATAATGAAGAGATTAATGAATAAGTGTGAATTGATTTATGAGGAAGGTAGTTTTAGGGATTAAGGATAGAATGTTCTTTATGCTTGTGTGAAATGTGTTGGTGATAATGAAGGGCTAATGGTGATTTAGTTAGTAATTATGACTAAAGTACCTGTTGGAAATGGAAATAGTATGACAAGGCATACTAGTCGTGTCGAAGTTTAGTTTAGAATTTGAAGGCTCTTTATGGGTGATTGTTGAAATGAGTTCCAAATGAAGTATAGAGATTAGTTTAATGATTAGATGTGAATGGACTGATAAAGATGGTTTGGTGATTTAACTTTGGGTAATTGGTTTAGAACCAATTAAAGGATATACTTACGTAAGCATCTGGAGTTTGGATTTGGGATTAGGATAATTGAAGTTGGGTGTATAAAGGTTTTAAAAATAAATATTGATATTTGGAGATTTGTTAGGTATTTATGGAGAAGGTTTGGATGTTGGAATCTGGTTTTAAGTTACTAACTAAGGGTCCAAGTGATAAAATAAATATTCACATGATTAGAAGATTAAAATATAAATTTACAGGTGTATGTGTAATGCATTTCTGTTATAGGATTACTAGAATCTAAGATGATAGAGTTCTTCTGTTTTACACGAGAGATGAATGTAAAGTAAGATAAAAGTAGTAAAAATGTTATGTTGAAATGGGAAGTTGAATTTATCTTGTGAATATGTGTGTATCATGTTGTTTTGATCTAATGATGTTGTTAAAAAAAAAAAAGAAAGTGAAATGGAATAGAAACTACTAGTCAAACATTAAGAATAAGAAATATTAATGGTAATAGATTATTTATAAGTGCCTTCTTAATTTAAGAAGGATTAATAAGAATAGATTATTTATAATTTACCTTTCAATTTTAAAGAGGTTAATATAATTATAGTAAATTGTTATCTTTTACTAATATCAAGAATGGGGTAGTATTAATTAACTTAGGATCCGTGAGAGACGCTGGATAGTTATCCAGGAATATAGATATTAATTCATTATTTATATATTACATGTAAATAGGTATAGATAGTGACATAAGCTGAGGAGGTCAGTGGAAAGGAAAAGAGACAGTAAAGGATTAAGCTTGGAGTTCAGGTAGCAGTTTATTTCAGTAACAATTAAATTGCATGTATAATTTTGTAATATCTATTTCAAGTTTACATTATGCATGAAGGTGATAAACCTTGTTAATTCCTGCATAGTAATTTATGGAGTACTCCAAGCTTAGGTGGGTCGCACCCCCTTTGCCAGTTCAGTTATGTTATAACGGGATAGTTATAACGAGAAATCCTGCAGGTGAGGCCTCCACTAGTTAACGAATATATTGTTAATAGTGATTGGTAGAGCATTGAGAGCAGGAAGTATGTATAATTGTTTTATTTGTTCAGGTTTATGAAATATATACATGACAATGCTAGCATGATAATATAAGTTAATGAAAGAAACTGCTATTGGGATTTCCAATCTCACCCCCTTCCCCAAACATTTTCAGTACGCAGGATGTGAGAAGCTAGCTGGGAAGGAAGAGTAGAAGAAGAAATTAGGAGTATAGTTGAGAAAGTAAAAGGTGGTTAAATAATTTAGTAATATTATTTGTATATGTTGTAATAATTAAATTATTAAATTGATAGTAGAAAGTATAGAAAATAGAATTGCATGAATTTATTAAGGGATTTAAATTCCCTAAGTGTTATGAATTATTAATAGATACTGAAAGATGGTTAGTGTACTTTTAATTGTTTTATTAACCACTTTCTTTTACAAAAAGTTTTAAGTGGTTCCAATTTTTCTGAAAAGCCCATTCAAACTGCAATAGAGTTGGAACACTGTTTGAAAAGAAAAAAAAAAGTTTTAAATTTTTACGTATTTTTGGGCTTCTGACATTAACAAGTGGTTATAATTCAATTAAAATGTTATAGTATAATAGGAAAATTCCAGGCGTTACATAATGCTAATAAGTAATAACAATTAAGTACTAATTTTTTCTTCAAATAGAATGAAGCCTAAAATTATCTCTTCGATAAATTATTAAGGATTAACACTCCAAAAGATTCTTTAATTAAATAAACATATAAAACGTGTGTATATAAACTCACATATGATACTAAATATATCATCTCTAATATTAATTTGAAGAGTGGTTTAACAAAAGTATTAAATTTTTTTAATTAATATATAGAAACTTTTTGGGGCATTTTACCCAAAAAAACAGCCTACCATAAAAATTGAAAGAATTATAATCAGGTCCCATAGTGAGAAATTAGCCATAATGAGGTCTTTTAATAAAATTACATTGAAATCTTTAGAAACATGAATGCGATTAAATTAATCATAGATGATTGTCAATGCCGCTCATTGAATTGTCAATAACAACTCAATAAACAGCTTCACTGTAAAATCCCAATTTTTGTTCATAAGACTTAAAGTGATATTTATGAATGAATATCTTGCCCTAAATGAAATTTAGGAAATAATATTTAAGTAGGAAAAATATATCTAAAATAATATATCAAGGAGAGAGTTGTAATATCAAGTGATAATATTCAAAAAAGATAAAGTTATCAAATCTTAAGGATATTAAGAAATAACATTCTTAGATATTTATTTATATTGATTTTTTTTAAAGAGAAAGATAAGGATAAATCAAGTTGTAGATATTAAATTAGATTATTCAAGATATATCCCATATATACACAAATAAATATTTAATAAAATAAGAATAGCAAGAAGTCCCACATCGATTAAATGAGTGGAGGAGTAAACTCTAGGAGCTTATATATAGGAGGTGATAGATTGAAACGAAAGATATTAAGATATTTTCACCCAATTATGAGGTAGTCTCATTAAAATAGCGGTTGTGAATTCGTTAACCATTAGATCAAAACAAACTTTAGTCACCATGTTCGAAACATCCATTACGTCATTTTCAACGGTTGGATCGTTGATAAGTGTTATATAGTTTGAGTTATTAAGCTTGAATGAAATACATGAAATCCTGATAGGTAAATCAGGTAACTGGTTTTCTTATCTATCGTGCATATCAGTATGTGTTTGTGAGCTTTTACAAATTATATTATTATATGAAATTTCTATCTTTTTGTATTATAAATTTTTTTATGAATTACTTTTACGAAAAACCGTCTTGTGGGACATTATTTGTAAAAGAAATATGTTTTGATGTTTTATATAATGATTATTATGATATTGTTTTAGTATGTTAATTGATTATTACTAATCGTTGAAGGTTATAGAATTGTTGTGACTATGTTATATGATAGTTAAAGATTTGAGCTTGAATGATTATATTCACGTATATTGTCCTATGATTTGTGAGTTATAGTTGTGAAATATGCGTTTTATGATAGCATTAGAGATAATAAGGATGTAGTTGAGGGAGATGGATATTTTACCATGTGGTGAGGCCGCCATTCGAAGCTCTTTGGCTGGCCCAGTCGTAACCCACATGTTCTATGAGGGGTTACTATATCCCACCCGTTCTATGAGGGGTTGTGACACCCCACCTATTCTATGAGAGGGAACCCATGGTCCGGTTGTGTGATCTGTGGATTCGGCCATCTACTCCACAAAATCGGTGAGCTTTCGGAGTAACCAGTGACATGGATAATTAACTTAGCCCATGGGTTCGATCGGGGGGAATAAGGAGGATATAAGGGAGATTAACGATAGAGTGGTTGTTGGTACTATGAGTATGATTAACATTAGATACTACGATCTTATTTTTCCCTAAGTTCAATGATCTTGAATTAGTTGTTGAGAATGGCAAGCGCACAAGAGGGGGGTGAATTGTGCTTCCAAAAATTAACAAACTAATTAAAGCAACTCAGATTTTATACTGGTTCAGCCAACACTGCATACGTCCAGTTCTCCAACACCTCGTTGGGTTCCACTAACCACAAGTTTTACAACACAGGTTCACCTGTCAACCTTTACAGAGTTTTAGAATCTCTCTAAACACTCCCCCTTACTACCTGTAAGGTTACTACCCTGTTCTCAAAGCACCAAGCTTTAAAACAACCTCAAACAATAGAGGATTTTAACATTAAAGTTCACTTAATGAACATATTATGATAATCACTTAAGTACACGTAAAATTACTTAGAACAATAAATACAGAAATCAGAGAGCAATGAATGTGTTCGTGAATATTCTTGTTTTTCGTCAGTTCTTCATAAATGCTCAGGTTCTGTATTTATATCTCTTCTCAGATTTGTCATTGCGTTCATCTTTATGAGGCCGTTTGAATATGGTCGTTGAGAGCTCATAGCCGTTGGCATTTAATGCAGTTTCTTCATCGAGGTTAACTTTCTACTCTAGCTTCAACTGCTCTTGTGTAGGGTGAGCTAAGAGAGATGGAGACTGAGCGTTCTGAGCATCAGTACCAGCTGTACTTTCATAGCAGCTTTTTCAGTAGCGCTAGCATGCTTTGCTATCACTAACTGCATACTGTAATCCCTGCACTTAAGCTGTTAGCTAAAACAGATAATCATGTAATGCACAGCAGATGCTATCGCAAGCTTAGTCTATTAGCTCAATGTATCAGCTTATCAGTTTGTCTAAGTTATCACAATAAGCATTCTCCTATCGATAGCTAGATGCGTTATCACTAGTGATCTTTGTTATCCCAAGTTTGTTTAGCTATCTGAGTAACTTATTTCCTCAAGTATTTAGATATCGATAGCTAACTCTGTTATCGATAGCAGCTTATGATATCGCTAACTGATTCCACTAGCTCAAGGACTTTGTTTCATTTTTCTGCTAGTTGCTCTTCCTTTCATTTATCCATGTTCTCAATGAGCTTCTAGCGATAGGATATTTCTTTAGCGATAGTGAAGGACTTAGCGATAGATATTAACTTTGTTATTTCTAAGTCTTCATTTGCTGACTCTTTGTCTATTAGCGATAGAGATATTTATTCTTAGTGTTCTGCTAAGTTTTCATCTGCTATAGTTGGGTTTTTCATTTGCGATAGACCTTAGCTTTAGCGATAGTGATTTGTTACCTATCATATTTTACTTGTTTAATTCAAAGGTAACTTACACTTATTTACTTATGTTATCTATGGGGTCAGTCTTCATCAAAACTTAAGATTCTAACATTCTCCCCCTTTTTGATGATGACAAAACATAAGTAAACTATATACATTTAAAGCACGTTCAGAGCATAAATATTCATCAGCATAAGCATATATCAGAACATAAACCAATGCATGTACAGAGCATATAATATTATTATGTTCAGAGCTAAAAATTGAGATGAAAGAATGTACATTTTTATTCTGACTTATCAGAGTCAGAGCCTTCAAGTTCATATTCATAAGTTGGCCTTTCAAATGAAATTTCAAAATCAAAATTAAAATCAGAAATGTCATGACTAGCTAAGTATGGTTGGTATATCAGAGAAATTTCTAAAGGTTAGGGTGTAATCATTTTCAAAATTCGCTCCAGAGGCTGTGGCATAGTACTCTTCATCAGGATAGTCAGATAGCTCAGAGTCTGGGTAGAAGAATTTGTCTTCGTTAATGCTCTTGGGGCCACCCTTAGCTCTTTCTTCTTCAGTTTTCTGAACAAGTTCTCTGATTGAAATACCTGAAGAGCCACCCTTAGATTTGCGAAATCTTCTCTTGCATTTCCATACCCGTTTACCTTGAGCAATTTCCTTTCTTCTCCTCTCTTCTTCCCTTTGAGCAGCTACCTCTGCATCTCTCTCTATTCTTGCTCTCCTCCTTGCTTCAAAGGCAGCTTTCTTCTAAAGAGCTTCTTTATGCTTTCTCATAGCCTCTTCAAGGGCTTTCTTGTTAGCAGCCTCTCTTTCAGCCCTTTCCTTTTCTTCTTTTGACATTCTGCGAGGGCGAGGAATGACTACTTTCTTTTCTTTGAGGACTGGCACCCTTTTAGCACTATCTCTGTTCCTCATATTGAACCTTAAATTCAGCCAATTTAGCCTTTCTAGCTTCATATGCAACCTTCCATTCAGCCATCTCATCCTTAGCAAATTTTTCATCTTCAAATTTTTTCTTTTTGGCTTCCTCTTTGTCTTGCCTCAAGAGTGCTGCAATTGCTTTCTTATATGCCCTAATAGCTGCCCTCTTGGCCTTAGCTGCTTCTTTCTTATCTTGCCTTAGAATCGCAGCTATGGCTTTCTTGTCTTCTTTTGACAAATCTGGAGGAAGAGATTGCTTTTCAGATGCTTTGGCTTTTGGCTTTGGAGGTGACATTTTTATTCTTGGAGCTCTGGCTGTAGAGGTTTCTGAGGAGGCCTTGGGAGTGACCTTGAAGGATATATCTTTCCTTGCTTTTCTCTTGGTCTTTTTCCCTTTCAGGCTTTCAGCTGGAGCTTTCTTCCTTCGCTCTTCTGGAGGAGGAGGAGTTCTGTGATCCTCTGATTCCATGTAGCAGTGAGCAATTGCTCTGATTACATCTTCATCTTCTTCAGCTATCATGGTGGGATCCTTCAGAATTTGCTCCACATTTTGCTTCATGTGCTTCTCCCCCTTTTTGTCATCATCATTGGCAGGGTTATCGCTAGATGAGGGGGTGCTATCGCTAGTAAAGGGGCTAGCGATAGGGGTTGCATAAGGTGTTGGGACTTTGGTTTTTGAGGGTGAGGCTTGTGTTTGTGGGCTAGCGGTAGGAATATCTGGAGGTGTTGGCTATTTGGTTTGTGGTAAAGGTGGAGGTGTAGGTGTTTGGGCTAGGGAATGGTGGCTATCGCTAGGATGTTTGAAGGTGGGAGGAGATGGGTAATGAGAGAGATGAAGAGAAGAACTAGAAGAGTTTGCTGGGGGTGTTGGGACTTTAGGTGGTGAGTGGGAGCTAGCGATAGGGCTAGTGGTATCGATAGGTGAAGGTGGTTGGCTATTGTGAGAATGAGTAGAAGAGGGATTTGGAGAGTGTATGGGAGATTGAAGAATAGGGGAGAGTTGTGATGATGATGATGATGATGATGTACCTTGAGATGTAGATTGCCTGAAGAGGCTCAGAGATTCTTCCAAATTCTTAACTTGAGCCTGAAGCTTGTGAATATGCTTCAATAACTCAGCTTTCTGTGCCTCCAGAGCAAAACTGAACTCAGCAGAGAGCCGGAAGACTATTTCCTCAACAGCTTCCTTGGAGAAATGTGAGGCTTTTGGTGCAGCAAGAAGAGGAGGAGGAGCTCTTTGAGACTGAACCTCGTCTTCAACAGATTCAGGACGAGTTGAGGAAGATGGAACTTGAGAGGCTTGAGATTTAGAGGCAGAGATACTTCTACCAACAGCGACTGGAATCCCCATTTTCTTCAAGGTGGAAATGGTGACCTGTTTACACTTCTTTTTCTCAACAGTCCCTAATGATTTGATCTTGGAAAATTCAAGAATGAGGGATATAAGCTGAGGGTATGGAAGAGGGGCCTTGGTAGACTTGTCAGAAAGAAATCTGTGCAACTCCATACATATAATCTGGCCAGGATTGAGAGGGATCTTCTGAATGAGATTTGCAAGCCAGGGATTATCAATCTTTGCAAAACTGCTGAAATTTCCTGACTTGTGAGTCATAATTCTTGTGTAGACATAATGAAGAATTCTGTTAAATACTGGCATGCTGGCTGGCTTGTGGATGAAGTCTCATAGATTTCAGCAAGTTCTTCGTCTGAATATTGCTCAGTTATCTGCCATTTGTTGTAATCTGCCCCATGGATCCCCAAAATTTTATTGATAGCAGACCAACCAAAAACAAAGCCTCTTCCTCTGACAGTAGCTTCAAAAGATATGTCCCTGAGAAGACCTTTCTTGTAAACAGGGAGAGCTTTTAGGCTTGAGTAGAAGGATCTCAGAACTTCTTCATTGTAATCATTCTTCACACTCACCCAGCTCTGGTATGGTAGCAACCAAGTGTCTAAGTCAAAGCCCTGATCCTTGAAATACTTCAAATCTACCCAGACAGCTGCCCTATCTAGGGTTCCCATTTCTGCGAAGAGTTTCTTTGGGGTTGCGAGAGGAGCTGATAGGTAGAGTACGTCAGCATTGACTTCTCTTTGACGTTTAGGGTTAGGTTCAGCAATTTCTTTTGAAAAAGAGACACTCTTCTGAGGCCAAGACCTTTTACTTGCTGATTTGGGAGATGGATTATCGCTAGGGGTCTTTGAAACATTGGGTACTTTGGTTCTGGCCATTTCTGGTTTAGGGTTTTATGGATGCAAAAACGTATTCGAAAATGCTTAGAGAATGTTCAGACAGTGTTTGGAGTAGAAGAGAATGAATGTAAAATGAATGCAAATGCAAATGATCCAGCTTTAAGAGTTTTAGGGTTTAGGGTTTTACCATTAATGAAGTACATCAGCTAATGTTTCGCATTCTGACCTGTTAAGTGACTTGCTATCGATAATATGATCTGCTATCGCTAGTAGGCATGATCCCACGCTGAATAAGTGACCTAGACTTATCACTCATTCCTTCCAAGTTTCATCTATCGATAGCTGACTTTGCTATCGATAATGCATTTAGCTAGCGATGGCAATTTTGACAGGCATTTGTTCTGCATACAGTTAGCGATAGTGGAACTCATTATCGATAGGTCAGTCCTGCAAAAACATAAGATTTGGCACTCCGATGCCTAAGTTAGCGATAGTTCATATGAATAACATGAAAATAACTCAAGAATTAAGTTAAAAATATTCACAACTCATTTGGATTTACCATTCCTAGCTCTCTTCTGATATAGAAAAATTGATCTGGTTCAAGAGGCTTGGTGAATATATCAGCGAGTTGTAAATGAGTTGATATAAACTCCACCTTGACATCCTTTTTCTGAATATGATCTCTCAAGAAGTGATGTCTCACATCAATATGCTTGGTTCTGGAATGATGAACTGGATTTTTGGCCAACCTTATTGTGCTTGTGTTGCACAGAGAATGGGTGCTTCTGGGAATTCCAAACCCAGATCTCTTAGTTGATGCTTAAGCCATAAGACTTGTGTACAACAACTTGCTGCTGCGATGTATTCAGCCTCTGTGGATGAAAGAGAGACACAGTTTTGCTTCTTGCTTGCCCAAGAGACTAAACAACCACCCAGGAATTGACATTGACCACTTGTACTTTTTCTACCAGTCTTATAACCTGCATGGTCAGAGTCAGTATAAGCAAGAAGGTACTCTTGAGTTCCCTTGGGATACCACAACCCAAGCTCTTGAGTCCCTTGTAAATAACGCAAAATCCTTTTTACATTTGATAAATGAGATTCTTTAGGATTTGCTTGATATCTAGCACACATGCCTACACTAAATTGAATGTCAGGCCTACTAGCAGTTAAGTAAAGTAAAGAACCAATAATTCCTCTATAATGTGATTGATTTACTACTTTGCCCTGCACATCAGCATCTAACTTGGCAGAGGCACTCATGGGAGTGTCGTCTTCTTTGGATAGATCCATCCCAAATTTGTTGAGAAGTTCTTTACAATATTTGGTTTGGGAGATGAAGATCCCATCCTTCTTTTGCTTTATCTGCAGGCCTAGAAAGAATGTTAATTCTCCCATCATAGACATTTCAAATTCTCCCTGCATTGCCTTAGCAAAATCTTCACAGAGCTTTTCGTTAGTTGCACCAAAAATAATATCATCAACATAAATTTGAACTATGAGCATGTGATGATTTTTATGCATGATAAACAAGGTAGTATCTGATTTTCCTCTAGAAAATCCTTTATCAAGCAGAAAAGTACTAAGTCTCTCATACCAAGCTCTAGGTGCTTGTTTGAGACCATAAAGAGGCTTTTTAAGTTTAAAAACATGGTCAGGCTTAGACTTTTCTTCAAAACTAGGAGGTTGCTCTACATATACCTCTTCTTTAATATATCCATCAAGAAAAGCACTCTTAACATCCATTTGATAAAGTTTAATATTTTTTATGGATGCAAAGGCTAGAAGAATTCTTATTGCTTCAAGTCTTGCAACTGGAGCAAAAGTTTCTTCATAATCAATGCCTTCTTCTTGGTTATATCCTTTGGCAACTAATCTTGCTTTATTTTTGACAATTTGTCCAACTTCATCAAGTTTGTTTTTGAAAACCTATTTAGTACCAATAATAGGATGATTTCTTGGTCTAGGTACTAAATCCCAAACTTGATTTCTTTTGAGTTGATTAAGTTCTTCCTGCATTGCAACTATCCAGTCACATTCAGCAAGATCTTCATCCACGCAAGTTGGTTCAATTTGAGAAAGAAAGCAAGAAAATTCTATTTCATTTTGTAGTTGCCTTTTGGTTTTAACTCCTTTTGAAATTTCTCCAATAATCTGTTCAGGAGGATGATTCTTAAGATGTCTTAAGGAAGATTGAGGCTCATTAGTTTCATCTAGATCATCTTTAGTTTCATCCTGATCATTTTCAAGATTTGCTATCGATGGATGAGGCTCTATCGATAGAGACTGTTTTAAAAACTTTGAAAAATCTTCATCCTCATCAACAGATTGTTGTTTATCTGGAGGAGTTTCATCAAATACTACATGCATAGATTCTTCTACAGTTTGATTTCTTTTATTATAGACTCTGTATGCTTTACTTCTATTTGAATAGCCTATGAATATGCCAATGTCAGATTTAGGATCGAATTTACCTAAATTTACCTTTCCGTTGTTGTGAATGTAGCATTTTGATCCGAAAATTCTCAGATGACTGATATTGGGCTTTCTTCCCTTGTAGAGCTCATATGGAGTCTTCTCCATCCCCTTTCTGATATATGCTCTGTTTGAGATGTAGCAAGCTGTGCTCATAGCATCTGCCCAAAATATTTGAGGCACTTGTTTCTCGTTCAACATACTTGCCATTTATGTGAGCACTCTGTTCTTTCTCTCTACAACACCATTTTGTTGAGGAGTACGAGGGGCAGAGAAGTTGTGTTCAATTCCATTTTCATCACACAGCTCCATGAACTCTTTGTTCTCAAATTCTCCCCCATGATCAGTCCTGATTGCTACAATCTTTGTGCCTTTTTCATTTTGCAATTTCTTAGCAAGCACACAAAAGGCATCAAAAGTTTCATGTTTAGAGGAAAGAAACATGGTCCAGGTAAATCTTGAATAGTCATCCACGACTACAAGAGTGTATAGACTTCCACCTAGACTTTTCACTCTTGCTGGCTCAACTAAATCCATATGAATTAGTTCCAATGGCCTACTAGTGGAGACTGTCTTCTTGATTTTAAAAGATGACTTTGTTTGTTTACCTCTTTGACAGGATTCAGAAATCAAATCATGTTTTGTCTTGAAACTAGGGATTCCTATGACTAATTCCTTCTTAACTAGCTTATCTAGTTGTGTAAAGTTCACATGTGCTAATCTCTTATGCCATAACCAACAAGTTTCATCATTTGAAATAAAACATTTTTCTTCAAGTTGTTGGCATAAATCCAAAGTGTATAAATTTCCATTTCTGTTTGCTTTTATCTTACACTTGAGATTAGACATATTTATATCTAAGTCATTTTTATCAACAATAAGACATTCATTAGAGTCAAAAATTACCCAGTCATGATCTGTGCTTTGGCTAACACTCAGCAAGTTGTGGCAGAGACCATCTACTAGGTAAACATCCTTGACTGGACCTACTTCAATAACTCTAGTGATTTTTCCACCTTGGTTTCCGCCAAAACTAACTTTGGCTCCATCCTTTATCACTAGATTGTTGATTTTTCTCTTGTCACCAGTCATATGCCTTGAGCATCCACTATCAATATACCATTTTCCTTTGTTGGATGCTTTAAGACACACCTGCAAAAAACTATACAGATTTAGGTACCCAAACTTTCTTGGGTCCTTCAAAGTTAGTCTTGTGCTCTAAGTTTGTAAGAACCTTAGGCACATGAGTTCCTTTAGGAACCCACTTATAAGAGCTACTAATTCCATATTTTCTGTGATTACAGGTAGACTGTGTATGGCCTTTCTTGTTACAATAATTGCAAAAGCCATATGGTGAGGAATATTCAGAGGATTTTCTAAAATATTTCATATATGACTTCACCTTGGGTTCAACCCATTTCTTTGAAAATTTTTGCTTAGGCTCATAACCAATACCAGTTTTGTCTCTAAAAACTTTTTGGTTGCTTAAAATCACATTTAAAGTCTCTGAGCCTTTCGTAAATTTTTCTAAAACATTTGAAAGCTTTTCTTTTTCCTTCAACAATTTTTCACAGTTAGAACAATTTTCAAAATTTGAAGGAGTTACTATCGATAGAGGCTCAGCTATCGAAGGCTTATTTCTGGGAACTTGCGATAGCTCATCTTCTATCGATAGTGAAGAAGAAACTTTTTGTGAAGAGGAATTTTTCTGAAGTTCCTTGTTTTGTTTTCTTAACTTGACAATTTCTTTAGCAAGTTTCATTAGTTCAATGTGCATTTCATTATACAAGCTTTGAAGTTCAGAATAAGAGGGTTCAGAATCAGATACCTCAGAGTCACTTTGCTCTTCTCGAGCAACTAGGCAGAGGTTGGCACACTCTTCACTATCGCTACCTTCTTCATCAGAACTATCACCCCAGATGGATGACACATAAGCTTTCTTCTTTCCAAAAGTCTTCTTCTTTTTCTCCTTTTCCTTTAATCTTTGAAGACTTGGACACTCAGCTTTGAAGTGACCTAGCTTCTTGCATTCAAAGCACACAGGAGCTTTGTCCTTCTGAGAGTCCTTGAAGCTAGAACCACTTCTCTGAAATCTTCCTCTTCTTCTGAAGAACTTTTTAAACTTTCTGGCCATAAGAGCTATGTCCTCATCATCAAGATCTTCATCTTCATCATCATCATCAATTTCGTCTTTCTCAGATACAGTAAGAGTAAGAGACTTCTTTTTGGAATTTCCTTGAGTTTCCCTTTGGGTTATCAAGGTTGGCTCATATTCTGTAAGGCTGCCAAACAGGGCTGTGATAGACTTAGTTTATTCTCCTTGCATTTCTTGTATGGCAGTGACCTTCATGGGCCAATCTCCTTTTAGAACTTTCAGAATCTTATTGACTTGCTCTTTTTCTGTAATTTTCCTCACTAGAGCAGCAAGATTATTGATGAGATGAGTGAATCTGATCTCCAGGTCTCTTATCTTTTCTCCTTCAGTCATTTCGAACTTGTGGAACTCCTCAACTAACATTTCAACATGTCTATCTTTTACTCCAGTGGTTCGCTTGTGAGCAATCTGTAGAGCTTCCCACATATCTGTAGCAGTGTCCAAATGGCTCACTCTGAAGAACTCAGTTTGACTGAGAGCACTTTGGATCATGAGGGCTGCTTTGCTGTTCAACTCTAGATTAGCAATATCCTCATCTGTAAATTCATCCTCAGCCTTTGGAAGGCCCAAGGTGTCTTTAGGTACGATATCTCCTTCTTCAATGATCTTCCATAGTTTGTACCCATTTGCTTTGATGTAGATCTTCATCTTAAGTTTCCAGAAGGTGTAGTGCTTCCCATCAAAGCCAGGAGGTTTGTTAATGGAGCTTCCCTCAGGTAGAATATTTTCAAGCGATGCCATAATGATCTTTACTTCTCAGATTCGTTGGAATCCAACAGAGAAGACCTGCTCTGATACCAAATAAGAATGGCAAGCGCACAAGAGGGGGGTGAATTGTGCTTCCGAAAATTAACAAACTAATTAAAGCAACTCAAATTTTATGCTGGTTCGGCCAACACTGCATACGTCCAGTTCTCCAACACCTCGTTGGGTTCCACTAACCACAGGTTTTACAACACAGGTTCACCTGTCAACCTTTACAGAGTTTTAGAATCTCTCTAAACACTCCCCCTTACTACCTGTAAGGTTACTACCCTGTTCTCAAAGCACCAAGCTTTAGAACAACATCAAACAGAAGAGGATTTTAACAATAAAGTTCACTTAATGAACAGATTATGATAATCACTTAAGTACACGTAAAATTACTTAGAACAATAAATACAGAAATCAGAGAGCAATGAATGTGTTCGTGAATATTCTTGTTTTTCGTCAGTTCTTCATAAATGCTCAGGTTTTGTATTTATATCTCTTCTCAGATTTGTCATTGCGTTCATCTTTGTGAGGCCGTTTGAATATGGTCGTTGATAGCTCATAGCCGTTGGCATTTAATGCAATTTCTTCATCGAGGTTAACTTTCTGCTCTAGCTTCAACTGCTCTTGCGTAGGGTGAGCTAAGAGAGATGTAGACTGAGCGTTCTGAGCATCTGTACCAGCTGTACTTTCATAGCAGCTTTTTCAGTAGCGCTATCATGCTTTGCTATCGCTAACTGCATACTATAATCCCTGCACTTAAGCTGTTAGCTAAAACAGATAATCATGTAATGCACAGCAGATGCTATCGCAAACTTAGTCTATTAGCTGAATGAATCTGCCTTTCAGTTTGTCTAAGTTATTACTATGAGCATTTTCCTATCGATAGCTGGATGCGTTATCTCTAGCAACTATGTTATCGCTAGTTGACTTATTTGCTCTCAGGCATTAGCTATCTAAATGTTCTTTTATCTGAAGTACTTTGTTATCGATAGCTTAACCTATTATCGATAGCTTATCTTGTTATCGCTAGCTGATTCCATTAGCTCAAGGACTTTGATTTATATTTCTGCTATTTGTCCTTTCTTTCATTTGTCCATGTTCTCTATGAACTTCTAGCGATAGAATATTTCTTTACCGATAGTGAAGGACTTAGCGATAGATATTAACTTTGTTATTTCTAAGCTTCATTTGCTGACTCTTTGTCTATTAGCGATAGAGATACACTTAGCAATAGAGATATTTATTCTTAGTGTTTTGCTAAGTTTTCATCTGCTATAGTTGGGTTTTTCATTTGCGATAGACCTTAGCTCTAGCGATAGTGATTTGTTACCTATCAGATTTTACTTGTTTAATTCAAAGGTAACTTACACTTATTTACTTATGTTATCTATGGGGTCAGTCTTCATCAAAACTTAAGATTCTAACATTAAACTCCCTTCATACATATGTAAGAGAATTGATAGTAGATGCATTGATTTCTTCTGGGGTTCTACTGACACTAACAGAAAAATTCATCTTATAACGAAGTCTCATCTTTTTCTTCCTATTAGTTCGGGTGGTTTGGGCTTGAGGGAAAACAGAACTTGTGAGTTCCTCTCTTCTTGCTAAACAACTTTGGCGAATCATATATGCTCCATTTCTAGTTTGTTGGTTCACTATTACAGAAATAGGCTATTGCGGCGCAACAATAGCGGCGCATACAAAATGCAAGCTCTGGGATAGGTGTTGGGTGAACCATACCGGTGCTTTATAAATATAAGCACCGTTATAGGTATAGACCTATACCATCGCTTTAATTTTAAAAGTGCCGGGATAGGCTATTGGGATATTTTTTTAATATTTTAAGCCTATCCCTGCGCTCACATACTGCGAGCGCCGGGATAGGCTCAACTTCATTTTATTAATTTTTTTATAGAAGGTATGATTATGGGTTGACTTTAGTTTTTCTTTTAACCTTTCTTTCCAATTTTGAATTATTTAACCTTTTTTTTATTTTTTTTTTAAATTCCTTGCAGCTTTTTTTTTAAATTTTTATATGCCTAAGAAAGCGCCGGGATATGCTATTTGTTACTTTTTTAATTTTTTTATAACCTTATTTAACCTTTTGTTCTAATTTTATTTTTTGTAAATTCCTTTCAGAATTTTTTTATTTTTTATATGCCTATCCTAGTGCTTTTTACGTAGAAAGCACCGGGATAGGTTGTTTGGGATTTTTTCAAATTTTTTTAACCTTATTTAACCATTGTTCTTTAATTTTAATTTTTGTAAATTTCATTCATATTTTTTTTCATTTTTTATATTCCTATCCCAGCGCTTTTTGGTCAGAAAGCGCCGGGATATGGTACCTGGTATTTTTTAATCTTATTTAACCATTTTTCTTTAATATTAATTTTTGTGAATTCCTTTCATATTTTTTTTATTTTTTAATAGGCCTACCCCGGCGCTTTGTACACAGAAAGTGTCGGGATAGGCTACTTGTTATTTTTTAATTTTTTTAATCTTATTTAACCATTTTTCTTTAATTTTAATTTTTGTAAATTCCTTTCATATTTTTTTTATTTTTTATATGCCTATCCCGGCGCTTTATACGCCGAAAGCGCCGGGATAGGCTACTTGTTATTTTTTTAATCTTATTTATCCATTTTTCTTTAATTTTAATTTTTGTAAATTTATTTCAGATTTTTTTCAACTTTTTAATATGGCCGGGATAGGCTTTTTGGGATTTTTTTGAATCTTATTTAACCTTTTTTCTTTAATTTTAATTTAACCTTTTTTAATTTTTTAATATACCTATATTTTTTTTTCTATGCAGAAAGCGCTAAGATAGGCTGGCGCAAACCCAAATTTTTTAGTCTTCCCTCCAGTCATCCCAAAATTTCCTTTAGCTCCAGCGCGCTTTTCCCTCAGCTCTACATCTCTACAGCCGTTCTCAAATATGTACCCATTCCGCCGTTCGTTAGATCTGTACCCTTTCACTCTTCCTCAATCAAATCGCACCCATTCTCCATCTCCACAACCCTGCTCTGCGTCTTCTCCGCTAAGGTGCTCGGTGCGTCTCTCTCGTTCTGGATCGGCAGGTTTGTCTTATTCTTCTCTATAATTTCTTTTTGTTGTTTATCGTCTATGGAACAAGATCTTCATATCTCGATTAGGTTTTAGTTCTATCTTCTCTTGCTTTCCTTGTTCCATAAAATCCTTGATGACTTGTTAAAGTTTTGAACTTACGCAGCAGAAACTAACTGATTGAGTATTTTTCCTACTTGTTTCCTGATAATGGTCATTGAGTTTTTTTTGGTGAGTAGTTATTGAGGTTTTTGTACAAGGTAAAACAGCGTAATTCTATGGGTATAAGCGTATCGACCAACTCATCAGTAGCGAAAGAAACAATTGAGGGTCTGTAAATCTTATTTTTAAAACGGGAGTTTTTACATCGATGGTAATGGCTGCCATTTGCTAGAGACTCCTGCAATTCTAGGTTGTTACCCTCTTTCTTTTTATTTTCACCCCAGTAATGAATAATTGATTTTCCATGGTTTTTTTTCAACATCGTCGCTGCTGTTGACAGGATATGTTTGTGTGAGATCAATTGAACTAAGAATAGGAGCTCCCAGGCCATTACTAGTTAGATTTCACTGCAAAACGACAGACCAGATTACACTGAAAAAGAAAAAGCAAAGCAATGATCAAGATTTGAAAGGTAATCAATCTGAGCTCGGGCCTACTTTGAAGGTTTAATTAAACATCATGCTTACTATGAATTTGTTATGATATTATGATATTTAGTCTCAAGTGTTTCGTTCAACTCTTCAGCCTTTGTGGGTTTGGTGATCATTAATTGACTATTTTTATTTGTGTTGAGAACATGATTTATTTAATCATTCTTGATTTTTTGAAGTTTTCCAACAAAAATCCGGTATGTTGACAAGGATGAATTTATCATTGTCATCTTTCTCTTTCAGATTTAGTGAACCATATAAAATCCATATTATTTTTCTTTTTAAAAAAATCTGAACCTACATTTAACTTTAGGATTTTCTTTTAAGAGAAAGGTTTTGCATAGCTATTGTATGGCATATTTGGTTCTATGGAACATGCTTTCCTCATTCCTTTTCAGTCCTTCTAAATCCCTGCTCTCTAATTGTGACTGCCTTACTTGTGGCTCTGTTGTATGGCATATTTACTATGTGGAATTTTACTTTTAATCTTGGGTGTTCTTTAATTTTACTTTGATTCTCGGGTGTTCTTTAATTTTCCATTTGGAATTTGTTAGATAATCTATGATCTATGAATGAGAACATATTAGGGTGTTAAAAGATATTGGTATCAAGTGAATTCATATAAAAATTGATGAGTTGTTTATTTATGTTGTAGGGATCTCAAGAAGTATTTGTTTCATCCACATCTTCGTCAAAACCAAAGTAAAAGAAATCGTTGAGGTACATGCATTTTATTACTTGTAAGAAACTTTTGTTTTGTAGAACTATAAATGCTCTATATATATAAATGCTCTGTGAATTTTGTTGTGGTGGGATGTAGAAATATATTGAGTTGATACTTTTCATATAGTTGTTTATCTATTTCTATGTTAAAAAGAGAGGGCATTGAGCCTGGGAACGTTCATTTTGTAGCCGTTATGCTGCCGATTTTTTTTAAAAAAATAAGGTAACATCGTAAGGTGGCTACCTACTGAGTAAGTTATGTACATGTACATCGATCTTATCGCCACTTTCCTTTAGTAGGTTATAATGTTGGATCGGAAATGGATATCTTGTGATCGCCGTTCAAAGGAATATATAGATGGAGCAAAAGAGTTCATTGAATTTGCTACTGAGCATGCAGAGAATTCTAACATAATTGCATGCCCATGTTCGTCGTGTTAGTATGGAAAGCGTCTCCGTCCTCTTGACTTGTTGGGACATTTAATATGTCATGGAATTAATCCGTTTTATACCCGATGGACAAAGCATGGTGAGACCTATGAGTGTTCAGGTGGAGACCGGGTACCTGATGTTAGTAGCGCTTCAAATGTGGTTGACACAGACATGTGTGATGAGAGCGATGATCTTGAAGAAATGTTGAATGTGGTGGGTGAGGAGGATCCTGAAATATTTCAGACACTAAAGAGCGATGTAGAGACGCCTTTGTATGTGGGATGCAGCAAATACACCAGATTGCATGCTATGCTTAAATTGTATAACCTGAAGGTGCGATACGGTTGGACTGATGCAAGTTTCACCACGCTGCTTTCTGCTCTGTGTGATATACTCCTAGAAGGGAACATACTTCCTTAGAAAACATACGAGGTAAAGCAAATTCTCCGGTTGACCGGTATGAAATATGAGAAAATACATGCATATCCCAACGACTGTATTTTATTCCGGAACCAGTATGCGTCATTGGAGAAGTGCCCTAAATGCATCACATCTCAGAATGGAAAGAAAGGTAAGAGTCCTTGTAAAGTCTTGTGGTACTTTCCAATCATTCCAAGATTCAAGCACATGTACAATAATGCGGATGTTGCAAGGCTTTTGACATGGCATGCTGATGAGAGGATTAAGGACTTCAAGCTTAGACATCCTGCAGATGCCCTCCAATGGAAAAAAATTGATTACGAGTACCCTGAGTTTAGTGAAGAACTAAGAAACCTACGGCTTGCATTGGCAACTGATGGAATCAATCCGCATGGAGTTCAGAGTAGTACTCACAGCACATGGCCGGTGATTCTGATGATATACAACCTCCCCCCAAATTTGATCATGAAATGCAAATATACGATGCTTTCTATGCTTATTTCTCGGCCTAGACAGCCCGACAACAATATAGACGTATACTTAGATCCTTTGATTGAAGACCTAAAGCATATGTGGGATTTGGGTGAGATGGTTTTTAATGGCTGTAAGGAAGAAAGTTTTAAATTGAGAGTCATGTTGTTTGGCACAATAAATGATTTCCCAGCATATGGTAATTTGTCCGGATATAGCATCAAAGGATATGGTGCGTGCCCTATATGTGAAGATGATACCCATTCGATGCGACTAGATCATTGCAGGAAAAATATTTACATGGGATATCAGAGGTTCTTACCGTTAAAGCATCGTTGGCGGAGGTGGAAGAAGGCATTTAATGGGAGCTCAGAAGAAGGTAGGCCACCTAGGATATTGACCAGGGATGACGTTCTTGAAAAGGTGAACGCGGTGGAGAATGATTTTGGTAAGCATTTTGCTAAAAATGTGTTGACAAGTGCTGGAAGAAGTGGTCCATATTCTTCGAACTCCTTATATGTCAGGCACTTTCTTGATGTGATGCATATTGAAAAAAACATTTGTGATAACCTAATTGGCACGTTACTAAATATGCAAGGAAAAAGTAAGGATGATGTCACTTTAAGGTTAGATATGCTCAAGCTGGGAATAAGACAAGAGTTGGCACCTGTCAAAAGAGGATACTACACTTATTTACCTCCAGCTGCTTACACCCTTTCGAGGAAAGAGAAAAGATCATTCTGTGAGTTTCTGAGTGGAATCAAAGTTCTAGAGGGCTACTCCTCAAATGTAAAGAACTTTGTATCCGTGAAAGAGTTGAAGTTGAAGAACCTGAAATCTCATTATTGCCACATCCTGATGCAAAATTTCTTACCGGTTGGCATATGCAGCATTTTACCCAAGAAACTGCGGAGCACGATCACCAGACTTTGTATGTTCTTCAAGCTTATTTGTAGTAAAGTGGTTGATACAACGAAGTTACAGGATTTGCAGAGGCAGATCGTTTGTACCCTGTGCGAACTTGAAATATATTTCCCCCTTCATTCTTTGACATCATGGTTCACCTTACTATACACTTGGTCAAAGAGGTTCAACTGTGCGACCCAGTCTATTTAAGATGGATTTACCCAAATGAGCAGTTCATGAAAGTTTTGAAGGGGTATGTTAAAAACAGATATCGACCAGAGGGATGTATTGCTAAACAATACATCATTGAAGAAGAGAGTGATTTGTGTGCTGATTACTTATCAAATGTTGAACCTGTTGGTTTGCCGAAGTCTCATTACAATGGGCGACTAACGGGGAAAGGAATAACTGGGTTCATGTTATTAAGCATTTCGAATGCTGAAAAGGAGTTGGCGCACTTGCACATTCTCACAACACTCTTGAGGTTGAACCATTGTTGAAAGAACACAAAAAACTCCTTTGTGAAATACACGGTGATAAGAATGAGAGTTTGATCACAAAGGAGCACAACAAACATTTTATTAGGTGGTTCAATGCACGCATTTGTCAGCAGGTTGAGCTTAATGCTGGATCGGTTTGTGACAGATTGTTCTGGCTGTCGAAAGGACCAGGTTTGCACGTATTTTCTTATACTGGTTATGCAATCAACGGTTACATATTCTATACAAAAGACCAGGATGAAAAAAGTACCATGCAGATTAGTAGAATCACACTTGTTGCCGAGGGGTAGCATATATCCAGTGCAAGAGATACAAATCCCATATATGCGCAGATGTCGTACTTTGGTGTGATTGAATGCATTTAGGAGTTAGATTACACCATGTTCAGAGTTCCTGTGTTCCGGTTGTAATTGGCAGGAATGCACAAGAAAGGGGTGAATTGTGCATTTGAAATTTATACTGATTGAAGACACATTTTATAATGGTTCAGCCTAAACCTGGCCTACGTCCAGTTCTCCAACCTTCAATTGGGTTCCACTAATACTTCAAGATTAAACCAGGCTCTTGACAGCCTTTACAAGTGATAGCAAGAAGCTTCTCTCTTTACTGATCACTCCCCCTTACAACTTGTAAGATTACACCCTACTCTTAAGATCCCACTATCTTAAGAGTATGCCTCACTTAGAGATGATTATAGAAGAAACTTGTTCACTCTATGAACTGATGATGTTACACATTGAAGTACAATAGGCACTTAATGAACCTTTTTGATTGAAAGAGTATTGAATGCAGCAAGTGTAACTAACACTGATAATCAATGTAAGCAATTAATCTGTGTACCAACTTCTTCACAGAAGCTTTTATAGTCTCTTAGAGATTTGCCCATTGTGAATGTTATAGCCGTTGTATGTTTGTTCAGAGAGTTGGATAATCTGGTATGGAGTGCTTTTGATTGAATTCTAAGAAGCATTAACTCCATTGTACTTGTCTTGCTTTTGCTCATCTCTCTTCATTTATCGCTGGAAGTGGTAGATGAGTTCCAACGGCTCTAAGGATTAGATTGCGAGCTAACATTAACTTCCTTAAGTAGGTCTGTGCAATTCTGTACTTGGAAAGCTTAAAATAGACTTAGCCATTGATTTTGAATAATTCCTATCGCCACTTCGATTACAGCCTCTAATCGATCACAAGAAATGGTCTTTGATCGATCACATATCGATTACACATAGATTACATCCTGCATCACTGAATATCAAGTTAGAAAATCATTCGCCTAATCGATTACAGTGATCCCTGATCGATTAGGCATATCTAATCGATTGTAATTTAGATTATATGGTTCTTTAATTGATCATACAATATCCTCTAATCGATTATAGTCCTCTGATCTATTATGTCTTGATCGATTATAGCTCTTTAATCGATTAGGCTAATTCTTCTCAATCGATTATTACTCTCTGATTGATTATGCTAGAATCCCTTAATCGATATATGTCTTTAATTGATTATACTAATTACTCTCATCGATTACAGGTCTCTCTGATCGATTAGGCGCCCATATTCTTAACTTCTAATCTAAACTTGATCTAACTCTAATCGATTAGGCTTTTAGTTCTTTGTCTTGTAATCTTTCCCTGATCGATTAGGCAACATCTTAGAGTTTTTTATCATAGCCTCTCTTTCTGCCTAAGTTATGTTTAGTTATCATCAAAACTTATTATTCTAACACCGGTGTCAGTGGGTTAACAACCACAGTGGATGGCAATTAGATAAATTTGGGTTTATATCGGTCGACCTTTCTAAAGTTGGATATAAGGACGATCCTTGCATTCTACCGTCTCAAGCAGCACAAGTGTTTTACATTGTAGATCCTTCTAAGAAGAATTGGTCAGTAGTCATGCAGTCAAACAAAAGTCATGCCGAGCAAGTTGATGATGAAAGTAGTGTTAGTGCTGGCTGTCACCCAAGAGGGGGGTGAATTGGGTGATTGAATAAAAACCTTTGATTCTTTAATCAAAACACAAGTGATGACAATCTTGGAAATCTTTTTAAGTTTATCACTGTGAATATTTCAAACTATGAAGTGCATTAAAGAAAACTTAAGTCAAATATGCTGGAAGCTAGGAAAGTTAAGGGAAGAGATAATGCAAACAGAGTTTATCCTGGTTCGGTCAATCCAGACCTACATCCAGTCCTCAGGCTCCACCTGAGATTTCCACTACCCTCTTGTTTAAACCGGGCACAAGAGAAGCCTGCCACAGGTTTTACTAACACAGGTTCACCTGCCAACCTTTACAGAGTTTTAGAATCCCTCTAAACACTCCCCCTTACTACCTGTAAGGTTACCACCCTGTTCTTAAAGCACAAGCTTTAGAACAACCTCAAACAGTAGAGGATTTCAATAATAAGGTTCACTTAATGAACAAATTATGATAATCACTGAGGTACAAAGTAATGTAGGATGAAATACAAATTTGAGCGTAATAATCTGAACAATGAATGTGCTCTAATTCTTCTTTTCTAATGCGCTCGACTCATCATTTCTGGGCTCACTTGTATACGACTGATTCTCTGTGCAGAGCCTCTGATTTTCATTTCATATCATCTTGCGTCGTGTGTTTTCTCACTTCTTGATTCTGATATCTTCAAGTCTTTATATGTGATGGTATACTTTTCTATCCGTTGGAGACTTGGAGAACTAGCCGTTAGCACATTTTCTTTATTTTTATGCTTCAGCTGATTTTGCAGAGGATAAGATAAGAGAGATAGAGACTGTGAGTAACGTTATCCTGCTGCTACCTGCCACTGTACTTGCATGTCAGCTTTTTCATTAGCGCTAGCTCCCTTGGCTATCGCTATCTTGATAGTGTGAGTCCTGCACTTAAGCTTTTAGCTGAAACAAATACTCATGCAGTGGATGTTATCGATAGGGTATTTCATTACCTCAAGAAGATAGATACAATATATTAGCTAAGGTATTTTCAAAACATTCTCTATCGATAACTAATTCCATTATCGCTAGTTGATTGCTCATTAGCTTAAGGATACAGTTATATGAATATTCAAAGGTATTTCAAGGTATCCTACTATCGATAGATAAACATGTTAGCGCTAGCAACTATGTTATCACTAGATAACTCTTTTGCTTTCAGGCACTCGCTATCTGAATGTCTATTATCTGAAGCACTTTGTTATCGATAGCTTAATCTGTTATCGCTAGCTGATTTCATTATCTTAAGGACTTGGTTTCTCTTTCTGCTAGATGTTCTTTCTTTTATTTATCCATGTTCTCAATGAACTTCTAGCAATAGGATATTTCTTTAGCGATAGTGAATGACTTAGCGATAGATATTAGCTTTGTTATTACTAAGTCTTCATCTGTTATGGCTCTTTGTCTATTATCGATAGGTTCTAGCTCTAGCGATAGTGATATGTTACCTATCAGATATTACTTGTTTAATTTGAAGGTAACTTTCACTTATTTACTTCTGTTATTTATGGGTCAGTCTTTATCAAAACTTAAGATTATAACAAGTAGTGATTATGGTATGAATGTGATAGAAGATGTTCCTTTCTTTGAGACATTACTATCAGAAGACTTTGATGCAGACGGGTATGATGACGAAGATGACCTGTTTATGTAAGGCGTGATCATGAAGAAGGCATTTGGGTAAACACAACCCTAAATCCAACAAGAAAGAGAAAGCAGACAATTGTAGACAATACAGCAAAGAGGAAAAAGAGACGAAATCCCTCATATTAATTTCAGTTTGTATGTATTTATGTTTTGCACTATGAATTATTTCATTTAATTCGCATACACTTAATATGATTATATCCATATGCACTAAAATCATGTCTTGTTTAATTTTTTTACAGGATAATGGATCCCCCCTAAATGAGGAGGAAGAAGCACAACCTAGTGACCAAGTAGATATCGATCAAGGTAGAGCAAGACATGAGGCGAATGTTCATCGTGGCAAGACCGTTATGCGCAAACTCCTCACACGCAGAGCTCGGGGAGGAAAGACAAAACTTAAATGGAACGACAATGACCAAGTGACCGGAAAGTCGGTGAAGTTCCTCTCGGGTTACATTGGGTACACTGTTTAGGACAAAATACCTATTACTGTTACGGATTGAAGAAAAGCAGGCAACAAACATGAGTCAGTTTGATTAGAGATTCAGGTAAGCTACATTTTTACAATTAAGGGCATATGTGTCATCATAACATTGTAATTAACAAATTTAATATGATTTCTGTTGTTACAGACCGTCTTTGATATCGACGATACTCACAGGGAGTATGTGCTGAAGAAAGCTTCAACAATGCATAGGAATTTCCGTTCCACCTTGACCACGTATTACCTGAGAGATGAAGATGGGGAGATTGTTCCAAAGCCACCATCTTCATATGATGGGTCAATTACTCAAGAACATGGGGATAAATTTGTACGACAACGTTTGACTAAGGAGTTCCGGGAAAGAAGTAAAAAAAATAGCCATGCGGCTAAGAGCTGTGAGTATCCGTATATGGGCGGACAAAAGACATTTCCTGAATTGGAGGAAGATATGTTATGTTATTAACGCTTTTGGTTCCAAAATTATGAATAAATGTTTGCGTGATTAATTTATACGTTCACCTGGTTTACCTTGACAGATTCATGAACATGGCCTAGAAGGTAGGCCAACACGGTATGACCTCTCGGTCAAAGGTCACTCGAAGAAGGACGGTACCATTGCTCATGAAGAGGTCAGAAGAGTTCATGTACGATGTGTAAGTCATTCTCTTGGAATTTCTAATATTTTTCTAACTTGGTGACTTTGCTAAGTTAATAATTAATAATCCTTCGTCCTTATTATAGGTTATGTTAACGCAAGAATGCCCTGACGAGGTCAACAAATTTGGCAGTGGCAATTTCCTCAGCAGAGCACTTGATCTCCCTGAGTATTCAGGCCGTGTTTGGGGTACGGGTGTAGGCGTCACGCCCTCATCTTACTTTGGCCGCAAATAGAGGACATCAAAAGGTGATGTTAGAGCATTTAAAGATGAAGTTCTTACTTTGAGGGAAGAGATGCTTGAGATGCAACAACACAACGAGGAAATAGAACGACGGAATGAGGAAATGTAAAGACGACATGTACGATGTGTAAGTCATGAAGAGGTCAGAAGAGTCCATGTACGATGTGTAAGTCATTCTCTTGGAATTTCTAATATTTTTCTAACTTGGTGACTTTGCTAAGTTAATAATTAATAATCCTTCGTCCTTATTATAGGTTATGTTAACGCAAGAATGCCCTGACGAGGTCAACAAATTTGGCAGTGGCAATTTCCTCAGCAGAGCACTCGATCTCCCTGAGTATTCGGGCCGTGTTTGGGGTGCGGGTGTAGGCGTCACGCCCTCATCTTACTTTGGCCGCAAATAGAGGACATCAAAAGGTGATGTTAGAGCGTTTAAAGATGAAGTTCTTACTTTGAGGGAAGATATGCTTGAGATGCAACAACGCAACGAGAAAATGGAACGACGGAATGAAGAAATGCAACGACAGTATGAGTAGATATTCGAATTCTTCCAGCAAAGTAATGTTGCATCATAAAAGTCCAACTTCGTGCAACAAAGTCACGTTCCTTCCGTCGAGAGTCCAAGCATTAGGGATAGCTGTACGATGCCCAGGGCCCACATTCCGCAGGTAGTTCATACATTTTCTACTTATAAACTTGCAGTGATTTTGTTATATTATCGATTGTGACCTAATGTTGACAACTCTTTCGTAGGGCGAGTCAAAATGTAGGTTGTATACAAATCAATCGTTCATTGAAGTTGTTGCGATCGGCTAGGTTTACAATACTTCGAACATGACCCTGCACAACTCGCCGTTGCCTGAAAATGCCCTGAGGGTAT
Organism: Mimosa bimucronata; assembly: GCA_037074515.1. Classification (NCBI taxonomy): domain Eukaryota; kingdom Viridiplantae; phylum Streptophyta; class Magnoliopsida; order Fabales; family Fabaceae; genus Mimosa; species Mimosa bimucronata. Next base: position 40,883,688 of record CM073439.1, read on the forward strand.
TGATTGAATATTCCTACGACAATTGGGCACCGTTGCCATTCCTTACTCCTGATTTGATGACTAGGGTCGGAGAGGTTGTCGGTGCATATGTTACTTGGCCCATTGGTTTGATTGAGCCAACACCATAGGTGATTATTTACTAATAATATTTACACTAGCATTCATTGTGTTGGAATGACACTCTTTTATTTACATGTTTTTACAGGGTACACAATTTATGGGAAAGAAAGCACAAGTGGCTAATGTCAAAGGTACTGGTGGTTTAGCTGCTCAAATTAATAAAAAGAGTTCACGTACCGATTAGTTGTCACAGGTGATTGTTTGTTAATTAATTTAAACTAGCACTCTTCTTAATTATTGGAAGGAATTTTCAAACTTTCTATTTACATGGTTTATAGGCAAAAAAAGCCAAGGGCAAGAAGAAAGTTCAAGTGCCTGATCCTAATATTCAAGATACGAGTGCCGAAATGCCAAATCGTGCTCGATTGTGAGCATTTGCAGCTACTGCATCTCGCAACAAAAGCCAAGGGCAAGAAGAAAGTTCAAGTGCTTGATTCTAATATTCAAGATACGAGTGCCGAAACGCCAAATCGTGCTTAATTGCGAGCATTTGTAGCTACTGTATCTCGCGATGCTATTGATGAGGTTAATTTTACTGATGTTCTTTCTAACGATCAGGTAATGGAGGTGCTTAACCAAAGATGGGTTGGTGCTACAGTTATCAATTTATGGATCAGGTATATATGCGTTTCCATTGTGGTTTCGTTCAATGTCATAAGTTTTACACTAATTAGGAGTTGGTATGGTTTCTATGAAGGCATCTGCATGAAGATGTCATGATCACCGGGGAGCACGTTTTGTTCAAATTCATAAGCCCTTATTCGATAGCACAAATTGCGGGCTCGAAACTAAGGACCAATTCAAAGCAATTCAAAGGCGTTTCTCTTTAAAGGCAATAGCCGGAATTTTATTCTTAGCTCCGATTAATATAGGGTAAGTCTATACATATTATAGCTTTCATTGTATTTTTAGTTCCGAGCATCATAGATATATATACTAACATAACGTTATTAGACTGCATTGGATTGTGCTTGTCATCAATCCGATGGCACAAGAGGATCCCATAATTTACTATTTGAATCCTGTGGAATTTGCTCTCCCAGATTTGATGCGTCTCTTCAATGAGTAAGTGAATGTCAACATTATTTGAATGCGTTGTATTATTTGTCATTTTATGACCGATCCTAGCTAATAAAATTAATTTAATTTGTTTCTTTTTCAGAGTATTGACTAGTTTTCGGTCCTTTGTTAAGTTGAAGTATTCCAGAGCCCCTGACCCGAAAGATGCTTATAAGTGGCAAACAGTCCAGGTTTTATAAAGTTATTCAATTTTTAAAATAATATATCTAGTTAAACCATAACGTAAATGTTTCTTATATGATATATTTGGTGTTTTTTGTTACAGTGCCCCTACCAACCCAATAACAACAACTGTGGGTACTATGTGATGCAGTACATGCGAGATATCATCACACATGATCGACTCGACATCCCACTGACAGTAAGTTTTATATTTTTTCAACTCTAATTGTGTTTGTACTTGTTAGACTTCAAGTAAATTTACTTGTTATTTAAATGTGTTTGTGCAGTATTATCCAGACGCTCGTTGCTTCATGTTGTCAAGGGAAAAAATTAATGCACTAATTGAAGAATGGTGCACTTATGTATACCCTCTTTTCTCCCAAATTAGATGATCCATTCATCTGCATGCTTTTGTTTTCAACTTAGAATGGTTGGTTTAATTGTTCATTAGCATGACTTTTCTGGTGTATATATATGGATTGACTGGAATGGTATAGAGCTGAAGGTTTTTTGCATTGATGCAGGAGGGTGTGAAACAAAAATAAATGAAATATTTTAAAAAAACATGTCTTATAGCGGCGCTTATTATGTAATAAGCGCCGCTATAGGGTGTCATAAACAAAAATAAATGAAATATTTAAAAAAAATATGTCCTATAGTGGCGCTTATTAAGTAATAAGCGCCGCTATAGGGTGTCTATAGCTACGCTTAGGAATAAAAAAGTGCCACTATAGGCATTTTCTTAAAAAAATATAAGGCCTATAGAGGCTCTTAGACATGTAAAGCGCCGTTATAGGATAACCTATAGCGGCGCTTATAACACTTAATAAGCGCCGCAATAGGGTCAAAAGAAGCCCTGCTATAGGATATTTCTGTAGTAGTGGTTCTACTCTACAAGTTAAATATTTTGACATATCAAAAAAGGAAATATTTAAGCAACCTTACAATTCTTCTTGGATCTAGAAGGGAATTCTCATTAGCAAAGATTTGATTACACAAAAGCTGTAGTGGGGAGTTGGCAATGGTTCCTCCATACCAATCAACCACCATCTTTGGTGGCCAATGCAATTAGGAGCATTGACTTCTGTTGATTTTCAACGAGTTAATGATCTATTTCTGCATGCAAACCTTTCTTGGGTTCCTATTAGATGGAATTTTGATCTAATCAAATCATTGTATCCTCCAACTGCAGCTTCTGCTATCTTATTACTTCCAATCTCATTTACAGGTGTTAAGGATTTTTTTATTTGGACGGGTTCTTTGAATGGCATTTATTCTGCTAAAGCAGGTTTCTCTATATCAAATTCATCATCTCATAATTCCCTATAAGAATCCTTTTGGAAAACATTGTGGTCCACTACTCTGCCTATGAAAAACTTCTATTTATATGGAAACTAATTAACAAGGCTATTCCATCTGGGGATGAATTACTTTGTCATCACATGCCGGTCAACTATTCATGTCCATTTAGTTGTGATCAGAATGAGTCAATAGAGCATTTGTTCTTTTTATGTCCTTTCGCTCGGGCAGTTTGGTGGAGTTCCCTATCCATCAGACTTGAATGGAATGATTTCAATTCCTTTAGAGAATGGCTCTATTTGACTTTTTTGCAGCTTCATAGGGATGGATTATTGGAAGAACTTAAAAGAATCATAATCCTTCTCAATCACATTTGGTGGTTGAGAAATAACATTATCCATAAAGGTTCACTTGCATGTCCATCAATCTTATCACGCCAGATTTCTCAGGCACTCTCCTTCAACTCTTTGGCATTTAAATCGGATGAAGTCTCTAATACTGTCATTGATTCACTTCCATCCTCGGTCCCAACATTTGTGTTGCAAAATCATTTGTGGTGCATACTAACTCATTAATATAGAGCCCGCTCAGGACTTTCATGTTTTATGCAAATTTATCATGATCAGGTGTTGCTTCAAACCTATCATTGGAAAAACATTAAGTTTCAGATTTCCCTCATTCCAAATGAGATGCTTGAGAGTTGGCCTTCAATGGATTGGTACATGTGGTTTTTTCACTCTCTCTCAATCTTTGGCTATTTTGTCATCTACTCCGAGCTCTGCTTTTAATATTTCATCCTCATTCAATGGTGATATTGTGGATGTTGATGTTCTTAGACTACTTCATATTTCAACAATTTCAACATCTACTTCATGCCGGAATGAGAACTTTCTGCCTTCATGCACTCCTCACTTTTAGTTTTCAATTTATTTACTTCTTTTATTTGATGAACATCATTTTGTAAGTCTTTTTACTTTTTAATAAAATTTGTCCTTGATACAAAAAAAAAAGTAATTTTCTTTTTCATCTTCTTTTGTGTAGGATAAACAAGATAAAGATTTGTCTTTGAGGGTGTTGTTTTTGACTGCCCTGTTTTAGTATCAATATTTAGATGACAAGGGCAAACAGAGTTCCATAATAATAGATAACAATATTAGATGTATAGAAATTTTGGTTGTAAATTCAAATTGTAATTGATTTTTTTCTGTAAATTCAAGTTTGATGCATCAAATTCGAATTTTGAGAAGAAATCAAATTTAAAATTGCACAAAATTCCAATTTCTTTCTACAAATTCGAATATAATTTCTTCTACAACAAATTTGAACTTTGATGTAAATTTGAATTTGTTGCCACACATTCGAATTAGATGCTGTTATCTTCTTTGCAATCACACGAATATTGTTAATATTGTTCCTAATAAAATAGAAAATATCTAAAATAATTTAAATAAATATTTCTCTAACTTCCCATATTATCTATTATCTTATCATTATAGGCACTATCAAATATCTACTTAGATTGATATTATTTAATTTTATTATTTATTTAATTTTATTATTGTTCATTAACGTTGTTATATTAGGTCATGAGTTTCAAAATAAAATAGATTTTACTCCATATCCTTACAAAACACAATCTTCATCATATTATTATATATTTTATCATTTATTTACTATTTTTAATCTTTTACAATTATTTAATATGTCCTATCATTTTTCTGGAAAGATATAATAATATTTTTATTGCATTAAAAATTTATATATATATATTCGGGAAAATTAGGGAGGGGACCAGGAAAAAAACTTAATTACTCCTAAGGACCTTTTAAAAAATAATTATTTAGAAGGGCCAAAAAATAAAATAAATATATTAAATTACCAAATTAGCTCCCATATATCTCAAATGTTTCTTCTTCCAACCAATTGACTCTCTTTCCCTGCTTTCCCTCTCTCTGCAAACTGAAATTTAATTAATAAATTAAAAATTTGTTTCATTTCATTATATCTGTTAGAGGGATATTCAAAAACAAAATGTAAGTACTCATTCTAACTAAAACAATTTAACGTAAATTAGGAGGATGACAACAATATATTAATATCCTTAATTAAAATTACAAAATTGATTAAAACTATTTATTTACAGCTTGAGTGTATGTGAACATACCTTTTTTTCTTTTTGAATATTTGTTTATAAAATGAAAGTTTGTTTTTCATCGTTGCATTCATATTTGTTCAATACTGGCTTCTAAACAGTGGAGACTGAGTACAAAACTTTAAACCATATTGAATAGCTCACATTTGTCATGGCAGCATTTTTCTTTTAATATTTTATCAATCTCTTAATAATTTTAATTTTATATGTTTTCTATGCCATTAATATTAAAATAATATTAAGATATAGTTGATTGGTCAAAAGAATAAATAGTTGAGATATGGAGAAAAATAGAAGAAAGGTTAATTTGATAATTTAAAATATTTATTTTATTTTTTGGTCCTTCTAAATAATTTTTTTTTAAAAGGTTCTTAGGAGTAATTAATTTCTTTTCTTTGTCCCTCTCCCTAGCTAATTTTCCCTATATTTTATTATATTTTTAAATTATTATATTGTTTTAATTATTGAATTTTGAATTTAAATATGAATTTTATTAATAAATAATCATTAAGGGAAATATGGTCATTTTGTTCATTTCTTACGTTCCTTATTATCATTTTCAACAAACCAAACATACAATTTTTTATTCCATTCCTGTACATACCAAATATGTTAATATTTATTATAGATTCCATTTCTTTCCGTCAAAGTATTTTTTTGTAAACCAAAGAAACCTTAAAAAAGAAGGAAAGTTAAAGCCATGAATAGTTTATGATATAAGTGTCTAAAATACTCACGGTCAATCCTCCGAAGAAAATAAGGTAAAAAAAAAAAAAAATCCCCCGAAGAAAACAGTCAGAACACATCAAGTCACAAGGACCACAGCTCGAACAAATATAACGATATGCAGGTGGTGAATGGCTTCAAAAGATAATAACGGAACCTTGTGTTGAAAAGAAAATAATTGAGGTTATATGATCAAAAATCAAGAAATTAAAATAAAAGGAAAATCCATGTCATAAATAATTCTTTAAGGGAAGTGACAATGACAGATTGATGAACATTGTCTTCTGCACATGACTACTTTAATTCTTGTAGCAAAAATGTATCCTCTTTCATTTCATCTTCATTCAAAAATTAAATGCCATCAAATGCTATCCGCCTACTTGGCATCGATTAATCATGACTAGTAAAAAAAAAACAAAAAACAAAATGGTAAAACTGACATCAACATTCGAGAAGAGATGGGATGAAATAGTTGTATGTTTAGAGATGCAAAAGTTTTCCACTTACCATTTTATAAGTCTGATCACCGTCCAGTTCTTCTTAGAATTAATGCATCTTCTAATCATTCCTGAGTGCAACGTCCTTTCCGTTTTATAGCCCCATAGGTGTTGCATGAAAAATTTGGTGATTTTGTGACAGCTAACTGGGATAATTCGATGGAGAGGTGCCTCAATATGACCCAGTTTACTGATGCTTGTCGTAAATGGAATAAAAATGTTTTTGGAAACATTGAGGGTCGGAAAAAACAGCTTCTCAGGAGACTTGATGGTGTGAATAATGCTATTTCTACGGGGGTAAATGCTCAATTTTATGAAGAATTACAAGCTGATTTTTGGCTGCAACTTGAGCAAACCCTTACACAAGAGGCTTTGCTATGGGCTCAAAAGGCATGTGCAGAGTGGAGTGTTTATGGGGATCGGAATACGCGTCTTTTTCAAGCAAAAGCTAATAGGAGAAAGAAGGCAAATTGAACAGATGCTATTTGCATCAACGATGAGGAATGGTGCTTTGATGTTGACCAGATAAAAATTCATGCAACCCAATATTTTAATGATCTATTTCATGAAGAGTTAAAGGAAAGGGAGGAGCTTGTATGCCCAGTATCATTTCCAGCAATTGAAGAGCTTCATCACCGTGTGTGTTCTAGGCCAATTGATGATAATGAGGGCAAAATAGGCTATTTTCAGCATGGGGACGATGAAAGCCCCGGGACCGGATGGTTTCAATGCTTTATTTATCAATCTCAATGGTCCTTGGTAGGGTCATCAGTGACGGGAGTTGTGAAGCAAATGTTTTTGAAGCCACAGGATATTCAAGGTATTAATGAGACTTTCATTGTCTCAATTCCCAATAATGAGAATCCAGAGACTTTTAAGGACTTGCGACCTATTAGCTTGTGTAATGTCATTTACAAAGCTATTACAAAAATTGTTGCAAATAGGATGAAGAGTTTTATGGATCATATCATTTCTCCTAATCAATGTAGCTTTGTTCCTGGGTGTCACAGCTCAGACAATATTATTGTAGCATAAGAAGTAATCCATTCAATGAGGAACATGCCTGGTAAGAAGGGTTACATGGCTATTAAAATTGACCTTGAAAAGGCCTAGGACAGGGTTAATTGGAATTTCATCTTCCGGTGCTTGCATGAGTTGAATATTCCAAATTATCTTACTCAAGTTATTAAGAGCTATATTAGCATTCCTAGTTTACAATTGTTATGGAATGGGAGTAAAGCAGAATCTTTTTAGTCATCAAGAGGTGTGAGACAAGGTGACCCTATTTCACCATATCTCTTTGTTATTTGTATGGAGAAGCTAGCTCACTTAATTCAGGATAGAATGGAGAGAAATTAGTGGCATCCAATCAAGCTTACAAGAAAAGGACCACCAATTTCTGATCTCTTTTTTGCTGATGATGTCATTCGTTTTGTAGAGGCTTCGATTCAACAAGCTAATATGATTCGGGATTGTTTAGATTATTTCTCTCGATGTTCAGGTTTAAAGGTAAATGCATCTAAGATCCATGTATTTTTCTCTAGAAATGTTAATCAAAATAGGTGCTCAGAGATTAGCAATGTGTTGGGTTTCACTCAAACGGGAAACCTTGGCGAATATCTTGGTGTCCCTCTTCATCATGCACCTATCAAAAAGGAGACTTTCAATGAAGTGATTGACAAAGTCAAGACCCGATTATCAAAATGGAAGGTCAATTCTTTATCCTTGGCAAGGAGAGCTACTTTGATCTCATCAGTATCTTCTGCTATTCCTGGATATGTTATGCAAACATCCCATATCCCGGTAAGTGTGTGTGACATTCTTGATAAACAAAATAGAAAATTTTTATGGGGAAGTTTGGATACACACAGAAAGATACCTCTTGTGGCTTGGGATGAAGTACGTAAAGAACAAAAGAAAGGGGGGATTGGTTTAAGGCATGCAAGACTTCAGAACCAATCATATTTAATGAAGTTGGGGTGGAAAATGGTGACTGATAGAGACGCTTTCTGGGTCCGGGTGATTCGGGATAAATACCGGTGTGGTAATGATGTTATCCCTATCATTGATGCAAGAAGAAATGGGTCCAATTTGTGGGCTGGGATCAAGCAAACATGGAGTAAGGTTAACGATGGGATCAATCATGATCATGACACAAGAAATATTAAATGGAGATGGGAACGACATGGAAATTTTTCTGTGAAATCAGCTTATTTGGCTCTTTCAGGTGAGGATAATCTTTGTCATTCAGAATGGGAGGTTCTTTGGAAAGTTAAAGCACCACAGAAGTGCAAATATTTTCTTTGGCTTGCGATGCGCCAAAGTCTCCTAACAAATGCGGCGAGACTCTAGAGAGGTTTATCATTGGATGCATGCTGCCCTTTGTGCGATTCAACATTTGAAAACACTTTGCATGTGCTAAGGGATTGCAAACAGTCAAGATCGTTATGGAGGAAGATTGTTGAACCAGCAAAGTGGCGAAAATTCTGCTCCTTAAATTTGGCATAATGGTTTCGCTAGAACATAAGACTAAGCAAGGAGTGGACCTCATTATTTACCATCTCTTGCTGGTGGATATGGAGAAAACGAAACTTGTTTGTTTTCGAAGGCAAGAAAATTACAGAGGAGGTGATTATAGCTGATACAAAAGCAATTATTACGTCTTTGGAAACAGCCAAGATGCGACTTGCTGGAATCGGGATTGATGGGGCTATGAAGGTCAATGATAGAATGGTTTGGGATCCGCCGGAAGTAAATTGGGTTAAGCTGAATGTTGATGGCGCCTAATCCCATTTCACTGATGTAGCAGCATGTGGAGGAATTGTTAGGAACTCTGCAAGAGAAGTTCAATGCGGCTTCTTGCAAAGAATGGAAAATGGAGATGCGCTTAGTGCGGAGATATGGGCTACTTTAATTGGGTCGAAATTAGCCTGGGATAGGGTTTACAGACAAGTTGTGTTAGAAACAGACTCCACTGAAGTGATTGACCTTTTGAATGCAGACCTAAATGTTAATCATCGTGATGCAAGTTTGCTGAGAGAGGCCAAGGTTATAATGAGCAAAGATTGGGAGATTAGGATCTCGTATGTGCACAGAGACTATAATAAAGTAGCGGACTTTCTCACAAAAAGGGGACTGGATGCAATGCATGGATTTCATTTTGTGGGGTAGCCACCTCAAGATCTTCTTGAATTGCTTAATAGGGATTGTAATGGGTCTACTGTATCCATAGGTTTACCATGAGGTTTCTAGCTTTCTTATAAAAAAAATAAAAAAATAAAAAAAAAATAAAAAAGAGATGGGATGAAACAGAGATGGGACGAAAATGGTAAAAACGAGGTTTGAAGGTATAATACATGTAATAGATGATACATATCTCGAGTGGGATGGACCACTGGGATTATAGGCTAAATATGAAATAAGCAATGTTCAAAGAACCGGGCCGGACCGGCCGGTTCAACCGGGAACCGGCCAAGAGTCCGGTCCGGTTGCCCCTAAAAAACGGGAGGAAGGTTGACCCGGCCAAGGATAAACCGGCCAACCCGGGGTTGAACCGGCTTGGCCCCCTTTTTTTTAAAAAAATCATTTTATTATAATTCACCTAATTACTAACTTTCACTTCACTCAATTTTAGAAATTAGGAAACTATAATACTTTAAATACTATTTTACTTGCATATACTTAATATTTAATTATTGTTACTCTTAGTATTTATATTTTAGTCTATGGATTGTAGAATAATATTTATTTTCACGTGTAATCAACTAGTATTTTCTCTTTTTTTCCTATATAGAAACATTAAAATATTCATATTTGATGAATCATGTATACCTATATACATTTACATTTTGATATTAGTGAGTATTAATGTTAATATCAATAAAATTTTATTATTTTAATATAACCGGTTTGACCCGGTCTGACCCCCGGTCGGACCATTAACCCTTAAACCAGTGCCTCATCCGGTTCGATGCCCGGTCCGGTTTTTTGAACCTTGGAAATAAGTATTGGGCCAAGAATGAGGTCAAAGCCTATTGAGGAAGGCTAAGTGGGAGGGGGAATCTCTCTTGCCTCGATTGTCCCCATGCTTTATATATATATATATAGATAAATAAGATAACGTTCAAACCTATATTATCAAAATATTTTATAAAAAAAATGAAGGACAGTAGTTTATGGGCCTTGAATAACTTATAACTAGTATAGAATATAAACTGAAAAATATAATCTTGCAACCTCTCAGTCTTCCCCTTGCACTGAGTTTTTATGATACAAATGGCTTTCTCCATTACAAGTTCTTCAGCCATGAAAGCTGAATTAGCTTTCATTTCCACACAACAAAAGAATAACTTCATAGAGAGTGTTGCAGCGAAAAAGAACAAAACGATGTTTCCATATATTAAATTCTCATTGCCTTTCTAGGTCCTATAGAGTGATGTGCCTGCTCCTCCTCACATTTGTGTTTAGTTCCAATTAAATTTGTAGCTTCAGATGGTGAAGGCTCCATGTGGTCACCAAATGATTCATTATATATCAAGTAGACTGTTGTTTCCTTCACAGTGAATCCATTCCCCAAAATTGTTATCATCACCTCCACTTCTTCATCAGGTTCTAGATTTGATATTATCTCCTTCCTCTCTGCTTCTTCCAAGGAATTTAGTTTGTCTTTTGTGTAGAACAAAGTGGTTTTCTTTGTATAATTTATGATCATTAAGTTAATTATACAAGATTCCCATTCCTTGTTACCCAAATCACTTGAGCAATGTACACAACAAATAGCCATCCCTTTTAAATTATCATCATCACAACCATTAACTAGAGGCACTTTGAATTTTACAGAAGCTCCTTCACCCTTAATTGATCGCCAATAGGGGTGATTGTCATCAGGGACAGTACAATCATTATTATAATGTCTAGGATTCAATCCCTGCATAATAACAAACACATTCTATAATTAAACTAATAAAGATGCATACATATATCTTTTTTGAAGAAACAAATCCAATTAGAGAGAGAACCTGTGAAATCTTTTCTGAAAGTGTACGAAAGACTTGGGAATTCTTCCCAATTTGAATAAAAAGATGCCCCAAGCAATTTGTGGCACACAAGGAATTCAGCATCTCTGATCCATCTTCCAATGCAAGACTTTGTTGCCTTATTGCACTAGTAGAGATTGTTGAAGGAACATGGACACTGTTTAGCATATCCCACAAAATTGATGATGGTATGCCCGCATGTGTCGGAATAAGAGGTAGTGGATTATTTGTTGGGGATATCCAATATTCATAGAGAGAAGGGATTACATGATGTGATAATCCTTCATGACCACAAACAGATAGATATAAAATGCTTCTTAATCTCACTAGAGAAAAGGGCACTTGGTTTATTGTAGGAGCAATTAGAGTTGTTAAAGATTCCATTTGCTCTATGTCCTCCTCTATCTTGTCAATCATCACACAGCCAGAAAGGATGAGAGTTTTTAAGCATTTTAATCTATAAATGCTTCTTGGGAGACTACGAAGGCCAATACAATCCTCCAAATCTAGTAGTAGAAGTTTGTCTAGAAGCCCGATAGAATGATGTATCATGGACAGACTTGGACAGTTTTTGAGGATCAACTTTTCAAGATTTGGTAGATTTGAAAAATTAGGAGTTTGCACCAGGTAAAAAGAGCTGCTGAGATTGAGGATTTTCAGCGTGTTCAATAACTAAAAAGAAGACATCAAATTTCAAATGGGAATTAGATAAACATCATGAAAAAATAACTAAAAAAATTACATGAAAACCATTGTAGGTTTCCTTTATCTAGTTGAACCCAAAAGTCTAAGTGTAACCATTGTTTTCAATCAATTGGAAAATTCTGACAAAAAAAAAAATCAATCGGAAAATTACTTGAAGGGAAAAACATACTAATCAATATCTTAATATGGAAAAGTTTACACAATTATGATGATGTAATGTCAAGATCTATGGCGGGAGGTATGATGCGAATGTGTATTATTACAAAAACTCTAGCAACTTTACTCTTTGAGAAATTTTTGTATGAAACCGGTCTGCACTTGTGATCTAACCAATCACAAACACTTCAACAATATTTTGATTGGATATGAGAGAACTTTAATTTGATGTGACACTATGGAGCTTTGATTTTCCTCTAGAGAAAAAGTAAATTGAGCATTTATTTTTTCCCTCACACAAGTGCCACATTAGATAAAAATTCTTGAGATCAGATAAAATGTTTTTGATGAAATGTTCATTTGTGATTAGTTAGAGCATAAATGACGTGATATTTCATATACGAATTTCTGAAGCTATAAAAAATTTTAAAATATGAATCTACCAATAATGCTGTAAAATATTTATTAATAAAAAAAGAAGGTTGTCAAGTATGATATCCAATGAAAAATAGAGTAACAAAATATGTACAGGTCTGAAGTCCCTTTTTATTCCTTATCCATAAACTTTGAACTTAATACCAACAAATAAACTAAGCTTTGTGAGTCAATTACGGGCAAAGGAAAAAGGAAATTTTTTTTGATAATACTATATCACAAAAACTATTTGCAGTAATACTAGAAATTTTAAGTATTTTCGTACTGTTTTAGAGAATTTAGGCTTTCTATCGATTAGAGGTTTTGCATTTTTGTAATCTTTAATTTTGTTTTGGTAGTTATGGTTCAAATAGAAAACAAACAAAGTATTAATTTATGTACCCGGGGTTCCTTCCACACTTGTTTCAGGCTGCTGTATTTTAAGTCAATAGCAACTAGTTTCGGTTGATAGAAGCTGTTAGGAATGTATTTTACAGGAAAGCCATGCCAGCAAAGCCATCTGAGATCTTCACTAATGTCTTTGTAGTCTCCTCTAAGTAGTACATTGTCCAGATGAAGCAATCTGAGTTTCTTCATCTTCTTGAATGCTTCTGTCCAAAAATGCTTTTTTTCACTTTGTGACAACTGCAAAGACAATCCCTCAATAGCCTCTGTTCCCTACAAAATTAAGAGCGTATTGAAATTGAAGTGTGCACTTGCTTGTTACCAAAAACCAAAATAAAAACTATATGTCATGATCAAGCTTATTGAGCATGTGATAACAAAATGAGTCTTAAAATGCATACAATAAAAGACCAGACCAGACCAAACCAAACGGTTTTTATGACCAATTTATTGATCCTCAAAATGTACTTCTTGCAATACAATAGAACACAATAAATATTGGATATAAAAGTTCCTACCATGTCTTTTGACAACACAGCAAGTGCATCCTCATAAAACCATAGCCTACTTCTCTTCCCAAGCTGCTTTTGAGATTGTTTGCGAATTATTTCTCTTCCCATATCCCGCAACAAATCATGCACACCAAGCTCGTTCTTTTCATTGATGGTTACAAGGCTCCGCTCCACAAGGGTTGTGATTCCATTATCAGCAAAGAATTCACAGCCATTTAATATCAGTGTCACATCATTTTTATCCATCCCAATAAAGAAGCAAGATATATCAAGGAATATTTCTTTCTCCAAATCATCTAAACTATCAAAGCTTATTTTTAATTTCTTTTGTATCTTGTTATGGGGAATTTTTTTAAGTTTCTCCAAAACACCCTCCCATTCCTCCACTTTTCTTGCAAATAAATAGGAGCCAAGGACTTCAAGTGCTAATGGAAGCCCCCCAGAGTATGCAACTATGTTTCTTGAAAGATTAGAGAAATCTTTCTCAGGGTTTTCTTGTTTAAATGCATGCCAACTAAAAAGTTCAAGAGATTCCCTTTCATCCAAATTCTTCATTATATAAGTATGACAGTCCATTTGAAAGAGTAGACTTTGATTTCTAGTTGTGATGATTATTATACTTCCTGGTTTAAACCAGTCTCGACTTCCAACTAAAGCATTCAATTGCCCCAGCTTATCCACATCATCAAGCACAACTAGTGCCTTTTTAAGGCGAAGTCGATCCTTTAATGTTACTTTTCCTGATTCAATGTTATTTATCTTCATTTTTGTTGTCATACATATTTCAGAAAGAAGTTGATTTTGTAAGCGCACTTTACCATTTCTTTGTTCCCAAACTTTTCTGATCTTTGGAAGGTAACTTCTACTATCAAAAGTGCGGCCAATTTCATTATAAATAGCTTTGGCAATAGTTGTTTTGCCTATACCCCCCATTCCCCATATCCCCACCATAATAACATCTTTAGATTGATGGTTTTGGAGCATTGCGAGCACTTCTTGCACTCGTTCATCCACTGCAACTGGGTGGTCGGTGACAAACAAGTCTTTCTTGTCCAATATATTACAAACATCCTCAACAATAGCCTTCACATTTTCACTCTCATCCCTGCAAATCATTTAAGTATAATAGGAAATGATCATTGGACATATAAACTCGTATATCTTACAATTATAGATAAAGAAATTCATTATTTTGAAAGCTACTGTGTTTAGAGAAGAGGAGATTTTTATGAATAAAGTATAGATGAAAACGATAATACCTAGCTAGTGGTAGGGACAACAATGGAAAATATACTAAGACACTCGTATTTAACTGCAAAACAAACATTAAGTTCTCTATTAGCTAGCACATTAATATGTGTGTGTGAATCAGTGTCATACTTATTTATATGATTTAGTTCTTTTCCCCTTATATACTACTATTTGACTATGTCATATTCAATAATTGTTAAGGTTAATTAGACGTATCACTTCCAAAGATATTTTCTGCATGAACACATATTCAAGCTTATGACCTCACGCTCAAAAAGTTGGGGCCCCTTGAATTAGGATTAACGCATGTTGGTTAATAAAACCCTTCATAACTTTTAAGAGAAAACTTGAACTAGTGATTTCGTTCAACCATAAGGCATACACACAAGGATTTGGATCCTCTCCTTGTTGCTTATTTTATTTTCATTTCCACGTCATATCCCCACCCACTACTACAGAAATACCCTATTGCATCGCAACAATAGCAGCGCTTATAAAATGTAAGTGATGGGATAGGTATAATATGACATATACCAGCGCTTATAAATAAAAGTGCTGGTATAGGTATAAGCATATAGCGGCGCTTAAGCGCTGCTATATACCCCCTGGAATTTAAAAAATATGTAAAACAATTTAAAAAAAATTGGCAAATTGTTTTACAATTTTTTTAAAATAAAAATTAAATCCCAGGGGCCTATACCAGCGCTTAGCGCTTAAGCGCTGGTATAGGCCCCTGGGTATTATTTTTTATATTAAAAAATACTTAAAACAATTTAAAATAAATTGGCAAATTGTTTTACAATTTTTTAAATAAAAATTAAACCCCAGGGGCTCTGGGGTTTATTTTTTATATTACAAAATATTTAAAATAATTTAAAAAAAATTGGAAAATTATTTTACATATTTTTTTCAAAAAAAATAAACCACATGGGCCTATACCAGCGCTTAAGCGCTGGTATAGGCCCCTGGGTTTTATTTTTTATATTAACAAATATGTAAAACAATTTAAAAAAAATTGGAAAATTGTTTTACAATTTTTTAAAAATAAAAATTCAACCCCAGGGGCCTATAAGCGCTGGTATAGGCCCCTGGGTTTTATTTTTATTTAAAAAAAATTGTAAAACAATTTTAAAAAAATTGGCAAATTGTTTTACAATTTTTTTAAAATAAAAATTAAAACCCAGGGGCCTATACCAGCACTTAAGCGCTGGTATAGGCCCCTGGGTTTTATTTTTTATATTAAAAAATACTTGTAAGCGCTGGTATAGGTCCCTGGGGTTTATTTTTTATATTAAAAATACTTAAAACAATTTAAAAAAATTGGCAAATTGTTTTACAATTTTTTTTAAATAAAAATTAAACCCCAGGGGCCTATGCCATCGCTTAAGCGCTGGTATAGGCCCCTGGGGTTTATTTTTTATATTAAAAAATATTTAAAACAATTTAAAAAAAATTGGAAAATTGTTTTACATATTTTTTTCAACAAAAAATAAACCCTAGGGGCCTATACCAGCGCTTAAGCGATGCTATAAGGCCCCTGGGATTTAATTATTATATTGAAAAATATGTAAAACAATTTAAATTTTTTAACATATATTTCAAAATAATATAAAATTTATACCAGCGCTTAAGCGCTGCAATAGGTCTCTTTTTTTAATATTTTGGCGTGTTTTCCTCCCAAATTTCCCCAGACATTTAATTTTCCCTCTTCTTCCCAAAGCTCCTGCCTGCCCTAAGTCGAAGTTGAAGCTCTGCGCCACACACACACACACACACTCTTCTCCATCTGTTCCCGAGTTCCTCTCTCTATTCCTCTCTCTTCCGCATCTGTTCCTTCATGCTTCAGTGGTTGTCGACGACGGTTGGCGGCGAGAAACGGCAGAAAATACTTGGGAAGCTTGGGATTCTCTTGGGTAAGCTCATCTCCTCCGTCTTCTTCTTCTTCTTGGTTCGATTTGAACGATTCTGAGCGAGTTCGAATGGGGGCAATGATTCAAGTTCTGGGATTTAGAGTTTATAATGTCATAAAAGATTAATATTAGACTTCGATTTTGACTGTTTGGTGAGTGATTTTGAGAGATGTCTTGCAGCTTCCCAGCTGGTTATTTTTCGCAAATTCTTGCATTGGGGTTTGCTAAATTTTGCTCCATCTTCTTATTTGTATGATTTATCAATCTGACCTGTAATTTACTTCGTTGTTGTCTTCTCTTGCATTTATTTCTTCATTTCTTCCATATTGAATTTGAATGTGTTCTTTTTCCCGAGTTCTCTGGTTGGACTTTCTGTTACTGTGGCTGTGAGCTAGATAAATTGTGGATTCTGGTCTTTTTAATTTCTTGTTCAAGCTTATAACTAATGAAAAGGTATCATAGGCTCATCATATGGCATATAGAGAGTGAAGGAGACCATATAATTGGAAGATGTTAGATTCACTCTTTTTATAATTACAAGGTTTTTACTCTGCGATGGTTAGATCTCAATGTTTGTGCAACAATACTTCAAATTCCATGAGTCAGATTGATTTCTTAGATTTACAACATTGATGGCACAACAAGCTTGGTGTACTGTTTTTGTCCTTTTTGAAGATATGATGTAGTCTTTCATGATGATGATGATGATGATGGCATAGATGGTAGTGGTGATAAGTTCTTACTCTTTCCCCCCATGTACTATTATTCTTTTCTCCGCATCAGGGCCACTAGGATGTTGTTGATATTGTCATGTTTCAAACTATAACTGGATATTGATCTGTGCTTTAGAGTTTAAAGATTAAGGAAGAATCCAAATGTCTTTGAATTTTTATACAAAATACCACAGGGTTGCTTAAATGTGATTAAAAATTAACTATCCTACATATGTAAATTTAACTATTAGTTAAGGTTTTTGTTTTTAATAAGTATGGAGTCTTGGCCACATTATTGTTTTGAATATAATAAGGTTTATTTGAATATGGGTAATGTGTGTGAAATAGATTGCTTACAGTTTTGAAGTTTGGTTCATAAATATTGAAGACTCTAAATGGGTATGCAATTAAAGTTGGGCATTTCACTAGTTTACAGTTAGGGGATTAATTACTTGATTTTTTTATAGCAGCCTACAGTTGCCTCATAGTTTGTTGACAAAAAGGGGGACTAAAAGTGAGATACTTTTGAACAGTTTGAGAGCTTATATTAATCAACTTTGCCACATATAAGGTATGTTCTTAATTTTCCTTTCTCCATTGAATTATGAGTAATCTAATTGTGGTTTCATTAGAGTCTCATGTCTAATTTTGATGTGGTAGTAATTGTGTATTTGTGCCCATTAATGCTATATATGTATATATGCTCTGTGAGACCTATTGTTAAAGACTGGAAAATTATTGAGTTGATGATTGGTATTTTGTGGGCTATCCATTTCTATGTTAAAAATAGGGGCCTTGAGCCTGGGAATGTTCATTTTTAGCTGTTATGCTGCCGATTTTTTGTTAAGAAAATAAGGTAACATCTTGGGGTGGATAGCTAATGAGTAATTCATTATGTACATCTTACCGCCACTTTCCTTTAGTAGGTTACCATGTTGGATCGGAAATGGATGTCTTGTGATCGGCGTTCAAGGGAATATATAGATGGAGCAAAAGAGTTCATTGAATTTGCTGCAGAGCATGCAGAGAATGCTAACAGAATTGTATGCCCCTGTTTGTCGTGTTTGTATGGGAAGCTCTTCATCCTCTTGACTTGTTAAGTCATTTAATTTGTCATGGAATCGATCAGTCTTATACACGATGGACAAAGCACGGTGAGACCTATGAAGATGAATGCGGAGACCGGGTACCTGATGTTAGTAGTGATTCGAATGTGCTTGATAGAGACATGTGTGATGAGAGCGATGATCTTGAAGAAATGTTGAACGTGGTGGGTGAGGAGAATCCTGAAATGTTTGAGACACTGAATAGCGATGCAGAGACGCCTTTGTATGTGGGATGCAGCAAATACACAAGATTGAGTGCGGTGCTTAAATTGTATAACCTGAAGTCGCGATACGGTTGGAGTGATGCAAGTTTCACCGCATTGCTGTCCGCTCTGCGAGATATACTCCCAGAAGCGAATGTACTCCCCTCGAAAACATATGAGGCGAAGCAAATTCTCCGGTCGACCGGTATGAAATATGAGAAAATACATGCATGCCCCAACGACTGTATTTTATTCCGGAACCACTATTCGTCGTTGGAGAAGTGTCCTAAATGCAGCACATCTCGGTATGGAAAGAAAGATAAGAGTCCTTCTAAAGTGTTGTGGTACTTTCCGATCATTCCAAGATTCAGGCGCATGTACAGTAATGCGGATGTTGCAAGACTTTTGACATGGCACGCTGATGAGAGGATTAAAGACATCAAGCTTAGGCACCCCGCAGACGCCCCCCAATGGAAAAAAATTGATTACGAGTACCCTGATTTCGGTGAAGAACCGAGAAACCTACGGCTTGCTTTGGCAACCGATGGAATCAATCCGCATGGAGTTCAGAGTAGTACTCACAGTACATGGCCGGTGATTCTGATGATATACAACCTCCCCCCAAATTTGATCATGAAACGCAAGTTTATGATGCTTTCCATGCTAATTTCCGGGCCTAGACAGCCCGGCAACGATATAGACATGTACTTGGATCCTTTGATTGAAGACCTGAAGCATATGTGGGATTCGGGTGAGACGGTTTTTGATGGATGTAAGGAAGAAAGTTTCAAATTGAGGACCATGTTGTTTGGCACGATAAATGATTTCCCAACGTATGGTAATTTGTCCGGATACAGCATCAAAGGATATGGTGCGTGCCCTATATGTGAAGATGATACCCATTCGATGCGGCTGGAGCATTGTAGAAAAAATGTTTACATGGGACATCGGAGGTTCCTGCCGTTAAAACATCATTGGCGGAGGTGGAAGAAGGCATTTAACGGGAGCTTAGAAGAAGGTAGGCCACCGAGGATATTGACCGGGGATGACGTTTTTGAAAAGGTGAATGCGTTGGAGAATGATTTTGGCAAGCCTTTTGCTAAAAATGTGTTGACAAGTGGCTGGAAGAAGAGGTCCATATTCTTCGAACTCCCGTATTGGAAGTCCTTATATGTTAGGCACTTTCTGGATGTGATGCACATTGAAAAGAACATATGTGATAACCTAATTGGCATGTTGCTAAATATGCAAGGAAAAACTAAGGATGGTGTCAATTCAAGGTTATATCTGCTCAAGTTGGGAATAAGACAAGAGTTGGCACCTGTCGAGAGAGGATACCGCATTTATTTACTTCCAGCAGCATACACCCTTTCGAAGAAAGAGAAAAGATCATTCTATGAGTTCCTGAATGGGATCAAAGTTCCAGAAGGCTACGCCTCAAATGTAAAGAACCTTGTATCCGTGAAAGAGTTGAAGTTGAAGAACCTGAAATCTCATGATTGTCACGTCCTGATGCAAAATGTCTTACCGGTCGGCATACGCAACATTTTACCCAAGAAACTGCTTAGGACGATCACTAGACTGTGTATTTTCTTCAGGCTCATTTGTAGTAAAGTGGTTGATATAGGACGGTTGCAGGATTTGCAGAGGCAGATCATTCGTATCCTGTGCGAACTTGAAATGTATTTCCCCCATCCTTCTTTGACATCATGGTTCACCTTACTGTACACTTGGTCAAAGAGGTTCAACTGTGCGGCCCAGTCTATTTGAGATGGATGTACTCAATTGAGCGGTTCATGAAAGTTTTAAAGGGGTATGTCAAAAACAGATATCGACCAGAGGGGTGTATTGCTGAACGATACATCGTTGAAGAAGCGAGTGATTTGTGTGCCGATTACTTATCAAGTGTTGCACATGTTGGTTTGCCGAAGTCTCGTCATGATGGGCGATTATTGGGGAAAGGAATAAGTGGGTTCAACTTAATACGCATTTCGAATGCTGAAAGGGAGCTTGCTCACTTGTATATTCTTCACAACACTCCTGAGGTTGAACCATTCGTTGAAGAACACAAAAAACTCCTGCGGGAAATACACGGTGATAGAAATGAGAGTTTGATTACAAGGGAGCACAACAAAACATTCATTAGATGGTTCAATGCTCGCATTTGTCAGCAGTTTGATCTTAATGCTGGATCAGTTTCTAAAAGATTGTTTTGGCTGTCGAAAGGACCGGGTTTGCACGCATTTTCCTACACCGCCTATGCAATCAACGGTTACACATTCTATACAAAAGACCAGGATGAAAAAAGCACAATGCAAAATAGTGGAGTCACACTCGTTGCCGAGGCATTACATATATCTAGTGCGAGAGATACAAATCCTATATATGCGAAGATGGCATACTTTGGTGTGATTGATTGCATTTGGGAGTTAGATTACACCATGTTCAGAGTTCCTGTGTTCCGATGTCAGTGGGTTAACAACCATAGTGGACGGCGGTTAGATGAATTTGGGTTTATATCGGTCGACCTTTCTAAAGTTGCATATAAGGATGATCCTTACATTCTACCGTCTCAAGCATCACAAGTGTTTTACATTGCCGATCCTTCTAAGAAGAATTGGTCAGTTGTCATGCAGTCGAACAAAAATTATGCCGAACAAGTTGATGATGAAAGTAGTGATGATGATATGAATATGATAGAAGAGGATCCTTCATTTGAGACGTCACTGGCAGAAGAGATTGATGCAGACGGATATGACGATGAAGATGAGCCTGTTTATGTAAGGAGTGATCATGAAGAAGGCATTTGGCTCAACACAACCCTAAATCCAACAAAAAAGAGGAAGCAAACAATTTTAGATAATATAACACAGAGGAAAAAGAGACGAAAGCCCTCATATTGATTTAAGTTTGTATGTATTTCCGTTTTACATTGTGAACTACTTCATTTAATTATTTTGCACTAAAATCATGTCTTGTTTCATTATTTTAATTTGCAGGAAAATGGATCCCCCCATGAACGACGAGGAAGAAGAACAACCGATTGTGGAGCCAGATATCGATGCGGGTAGAGAGGCTGTCGAGGCGGATGCTACCTGTGGCATCACCCTTATGCGTAAACTACTCAGGCGCAGATCCCAGGGAAAAAAGACCAAACTTAAATGGAACGAAAATAACCAACCAATCGGGGAGACTGCGAAAGACCTCTCTGGTTTTATTGGGTGCACTGTTCAGCAGAAAGTGCCTATTACTATCACAGATTGGAGAACCGCAGGGAGTTGCAAGAACGCGGTTTGGTCAGAGATTCAGGTTAGGTGCCTTTTTACAATTTAGTTTTATTATTACAACATTGTAACTAACAAATCTAATATGATTTCTATTGTTACAGTCCATGTTTCATATTGATGATTCTCATAGGGAGTATGTCATGCTGAAAGCTTCCAGAATGCATCGCGGTTTCCGCACAAATTTGACCAAGTACTTCCTGAGAGATGCAGACGGGGAGATCATTCCAACACCCCCAGAGGCATTCGCAGGGTCAATTACCCAGGAACATTGGAATGAATTTGTGCAATCACGTTTGACACCGGAGTTTGAGGAAGTTAGTCAAAGAAATAGATAGGCGGCTAAAAGCTGCGAATATCCGTATATGGGCGGACGAAAGAGCTTTCCTGAATTGGAGCAAGATATGGTATGTTAGTAACGCTTCTAAATACAAAATTATGAATAAATGTTTACGTGATTAATTATGTGTTCACCTGGCTTGCTTGACAGATTAAGGAACAGGGCCTAGAAGGGAAGCCACCACGGCATGGCCTCTGGTTTCGGGGACACTCTCAAAAGGACTGTACCATCATTCACGACGAGGTCAGAAGAGTCCGTGAACGATGTGTAAGTCATTCTCTTGGACTTTGTAATATCTTTTTAACCGGTGACTTGGATAAGTTAATATCTAACAACTATTTCTTCTTGTTATAGGATATGTTGTCACAAGAATACCCTGACGAGGTCAACAAATTTGGCCCCGATGATTTCCTGAGCAGAGCGCTCGATCGCCCTGAGTATTCGGGCCGTGTTCGGGGCACAGGTCTAGGGGTCACGCCCTCTTCTTACTTTGGCCGCCAACATAGGGCATCAAAAGGCGAAGTAAGAGCGTTACAAGAAGAAGTTCAAACTCTGAGGGAGGAGATGCAACGACGGGACGAGGAGATACAACGACAGAATGAGGAACTGCATCGGAAGTACGAGCAGATGTTCGAATTTTACCAGCGATATAATGTTGCATCACAAACGTCGAACTTCGTGCAACAAGGTAACGTTCCTCCTGTCGATAGTCCAAGCATAAGGGAGAGCAGCTGTACGATGCCGCGGGCCCAAATTCCTCAGGTAGTTCATACATTCTCTGCTTACAAACTTGCAGCGACATTGTTATATTATGCGTTGTGAGCTAATGTTGTCAACTCTTTCGTAGGGCGAGTCAGACTGCAGGCTGTATATCAATTACTCTTTCAGTGAAGTAGTTGCCAGAGGGAAGGTCTACAACACTTCCAACACGACCCTGCACAACTCGCCGTTGCCTAAAAATGCACTGAGAGTAATGATTGATCACTCCTACAACAATGCGGCACCAATACCGTTCCCTACTGATGAGATGACTACGGTCAAAGATGCTATCGGTGCTTTCGTTGCTTGGCCCCTTGGTTTGATTGAGCCAACACCACAGGTGGTTATTTACTAATAACATTTACACTAGCATTCATTGTGTTGGAAGAATGCTCTTTTATTTACATGTTTTTTCAGGGTACAAGTTCTACCGGAAAGAAAGCACAAAGGCCTAACGTCCAAGGTACTGGTGGTTCAGCCGCTCAAGTGATGAAGAAAAAGAGTTCACATACTGATCCATCGTCACGGGTGATTATTTACTAATCAATTAAACTAGCATTCTTTTTTATTGGAATAAAATTTCAGACTTTCTATTTACATGGTTTGTAGGCAACAAAAGCCAAGGGCAAGAAGAAAGTACAAGCGCCTCCTGTTATTGAACGTACAAGCGCCGAGACGCCAAATCGTGCTCGATTGCGAGCATTTGCAGCCACCCTATCTCCCGAATTTACTGCCAATATTCCATTCGACAAGCGTATATTTGGGGTGTCAAATATGGTTGAGCATGTTTTTAAGGAGCAGATCATGGACGTGCTTGATCAAGGATGGCTCGGTGGTACCGCTATCAATTTATGGATTAGGTATAAATGTGTTTCCATTGGGGTTTCGTTTAATGTCATTAGTTTTACACTAATTGGGAGTTTGTATGGTTTCTTTGAAGGCACCTGCACGAACATGTCATGATTGTCGGGGATAATGTCTCGTTCGAATTCATAAGCCCCTATGAGATAGCACATATTGCGGGCGTGAGCTATGACGAGCATTCCGCGAAGCTTAAAAGGCGCTTTTCTTTAAAGGCAACAGGCATGACTTTATTCTTAGCTCCAATTAATACAGGGTAAGTCGATATGCATTATAGGTTTCATCGTATTCTTAGCTCCAAGCATCATTTATATATACTGATATAACGTTCTAAAAACTTTTAGGCAGCATTGGCTTTTGCTTGTCATCTATCCGCAAGCACAAGCGAATCCCTTGATTTACTATTTGGATCCTGTGTATGGTGCTGAACCAGATAGTCGCCCAGCTTTGATGCGCCTCGTCAATAGGTACGTGAATGTCAGCATTCTTTGAATCCGTTGCATCATTTGTCATTTTATGACCCTAGCTAATAAAATTAATTTACTTTGTTTCGTTTCCAGCGCATTGACCAGTTTTCGGTCCTCCGTTAACTTGAGTTATTCCAAAGCCCTTGACCAGAAAGATGCTTATAAGTGGCTCACAGTCCAGGTTCTATAAGTTATTCAATTTTTTAAACAATCTACTCAAACATAAAGTAAATGTTTCTCATATGATATTTGGTATTTTTTGTTACAGTGCCCCTTCCAACCCAATAACAACGACTGTGGATACTATGTGATGCAATTTATGAGGGATGTAGTTACACATGATCGATGTAGCATTCCATTGACAGTAAGTTTTATATTTTGCCAACTCTAATTGTATTTGAACTTGTTATTAGATTTCAAGTAAATTTGATTGCCATTCAAATTTATCTCTCTGTGCAGTATTACCCAGATGCACGTTGCCCCTCATTGTCGAGGGAAAAAATGAATGCGCTAATTGAGGAATGGTGCACTTATGTTCTACCTCTTTTACACCAAGTACAAATGTAGATATATAATAGTATAGCTAGTAGCGTGCTGTTTCCCAATTAGAATGGTTGGTTCATTTGTACATTGCTCTCTGGATGAGTTATTGGTGTATTTTCGTTGCCTGTAACTGTATAGAATTGCTGGTATTTTAGCACTGATGCAGGTGGGGTATATAAACTAAAATGAAATATTTAAAAAAAAATTCAATACCAGCGCTTACTTCATTAAGCGCTGCTATAGGTAAGTTTTAGGTGACCTATAGCAGCGCTTAAGCGATGCAATAGGTATCCCTATAGCAGCGCTTAACAAGAGCTGCTATAGGCCTAATAGCCTATAGCATCACTGGCTATTGCAGCGCTTATAAGCGCTACTATAGGGCCAAAATAAGTGATGCTATCAGCATTTTCTGTAGTAGTGACCATCGGAGTAAAAAATAAATTGTTGAGATTCAATATTCACTAAAGATAATTATTTGTTTTTATTTTTTATTTTTGAGCATGTTCAGAGACCCCTAAACATTTTCTTGAGTAATTAAAAAAAATCTCAATAAAGGTGACTTTGATATAAAATAATTGAAAAGATAACATTTACTAAGTTAAACAAAGAAAACAAAAACATTTCTTCTTGTTCAAATTTCCAAATATTTCTCAAATGACCAAATATTCTTTAAATATTTTTCTTCTTCTGGTAACATCATGATCCCATCTTTATAAAATTATAACTGTATATTTACTTTTCAGTGAATTATATCTATGTATTTATATAAAATTGGATGAAAGCCATTTTACTTGGGTTGGTGATTGGCTTACTTTAGGTTTCATGCTCAGCATGGACATATCTATATATAATTTTGATAAAAAGGGTTCATTTTGCAATAAGAAGTTCATGCACATACACAAATAGTTAATTAATTGTAATATAAAAAAGGTTAAGATGCAAAAATACCCTCAAAGTTACATCAAAAGTGTGTTTTGTACCGCAAACTTTGTCTGGGTGCAAAGTAACTATAAACTTTAAAAAATGAGTGTGAAAATACCTATAAACTTTTTTAAAAAGTGTGAAAAAAAAATGACACTTCCATTAAAATCATCTAATTTCATTTAGAATATACCAAAATCTTTTTAGTATTAGGGTGAAAAAACACCCACAGAGTTACACCAAAAGTGTGCCAATAACACTCTAACTTTTTATATCTCAACCATCTAATCTATCTCTCGGACTCTCACTTCTTTTCACATCCTGGTGATAGGGGTGGCATCCGCCTCCACCAATGATAGCACAAGGTCAAGCACTTCTTTCTCTCTTTTTCATGATGGTAGATCAACAATGTGGTAAGACAGTAAGATCAATAATACTCCACCAGCATCGTTGTTTTTGTTGGTGATGACAAGATTGATGGTGTGGTGGAGAGAAATTTAGACATTTAAATGGAAGTTATATGAGTTTTAGAGAGCACTGTCACTTTTGCACATTGTTTGAGTGTTTATAGTTATTTTAGAACCTTTTTTAAAATTTATAGTTATTTTTGCAAAAAAAAAAAAAAGTTTATGGTATTGAACACACTTTTGATATAACTTCGTGGGTGTCTTTACAACTTATCCCTAAAATTCAGAAGTCACAAATTCAAAAGTTATTTGAAAGAGATCACAATTAATGATAATGGTTATATAATGTGCTTGGATGATTTTTATAATAAGCTATGCACGATGATGGGAGGAGTGTGTTGTCTATAATTATTTTCTATTCTTCCAATATTACAAAAACATTATAAACGTAATAATTTCTAATATTTTCTTGGTTATACGTTCTGTATATTTGCTTATGTTTGAATGACAACATTCCGTTCTTTCCCATATTCTTGAACCAGTTTTAACTAATGTGGATATAATATGTAATTTCTTATAATATGTAACCGCTAGATATTATTTAATTAATGTTATGCTATGTCCACATAACGTCTAAAATATTTAATGAAAGAGCGAGAAACTATAGAATTTTGCAAAACAATACAATGTTATATAACTAGAGAATTTTGCAATATGCAACTTTCAAAACTGTATAGGAAACAAGCAAGAGTGAGTCGTACTCCAAAAAATGTGGTGAGTGATATTCTAAGGAGTCCAAATAATACATACACAAACCTCTGATCATTAATATAAGAAGTCTTCTAGAAAGGTATTAAATGCATATTTGAATGGGACATTCTTTATTACCAAAAATAGGCAAATTTATCAATTCAAAACCCGATGAATGACTTAACTTATTAACAGTCTTTGATTCATGTGAATTAATTAAAAAAGTAGTATATTGTGAACTAGACGAAGTAAATATAAACACATCAAGTGTTCCAATCAAAAGCAAATTAAATTACGAAATTACCTGGAATCAAGTACAACAAACCCTGCAATGCCCCCAGCCTCAGCAAGAGCTGTCCTCCACTTGGAAACTTGATCTGTTGGTGGTGATATTCTATGTATAAGATATTTAAATGCTTCTCCAAAACCAGAAGTTTGATTACGAACTTCTGATGGATCCACATTATAAAACACGGGTAGAACCATCTGATCATTTGATTTATGAAACTCGATGATTAGTGACAATTCCTCCAAACACCATTTAGATGCAGCATATTCCTTAGAGAAGATTATTATTGCAATTTTTGAACTTCCAATTGCTTGCAATAGTTTCATTCCAATATGACTTCCTCTTGGAAGCGCCGCATCATCTTTGAAAACAGTAATGCCAGCATTACAGAGAGCCGAATAGAGATGTGAAGTAAAAGTTGTCCTGGTGTCTTCACCTCTAAAACTCAAAAACACCTCATATATATAACCTAAATGGTAAAATTTAAAAGTATATAAAAAAACTATTAGTTAAATTCAAACTTAAATTAATGTAACTAAAATATTTTTATGATATAACATTTTTATAATTAAAGTTATAACATGTCAAAAAATTATTATGGGTAGGGAACAATTGATTGATCTACAAGTCTCTATGGTTTTATTTAAGTTTTAATAAGCTTTCTGATTTCTTTTTCTTGTTATTAGGTTTTATAGTTTTACATTTATGCAGTATTTTTTTTCTTTTTATGAGATACTTAATTATAGTCTCAATTGATTTTTTATCATGTCCATGCAGTTTATTTTCATGTTCATTGGTCACTAGAATTACATTAAGCTAATTAAAAATTAAATAAAACTATTAGCACTTGATAAAAAAATATTATGATTAAAATTAGAGGAAACTATCAAGACTTGATAAAAAGGAAAATTTTATTAGAATCCGATTAGAAATAAGTTAAAATAAAGAATTGCCGATTAACTTTCCCTAATTAAAGAGCATCATAACTACATGTATGTACATGAAGCACAATGTGTCCTCACAAGACCGAAACATACCTCGATTTCGAAGCTCGTTTTGTGAGCTTTCACGTATTATTTGTCTTCCCATAAGCTGCAACATATTAAGCATTTTGAGTCTGTTTTTGTTGTCAATGGTCACCAGGTTTCGTTCCAGTAGGACATTTATCCCATTGAAAGCATCATATACACGGCAATGCAACTTGTGTACCACAACATTAATGTCCTCCCCAACATAAAATAGAACTATACTTAGAAATATTTCTTTTTCATGATCTTTTAAGGAGTCAAAACTAAGTTTTAGTTTGTTGTATATCTCACTAGGAAGTTCTGTATTTAGTTTCATCAATGTCGACTCCCATTCTTTATGTGACCGCCCATTCATAAAAGAGCCAAGGAATGCAAGTGCTAGTGGAAGTCCCTCAGCATAAGCAACCATTTTTCTGCTAAGTTGGATGTATTCTCCTTTAGGAGTTTTTTGTTTAAATGCGTTTCTATTGAAAAGATGAAGAGACGTATGATCGCTTAAAAGTTTGATGGGATATATCAGCTGCACGTAAGTAAGTACATCTAAATTTCTAGTAGTAATGATTACTATGCTCCCTTCACCAAATATTCCAAAACTTCCACGTATGGCACCTAGTTGCTCCAAGTCAATGACATCATCAAGCACGAGAAGTACTTTCTGATTATGGGTGTCTGTTATTGGAGCAGGGTGTTTATTATTCCTCCATTCTTGACTGCCAGAAAGAAAACTTCGAGTATCGAATGCATTATAAATGTGGTGAAAAATGGCCTCAGCAATAGTTGTTTTGCCAATACCCGACATTCCCCATATCCCTACATGGAGAACATCCTTTGATTGATGCTCTTGAAGCATTTGAATCATTTCTAGCACTTGAGAACTCACTCCAACTAAGCCATAGGTGGCCAAGGAGTCTTTCGTGTCCAATATATAACGAACACGCTTGACAATATTTTGAATAACCTCACTTTGATTTCTGTGAATTATAAAGAAACAATAGCAGAAAAAGTAGCATTGATTGGCTAATCATGACTACGAATAAAGCAGAATAATGGGCTACTCAAGAAAAATTGAAGAAAAAACATATATTAACCAGGCTATGCTCTTAGTTGATTACTATTAAGTTTTCACTTGAAAACATTAATAGAAAAAGGCATTTTTATATGACTTGGGTATATAGGTTGTTATTGCAAAAATATTTAAACACGCTTGATATAACAATTATTATTGTATAAGAAAATTGTTGTTGTTGTTGTTGAACTACAAAGCATTCAGTTTCTGGTGACCGAATAGTCCAGCCATCAATTTTATGAATCAATAACACACTTATCTTTTGAATAGCTAACATTGCGACAATAAATTTCTCTCTCACACAGAATATTTGCAAAATTGAAAATAAATTAGACGGAAAACGAAAAGAAAATTAAATTACCTGGACTCGAAATTGTGCAAAACAAAGCCATGTTTGGTTCTAGCTTCATGGAAAGTTGACCACCACCTTAACACTTCATCTTCAGTGAGTGAAAATCTTTGTATGACACTTAGCAATGCTTGTCCAAAACTGGATTGTTGATGATAAATTTCACACGGATCCATACCATAGAATATGGGAATAAATAACTGATCATATGCTCTACAAAACTCCATGATTTTAGTGAGTTCCTCTAGGCACCTTCTGGAACTAGCATAGTGTTTAGAAAAGATGATGACTGAAACTTCAAACCCTTCAAAAATACTTTGTAATAGCTCAATGGAGATCTTATCTCTGAGAACTGAAACTCCAGCTTCCCGTAGAGATGAATAGAGACGCAAAGCAAAAGAATTTTGAGTGTCTTCACCTCTACTATAACTCAAGAACACGTCATATTTAATACCTATATTTTAATTTACACAAACACAAAAGGATCCGTCAATGTTAGTATATATTATATTGTGAATGACGATAAAAATTATACATAGTAAATATATTCAAGAACCCAAGTTGTCATTATCTTTTCTATTTTCTCTTTCTTTCTCCTTCCACCGAACTCTTCTGTATAATAAACTGCGTGGTTCATCGAAAGACACATTCATACAAAATTTTCACTCTTAAGTGTAAAATCAAATTTCTTTGCCACTTCAACCAAATCCTTTGTTCTTTTCCTTTATTAGGCAAATTGTCTCTGCGTTTTGCTTAAAAAGAACAATCCCATTGATGACTTTGGGCCCTATAACTAGAACCAGTGATATAGATTCACCAGTGGGTTAGAATATCGTTATGGTTTGTAATTTAACAGCCAGTCAGTGTGCAGGTTGCACGACCCAGCCTGCAAAACCTGCGAGCCAACGCGTGGGCCAACCCACCATATGTTTTTTTATAAAAGAGAAAGAAAAAGAAAAAAGCGCATTTCTAATGCATAAAATTATTTTTTAGACATTTTATTAATACAAATTGTTGTTAATATAACATATTTTGGTGTTTGGATACTAAAATATAAACTTTGTTAATACTCTCTCCGTTCCTAAATATATGACCTATTTTGATAAGTGAATTTAGTCCTAAATATAATACATCTTTTTAATTGTTTCCAACTATTCCCCAAAGTATCCCCATCAACACTTTCCAATAATAAATAAACAAGAGAATGAGAGTAGATACAAAGGTATATGGTAAGGGTGTATTGAAAATATCATGTGATTTCAACTAACTTAACTAACATTCTTAATCAAATTAGATAAATAGATCTTATATTTAGAACCGGAAGGAGTAATATTGTTAATAGAATAAAACTTGGAAGACGTCTATGCAAAAAAATATGTAATTGTGGATTCCATGATTTGTGGTATTTGAGGTATTATACTTTAGTTGATACAATGGTGATATATTTTGTTAATATGAAATTTTATCTATTCGCTTTTAGCATATTTTGAACCAATATAAATAAAAAAGGCCCGCCATGGCAGGTTAAGGTTTCTACTTTGTCATCCCACACTACAAAAAACAACGAATTTCCGTCGGAATTTACCGACGGAATTCCGTCAGAAAATCGATTTTTTCGACATATTTCCTGCGGAATTCCGTATGAAAAACTTTTTCGGCGGAATTTCCGACAGAATTTATTCCGTCGGAAATTCCACCGTCTCAAATTGATTTATCGACGATATTTTTTTCCATCGGAAATTTCCGACGGATTTTACCGACTGAATTCCGTTGGTAATTTATATTATTTTATAAATAAATTATTATTTTGATTAAAAATAATATATTAAAATATTATTATTACCGACGGAATTCCGTCGGTAAATTTTTAATTTTTTAAAATTATATACCACATTTTTTGCCGCCACGTGTCGCTGTCGTGTACCTCCACGTGTCACTTCCACATACCGCCACTTGTCACCTCCTCATATCGCCACGTGTCGCATTCACAAATTGTCTCCCAATTGTGGCAGAGCTGAGAATCGAACTCGCAACCTCTTACGCTCATATTGATGCCTTAACCAGTTGGGCTATGAAGACCATGTTATATTATTTACAAACTATTATATTTATAATATTACATTATATTTAGTATTTTCATTTTTTATTTAAATTATAATAATAATTATAATTATTATCATTAAATTATTTTATTATATATATTATTCAATTATAATTATTTTTCATTTTTCTTACTAATATTTATTAAAACTAACATATTTTTTAATTAAAAATTACAATTAAATTTATTAAAAATTTATATCTATATACGTGTAAATGATAATTTTTATTAATATTTATTAAATATTATTTATTTATAAAATATTTTTTTAAAATAAATAAAAATAATATGTTAATATATTATTTTAATATATTATTTTTATTAATATTTTAATATATTATTTATAAAATAAAATAATAATATAATTCATAATTACCGACCAAAATGTTCCGTGGTAATAATATTATTTTAATATATTATTAATAAATTAAAATAATAATTTATTTATAAAATAATATAATAAATAATATTTTAATATATTATTTAAATTCAAATAATAATTTATTAAAAAATAATATAATTAATAAAATTATCGACGGAAATTCCGTCGGTAATTACAGACGGAAAAATTTCCTTCGGTAATTCCGTCGGTAAATTTTCTCTCGAAATTTTCGCCGAAAATCCATCGGTAATTACCAACGGAATTTTTTCCATCGGAAAATTCCGTCGATAATTACTTGTTTTTTTGTAGTGCCATAACCCATGGGTTAGCTCAATATCGACATGTTTTTAGGGGTTGAGGGGAATTTTTTGTTAAGAAAAGTAATATTTGTGTGTATTAGATTGGTCATTTATGTGTGCATCAACCTTTTTTTATCATTAAGTTTGAAAAGTGTACTTTCAGTCATATTTTATCAACAGCCGTTCTTTTCTCTTTTAACAAAAAAACACTGATTCAACAAATTTAAGTTGTGATTCTAAAATTAACTGCTGATAAAATATATTTAAAATTTAATTCTTTAGTATAATAATTTTAATATTTAAAATTTCTCCTTTAGATTTAGATTTGTTGAGTTACTATTTTCCGGGAATGAAATTAATGACCTTGACATAAAAAATGATTAAAAATGTAATTTTAAAATCTAAGAGACTAAACTATAACTTAATGCAAATGTAAGGACTAAATATGTACTTCAAACATATATGATTATATAGCCTAAAATATATATATTTGGTTCTTTGTCTTTACACAAGGTACATTTGGTTCCTTAACCGTAAAAATTGTTATTTTAATAATTTTATCCTAATATAGTTGACAAATAATGGTGATATTGAGATTTTAAATATGAAAAACCGTTTAAATTATTGACATATTAAGTTTAAATTTCAAAATAATAACGATTGTTACAAAAAAAAATCATCATTTAAGAATAATCATATTATAGTTAAAATGTTAAATAATTGAATGAATTCTTTTTAAAGTTAAAGGACCAAATGAAACTTTATATAAAGTCAAAAGATTAAATACGTACTTTAGCCTATTTATATATTTAGTTAAACATTTTATATGCTAAAAAATATATATTTGTTCCTCTTCATTTATATTATATATCGGTTTAGTCCTTTAAATTTAAAGAATTTATATGTAGTCCCTTATATTTAACCCTAGTAGACTCACTTCGGCCATTAATTTAAGAATATTTAAATCAGATTTTTATATCAGCTTTTTAAATCATCATATTACATTTAATGTAAAAGTTAATAATAACGCTAAATCCTTAAAATAATTCTAATTTTTTAAATGTATTAACATAAATTTTAAATATAATTAAATAATATTTCAATGATAAAAGTAAGCACATAAAAATGATTATTTCATAATTATGGACTGCATACAAATTATTGATAAATGACAAATCCTTGGATTTGCATGTGTTTTGTATAATATAAAATGAGGCCATTAACATGTTTTAAATGCAATTATGGTCCAAAATGCATTCAATTGATATCTTAGATCCTTAGGTGAAAATAACATTAAAAAAGGATTAATTAACCATAATTAGTAGTTAATTAGAGGTGATTAACCTCTAGGGCATTTTGATCTTGTTCAATTATATTTTCACTTGTACGACCAATGACCAAAGAAGGAGGAAACAAGGTGAAAGGAAGCAAAATGGAGAAATTTGGATAGAGCTCACTCACCGTGAGTTTGTTGTGCCTAAGCCACGGTGATCGTACAAATAGAGAAACAGCATCCTAGGCAAGCCACGACAAGCCAACGATGACTGTACGCACAGAAGCCTCCAGTCTCACTTCGATGCAAGTTAGCCACAACAAACCCTCAATGACAGCAAGTAAAACATTGTATTTTGAGGTGATCCATGCCTGGATCTAAATATGCCTATTCTAACCCGACTAAAACCTACTTAGCATGATATTTTAGGTCATTTGAGACAGATTTGGAATCTAAGCCTCACACCCACTCAAATCCTCTCAACCATAACTCACTCCATCTTTCATTTTCCCCCAAATCTTCCATGGATTCCTTCTCCTCTACACTTGTTGATGTTTTTCCTATGGTGAGTAGCAGCAAGGCCTGTCCATTCTTGGTGATGGAGGCTAAGGGATGCACTTGGACCTTCAATTAGGGGAGTTTTGTTCTCTACACTCTCTCATGTATATATATATAATCTACTTTTCTTTGGTTCTAGGAGTGTTTTATGCATTTGGATGTATTCTTTCATCTCTATAGGTGTATTAGAATGGTTGAAATATTTGTTAGTTTTTTATGTATGGATGCTTAACATTGCATCAATTTCACTTGAACATCTTTTGATTGTATGGGTTCATCTATTGAATGCATGTTTTTAGTTAAAATCTTGTGCTAATTGAGGGTTCTTAGTTAGTGGATCATGGTGTTAAGTATTTATGCATAGTAATTAGCAAAATAAGCTCACTAATTGTATGAGAAACATTGGACTTCAACTTTCTAGCTCTAATTTATTGATTGAGTTGCCATTAATAAATTAGGATTATTAAGTTAACCTTGTTGCAATGCGGTTTTCCGGTCGTAGGACAAAAGTTCCTTGTAATTAGTAATTTAATTGCGGTCAAGAGCTTGAGCAACTTGGATTAGAAGGACTAAGGTTGCGGTATTAATCACTCTAAACCAAGCCTAGGTTAATTTGAAAATTGACCAATTTACTCCCAAAATCATCTTTCGGAACAATGATTTCTAAAGCCTCTTTCCACTAAGAATGGCTTCATCCCAAATGTCCAAGTTCCTAACTCAAAATCTCATTTATTTTGTTTTTATACACTCAATTCTTGTGAAAACCCAATTTTTGTGAAAACTCAATCCAAAATGTCTTTTATCTGCTTTTGCATGTTTGCACACTAGATACTAGGTAGCTAACTACATAAGGCTCCTTGAGAAGAATAATGCAGGGATAGCTTACCACTACCCTTTGGATATAAATTTTTTAAAGCAAACCTGAGGACACTACACCGAGCAAACTGGGCTCTTCAATAAAAGAAACGTTTTATGCTAAATATTTTTAATTTACATATTTTAAATTAAAAATTAATATGTTGGCATTTAATACTGGGTCGTCATGTTAAAACCGGTCGGTCAATATTGTTTGTTAGTGAGTTTAACAGTATTAAGTTTACAAGACTAAAAATATAGTTTTTGAATTTAAGGCAATAAATTGAAATTTGATATAAAATTAATGGATGAAACGTATATATACCCAATTTCGTAAGTCAAAATTTAATTTTGTACTCTAAAAAGTTATAAGGAAATGAATTATTTCTAATTATTTAAGATTTAAGAAATTTCAAAAAGTTTTTCAATGGCCCGATTTTGGCTTCAAAGTCGGCTTCCAATCAAGGTAGGAAAAAAAATGGGAGAAAATAAGACTCGAGAGACTATTAATAGTATGAATTATATTTAAAGGCCACAAATTCAGGAAATTAAATTCCAAATAAAAGACAAAGTGTCCCTCTTTGTTTTCTTTTTAATATGCACATCTTTAATTTTCTGATCGAGGACAGCATGTAAAGTATTTTCCGAGTGAAGGTGAAAGCTAGGATTCGAAAGGGAAAAGAAAAAAAAAAAAAAAAGTGAAAGGAAATGGTACGCTTACCCCGCTTGCTCGAAGGCTCATTCACCAAATCCATGGAATGCTCAGTCGGTATCGGCTTGAAAGATATTGGACTGTGGGAACGATCAATTGTTCCTTTTCAAAGAAGAAGAATCCGTTAAAATTGGAGCAACTAGCATCATCATCATCAATCATACCAAAACCAAAAATATGGTTTAGACGGATTAAAATTACCTGTGAATTGCTGGTGAAAAAAAGACGACGAATCTGTGTTTATGATAAATATCAGGGAGGAGGGATAGAATGATTTATGAGACTTTTGCTACTTCTTCAAGAGAGTGAACGAAGAAAGAAGGAGACCACATTAAGCGCCATTGACTTGACTCCGTTAAAACAAATGATAACAAGTACTAAAGTATCAAACTAAAATTGAACTTATTGTTGATTCCGCGACGCGCATGATGTTTTTCTAGTTAATTATTTGAACACAAAATAAAGCGTTTAAAGCTGCCTTTTTTACATGGTGGGTGGGGGAAATGATTCAGAAGGTCAGGCTTTGTGGCTCTTGCTTTTAATTTCTGTCTGGTTTCACCTTCACTTTAACAAATGCAATTATTGAAGGGAAATTTACAAAAAATTGCCTCTGAAATTTGATAATGGTATTTTTAGTCCATCAAATTTCGGAAATTTCATATCAAACCCTAGGGAGAAATCTAGGATTTTCAAATGTTGTTAAAGACATTTTTGCTCCTAAATGCAGGATTAGGGCTTCACAATTTTGACATAGTGATTTACAATTTTACCATGATAATTTACATGTTGGTCATAGCTATTAGCAATTAACAATTAACTATCGTGATTTTGCAATAACAACTTAACAAGGACTTTAAAATCAAAATCAATCGGTTCTACTTTTTACAATTTTTACATAAGAATTTATAAATTTACCATAATGATTTCCAAGTTGATCATAGCAATTCACAATAACTATTTTTTTAAAAAACTAATCAAAGTTAGTTGAGAATTGCTATGATTAACTTGGTAAAGTTGTAAATCCCAATGTAAAAGTTGTGAAAAGTAGTATCGTTTATTTCCATCTTAAAGACCTTGTCAAATAGTCATTGTAAAAACAAGGTAGCTAGTTATTAATTGTTATTCTCAACTTGTAAATCATCATGGTAAAGTTGTAAATCTCTATATCAAAGTTGTAAAACCGTACCCATTTTCCTTTACCTGCACTTAGGAGCAAAAATGTTTTTTAATAACATTGGGATATCTCAGATTCCTCACTAAGGTTTGATATAAAATTTCTGAAATTCGAGGGACTAAAACGTCCTTTTCAAATTCAGAGGAATTTTTTTTATAATTTTTCCTTATTGAAGTGCTCAAGCATATTTTGTTAGTCGTCAAGTTTGGAGCCCGAGAAAGTGGAGATAAGTTATTTAATTAAAAGTATGCTGGGTAGGAGATGGGGGGAGGGTAAATGAAAATAACAAGAAACGGGTTTATTATATACTCCCTTGTTATATACCCCTCCGTTTCACTATATAAGGTCTTTTTAATTATGAATTATGAGTTCTTAAAAAATTAGTTAAAGTTAGTTCAAAACAATAAATGTGTAGGAAATATACCCTTTTTTCCAATTGTGCCCTTATTTATGAATGAGTAAGAGAGAGGGTAATTATGAAAAGAAGATGAAAGAGAATATGTAGGGAAATTAATGCATAAGTAAAATGGGAAAAACGCATTTATTACTCAAACAAAGTCAAATAGAACCTTACATTTTGAGACAAGGTCATTCAAAAAAAATGGACCTTATACTATGGGACGGAGGGAGTATTCTCCAACAATCGGAGTTCTAGATGTCGATCAAGTTAAGAATTCTAACTAATTTATTACTTTTAGCTAATTTTAATCAACATTTTGTTTTGTTGCTTATAGACACGTTTTTTATTATGCCTCGTATCTAAAATTAGAGACAAATGTACTAATCGGAACTTAAATTCAATGAGCAATCCATTAAACAAAGAGAAAAATTTAACAAAACAACACACATATATTGGAGCTTGGAGATGATGGGTTCTATTTCATAAGTAGCTAAACACTTCATAGTTCTTGGGAATGATTGGACATGCTGAGCTCATGTTCTTCATAGGGAAGTCTTGTTTCTTTTTCCCTTTTCTTTGTATTTATGAATTCCTAGGTCTAGGTTCTTCATTTATACATTTGAGACTTGCATTATATGTTTTGATTTGAGTTCGTTGTGATTTTGGTTTGTAATGAGGATTTAAACTCATCAATATATATATGGTTATATATATGTTTCTTTATGATTCCATTGATTCCTCTCTAATTATGCATGGTCATATAGATAATTTGATTGAAATATATTGTAATTGAAACTAATGCATGGCTAACCACTAATCACACTCTAAGGTACTTAATAATGCCTAATTAAATGGGTTCATGAGATTAGGTGTTAAACTTGCCAATTGGTGAGGTTTGGTATTTTAGGAAACTTAGAAAACACTCAAGGTGCCAGGATAGCCATTAAAAATCAATTTTCAAGAGCATTTTCATCGTTTCATTAAAAACCACTTTCTATCCACCCTTTTATTTAAAACACAAAAAATATCCTTTTTCAATGCATCAATCATCTTTATCATTTGAAAACCAATTACAACATGTTTTTACCCATTTAATCTTGCATTTAGACATTTAGTTTACTAGATACTTGTTCGCCACGCGCCGCAAGTGCACGGGTCGCGCCAAGTAATAAAGTGAAGAGTAGAGTATCGTTCCCACGAGGATTTGTCCAAAACCCGGTCAAGCAATGATTGTCACACTCTCGCCTAATTTGAGTGACACAAATGCTGGTATTGAAAATGAAATAAGAAAATAAAATGAAGATAAAATTATAAACAAGTGATTCCCCAACCTCAAGGATAAAAAGGGTCCTAGGATTATCTATCCCCCTTATACTTCTCAAAACTCAATTAACCTCCCCTCAAGAAGCTCTCAACGAAACCACGTGCTAATCTAGGGTTCAAAGAGTACTTGTAATGCTCTCTCGAGTCAAGAACAAGTGTTTAGTCCTATTCTTTGCACAATCTCTTGCCACAATTTGATAGAACCCAATTATCACACTCCAACCCTAATGTGACTATGCAAGGCTAGCAAGTATATCTCTATCTTACCAACAAAACCATCCGTTCGTCATGCAAACTTCCGGTTCTTGCACTACTTTACCCAAGTTCTACACTCAACCTAGCTCTCTCGAGTCGTAAATCAAGCGAACACAACATCTAAATGGTGATCAAGCACTTAGAAGCATTAAGAACGGGGTAAAATAAGCACATAGATATCATTAATCACAAATCAAGAGGAGGAATCAAGAATCAATACATACAAGGGTTCAAAATAATCCTAGAATACAAGTATTTAGCTACTCATGTTCTACATCTCCTTAGGAGCATACATATATACATTCATAAACAAAGAACAAGAGAAGAGAATGAAGATGGAAGAGATAAACCGAAGGAGGAAGCTCAAATCTCTTCGAAGCTCCAAGCCCAAGCCAAATCCCACCAATCTCCAAGCCCTAGCAGAGCCAAACACGCCCAAAATATGCCCAGAAGTCGAAGAATGACGAATAAGCTCGAAGCCCTAGCTTTTATTTCCTTCAAAACGCGTCTGAACTTGTCAAAACGCAGCAGAACACGAACTTCGCCATGGGTCTCGCCGCGGCGAGCTCCAAAAATCTCAAAACTGGGGGGCGCTCGCCGTGGCTTTCGCCGCAGCGAGCAGACTGCGAGCTCTTCCAAAATAGGGCAGAGGTGGATGCACTTCGCCGTGACTTCGCCGCGGCGAGGCCACGGCGAAGGCTCGTTTATTCTGTGCTTTGCTCTACTTTCTTATTTCTTTGGCTGCTTTGGCTTCTTCTTATTTTTGTTCAATTGGGGGCTTGGAGGAGGGCTAAAATCTCTTGCTTATTGCTTCAAATTATTCCTACAAAAATTATATACAACAACATAAGAAATTAACTACAAAACAATCAAAATTTACATAAATATACAATTATGTGAAACCGAAAATCAAATGAGCATTTTCCCTCTTGAGTATCCAAAATGTATAAATAATAGACAAAAACTCAAGTAAATATACTCAAATAATCATGACTTTCTAGGAGTCATCAATACTTTAATTAAATATTGATTCTTTAAGAATGACTCAGATTACACCACTGTTGTTACACCCTTACATTCCAATTTATAAATATCTTTACATTTGACCCAAGGGTGATATGACCAAGGTTGAATCAGCATACTTGAATTTTATAGAATGTCAGAGATATTTTATAGTATAAACTATCATTGTTAGGTGCATGTTTCATTTATAATAAGTGAAGCACATATGTGCATCCTCACAAAATCATAACTTACATTGATTCGAAGGATCATTATGTAAACTTTCACGCATTACTTGTCTTCCAAAGAGTTGCAACACATTATGCATTCTAAGTTTGTTGTCCTTGTCAATGGTTACAAGGGTTCGATCCTCTAGAACTCTTATCACAATGCTAGCATTACACCCGTTGCCATCAAACTTCTTTATCACATTATGCATGTCCTCCCCAATATAAAATAAAACTATATTTAGACATATTACTTTTTGGTTACCATCCAATGAGTCAAAGCTAAGCTTTAGTGTGATATTTATCTGAGGAGGGAGAACTGTGATTAGTTTCATCAATGCAGACTCCCATCATATCAGTGACTTCAGAGCCAAAAAGAGCCAAAGACCTTGAGAAGTAGTGGCAGTCCCTCCGAATAAGCAACCACTCTTATGTAAAGCTATATGAATCCTCCTTTAGGACTTGGTTGTTTAAGTGTTGTTCTACTGAAAAGATCAAGAGACTCATAATTACTTAAATGTTTCACGCTCTATACAAGGTCCACTTGAAAGGCCTTAAGAAGATGTATATCTCTAGTTGTAATTAGTATGCTACTCCCTTCACCAAACTATTCACGATTTCCACATAAACCATGTAGTTGCTTCAAGTTATTCACATCATCAAGCACAAGAAATACCTTATGGCGTCGTGCTGCTTCAAGCACATCTCTTATTAAACCTTTTTCTTCACGTATTACTGAAAGAAGTTCTTTTTGTAAATAAGCTTTGCCTTTCCTCACCCAGGTTTCACGGACATTTGAAAGAAAACATGTACTCTCGAATCTGTACTGTATGTGCTCAAAAATTAGTCTAGCAAGAGTTATTTTGCAAATATCTGCCATTCCCCATGCCCCTAAGAAGACAACATATATATTTTGACTTATACTTTTGAAGCATTGTAATCACACCTCGCACTTGGGAACGTACTCCAACTAGGCCTTCTGTGGCGAACAGGCCTTTCCTGTCCAATATTTGACGAACACTCTTGACAATAGTCTGAATAGTCTCTCTTTCAGTGCTGTGAATTATAAAGAAAGGATACAAGAACAAGGGGGCATTAATCAATTAACTATCGCTACTAATAAAAGCGGAATAATAGAATCAAGAGCAACCCATATATTTCCATCCCCAAATTAAGCACAACAGCGTTTTTAGTTTTATCATCCTCACACTTTCATATATAGAATTAAAATAATACTTGTAGAAGTCAATCCACAAAAATACCAAACCATGTTAATTGTGTTACATAAATTTAACTTCCAGTGCATAACATGAATAAAAGGGAATTATGTGTGTTATATATCCTGAACTTTTTACCCGTTAAAAGTCTCAGGGAAGTTTCAGTGATGACAAACATGTAATGAATAAGTCACATTGTGACTGTAGATTATGTGCTTAGTTCATTTCTATAAGTTTTGACTTAAAACATTTATAAGAAAAAACAATGTTACATGACTAAAGCCTCGAAAACACACTTTAAAATAGTGAACAGTCGAACCATATATTAATTTTATGAATCAACATTACACTTATCTTTTACTAATACTAGTTGCCATAGATTGCGAAAGCCAACAAAACAAATTGCATTTTCCCTCTCAGAAATTTTTTTAATGAAATTGAAAATAATTAAAACAAAAAACGAGGGAAAAAAATACTTGGGAGTTGAAGTTAGGCACAAAAAACCCATAATTGCCTCCAACTTCTCTGAGAGATGCCCTCCACCTAGACACTTTCTTTTCCTTGGGTGAAATTTTTCGTATAAAATCCTCAAATGCTTGTCCAAAACTAGATTCTAGATTACAAACTTCAGACGGATCCACACCAAAGAATATCAGAACAACTACATGATTATGAGCTATGCGAAACTCCATGATTTCTGTGAGTTCCTCAAGGCATCATCTTTTAGAACTAGCATAGTGTTCAGAGAAGATTATGATTGAAATCTTACAACCTGCAATAATTCTTGGCAGTAGTTCAACTGAGACATCACCCTTGAGAACAGAAATTCTAGCTTTCCTTAGAGAATAATAGAATAACAAGAAGAAGTTTCTTGAGTGCTTTCTCCTTTACTATAACCCAAGAACACTTCATATTTATTGCCTACACTTAACACAAACACATAAGAGGGTCGTTACAAGTTAACATTTATTGTGCATGACCATTAAAATTGCAAATATATTTAAGAACCAAAAGATGAGGGGATTGATTTTGTTTGAAAACTTGATAAAAAGTTAAAAAAAATTAGAGAAAATGATAGATAAATACCTTTTGAATTTCAAATTCTCGTATAAGAGATTTTAACTAGTTTTTTTTGGTCAAATAGAAATTTTAATTAATTGAGTAATGGTATTAACAACTACAAATTATAGATTTTAAAACTTAGAAGATATTTATATATCATTTTCTAGGAAACTAGGGATTGACATTGGGTGAAAATTATAAGGGTGAGATAAACTACATCACTTGATTAGAAATTTTAGTGAAAGTATAGGGGTTATTTATTTTTTACAAATGAAAAAAAAGTGAAAAGTTTAATAAACCCGGCAGGCTCCATGCTTCGTCCAACAGATCCACGGGATTATGACGCTTTTGTAGCTTCTGCAGAAGAAAGAGTGAAATGAATTAAACAAGCGGTTACCGAATGATGATAACACGCATTAGGATATGGTTCATTACTAAATCATGAGTGTTATGACGCAGAAAACGACAGAAACGAGCGTTACAATGAAGTCCTCTCTTCTCTCTCTACCCCTCTCTCAATAAATCAATTCATCTTCCGGCCTTCTGGAGTCCTCCTACGCGGGAAGACAAATAAAACAGTCGAAAGAAATCATTTTGAAATCATTTATCATGTGTGAAATTGATATGATTTTCCATTTTTACTATTATTACATGTGTATCATTTATTATACACATTTTCTCTACCCTCCTTATATTTAAGACTCTCTCTCTCTCTCTCTCTCTCTCTCTCATTATTTAGTATAGAAAGGCAAAAATAAAAATGAAAAACATGCATTTATACATTGAGTCATTGACTTTTATACGTTACCTTTTA
The DNA here is from genome assembly GCA_037074515.1 of Mimosa bimucronata. Taxonomy (NCBI): domain Eukaryota; kingdom Viridiplantae; phylum Streptophyta; class Magnoliopsida; order Fabales; family Fabaceae; genus Mimosa; species Mimosa bimucronata. The sequence goes on from CM073439.1 coordinate 40,926,853, forward strand.
TAATATGAATAAAAATTTTCCCATGTTACCTCTTATATGGGTTAATGCTCTTAAATACTCAAGAAGTTATATCTAAGGAGCTGTCAGCATCAGGAAATTTTTTTTTTATCTTAAATACCTGGAAAGTGTTATTTTTGTAGCATTAATTCCCATAGTTAAAGGAGAGCAAAACGGACGTTTGTTACGTCAGACTGAATGGGTGATGACGTAGCTTGGGTTAAGGAACACCTTCAAGAAAACTTCTGTTCGCCACGCGCCGCAAGTGCACGGGTCGCGCCAAGTAATAAAATGATGAGTAGAGTATCGTTCCCACGAGGATTTGTCCAAAACCCGGTCAAACAATGATTATCACACTCTCGCCCAATTTGAGTGGTACAACTGTTGAGATTGAAAATTAAATAAGAAAATAAAATATAAACAAGTGATTCCCCAACTTCAAGGATAAAATGGGTCCTAGGATTATCTATCCCCCTTTGTACTTCTCAAAACTCAATTAACCTCCCCTCAAAAAGCTCTCAACGAAACCACGTGCTAATATAGGGTTCAAAGAGTACTTGTAAGGCTCTCTCGAGTCAAGAACAAGTGTTTAGTCCTATTCTTTGCACAATCTCTTGTCACAATTTGATAGAACCCAATTATCACACTCTAACCCTAATGTGACTATGCAAGGCTGGCAAGTATATCTCTATCTTACCAACAAAACCATCCGTTTGTCACGCAAACTTCCGGTTCTTGCACTACTTTACCCAAGTTCTACACTCAACCTAGCTCTCTCGAGTCATAAATCAAGCGAACACAACATCTAAATGGTGATCAAGCACTTAGAAGCATTAAGAACGGGGTAAAATAAGCACATAGATATCATTAATCACAAATCAAGAGGAGGAATCAAGAATCAATACATACAAGGGTTCAAAATAATCCTAGAATCAAAGTATTTAGCTACTCATGTTTTACAACTCCAAGGGAGCATAAATATATACATTCAGAAACAAAGAACAAGAGAAGAGAATGAAGAAGGAAGAGATAAACTAAGAGAGGAAGCCCAAATCTCTTTGAAGCTCCGAGCCCAAGCCAAATCCCACCAATCTCCAAGCCCTAGCAGAGCCAAACACGCCCAAAATATGCCCAGAAGTCGAAGAATGAGGGCTCACAACGAAGCCCTAGCTTTTATATCAGTCAAAACGCGCCCCTGTTCTGTCCAAAACGCGCAGAAATACGAAGTTCGCCGTCACTTCGCCGCGGCTAGAGCCACGGCGAAGTCCAAAAAATCCAGAAGTGAGAGATACTCGCCGTGGCTTTCACCGCGGCGAGCTCTCCAAAATAGGGGCAGAGGCAGATGCACTTCGCCGCGAAGTCTTTTGCTCTCTGCTTTCTTGCCTTTTTCTTTATTCCTTGGGCTGCTCTGGTTTCTTCTTATTTTTGTTCAATTGAGGGCTTGGAGGAGGGTTAACATCTCTTGCTTATTGCTTCAATTTATTCCTACAAAAATTATATACAACAACATAAGAAACTAACTACAAAAACAATCAAAATCTATATAAATATACAATAAGATGAAACCGAAAATCAAATGAGCATTTTCCCTCTTGAGTATCCAAAATGTATAAATAATAGACAAAAACTCAAGTAAAATATACTCAAATATCATGAATTTCTAGGAGTTATCAACTTCCGGGGCATTTAAAAGCCAAAGCAAAATTTTCTGGTGTTGGATGTTCCTTCGACAAAACTTCCGGGGCATTTAAGAACCTTAACCTAAGCCACGTCACCATCCATTCAACAAGGGTTGGCTATGACATGGTGTTTAATCTGACGTGGAAAACGTCCGTTTTCCTTTTCGTTAACTTTGGGCATTAATGCTACCAAAACAATACTTCTCGGGCATTTAAGATCCAAAGAAAACTTCCTGGTACTGGCATCTCTTTGGGTATAACTTCCTGGGTATTTAAGAGCCTTAAACCACTCTTATATTATGGATCGGAGGGAGTGCAATACAATTACCAATTAAAATCCTAAATTTGAATTCCAAAATCCGAATGTAGTTCCTCACATTATTTAAATAATAAAAATTTCACATGAGATTTTGAAATTTAGATGGTATTGTCTTTATTTGCTCCCAATTATTAAGAAAATTTATCAAGATAAAGTCTAAGTGGGGCAATGCTAATTTTACATTAGGGCTGATATAATCTTTAGTCCTCAAGTTTGCCCTCATTGGTTAGGTCCCTTAAATTTTAAACAAGAGATTTTGGTATCTTAAATTTCATTTTTTTTAAAATATAAGATACTTAAAACCTTAGACTATATTATCCCTAAAATAACAAAAGTCTCTTATTTGAAATTTGAAAGATAAAAAAAACAAAAAATCAAGGCTAACTCCTGCACCAAATGTTATATTAACTAACCTTTTATATTGTTTTGGGTCACAAGAAATGCTAATTTTATTGTTTGCACCTTTTATATATGACTTTCGCCAAAGTTGTGTAATGCTCCAAAATTTGGAAAATAGATATAAGGAGTTATTTAAGGCTTTACAGGTGTTATTAAAATATTAAAAAGCATTATAAATAAATGTATGATATTTTGGGTATTTTTAATAATTTTTAAGGCTCAGGCATTTTTTTTAGAAAATAAAGAAAATAATTAGAAGATAAAATTTAATTTGGGAATTTTAGCAGAAATTATTTTGAGGCTTAAAGAAATTTATGGGTAAGAAAATCTCTAATATGATATAAGAATTAATTTTAGAAAATTATTTTTCAGAAAAGGGACCAAACTGAAAGTAATGGAAACCTTAAGAATAGGGACTAAATGAAAAAGTGAAATAACTTGGAAGGGCCGAAACGTAATTTCCCAAACCCCTTAACATCAGACCCTCCCACTTCCTTCCTCTCATTTCCCATCGGGTTCCACTCCTTTCTCTCTCTCCTTCGTTTCTCTGCAACTCCGGCGACCCCCTTGAGCTTCGAAGCGACACCGGCGGTGGAAACGCCTTCAACTCTGGTGAGCATGCATGAAGTTATTGTCCGGGTTCTTAATTTCTTTGTTTATGTTGCTGTTCACCAGACGAATTTTTCGGATTCTGACTCAACTCCGACAGAAGTAGTGATTAAAAGTGAGATTGAACAGAATAAAGTCTGATTTTATGAGTGCATGTGTGATTTTTGAAATTTCAGATTTGTTGCTCTGTTTGGGGTCGATTTCTGATCTTCACTGGGCTTTTATTTTTTTTCTATGGCTGAAAGTGGTTGTAATCACGGAATCTGAAGCTTAGGAAATAACTTGGCTTTTAGTTTGTTGCCTACTGTTTATTAAGTTAGGTGTAGAAGCCTTGGGATGATATTTATCAAATGATGGCATGTTGTTTTGGCTTGAGGGTAATGGGTTTTAATTGTGAACCTTGCTATTCAGAGAGGTTCTCTTGATTTTTTCCTACACACATGTCAAAGAAATCCTCAAATGTTATATTAAAATAAGAAATGAAGGGGTGTTTAAAAGTATGAGGTAGTTGCTTATGGTCAGGTCATATGACGTTGGAAGCCATGGGGTTCAGATTTTTGATATTAAAAGCTTACTTGAAATTTATGGTTCAATGCTTTCAAGAGTTGTATAATAGTTTTGGGTGATTGAACTATGTTAGAAGACCCAAAGTGATGAATTAATTTAGCAGATTCGTGAGTTAACCCTTATAAATTTCTTAGTCAAAGAATAGAACAGAAATGAATGGAGGATGTTGCTTATGTTCAGAGAGTTGTGGCTGATTTCATAAATCAGCATTTCTTGTTCTGCCTTTGTGTTCTTGCTTCAGTGATTTGAGTATTGTGAAGTGGAATAGTTTGATAAAGTTTAATGGTGAAGAGTTTGAAGAATTTAGAGTTGGAAGCTTGTAGAAGAGGTGTTTTCATGTCAGTTTAGTATTTAATTATGTATAAGGTTCAAAAAATCAGACTGGACATCGAACCAGACGAGGCACTGATTCAATGGTCAATGGTCTAACCGGGGTCAAACCGGTTTTATTAAAATAATAAAATTTTATTAATAATAACATTCATAATTACTAATATCAAAATATAAATATAGATAAGTATACATGATTCATCAAAAATGAATATTTTAATGTTTTCATAGAGGGAAAAATAGAAAATATTAATTAATTACATGTGAAAATAAATATTATTCTATAATTCACAAACTAAAATACAAATACTAAGAGCAATAATAGTTAAATATTAAACATATACAAGTAAAATAGCATTTAAAATATTATAGTTTTCTAGTTTCTAAAATTAAATGAAGTGAAAGTTGATAATTAGTTGAATTATAAAAAAAATGAAGAAAATATCAAACCGGTTCGACCACCCGATTTTATACCAGTTTGGGGCGGGTTGACCCGGTCCTCTACCGGGCCAACATGCCCCCGATTTAAAGAGTCGACCGGGCCAGATTGATGGGCGATTCACGGTTGAACCGCCCGATCCGGTCCGGATTTTTGTTCATTGATTATGTAAGATTATTAGGAGGATGATATTACTGATTTTCTGAGGTTAAAAAGGGATTTTAAATAATTAGATTTATGAAGTTTGGTAGCTTTGAAAACAGAATTGTAAGACTGCACAGTGTATAAGACTTGATGTTGGATACCTTCAAGATTTAATAATGGAGTTGAATTATTTTGAGCACATTAAACAACTCTCTAGAATTACCAAATTGGTCAAAGTCTAGAAACTAGATGTAACGTGATGTTTGAAGAATATGAAGTTAGAATTGATTCTAGACTTGCTAATTGTGCTGAATCGTTGCTGCAAATGTTTGATAAGTTATGAAACTGAGTGATATATGGATATATATAAGTGCTTAAATGTTTAGATGCTGAAGGGTGATGGTCTTAAGAACGGGAAGTATTCCTGAAAACATTAGTTGATGCTATTCGATTATTTTTGAAGGTTCTATGGTTATTAATTGAATCTGAATTTGATTTAGAGGTTTGTCATGCAGGTTAGGGATGGATCTAAAACTGGAACTTTAATATAGTTTGATGTCTTTGTTGTGAGATGTGTCAAGGGTATATGTTTGGTTTACATGTGGAAGAATATTACTTTTAGTTTCTGTTGTGAGGGTCCCACGAGCTATGAAGGAATATTGATGGATGGCTAAATGATGGTAGCATGATTGAAACCCTTGCTTGGGTCTATTTGTAGTTAGTTAGTGTTTGAGTTGTTCCAGTATGTTGAATGGAGACAGAATTTTAATGGATGGATGAGGTAGAAGCTTGTTGTGTTCCATGCATGTGATTTTTGTTAGAGGAAGTAATTAACAATGAAGAAATAAGTGAAAAGAGTTGAGGAATTGGATGAAGGATGAGTATATATTTTTGACTGATAGATATGTTCGAGCTTTGGGAATTTATAGTAGACTTCTTGGTTCTATGATTCTAAAATGAATGTGCTAAATTGGAAGCTTTATTAGGTATATTTTGTAGTTCAAATCAGCACAATAAGATGTAACAGTTGGTGATATTTTGCTGTCCAAAAATCATATTTATGTAGTATAGTGTTGTTAATGCTCTGGAATTGAAAGAAGCATCTAAGTGTTAAATAATTGACATACATGTGGCCGTGTGTGTATGTGTCTCTGTGACTGATTGATGATTTAAAATGAAAGTTTAGACCTTGTGATTCATGCTGAATTTTTGATAATGCTGTGAGGCTTACGTTTGAAATGTGGTTAAGAGAAAAGACTTGAATAGTGAATGTTGAGATACAAATTTTTTCAAAGTTTTAAAGAAGTGAAGTTTCTCTTTTGAATCATAAGGGGATTAATTGCAAATTGTTTCAAAGTTTTAAAGAAGTGAAGTTTCTCTTTTGAATCATAAGGGGATTAATTGCAAGATTCTTGCTAGATTCTAAATATAAATCTGCATTGTAGATTAAAGTAACTGATTTGAATAGAGTATCTATTGAAACCTCTTTTTATTTATTTAATATTAAAGATAATATTAGTAATCATAAAGAAAGAAGGCAAGAAATGGGGTAGTTATATAAAATAAAATAGGAAAGTGAGACACTGGATCTTTATACATAAGTATCAGTATTAATTTATTATTTATATATTATGTATAATTATAGGAAAAGATAGTGGGATTAATACTTTGAGGCACAGGCAAGGAAATGAGCCAACTCAGGTTTGAGTTGGGAGGACAGGTAGCAGATTATTTCATAACATTAAAAATTGCATGTATAATTTTGTAACATCTGTTGTACGTAATTGGTAAGTTTTTATTCCTTTCATATTTGGAGTAATCCAGGGTTTATTAGGTGGTTGGCTACCGCTTTGCAAGATCAATTCTGTTGTAACTTAAACGTTATAACGAGAAATCCTACAGGTAAGGCTTCACTAGTTAATGAATACATTGTTATCAGTGGTTGGTAGTGCATAATGCACACAATTTAATAGGATAAAAATTATCGTTATTTGTATAGGTTTATAAAATGTATACATGACAATACATGTATGAGAATAACAGTGTATAAAATAAACTGCTTTGAATTGCTGTTTTTCAGAGAAGCTGGAAAAGAATTGAGCTTTTGGGGATAAGGTAGTATGAGAAGAAGCAGGAATACCTGCTATATTTTATACTATAGTGGATTACTGTTTTGGTATAACTTACATGTTTATGTTATAAGATTAGGAAGTAAACAAGCTGGAAGCTTGTATAGTTTAAATATAACTGAGTATGTATGTATATATATCCATAAGAACAGTACAGCATCATATACAGGTAAGGGGGTTATCAACTGAGATAACCCCACTATTTTGTTATTATACTAGGAGAGATGTAGGCAGTATAGTGTAAAGGGTTTTCCCTCCCTAAGCACTATCAGAATGGGGTAAGTACGTTAGATTCAATTTATTTCAATTGTTTTAATAATCACTCTGTTTTATAAAAAATTTTAAGTTGTTTCAATTTGTCAGAAAAACTCATTCCAACAGCAATGAAGTTGAATTGATGTTTGGAAAAAAAAAGTTTTAAATTTTTCATACTTTTGGGTTTTTGACATTAAAAAAGTGGTTATAATTCAATTAAAATACTATAGTATAGTAGGGAAAATTAGGTATTATAAGTTGCACATATGGCACTAACAGAATAAAACACATTTTGTTCAAATCTATGAATTAAGCCCAATTCGGTCTGAATTTGAGCTTGAATTTAAGAAGCCAAATTTAGCTTTTACAAGGCCGGGGAAAAGGTAAAGAAAATGTTAGAAGTTGAAATCTATCTCACTCACTTTTTTTCTTTTTATAAGAAATATTTGGGAGCTGTTTTAAAAAAAAAATTTTGGTTAATTTGTTATTTTGTCATCATATAATTATTAATATTAATGTTATTACAATTATAATTATAACAAATTGTCAAAGAACTTTTTTTTTCTATAGGTTATTTCATTGGTTATTTTTTCTCAATCACTCAAACTCTCCCCACAAATAATCTTTTTTCATCTCTCTTCTACAATCGTCTTCTTATAAAAATTTCATTATTCTCTCTCTTAATCTCTGTAAATAAGGTTACTTTTAAAAAATATTTGACAATTTTACATTTTTCTCACCTTAATTTGACTGATATTTTGATCTACGTTATTATGTTAAATTTTTTTTATATAAAAAGTAATGGAGGGAATGGTGTATATATATAGATATATATATATATATATATATTTTGAACTAAGGGAATGGTATATTTATCACACGGTTTATGGTTTGGACCCTACCATAAATATATTAAGCATCTCTGGTAGAATAGAAGATCAAAACTTCAAAAAATTGTCATTTTAATTTTCGAAGTGCTGAAGCATTTTGTTTATAAAAATCTCAAAGTTTTCTTTTTTTAAAAAAAAATAATCACTCTATTCATTAAAAGGATTAATACAATTTTTTGTCCCTGAATTTTCGGTCCTAAAACTTCAATGTCAGTGGTTTTGATCAATTTCAACTTTGGTCCTAAAACTTTAAAATCAGTGGTTTTGATCAATTTTAGTTTTGGTCATTGGACATTAGAATCGATGGTTTTGGTCCTTAAACTTTTGGTCAATTTTAGTCTTGGTCCCTTAACGTTTTGCCATTTATAACCATTGTTCCTTGATTTTTCAAGTTTCTTATAAAGTTCAAGAATCAAAACCAAAATTGACCGAAAGTTTAAGGACAAATTAAAAAACCATCAATTTTAAAGTTTAAGGACCAAAAACAAAATTGACCGAAAATTCAAAGAACAAAACCACATATTTTAAAGTTCATGGATTAAAATTAAAATTAAGTGAAAGTTCAATGACCAAAAGTTATATTAACCATTATTAAAATGATAAAAAGATCCATATAAAATTACTAATGGATCCCAAGTCAGGAACAAGTCAGGTGCACAAAGTTTAAAAACAAAAACACATTATAACTTGCTTTTTTTTAGGGTTAAAGGTCATATTTACCCTGGAAGTATGCACGATGGATCACATCTGTCCTGGAAGTATTTTTTGGTGCAAATTTGCCCCGGAAATGTGTAAAGTGGATCATATTCGCCCTTTATCGTTAAGATATTAACCGTCAACGTCAACTATTTAACAGTCAACATGAGCTTTTTAACGATAAAGGGCGAATATGATCTACTTTAAACACTTCCGGGGCAAAATTGGACCCAAAAAAAACTTCAGGGGGATATGTGATCCACCGTGCATACTTCCGGGGTAAATATGATCTTTAACCCTTTTTTTATACAAGGGTTATAAGGGTAAAAAATATACATATGCTTTTGTCAAAAGTTTGTCTAGCACTAAGTGCTTTTTTTTTTGGACCAAAGATAACTCTAAACTTCTAAATTAGGATCAAAAGTCACATACTTACCGTTTAATTAGGGTAAAAAATACACATGTGATTTTGTCAAAAGTTTCGTCCAGCACCAAGCGCTTTCTTTTAGAATATAACTGTAAGTGTGACTTTTAATCCTCATTTGGAGGCTCAGAGTTACTTTTGGTCCAAAAAAGCACTTGGTGTTGTTTTTGACAAAATTATGTGTATTTTTTTTTACTCTTAGCACATTATACAACATTATAACTTGCTAACATAAACATAAAGACGAGCACGAGCTCAACAACATCTGTCATAGGTGAAACTTGACTCTGCAACATAGAGGCTCAAAAAATGAAAATTTGGAACGTGAGGAAGTGGAGATAAGTTAATGACATACACGTCCCAAGGAGGAGGATTATTCACAATAAGGACCCTTGGAATCCTCAAATTAAATTAAGGGTTAAGGGTAAAAAATACACATGATTTTGTCAAAAGTTCATCCAGCACTAAATGTTATTTTTTGGACCAAAAATACACATGACCTTTCAAATTGGACAAAAAATATACATCTACAGTTAAATTAGGGTCAAAAATACACATGTGATTTTGTAAAAAGGTTCATCCAGCACCAAGCATTTTTTTTACAGAATATAACTGTAAATGTGACTTTTGATCCAATTTGAAAACTCATGTGTATTTTTGGTAAAAAAAAACATTTGGTGCTAGATGAACCTTTGATAAAACCATGTGTATTTTTTATCTTTAACCGTTAAATTAAAGTCCCTTGCGACCTAACTTATATTAATGATAAAAGAAAAAAGGCCATTGCGCCCTCTTAGATTTGAAAGGAAATCGAAGAACATGTTTAGGGATCTCATCGTTCCAAAGCCCATTGTCTACAAGTTGTCGTAAATTCAAGGGTTAAGGGTCAAAAATACACATATGACTTTGTCAAAAGTTCATCCAGCACCAAATGTTTTTTTTACCAAAAATACACATGAGCTTTCAAATCGAATCAAAAGTCACATTTACAGTTATATTCCAAAAGGTAGTGCTTGGTATTAGACGAATCTTTTTACAAAATTACATGTGCATTTTTTACCATAATTTGAAAGTTCATATGTATTTTTGATCCAATTTGAAAGTTCATGTGTATTTTTGGTAAAAAAAGATTTGGTGCTGGATGAACTTTTTACAATATCACATATGGATCTTTTGTTAGAATCTTAAGTTTTAATGAAGACTATAACCTATAGAAATCATAAGTGAAAGTTACCTTTAAGTTGAATAAGTAAAATCTAATAGGTAACGGATCTCTATCGCTAAGTATATCTCTATCGCTAATAGACAAAGAGCAATAGCAAATAAAGACTTAGTAATAACAAAGTTAATATCTAACGCTAAGTCATTCACTATCGCTAGAGAGTATCCTATCGCTAGCAGTTCATGAAAGAACATGAGTAAATAGCTAAGCAGATAGATGAACCAAGTCTGTGGACAAAAGAAATCAGCTAACGATAATAGGATAAGCTATCGATAACAAAAGTGCTTCAGATAATGGTCATTTAGATAGCTAGTGCCTGAGAACAAATGAGCTGTGATAACATAATTGCTAGCGCTAACATGATTATCCATCGATAGTAGGATACCTTGAAATACCTTTGAATATTTAAAGCTGTATCCTTAAAGCTAATGAACAATCAAGTAACTAGCGATAATTGGATTAGCCATCGATAGAGAAATGGTTGTTGGTATGATATTGCTAGAACACTAAGCATTGAACTCAAAGAATGTGTTAGCGATAATGTTTATGTCTATCGTTAGAAGAATGCCTTGAAAAATACCTTAACTAATATATAGTCTCTATCTTTTCAAGCTAACGATATACTCTATCGATATCATCTATTGCATGAGTATTTGTTTCAGCTAACAGCTTAAGTACAGGACTTACACTATGAAGTTAGCGATAGCAAATCATGCTAGTGCTACTGAAAAAGCTGACATGCAAGTACAGTAGCAGGTAGCAGCAGGATAACGTTACTCACAGTCTCTGTCTCTCTTGTCTTATCCTCTGCAAGATTAGTTGAAGCAAATTATCAACGGCTAATTCTTCAAGTCTCCAACGGACAGAATTTATCAAACTCTATATAATGACTTGAAGACATCTGGAACGGATGATGTACACATAACGCATATACGAAAACAACGATGGAACAGGGCTTCATGCAGAATTGCAGATTACACTGATTGAAAGCAAAACCAAGTGACCCCAGAAATGATGAGATGAGCACATTAGAAAAGAAGAGCTAGAGCAATCATAGTTTAAATCTTTAAGCTCTAGAATTTGTATTTATTTATCATATACGAGTTTGTACTTAAGTGATTATCACAATCTGTTCATTTAGTGAACTTATTACTTTGATTGAAATTCTCTATTGATTGAGGCTGTTCTAAAGCTTGATGCTTTAAGAACATGGTTGTAACCTTACGGGTAGTAAGGGGGAGAGTTTAGAGAGATTCTAAAACTCTATAAAGGTTGGCAGGTAAACCTGTGTTCGTAAAACCTGTGGTAGGCTTCTCTTGTGCCCAGTTTTAAACAAGAGGATAGTGGAAATCTCAGGTGGAGCCTGAGGACTGGATGTAGGTCTGGGTTGACCGAACCAGGATAAACTGAGTTTGCATTATCTCTTCCCTTTACTCTTTTAATTTCCAGCATATCCATCTTGTATACTCCTTAGTCCACTGCATTGGGATTTTGTAAAGTAGAAAAGAAAAAGATTATTTCAAGCTTTTATCTTATCACCCAATTCACCCCCCATCTTAGGTGACAATCAGCATTTACATCTTTCACCCTTAACCCTATATCAACACCCACTCAAGCAATTTCTCCACTTCATTTTGGTGATCTTGAATTTTATTACTATTAGTACTATTATTGAATTTGTTCCTTTCATTCTAATACGATATAACTCAATAGCTAAAACAGTTAGAAAATTATCTTGCTTATGCTTTCATTTCTCACTGGGTGTGTTTAACACTTGAACTATGAATATGCTGAGGCTATTTGGTTTTCTGAGAATATTAGTGTGATTCAATCTAAATGCTTCAAGTAATAAAAGAAACGGCTTTGTGGTATGTGATTGGAATAGTCTGTAGATTGGTGTTGAATTAGTAATTGTATGATTTTGTATTTAATGAACTGAAATTGGATTGTAAATGTAATTTTGGATGTCACATTTATAAGAGGAAGTTCTGCCAAATTTTTAAAAAAATTTGCATGAAGTGATGTTAAGTTCATAGCATGCCCATTTCTTCACAATGTAGTGAGATAAACTTAACTAGCTTGTTGGAAATGGCATAGGTTTAATAGAATGGATCGTAGTTGGATGCATGCATTGAGAACCACTAAAGATTATCAGAAAGGTGTGGAAGAATTTATTGAATTTGCCAAGAGAAACGTGCCTAGTAAGAATGGCATGTATCTTTGCCTTTGTGTGAATTGTGCAAATACTTATCGTAAGAGGGTTGATGATATAAGGGATCACTTTCTTTGTGATGGAATCAATCTCGGTTATAAGAAGTGGCTTTGGCATGGGGAATTGGGAAGTACCGTACATGCGTGCCCGTCACAAAATTTAGAAGCAGCGATGGATGATGTTTGTGATGATGGAATGGACGACATGATCAATGACATTGGGACGGAGTCGTTTTTTATGGTACATGAGTTTGACAAGTTGTGGAGTGATGCAGAGACACCGTTGTTCCCGGGGTGTACTAAGTATACTCAGTTGACTGGCTTCCTGAAATTGTTGAAAATAAAGATAGAAAATGGGTGGTCGGACGCGGGTTTCTCGCAGATGCTTGAAGCTTTGAGTGATATGTTTCAGCCGATAATGTGCTTTCGAAGCATATGTACGAGGCTAAAAAAGTTCTCAGCAAGATGGGCATGGAGTATAAGAAGATACACGTTTGCCCTAATGATTGCGTGTTATACAAGAAAGAGTATGAAGGCCTAAAAGAGTATCCAAAATGTAATACTCTGAGGTACAAGCCGAGGAAGGATGCCGTTGGTGATAATGATGGATCAAAGAAAGGGGTACCTTTAAAGGTAATTTGGTACCTTCCAATTGTGCCACGGTTTAAATGCTTGTTTGCAAATGAGGCAGAAGCAAAGAAACTGAGATAGCATTGTGATGAGAAGATCTCCGATGGAAGATATCTCCAGCACCCTGCTGATTCTCCTCAATGGAAGAAGATAGATTCCATGTTTCCTGAATTTGGTGGTGAGTCGAGGAACCTTCATCTCGGACTGTGTACGGATGGTTTCAACCCTTTCGGGAGTCTCAGTAGCACACATAGTGCTTGGCCAGTTTTGCTGGTCATTTACAACCTGGCGCCTTGGTTGTGCACGAAGCGCAAGTATGTGATGATATCAATGATGATTTCGGGGCCGAAACAGCCTGGTAACGATATCAATGTCTACCTGGCACCTTTGATTGAAAACTTGAAGATGTTGTGGGAGGAAGGTGTAGATGTGTTTGATGCGTACAGGCAGGAGACATTCAAGTTGCGAGCTATGTTGTTTACTACAATAAATGACTTCCTTGCATATGGCAATCTTTCTTGTTACAATATGAAGGGTTATATGGCATGCCCTATATGTGAGTCTGACACACACTGCCACCGTCTCAAACACGGAAGAAAAACCATCTACCTCGGTCATAGGAGGTTTTTTGATCAGTTCCATCCTTATCGTAGACTAAAGAAGTGTTTTAATGGCTCATCTGAATATCGATCTGCTCCGACCCCTTTACCGGGGAGGAAGTTTACCGCTATGTTGAGAATGTCAGTGTGGTATTCGGTAAGAAGCTGAACACAAAGACCGATTTTGACAAGATCATTTGGAAGAAGAGGTCAATCTTCTTTGATCTACCTTATTGGCGATATCTCGATGTAAAGCACAGTATTGATGTGATGCATGTCAAGAAAAATGTTGGTGATAGTCTTGTTAGGATATTGTTGTACATACATGGGAAGATAAAGGACGGACTCAATGCTCGATTAGACTTGGTTGAAATGGGCATAAGACCACGGTTGCATCCTATAGTCAGTGAAAATGGCAAGAGGGCTTATATGGAACCTGCTGCTCATACACTTTCCAAACAGGAGAAAAAAAGTCTGTGTGAATGTTTGAGTGGAATCAAGGTTCCACAGGGTTATTCTTCCAATGTTAGCAGGCTTGTGTCTATGAATGATTTGAAGTTGGTGGGAATGAAGTCACATGATTACCATGTATTGATGCAACAATTCTTACCAATTGCTATTAGAGGCATTATGAAAGATGATGTCAGGATGACTATAACAAGACTGTGTATGTTTTTCAATGCAATCTGCAGCAAAGTCATAGACACTGAAAAGCTAGACGAGTTGGAAAATGAGGGTTACATTATATTGTGCCAACTAGAGATGCACTTTGCTCCACCCTTTTTCGATATTATGGTACACTTGATTGTTTATTTGGTAAGTGAGATAAGGATCTGTGGCCCTGTTTATCTAAGGTGGATGTACCATTTTGAGCAATTCATGAAAGTCTTAAAAGGGTATTCCAAGAACCCACACCGACCTGAGGCATCAATTGTTGAAAGATACTTAGTTGAGGAGGCAATGGATTTTTGCAAATTGTATCTAAAAAGGGTTGAGGAAAACCCACGACATGAAGATGGGATCGGTAAGGGGGTACGGGGCGTCCAAGTAAAGACTATGTGCTGTGAAGAGGTGTTACAAGCACACTACATTTTGAATAATATGGAAGAAGTGCAGCCTTATTTGGACGAGCATAAGAGGATCTTGAAAGAAAAGAACCCGAAAAAGAGTGACATGCAGATTTCTAACGAGCATAATAGGACATTCATTGGGTGGTTCAAGGAGAATGTTTGAAAGGAGACCGGTGGGCCGGATAAAATAAGATGGTTAGCCAGAGGGCCGCGTTTTGAGGTTGTTACGTGGGCTCTTTTGACATAAATGGTTAGTCTTTCTACACTAAGGCTCAGGACAACAACAGCACCATGCAAAACAATGGCGTGATGGTGGTAGCCGAAGCAATGCACTTCTCCAGTTCGAAAGATAAAAACCCAAGATTGGCTTCCATGGCATATTATGGGGTAATTGAAGAAATTTGGGAAGTTAGTTACACCAAGTTCAAAGTTCCAATCTTCAAATGCAAGTGGGTTAACAATAGCGCAGTTGTGATTGAACCCCACACTGGTATGATCTCAATTGATCTTCACAAGGTTGGGTACAGAGATGAGCCCTTTATTTTAGCAAGTCATGCGAAACAAGTTTTATATGTAACGGATCTCGCAAATAAGCAATTGTACATAGTGTTGCAAAGTAAAAAGCAAAAACATCGTGCTCCTACTTTAGATCTTGATGAGATACCACCTTTGTGCGCAATTCCACCTGAACCAAGCGAATCGGAATTGATAGATGATGATGACCAATTTGCCTCTAGAAATGATCATTGTGAGGGGATATGGGATAACACCTAAAGTGAGAATCTTTTTGAATTATAATGTATTAAGTATTATTGTTTTTGTTTTGGTTTTGTGAAAGTTGTTGCCTTGTAATGACTCATCACATCTTTGATTTGTTAATAGGTACATCATGGCGGATGATTCTAACAATCAACAACAAAACAATCCCCCTCAAAAAAAGGGAAGAGGTCCAATGAAGCTCAAAGACATTATTGTCCATCACGGGACAAATGTTCAGCCTATCCGTGTGGAATTTGACGAGGACATGAATCCTATTGGAGAAATTGGCAAGACTTTTGTGAGCTACGTTGGTTTTGTGGCAAGGAACCGAGTAAGTGATAACTCCTAGAAATTCGTGTCATTTGAGTATATTTTCCTTGAGTTTTATTAAATCATTGATAAATTTTGGATATTCAAGATAGGAAATGCTCATTTGATTTTCGGTCACATATTATTGTATATTTATGTAGATTTTGATTGTTTTTATAGTTAGTTTCTTATTTTGTTTTATGTAATTTTTGTAGAAATAATTTGATGCAATAAACAAGAGATTTTAGCCCTCCACCAAGCTCCCAATTGAACAAAAATAAGATGAAACCATAGCAGCCCAAGGAATAAAAGAAGAAAGGCAAGAAAACAGAGAAGATAAGACTTCACCGTAGCCTCGCCACGGCGAAACCCATGGCGAAGTACATTTGCCTCTGCCTCTTTTTGGATGAGTTCGCCGTGATCTCACCGTGACGAGCGCAACACATTTCTGGAATTTTTGGAAGCTCGCCGTGAGTTCGCCGCGGCGAACTTCATGTCAGCTGCGCGTTTTGACGGACTGAACTTAAATAAAAGGAAGGGTTTTGATCTCACTCTTCATTCTTCGACTTTTGGGGCATTTTGGGAGTGTTTTGCTCTGCTAGGGCTTGGAGCTTGGTGGGGATTGAGCTTGGGCTTGGAGCTTCGAAGAGATTTGGGCTCCCTCTCTTGGTTTATCTCTTCCATCTTCATTCTCTTCTCTTGTTCTGTTTTGTAATGTTATATATATATGCTCCCATGGAGTTGTAGAACATGAGTAGCTAAATACTTTGATTCTAGGATTATTTTGAACCCTTGTATGTATTGATTCTTGATTCCTCCTCTTATGTTATGATTAATGATATCTATGTGCTTATTTTACTCTGTTCCTAATGCTTCTAAGTGCTTGATCACCATTTAGATGTTGGGTTCACTTGATTGATGCTTGAGAGGGCTAGATTGAATGTAGAACTTGGGTAAAATAGTGCAAGAACCTGAAGTTTGCATGACGAATGGATGGTTTTGTTGGTAAGATAGAGATATACTTGCTAGCCTTGCATAGTCACATTAGGGTTGGAGCGTGATAATTGGGTTTTATTAACTTATAGCAAGAGATTGTGCAATTAATAAGACTAAACACTTGTTCTTGACTTGAGAGAGAGTTTACAAGTACTCTATGAACCCTAGATTAGCACATGGTTTCGTTGAGAGCTTCTTTGAGGGGAGGTTAATTGAGTTTTAAGAAGTACAAGGGGGATAGATAATCTTACGACTCAATTTATCCTTGAAGTTGGAGAATCACTTGTTTATAGTTTATTTTCATTTAATTTTCTTAGTTAAGTTTTAAACTCAAAATTTGTGTCACTCAAATTGGGCGAGAGTGTGATAATTATTGTTTAACCGGGTTTTAGACAAATCCTCGTGGGAACGATACTTCACTCATCACTTTATTACTTGGCGCGACCCGTGCACTTGCGGCGCAGGGCGAACAGTAAGTATCTTGGTTGACGATTGGAGGGAAGTCGATAAAGACATTAAGGATCAATGTTGGTAACATATCTTGGTATGTTTTATCATTATTTATCTGTTTGTTCCTAATATGCATGTATTTGTTTTTTTTAGTTAACTCAACTGATATGTCTTTTATTCTTATTTTTCTTTGCAGCAAAACTTCGACGTCCCAAACACCCAATCGTTCAAGGATTTTTGGTTGAATGAATCGTGCAAGATGTGAAGGGTTTTAAGAATAACCTAACCAGAGACTACATCTGGGGGGACAAGATGGGTTAAGATCCCTGTTAGACCTATCCCTCTATTGACCCGGAGACTTGGAAGACCTTTGTTAAGAAACGGCTAGACCAAAAGTTCCAGGTGTGTATAGGTTATAAATAGCTCTTTAACTTTATTTCAAAACTGAACTTTGAACACATTATATTAATTAACTTAGTTTTATTTTCTTAGGAGAATAGCCAAAAACAAAAGGAGCGACAAGAAAAGAATATTTACAAGCACACAATGTCTCGGGGGGGTTACAACTGGGTCGAGAAAAAGTTGATTAAGAAACAAATTACAGAAATGGAGGAAGCGGTACGGACCGATCTTATCCGAGCAGCAGATGAAAACACAGTTCGATGGGTAGCTGGATGCGAAGTTCCAGGAAGCTCTTTCAGGTTATATGGGGGAGCAGATCCGAGCACAGATTAAGGCATAGGTCAGAGCGTCTACCATACAGCTTGGACTGTCATCAAATTCTTCTCAACAAAGACAGCAGGTTTGACCATCTCCTATATATGTTAATTACCGAATTCTGGGTTTATCAATTAGGCTCACTCTGTATATTCTGATCTCCTGTAGGAGTCCCCTGCTACCGGTGGTCCAAGCAGTAAAGACAACTGCAATCAAACTGTGCCGTTAGGATCAATTCGTGAGAATGAATCAAATCCCACACCAGACAATGACCCTTAAGTTGGAGTAGAGTGTTATCTCCATCTCGATTTTCCTCTCCTGCACCCGGTCACAGAAGCTCGCCAGTTCCCGAATGCCTCCTTCATACATAATGTGCTTATTGGGGAGGACCAAGTGAAGGTGTTGTTACAAATATCCTAAATAATGAGGAGGGGACAGATGTACCCTTTCCCGATAACGAAGTCACCAAACTATATGAGGCGATCGGGGCATTCATCCTGTGGCCTAGACGACTTATACACAACACTCCACAAAAGGCGCCGATTGTTGTGGTATATACACTTAATTTTTGAGACTCCTTGTTTCATATATTACAGTTTGTAAAAATATATAACATTGGTTTTTTCATCGCCCGCAGTTCTTTTCAGATGAATATCCTTCTCTCCAACTCCTGTGGGAGATGCAGTCAACTTTGCACTCCACAACCATTAAGATGCCTCCAGGAGTAGTCAATCCGTATCATTCCTATGATTTTCTACTTGATGGTGACAGAGATATCATGGAGTTTTTGACGATGGAAGAAATTGACCTCGCCTGGCTCGAATTAGCGACTTTGTAAATGACTGTTACTTTTTATGTCTGTGCAATATTTTTACGTCTATCCTTTTATAATTTCAATTATTTTACGATAGGTACTTCCACCAGCTGTGCAACCAATTAGGCAGGGGACAATACAAATTATTTAGTCCAATGGCCTTGGTGAGGAGAGATGATTTTAAAACCAACAAGGCCAAGCTGGAGTATGAGGACGAGATGCGGGCTTATGTCATACATCAAATGTCAGTGAATCGGGGATCTGTCTATTTTGCGCCTATTCTTCAAGAGTAAGTGTGATTATTACCTTTTGCCAACTTTTCATTATTTGCACATTTACAAATGTTAAGTTTCTATGTGGACATAATATTGTTAATGTCTTTCAGTAAACACTGGTCATTAGTTGTCGTTTGCCCCATACAACATCGTCTGATTTGGTTTGACCCCTTGAGATATAATATAACCTCATATTATAAAACCCTCTTATCTAAGTAAGTACTTTTAGTGACTTTTTAATTTGGGCTACATAAATTATTTTCATGTATATGTGCTAATTTTAGTTCCATTTTAGGGGCATTCAACAGTGGCATTTTGCAATAGAAACTGGTGAAATGGATGATGCCATCGTGACACAAAGACTTAAAGTAACTACCTTTAATTTAAATTCCTTCAATGTTAGTCACTTGAGATATTATTTACTTTGTTATTAATTTATACTATTTCTTGTGATTTATAAAGGGCCCCCAGCAACCGACGAATAAGGAGTGTGGGTATTACGTCATGAAGTATATGTGTGACATCATTGAGAGTGATCGTACCGGATCCTTTACACAGATATAAATTAAATTATTATCTATAGCTTGATACAATCAGTACATAAATATATGATTTATTTATCTAACTTTGTAGTAATCGTAGCATCCATTATTGTTGCAGTTTTATGATGGAAAAAACTCATTTGAAGACAAAGACCTTGATTCACTTCGTGAACGTATTGCTCAATTTTTTCTTTCATTTAAAAAGTTATCATTGCACAAAATACTTTGTTGTGTAAACATGGAATTTTTTGTGTGTATATATATGTTTAGTTTGATGTAGTTATAATATAGCTATGTATACATGTTGTGTGAATAATGTATACTGTTGATCTGTATTGTATCTATTTATGTGACATTTGCAATGAATACAGATTGGGAAACCAAAAGAAGTTAATTAAACCATCGTTTTTTTTTTAAAAAAACTAACCATGTCACACATTTATAAAATGTGACGTGGTTTCTTGAAACCACGTCACATATAGGTTAATGTGTGACGTGATTTCTTGAAACCACGTCACAAATTTGTAAAATGTGACGTGGTTTCTCTGTCATATCTTTATCAATATAATCTCATTTTGGACAAATAACGTCACAATTTTTGTAATTTGTGACGTGAAAAAGATGACTTTTCACGTCACTTTTTGGTGTGACGTTAAAAGTCCAGTTTTCCATGTTACTTGAATTTATGTCACACCAAAAAGTGACGTGAAAACCCTGTTTTGTAGTAATGTTAACAACTAATTTCGTTCTTATTATCAACTAATCATCTTGTTAAATGCCTCCAACAGAATAGAACATCGAACACATGAGGAATAAGAAAATCAAAATTTAAAATTATATAAACAAAATTACCAAACAATCAAGCTATCTTATCTAGAGTAATTAAATTAGGTTCAACCTTTATAAACCAACACCAACAAGAATTCAAACATATGGCTTCATCAATAACTTGTTTTACACTTTGGAAACCCAAAACAGACATACCATTTAGATTCCCAACCTTTATTGTTTTAAAATCCAAAACATCAGCATCAATACTAAAACTTTCAAAAACATCCGATAAAATTTGAGACTATAATTATGTTATGAGCTGCAAAACTGTAACCAATTACAATTATAATCCTAATGAAGAAAATTCTAAAGTATTCATTAAAGTTCTTGGTCTTGATTTAAATATCTCACACTCATTTCCAGATTTCAATCACCTTCAAGCAAATTGATTAACAAAATTATCTCATCACTATCCTTACTAAATTTCTGAAAATTTTCCAGGTCTAAATTTATAGATTATCAAGTTGAAACTTCAAGTTATATTTTCCAAACTATATACCTTTTATACACAAAACAACCTTTGATAATCTTACAAATAATTAGATCAATCACATATCACTATTCTAAACCATTAACATTCACAATCAAACACCAACTCCATCATCCTTTTATTATTCTCAAAATCCCTATAATCCCCAGAAACCAAACCAACAGAGCAAAGAAACAGAACTTTCGAAAACTCCAAAGCTCAGAAAATTCAACATGCAGAAGCATATATATCAGTTCTATCCTCATTTATGTTCCAGTACCGAACTTCACAGAGGAAGGAACCAGAAATTGCAGAACATCCAAAACAGAGCATCATACGCAAATTTCCAAAGCTACTATTACTCAACCGAAAACAACCATGCAAAATCGTAAACCCAGCCAGGTAGAGAAATCGAACAGAGTAGACAAAGGAAGGGATCAGAAATTTCGAAATCCCCAAGGGTCAAAGAAATCCAACATGCAAGACCATACATAAGTTCCATTTTATTTCTATCATCTCTTCGTATCATGAACAAAATAGAACCATCAGGCGTTGAACTAACTAGAGCAACGAATTCAGAATTCTTGAAATTTCTAACTTCACCAGAAATGAAAGATCAACTCATTATTTCTTTCCTAATCTTAAATTTATCAAAGCATCAATTCTTCTTTTTGCCGTCGGCCCAGCGAAACAGGGGAGGAAGAAGAAAAATCAAAATTTCACAAACTTCGGAAATTAAACATGCATTAACATCCGATGACCCTAACCTACTCCTAATTTCGTTTAATTAGAGTTTCATTCGAATTTCGCCCAGAAACAACCAAGAATAGCGGTGGATGAATAGCAGCCCATGACTATGGAATTTGAAATCAAACGAGAAACTTCAAGAATATCAACTTTGCTTTAGGAAAGCTCAAAATCTAACCTTAATCTTCAATATAATTGGCTCAGAAATTCCTAATCACCAACAAAATCCAGATCGAATCTCACTGAGAAATCGCTCAAATCGACAAATGAAGGGCAGAACGGAGAAGAGGAGAGTTACCTATGTTCGAATCTACTCTTGCATGTGCCGTCAGAGCCTTGCTCCACCGTGAAACGCCGCTAACTTCAACGGGAATTGCTGAAGCCGAGAGAGAAAATGGAGGGAGGGTGAGAGAGAATGAAAATTGAAAAAATAAGGAGAGAGGGAGATGAGTGATCCGCTGATTAAGAAGGAGGGAGTATAAAATTTTCAATTGTGAATATTACCCTTTTGCCCTTTACTTAATTTCAAACGACCTTTCTACCTTACTCTTCTCCCCATTTTATCCTTGTTTCATCTTCATATTACGTTTCTGCCACTTCCTTTCTTCCAACTTTACCCCTCTATTAAAAATTAAATTACAATACTTAAAATGTCAATCTAAGTTTAACCCCTAAATAATTTACCTGGATACCTTTTGGTGTCCAATTTAATTTATAAGACTTTTTAATAATAATATAGTCCCTCAAGATTCTAAATATTTCTTATTGACTCTTCTCCAATTTTTGGGGTGTTACAGGATTAATATTAGGCTTAGTTCATTGATATGTTAAATCTATCTTGTGCGTTTCTTTTATTTCTATTTTAAAATAGTTTTCAAAACTTGATTTCCATACAAATTTGATTAGTCCAACTTGATTGAATTCATTAGTCTGTTGTTTGATTGAGATTTTAAACCAAATCTCTTTAAGAACGATAATTTTATACTACATTGAACAAGTTTTGGTGCCGTTGCCGGGGATTTGTAAGAATCTTGTGGTCAACCCTAGGCTAGTATTAATAAATTTCGCTCAAATTGTTAGGTTAGTTTATAATTCATTTATAGTTGTTTTTGTTTCATTTTTATTCTTTTTCTAGGTTGATACTCGTGTTTTGGTTTTCTTCTTCTAGGTTCTCTTTTGGCACATGGAACACATATATCCAGACAGATTGGAAGTGGTACTTGAAGAAGTAGAATTCATTGACGAAGACACACAAGCCGAAATCGAGACTGAATATGAATCTGAACCTAAAGTTGAAACCATGGCTGACGATGAGTATGATAGAGCTACGGGTCAATGACTTTGCAAGATGGAATATGAGGGACATGCAATCTTCTATTCGGATGTGAGAGATGACAGAACACTCACATGAGATCAAACATATCATGATCACGATGTTGCAGTTGCACGGAATGTTCCATAGGCTCTACAATGAAGATGCAAACAAGCATCTAATGTACTTCTTAGAAGTCTGTGAATTTTTGAAGTAGAATAGATTTCCTAAAGATGTTCTAAGGCTTCGTTTATTCTCTTTGTCTTTACAAGGCACAGCTAGAGACTGGTTCAACAACCTTCCAAAAGGATCCATTAATTCTTGGGATCAGTTTGAGAGCAAGTTTAGAGCTCGGTTTTTTTCTGATGATAAATCTGTGGAAGCAAGAGATGAATTTTTAAGTTTTATCAAAATGATTTAAATTGCTTTACAGACCCAACATGCATCTTTTTTGCATTTGGCTTTTTCGTTAACTAATAAAAAGATCAATTAATATACCATCTTTTTTCTTGACAGAAAGATAAAGATAAGAAGATGGCTTCATGTACTTTGATTTTATTTTTATTCCGATCTAAGAGCATTACCAAAGTGTTTTAAAGAAGGGTTTGAAGAGCTCACCGACTCTCTTTTGAGTGTGTATATGCATGTAGCGTGCCCTTGGATCCGCTCTTCAAGAAAATAAGAACCAAGGGGATAGTGGAAGCTAAACCCCGGGTGTCGTTCACTTGAGATTACCTAGCAGCTAATATGCAAACTTGAGAAAGCGGGTAAAAAGTTTTGTATTTGGTTTTTTATTTAGAAAAGATGCAAAAGGTATGATATGTTCAAAAGTAAAATAAAGATAAGATAAAATATGAGATTTGGAGGGGGATGATGATGGAATCATTCTTGATGAATGGAAACCTCGGGATTCATTGCTTCTAAAGGTTTTTAGGGAGTTTTATTGACTTTCGAAAGACCCCTAGAGGAACCCCTCTAGGCTAGGCTTAAGTTAACTTAATTAATGCCGGAACCCCGCACATTACTTAATTTAACCTAAGTTGATTAAGTTCAAAATCAATATGAATTTGCTAATCATAAGGGGCTCCTAATCCAACAACCGGGACCCCAAATTGCCACTTAATTAATCGTAGAGTTTAATCGATTACTGAAACCGCAAATAATAAATCAAGACTCTAGAATTGAAGTCCAATGCCACTCATGCAATTTGACAAATTCAAGAACTAACCAATCATGTAAGACTTTAAATCCACAATTTGGGCCACCCCACAATTGCACTTGATTTCTCAATTAACCCTAACTCATTGATGGCCACCCAAACAAAGGCTAAGGTTGAAAAGAGTAATTACCCAATGTCTAAACACAATTAATTAATTCCTATGCCATTTCATTCATGCTTCACCACTTAACATTTTTCATCCACTAACCAAGCCACCTTGCATTAGCACATAATTTTCACAAAGAGAATAACAAAATCATGAACCCATAAATTTCATCAAACTCAAAGTTAATGTAGCACAATGTCAAGCATTCAACAAGAAAGAAACAACATAAAATAGTTTTTAACCCTTATACAACATATAGAAATGAAGAACACAACCAAATGTCATAAATATACTCCTAGAACCCTAGAAAAGCATAAATACAACAAGAGGAAGAAGGATTAGAACTAGAAAAACTCCCATATTCAAGCTTCAAGCTCATCCCTTGGCTCCCACCACCAAGAATGGCGGAGCCTAGCTGCTACTCCATGGGAAGAACAGCAACCAAGGTGGGAAGGAGAGAGGACATGGATTTGGGTGGAAGGAAGTGAGAAAGATGGAGATGGAGATGAGAGGAAATGAGAGAAAAATGGGAGGCTAGGGTTTTTGGGACTCCAAATCTACCCTAATGGGGTGTGTATTTCGTGTTTTAAGTCCCCCAAGTCGGGTCAAGTGAGTGGGTTTCAAGTTGGATCCGGATTGGGCCTAAAATTCGCGAACTGAAATTTCTGCAGAACGCAGGCTCGCCGTCATCTCGCCGCGGCGAGGTGACAATGCTTCTGGACTTCTGGGTCTTCTCGCCGTGGGCTCGCCGCGGCGAAGCCACGGCGAACTCATGTCTTCTCTGCCAAAAGTGGGGCGTTCTCGCCGCGGCGAACTCTCTTCTTCTCTGCCCCTTTGAAAAGCCTTTCTTCTTCGCCCGGTATCCGATCTTTGGTCCTTGCACGACCCTGTAAGTAAAAATAAGACAAAACCAAGATCAAATAACCCTATAAATTAATCAATGCAATTAATATACAATTATGGCTAATTAATCCTAATTTTACACTCATTTAACTTGAGAGTTTGAGACATTTAATTAAGCATTATTTGACCAAACTTGCATCTCAATCATGTTAATTGCCCCAAATTAGGCATGTAAAAACCATACAAATCAGAGATTTGTCAGGGTTATATTGATGTAGGTCTGCTTCTGGCTGCGGACCAACCATAGAACCATGTTCAATCAGCGGAACGCATTAGCTGTTTACTCTTAGGTTGGACAGTATAGGTCAGAATTTTGGTGTAGCAGCTATATTTCAATTCATCCTCTTTTTCCAAGGATTTCATAATTGGACATTGAACCTATTTCATATGATGAGAGTTGCTGGTGTATTGGGCACTGCTCCAGAGAGTAAGTCTGTTATCTTGATAAAGATGGTTTTACCCCATCGAATATTTATTCTAGTACCTAGAGCACAGAATATAGAAAATGGATTCTAAAGAATTAGAACTATGATTCATACTTAATATTTAGACCACGCAACCGGACTTAAAATCGGTTCAAGGAGAAGGAGGCGGTGGATACACTATACTATCAGAGTCAACTCAATCCTTTATAATATTAAATACATAAATTAAATAAGCAACACTCAGATAAGCATCTTTATGCAGCTTGAGAGAGATATAAGATGCTAATGAAGTAATGCCCTAATCATGGGTTGGATAAATGGGTGATAGTTTAAATATATTGTAATCGCCTTAATCTTCAATCTAAGGCAATGGTTGATTCAATGACTAATGGAGGATATTGCAACGTTCCTGTTCATGAGGTGATTAAAGTCTTTGATCAACTATCTACAAATAATACTCAAGGCACTAACAGGAGGACTACACAATCTGTATGCACTATTAAAGATGAGTCTTCATATCAAATGACCACTATTCTCTCTTCAATAAATAAGCAGTCTGAGTCACTGGAATCTCAAATAAAGCAGGGAAACTCTCAAAGTGTGCAATCTATCTATGCTACCCCGATCATTTGTGACCAATGCAATGACATTCATGTGCCAGATAATTGCCCTTTCTACATGGCTTCCGAATCTGTCAACTACTGGGTAGATTTCAGAACTCTCAAAATAACCCTTACTCTCAAACCTATAATCCAGTTTGGAGGAATCATCCTAATTTCTCATGGACTAATGGGGAGACCATGAATCAACTTTCTTCTTCTAGTGTTAAGCTTAATCAACCACTGGGCTTTCAAGTGCAATCTAGGCGATTTCCCACTAAGGAATGAGAGTCTATAATGGAGAAGATGTTAGCTCAAATCTTAGCTAACAAAGAAAGTAAAAGGGTTGAAACTAAAACGACTCTTTCTCTTCATGAGATAACAATTAAGAACCTCAAATTGCAAATAGGGTAGTTGGCCTCACATATGAATGCTATGTCAACAAGAAGTCTTCCAAGTGATACTATCCCCAGTCCTAAAAGTAATCATATTGAGGAATGCAAGGCAATCAAGGTAGGGAGTAGGAAGCAGATACTAGATGTGGCTACACCAAGTGCAATGTATGATAAGGCTAATGATAAAGTCGCTCTAGATAAATATGACAATTTCATTGAAGAAATAATCATAGAAGAGGATGGCATCAAAAAGAGGAAGCAAGAGGAGAATAAACAGGATGCTAGAGTATTTCCAAACCTACTTTTAATTGATAAAGTTACTAGGTTTATGATATTAACAATCTCAAGACAAACATAAAAATAAAATTCATCTCAGCTTAACTTTAACTTTTCATATTCAAAACACTTTGATATTTTAATTATGTATCCATAAAGTGACGAGTATGATGATGAATGTCTGATTCGACAAGTTTCAATAACAGCTGAAACATATACTACTACTAATAATTTGTAGAAATTAGTAATCTCATCACTTGTTGACTCATGAAGTGAAATCATTCTCCCTTATGCAGAATTGTAGGGTTGTGCCCGCCAAGATGACTCCTCTGCTCCTCTCCAATTTGACTTTTGGATAGAGCTCCATCTATCATTCTAAGCAGTGGAGTTGGGATCCCATTTATGTGTAGGCTTCCTTTTGGTACATGGCGGAAACTTCTTCATAGTAGATAGGGCACACACTAGAAATATGCATTTGAGATCCACAATAATCACAACTTGGTGCCATCAACTCTCTACGTATTGGACTCATAGGTGAAGAAGAGGTGAATCTATCAAGTCTAGTAAAAAGTACCTTGAACTCTGACATAAGACCATCTAACTACAGTATATATAAGGGAGACTCAACCTTGTTTAAAACTTTTGAATGACTTCTCTAACTGAATGTATCTGAATGACTTCTCTAACTTGTCTTTTAGTGGAGGATCAAAATGTGAAACAAAATAATGCTTGTTGAAATTTCTACAACACATAAACAAGTCTTTATAAATTGGGTAAACAATGCTTTTAGTCCTTATAGTTTGAGTCAACTTGGGTTTTAGTCCCTGTAGTTTTTTTCTTTCGGTATTGGTCCTTATAGTTTTATTCTGTTATAAATGTTAGTCCTTTTGTCTGATGACATGGTAAACAAAGCTGACATGGCCACTAACACTGTTATTATATGCTGAGATGGAAATATTATATGCTGAGATGGAACAACACGGGCAAAACAGCTAACTGGGCCTTTGTTTTTTTTTCTTTTTACCCTTTTGTTTTGAAATAAATCCATCGATCAGAACATAAATTTCAGAATCAGTTTTTCTGCCCTATCTTTCTTCTCATTCTTATTAGAAGAGACCAATGAGCCAACTTGGTCCTCCGCTTTCTCCATCCCCAACAAGTCATTCAAACATCTGAGAGCCTTCCCCATATTCACCTTCCTTGCCTAAAGAAAGCATCTGCAAGAAAGGGGGTTATGATAAATCAAAAGGGAAAGGCCAGTATCGATATAAGCATTAATGGGCAAGAAACTATCAATGAAAGCATCGGTCAAAGGAAAAACCTCAAAAGTCAAAATTTTAATTTCATGAAAAATAAAGCCAAAGAATATGAGAATGCCAATGTTATAGAATCCGAATTAAACAAGTTTGTGGAATGGAATCCTTGACTCGCCAAATAACCTCAAAATCAACTTAATAGGTGAGCTCTTCTAGGTAGATCACTTCTTATTCGTGTAAGTCTTAGATATACAGGCGGGACTAAGAAATACAGCACCATCTATGTATGTGTTCTCCAAATTTTTTATTTCATCGAGATGGGTTTGATGGTGGCGACCCAACTGGCGGTGGGTCTGGGGGTACTAATCAGAGCCGTGTTTTGGGGATGGACCAAAAACAGATCACTGAACCCTTCAATCGCTGCCATACCTGAAACAGAATTGGCCAAGTTTCCAACCTCTATTCTTGCTAGTTTGTCAGTGGTGGCTCTTGTAGATAGCTTCTCATCCATCAATCCCAAGCAACAATACCCTCTTAGCAGTCACCACGCAGCTATTGCAAAGAGATCTCATCTCCTCCACTGAGCAACCTTTGTGCCCTAGCCTGCATTCTGACTTTTGATTATCTGCTATGGTGCTTTAGGTTTTTTTAAATTTGTTGGGTTATTTTTTAAAAAATTAAAAAACAAAGGCCCAGTCAGCTACTGTTGCTCCATCTCAGCTATAATAACTGTGTTAGAACATGTCAATTCAATTTGCCATGTCATCATATGGAAGGATTAACATTTATAATAGTCTAAAACTATAAGGACCAATATCCAAAGAAACAAACTATAGGGACTAAAACTCAAATTGACTCAAACTATAAGGACTAAAAATATGGTTTACCCTTATAAATTTCTTAACATGTTGCTAGTTATAAATGTAAACCAGTAGAAACTTAGAAATGTAAAGAACTTAAACTCTCCTTCATAGAAACTGAGAAAAAGAGATGAGATACTAACTATTTTTTGGAGCTTTATGCTTCAAAGGCAAACGACGAATGGCAAACACAGCGGCGCCAATGGAACAAAATGGCGAAACAAGTTGACTATCCAAAATAGTACCTACAACTATCATGTTTTTAGCATTCAATTAACATATTTCTTATTAAAGAAAACCAAGCAACAAGACTTTGAAATAGTCTTAATTTTTAATCTCTAAGAAACTGAAACTTAACACTAAAATCAACATCCCAAAAAATTTTACAAAGAACAAAGCAAAGAAATTTGGTTTCAAACTAGCATTAACATCGATAGTCATATTCCCACGGAACACCCTATTGGGAATAAAGCAGTTTATACAGAATTCATTAAGAGCAAGCATCCGAATCTAGCAGTCCCAACAAAAGCACTAATATATAAAATCTACAGACGGAAAGATCAAACATAAAAAAAAAACAAAAAAACAACTCTCTTAACACTATTCCCATGAGATGAAACAATCATAATTTATGTAAAATAAGCATCTTTAGCTCAAAAAAACGTTTAAGTCATGTCATTTAATTTATTCCCGTCAACGCATGACACCTCACAACAAAAGCTTCAGGTAGAACAATTATTTCTCACTGATGAATAGACTCTGATACGATATGTTTGGTCACTGAGTGTTCGCAGGAAAGTGAGGTGAACACAACACAAATTCAGCATCACCCATTAGGTGAAAATTTCGCCAGCGAATCCACTTTCCCTAATATCCCCCCTTAAATAGAAAATAAAAAACTAACCCCAAACCAAATCCCACATTGCTAAATTGACCTAACAAAATGAAAAAGGACCAAAATCGCATGAGAAAAAAGGGAATCAAAAAAGAAGATAACCTTCATGTTGGACAAAAGCACAGGGGACTCAAGAAATGACGTCGGACTGAGGCCAGGAGGTATGGTAATACATGTGTGTGCGAAAGACAAGTTGAACGAGTTTGGGTTGAAGGGCGCAGCAATGGTCCCACTAGCAGCTACGACACTCTGGAGTTTTGGGGCTTTTGAGGACAATGGCGGACAACTGATTGGGCTCAGAATAGTTAACGATGAGACGGCTTAGTGTGCGAGAGAAGACGAACAATGTGGACAGCGACTGAGAGAATGGGAGAGAGAATGAGCGGCAGCGGCTAGGGCTTGGTGAGCGAGGGAGAAGAGAAGAAGAGAGAGAACTTGGCATAACGAGAGGTTTGGAATTGTGAGGGAAGATGATAACTCCTAGAAATTCATGATATTTGAGTATATTTTACTTGAGTTTTTGTCTATTATTTATACATTTTGGATACTCAAGAGGGAAAATACTCATTTGATTTTCGGTTTCACATTATTGTTAATTATGTAGATTTTGATTGTTTTTAAAGTTAGTTTCTTATGTTGTTGTATATAATTTTTGTAGGAATAATTTGAAGCAATAAACAAGAGATTTTAGCCCTCCACCAAGCCCCCAATTGAAGAAAAATAAGAAGAAACCAGAGCATCCCAAGGAATAAAGAAAAAGGCAAGAAAGCAGATAACAAAAGACTTCACCGTGGATCGCCGCGGCGAAGTGCATCTGCCTCTGCCCCTATTTTGGAGAGCTCGCCGTCAGCTCGCCGCGACGAAAGCCACGGTGAGCGACAATTGTTTCTGTATTTTTGGACTTCGCCGTGGGCTCGCCGCGGGGAGACCCACGGCGAACTTCGCGTTTCTGCGCGTTTTGGACAGAACAGGGGCGCGTTTTAACTGATATAAAAGCTAGGGCTTCGTTGTGAGCCCTCATTCTTCGACTTCTGGGCATATTTTGGGCGTGTTTGGCTCTGCTAGGGCTTGGAGATTGGTGGAGATTTGGCTTGTGCTTAGAGCTTTAAAGAGATTTGGGCTTCCTCTCTTGGTTTATCTCTTCCTTCTTCATTCTCTTCTCTTGTTCTGTTGTAATGTTGTATATACATGCTCCCTTGGAGTTGTAGAACATGAGTAGCTAAATACTTTGATTCTAGGATTATTTTGAACCCTTGTAGGTATTGATTCTTGATTCCTCCTCTTGATTTGTGATTAATGATATCTATGTGCTTATTTTACCCCGTTCTTAATGCTTCTAAGTGCTTGATCACCATTTAGATGTTGTGTTCGCTTGATTTATGACTCGAGAGAGCTAGGTTGAGTGTAGAACTTGGGTAAAGTAGTGCAAGAACCGGAAGTTTGCATGACGAACGGATGGTTTTGTTGGTAAGATAGAGATATACTTGCTAGCCTTGCATAGTCACATTAGGGTTGGAGTGTGATAATTGGGTTCTATCAAATTGTGGCAAGAGATTGTGCAAAGAATAGGACTAAACACTTGTTCTTGACTCGAGAGAGCATTACAAGTACTCTTTGAACCCTAGATTAGCACGTGGTTTTGTTGAGAGCTTCTTGAGGGGGGGTTAATCGAGTTTTGAGAAGTACAAAGGGGGATAGATGATCCTAGGACCCTTTTTATCCTTGAAGTTGGGGAATCACTTGTTTATATTTTATTTTCTTATTTAATTTTCAATCTCAACATTTGTGTCACTCAAATTGGGCGAGAGTGTGATAATCATTGTTTGACCGGGTTTTGGACAAATCCTCGTGGGAACAATACTCTACTCATCATTTTATTACTTGGCGCGACCCGTACACTTGCGGCGCGTGGCGAACAGAAGACGAAATGGGGGAGCAAGCAAGATGGGGGAAATGGGGCGGGAGTTGAAAACTTATTGAGCCTAAACCGGTGCTTATGAATATAAGCATCATAAGTGCCGGGTTAGGTTAATAAAAATTAAAAAAAAATTAGTAAACATATCCCGGTGCTTATAATTATAAACGTTATAAGAGCCGGATAAGCAAATAAAAATTAAAAAAATAAACATTTTACAAAACTTATCTCGGTGCTTTTACTTATAAGCACCAGGATATGTTTCTATATTTAAAAAAAAACATAAAATCTATCCGGCACTTAAAACTATAAGTGCCGAGATAAGTAAATAATTTTTTTTAAAAAAAAACTAGAAAACTAGAAAACCTATCCTGTCGGTTATACTTATAAGCATCAGGATAGGTTTTCCATATCTAAAAACAAAAGAACAAATAAAAAACATAAAACATATCCTGGCGTTTAAAAGTATAAGTGTCGGGATAGGCAAATATAAATTTTTTTAATAAAAAATATCCCGGCACTTATATAGGTTTTGGAAATACAAAAAAAAACTAAAAATGAAAAGCCTATCCGGCCCTTATGTTAATAAGCTCTGCGATAGGTCAATCTCAGCACTTAAAACTGTAAGTGCCGGGATTGTTGCTCCGCAATAGACTATTTTTGTAGTAGTGCAACTTGTAGGACAAGTGTAAATCACACATGTGATAATAATTTTTTGAATAAAGTGTGGGCCAGTTAATAACAAAATTTTAAATTATAAAAATAATACGTCATCATTAAATATAATAACTTATAATACACGGAAAGATAGAATAATAAATTGTGAAATAAAATATGTATGAGGCAATTACAAAATGTTATGTTCTAAAATTTAAGAAGTTGTTAATAGAATATTGGCATTATAATTTTATTGTGTCCAAAGTTATTATTTTTTTTAATTATATTTTTATTTTAAAAAAAGTATAAATAGTTTGCAATTATAATATTAATGAAAAAGAATGCAAGATGTTAGAGACCGAATTCCAATTTGATTCTTTAAGTAAAAAGAACATTTGAAGTTTTTATTCTCAACGCCGCTCATTTTTTTGTTTTTTTGATGAAACATCAAGATATCTCCCACCCGACAGGTGGAGACTAATCCTTCGCTGAATTGTAGACACCTCAAATGGTGTGACAGCTGACCCAGGAGATTTAATGCTTCTTCATACCCAACGCCAAGGATCGAACCCTCGACAGTTGGTTAAGAGTGAATGAATCCCTTCAACTCAACCACATACCCCGGGTTAACGCCGCTCATTTTTTTAATAGCAAATGCATACTATGGAATATTAAACAAAGATTCCGCAATTAAATGCTGACAAGATATATTGAAGTTTTAATTATTTAAAGTAATTAAATCTATATTTTAAAATTTAATTATATTTTCTCATGTAACTACAAAATCACTGTCTAATTTTGCTAAATCAACATTTTTTATAAAATAAAATTTATTCCGTTCAGAGTAAAGCACTTTTAAACTTAAAAGACTAAATGGAAATTTGACATAAACATAAATGATTAAATGGGAGAATGATGAAACATCTACTTTACCTAATTTATTCAATATGTAATTAAGAAATTGGATTAGTGATTTCTTAATTGATTGATAACTCATTTGATAATGCGGTTATAGAAGGAAAAAACTAAATATATTTGGGGAATGGGTATTTATTTCTTATAAATAAAACCAAAAGCGTGCATTTAATTTTTTTTATAAAAGAATAAAAACATAACAATGTAATACATTTTTATCAAGTAATTGGCTCTAAAAAATTTAACAAATGAACGGCATATTTGATAGTTAATTATTAGTGGCAGAACACATTGCGTTTTGCTCCTTTTTTTTTTTTTTTTTATTTAACTCAGGGTATCTTTTTCTTTTTATGGGTACAGGGGAATGATTGATAGTTAGGCTTGTGGTTTTGGCTTAAGATTGCTTTAGCTGGAAACTTTAATTTTCCAAGTGCTGAATCATTTTGTTTCTAAAAGTCATAAAGTTCGGAACACGAAAAAGTAGTGATAAGTTATTTAATTAAAAAGCTTCTTTTGTTATTTTAATGGTGTACTCTTATTAATCCAATCTTCTTTCCTATTTTAAAAGTATTTTTTAAAATAATGTTATATGTATATATAATAATAGTTTTGTAGTGGAATATTATATACTAAACTTTGTATTTAAAAGTTATGGTCTTATCATTCTAGCAAATTGGCAAAGGCTCTATTGAACATGAATTGGCTAAGGGTTGGAACCGGACAGGAGGTTCATCTCAATTTACCCTTCATTTGGATCACACTGTGTCTATTTAACCTCTATTTAGATCCAACGGCTTAAAAAAATCTTGTCAGTGTCTATTTAAAAAATAATCAATGAACACCAATATAAATTAATTAATACAAAATATTTTAGTGGAGTGCATTACTATATTTGTTTTAGAAGTAGGTGGTATTTTTTATGATTAAATTAATAATTTATATTTTTTACAACTGCTCAAATCAATTAAAGATATAAAAACAATTAAAAGCACACTACTGCAGAAAGGATTTTCAATGTCTGTTATTTGGGGGTTTTCACGTCAATTTTTCATATGACATTAAAACTAGTGACTTAGAAAATATGACATTTTAACGTCACTAAAGCAACAGACGTGGAAAGTCATATTTTTCATGTCACAACTTATTGAAAATGTGACGTGAAAAGTCCTTGATTTGATTATTTTTTGTTTTTTTAAAAAAAGAATTAATGTCACATGTTTTAAACAAGTGATATGGTTTCTCCTGGCCGAAGAAACCACGTCACATATTTGGGCTAATATGTGACATGGTTTCTCCTGCCAGGAGAAACCATGTCACATATTACTCTAGTATGTGACGTGAATTCCATTTTTTTTAAAAAAAAATAGTTTCTTTAATTTTTTATTTTTTCCTCATACTT
Source organism: Mimosa bimucronata (assembly GCA_037074515.1). Taxonomy (NCBI): domain Eukaryota; kingdom Viridiplantae; phylum Streptophyta; class Magnoliopsida; order Fabales; family Fabaceae; genus Mimosa; species Mimosa bimucronata. The sequence continues at coordinate 40,961,503 of CM073439.1, forward strand.
TCATGCATTGCATTGCTGATGGAAACAGATTATTATTTAACAGATGTAAACCATCAACCAGAGATATAACTAGTTTAATCAAACTAATTAAATATATATACATGTGACTTTTGCTACTACTACACAAACAAAAAATTCTATTTTTACACAACTTAGTGTTTTGTACAATGCTCACTGATTTCTACAAACCAAATCTAAAAAAAAATTAACTTGGGAATGTAGAGAAATCAACAATCAAATTGGGAAACAAGCAAAAACGACCTGTAAATCATGTTCTTCTAATTGAAAAAGTAAATCCACTTAATGTAACAAATGTAACACAACACCTCTCATCCTGGAATATTTAGAAGCGGATTTTGCATGATTATTTCCAAGAAATAGGTTCAGGAAAATGACATTGAAGAAACAGAGCAAGGAAAAAAAACAAAGCAAGAAGTAAGAAATTAGTAGGAACGAGTAGCTAATTAAAGGTGTACACATTTCAATAACTAAGAATACTCGACAAAAGAGCTTAGAACTCCAAAATAAGAAGATAGAGAAAAATGCAAAGATACTAAAATGCAATACATAGAAAGCAAAAACACAAAAGGAGAGAGAGGGGAGCTAAACCTGAAGAAGTAACAGAATGAAAGAAGAGGAAGAGAGGCAGAGGTTTTGAGAGCTGGGGGTTTGGGAGGAAGAAGACGGAGTGAGGGAGCTGAGGGTTTGGGAGGAAGAAGAGGATGTGAGGGAGCTGAAGGTTTGATCAGGTCAAAGGAGTTATTAGCTAAGAGAGGGAAATGTGGAGCTGAGGGAAAAAAAGGCGCCTTTTTTTTAAAAAAAAATTAAAGAAACAATGTCACTTGTATGCTTAATATGTGACATGGAAAGAAACCATGTCACATATCAAAAAACATGTGACATTGTTTCTTCTTTCCACGTCACATATCAAAAACATGTGACATTGTTTCTTAGCTAAGAGAGGGAAAAAATGCGCCTTTTTTTCAAAAAAAAAAAAAATGTTTCTCAGAGAAACAACGTCACATGTTTGAAACATGTGACGTTGTTTCTCAAAGAAACAAACAATGTCACTTATTTCAGAAATAATGGACGTTGTTTCTTTTCTGTTTTGAGTTTATTTACAAAATTGCCATCGCGTTTTTTTTAATGTCAGATTTCTATATAACAGACGTTGTTTGGGGACGTGAAATGTATATTTTGTAGTAGTGGCATTATCTAGATATTTTTTATAACACAGTCGGATCTAAATGGAGGTTTAATATACATCATCATTTGATCAAAATGTAAGCGAAAATCAACCTATATGTGCTTATGGGACGGGATCGGGACCAGGATTATCCCGTATCTTTCTTAAAAAAGGGGTTTAGGATGGAATTCCCGTCTTATGTCCTGTTCCATGCCACTATCCCGATCCTACTCAGAATGGGATAGGACTATCATGATTTTTTTTCCTGAAAGTTCAAAATAAGGACAAAAAATGCACAACACTGTAAAATGTGAAGGAGGGGTTTAAAACGATGGGAAATCACTCAAGTCTCAAGAAAAGGAGAACAAAAAGTTGAAGAAGAAGAAGAATAGGAACAAGATATTTCAGGCCGACGATTTCAGTATACAAGTGCCTACACATTGTAAAAAAACTGGAGGCTTTGCAAATTGTAATATATTGCTACCTTATCATAATGTGCAGGTCTCAAAGGAAACATAAATAAGCAAATTAAAATAATAAAGTGATTGTCTTGGTGATATACATAGGCTTGCATTTTTTTTTTGGAACTGAACATAGGCTTGCATATTAAAAGTACTCTATTTGATCTTTAGTATAAGATCTATTTCAATTAAAAGAAAGGTAAAGGTCCGATTTTACCAAGAAAGTTTCTGCAGATGAGAGCCATAGCATAAAAATGTATTTGATGATGTTTAAGTACATATTATCTTTTAAAAATTGTGTAAATCTGACAATGCCGTTAATTAGCCTCCAAATACCATTAATTATCTATACATAAGTTTCTAATGGCGTTTGGAGGACAATTAACAGTACTGTGAGATTTACACCATTTTTAAACGATGATGTGTATTTAAATACCATCCAATACATTTTTATGCTAGACGTACGCTTATCTGCAGAGACTTCTTTGACAATTACACCTTTACTGTAAAAAAAAAATTAAACGTCAAAATAGAAACGTATTATCCAATACTCAAGACAATATTTAATATTGGCAAAGTTGATATAAGAAATTTTCACAAAAAAAAAAAAAAAAAGTTGATATAAGAAAGCGATGTGTGACCGTCGTAGAAGGTGTCCATTTGACTAAGAAAATGGCATTGACCAGATTGTCCATTCGCAAAAGCTTGAGTGAGCTTCATGTATACTTGTTATCTCTCCTCTATACCCCTATTTTTCTCAAGTTATTTCTATTTTATAACATGTATCTTTTGTGCTTTTCATTACGATTAAATTGTATTGTTTTTAAAGAATAAAATAAAGTGGATGGTTTATATTAATTTCTTTTTAAAAGTAACGTTAATGTATATAAAATCCTTAATAAAAATAATCTTCTAATTTCCAACCTAAAATAATTGTATTTAAAACGGCAAATGCTCATATAGTTTGGGAATGAGTTTTTGTACTAAGCGGACCAATGAGTGTTAGGAACCCATCATCATCCAAATCTAATAAGAACCGGACTAATGTGGAATTGTGGACGGCTTAGATTGATTTGTTTTTTGTTAAAAAAAAATGATGTTAATGTATATAAAATCCAAAGTGAAAGACAATCTTTTAATTTTAAATCTAAATTATTGTATTTCATAATTGCAAAGGCTTCAGATCTACAGATTGAGAAAAAAGTATTGACCTGATGAAGGACAAAAAGGGGAAAAACTAAATTAAGAATTAATGTTAATGTAGCAATGAATGTGCTTGCAGCTAGTATAATAAAGGGGGGAAGTTATTTGAAGAATCGATCGTATATCCATCCAAATCTTCACATCTTCCTCTGGTCTGCTGCAATTTCAATAAATCGATCCATGTCTACCATCTCCATTTCATCCTTTTCTACCATGGCTACCATCGCCAGTTCATCCATGTCTTCCCTCGACACTTCATCAACAACAATATTCGCTCAACCCATATTCACTTCCGAATTCGACGTTTGCTTAACTTTCCATCGTCTTGAAGTTCGTATAAGAACATTTCTTGAGAAATGTTTGAGGGATGCTGCAATCAAAACTTTCGTTGATGACATCATCGTGGTTTCCACGTGGCAGATGACTGAAAAGTGTAGAATCGTGATGGTGGTAATCACACCAGAGTTCATTAGGTCCGAAGTATATCTTGGGACACTCGTGAAAATTATGTCGGGTAACAAAACAGTGGTGCCTTTCTTCTATGGAGTGAGCCAGAATGAAGTGCGTTCGCTGTTTGGGAGTTTCAATTTTGATGTGCATAACTCTCTATATGGCTCCACACTCTCAGATAATTTCAGGTAACAAATTAAACTTATCCTTTTTGGCTATCTTCCAATTTGTAGTATTTATCAGCTTATGCTCCTTAATTCAACAAAAAATAGTTGGAAAAGTATAATTCATTGTGTAGGAAACCAGTTACATATATTATGTGTTTAGTTGGAAAATAGAATTAGGATTTCAGATGTTAATCTCAAAGGTAAGGGAGTTCACTAGCCCACCTTTATCTCTATTTACAAACAAAATATAGGCATTATTGACCATAACTTATCCAATTGATGGAAGATGAATATGAATCTGACTATGGCGATGAGAAGAGCGTCTCTGAAGGCAACATGGAAAGACTGCATCTAGGCTCCAAAACGAGGTTTAAAGAAAAAACATCCAAACATGATACAAAACCCAAAAAAAAAAAAACACTTTTTTCTTCAAACTATGGTTTTGAGTTTTAAACTTAGGTTTTAGAAAAAGCTACAATTTTTCCTCTTTTACGCGAAATATGAGGTAGAAATATGCTGTCATTACACATGTTATATTCATCTACCGAAAATGCATTTACCTTCTCTCTTTCTAAGCACATTAAACTTATGTCTTTTTTAGTAATTTACACATAGAAAAGTCACTCTTATAACAATCATCAAAACACTTTCTTTTTATCAAGAGTCATTTTCAACTTTTTCCATATTTTTTCAAAAAAGCTGGAAAAAACACTATTGTGGCTTTTTTTTCCCAATAACTATTCTCTAAAAACTAATCCAAATAGGTTGACTCTAATTAGGTAAGGAATAATGAAATAACATAAATTTATATATGTACATGTATACACGTATACGTATACGTATATGTATATGTGTGTGTATGCCTATGGACTGTGGTTAGACTAGACCAATTGGTAATGGGTTAGTTTCTTGTCCAGTCTGACCCGAAAACTATGTCCGATTGTCCGCCCTGGTCTGATATTCTTTTTTTATTTTTTTATTTTTTACAGTACACTACTTTTGGGTTGAATTAGACTTTTGAGTTTTTGGATTTTTGCACACGTATGGGGATAACGTTACCTGTTGGAGAGAGAATATAATAAAATATTGAACATGACAGGAGGTAATAGTACTGCAGGTCTGACTTGTATTATATAGAGGGAGAGTACAGAATGGCATGGCCAATGGGAAGGAATCTATATAAAATCCTAACAGAATAAATGAGATCCATACACGTATGCAAAATACAGCTGTACAAACTAATATTTGTAAATACATATGATCATATTATTTTAATACTTAACATTTCCCTTCAAATGAGAGGGTGTAACATACAAGCTAAATTTATCTCAAAGATGACAAATTTGTGTTTGAGTTATAGCCTTAATTGGTAGAACTGTCAACAATTTGATGTTCTGAAGGCACATAACAAACATTAAGAAACTTAGTTAAAGCCATATATCGTACAAAATGAAGATTAATTTCGATATATTTTCTCCTGACATGTTGTACTATGTTAGCTGCAAGGGCACTGACATAAATATTATTACACCAAATCATAGTTAGCCATCTTAACAAAAGACCTAGTTCAAACAATAAGGAGGATCCCATTTGATCTCAACAACCCCGACAGCAATTGCTTAATCGATGTTCTGATTCTGCACTGGATCTATACATAATCTTCTATTTCTGAGATACCCAAGAAATTTAAGTATCACCATAATAGACACAACAAATAGCCACGGACTTTTGATCACCAACATCAATTGCCAAATCAGCATATGTAAACCCGGTGATCTGAATGGAGCGAAGAAAGTTTTGAGATGAAGACTTAAATCATGGGTACTTATTAGATAGTAAAAAATACGCTTGATTCCTTGAAAGTGGATGTCTGTAGGATTAGATAAGAACTAAATAAGCACAGAATAAGAAGTATCAGGCCTGGTTTACATGAGATATTCTAGGGAGCTAATTACTAGCTGAAAAATGCCTCCCTGTACCCATTGGAGTTGAGACTGGTGCTCAACCAAACATGCGAATCTTCATAGAAAATCCTAGTTGTATTTGGCTTGACTTATATAGAACCTAAATTGATCTCCGAAAATCTCAATCCCAAGAAAATAATAAACAGGACCAAGATCCTTCCGAGAGAACATCAGATTAAGACGGTTGACAAAGGTTGCAACATAAAGAGAAATAGAGAGAAATAGAGAGATATCACTCCGGGCATTCTGAATACCCCATTGCAACAATGTTCTCCGCAATCGATCGAACCAAGTTTTAGGTCCCTGTTTTAGACCATACATGGCCTTAATCAGTTTACAAACATAAGTAGGACGATGGGGATCAATAAATCCCTCAAGCTTACGCATATACCCAGTCTCCCCAGGATAGCCATTAAGAAAGGCATTATTCACGTTCAATTGACAAACCTCCTAGTTGAAAGTAGTAGTATTCCTCAAGATGATGCGGACAGCAGTGGGTTTGACAACCGGGCTGAAGATGTCACCATATTCAATACCTGAGTATTGTTAGAATCCATTTGCGCTGAGACGTGCTTTGTGCTTTAGGATGAAGCCATCAACTTTGTACTTTGTTTTGAACAGCCAATGGAAATCAATTAATTTCTGAGCTCGACGAAAGGGAACTCGCAGCCATGTCTCATTGCGTTGTAGGCCGGCAAATTCATCGATCATAGCAAAAGTCAAGAGAGAAGCTGAATCTTCCGTATTCAATAACCCAATGAATGGGTGTTGAGGTTTGACTATACCCACTTTTGACTAGGTAGTCATTGGGTGACAATTAAAGATGGGTTGAGTGGAGTGTTGGGCTGAAGATGGTTTCCCGTGCATTAGAATTGTCCCTGTAACCCTGTCCTTCACAGTTCACTCCTCATTAGTAAACAAGATCTCAACAAAATTAGCTTTTACCAATTTATGAATACTTTAAAAGTTTCTTAGTAGCAGTAGGAACAATCAAAACATTTTTCAGATGAATGTTAGATTTATAGAGAGAGAGAGAGAGAGAGAGAGAGAGAGAGAGCGAGCGCCAATAACATGAAACTAATTTGCTCTTTCACCAGTGCAAGTAAGTAAATGAGACGTACCTACACGATCAACTTGAGAGAGATAATCGGGATCAGTAGTAATATATAGTAGTTATAGCCACTATCTATGTACCAAGAAAAGTCAATGATGGTTTGTGGACTAGCATAATAGAATTATGGAGAGTACTGTCTGGTCATCTGCGAAAATCTGAAGAAGTACAAGTGGGATGAGCGGAATGATAACAGCATGTCAACGTGACCATATCGTTCACAATGTGTACAATATAGGTGCCAAGAAACTGAGCTCTACGACCATGGCCACCGCCTTGTTCAACCTCTTTTAGATGCACAAGTCAAAGTGCGTGTCCCCACCCAAAGCGGCAATGCAATAGTTGAGCACCAACTTCTTGGGTCATAGTGTTTCTGAGCCAACCAACCAACTTGTGGTCCACTAACAAACCATTCTTTGAAGGCTGAATTTGTTTCAGCAGCATCACTGGAAAGTCGATGAGGAGAAGCCACACTCAGACCATCAATGTGCAACTCCAAACAATTTCCTTCAATTAAAGCAAGTGCAATAGATTCCCATACGAGATATAGTTCCCACTATCCAATTTTATCGAGGAAGTTTCACTAGAGGATTGAAAAAGAGCATAAGTTTTTGAGCAGAGAGAACAAAAGCAAAAGCTAAACCAATGAATCAAAAATTACCAGATGATGGAGAAGAAATTTGCTCTGATTCCAATAAAGAATATAATAAAATATTCTATATGCAAATAGGTCTAGTACTCTGGCTTAAGTGAAGATCTATACAAAATCCTAACAAAATAAATGAGAGCCATACATGTTAAAAAAAAAAAAATACAGTCATACAAACTAATATCTATAATGACATATTATCATATTATTTTAATACTCTAAGAGTTGGAAAAAGAATGACAAATAACCAATAAGAGGTTAGTTGATGTGATAACTAAAATCGCTCTTGTAAGGAGGCAAGCATATATTCGAATCTTAGGAAGCGTACTTTTTGGGGGAGAAAACCTTTTATGCTTTATTTATTTATTTATTTTGTGAAATTGTTTACCCTTTTTGTTTTGAAAATGATTGATATCAAATCCAAAATGGATAGGTGATAACTTTGAATCTAACAATAAGAAAAGAACAAAAAGGAAAATTCAAAGTAACTGCAAAAAGGTTTAAAAACAACGTAAAAGTGACAAATACCAAAACACAATGCTAATGGCAGCATTGTCGTGAGTTAATTCTTGGAAAGTCCCATTAGAATACTATCAAAATTTGCAAAACCTAAATAGATATTTACCCCAATTTACACAATCTCATTGCGTTTGTCTCGAAGCACTGAAGTGGAATTTGCAAATTTTGAGAATAAGGCTTCACGGCCCCTCTTACTAATTTAGAGATAGTGACTAGGTATATGATTTTGTACACAGTATGGAATTGATGGCTCACTGGTTTTGGTGTTTTAAAATGTAGGACATATGTTTTAAAGTGGGTCAAGGTCACTATAAATAGCTAATAAAGTGGATTGAATACCAAATGAAAATTTCAAATTTAGTAAAGGACATTTAGTATGGTCCATCTAGACAACAAAGCCTTGCATAGTTGTTAGGGCCTAGGTCCCTTAAACATGATATTTTGGATTCGAATCAGGCCTGTGTACATTGAAAAAATTTTGTTGGGAGACGCGTGACCTTCTTCAGTTATTTCTATGCCTTAGGAGGATGTCTCTGGGTACTGGTTGGGTGATATTCCCTGGATTTTACAAAACACACGAAGGGCTACGTAGACCCTACAACTCTAGTTTGAGTTTAACAAGAAGAACCGCACTCAAAACAGCACCTTCAACAAATGAATGATTGAAATTTCAACGTTTTATAAAATCATTGGTTTTTTAGATTTTCATATAATCTTCATTTATGAATTGTCCAAAATAAATCTTTAGTTTACGCTTATTTATTTATTTATTTTTATGTAATATTATAATCAATCTTATAAACTAATAAATCTTGATCATTGATTTCTTTATCTAATGTTATGGATAGGTTGAGGAAAAAGAAAAGGGGAAAAAAAGGATGAGGAGAATATCCAAATCCGGGCTGAAGCATGATTTTTTTTATTTTGCGAGGGTTTCATAGTCTTCATAATAGTCATAGTTTCATATATTGAATATAAAATGTTCAAGCATTCCTATAACATATTAAAACATTTTTTCAAGCCCATTTTCATCTTGGATTCTAATCCCATTTCTATTCTCTTAATATTCATTTTGTGTACCAAATGTCTCCAAAAATTATCCCAACCAAACGTAGCCTAAAATTATCTTCCAAGCCCAAACACTGTGATAGGCCAATAGCTTCTGGAACTTCCCATTCGATTAGTAAACTCAAAATTTCATATTAATGGTTAGCATATTACAAGGTAAACAAACAAAAAATGGTTTTACTCATTAGAACAAATTAATATAGGAATATTAATTAGTGATTGACAATACCGTTCCTCATCAAGGAAAACTTAATCCATCGCAACTATTTTAGTAACGATGTTTGCATTAAAAAAATAATTTTTATGCAGTAGCTATTTTAGCTTGGATGGGTTCAAGCAAAAGATATGGACAAAACTGTTTCCTAAGTGAAAGTATGATATTTCTTATATATGTGTATATGATATATCTTTTTTCGATACATGGCCCTCCATTAATTTTAGTCTAATTCTATTTCTAATTTACCAATAGTGACCAAGAAGTAGTCAAAAGCCTTATTTTAAAAGCCATATCTCATGTACCGCTGCTGCACCGTGTGAAAGAAGTGCTTCACCAATTAGGCTCTGAATACCTTCCTCAGAATAAATCAGTCATAATCGGAATCTGGGGGGTTGGAGGTATTGGTAAAACTACCATAACCAGGGCTATTTATGATACAATTGGTCGCCATTTTAATTGCAAAAGTTTCCTTGCTAATATCAAGGATGTATGGGAGACAAATAATGGTCACGTTATTCTACGAAAGCAACTTTTTTCAGATACTGAAGTGAATCATATGGAGCAAGTATCTTATAGAAGAGCGCTAATTGTACTTGATGATGTAAATCAAGAAGGCCAACTCATTGAACTGTGTGGAAATAGAAATCAATATGGACCAGGGAGTTTGATTTTCATTACAACAAGAGATAAGGGTTTACTTGATCACCTTGTTGATAAATCGTATGAGGTGACAATGTTGGATGGAAGTGAATCTCTTCAGCTTTTTTGTTGGCATGCATTTAAAAACTCTGGTCCAAAGAAAAGTTTTCTGAATCTTTCATGGGAAATAGTCAATTTATGTAAAGGGCTACCACTGATTCTTGAAGTTATAGGCTCTCTTTTGCATAACATGACAAAATCAGAGTGGCAAAAAGTATTGAACAAATTACAAAATGTTACAAGTGACCAAATACAGCATAAGCTTCAAACAAGCTTGGACTTTTTAACTGATTCAGAGAAGAAATTATTTTCTGATATAGCATGCTTTCATGTGGGCCGTAGTATAGACTCAACATTTCCCATAGAAATGGGAATGCAATCACTTATGGCGCGTAGCCTTGTAAAGATTGAGAATGACAAGATCTATGTGCATGATTTGCTTCAAGAGATAGGGAGGGGAATCACAACAAACAAACCAAAGTTCACATACAACTACGATGTTTTCTTAAGTTTTAGAGGGGAGGATACACGTAAATCATTTGCTACTCATCTTTATTCTACTCTAAAACAAGCAGGAATTAAGGTATTCATGGATGAAGAGGGGATTGCAAGGGGAGAACATATTTCAAGTTCATTACTGCATGCAATTGAATGTTCAAGAATTTCGATCATTATATTCTCAAAGAATTACTCTGACTCTACTTGGTGCTTGCAAGAATTAGAGAAGATCATGGAGTGTTACAAAACAACTAATCAAGAAGTTTTTCCTATATTTTATGATGTGCAACCATCTGAAGTTCGTAAACAACAAAATTCCTTTGGAAGAGCATGGGAACGTTTTATCATGAGACCCTCAAGTGGTAAGAGTAAGAAATTGACAAACAATTTGAAGAAAGTCCTTACTGAGACTGCCAACTTAGCTGGGTGGGATATGCAAAATTACAGGTATTGTATTTTATTTGACTTATTATTTGAAATGGTCGAATTCTCATGTTTGTTTTTTCCCATATATGGGCTGAATTCCTTGATTTTGTTGGCAACATGTTTGATTCATGATTACGCTACTTAATGCACTATCCTACCTCTAATTAATGACTAAGGGAATATTTAACAAACCTCGGTAAAACTGGTATGCACAATTTGTCTGAGCTCTTTCGTTTTTGTAATTTCTCATGGGATATTAATTGTAAAAAATGGGTGCATGAAATAGGTGGAAATACATTCAACCATTCCCGGCTTGAACACAGTTGGTTATCCGTATGAAACAGTTATCTAGATATGTTTCATAAACAAAATATTTTGGTATACTACACTCGATCTTACTAAATAATGTTTGAAATCAAATAGACGAATACAAAAATGAAATGTGTACGAAATGCGTACAAAGCCACCTAAAACCAGTTTAGGTGATAAAAATGGTGTACAATATAAAGGTTCATAATTTGAAGCCTTCTCCTAAGCTTACAAAAGACAACTTATATACTACTTAACAAAGCCATCTGAAGCTAGTGTGTAGATAATAAAAAGAAGGTAAGGTACGTAAAGGTTGAGGATCACTCAAAAGAAATTGTATGTGAAAAAAGTAGCATATGATGGTAGCTAAAGTAAACTAAGGTGTGGCATATTGTGGGAATGCTAGCTAGTAGCTACTAAATGCTTTTTAAATGCATAAAACCATGGTAGTTAGTAAAATGTCGCTTTTTCTCTTTTTTTATGGCAATAAAGAAAGTCGCAACTTACTATTATTCATCAGGTATATAAAATGGGTATTGAAAGTATTTGTCTAGAAATGAAGGGAAAAATAACAGCTTTTGTTTAATTAATGAAAAAGCATTTAAAGTTTCTTCATTCTTGATTTTCTCATATAGAAAATGTGTCTATATATTATTTATGATGAAAATTACAAAATTACGTATAGATTCATGTATAGTTAAGTGAAAGTAAATTCCATATATGCATAGGGATCTATAATATATAGTCAAAGATAATGTAACATATGAATCTCAAGCACTTATATTTTCTACAGTTAGGTCACAATACTTGAGCTGATACTCAAGTTATCAAAAGAAAAGACTAATCTAATTTCTTGTTTCTAGAACGGAGGCTGAGTTACTTGATGATGTTGTTAAAACTATCACAATTAGGCTAGACAACAGGAAATACCTGTTTGTTACTCACCATCCAGTGGGTTTGGAGTCCCGCGTGCAAGATACCATCCAATTACTAAATAGTGAATCCAATGAGATTATCATAGTAGGCATCTGGGGGATGGGAGGGATTGGCAAGACCACGTTGGCCAAAGCTATTTACAATGAAATGGGCCAAAATTTTGTGGGAAAGAGTTTCCTTGCAAATATTAGAGAAGTATGGAAGCAAGATAATGGTCAAGTTTATTTGCAAGAGCAACTTCTTTCTAACATCTTAAAAACAAGAAGGTTCAATATACCAAATGCAGGAATGGGAAAATCTCTAATCAAGGACATTCTTTGTCAAAAAAGAGTATTTCTTGTATTAGATGATGTGAATGATGAAGACCAACTAAAAATTTTATGTGGGAGTCGTCAATGGTTTGGCCAAGGCAGTAGACTAATCATCACTACTAGAGACGAACGTCTACTTCAGATACTTCAAGTGGATAAAGTTTTTAATGTGAGGGAAATGGATGATAATGAATCTATTGAGCTTTTTAGTTGGCATGCATTTAAGCAAGCTCATCCTGAAAGAAATTTCAATGAACTTTCTGAAAAGGTGGTATCATATTGCAGTGGGCTGCCTTTAGCTCTTGAAATCCTTGGCTCATATTTGTTTGACAGAAAAATATCTTATTGGATAAAGGCCTTGGATAAATTGAAACGAATTCCATATGGAAAAATTTATGAGATTCTGAAAATAAGTTATGATGGTTTGAGTGACCAACTAGAGCAAGAGCTTTTTCTAGATATATGTTGTTTCTTTATTGGGAAGGATAGAAGCTATGCTACTCAAGTATTAGATGGTTGTGAGCTTAATGCAGAAATTGGAATTACTCATCTGATTGAGCGAAGCCTTGTAAAAGTAGTGAAATCTGGAAACAAAAATATGCTGGATATGCATGATTTACTGCGTGATATGGGAAGAGAAATCATTCGTGAGCAATCACCGAAAGAGCCAGAGAAGCGTACGAGATTATGGTTTAATGAGGATATCTTGAATGTGTTAGAAAACAATACGGTAAGAATGTTTCTAAAGAAGTTGATTGCGCAATTTACTAATTTTCTTTCATTTAATTCTTAATATTTGTTTCTTCATAAATTTTCATGCATTCCTTGAGTTGTTCACACTGTGGGTTAAATTGTTTTTGTTTTCTCCTCATTTCCTATTTCATAGGGAACAATAGAGATAGAGGGATTGTCTTTAAGCATGCCAACAAACAAGTCAGTATCATTGACTGCCCAGGCATTTAAGAAGATGAAAAGGCTTCGTTTACTCAACTTTGATCATGTACATCTTAATGGAGACTATGGTTGTCTATCAAAAGAACTGAGATGGCTTTGTTGGCCTGGATTTTCTTTAGAAAACATGCCAATGGAATTCAATCTTGAAAAGATAGTTGCCATTAACTTAAAGTGGAGTAATCTCACAAAAGTATGGGAGAAAAGCCAGGTATCTGTAATCAACTTTTGGAATCAAATATTAGTAACATGATTTGTGTTGATTTTCTGTCCATTTTATTGTTTCTATTTATTAAAACAATCTCGTTATCTACAGGTGTTGGAACAGTTGAAAATTCTCAATTTAAGTCATTCTCATTGCTTGTTAGAAACACCTGACTTTTCAAAATTACCGTATCTTGAGAAGTTGTTACTTAAGGATTGTCCATGTTTGTACATGATTCACCCTTCTATTGGAAATCTTAGACATCTTAATGTGTTAAATTTGAAAAATTGCAATGGCTTGGAGCATCTCCCGGAAAGTATATATGACTTGAAATCATTGAGAACTCTCAATCTTTTTGGTTGTTCTAAGATTGAAAGGTTGGATGAAGACATTGAGAAAATGGAATCCTTAACAGTTTTGGTGGCAAGTCAAACTGCTATAACACAAATACCTAAATCCATATTGAGATTGAAGAACATTAAATATGTTTCTTTATGTGGTTATGAAGGGTTATCACATGATGTGTTTCCATCTCTTATTTCGTCTATGATGTCCCCAAAAAATCATTCAAAATCCTTGTTTCAAGCATTTGGGATCATGCCATCTTTAATCAAGTGCCTTTCACATCCTTTGTTTGCCAAAAATCGTGAAATATTCAAAGAAATACCAAGAGCTTCTCAAGCTTCATGTAAAAAGACTTCAGCATTTATTGGCTTTCGTGAGCAAGTTCACAAGGAACAGTCAGAAACATTCATGAGTTCTATTACTATTCATGTAGGAGTGTCCAATAAAGTTATTGATACACTTTTGAAGAGTATTTCACAGGTTATTCGCTTTATCTCTCTACTACCACCAATGCATCATTCATGTGGGTTTTGGAAAAATGCCTTTTTCACATATGTAGAACTTAACTATTTCAGTGTGTGCTTTTATTAGTATCATACGTGTATGCGTATTTAGGGGGCAACACTTACAATATGTATACGTAAATTCGTAACAATGCCCTTTTATTTTAGAGCATACTACGCTTGTAATGTAGTTATGACTTCATATCGAATGACTTCATATCGAAATGTTTGCTTCCCAATTAATTTGGAAATGAATTACCCCAATCATTAAATATTCAAACCTCCCTTCCAACCATTTAAAGTTGATCAATAAAAGGATTCAATTACATGTTTTAAGAGTGTGTGCTATATCATTTATATTTATGGTTAATTGGGTTCCTCTTTGTTATTTGTATAATTCAGGGATGTAGTGAAAGAGGATTTGGAGTTAATTCTCTTCCTGGAGACAATTATCCTCATTGGAGAAATTTCAAAGGTGAAGGATCTTCATTATTCTTTGAAGTTCCTCAAATTATTGGCAAAAGCTTGAAAGGAGTGATTTTGTGCATAATATATTTATCTTCTCAAGACAACACAGCATCTGTATATCCTGTTGGTGTCTTGGTATCAAACCGTACAAAGGCTACCATTAAACTCTATCAGAAAGATGCAACAACAGTTTCAACTCATGAAGATAATTGGCAAGACATAATTTCTAATATGGAGCCCGGTAACAGAGTGGAGGTTATAGTCACTTTTGCATGTGAATTGAGCGTGAAAAGTACACTTGTATATTTGGTATATGATGAAGATATTAGCAACAGAATCATGTATTAAATGTCTCCATTCTCCAACAGCATATTTTTATGGACAATGTTGTATAATAGATGACATTACCAAGTGGATCCCGGTTGATGGAATTTAATGGCAATGATTTTCTGTTTAATTAGCTGTTGTTGAATAAGATATATATGCTGCATAATGTGACGACGTAGAGAAGTTCTCTTGTTTATCTGTTAGGATGTTTATCCTTATTTTTTTATAGGAAAAAAACAGAGGAAAACAGAGAATGTTTGACATTGTATAAAGAGCAATTTTCTTCTTCTAACTTTCACATAAAGTTTTCTTAAATATTCAATGTACATGTCTAAATCATTGGTTTTATTATAAGATGCTTTATAGAGACTAAAATTCCCTTATAAATCTTTTCTAGCCAGTTTTTCTTATTTTGATTCCCTTCTCATAGTTTAATCCAAATCCAGCAACTCTAGCAATGGCCAGTAAAGTTTTAAGCAAGAGAAAGAAGTTGACGTTAGATGAATCATTAAGGATTGAATCATAATGGAAATGAGTAACATATCTAGTTTTAGACGTTAGATAATTCATGGTAGTTGATATTTAGTAGCGATCAAGGCTTAAGCTAGTTGGAACTAGTTAGCCACCACAGCTAACTTAATGTGATCCACATTCATTAGAAGTGGCTTACTATAAATACAACCCACTAACTAATGCAGAAAAATATTGGTGATTTTAGCAGGCCATGAATCTTCTTTAAATTATGCAGTTCTTGCAAGAAGCTACAGAAAGATAAAGACGTATAAGGAGGTTTTAATTGATAGGTAAGGCCAAACACCACTCTCTATCTATGTCTATAAAAGTCCCCCCCGCCCCGGGTGTCTATAAAGTTATAGGGATTAAAGCCTAGGAAGGATATCACACTAGAGGCTAAGGTGTCGTTACATTTTGTCACAACTAACTTCTACCTACCGTATTGGCCACCTCACAAAAATCCCTTGTGAGTTGGCTCTGCTGACTTATCTGATGAAAAACGAGCAATATGTTCAAGTAGATCACATTATGTTTCAAGTTCTATGTCATGCCGCAGTAAGAAAGCTAAAAGTCTCATTTTTTCCCGACATCATTTCATATGAGCTCAAGTTTGAGAATCAGACAAACCGATCTATCATGATCCAGATTGCAGACCACCTAGGCGTACAAGTCCGGATGTCTGAGACAAACATTCCTCAGGATAATGGTGATACAGATACCGAGGTGGATGAGGATGGGGAGTACAACCTTGCTGATTTTGAGGATGGTTGTGAGGAGGAGACCGAGGACGATGATTGAGACTCTGGGTCTTTTGATTTCCTTGATCTGAGACTGTTCTGTATATTTCTAGTATTTTTATTGTAGTTTGTATTGATTTTAGTTGTTATTTACATGTGTGGCGTCGTCTGTTGGATTTGTTGATATTTGCCTTTTGAGATTCTCAGAGGAACTATTGATGGTCCCTCTTGTGATTTCTTTGTTTGGATAAACTTTGACTGTGCTGAATCCAGTTATTTTAGGCTACTAATGGTATGAAACTTTATGGCATGACCCTTCCTCAAGTTTGAAAAAAAACCAGACCGGGCATTTAACTGGACGAGGCACTTGGTCAAGGATTAATGATAGGATCGGGGGTCATCACGAGGTCAAACTGGTAATATTAAAATAATGTAATTTTATAGATAATAACATTACTAATTACTAATATCAAAATATAAATATAGATAGTTATGCATGATCCATAGAATATGAATATTTTAATGTTTTTATAGAAGGAAAAAATAAAATGATTGCACATGAAAGTAAATTCTACAATCCACAGACCAAATTATAAATATTAAAAGCAACAACAGTTAAATATTAACATATGCAAGTAAAATAACATTTAGAATAATCAACATAACTATATTATAGTTTCTTATATGTCGTTTCTAAAATTGAGTGAAGTGTGACATATTATTTCTGATATTTTAATTGAGGAAATGTCACAAATGTTTTTTTCAATGTTTTATAAATTATTGAAAATAGTAAAATTAAGTCTGATTGATAAAAAAAATTGAGTCCGCTCAAATTTTTTTTAAATTAGCAGCTCACTAACCGCCACTAATGTCTCAAAACCTTAGTGGCGGTTAGGGAACCACCACTAATGTTTCTTCATCTTAGTGGCGGTTAGGGAACCGCCACTAACGTCTCGTAACCTTAGTGGGAATTATATACCCGCCACTAACATTTTATTATTTAGTAGCGGTTGCAAACCGCGGCTAACATGTAAATTCAAAATCTATTTTTCTCGGATCATTAATGGCGGTTCCAATGTACATCCGAATGTGAAATATTCACTCACTGTTTAGTTTTTTTGTCCACTACTGAATTAATAGCGGTGTTGACTGTTTTACCAGCGGTTTTTTAACCACCAGTAAATGTTAGTCATGGGAGATTTACTAACAGTATGTTGAATCGCTAGTAAACTCTTAGTATTAAATAATGTTTTCAACTGCCACTAAATGCCACTTTTTTGTGATAGGAATTTCTTAATTAATTTTTTTTAAAAAAACTTTTGAATGCCTATCTCAGCAATTGTGTATGCCTATCCCATCGCTTACTTTTTAACTCTATACTCTGGCTGGTCCAGGTACACCTCTGAGCGTAAGTCTGTTGGTTTAGCCCTAATGTTTCCGTCAAACTAGGAATAGGATAGTAATTGGGAGGAAATAATAATGACTAGTTGGTTAAGAAAGCAAATTTTTGGTTCAGATAAAAGAAGTAAAGCTAGTAGCAATAAGAGTGTACGGAGTTATAGTTTGACCTTTAATGAAGATAATAGAGATAGAACTATAGAAACTACAGAAGAACATATACACAATTATTCAGAGATTACTAGGCAAGTTTTATAAGTACATTACAGAATTGGTGTATGCCTACCTTTAAGACAACCAAGTTTATACGAAAACTACTTTTGATTTTTCTTGTGTTACTCAAACTATAGAAAAGGAAATATCAATTACAGCCAGTAGACATGTTATAAATATGATACCTTTAGAATTAATAGAGAAATATAGAAATAGTTACACTTGGATCCATATATGATTACTCCAAGTTGCAGTTAAGCCAAACTGTAGACATAAACCCATTCATGCTTGCATAAGAGATAAAAGACATATATTCAAAGATTCCATAGTAGGAATTATACAGACAAATCTTTGTAATGGACCAATTTATTTTGATTGTTTCCCATATTATACAGCTAAAATTAAAGATGATACAGCAAGTGAAGCATTAGTACTAGAATTAGCTTCTGATGCTTCATGGAAACCTGGTACTACTGCCATGGTTCTTTAATATAGGTTAATGTTTAAGTTAACAAAAACTTATCAAAACTTCAAAGCTCTAAAGGAATCACCTAAAGATGAAACTATATTAATTGAATTAGGAGATCCTACAAAGACCACTGTTCTTATTCCAAGAACACTTAAGCATGATGAAACAAGTTTTCCAGAAGATTGGAGTTTTAATGATATACCCCCCCCCCCCGCACGGCACCTTTAAAAAGATTAGAATTAAATGAAATAATTCAAAACTCAGAAGGAGATATAGTATATAGAATGTTAAATAGGTTAGCCTCTACATCTCTTGTATAGGATATAAACTAAGAGTAGTACATTTTGAGCCAACAATACCCTAACCTATATATGAACAAAATAATTTTGAAACAAAATTTGAAATTGATAGAAAAGTTGGGCCAGTAGAGTTTTAATCAATAGACTCTAGGTTAAGAGCAATCAGAAATAATAATTATGAAATAGATAAAGATTTAATTATAAAAGAATTTATGTTAGATTAACATAAGAAAGAAAGAGAATGGTTTTTCTCAACCTTTATAGAAGAAGAATGTGCAACTATAAGAGAACAATGGTATACAGATATGAAGAAGCTAGAACAGAAATATATTTCTTTAAATGGTTTAAAATGTATACATATAAAATGAAATTTTCAATCCCTTTTTTTTAAAACCATTTATCTATAAAAGTAGCCACAAATAATGTAAAAAATTGGAAATGCAAAGATAAGGTAGTATTCTCGGTACATCCACCTTTGGAAAAAATAAGTATTAAAATAGGACATGATGAAGTTATAGCTTCACCATCAAAAGTTACAGAACCTACAGAAGATAAGTCCAGTCAAA
The DNA here is from genome assembly GCA_037074515.1 of Mimosa bimucronata. Lineage (NCBI taxonomy): Eukaryota > Viridiplantae > Streptophyta > Magnoliopsida > Fabales > Fabaceae > Mimosa > Mimosa bimucronata. The sequence goes on from CM073439.1 coordinate 40,980,671, forward strand.
AAATACAGCAACAAAACAATTATACTAATCGAACATTATATACAATAGGACAACAGTTAACTAGAATAGAAAATAAAATTGATACAAATAAACCCTCCACCTCTACTTTGTATAATACAGGAAACCTAGACCCTTATAGAATAGTGTTCAAATATGAACTAGTACCTTTAGAGACAATTAAAAATTTTAACTTAGGACATAAAGATAAAGATTCTAAAGATTTTCTAGAACATTATGGATTTGAATGAGGAAATTTTTGTGAACATTATGGATTTGAAGATGTTAGGGCTCCATCGCATAAGGAAAAGAAAATATTTGTTGGATATAGAAAAAATACATTCCATAAGCCTAAAAGGTTAAAAAAAATATGATAAAACTAAGATAGATAAAAAATGCTAAAAAATATACTACATTAAAGAAGAAAAATTGGACTAGTAAAAAAGATTTAAAGGATATAGTTTGTTATAAGTGTGGCCAATTTGGACATTATGAAAGAAATTGTAAAACTGAAAAGAAAATAAGAAATCTTAATATCTATGAAGAAAATAAAGTGAATTTATTAAAAGTAATGATTAATGAAGATTATAGTGATTCCAGCTCAGAAGAATATGAATCATCTAACAAAGAAGATGTAGGAAATATTTATAGAATAAAGGAAGATAGTTCCAAAGAGGATACTAGTTCCAATATATCATATACATCAACAGAAAATGAATGTTTAGGCATATGATTATGTAATTGTAAAAGTTGTAGCCAGAAGAGAGTAGATGTGATATCTACAGAAAACATCAATTTTCTTATTGAAATGAAGATACTAAAAAACAATATTTATCAAAAATTAAAGATATAATAGGTTATGAAGAAAATAAAATTCAAGATCAGAGAACTGCAATAACGCTTAACAATATATTACAAAGATTTAATAATAAGATAGAACAAAATATTGGAGTAAAAGAATTACAAGAACAAATTAAAAATATCAAAGAGGAGATAAGAATATTAAAAAATAGTGATATAAACAGAGAATGGGAAATAACTTAAATAAAAGCTAAGTTAGATATTTTATATCAAAATCATAAAACTGACCTGAGTATAGAAGATTTTACTAATAAAATACAAATAAATGTAGATCAAGAAAAATTTGTAAATGCTATAAGAAGAGTTATATATCAAAAATGGTATTGTCAAGTAAATTTAGTCATAATAATAAATATTCTAGAACAGTGGTAGTATTAATAGATTCTGGAGCAGATGTAAATTGTATTCAAGAAGTATTAATACCTACAAAATATTATGAGAAGACTTCAGAAAATGAGTATGATACAAGTTAAATGATGCACATATATGTAATGAAGGAATATGATTTCCGGTGCGTTAATGAAGGAATATGTTTTAAAAATGGGTTAAGAGTAAAAAATATACATATGATTTTGTCAAAAGTTCATCCAATACCAAATGTTTTTTTTTTACCAAAATGCATATGAATTTTCAAATTGGATGAAAAATTTACATTTACAGTTAAATTATGGTAAAAAAAATACACATGTGATTTGTAAAAAGGTTCGTCCAGCACCAAGCGCTTCCTTTTGGAATATAACTGTAAATGTGACTTTTGATCCAATTTGAAAGTTCATGTGTATTTTTGGTTGAAAAAAAATATTTGGTGCTAGATGAACTTTTGACAAAATCATATATATATATATATTACCCTTAAGCCTTTTAAAAATACATTTATGTTAGTCAAAAACCTAAGCGAACCAGTTATTTTTGGAATCCCTTTTATATATATGTTAATGCCATTTAAAGTCACACATAAGGGAATAATAACTAAAGTAATGGGGAAAAAGGTAACATTTGAATGGTTAGTCCCCAGTATAGAAAGAGAACTAAATCTTATAAAAGACAGTGCAATATTTAAAATAAATACAACAAAGCCAAACAAGACCACATAAATCATTTACAACAAGAAATTAGATATAAGAGGATTGAAGAACAAATAAATAGTGAAACGATTGAAAAAAGAATAGAGCAAATAGAAGAAATTTAAAGACATTATCTTAGCAGGTCATCCTAATGCTTTTTGGAATAGAAAGAAGTAGATAGTAACTTTACCGTATCTTAGCAGATTTTAATGAGAGACAGATACCTACTAAAGCTAGCCTATACAGATGACTGCTGAATTAATATAATATTGTAAAAAAGAAATACAGTAATTGTTAGAAAAGGGATTAATCATACTCACTAAGTCTCCTTGGAGTTGCATTTTATGTTCAAAATGCCGCCGAAATAGAAAGAGGAACTCCAAGATTAGTGATAAATTACAACCCATTAAATATAGCTTTAAAATGGATTAGATATCCAATACCTAATAAGAAAGATTTAATATCTAGGTTACATAAGGCAATTATATTCTCTAAGTTTGATATGAAATCTGGATATTATCAGATACAGATAGCCAAACAAGACAGATATAAGACAACCTTTACAGTACCATTTGGACATTACTAATGGAATGTAATGCCCTTTAGATTAAAGAATGCTCCTTTAGAATTTCAAAATATAATGAATGATATTTTTAATGATTATAGTGAATTTATAATTGTATATATAGTTAGTATTCTCTAATTCTATAGACAACATTTTCAACATGTAGAAAAGTTTTATCAAATTATTAAAGATAATGGTTTAGTTGTATCACCAACTAAGATGAAATTATTTCAAACTGAGATCAAGTTTTTAGGAATGGAGATTTATCAAGGAATGATAACTCCAACCAGTAGAGTTTTAGAATTCGCAGATAGATTCTCGGATGAAATTAAAGACAAAAATCAACTATAGAGATTTTTAGAATGTTTAAATTATATAGCTGACTTTGTTCCCAATATCCTGTTTAAGAGATTGAGAAAAAATCATCATGTTTGGGATTGTCACATGACTATTTTAGTCAAGAAAATTAAGATGCAAGCCAAAGAACTGCCATGTTTAAGGATCCGTGACCCTAATAAGCCTAAAATAATTGAAACATATGCCTCTTAGATAGTTTTGAGGTATTCTAAAGCATAAAACTGAGAATGGAGAATAGATAGTGAGATACCATTCTGGTTGTTGGGTGGGAAGTCAAGAGAAGTACTCCACCATTAAAAAAGAAATTTTATCAATTTTTTATGTATTTTAAAATATTAAGATGATTTCATAAATCAAAACTTTTTATTACGAATTGATTGTAAAGCAGCCAAAGATGTTTTACAAAAAGATGTAAAGAATTTGGTTTCAAAATAGATTTTTGCCAAATGTCAATCTCTATTATCTTGTTTTGATATTGATATAGAATTTATTATAGGAACCAATAATTCTCTTCCAGATTTTTTGACAAGAGAATTTATATAGGGAACTTTCAGTATTACAAAACAATGAGTACCTGCAGAGGCTCTTCCTCCAGTGGAGGACCACATAAAGACAAAGCTAAAGCTATAGTCTTAGTCACTCCGGCTCAGACTCCTAAACAAACTACAGAAAGAAAGTCCATGAGACTATCAGATTATGCTACAGATACAACAATTACTCAGGTGAGGTCATCTACCTCACAAACTTTAGTGAAGTCTTCTTCACAAATACAACCATCATTTGTCCAGCCTATGGCTACCTATTCTCAAATAGCCAGTCTTCTACTAAGTATGCTGCTAAAGACTATGTGTCTTATATTTACCCTTTGGAAATATGTCACTACAGTAGAAAGATCGAAGAAACTATTAAAGCCATATTCCCAACTCATCCTACAGAAGAAATTTGGAATTTCATTCCATAATCAATGAAAAAGATAGAAGATACTATGGGCTTATTTTAGTTGATACAGAGTCAGCCCTTATTGATCACAAAATTGACCCTAAGACAAAAAGATCATTCAGTCAACTTAAGATAATTCGAGTACTTACTCTTAAGGACTGGGGTCTATCTCCCTATACAGCTAAAAATTTTTTAGTTCACTACCATGGTTTAGACTACAATTATGAAGATTATAGAAAAGCCTGATATAATGTATCATATTATAAAAACTATAATCATTCTTCGATTATATTATGATATAGAAGTTTCTATATAGCTTCTACAGAATTTCCTAGATGGTGCCTTAAATGGTTTAATATTCATGGACCAGCAAAGAGTATTTTACCCCCTACTATTCTTGAGGGGTACTGTTCGCCACGCGCCGCAAGTGCACGGGTCGCGCCAAGTAATAAAATGATGAGTAGAGTATCGTTCCCACGAGGATTTGTCCAAAACCCGGTCAAACAATGATTATCACACTCTCTCCCAATTTGAGTGATACAAATGTTGAGATTGAAAATTAAATAAGAAAATAAAATATAAACAAGTGATTCCCCAACTTCAAGGATAAAAAGGGTCCTAGGATTATCTATCCCCCTTTGTACTTCTCAAAACTCAATTAACCTCCCCTCAAAAAGCTCTCAACAAAACCACTTGCTAATCTAGGGTTCAAAGAGTACTTGTAATGCTCTCTCGAGTCAAGAACAAGTGTTTAGTCCTATTCTTTGCACAATCTCTTGCCACAATTTGATAGAACCCAATTATCACACTCCAACCTTAATGTGACTATGCAAGGCTAGCAAGTATATCTCTATCTTACCAACAAAACCATCCATTCGTCATGCAAACTTCCGGTTCTTGCACTACTTTACCCAAGTTCTACACTCAACCTAGCTCTCTCGAGTCATAAATCAAGCGAACACAACATCTAAATGGTGATCAAGCACTTAGAAGCATTAGGAACTGGGTAAAATAAGCACATAGATATCATTAATCACAAATCAAGAGGAGGAATCAAGAATCAATACATACAAGGGTTCAAAATAATCCTAGAATCAAAGTATTTAGCTACTCATGTTCTACAACTCCAAGGGAGCATATATATACAACATTACAAATCAGAACAAAAGAAGAGAATGAAGAAGGAAGAGATAAACCAAGAGAGGAAGCCCAAATCTCTCTGAAGCTCCAAGCCCTAGCCAAATCTCACCAATCTCCAAGCCCTAGCAGAGCCAAACACGCCCAAAATATGCCCAGAAGTCGAAGAATGAGGGCTCACAACGAAGCCCTAGCTTTTATATCAGTTAAAGGGCGCCTGTTCTGTCCAAAACGCGCAGAAACGCGAAGTTCGCCGTGGGTCTCGCCGCGGCGAGCCCACGGCGAAGTCCAAAAACACAGAAACAATTGTCGCTCGCCGTGGCATTCGCCGCGGCGAGCTGACGGCGAGCTCTCCAAAATAAGGGCAAAGGCAGATGCACTTCGTCGCGGCTATCGCTGCGGCGAAGTCCACGGCGAAGTCTTTTGTTCTCTGCTTTCTTGCCTTTTTCTTTATTCCTTGGGCTGCTCTGGTTTCTTCTTATTTTTCTTCAATTGGGAGCTTGGTGGAGGGCTAAAATCTCTTGTTTATTGCTTCAAATTATTCCTACAAAAATTATATACAACAACATAAGAGACTAACTATAAAAACAATCAAAATTTACATAATTAACAATAATGTGAAACCGAAAATCAAATGAGCATTTTCCCTCTTGAGTATCCAAAATGTATAAATAATAGACAAAAACTCAAGTAAAATATACTCAAATATCATGAATTTCTAGGAGTTATCATGTACAATTAGAGAAATCACAAAAATTCCTGAAACGGAGGAGCCATTTGAGTTTTGTTATAGATTTCGAATCCCATGGATTTTTAGTTAGGTTTTTACAGTGATAAAAGGGGTAGAGCTAGCACCCACTCTAAGCTATTTAGCTCGAAGATACAGAGTAAAGTTCTGGCCTAAATATAAAGAAATATATGCTAACAAGACCTTAGTCCATAGATGGCAGGCCGAGGCAACCACCGTTAATTTTCCAACTCTACAGTCAACTTATCCTTCTACAAGATTTTTAGTTGAAAAGACAAAATATTGGATGAATTAAAGGTTGCTTCTCACGAAGAATTTACTCAGAGACTATAGGAAATATCCTCTAAAGCAACTTCCAGTGTTAAAGATAAGTCTAACTCAGAGTCCTCGGTATCTCCCGACAATGAAAATGAAGATGATTGCTATGACATTGATCTTGATTTTGCATAAAATGTGATGCCGACACTACAATAACCGACCAATGAGATAAAGATGGTAAAACGTGAAGTGACAGGAAAAAGCAAAAGTAGAAGCGCGAAGCCACAGATAGAACGTGAAGCTTAGTAAATAGCAAAAGCGGAAACATGAAGCAACAATAAAGTAAGCATGTAAACTGTAAAATGTAATAAGAGGCAGCTCCCTATAAAAGATCTTCTTTAAGCTTAAGGCAGACTTTGAACACTTCGAAGATCTCCTCTCTCTCTCTCTCTCTCTATAAGTTTTCTTGCAAATGATTGCTTCTTTCCATTCTGCACCTTTTGTAAGTTTTACATTGCACTCGATCATATACAGAATAATATAAATCCTTTTACAGCATATCTATTTTTTGTTTCATTAATAATTTAATTTTGTTTTTGGATATTTATTTGTAACTCTATACTCTATATTCTAGCTGGTTCTGATATTCAGTGCCAATTTTTGTTTTCTTGACCGATTATGTGACTAGCTGGGATAAGTATTTGTTTGTTTTTTTTTTTTTAAAATAAATTTAGGGGCCTATTCCCAAGCTCCCTGGTGAACTCTTCTCGCCTTCTCCCTAAAACCATTTTCTCGCTTTCATCTTCAAGCCCTTCTTCTCCCTCAAACTCCTCCGTTTGCCATCGCATTAGGGTTAGAAATAGTCGTCGCCCTCTCCCACAAATCCTACTCTTGTTCTATGCTTAAAAGAAAAGAAGCAAGCAATTATGGAGGAAGAAGAAGCAGAGCAAGAAGAAGAGGCTCTTCGTCTCAATGCCTTCTTCCCCATCTCGAAGGTATCTCCGAAATGGTCACTTCCTTCGATATCTTCACTGTGGCCTCTAAATCAGCCACTCCTGACTGGTATAAGATACTAAAGGTCGAGCCTTTTGCTCACCCCAACATCATTCGGAAGCAAGGAACATCAGGTCTACGGTGGGGACTATTATTAGTGTTGCTGCTCATATTGAAATAGATTCTTACTTGTGACATTCTTTCTCTATTCATTTGAACAGATCTATTTGAATTAGTAGATGAGCAGTCTGAATCTAAGACGCCAGGTTCAGATTCTAGTTTGTTTGGTTTATGGTTTCCCGTATATCACAATCAATTCATTCACTGATGTTTGTATGGCGATTGGTTGACCCAAACTAAATTTTGGGAGTGTTGCTATAATTATGTACTGATTGTTTAATAGAAAGGTTAATTTTCACACATCCGATGGTTATCAACGGCAATGTTGCTGTCATATTGACCGACCATGATAAATACTTACTGAATAGATGTGCTAAGAGGCATATTGAAATGAAACTGTTATCCGCAATAGAAAGTAACAATAAAAAGCTCATTTTTCTAGAATGATCCCATTTTTGACAATTCCAGCTATACAGTATGCAGTCCATATTAAAAAATATATATATATATTTTCAAGCACAAGTGCTGGCATTTTTTTTCTTTTTGAACCTTTATGACAATTAGCTTCTAGTGGCTAAGGATCACAAGTGCCTTCTTGTTGTTCAGGTTTGTGCTGGACTATCATCCCGACTTCAAGAATATACAAAGTAGAAGATGCACAGCTGGAGGAACTTCTTAGTGTAGGGTGAAGCTACTTTACTATTTAGTGTTTAAAGGACTAGGTGTTATCATGTTTATCCATCAGAAAAAATATGTAATGCTACATCATTGCTTACAGAGAGAGTTGAGTAAATCTTATGAAGCTCCGATAAAAGAGCTATAGAAAGATTTGTCTGAATGTAAATGGGAAGTATCAAGAGTAGAATCAAATATGTCTGAGGCCTTGGCAGCAAAGAATGCTCAAATTGAGACTCTTGTCAGTGCTATGGATGCTGTTAAAAGACAAGCTGCATTATCAGAGGGAAATCTTGCTTCTCTGCAGGTTCTTTATAGTTAAATTGAAGTGTATTTTGCTTCTTCTTCTTCTTTTTTTTTTTTCCTGCAGCTACTGTCTCGACCTGATCCATATGTCCTGCATTATTTACTTTAGTCCCTTGCAAAAGTTTTCCTCTTCTTCAATGAACATATCGGGTTGCTCAAAGTGCTGGCATCTTTGATTGTGGCTGAGAATTTCACCTAGTTATCGTATTTTTCGAAATTTAGATGAGCTCCTTTTCCATTTGGCCGAATGTCATTTTTCTATAAAGAAAAATAAGAGTTTCAGCGGTGTAAACATTACCTACTGTGTATCTTTCAAAAGATATAACTTGCTAGAATTACGTAATAAAATATTTGATTTGTATTGTAACGTCCCAATTTTTATTAGCTTGGAAATTACATTTTTACAGGCATTAGTTTAAAGCATGAGGAAGTTGATAATTTCCCCTAAGAATTCTCATAAAACACTAAGAAGAATTTATAATAATTAAGTAGAATTTTTGCATGATAATGAGATGATATTATTTGTTTAGAAACCCATCTAGTTTAGGGTTGGGTTTACAAAATGGACTAAAGAAAGACCTTAGCCCATGAGAAGTGATAATTCCCCTTGAAAGAGCTTAGGGTGGGACCACATGTCATGAAGAAGGGAGGAATTATGTTCCAAATTAAATAATAAATAGAAAATGAATTGTAATATGTGTAAGCATAAAATTATATTAGAAAGGAAAAGATTATTAATGACCAATTGAAATGCATGCAAGGGAAAAAAAGAAGGGGTCATCATAACAAGATAGCCAATAGGAAGATATGCAAGGAAGAAAATCAAAATAGTAAATAAAATAAAATGAGAGAGCCAATGGAATTGCATGCAAGAGGTAAAAGAAAATAAATAAGAAAATAAGTAGCCAATGAGAAGACATGCAAGCTTGAGAAGATGCATGTGAGTGATGTCATCATGTCTCATGCAAAATAAGAAGAGAAGTCTCTCTTCCTTCCCCAATAGGCCAAAGGTGGCACATGGGAGGGCTAGAAGAAGAGGAAAATAGTAAAAATAATAACCCTCCAATAAACTAAAAGAAATTATTAATTTGATAAAATGAGATAATAGGCTTTAGGGTCTAAATAGATTAAAGGTGCCTCTTATTAGGGATAAAATAATCATTATTAAGAAAAGATAAAAGGCAAGAAAAGAAGAGAAAAATGCATGAGTGGTGCAATAAAGGAGGCTAGTCTAAAATAGGATAAATGTGCAAGTGAAATCTCAAAACTATTGGGCAATATGTGAGGTGGATTGGGGTGATCCTTGCCCTCATTTCCCCTATAAATAGGACATCTTCCATCCCATTCTTCACACCAAAATTCGTAGCCTCAAAGAAAGTGAGAGAAAAAGGAGTGTTTTTGAGTGTTCTTGAGGAGCCTTGAAGGTTGGGACTCCAAGAGAAGTAGTAAAGCTCTAAGGTAGTACTTACTCTCTTACATTTCCAGTATTGTTTCAATATTGTGATGTGATATTTGGCTGCCTTGATGAATCATGTTTGAAGTGATTATCTGTTTCTTATAATGCTTTGGCCATATGTTATTATTCAAGAACATAAATACTCACATGTATAAGTTATTGATATTGCCATATCTTATCCAATATTAAACTTGCATGGTTGTTTGTTGAGTATTGTCCTGCTGAGATTTTCCCCAAAATCTCACCCCCCAAACTCTAAACCATTTTAGGAGCAAGTTCATCCAAGAAGAAAGAGAAGAAGCTAGCTTAGTCAAGATGAAGATTCAATGCTTTTTGTTTTTGTTGTGCATCTTTGAACTTATGATAAATCTGTAATATTGTTGTGATGCTATGGATTATGTTGTTATTATCTTTCCCTTTTGGATTTATATATGTATATGGTCATTCTTGGCCATTAAGAAGTTTTAATTCATGCAATTGAAATGCTCTTTTCTGGGTTCTATTCTGTACAATGTCTATTGATGATATTATTCGAGATAGCAAATGAATGCCTTTAGCTTTGGCATTTTTATGTAAAATACTAGACATGTAGGGCTTTCTGAAAACACAAAAATGAAGTAAATCGGAGTTATGTAGCTTAAATTAAAAATCACGCAAAAAGGCCAAAATTTCTGGGCGTGAAAATGAAGGCAGGTTGGGAAAATCAAATATATGTATCACCTGGGTTGATGCATGTTATGTTTGATATTTTTCCCAGATATAAGACTCTTCAAGCTTTAATTTGAGATTTGAGACAAGTCAAAACCATTTTTCTACAATTAGTTATGATTTTTCAAAGTTGCTGGAAAAGTTCCGCATTTTCAACATTTTTCCAAAAATAAAGAAAAGTTTTAAAAGTTTGTGGTTTTTATGTTCTAAGTCCCATATGATCAGCTTGAATATGGTTTCCAATGATTATTAGGCTTGGGAATGAGTCTTAGAAGTAGGTGTTACATGCAATGTTATCAAACTCGGACCGGCCCGGCAGGTCCAGACCGGAACCCGCCAACCCGGGGCCCAAACCGGTACGGGTTGATAGTTAACCCGGGTACGTACCGACTCGGCCGCAACTCAGCTGACTCGGCCAAGTTGGGTGAGTCGCTTGGTTAATTTTTTTAAAATTTTGAACCTGCAAAACACCATTTTGAATCTTTTTTTTATATGTCAAATAAGCATCAGAAGTCAGAATAAGAAGAGAGGGAGGAGAGATGAAGAGAAGCAGAGATGAACAAGAAAGGGAGGAAATGAGCAATAAAATCTTGGTAGATGAAGCACAAAGTCGTTCAGATCTGGGATCTGAGTTACTTTATTTGAAGCATGGACTCTGCTACTGCCTTCTCACCCTCACAATCGTTGGAGAACTGAGAAACCATGGATATGTGTTTCTGTTTGAACTTTGGGAGAACAAGGAAGAAAGAAGATGCCCTTGTCAATGTTCCTTCTTATGGCGTGTTTATGTTAGAGTCTTAGAGATGTAGAGTGAAAAGTAAAAAAAAAAAAAACTAAAAGATTGTGGCTTGTCATGTTGCTTCGTGATGTGTGTGTGTGCAGGCTATGGAAGCTAATGTAGCTTCACGTGACTAGAGAAGATAAGAAGGGAAGGGAAGAAAATTTGAATTTGAAATAAAATAAATATAGGAGAAACATAAAAATAAAATGAAAAGGAAATAAAATAAAAATAACACATAATTCATATGCATACATATATACAAGGTAAAACTTATTTGTTGGTACTTAGACTTTTATTTAATTTTGATTTTGGTACTTGTGATTTTTAATCTTTTAATTAAACCATTAATTTTTCTTAATTACCACTATTAGCACATCTATTTTTTTTTATTAGTATGACTAGTCTTTATATAGAAGCCAATGCTATGTAAAAATTAAAATTAAAGCTCTTAATTATAATAAAAATACACATAGGTATCAAAATCAAAATTAAATAAAAGTATAAATACTTACAAATGTATTTTCCCTATATATAAATAGTTTAATATTTTATAAAACTTGGGTAGGTATTAAAATTATTTTTTTCTAATTTAAATGTAACTTATTTTTATCCATTTTAATTGAATTATGTTATTGTAATTATTACTGGGTCAAGCTCCGAGTTAATTACGGTCTGACCCTTGACCCACTGACTAGATCGGTCTAGTAGCCGGTCCGAATTTAATTACCTTGGTTACATGTATCCAGAAAAAATTGCCCAATAGTCCAGCATGATATGACCCGCTGTATTTAATATAGGATAATGACAAAGATGCATTAATAAAATTTGTGTGTCAGTGTAGTCTCTTTTGGAATATATCATTTAACTGTTATCTGCAAGTCTTTTTATGGGTAACATAAATCGTCAGCTTCTGATATACAGTAGAGACTGTGTTTTGTATAGCATGTTGACTTGCCTACATCAGTCTTCTCCATGATTTTGGTCTTCCATTCATTTTGTACTTAATTACATTCAATCAGGCAAGCATGGAGTCTATGATGTGAAGTCGTGAACTTACAGAGACAAGAATGATGCAGGTAAGTAAAAGACCTGCTACATGTAAGATTCACCTAGCGGTACAAAATATTTATTCTCATAGGCTCTAAGAGAGGAGCCAGCATCTGCTGAACGAAGAACAGAAGAGGAGCATGCTGCTCATAGTGTTACCAAAATGCTCTCTAAAGTCCTTAGATCTTATTTCACTTTGTCTTGTACCCTTCTTACTCTGTGATTGGTGAGACAGTCTGCCATGGAGAGAGAAGTGGAATTGGACCACAGAGCTGTTGAGGCTTCTACAGCCCTTGCAAGGATTCAGGTAACTTGATCACTTATCACCATGGAAGTTTTATTAATTGTATTTATCCTTCTGTTGACAAGTTGGTTATAAGATGCATAAAAAAAGCTGGTTATATCTATTTTCCCCCTGAGAAGCTCTGGAAATTGTAGAACCATTTATGACATCAAGGCTAACCATATGAATTGATTAGTTGATTGCTTCTCATTCAAGAGAAAGAAGATAAGAGAACAGCAAAGGCCACAGAATTGCAGCAGAAAGTGGCACTTCTTGAGGTACATATGGAATAGTTTTTGTTAATAAAGTAAGGGGCCGAAAGGCTAAGGCTGATTATTAATTCTGGAATAAAGATCTAGTAAACCATTTTTTGAGCCTTCTGTTGCTAGGAAGGGGGCGAAAGGTAAAGGATATGAGTTTCCACAAGAGGTACTCCCTTTCTCTTTTCTATGCAGTAGAATGTTGTTGGCTTGCTGTTAGATGCTTCAACTATTTTTTTATTGTTTGACTTAACTAAGGAATGCATTCCTTTCTTCTTCAAGTTTAACTGATAAAAACGTTTTTTGTATCTTCTCTATATTAATATGGTGATGATGAATTACAGGTTAGGTTTCATCCGTTGCAAACACATATACTTGCTAGTGGGAGCTTGGACCAAGAAGTTCACTTATGGGATGCCATAACACATCAAAATGCATATTATTTCACCATTTTTGTAATTTTACTCTTAATTTCCCTAAGTTTTAATTTACTTTTCCACTGTTGCAGAATTTTTCAGTTGTTCTATTGCTTCTATCATTGCTCTTATCATGATCTTTTCATTAATCTTAGGATCAAAACAAGAAAGTAGTTAACTTGTATATAGTAGTTAACTAATTAAAATGCTTGCTTTAAATATATTTTATCTATGGATATATGACTTCTATATATTGGAAATGTATGTATTTTTTGAATTAATGCAAACATGGGTTAGTATTGAAAATATTTTTTTTTTTGGAAAAAAAACCTATCGCTGTGTTTTGCGTTTTCATGAGAAAGCGTTGTGATAGGTAATTTTTTTTTTTAAAAAAAAACCCTATAGTGGCACTTTTTTCAAAAAAGCGCCGTATTTGGCAGGCCCAACGCGGTATTTTGTATGATAATCGCCTTTAAAAAAGTGCCATCATAGGCACTTAATAAATGTCGCGATTTTGCCAAAACCTATCATGGCATTTGAAAGCGCTGTGATTATGCCCAAATAAGTGTCGCGATAGGCTTTTGTGTAGCAGTGCTTACTTTTTTTTAATTTTCAATTTTTCCCATAGAAGATATTGGAAATATTAATGTAGTTCGTAATTCATAGTGAAAAATCAATGGATCAATATGCTACCATAATATACCCCATAATGGATGAGTTTAGAGATTTTATATGGAATATAATTAGTGTGATGCTCTATTAAAAGGATGAGCATGGAGTACGCATCTCAATCTGGATGAATTATCATATGCAATTACTTTGCTTTAGTGGATTTCTAATTTTAAAACATACGTAATTTAAAATAAACATAAAATTATGATTGGTACTACTTACAGTTAAAAATTTTTAAATCTTCAAGTTAAATTTTGAATGGGTAACAATTAAGAGCATTATAGTTGTTGAAGCATTATGGTTGTTGCAACTTGTAAGGGCTTTGATTTGTTACCCATTCAAAATTTGTTACCCATACATAGAAGCTTATAATCAAGGTGGGATAGCTGGCTAGGAGATTTAACATTTTTTTCATACTCAAATGAGGATTGAACCCTCGACCTTGGTTAAAGGAGGAAGAGCCCTTACCACTCTACCACATGCCACTGGTTATCATTTTTGAGGAAGAGCCTTTACCCATTCAAATCAAAGCCCATTTTGAGGAAGAGCCCTTATCCTTATCTAATTTGTATGATTTGTTGAAGCATTATAGTTGTTGCAACTTGTAAATTTATTTCGATTGTGTTTAAATAAAACATTATAACCTTATTAGGAATAATTTATCACATTTTTTATGGTGAAAGTAAAAGATAAAATCTAGTTTTATAGCCATGATACTGGTTTTATAGTTTTTTTGATATAAAGGATAATATATGAAATTTAAGGTATAATATTGTAAGCATATTTAAAGGCCTGCGTACATGGACTCTTAAAAGACTTCAGGCCTTGTCATGCTTTTTATAGTAGCTTTGGTTAAATAGGTCTTGACACTAGCTTGTCCTCAAGAATGATTTTAAAAACTCTGTGAAATTTACTAATTGCTCATTTTACATTATTGTTGGTATTGTGTTCTCAAATATTTCTCTTCTCCATACTGACAGAGAAATAACTCAAATAAGACTATATAAAAAGATAATTAATTCATAACTTTAAAGTAAGTTTTACAAGAATTCTATGAGAGTGCGTGTTAAAGTAAGATAGAAAAAAAATTTCTAGTTTTATATTTATTTTTTTGTGATACACCAACCCATCTGCAAGTTCTCACTATTCTAATTTTGCTTCCCTCTTCTTCACCCTTCTCTACTTACAACTTGCTCCATATAATCTTAAAATCAAATTGTCTTTTGAGCTTGTAACCTGGCCATGGTTAGGGGTAATATAATCAAAATGAGGGAGAAAGGATATAATACTTTTGCATTTCGTAAAGTTAAACACGTACTCATCAGTTACTACTGGAATGAAATGTTAAACATTGGCACGAATCCGATATCTCTAAAGTAGCAAACTATTTATCTACTACTATATATAACTTTGGCCAAAATATATACAAACACACACAACATAGCTCTACGTTACAAAGCTTAATCAAAATGACATCATTTACAAAGTCAAATAGCACTTTAATCCCTCGTGAACTAACTCATTATTATGTGTTTAACAATCGTTGAAGACCAAAGCACTTTAAGATTCAGGATCCATTTCATTATCTCCAGATGAAGAGTGTTAACGAGGTCTTTATCGGGGATCATGATCAACGAAGTCTTGCCCTCTTTGCTGAAGTTCACGAAATATTTTCTTATTGTAGTGATCACCCATCTACATATTGTTTGATAGTTAAAGAGAAATGTTAATGCAATTAATGATGCCTACATTTCGATTAGAAAATATGGGATTACGGTGATCTCTTGTGAAGATCTTTCATAAAATATGTGGGCCTCATGCATTAGTTGATGAAGTCTAAGGTGAATTATATGGTTCATGATTTCCATAGATATATATAGATTGATATATATATTTATATTTAGATGAACTGAAAGGATAGAATTTTCTCAAAATAAATCTTTTAATTGACTAAAATCGAGATAATTATTCAAAACTTGTTGAAAAGTCCCTTTAGTAGGTGAGGTGAAAACTCAAAAAGTTGACCAAGAGACAATATTTCTCGAATCCCAATTTGTTATTGATTGGTTATAAAATACACCGGAGACGCAACAAAAATGAATTGATATGTAATATCTTGCTCTTAGGGGATCCAATTCAATTTGCATAGCAATTCAACATACCTGCGTAACAAGTGCAAATAGAGGTAGTGTACTGTAGCTGCAAAGTACCTGAATGAACACCCTGAAATCCCAAGAAGAACGAGATATATTTGACTTTTTTTTTTAGGAAGAATGAAATACCGGTACTTAAAATAAGATATACTTGACATTTTTTTTTAGGAAGAATGAAGAAGGTAAATAAGTTAGTTAAGACTCCCTTCCAAAATATAGAACTTATTTAGGGAGGTAACTTTATTCGTAAATATAAGGTCTCTTTCTATTTTTCTTCACATTTTTCCTAAATTATCTCTACTAATACTCCTCAATAATACACCCATGTTCCTAAATATAGGACATAGTTGACTTTTTGGAGAATCCTAAGGAAGCTAAATAGGTTCCCAAATTTTTTTCTCTAAATTATTTTATTTTACTTATAAGGTAACATATAATTTAATAATACACAATATACGTTATGATTAAGAGGTTAATTTGGCTTCCTAATTTCTTCAAAAAAGTCAAATGTGTCTTATATTTAGGAATTGAGGAAGTAAACAAACAAGAGAGGGATTGTATGTAAGTAATTAGGGTGTTTTAATAATTTTAGCTAACTTAACTAATATCCTTAATCTAATCAACTTATGTAAATAGGTCTAGAGCTGGAAATTCGGGTGAGTCAGGCTTAAACGGGCCAAGCTGTTTAAGCCCACGACAAAAAAACACCCATTTAATGAAGCGCGGCCCTTAAGGCATCAGGCTCGGGCCGGCCCACAGGCTTTTTCCTCTTTTTTTTGTGAAAGGTTTTGACTTTCGTTAATCAATAAAATTGCACTGTGAAAGAATTAAAAAAACAAAGATGGGTAATTGAATATAAATTGTGCAGCAAAGTCAAGTGACATAATTTGTCAAAAATGGTATATGTAAAACTTAAAAGGGAAGAACATGCTAAATTTATGTGGTTTCCCAATTAACAATAGAAAATTAACAATGTTACACAAATAATTAATTAATTACTTGATAAAGACATCAAAAGCAAAGATACATCACAATTCAAAAAATGAGATTAAATAGAACAGAAAAAAGTAGTCAAGAAAATGGAAAAAGAAAAGAAGAGCATATGACATGAAACAATCGTTCATTACTCCGAAGGGAAGGGAAGGGATTAGGGTTTCATTTTTCAATTTGACTTTTTTAATCTTTATTAGTTTATTACCTAAAAAAACAAGAAGATATGTTAGATGGCTTAAACAGGCGGCCTGACGGGCTAGCCCGTTCCCCTATTTTGCCCCCAAAATCAAAGCCCGACCCTTCTCAGGTTAGGGCTTAAAAGGGCCGGCCCGACGAGCTCGGCCCGAATGTCCTGCTCTAGCGATATAAAACCCAACAACATCAACTCTGAAATTTTCAAATTAAATTTAGTTAAACTCTGCACAATCCGATAATTATAATGGAGGGAAAAATAGAAATTTTAACAAAAATTATATTGTTATTGTTATTGTTATATTACTAATTTACTATTTCCAATATTTGTTATCGTTTTCCTAAATCACCCATATTTATACTCTATATCAAGGAAATCACTTAAAACGTTTTTGGGTGTGTGGAGGGAGGGAAAGTGAGTGGAGGGAAAAAATTTTGAAATTGATAAAGAAGTAATTAAAAGTTTTTAATTACTTTTTTTTTTCTCTTTTACCTTCGATCTTATCTTTTTAAAAAAATTATATCCATTTCTTCAAGTCTACCAATGACACGTGACCATATGTCTTATTTTTAAAATATTGGAATTTAGCTATAAATCCACATTAAATAAGTGTAGTACAAAGACTTGTATGAATGGAGAATTTAATGTAGTTGATATAATAAGGAATTTGATATGATTATGGTCTCATCAAAAAATGAAGTAAAAGAGATGAGGGATTTAAAGAAGAAAATTGGGATTTTTTTTTAAAAAAACAAAAACACATCACACTACCTAATTTAACTAACATTATTTATCTAATCAAATAAGCTAATTAAATAGCTCTTATATTTAGGATAGGCCGGCCATGAATAAAAAAGCAGAGAGGTTAGTTACAGAACGTTCTTTTATTTTTTGAAGAGCTTCGTAGAGGGCTACCTTTTGTTTCTTCTGGAGGACCACTCGGCCATAATAAAGTAAACGTTCGACGACAAATGAAACGGAGACTATGACAGTGTAAACGACAACAATAACCCATGTTGGAGTATATATATTCGTCGATTCTTCCCCACCTCCTCCAGCCATTCTCTCTCTAGATTTCTATCTTCTTAGGTTCTTCCTCTCGCTTTACGCTATGGACTCTCTCTGCATATAGCACTTCCACTTTGTCCATATATATGTGTGTGTATATATAAATGTCGATCTTCATTGACTTTCAAAGTTTGCTTATTATACGTATGGTGCTGTTCATTAATTTAATGAATTTCATTCTTCACTTAATAAAAAACCAAGGAAAGAAAAACAGACCGGACCGGCCGGTTCAACCGTGAACCGGTCCTGTTGCGCTATTAAAACGGGACGGGTCAACCCGGTCAAACACCGGGGGTGAACCGGGTTGGCCTTTTTAAAAAAAAGAATTTATTTTATTTTATTATAATTCACCTAATTACTAACTTTCACTTAACTCAATTTTAGAAATTAGGAAACTATAATAGTTTAAATGCTATTTTACTTGCATACACTATTATAAAAAACCCATTTCTTGTCCCTAATTCATGTCACTAATTTATAAAACTGACATTGAAAAAAGCTCGGTAGCATTTTTGTAATTAAATTTAAGGCTGAGGAAGAAACCACGTCACAATAATGGGAGAAATGTGACGTGATATAAATTTGTGAGAAACCACGTCACATATTTTTAATATGTGACGTGGTTTGCTTAAGCTTTAATCAGGTTTTTTTTTTATTTTTTTATTTTATACGAAACGACGTCACATATTTCCTATATGTGACGTGGTTTTCTTCAAAATAATCTTTTTTTTTATTTTTTTTTTAATAAACCACGTCACATATTTTTAATATGTGACGTGGTTTCTTATAAAAAAAATAAAAAATTTAATTTGGAGCCAACCACGTCACATATTAAAAATATGTGACGTGGTTGGCTCCAAATTAAATTTTTAATTTTTTTATAAGAAACCACGTCACATATTTTAATATGTGACGTGGTTTATTAAAGAAAAACGATTATTTTGAAGAAACCACGTCACATATTTATTTATATGTGACGTGGTTTCCTAAAAAAAGTATAAAAACCTTCAGCTTTAATTCCCTTCACCTTCATCAGCTTTCCCAAATTTTCATCGCCGCGCGCAGAAAACCCCCCCCCCCAACTTACCCAGAAAAATTTGAACTCACCCCTCAGCTCTCTCCCTCACCCTTGAGCTCTCTCCTCTCTCCCTCACCCCTCAGCTTCATCGTCTCGCTCCCTCAGCTCTCAGCTCTCTCCCTCAGCTCATCCTTCAGGTCTCTCGCTCCCTCAGCTCTCTCCCTCAGCTCGTCTGCTCACACATGTATGCTTATTTTGTAATTCTTTTTTGCACTTGCACTGAATTTGCATAATGGGGCTTATTCTTGGCTCTTGCCCAGAATGCGTGGTTATTGCTCTTTTTTGTTTGGAATTCCATTTTTTTTGCCAGCATTTGGGATGCTCTGTGCTCAATGGTTGTTATTACTTCAATTACTTTATCATAATTTTTATTACTTAAATGGCTGTTGTTTAGATGCTCTCTGCTCAGTGGGTTATCAATTACTTTATCATATCCTTCATACTTTGTACAATTACTTATCAATTTTTCCATAGTGAGTATTTAATTTACTAATTGTAGAGCAATGTTTAATTTCCATCAAATGAGGGTGAAATTATAGGTTTTGTAATTATTGATTGGTGTTGAATTAGTAATGGTATGCTTTTGTATTTACTGGACTGAAGTTGGATTGTAAATGTAATTTTTGGATGTCACATTTATAAGGGGAAACTCTGCCAAATTTTTTAAAAAATTTGCATGAAGTGAAGTTAAATGTATGGCATGCCCATTTGATTGGTGTTGAATTAGTAATGGAATGCTTTTGTATTTACTGGACTGAAATTGGATTGTAAATGTAATTTTTGGATGTTACATTTACAAGGGGAAACTCTGCCAAATGTTTTAAAAAATTTGCATGAAGTGAAGTTAAGTGTATGGCTTGCCCATTTCTTCACAAGGAAGTGAACTAAACTTGACTAATTTGTTGGACATATGGCATAGGTTAATTAGAATGGATCGTAGTTGGATGCATGCATTGAGAACCACTAAAGAGTATCAAATGGGGGTGGAAGAATTTATTGAATTTGCCAAAAGAAACGTGCCTAGTAAGAATGGCATGTATCGATGCCCTTGTGTGAAGTGTGTAAATGCTTATTGTAAGAGCGTTGATGATATAAGGGATCACCTTCTTTGTGATGGGATCAATCTCCGTTATAAGAAGTGGCTTTGGCATGGGGAATTGGGAAGTACCGTACATGTGTGCACGTCACAAAATGTAGAAGCAGCGGTTGATGATGTTTGTGATGATGGAATGGACGAGATGATCAATGACATTGGGGCGGAGTCATTTTCTGTGGTTAATGAGTTTGACAGGTTGCGGAGTGATGCAGAGACACCGTTGTTCCCGGGATGTACTAAGTATACTCGGTTGACCGGTGTCCTGAAATTGTTGAAAATAAAGACAGAAAATGGGTGGGTGGACACGGGTTTCTCGCAGTTGCTTGAAGCTTTGAGTTATATGTTCCCTACCGGTAATGTGCTTCCGAAGTGTATGTATGAGGCTAAAAAAGTTCTAAGCAAGATGGCGGTGGAGTATAAGAAGATACACGCTTGTCCTAATGATTGCGTGTTGTACAGGAATGAGTATGAAGGCCTGAAAGAGTGTCCTAAATGTGATACTCCAAGATACAAGCCGAGAAAGGATGCCGTTGGTGATGATGATGGATCAAAGAAAGGGGTACCTTTGAAGGTAATGTGGTACCTTCCAATTGTACCACGGTTTAAACGCTTGTTTGCAAATGAGGCAGAAGCAAAGAAACTGAGATGGCATTGTGATGAGAGAATCTCTGATGGAAGATATCTCTGACACCTTGCTGACTCTCCTCAATGGAAGAAAATTGATTCAATGTTTCCTGAATTTGGTGGTGAGCCGAGGAATCTTCGTCTTGGACTGTGTACGGATGGATTCAATCCTTTCAGGAGTCTCAGTAGCACACATAGTGCTTGGCCAGTTTTGCTGGTCATTTACAACCTGCCTCCTTGGTTGTGCACGAAACGCAAATATGTGATGATGTCTATGATGATTTCTGGGCCGAAACAGCCTAGGAACGATATCGATGTCTATCTTGCACCTTTGATTGAGGACTTGAAGATGTTGAGGGAGGAAGGCGTCGATGTGTTTGATGCGTATAGGCAGTTGTGATTGATCCCCATACTGGTATGATCTCAATTGATCTTTAGAAGGTTGGGTACAAAGATGAGCCTTTTATTTTAGCAAGTCACGCGAAACAGGTGTTCTATGTAACAGATCCCGCAAATAAGCAATTGTCCATAGTCTTGCAAGGTAAAAAACAAAAGGACCGTGCTCCCAATTTAGATCTAGATGAGATACAACCTTTAGGCGCAGGACCACCTGAACCAAGTGAATTTGAATTGGTAGATGATGATGACCAATTTGCCTCTAGAAATGATCATTGTGAGGGGATATGGGATAACATATAAAGTGAGAACCTTTTTGAATTATCATGTATTAATTCTTGTTAATGTTTTTGTTTTGATTTTGTGAAGGTTGTGGAATTGTGACTCATCACATCTTTGATATGTTAACAGGTACATGGCAGACGATGATAAAAATCAGCAACGGAACGATCCCCCTCGGAGAAAGGGAAGAGGTCCGACGAAGCTCAATGACGTTGTTGTCCGTCAGGGGACAAATGTGCAGCCTATCCGTGTGGATTTTGATGATGACATGAATCCTATCGGGGAAGTTGGTGCGAATTTTGTCAGCTACGTCGGTTTTGTGGTGAGGAATCGGATAAGCATCTTAGATAACGATTGGCGGAGAGTCAACAAAGACGTTAAGGATCAATGTTGGTCAAATATTTTGGTATGTTTTATCACTATACTTCTGTTTGTTCCTAATATGTATGTATTCTTATTTCCACTTAATTCAACTAATGTGTTAGTCATTTTATTAGCAAAACTTCAATGTCCCAAACACACAATTTTTCAAGGATTTTTGGTTGGGAGAAGGGCGCAAGATGTGGAAGCATTTCAAGAATCTCCTGACCAGAGAATACTTCTTTTGAGACAAGTAGGGTCAAGATCCGGGTCAGAGCTATCCCAATATTGACCCAGACACTTGGAAGAAGTTTGTTGCATCACGGCTAGACGAAAAGTTCAAGGTCTGTATATTTCATAAATAGCTTTTTAACTTTGGTTAAAAATTGCAATGTTAACACATTATATTAGTTAACTAACTTAGTCTTAGTTTCACAGGAGGAGAGCAAAAAACAAAAGAAGCGACAAGCGAAGAATATCTATAAGCACACGATGTCTCGGGTTGGTTACAAGTGGCTAGAGAAAAAGTTGACCCAGAAACAAATTGCAGAAATGGAGGAAGCGGCACGGTCCAATCCTACCTTTGTTGTAGAGCCTCTGCCGTCATACGAAATGGGCTGAGGGAAGGAAGAATAAAGAAGGAAAATTTGTGACTCCGGAGATTGAGAAAGTTGCACAGAGGATTGTAAGTATTTTACTTGGTTGTTTATGAATTTAACTTGTGGTTTTGTAGCACATTGCCAATTATGATTTTGTTGGGTCATTACAGGAAGAACTTGAGGAGCAAGCCACCCAAGGGTCCTTCACACCTTCTGGGAGGATGGACATCCTGGCCATGGCAATTGGAAAGCTTGACCACCACGGTCGAGTTATCGAGGAGCCGAGGAATGTAAGGCTGACCAAGTATTTCGGTGGCAAACCCCGATCTTACGCCCGTAGAGAATCCACTGAGGAGATTGTGGCCAGGGCTCGGGCGGAGATTAAGGCCGAGTTCCAAGAACAGTTGGATGCACATATCCAGCAGCTTAATGGGCAAATGGCGGAGCAGATCCGGATGCAGGTTGAGGCACAGGTCCGAGCATCTACCGTACAGCTCGGACTCACGTCGAATTCTTCTGGACAAAATAATCAGGTTTGATCATCTACTAAATATGTTGATTTCCATATTCCGGGTTCATCAATTATAGTCTTACTCTGTATATTTTCATCCCTTACAGCAGTCTCTCGGTACCGCCGGTCCAAGCGACAGACAGCTGCAATCAGCCTGGATAGTTAGGATCAATTCATGAGGACGACTCAGATCCCACACCAGAAAATAACCCTGACTATGGAGAGGAGTGTTATCTCCATCTCGATTTCCCTCGCCTGCACGCGGTCGCCAAAGCTGTCTAGAGGAATGAGGCGGGGGCAGATGTACCCTTTCCCGATCATGAAGTCACCAAACTATGCGAGGCGGTCAGGGCATTCATCTTGTGGCCTAGATATCTTGTACACAAGAGCCCTCAAAAGGGGCCGGACCCGCCGGTTGATGTGGTATGTACACTTAAGTTTTGAGACTGCTTGTTTGATATTTTTCTGGTTTAGGCATAACATAACAATGATTTTTTCCATCGCCCTGTAGACCTTTTCAGACGAATATCCTTCTCTCCAACTCCTACGGGAGATGTAGCCAAATTCGGAGTCTGTGCCCTTTACGATGCCTCCAGGAGTAGTCAGTCCTGATCGTACATACAAATTTTTGCTTGACAGTTCTTGAGATATCACGGAGTTTTTGAAGCTGCAGGAAATTGACCTTGGATGGCTTGAGTTAGCGACTATGTAATAAATGACCGTTACTTTTTATGTCTCAGCAGTATTTCTTATTAAATCCCTTTTTGATTTCAACTTGTCTATGATATATAGGTACTTCCACAGCTTGTGTCACAGATTAGGCAGGGGACAATACAGATTCTTCAGTCCAATGGCATTGGTGATGAGGGATAATTTCAATACCCTGGCGGAGAAGAGGAATTATGATGACAATATGCAGGCATACGTCAACCATTAAATGTCAGTGAACCGGGGAATTATCTATTTTGCACCTATTCTTGAAGAGTAAGTTTGATTGTTTTATTTTGCCAACTTTTCATCATTATACACATTTGTAAATGTTATGATTATTTTTAATGTCTTTCAGTAAGCACTAGGCACTAGCTATCGTTTGCCCTAGGGATCATTGTCTGGTTTGGTTTGACTCGTTGAGGCGTAATATAACCCCCTATCATAGAACTCTCCTATCGATGTGAGTAGTGTTAATATCTTTATTATATACTAGTGTCCCAAATAAATTAGTCCCATATATATGTACTAATTTTGGTTCCATTTTAGGGGTATATCTCAGTGGCATTCAATGGAAAAAACTGGTCAAGAACATCAAGACATCGTGCTACAAAGACCTAGAGTAAGTACTTTTGATTTAAATTCTTTCAATGTTAGTCAATTGAGATTTATTAAATTGATTGCTATTAATTTATACAATTTCTTGTGATTGAAGTACCCTAGGCAACCGACCAATAAGGAGTGCAGATATTATGTCATGAAATATATTTCTGACATTATTATTAGTGAACGAACCGGATCATTCTCACAGGTATAAGTTAAATTCTTGTATGATTGATACAGTTAATACATAAATATATAATGTTTTATATAATTTCTTTGCATTGATCATCACATCTTTATTGTTGCAGTTTTATGATACCAACACATTTACAGATGAAGATCTTGATTCAATTCATGAGAATGTTGCTGATTTTTTGCTTTCAGAATTGGTTAGTAGAGATGATTGATCATTGTACAAAATACTAAATTGTGTAACACTAATGGTTAATTTGTGAAGTAGTAGTAAACACAAGTTATATATGGTTAGTATGATTGATTACTTATGTTAGCTTGGTTGATTGCTATTTGTGGTGACTCTGTTTTCTAAGACAACAAAAACAAGAAAAAGAAAATGGGATCAAACGAAAATATTAAAATTTAATTTTAAAAAAAATCCACGTCACATGTTTAGAAACATGTGACGTGAAATATGCTGGCAAGAAACCACGTCACTTATTAGCCAAATAAGTGACGTGGTTTCTCCAAAACCTCGTCACATTTAACCATAAAATGTGACGTGGTTTCTCTGAAATCAGGTCACTTATTTGGCTAATAAGTGACGTGGTTTCTTGTTCGTCACCGACCGCAAGTGCAGGGGTCGCGCTAAGTAATAAAGTGATAAGTAAAGTATCGTTCCGACAAGGATTTGGTCCAAAACCCGATCAAGCAATGATTGTCACACTCTCGCCTAATTTGAGTGATTCAAATATTGAGATTGAAAATTAAATAAGAAAATAAACATATATTAAATGAAAATAAAATTATACACAAGTGATTCTCCAACTTCAAGGATAAAATGGGTCCTAAGATTATGTATCCCCCTTGTACTTCTTAAAACTCAATTAACCTCCCCTCAAAGAAGCTCTCAACGAAACCACGTGCTAATCTAGGGTTCATAGAGTACTTGTAAACACTCTCTCAAGTCAAGAACAAGTGTTTAGTCTTATTAATTGCACAATATCTTACTACAATTTAATAAAACCCAATTATCAAGCTTCAACCCTAATGTGACTATGCAAGGCTAGCAAGTATATCTCTATCTTACCAACAAAACCATCCATTCGTCATGCAAACTTCAGGTTCTTACACTATTTTACCCAAGTTCTACACTCAATCTAGCCCTCTCAAGCATCAATCAAGTGAACCCAACATCTATATATGGTGATCAGTCACTTAGAAGCATTAGGAATAGAGTAAAATAAACACATAGATATCATTAATCACAAATTAAGAGGAGGAATCAAGAATCAATACATACAAGGGTTCAAAATAATCCTAGAATCAAAGTATTTAGCTACTCATGTTCTACAACTCCATGGAAGCATATATATACAACATTACAAAAACAGAACAAGAGAAGAGAATGAAGAAGGAAGAGATAAACCAAGAGAGGAAATTCGGGGACCTATCTGTAATTTGGGAATTTCGAGGTCCTTTTCTGTAATTTTTACAATTCGTCCAGAAACTTCTATTTTTCCCTTTTTTCTTGAAATTTCAGTTTCTAGCCCCAAATTCTCCCCTCTTTAAGTGTTCTTCTTAATCCGGGATCCCTTGGTTATTATATCAAAATATTCCTACAATATTTACATAAAACAACATAAGCAACTAACTAGAAATGTGATCAAAATCTACACTAATAAACAATGATATGTAACCAAAAATCAAATGAGCATTTTCCCATCTTGAGTATCCAAAAATTATAAATGATTGAATAAAACCTCAAGGAAAATGTGCTGAAAATACATGAATTCCAAGAGTTATCATTTCTTCACACCACATTCCACGTCACATGTTTTCTAAACATGTGACATGAAATCTCAGCCATTTAATGAAAAAAAATTATTCAGGGACTTATCTACGTCGCTTGTTTCATAAGTTGTGACGTGGAAAATATAACTTTCCATGTCCCCTATTTTAAGTGACGTTAAATCTCCATTTTTTCTAAGTATCTACTATGTCACATAAAAAAGTGACATGAAAACCCCGAAATAACAAACATAGAATCCCCTTTCTGCAGTAGTGATATACTTAATATTTAATTGTTATTGCTCTTAATATTTGTATTTTAGTCTGTGGATTGTGTTAGAATCTTAAGTTTTGATGAGGACTGGACCCACAGATAACATAAGTAAATTGAACAATTAACATATAACTTAGTCTGGAATAAATTGAGATAAGAATCATGTTAAATGACTAAGTAAAAGAGTGTAGGTTACCTTAACATTGAACAAGTAAAATCTTATAGATAACAGATACACTATCGCTAAGCTAGAACCTATCGCTAATAAATGGAAGGGTTAGGATAACAATAGCTAACAAAGACGTAGCAATAATCTGAAGAAAAGTCAATATCTCTATCGCTAAGACCTTTACTATCACTAATATAATGAGTTGAGCTAGCCTAAGCAAGCAAAGAACAATAGATCACTATCGCTAAGCTCTGTACAAGTATATCACTATCGCTAAGGCCCCATAGATAACATGGATAACTCAAAGGGGGAGAATGTTAGAACAGCTAGCAGTAATGAACTAAGTTAGCTAGCGATAACATCATTAGCTATCGATAACAGAATACTTGAAATAACTTAAACATTCAGAAAGATAATACAGTGTTTTTGAGCAAATGAGCTAATAAGATAACTAGCTATAACATAGTTACTAGCGATAACATGATTAGCTATCGATAGAAAAATACTTGTTGAAATAACTTAGATAATCAGATAGCTAATACATTGTCTTTGAACATTGAGCTAATAAAATACACTAGCGATAACACCTACTGTGCTTCACATGAATACTTGTTTAGCTAACAGCTAAGTGCAGGACTTATACTATTAAGCTAGCGATAGCCAAGGGTGCTAACGCTACTGAAAAAGCTGCTATGCAAGTACAATGGTTGCAGGTGATCGTTAGTCACAGTCTCTATCTTTCTTAGCTCATCCTCTGCAAGATCAATTGAAGCAAGAGAAGAAAGTTGACAAAAATGAAAAACAGCATTAATTGCCAACGGCTAAGAGCTCCCAACGACTAATTTCAAACGGCCTCTTGAAGCTGAAAGAAAAGGCAAGCTGTGAAGAGTTATAAATATCAAGACTTGAGCATTTATTAATAGTTACTCACTCACACACACACACACAGAGATGAACGCATTCAATATTCCCATCTACTCTCTGCTTACAAAAGCTCAAAGTATTTATTACTCTTAGTGAGATTATTTGTACTTAAGTGTTTATCAAAATCTGTTCATTGAGTGAACTCATTAATTGAAATCCTCTACTGTTTAAGGTTGTTCTAAAGCTTGGGGCTTTAGGACAGGGTTGTGTC
Organism: Mimosa bimucronata; assembly: GCA_037074515.1. Lineage (NCBI taxonomy): Eukaryota > Viridiplantae > Streptophyta > Magnoliopsida > Fabales > Fabaceae > Mimosa > Mimosa bimucronata. Next base: position 41,008,521 of record CM073439.1, read on the forward strand.
CTTACAAGTTGTAAGGGGAGCATTTAGAGGGAAGTCTAAAGCTCTGTTGTAAAGGTTGGTAGGTGAACCCGTTTTTGTAAAACCTGTAGTATAGTGGAACCCAACGGGAAGTTGGAGAACTGGACGTAGGCATTGTGTTGGCCGAACCAGTATAAAAGATTGTTTTATGTTTTTAAGTTTTATTTAATTTCTTTTAAAGCACAATTCACCCCCCTCTTGTACGTTTTTTGCCATTCTCATTTGGTATCAATAGAAGAGAAGCTATTGCAAACTCCTAGAGTTGAGCCATCGATAGCTAGTCCTCCATCGATAGCTAATCCTCCTACAACAAATTCTGACAGTTGTTCTAGCTATGAAAACTTGTTGAAGGAGAAAGAAAAGCTTTCAAATGCTTTAGAAAAGTTTACAAAAGGCTCAGAGATGCTAAAAGTAATTTTAAAGGACCAAAAAGCTTTTAGAAACAAAACTGGCATTGGTTATGAGCCAAAGCAAAAAGCTTAAAGGAAATGGGTAGAACCCAAGGAGAAATCTTATTTATAGTATTTTAGAAAATCTTCTTAATACTCTTCACCATATAGTTTTTGTAATTATGGTAACAAAAAGGGCCATACTCAATCTACTTGCAATCCAAGAAAATATGAAATTGGTGGTTCTTATAAGTGGGTTCTTAAAGGAACTCATGTGCTTAAGGTTTTTACAAACCTAGAGCTCAAGACTAATCCTAAAGGACCCAAGAAAGTTTGGGTACCTAAATCTGTCTAGCTTATGCAGGTGTGCCTTAAAGCATCCAACAAAGGAAAGTGGTACATTGATAGTGGATGCTCAAGGCATATGACTGGTGACAAGGACAAGTTCAACAATCTAGTGATAAAAAATGGAGCCAAAGTCAGTTTTGGTGGAAATCAAAGTGGAAAGATCACTGGAGTTGATGAAGTTGATCCTGTCAAAGATGTGTACTTAGTGGATGGTCTTTGCCATAACTTGCTAAGTGTCAGCCAAAGCACTGACCATGGTAACTGGGTTATTTTTTATTCCAATGAATGCCTCATTGTTGATAAAAAGGATTTAGATATAAATAAAACAAATCTTAAGTGTAAGCTAAAAGCAAATAGAAATGGTAACTTATACACTTTAGATTTATGCCAACGACTTGAAGAAAAATGTTTTATTTCAAATGATGAAACTTGTTGGCTATGGCATGAGAGACTAGCCTATGTAAATTTTAATCAACTTGATAAGCTAGTTAAAAAGGAGCTAGTCATAGGTATTCCTAGTTTTAGGACTAAGCATGATTTAATTTGTGAATCTTGCCAAAGGGGTAAACAAACAAAGTCTTCGTTTAAAACCAAGAAGACAGTTTCCACAAGTAGGCCATTGGAACTAATCCAAATGGATTTAGTTGGGCCTGCAAGTGTGAAAAGTCTAGGTGGAAGTCTATACACTCTTGTAGTTGTGGATGACTATTCAAGGTTTACTTGGACTATGTTTCTTTCCTCAAAGCATGAAACTTTTGATGCCTTTTATGTGCTTGCTAAGAAATTGCAGAATGAAAAAGGCACCAAGATTTTAGCAATTAAGACTGATCATGGAGGAGAGTTTGAGAACAAGGAGTTCATGGAGTTGTGTGATGAAAGTGGTATTGAACACAACTTCTCTGCCCCTCGTACTCCTTGTAACACCTAAGATTTTACTATTATATTAGAACATTTTAATTGATTTACAACCACTTTTGCAAATATTAGAAGCCGAAAATACGAAAAATTTTAAACTTTTTATTTGTAAACCTTACCTCAATTATACTTTTATCAATATCGGCTCTTCAGACTAATTGGATCATTTGAAAACCGTTATAAATCAAAGTGGTTAGTAAAGCAATTAAAATAACTTGTTTACCTAAGATAACTATACCTTTCTAACCTTGTTCTGAACCTAGCATTTCTTTATATCGTCTATAATTATACGGTCCTAGATTAAATACTATTTAACTACGTACGTTGGCGGGTTATCTGGGTGACAACCCTCGTACCTGTACACACACTGTACGGTTTAGCTACTATTTACATACATACAAATATACAACCTTATAATAATTAAAATAAAGCTTAAAGTTTGTTACCTACTTAAACCTTAAACATACCCTGAAATAACTAAACCAAAATAGCAAAGTAACTATACACATCTTAGCAGGCATTCCTGCTTGCTTCCGATTACCTTCTCCAAAAATCAACTTTTCTCCAGCTTATCTGAAACAGCGGTTCAATGCAGTTTATTTCATTAACCATAACCGTTATATGCGCATTAACATGTAATAATTTTATAAACCTTTTACAAATTAATAATAATTCATGTCCTATTAATCTGTGTGCTAAAAGCACCTGCCAACCACTAATAACAATGTATTCGTTATAGTGGAGGCTTTACCTGCAGGGTTTCTCGTTAAAGCACATAAGGCTAAAACGTAACTAATCTCGCAAAGGTGTAGCTAATCACCTAAGCCTTGGAGCTCCAATCATGAAGGAATAGAATTTATTAATTAAAATGCAACAAATATTATAAAATTATACATGTAATTAATTTGTTACTGAAATAAACTGCTACCTGGCTTCCAATTTACTCGTAACTCGGTGCTTCCTCTTCCCAAGGTTCGGAAGATTCAACTCTACTGTCGTCTCCTATAATTACATATAGATAATAACTTAATATTTATATACTAACTGATAATCATTCGGTGTCTCTCACGTTCCTAAGAGACTACCCTTCCCATTCCTAATATATAATTAAATCCGGATTTCTAACTAGATTACTAATCACACAATCATAAACAAACATTCGTACAATGCACAGGAACACCAACACCAACTTCAACAATTCACTTTTCATCATCAAACATATCAGACAACTCAGCCACATATCAAACACTTTAATTTGTTAAACAAAGCAGAGAACCACTGAATAATCACAAACACTTGCATTGATAAATTCCCAATCCAAACACTCAACCCTTAATCACATCAGAGAAATTAGCACAACAAGAACACACCTAGCTATCATCAATCAAACACACTCAAGATCACCATTACATGGCAATCCCTAACAAAACCATTTTAGCTCAATCAATCTTAAGGCTTCCTTACTAAATTAATCCTAAAAATTCCTTTCCTTATTCTACTTAAACTTTTAGCCAACTCAGCAGAAAAGAAAAGGATAGTTAAATCAATTTATAATTCAATTACCAATCAATAATTGTCAACAAATTTTACTAAAGTCAAATATTAAAATTCTCTTCTCCTCCTATTCCTAAACCAGCAGCCCAGCAAAGCAAAAGAACAGAAAGAACAAACTCAATCACAATAACATCACACACATAACACTCTTATAAAAGAATTCCTTTTTAAATGTCAATTATCCTAAACTAGAAAATCAAACATACAGAACATACTATCATTAATTAAATCCCAATTTCACCATCAGCTCATGTGTATCAATTAATTAGAGACATAGAAACCAATTTTCTCTAAACTTTTCCTCCAACTACTCGGCCAAAACAGAACAGGAAACAGAGAACAAAGATTCAACCAACACAACTACTAATCAGATTAAATCAACAACCACCAACATTTTCAGAGTATCATATATACCAATTCCATTTAAAACATGTTCAAAATCACCCAAAGATAAAGAACAAGAAATCTGGCCGAACAACCAGCAAGAAGAAAAGAAATTTGAACACTTATTTTCTAACACTATCAAACAACTTAGACAAGGAGATTAAACCTTTAATCATGATATAATTTTCTTCACCACTAGCCATTATCGCCGACGGCAGAACGAAGAACAAGGGAAGAAGGAAAAATCTCAACAAAAATCACTAGCTTCAATAATCAGCATACAAGGCGAAATTAGAGCATTAATCCCACTCTTAAACAAGATTAACTAAGCTTCAAAGCAAGGAAGCTCTGAAATCAGAAAATGGCATCGAAGTGAACAGTACCCGAGCCCCAAATCGACGGAAATCAGCCACCCAACTTCATCCCCTTACAAAATCACTTTAGGAATACTCTTATCCAGGTCCTAAGCTTCAGTTCCATAGGATTAGAAGCTTGTAAATCTCCCAAAATTCAAATCTCTCTTCCTCCCATTCAGACCCGAAATCGACAAAAGAGAGAAGGAAAATGAGGGAAAGAAGCTTACCCAAGGTTGACCTCAATGTCTTGTGCGTGTTACTCCTCCGTGCTCCGCCGTTTGCCGCTGTTCTGGCCGAAAACCGCCGTCCGTCGCTGAAGAACGAGGGAGACAGGGGTGAGAGAACGAGAGAGAGTGTTGAGAGTGAGGGAGAGACGGTGATGAGGGAGTATATTAATTTATTCATCACATGTGCAAATTTGAAGGGGATAAGGATGACAAGAATTTTACTATTTTGCCCTTGATTCACCTCAATATTACCATATACCATTCACCCTTTTCCCATTCTACCCTTCCAATTAAAATTTAATTACACTTCCTAAAAATATCAGTCCAAATTTCACTACTACAGAAAAGCCCTATTGCGACGCAACAATAGCGGCGCTTATAGTAAAAAGCGCCGCTATTGGTAAGGGTGGGGCCTATACAGGCGCGTTATAAGAAAAGCGCCGGAATAGAGTGGCACCTATACCGGCACTTTCTATAGAAAGCGCCGGTATAGGGTTTTGTTCAAAATATTTTTTTTTATTTTTTAATCATAAAAACCAATACCGGCGCTTCTACAAAAAGCGCCGGTATTTCTTTTCAATCATATTTTTTTTTAAATACCTATACCGGCGCTTACTAGAAAAAGCGCCGGTATAGGGTTTTATTCAACATTTTTTTTATTTTTTAATGATAAATACCTATACCGGCGCTTCTACAGAAAGCGCTGGTATGTATTTTCAATCGTATTTTATTTTTATTTTTTATATACCTATACCGGCGCTTTCTGGATAAGCGCCGATATAGGTTGTCATAATCAATTTTTTTCTGTTTCAATTTTTAATAAAAAATTAAAATAATAATTTAATAATAAATAATACATAATAAAATAAAAAAAATATGAATTTAGTATATATATACCGGCGCTTTTTTGGAAAAGCGCCGGTATAGGCCAAAATTTTGGAGGGAATTTTCCCTCCAAAATATTTCGGGCAACCTATACCGGCGCTTTTCTAAGAAAGCGCCGGTATAGCTCCCCTTAAATACTCTTGTTATTTCTTCATCCCCACATCGTCCGACCCAAATGCTTCCCCCATCCGGCGAACCAACGGTGTGCCCCCACCGGAAGCTCGCCCCAGGAAGCTCGCGTCACCGGAAGCTTGCCCCACCGGAACTTGCGTCGCCGCCGCCGTCTCCGTTCGGCCGTCCTTCTCTTCGTCTCCGGAAGCTCGCGTCGCCGCGCCGTCTCCGTTCGTGTCGTATATTTGGCCGATTTCCGTCGCTTTTTGGCCGATTTAGCTCCATATTTGAGAGGTACATATCTGCATTTTTTCTTTAATTGGATTTAGCCTAATATTTCCCTCGCCTGGTTAACAATTTTGGCATATATTTGGGCATTTTTTTTAGTCAGCCTTCATGCTATATTGGTCTTGTATATTTCTGAAACTTGCCCAAACATTAGATGAGTATTTAAGTTATCCTTACCTTTGTAATAATTTAGACAATTAGGCTTATTTTTAAGACCATATGGGTAGCTTGAAAAGGGGAATCTGGATGATTGGAATGCCTAGCTATGTGAATTATAGTTACATTGCTTTTTTTTTCATGAGGATTAATTATGGTTAAGCTTCAGCTTTGATTAATTATGTATTAATTGTGTATAATTTTGGGTATTACTATGATGCCTAAAATTGTATAGAATTGTATATAATTGCTGGAATTTTTGCAATGATGCAGGTGGGTGTGAATTAAAAAACAAATTGTATATTTTAAAAAAATATAACCTATACCGGCGCTTTTTACAAAAAGCGCCGCTATAGGGTATCTATAGCGGCGCTTTTCATAAAAAGCGCCGGTATAGGCTTTTTCAGTTTCAGTAAAAAACTAATTAAAAGATACCTATACCGGCGCTTTTGGGTAATAAAGCGCCGCTATGGAGAGGCCTATACCGGCGCTTTGTAAGCGCCGATATAGGTCTCGTGACCTATTGCGACGCTAGCTATAGCGGCACTTCAAAAGCGCCGCTATAGGGGTAAAAAAAACGCCGGTATAGGTGTTTTCTGTGGTAGTGTTTAGTCCATAAATAAATTATCCAGATATATTTTGGTGTCAAAATTTATTTATAAGACTTTTTAAAATTAGAGTAATACCCCAAAATTCCAAATATTCCCTTATTTTCTCTTTTAAAAATTTTGGGGTGTTACACTCCTCAGCAAAATGGTGTTGTTTAGAGAAGAATAGAGTGCTCACAGAGATGGCAAGGAGCATGCTGAATGAGAAGCAAGCGCCTCAAATGTTTTGGGCAGATGCAATGAGCACAGCATGCTACATCTCAAACAAAGCATATATCAGAAAGGGGATAGAGAAGACTCCATATGAGCTCTACAAGGGAAGCAAGCCCAACATCAGTCATCTGAGGATCTTTGGATCTAAGTGCTACATTCACAACAATGGGAAGGTAAACTTAGGTAAATTTGACCTTAAATCTAACATTGGCATATTCATAGGTTACTCAAATAGGAGTAAAGCATATAGAGTCTATAATAAAAGAACTCAAACTGTTGAAGAGTCAATGCATGTACTATTTGATGAAACTCCTCATGAAAAGCAAAATTGTGTTGATGAGGATGAAGATTTTTCAAAATTTTTAAGACCTCCTCTATTGATAGCACCAAAGCCATCGATAGTGAATGCTGAGGAAAATGCTAAAGATGATCAAGATGAAGCTAAAGATTATCAAGATGAAGCTAATGAGCCTCAATCTTCCATAAGACATCTTAAGCACCATCCTCCTGAACAAATAATTGGAGAAATGTCAAAAGGTGTTAGAACCAGAAGGCAACTACAAAATGAAATGGAATTTTCTGCCTTTATTTATGAAATTGAACCAACTTGTGTTGATGAAGCTCTTGCTGACTGTGACTGGATAGTTGCAATGCAGGAAGAACTTAATCAATTTAAAAGACATAAAGTTTGGGATTTAGTACATAGACCAAGAAATCATCCTATTATTGGTATTAAATGGGTTTTCAAAAACAAACTTGATGAAGCTGGTCAAATTGTCAAAAATAAAGCCAGATTAGTTGCCAAAGGGTATAACCAAGAAGAAGGCATTGATTATAAAGAAACATTTGCTCCAATTGCAAGACTTGAAGCAATAAGGATTCTTCTAGCTTTTGCATCCATAAAAAATATTAAACTTTATCAAATGGATGCTAAGAGTGCCTTTCTTAATGGCTATATCAAAGAAGAGGTATATGTAGAACAACCTCCTGGTTTTGAAGAAAACTCTAAGCCTAACCATGTTTACAAACTTAAAAAGGCTCTTTATGGTCTCAAACAAGCACCTAGAGCTTGGTATGAGAGACTTAGTACATTTCTACTTGAAAAAGGATTTTCTAGAGGAAAATTAGATATTACTTTATTCATCATGCATAAAGATAAACATATGCTCATAGTTCAAATTTATGTTGATGATATTATCTTTGGTGCAACTAATGAAAAGCTTTGTGAAGAGTTTGCTAAGATGATGCAGGGTGAATTTGAAATGTCTATGATGGGAGAATTAATATTCTTCCTAGGCCTACAGATAAAGCAAAATAAAGATGGTATCTTCATCTCCCAAACCAAGTATTGTAAGGAGATTCTCAATAAGTTTGGGATGGAGAAATCTAAAGATGAGGACACTCCCATGAGTACCTCTGACAGCTTAGATGTGGATGCCAAGGGCAAAGTAGTTAGTCAATCTCTTTATAGAGGAATTATAGGTTCTTTACTTTATCTAACTGCTAGTAGGCCTGATATTCAATTTAGTGTAGGAATGTGTGCTAGATATCAAGCAAATTCTAAAGAGTCCCACTTGACCAATGTAAAAAGGATTTTGCGATATTTACAAGGAACTCAAGAGCTTGGGCTGTGGTATCCCAAGGGAACTCAAGAGTACCTTCTTGCTTATACTGACTCTGACCATGCAAGTTTTAAGACAGATAGAAAAAGTACAAGTGGTCAATGTCAATTCCTTGGTGGTTGTTTGGTCTCTTGGGCTAGCAAAAAGCAAGATTGTGTCTCCCTTTCATTCACAGAGACTAAATATATTGCAGCAACAAGTTGTTGTGCTCAAGTCTTATGGCTTAAGCATCAACTAAGAGATCTGGGTTTGGAATTCCCAGAAGTGCCTATTTTTTGTGACAACACCAGCACAATAAGCTTGGCCAAGAATCCAGTTCATCATTCCAGAACCAAGCATAGTGATGTGAGACATCACTTCCTAAGAGATCATGTTTAGAAGAAGGATATCAAGGTGGAGTTCATCTCAACAAATTTGCAACTTGCTGATATCTTCACCAAACCTCTTGGGTCAGACTAATTTAGCTTCATTAGAAGAGAATTAGGAATGGCGAATCCAAATGAGTTGTAAATATTTCTGACTTAATTCTTGATTTGATTTCATATAGATCAATCACTAACTTAGGCATCGGAGTTCCAAATTTTAAGTTTTGCAGGACTAACCAATCGATAGTGAGTTTCACTATCGCTAGCATATGCAGGACAAAGCTAAGTTTGAGCTAAGATTGCCATCGCTAGCCAAAAGCATTATTGATAGCAAAGTCAGCCATCGATAGCCGGAAGGAGTGAGTGATAAGCCTAAGTCACTTACTCAGCGTGGGATCATGCCTGCTAGCGATAGCAGCTCTTATTAGCGATAGCAAGTCACTTAAACAAGTCAGAATACGTAACGTTAGCGAGTGTTCTTCATTGTGGTAAACTCTAAACTTATAAAATTAGGTCATTTGCATTTGCATTCATCATTCACAAACACTCACAATTTCTCTTCTACTCCAAAACTTCTAACACTCAAGCATACACATTCTCAAATCTCTCTTTTCCTTAAACCCTAAAATGGCCAGAACCAAAGTTCCTATTGACAAGGCAACCTCTAGCACTAATCCCTCTTCCAAATCCGCTAGCAAAAGGTCGCGTGCCCAGAAAAATGTCTCATTCTCTAAAGACGTAGTTGAGAGAAACCCCAAAAAGCAAAAAGAAAGCTCCTATTGTATACCCTATTTGGAAGACCCCCTTGAAGCTCCAAGCACATTCTTCACAGATAAGGGAACCCTAGATAGGGCTGCAGTATGGGTGGATTTGGACTACTTCAAGCAGCAAGGTTTTGATTTAGATGCTTGGCTACTCCCCTACAAGGATTGGCTGAGTGTGAAGAATGATTATAATGAAGAAGTGTTGAGATCATTCTACTCCAGTCTGAAACCCCTTTCAGAATACAAGAAAAGGAAGCTTGTGAACATCTCCTTCAAAACCATTGTGAGAGGAAGAGGCATCATTTTTGGATAGAGGGCTATCAACAAGATTTTGGGGATCTCTGGGTAAGAGTACAATACATGGTATATGCCTGAGAAGTATCCTGAAGAAGAGCTTGAGGAGATATATGAGACAAACACCAACAAGCCAGCTGATATGCCTGTGATCAATAGGATCCTTCACTATGTCTACACAAGGATTATGACTCACAAGTCAAGAACTTCAGCAGCTTTCCAAAGATTGACAACCTATGGTTGCCTAACCTCATTCAAAAGGTTCCCCTCAATCCAGGCCAGGTGGTGTGCATGGAGATGCATAGGTACCCGTCTGACAATTCTCCTAAGGCTCCTCTTCCCTATGCTCAGCTAGTATCTCACATCTTAAAAAATTTTCAAAGATTAAATCATTAGGGGATGGAGAAAACAAGAAGTGCAAGCAGCTCACTACCACTACCCTAAAGAGAATGGGAATTCCAGTGGGCGCCAATGGGGGTGTTTCTGCCTCTCAATCCCAAGCTTCTCATGTTCCTTCTTCCTCAATTCAGCCTGATTTTGTTGAAGAAGAAGCTCAGTCAAGAAGGGCTCTTCCTCCTCCTCCTGCTTTATCAAAGTCTTCTATTCTCCCACGAGAAGCAATTGAGGAGATCATCTTCAGAGTCTCTGCCGAGCTCAACCTCGCCTTGAAGCTCAGAAAGCAGAATTGATGAAGTCTATCCTGGAGCTTAAGGCACAAGTGAGAAATTTGGAAGACTGCCTCTGCCTTGTCCCTGAAGATATCAAGCAAAGGGCAGCGTATTCTCACCCTCAAGGTACATCATCAAACCATTTCCCTTCTCACCACTCTCCCTCACCTATTAACCATTCTCCTACCCAAACTCACCACTCTCCAATTCCAGAAACGACCCAAGTCCCAACAACTCAAGAAACCCCTATTGCTGACCCCTCTCATAGCGATAGCAACCACAGCACACACACCCCAAATCTCACAACCAACCCCTATTGCTACTCCCTCTATTAGCGATAGCACTCCTATCCATACCACAACCACTAGCGATACTAACCCTCCTATCTCTTCTCCAAAGCTTGGCCAAACCCTTATCCCTGGTGATGATGACAAAAAAGGGGAGAATATTTCAGCTCTTGTGGATGCTTCTATGGTTGCTGAAGAGATTGAGGAAGTAGTCAGAGGCATTGCTCGCAGTTACATGGAGTCTGAGGACCATAGGACCCCTCTTCCTCAAGCTTCCAATGAGCCTCCTACTCAAGCTTCTGATGCTCTTCCTCCTCCTCAAGAAGAAGAAGAAGCTCAAGCTCCTAATGCTCCAGAAGTGGACAGTTTTGCCAAGGCAGTTATGATTGTGGAGAAGCATGGCATTCCTCCAAGTGTCAAATCTGCAGAGCCAATTCCAGTTTCTGTCTTTCCTCCAAGAGCTGATGTTGAAATAACAATTGAAGACAAGCCTAGCACTGGAGATAAGGTTAAAGATGATATTCAGAAGATGCTAGTGTTTGAGGCTAAGAAGCCAAGAGGTAAAGCATCTGAAAAGCCAGCTCCTCCTCCCAAGTTGACAAAAGAAGAAAAGAAGGCTATTGCAGAGAGGCCTTGAGAAAAGAGAAGGAGGCTGCTGCTAAGGCTTAGAAGGCTACTGCTGAGGCAAAGAAAAAGGCAGAGAAAGAGTCTGCAGAAAGAAGAAAGAAATTAGCAAAGGAAATTGCTCAAGGGAAGAAAGTATGGGTATATCAAAGGAGGTTTCACAAGTCTAAGGCTGCCTTCAAAGATGCCTCTCTTGCTGAACCCATTCAGACCATTGAACAGACAAATTCTTCTACTCTGAATCCTCTATTTCTGATGGACCTGATAAAGAATACATAACCTCAGCCTCTGGAGCAAAATTCAACAATGAAAAAACCCTAGCCTTTAGGAACCATTCTGCATACACTTCATACTTAGCTGATCCTGATAATTTTGATCCTGAAAAGATGTAATTATTTTGCAAAGTCAATACAACTTATATGTTTGTCTTAATTTATGCTCTGTACATGCTTTATCTTATATATGTTTTCACTTATGTTTTGTCATCATCAAAAAGGGGGAGAATGTTAGAATCTTAAGTTTTGATGAGGACTGGACCCATAGATAACATAAGTAAAATGAACAATTAGCATATAACTTAGTCTGAAATAAATTGAGATAAGAATCATGTTAAATGACTAAGTAAAAGAGTGTAGGTTACCTTAACATTGAACAAGTAAAATCTTATAGATAGCAGAGACACTATCGCTAAGCTATAACCTATCGCTAACACATGGAAGGGTTAGGATAACAATAGCTAATGAAGACTTCGTAATAATCTGAAGAAAAGTCAATATCTCTATCGCTAAGGCCCCATAGATAACACAAAGGGGCAGAATGTTAGAACAGCTAGCAGTAATGAACTAAGTTAGCTAACGATAACATGATTAGCTATCGATAACAGAATACTTGAAATAACTTAGACATTCAGATAGCTAATACAGTGTCTTTGAGCAAATGAGCTAATAAGATAACTAGCAATAACATGATTAGCTATCGATAGAAGAATACTTGTTGAAATAACTTAGATAATCAGATAGCTAATATATTGTCTTTGAACATTGAGCTAATAAAATACACTAGCGATAACACCTATTGTGCTTCACATGAATACTTGTTTAGTTAACAGCTAAGTGCAGGACTTATACTATTAAGCTAGCGATAGCCAAGGGTGCTGGCGCTACTGAAAAAGCTGCTATGCAAGTACAATGGTTGCAGGTGATCGTTACTCACAGTCACTATCTCTCTTAGCTCATCTTCTGCAAGATCAATTGAAGCAAGAGAAGAAAGTTGACGAAGATGAAAAACAGCATTAATTGCCAACGGCTAAGAGCTCCCAACGACTAATTTCAAACGGCCTCTTGAAGCTGAAAGAAAAGGCAAGCTGTGAAGAGTTATAAATATCAAGACTTGAGCATTTATGAATAGTTACTCACTCACACACTGAAGAGCTCGGAAATTGATTAAGGGTTTAGGTTCGGAGCAATGCCGCCTCGAGTCCGCTCTCCAAGAAATTAAACCCGAGGGGATAGTGGAAGCTAACCCGGGGTGTCGATCTCAAGGAGCCTAGTGTAATATGGTTCCTAATAGCTAAAATGTAAATTTGAAAAGGCGGGTAAAAAGCATTTTTGTTTGGTTTTGATAGGAAGTTTAGTATGTGCAAAGGTAAAGTAAAAGATTAGAGTTAAAAGTGAGATTTGGATGAAAATGGGATAAAGGTCATTCTTGATGAATGAAAGCTTTGGGAATCATTGCTTCAAAAGATTTTCGAGGAGTTTGTTTGATTTCTAAAGAACCCTAGAGGAACCCCTCTAGGCTAGGCTTGGGTTAACTTAATTAATGCCGGAACCCCGCACATTACTTAATTTAACCCAAGTTGATTAAGTTCAAAATCAAGAAATAATTGATTATGCAAGACTTTAAATCCACAATATGGGCCACCCCATAATTGCTCTACATTTCTCTTTAAACCCTAATCTATTGATGGCCACCCATACAATAAATTAGGAGTTAGAGAGTATTTGCCCAATGTCTCAACACAACCAATTAATTCTTATGCCATCTCCCTCAAGCAAATAGCTTAACACTCTTAATCCACTAACCAAGCCACCTTGCATTAGCACATAATTTTCACCAAGAGAATAACAAAACTATGAACCCATAAATTTCATTAAACTCAAAGCTAATAAGTAGCAATGTCAAGCATTATACAAGAAGGAAACAACATAAACATAAACATAATGTCTAACCCTAATGACATAAATGCATTCAACTAAGTGCCATAAATGCACCTCAACCAAATGCAATAGCAATTAATACAACCCACCAAAATGTCATAAATGCAACCCTAGAAACCTAGAAAAGCATAAATACAACAAATGGGAAAGGATTAGAACTAGGAAAACTCCCCTATTGAAGCTTCAAGCTCATCCCTTGGCTCTCACCACCAAGAATGGTGGAGCCTAGCTGCTACTCCTCATGGAGGAACCAACAAGAAGGAAGGAGGATGTGGAATCCATGGAAGAAGGAAGAAAGATGAAGAAAATGAAGATGAAGATGAAGAAAGGAGAGAGCTAGGGCTTGGGATGGTGTATGTGAGCCAAATCTGTCTCAAATGAGTGTATTTTCGGCCTAATATGTCCCCCAATCGGGTCAAGTGAGTTGGGTTTAAGTTAGATCCGATTCAGGTCCGAGAATGCGCATTAGAATTCTGCAGAACGCGATTTTCGCCGTCGGCTCGCCGCGGCGAGCTACATTGCTCTCTGGATTTTTGGCCGTTTTCGCCGTGGGTTCGTCTCGGCGAAAGCCACGGCGAACTCACTTCTCCTCTGCCTCTTTGGGATGTTTTTCGCCGTCTGACTCGCCGTGACGAAGTCACTTTGTTTCTGCTCTTTTGTTTTGCCTTCTTCTTCATCCTGGGTCCGATCTTTTGGTCCTGAACGACCCTACAAGTGAAAACAAGAGTAAACAAGGATCAAATAGCCCTATAAACCAATTCATACAAATTAATCTACAATTATGGCTAATTAACCCTAATCTAACACTAATTTCACTTAAGAGTCTAAGTTCTACATTAAGCATTATTGGACCAATATCACATCTCAACCATGTTAATTTCCTCAATTTAGGCATATAAAAACCATACAAATCAGAGATTTGTCACACACACACACAAAGATGAACCAGCATTCAATATTCGCATCTACTCTCTACTCACAAAAGCTCAAAGTATTTATTACTCTTAGTGAGATTATTTGTACTTACGTGTTTGTCAAAATCTATTCATTGAGTGAACTCATTAATTGAAATCCTCTACTGTTTGAGGTTGTTCTAAAGCTTGGGGCTTTAGGACAGGGTTGTGTCCTTACAAGTTGTAAGGGGGAGCGTTTAGAGGGAAGTCTAAAGCTCTGTTGTAAAGGTTGACAGGTGAACTCGTTTTTGTAAAACATATGGTATAGTGGAACCCAACGAGGAGTTGGAGAACTGGACGTAGGCATTGTGTTGGCCGAACCAGTATAAAAGATTGTTTTGTGTTTTTAAGTTTTATTTAATTTTTTTAAAGCACAATTCACCCCCCTCTTGTGCGTTTTTTGCCATTCTCATTTGGTATCAGAGCGAGTCTTCTCCTTTTGATTCCAATACTTATTTTTTGTTGTAATGTTTTGGTTATTTCCATTAAATTTACAAAAAAACAAACGAGTCCAAAGCACCCAACTATATTTTTCTAAATTGTATCCAACTGTCTTTTACATCTTTTAAATATCTTTTTCTAACATTTTTCTTGAGTGGTACAGTAAAAAGAAAAAGAATAAGAAAGAACGAAATAGGGAAAATTCCAAATAAATACCTATCGAATATCAAAAGGATAAAAATGTACCTCAAATATACAAAAGGACATAAAAGGGATCGTTCCCAATTTGGGATAAACAATTTTAAGACAAAAAGACCAAAATGCCCCTGTTTCCATTAACCACTTAGGTATAGCCATTAACCACACCCGTATAGCGATGAACCACTCTAGTATAGCCATTAACCACTTCGCTGATTCATTAGTTAGGCTTGTTTTTATGAAAGTTGTTAACTACTCTAGTATAGCAATTAACCACTTCAGTATAGCTATTAACCACTCCAGTATAGCCATTAACTACTTCATTGATTCATTAGTTGGGCTCAAATACTCTTATATTGGTGAAAGTCATTAACCACTCTAGTATAGCAATTAACCACTTCAGTATAGCAATTAACCACTCTAGTATGTCAATTAACCACTTCCCAAATTGGGAACGATCCCTTTTATGTCTTTTTGTATATTGAATGTACATTTTCGTCCTTTTAATATTCGAAGGGTATTTATTTGAAATTTTACCAACGAAATATATGGCAAATTGCCGTTTCTTCCAAATAATAGAATTGTCTTATTGGGTCTTTTACTCGTAACATGTTTTCTGGTGCCACAATAACTAGAGTTGGACCCAACTCACTCTTAAAATTACACTTCAATGTCATGCGCGGTAAAATGACAATTTTGATTTCTTTAGTAATGTATATTGACAGCCAATACTACATTCTATAGTTTTATATGCCACCCACTTACACTATGCCAATAACAACGTAATTAATGACAGTTACAGCATCTAGCATGTATAATTCAATAGTAATTTTTGTGAGATTTAATGTCAAGACATTGATAGAATATAAATGCTGTGAAATTTTCAGTTGACAAATTGACAATGTAAAGGATCAATCCTTAATTTCAAGCTTCTACAAGGAAATTTGCGCCACCTTAAACCATATTTGGCGTTGAAGTTTAGCCAGCTAGGATAATTGTCTCTAAAAAAGAGAATACTTACCAAATTCGCTCAATCTCTAGGTCATCAATATGATACAATAGAGAACACAAGTTTAGCTTGAGAATGAAGGTATTAATCTAGGTCACTTTACTGGGGCGAATTACTATGAGGTATCAAGAAAGTGATTCAATTAGCAAAAAGTTTAATGACAAATGAGGAATATAAACCTATTGTTATTTTTTACACTTAACGTTATCATTGCATATTCTTTAGTTGTTTTTGGAATTTTGAATGATTAAATCACTTTCTTGAGATCTTATAGTAACTCATAGTGATGACTCCCCATTTTTAATTAGATTATATATGTATATATTGGTATATTTAGAGAGTCATTGTTGCTAAATTAAATGGATTTGTTAAGATTTTGACATGATATCAATTTAGTAAATTATTTGAGGGATTAAAATAAATATTATAATTTTAAACTAAAATAGAAATAGTTAAATTTAAGATATAAAAAGAAAAAAAAATGATTGAACCTTTTCATTAAAGGTGGCTGCTAGCTACTATGTTAGAAATGTTATTAGGTTTATTATTATTACCCCCTCCATCAGTAAAAAATTTGAATGATTTTGTCCTTTTTTATAAGAGTTTAACTAAATTTGTCAAAGCATTTAATAAGCATTTTCACACTTTATCTATAATTATTCTCTTTATTCACATTCTCTTTCATACTCATTTATAACACTATTATTACATTTATTTCTCTTATATACTCAATCATAAGTAAGGGTAAAGTTGAGAAAACAAAATTATTTCAGATATATTTATCTCTTTTAATCACTTCCCTAATCTGTATGATTTTACCTCCCTAACTCTTATAATAAGTGACGGAGGGAGTATTATTAGAAATTAGTATTGCCTTTCTTTTCTCTCAAATTAATTACCTTATTCTAGTAATAGTTTCTTTTGGCTTCTAGCTAGCAATACGCAGCGTTTTTGGGAATCAATCGGGGAAGACCTCAAGCACATTGCAAAAACCCGTGAGTGAAAAAGGCAACGCGGAGAGGCGGCATTCATTATTCACATATCGTCTTCTTCATCTTCATGAGTGTGTGCGAGGCCAAGATCCAGAGCAGAGGGAGAGAGAGTAGCCTTAAATTTCAGCCCATCACCTTCACGGGAGGATTGAGGTTCGAGGCGCCATCGCAGCAGCCGATTTGCTTGGTCGGAGAAACCGCGGGGAGAAGAGAAAGGAGCTGAGTGGAACGATTAATCATCATCTCTCTCAATCTGGCAACAAGGAATTGGAAGGGGGAGAGGAAGGACGAAATTTTCTGGGAATGTTTTAAAAAATTTCTTGTTCATTTTCTTTTTCTTTACAATTTTATTGGCTGATTGATTCTGAGCTCTGAACTAATAATGGTGGTGGCTGATAGGATGATTTTGGTGATTTTAATTTGCATAGTTAGTTAATTTAAGTTAGGAGAACTATTGCATGGATTGAGACTGATTATTACCCTCTTTTAGAATTATGTGTTGGTTTCATTTTGTGTTAAATGCTTCCATGTGTGATTGGTCATGGTATGGTTTGTTTAGTTTATTTAAATTATGCTGAAGAAAGAGATAATTTAAGTGTAAAAGTTAGATGGACCATGTTAGGCTTGGAATTTAGGGTTTAAATGGATAGTTAGTTGATAACATAGAGATATTGCTACTAACATAACATTGACAATTGAAGGTTATTTTGAAATTTAACTTTCATTAATTGTAGCAAGAGATTGTGCATTTTAATGGGAGTATAAATATGGTTTTGTCTTGAGAAAGCATTTTCAAATGTTTATTAATCTTAGACAAACACATATTTTCATTATAATGCTGATTGTGAGGGTTTTAATTAAATTTTATGAAATACAATGGTGATAAATAATCTAGACTTCTCTTGTCTTGAAGTAAATTTTTAATTTAGTTTTTGTTAAGTTATTTTCATTTTATGTACTTCTAAATTTCAAAATACAAGAACTTTGTACCCAAACTAATTGATAATATAATTGTAATGATTAATCCACTTTTACCTTAACACTTATTGGAATAACAACATTTTCTATACTATTTTTGACGACCTATGCGCTTACAGATATGTTAAATGGTAGACAAGTCCCCTAGCTAGACTTGTTCTCACATAACTAATGTTGAGTGACATTACACTTATTTGTTATTACTATGATAGAAGTAGTATTAGTTACAAGAGTGATTTTGAGATATGTAGTTATTATTTATGTTGTACATCAACCCAAAGCGATTTGAGTCTCTTTTCTCATCACCCTATAAGATTGAGCAAGGTTATTAAACTTGGCCCGGACAGACCGAACTGACTTGGAACCTGGCAAGCCGGGCCTCTGGCCGGTTCGGTCGAGTCCTTAACTCAGGGTTCCCTGACTCTGTCTCAACCAGGCGGACTGGGGGGTGACCCGGACTAACTTGGTTGACTCGCCTCAACCGAGTTGAGTTTTTCCTTTCAGATCAGATCAACAAGATAAAGAAGAGGCAGAGGAGAGATGAAGAAGAAGAGAAGCAAAGACGAACGAGAGGGAGGAAAGGAACAACAAAATCTTGATGGATGACACACAAAATCGTTCATATCTGGGAAACGAGTTACTTTTTTCAGAACATGGATGCTGCTACTTCCTTTTCAACTTCGTCACTCATAGGAGAAGCCATGAATATTAGATATGTGTTTCTGATGAACCATGGGAGAAGGAAGAAAGAAGGGAGAATAAGCTTGATTTGTGTTTCCGTTAAAACATGAGAGAAGAGAGAAGAGAGAAGAAAGAAGGAGCCTTGTTGTCTTGTCTCATGGTGTGTTGATTTAGAGAAGAAGAGAAAACAAGTAAAAAAAAAAAAAACTACTAAAAGATGGTGGTGTTAGCCGTTGTTTCGTGATGAATGCATGTAGGCTATCAAAATAGACAGCTTCACGTGACAAGTGGAGAAAATAGGGAAATGAAGAAAATTTGAAATAAAATAGAATTAGAAGAAATATAAAGATAAAAGGAAAAGAAAATATAATAAAAATAATACATAATTTATATATATAAATAGTTAAATATTTTATAAAACATGGGTAGTTATTAAAAATATTTTTCCTAATTTAATTGTAACTTGATCGGTCTAATAGCCAGTCCGAGTTTGATTACTTTAATATTGAGTATACCTCATATGTTATGCTTGTATTTTCTATGAATAATACGTTGGGCTCTCAATAGGAAACATAACTAACAAGCTCAAACACCCTTACCATATTGGAAAGTGGCCGCCCATTGTTGCAGATAAGAACAAAAGCCCAATACTCGTGGGAAGCAGGTCCGAGGATAAGATGGAAGGCAGTTTTTTGTAAAAAAAATTATTTGATCACTCAATCTCCAAACTTTGAATTAATGTAAGTTAGCTGATATAGTTTTAACGTTTTAAAACATTGGTTTCCAGTATTTAAAATATAATTGGGTTGTTTAAATTTTGCCTCAAATTTTTTTTTTTTTTACTAATATTGTTTTGAAAGTTTTTTAGAAAAGAGCAATGTTATTCTAGCAGTCAAAAAGACACATTTAAACATTAATTGTATGGGACAAAATTAACAAATAAACATTTATTACTCTGCAAGTGATTTTCATTGCGCATTAAAATGTTCTGGATTGAAGTAAGTATAATTTAGTTAATTGTAACTTGTATATAGAACTTGAGTAAAGGAGTATTATCTTGTTGGGAAATGGGAATGGAGCAAGTGGGAGCTAGATAACACTCCCTCTAATTTTAATTGTAAAATTAAGTTGACTTTTTTTTTATAAATTAAAGATGTAAACTAAACCATTTTAAATTGTTTATATTTATCTTTTTTCTAAAAACTAATATAATTTAATTACATGTAACCTATATTACTATTAGTGATCAATTTTGCTCATTTAATATCCGTAAAAAATGTCAACTTGATATTATAATTAGGATCGGAGGGATTGAAATACTAACTCAAGTGTTAGGCTAATAATGATGTCAAAGTGTTGTAAGGACGAGGAAAAAACCAGAGGTGAAAACACGAGGTGGTGGTGTTAGCTGTCTTTTCGGCTGTCACTTAAATTTAGGGTATTTCTCAAATATTTTTTTTATTCCATTAGATTTTTCATTAAAAAATAGCATTTCGATATATTATGGACAACAAATGATTATATTTTCAACTTTTTTTTTATGATTTTTTAAAATTCCATACTCTAAAAGTTGTGTTGTCTTTGTTCATTTAGAGTCCTTAATCTTTAAAAAATTATAACAAATGAAAAATATAACAATTATTTGTTCATAATATAACAAAATGTCATTAACGTAGAATTTAATTTTACAAAGAAAAAGAAATTGGGAAGTGGCCCAAATTTAGGTGGCAGGTGACACCCCAACCCCAACTCTAGAAAGCACTCTCCCTCTCCCTCAACTCCTCTGCTATTGCCTTACGATTCTAATGCTTCCTATCCTTCCTGTATTTTCTTCTTTTCTTTCTTCTTTTTATGTTTAGAGTGATATTTGTAGAGCAACAGTCCGAAACATTGTACTTTCTCCATTGATAATATCATAACCAACATCGCCCACTACTTGCTTTATAAACACATATAAATACATGCCCTCTTGTTTTTAAACGCTAATGCCTTGTTTGGTACTCCCTCCCTCTGTCCTTATATATAAGAGCAAAAATTTTGAATAGTTTTGTCCTTTTCTATAAGAGCTTATCTAAATTTATCAAAGCATTTAATGAGTTTTTTCTCACTTTACCCATCATCATTCTCTCTATTTACATTCTCTTTCATACTCATTTATTACACTATTATCACATTTCTCTCTCTTATACACTCAATCATAAATAAGGGTAAACTTGAGAAAACAAAATTATTTTAGACATATTTATCTCTCTCAACCACTTCCTTAATATATGTGATTTCACCTATTTGACTCTTATAATAAGAGAGGGAGGGAGTATAATGGAATAAGAGAGTTGAAAATGGAATTGGAGTTGGATTCTAAGTTGATTGTATGTTTGGTACAATTTAAAGCCCTTAAAATTACCATATTCACCACCCTCCACAGGCGGCCATATGTATTTCAAGGGAGAAGGGTTGACTGACTGTTGGATCTACGCCAGAAAATCTGAAGCATTAGCGGCGGGAGAAAAAGTTGGGATAGGGTAATTCCTCGCGTGGAACACAGAACAAAAAACCAAGAAAGAGCGAAGATGATTGTGATTGTCGTAAAGACACAAAACAATGACCTCGGAGACCAAATATTGATTGCACACACATGCCTCTCCACCATTGTAGAATATAAAGAATTGAATGCATAGAATCAGATGGCACGAGAGAGAATAAAAATATGTGCACAACCCAGCTCAAAAGCTTCGGCCTTTCTCTCTTAGTTTGAGTTACCCATGAGATTCCGAAATTGAAATGATTTTCAGTGGTGTTTGTTTGTCTAGGAAGAAGATGATTTTAGGATTTTTTTTATTTAAGAAGGGTATTTTGATATTTTCAATTAAAAATTGTTAGATTCCATGAGCATATCAAACACACTTTTCAATTCCATATCCATTTTTATTTCCATCAAAATTACTTTGAGCTTACCAAATGAAGGCCTAAATGTATACAATTTTATTAGCCAAGATTTGAATCATGGCTCACTCATTCCCAAAAAAATTCATGGCTCACGATGTTGAGGATTGACCTATTCCATTAGACATGACTCCGTTGGTATATAATCCAATGCTTTCAGTCACACATTTAAGGTCTTTCCATCTAGTAGATTCATATTATTTGAATTTTAAATAGCAAAACAACATCAACCTTCAACAAGTGAAATAAATAATATTAATTAGTAACAAAGACTAGTTTTAGTGCAATATTAATTACTCCCTCTGATCCTAAATATAGGACCTATTTAGGGAGGTGAGTTTTATCCTAAAAATAAAACATCTTTCTAATTGTTCTCAAATTTTCTCTAAATTATCCCTGCAGATGCTTCTCTATAATAAACAAACAAGAGGGTGGTGAGGATAAATGTAGATAGTTTATGGTATATTGGTAATATCATGTGATTTTAACTAACCTAATTAATATCCTTAATTTAATCAAATTAGAGAAATAGATCTTATACTTAGAACTGAAGGGAGTAGTAGATTAGACAAAGATTAGAAGAATCACATCAATCTTTAGAACCAAAAAAGGAATTATACTTCTAACCTTTTATCTCTCAATTCAGTCTTAACATTTCTTCAATGTATTTGGTAATTTTTACACTACCATTTATATATAAGATCAAACTCATAGTTCAAAATGCCCGCCAAACTAGATATTATATTTAGGATCAAAGGTAGAGTTGTGCATTAGGGCCGGCTCGGCCCTACAGGGCTGGCCCTTCAAGGGTCAAGGCCTTAAAAGGGCTGGCCCGAAAAGCCTGGGTAGTGTAAATATCCCTATTTTTCAAAGTCTGGCCCTTGAATGGCAGGGCTCAGGGCCGGCCCGGCCCAATTAACGCTTATACACTATTTTTTAATCTTTTTCTATAGAAAAAATTAAAGCAAAAAAATCCTTATCGTCAACATAAATATCAATTTTAATTTACAATACAAACACCAATAAGAAACAAACACTAAGAAATTATCAAGCAATGATAAATATTGTCCATATTTTTATATAAGTCACAAAATATATGTTTATTTTTAATTAATTATTTTAATAAATATTGTCCATATTTATAAATAAGCCACTCACTAAGAAATTATCAAACAATGATAAATATTGGGAATTAGGTATTATGGTTTTTTTACTTTTAATTAATTTTTTTATTTTGTAGTTATTAATTTTTTAAATATATATATATATATATATATGGCAGGCTTAAAGGGCCAGCCTTTTGAAACCCTCGACCCTACAGGGCCAGCCCGTGAAACCCGATTCCTTTTTGAAGCCTCCAAAATCAAAGGTAATATTTCTTTTACAACTTTGTTTATATTTTAATTGGCCAAGAAGATGAAGAAGAAAAAGGGATATGACACCACATCATCTGCAAAAGAGAGCGACAAATGGGGCAATATAATCATTTATGTACAACCATATGCATATAGACCGTTTTGATTCTGAAATCACACAAATACACACACAAATACATATATTTGGCCAAAACAATTTTGTTAATCTTCCAAAAAAAAATTGAGCCGAAGCCAAGAAAGAAAAGCAAAAAGCCACTATAATTTCATACAATTCAATCTGCACACAGAATCTCACCTATATCAGAACACAAACTAGAGAGAGAGAAAAACAGATAAATAGAGATAAACCAAATCACACCCAGTGGCCAATTCCACATCTGTCACTTCTACTGAGTTTGTTTTACAGCAACAAAACAAATCTGAGCAGTCAAACTCTATCACAGCCTCAGCAACTTCCAATTCTTTCAACAGACACATAGCTCTCTTCATTACAAGTTACTTCAGCCAGTTAAAGCTGAATTAGCTTTCACTTTCTCACCAAACCCCCACAACAAAAGAAAAACTTCATAGAGAGTGTTGCAGCCAAAAAAATGGAACTACGTTTCCAGATTTCAAACATTACATTTATCTTTGCCTGATAGAATGATATGCTTCCTATTCCACTCCCTCACATTTGTGTTTGTTGCTGGTTAAATTTGTAGCGCCAGATGTTGAAGGCTTCATCTGATAATCAATTGACTCGTTATATATCAAGTAGACTGCTGTTTTTTTGCCAATGAATCCACTCCTAAAAACTACTTTCACCTCCACTATCTCATCAGGTTGTAGATTTGACACGATTTCTTTCCTATCTGCTTCCTTCAAGGAATTTATGTGGTCTTCTATGTAGACCAAAGTGGTTTGCCTTGTATAATTTACGATGTTTAAGCAAATTATACATGAGTCACATGCATTGTTATCCAAATCACCTGTGCGGATATAGACACTACAAATAATTATCCCTTTTAAATGATCACGGTCACTAAATGGAGGGACTTTAAATTTTACAGAAGTTCCTTCACCCTTGAATGTTAGCCAATATGGGTAATTGTCACCAGGGAGAATACAATAATCACCACACGTTTTAAGATGCAGTCCCTGCACAAAAAACAGAACTACAAACCTTAATTTAACTATATAACTATGCAAGCAAAAATCTTCCCCCCCCCCCCCCCAAAAAAAAAGATACAATAAAATCCAATTAGAGAATTAGAGATAGGGAGAACCTCTGAAATCTTTTGGGAAAGTGAACGAAAGACTTGAGAATTCTTTCCAATTTGAATTAAAACATGTCCCAAGCAGTTTTCAAGCATAGAGATGTAATTCGTAGCGCACAAGGAATCATGATCATGAATCTCCAATCCATCTTCCAACAAAAGACTTTGTTGTTTTGGTACACTACTGTGGATTGTTGAAGGACCATGGATACTGTTTGGCATATCTGACAAAACCGAAGATGGCATGCGCAAACGTATTGGATCAAACGGTATTGGATTATTTGTTGGTGATATCCAAGACCGATAGAGAGAAGGAATCACATGATTTGATAATCCTTCTTGACCACAAACAGATAGATACAAGATGCTTTTTAATCTAACTAAGGAAAAGGGAACTTGCTTTATTGTAGGAGCAATTAGAGTTGTTAAAGATTCCATTTGTTCTATGTCTTCCTCTAGCTTTTCAATCATTACACAACCAGAAAGAATCAGAATTTTTAAGCATTTTAATCTATAAATGCTTCTTGGGAGGCTGCGAAGGCCAATACAATCCTCCAAATCTAGCAGAAGAATTTTGTCAAGAAACCCAATAGAATGATGTATCTTGGACAAACTTGGACAATCTTTGAGGATCAACTTTTCAAGATTTGGTAGTTTTGAAAAATCAGGAGTTTCCACCAAGTAATGAGAGTGGCTAAGATTGAGGATTTTGAGCCTGTCCAATAACTACAGTGAAAACATATAATTTCAAAGAAGAATTAAATGAACATGTTGAGAAAAAAAAAATAATAAATATATGGAAAATATTTATATATATAATGTAAAATCCTTCATGTAAAATGGAAAACTCTAATTAAAAACATTGTTTTACAATCAATGGGAATTTAACTCTTGAAGGGAAAAACATACAATCAATTATTTAATTTGGAAAAGGTAACACATAATCAATCAATATGGTGGTGAAACATCTAGATTTAAATAAAGACACACACACACATAGCAAATGAGAATTAAAGAAAACCAAGCAGCTTTTATTTTCAATAGAAACAGGGAAAGATTCATTCAGAAGCTATGAAAATGAATCTAAAATGAGATCTATCAAGAAGGCAGTAAAATATATAAGAGCCAATTAAAATATAGTAATATATTTACACGCCCCAAATCCCCCTTTTATTCCATATCCATAAACTTTAAAGCTAGTACCAACGATTAACTATGCTTTCCAAGTAATATATTGGTAAGAAAAATAAGAAATGAAAACTTCTGATAAAACTATATCATATAAACTATTTAACATAATGCTGCAAATTTAAAGTTTTCTAGAACAGAACAGAACAGAACAGAGGCCCTTGGTGGAGGTCCCTAACCTTTCGAACGTTACAAAGCTGGTTCATTTCTACTGCATTTTCCCTTCTTTTCTTTTATTTCTTCACTGTATCTAGCTTTAGTTGGCTAATCCTACCCTTTTACCTCTTCCATTACCATTGAAGAGGCTACAGCTAACTATTTAAGTGAAGAATCAGGCAATGATAAAATAATTCCATCACTATCATATAGCAGTTTGGCATTTTTTTCACTTATCATTTTGTATTGGTAGTTATGGCTAAAAAAAAAAAGTATTAATTTACATACCAGGGATTCCTTCCATATTTGTGTGAGACTGCTGTATTTTAAGTCAATAGAAACTAATTTTTGTTGATAAAAGTTGCTTGGAATGCCTTTCATGGGAAATCCATGCCAGCAAAGCCATCTGAGATTTCTACTAACGTATTGGTAGTCTCCTTTAAGTTGCACATTGTCAAGATGAAGTAATCTAAGTTTCTTCATCATTTTTAAGGCTTTCGTCTGAAAATGCATTTGTTCACTTTGTGACAAATTCAAAAACAGTCCTTCAATAGCCTCTGTCCCCTGAAAAAAATAAAAACATATTGAAATTAAAGTTTGCACTTGTGATATTTGTTTTCTGAGATGCAAAATAGAAATATAAATATTAATCAAAACATGTTAACGTGGAAACAGTAAATCATACATACCATATGTTCTAATAATACAGCAAGTGCATCCTCATGAAACCACAACCTACTTCTCTTCCCTAGCTCCTTTTGACATTGTTCACGAACTATTTCTCTTCCCATGTCCCGCAGCAAATCATGCATAACAAGTATGTTCTTTTCATCAATGTTTATAAGGCTTCTCTCCACAAGGGTTTTGATTCCAATGTCAGCAAAAAATCCACATCCATTTAATATTTGTGTCACTTCATTTTTATCCATCCCAATGAAGAAGCAAGATATATCAAGGAAAATTTCTTTTTCCAAATCATCTAATCCATCAAAGCTTATTTTTAGTTTCTTGTGTATCTTATCATTGGGAATTTTTTTAAGTTTCTCTAATACACTTTCCCATTCCTTTGCTTCTCTACCAAACAAATAGGAGCCAAGGACTTCAAGAGCTAATGGCAATCCCCCAGAGTAGGCAGCTATATCTCTTGAAAGTTCAATAAAATCTTCTTTAGGATGTTCTTGTTTAAATGTATGCCAATTAAAAAGCTTAATAGATTCCTCTTCATCCAAATTCTTCATTAGATAAACAGCACAATCCATTTCCATGAGTAGGCGTTGATTTCTAGTTGTGATTATTATTATACTTCCTGGTTTAAACCAGTCATGACTTCCAACCAAAGCATTTAGTTGGGTTGACTCATCCACATCATCAAGCACAACGAGTGCTTTTTTATGTTGAAGTCTATCTCTCAATGTGATTTTTCCTGATTCAATGCTATTTATCTTCATTTCGGTTGTCTTACATATTTCAAAAAGAAGTTGGTTCTGTAAGCTCACTTGGTCCTTTTCTTGATTCCAAACTTCTCTGATATTTGACAGGTAACTTCTACTCTCAAATGTGCGACCGATTTCATTATAAATGGCTTTGGCAACAGTTGTTTTGCCTATGCCTCCCATTCCCCATATTCCTACCATGACAACATCTTGAGATTGATGGATTTGGAGCATTGTGATCACTTGTTGCACACGAGTATCCACTCCTACTGGGTGGTCAGCCACAAACAAGTCTTTCTTGTCCAGTAGACTACAAACATTCTCAACAACATTTTTCACATTTTCACTCTCGTCCCTGGCAATCAATAAGCATAATTGGAAATGAGCATTGAAATTAAAGTTACATGTTTTTGGAAAATATGATATTCTATGAATAAATTATAGATGAAAGAAACAGAACCTAGCTAGTGGTAACAAGATGAATTATATTATAAACTTGTTAGTTAAATGCAAAACAAACATTATCTGATCTCTATGAAAGTTTAAAATGTGCAACTTTTAACATTGTGAATGCAGATTGGAAACTAAGCAAAAGTGAGTTGTGTGGTTAGTGATATTCCTAGTATTCCAAATAATATACATATACATGCATATAAACACACATCAAGTGTCTCATTCAAAAGAAAATAAAGAAAAAGAATTACCTAGAACCAAGTACAACAAACCCTGCAATACCCCCAGCCTCTGCAAGGGTTGTCCTCCAATTGGA
Organism: Mimosa bimucronata; assembly: GCA_037074515.1. Taxonomy (NCBI): domain Eukaryota; kingdom Viridiplantae; phylum Streptophyta; class Magnoliopsida; order Fabales; family Fabaceae; genus Mimosa; species Mimosa bimucronata. Next base: position 41,036,186 of record CM073439.1, read on the forward strand.
AACTTGAGATTTTGATGGTGAAATTCTTTGTATGAGATCTTCAAATGCTTCTCCAAAACAGGAAGTTTGTTTACGAATTTCTGATGGATCCACATCGTAAAACACTGGTAGAACCACCTGACCATTTGATTTGTGAAGCTTCATGATTAATGACAATTCTTCCAAACACCATATAGATGCAGCATATTCTCTAGAGAAGATGATTATTGCGATTTTTGAACTTCCAATTGCTTGCAGTAGTTCTGTTTTAATATGATTTCCTCTAGGTAGCTGAATATCATCTTTGAAAACACTAATGCCAGCATTACATAGAGCCGAGTAGAGATGTGAAGTAAATGTTGTTCGGGTGTCTTCACCTCTAAAACTCAAAAACACCTCATACCTATGACCTGAATGTTATATTTCAAAAATTCATGATATCAATAAAGTATATTCCTAATTCAATTAAGGGTGAATGTGCAAAAATACCACTCGTAAATTCACATGTACAATTGGCACCATAATAAAATATAGGATGCATAAATACCACTCGTAATTTAAAAATAGTGCAAAATTGTTTTTCTATTAAAATGCGTTAACTGCCGTTAACTTATTATGTGGAAAAACTTTGTGGGCCCCACAACTCAACTTAACCTCCGTTAACCCATTTTGATGGAAAAATCAATTTTGCACCATTTTTAAATTATGAGTGATCTTTTTGCACCCGATGTTTTATTATGGTGCCAGCTACACATGTAACAATTTACGAGTGATATTTTTGCACCTTCACCCTTAAATTAATATGATATAGACATACTTAGAAATGAATATTATAAAATGTCAGGAATATTATGGAATATAGTAGTAATTATCATTGCTACTATGCTACATGCATGTTTAATATATAACACGTAAAGCACAAATATGCAGCCTTATAAAAACATGACCTACCTCGATTTGAAAGCTCATTTTTTGAACTTTCACGTATTATTTGTCTTCCCATAAGCTGCATGACATTATGTATTCTAAGTTTGTTGTTCTCATCAATGGTTACAAGGCTTCGATCCTCTAGAACTCTTATCCCAATGCTAGCATTGCATCCGCAGCCATCCAACTTTTGCATAACATCATTCATGTCCTCTCCAATATAAAATACAACTATATTGAGAAATATTTCTTTTTCGTTAGCATTTAAAGAGTCAAAGCTGAGCTTAAGTATGTCATATACATTAGAAGGGAGGGATGTGTTTAGTTTAACCAATGCTGACTCCCATTCTACAAGTGATCTCCCATACAGAAAAGATCCAAGGACTTTAAGAGCTAGTGGAAGTCCCTCAGCATAAGCAACCATTCTTCTGCAAAGTTTGATGAATTCTCCTTCAGGACTTGCTTGTTTAAATGCTGTTCTACTTAAAAGTTGAAGAGAGTAATTTTCAGTCAAAAGTTTCATGCTATAAACAAGGTCCACTTGAAATTCCTTCAGTAGATCCCGGTATCTAGTTGTAATGATTATTCGACTTCCTTGACCAAACCGTTCAAGACTTCCACATAAAGCTTGTAGTTGCTCCAAGTGACTCACATCGTCAACCACAAGAAGTACCTTACGAAAAGTTCTTCCCATCAACTTGAAGCGTCCTGCTGCTTCAACCTCATCTATTATTATATCGTTTGTTTTGCATATTGTTAAAAAAAGTTGTTGCTGTAAATAAAATTTGCCTTTCCTCTCCCAAGTTTCCGTAACATTTGAGAGAAAACATGTTCTCTCAAATTCATACTGAATGTTCTCAAAAATGAGTTTGGCAAGAACTGATTTGCCAATACCCGCCATTCCCCATATCCCTATGGAGACAACATCTTTTGATTGATGCTTTTGAAGCATTGAAATCACTTCTTGCACTTGTGAACTGACTCCAACTGGGCCATCTACAGCAACCAGGTATTTCCAGTCCAATATATGACGAACACGCTTGACAATATTCTTGATATCCTCACTTTCCTTCCTATGAAAAAATAGTAGCAGAAAATAATTTATACTCACACGCAGAGATAAAATATTAACAAAATTGAAACTAAAAAACTACCAAACAAAAAGAAAAGTAAATTACTTTGACTCAAATTTAGGCACAAAAAACCTATAGTTGCCTGCAGCTTCACTGAGAGCTGTGCTCCACCTTGACACTTTATCTTCAGTGGCTGAAATTCTTTGTCCAAGACCACGAAATTCTCGATTAAAACTAGATTTTTTATTATGAGCTTTATACGGATCCACTCCGTAGAATATGGGAAGAATTAGCTGATCATATGCTCTGCAAAACTCCATGACTTCTGTAAGTTCCTCAAGGCACATTATGGAGCTAGCATATTGTTTAGAGAAGATGATGATTGAAATTTCACAGCCTTCAGTAATACTTCGCAATAGTCTACTAGAGATATCATCTTTCAGAACAGAAATTCCAGCTTTTTGTAGGGATGAACAGAGGCAGGAAACAAAAGATTCTTGATGGTCTTCACCTCTACCATAACTCAACAACACTTCAAACAAACACATAAAAGGATTTGTGCCTGTTAATTTTATTGTGAATTATCATTAAAATTTGTAAATATACTAAAGAACCATAAGGTAATTCATTGGCCTTCATATCCTAAATAATAACAGTACTACATGATTTGATTAAAAATCAAGTGGAAAAACAGGAAAATGAAGATTATTGTTTTCAAAATAAAAAAAGGAATTGAACAGATTAATGGGTACCCTGTGGCTTCAAAGGCTGATTCACCAGATCAATCGTTCCTTCCTGAAGAAGAAGAAGAAAAAGTTAAAACTGCAGCAACTAGCATCATTATCACTCAAACCATACAAATAAAAAAGGTGGAGATTGAGGGGAAAGTTCCTGTGAATTGCTAGGTTGGAGAAACAGAGAAGGAAAATCTAGTTCATGACACAGATTAGAGAAGAAAGAGTGAGATTTATAGGGCTTTTGCTGCTTCTGCAGAGAAAGAGTGAATAAAATGAAACGAAGCGTTACTGACTGATGATGAACAAGCATTAAAGATATCAAACTAAAATTCAAGGAAAATAATAGCCGACTCCAAATAATAATAATAATAATAATAATAATGAATTATGAGTCTTGTGACAGAGCAGACGAGAGCAACTAACCACCTAGGACAGTACGTTGAGGTTGTCTCTTCTCTCGCTACCTCCCTCAATTAATAAAGGGATTTTACCAATTTCTGATGGATCCATACTGTAACACATGCGTAGAGACACTATACCATTTAATTCTTCAAGCCATGAACCTTTGGTTTCTCTTGTAATTGGTTCCAAGTATACTAAAGCAGGAAATTGATTTCTTGAGCTTTAATGGCAGAAGTGGTCTGAAATTTCTTTTCGTTTTCTGGTCTGAAATTTCTTTTCACATCTCTTTTCTCTCACTTGTTGCGTTTTCTTCACATGTTTGCTTAGTAAACTGAGTCGTCATGAATGGTGCAAAGTGGAAACACCAAGTCTTTTCAATAAAGTGGTAACATCATTGAGTTCACTCACATCAATATCGATTTACCTACATAGAATATAAAATTTGTAACAACCACATCCACTAAACCATTTCATATCAATAATTAAATTGATCCCTATGGTTGTAGAGAAAATGTCACAAAAAATATCTTTAAAATAGGTAAATGATAGTTGGATGCATTAAATTTTAAAAAAAAGACTCTTGACCTATCTATCCTTCTACAAATTTGATGAAAATAACCTTAGTTGTTAATCCCGGACACAAGACCGGTCCGGTCTGGCATAAGACCCAGAGTCTTAGAGACTCGGCCGCGACTCGCTGAAACCGGCGTGACCTGGGACTAACTCGGGTGACCCGCCGAGTGGGCCGAGTCACACGAGTCAAGTGTTTTCAACCTCAAATCTCAGATATGATGAGAGGAGAAGATGAAAAAGTGAGAGATGAAGATGAGAAGAGGAGTAATATAATGGTGGTGGCAGAAGGAAAAAAACTAGTTGTTTAGATACAAGATTTGAGATTAGTTGATGGGTTGGACATTCTACTTCTCTCTCGCCTTTGACATCACCGGAGAAGCTAAGCTATTTCTTTTACTCGTGGGAGAAGGAAGAAGACTCTCCCAAAGATGAAAGATCTGATGCCGTGTTGCTCATCATCAATATATAATAATAAAAGTGGATACTTTTTACTGTTCCTGTGAATAGTGCCGGCTTAACATCGGTGCTAAGTCATTCTCTAAAGTTTTTTGGGCTGCGTGCAGGAATGAGTTGGATGAAAAAATGCATTTCACTGTGTGCCTATTTATTTGTTGACTTCTTATGGAAGCTTTGTGTTGCAAACTAGTCTCAAATTTCAAAATTTAAAATTCCCCCGTTAAAATGTTCTCTTTTTTATTTGCTTCTTTCTCATTTCCAACATACTCCAAGGCGGGAGCAGATTATCTCAGAAGCTTTTCTCTTCTCATCACTCAGCATCCTAAATCCTATCCATCCATGTGATCTAAAGGCTTAAAATGTGCCAAGTCATCAAGCCACTAAAATGAATCTGTCTAACCCACGAAAAATTTCCCATGTCTTCAATTTTCTCTCTCTTCTTTAACTCTTAAGCCTCAACCTTCATCGACATGCCCTTCCATGGTTGCTCTTAGCTTCCTCAACGCTTATCCTCCTCCTCCTGCTGTTTTAGAATTTACGCATGGCCTCGCTGCAGTAGCTCTTATTGTATTTAGACCACTATCAGCCTTAGATGGTTAGATGAGTTGTACACTTGATGCACTACTACAGAAATATCTTATAGCAGCGCTTTTTTTGACCCTACAGCAGCGCTTTTTAAGCGCTGCTATAGCCAGTGCTGCAATAGGTCATATGACCTATTGCAGCGCTTATTTTGTGTTATAAGCGCAGCTTTAGGTCATACTTAAATGAATTATTTTTTTTAAAAAAATAAAAAATAATGCCTATAGCAGCGCTCATTACGTAATAAGCGCTGCTATAGGCTTTTTTTTTAAAAAAATAATCATTTATTTTTGTTTTACACCCTCCTGTATCAGTGCAAAATTTCTAATGAAGACTTCATAAATTCAAGCCTCGAAAAACATCAACCAATACATATTAACAATTAATATGATGGAATAAGAAAAATCAGACAATGATACATTCATATCAATATGATGGAATGAACATAAACTAAGAAGAGCAGCAACCAAAATATCTCTTCTAATTAAATTATCAACTTGCCATATCCAGAAACAAAAGAGCAAGAAAGCATCAGAATTGTAACCATAGCTACCAAACATAACGAGCTTCAAATAAAATAAAAATTCACACATGAATAAGAAGTGAAGTCCAGAAGTGAAGTCAAGAGTAGTGAAGAAGAAGAAAAAACAGAACACAAAATCTGATCCGTGACTAAAGACAAAAAAAATTTGGAAGGGGAAGAAGAAAAGAGAATAAGGTATTGAAAAAGCTTTGTTGGGAGAGGCAAAGCCCACATCGCCGATCACTACACTTTAGGAGGATTTATCTTTAGCTATTGGCTATTCTACCGAAAAAAGGTCATCAACTTTAAGAAGAAACAAATTCTTCTTTTCTGGGCAATTGACATTTACTGTCAAAAATTTTAAAAATACAAAATATGAAGCAAATAATCTTACTTGGATGCTTGACATCAAGTTGCTAATGCTGGAACATGTTGTCTACAAGTAAACTAAAAGAAGAGTACTTGGAAAAAATATGTGCCCATGAGGAGATGAAGAAGCAAGGAGGGGATGAAGAAGAGTGATTAATTAAATGGGTGGTGATGAAGAAGAGTGAAAGTACGGTGCTTTTTAAGTGAAATGTGGGGAAATGAGAGGGAAAAGGAAAATTTTAGGTTTGTGGAGGGAAATTTCCCGCGCACCTATCCCAGCGCTTTTTAAGTAAAAAGCGCTGGGAGAGGGTCAAAAAAATTAAAAAAAGGAGAAATTTAAAAACTATTAAATAAAAAAGATAATGTTAAATATTCAGAGAATTAATTAAATATAAAGCAAATGACCTGTCCCAGCGCTTTTTACGTAAAAAGCGCTGGGATAGGCCATGAAAAATAAAAAAAATTAAAAAACATATTCTAAAATAATCTGATAAGTAAAAAGAGAACAAATAAAAATTTAAATTAAAAAATTGTTTAATGAGACCTATCCCAGCGCTTTATACGTAAAAAGCGCTGGGATAGGCCATGAAAAATAAAAAAAAATGAAAAACATATTCTAAAAAGATCTGATAAGTAGAAAGAGAACAAATAAAAATTTAAATTAAAAAATTGTTTAATGAGGCCTATCCCAGCGTTTTATACGTAAAAAGCGCTGGGATAGGCCATGAAAAATAAAAAAAAAATTGAAAAACATATTCTAAAAAGATCTGATAAGTAAAAAGAGAACAAATAAAAATTTAAATTAAAAAATTGTTTAATGAGGCCTATCCCAGCGCTTTATACGTAAAAAGCGCTGGGATAGGCCATGAAAAATAAAAAAAATTGAAAAACATATTCTAAAAAGATCTGATAAGTAAAAAGAGAACAAATAAAAATTTAAATTAAAAAATTGTTTAATGAGGCCTATCACAGCGCTTTATACGTAAAAAGCGCTGGGATAGGCCATGAAAAATAAAAAAAAATTGAAAAACATATTCTAAAAAAATCTGATATGTAAAAAGAGAACAAATAAAAATTCAAATTAAAAAATTCTTTAATGAGGCTTATCCCAGCGCTTTATCCGTGAAAAGCGCTGGGATAGGCCATGAAAATGATTTTTTTAATTTTTCTTGTTTTAAAAATAAAAAAGATATCTGAATTAGTTTGAAAAATTAGAAAATTACGAGAAAATGTTTAATAATTCAAAACGTGAAATAAAAGTTAGAAGAAAAAATAAAGTCAACCCAAAATCAAGCCTTACATAAAACAAATTTTAATAGATTAAATTTGAGTTTATCTCGGCGCTTTATAATATACAAGATATAAATGTTGGGATAGGGTTCACCTATACCAGCTCTTAGTTTTATAAAGCGCTGGGATAGGCTTTCAAGTATCTATAGCAGCGCTTGTAGTTATTGAGCGCTGCTATTGTTGTGCTGCAATAGGGTATTTCTGTAGTAGTGATGGGCACCAACGCCATCAGCATGGATGTACATTTCTGAAAAAAAAATTCAGCTCGAATGCGAAGGAACCAGAAACTCATCTTGATGCAATGATAGAGAACAAAAATTCTTCTAAAAAATTTGTCAACATCTAAATATCCACCATACAAAAAACTAAACATCCAAAGATAAAGTTTCTCCGTTGGTAATGAATAATGGGCTGTACCATTTAAGTATATTTAATCCATTATTTTTATTACCAGCACTCTAAAATAAAAGGTCTAAATTAAACACTAAGATTTAAAAGATCTTCAAATGAGATGGGTTGCCCGTTGGGATTTGGCTTTGTTTTTGGATTGCATTGCTCCGCTGAAACATAAGAAATAATGTGAATCAATTTTTTATAATTAAAAATTACAATTCAAATCAACATGAGGAACCTATATCCGTCTTATTCATGAACAGCTTTCCATGAACCCTCATTGAGTCCTATTTCAATCATCAAGATCGACAAGCAAGCCTCTATTTGCAGGAGAACGAGGCAGAGGAAGGTCAGCGTTGAAAAGATTGGGACCACAAATGAACTCAAAACAAGACTTAGCTTGCCCGTGGCTCTCGGAATGTCACCACTGAGAAGGTTGTGTTACAGGGAATTAAAAAGGAAGAAGATAGAAAAGCGCATGGTTGAAGACGCTAGGTTCTTGGGATGCACATATTCATTTTAGTAGCTTGATGACTTGGCAAATTTTAAGCCTTGGGATTATCTGGATGGACAGGATTTAGGACGCTGAGGGATGAGGAGAAAAAAGCTTCTGAGAGGATCCGGACCTCAATGTCACTTCCTTCTCCTCATTTCCTGATTGCTTTTCACTACCCACGCCCAGATTTCCAAGTGAGATTTCTTTTTCCTTTTCTTTTCCTTAAAAAAAAAACTTTTTCTGTGTGAGAGAAACCAAAGTTTTGTTGGCTTCTGAGTTTCACGCTTTCTCTTCATTTTCTTAATATCTTTTTGATTTACCTGTTTTGATCGTTTCCTTTTCTGCTTCCTGCTGATGAAATTATTTTTGGTGTTGTGTTAAGAATGGGAAGTTACTTCAGTGTGGCTCAGTGGTAGGAGTTAGAGTTGGAGGCACTGATATTCAGGTACATGTTGGCTGGTGCTGCTACAACATCCTCTGTTTCCACCCTGTATAAACACCAACACTTTTTTACTTATTTACTCTGTTTCTATAGCCATGAGCTCAAACATGAAGAACAAATGCAAACTTTCTGTGAAAAAAGCGAGATCAAAGAAGGTTGATAAGTGGTAGACATGCTTCTCTTAGGCGAGGCCGGTGTCGTACACATTCAAAGAGGTTGATAAGTGGTAGACATGCTTCTCTTAGGCGAGGCCGGTGTCGTACACATCAGAGGAGACGAAGTTGTAGCCATTTTTTGTTTCTTAATTTCTCTATTTTCCACAGCCATGAGCTTGGGTTATTCTTTTTTTTCTGAAATAAAGAATATGGCCGGGAGGATTAAAGGATGAAGTACAAAAGAAGAAGAAAATAGTCAGACTATGATGTTGTCGTGGTGAAGGTTAGGGTATGCGGAGGTGGAGTAGACGGAAAAATGACGAGTAGCCGGGAAAACGAACCTCAGACTACTTGCAATAAAGGTGGAAGAGGGAGATATTTCTTGAGTTGTGCAACATTTCAATATTCAGTGGTCAAAGTATTCCTACATTCTAATACCCATAAGGTAATCTTCACCTGACGTATATTTGTTTGTGATTTAAACGTCATTTAGACAACTCAAAGAAGTTATAGAATATAGTACAAAACTATGTTTTTTTCCTTTGTTATCATTTTCATGGTAAGTTCATTATGATGTAGACCTGCATTGTTTTATAGATTCCTTAAGCATAGTGAAACGTAATATAGGTGAAAGCTAAAATCATGCCTTCCGTGGCTTCGCTTTATCCTTGATGTCCCCACATGGTTACTGTTTAATTGTTTGGTTTCATGGATGTCCGACTTCTGTTTGCAATATTACACAGTCCCTTATTTTATGCTTAGATCGGTTTAAAGGTATTTGAAGGGTTTTTGTCAATATACAATTCTATCAACCATCATTTGAAGATCCATGATAGCAAAGGTCTTCGATCTCTATACTATGTTGATCAAGTATCACACGCCAAGGTCTTCACTATACTATGTTAATAAAGCAATAAAATCCTTATCATCAACACAAATACCAATTTTAAGTTACAATACAAACACTAACAAGCAACAAACACTAAGAAATTATCAGGCACTGATAAATATTGTCCGCATTTTTAAATAAGTCACACAAAATATATGTTTACCTTTAATTAATTGTTTTGATAAATAGTCCATATTTTTAAATAAGTCGCTTACTAAGAAATCATCAAGCAATGACAAATATTGGGAATTAGGTATTATGATTTTTTTACCTTTAATTAATTGTTTTATTTTGTAGTTGTTTTTTTGGCCGGCCCTCGGCCCTGCAGGGCCAGCCTGTTAAACCCGATTCCCTTCTGAAGCCTCCGAAATTAAAGCCCAGCCCTCCAAAGGCCAGGCCTAAAAAGGCTCGCCCGACGGATTCGACCCGAATTACCAGCTCTAGAGAGAGGAGAATGAAAGTTTTAAAAATATAAATGAAAGAATTTGAATTAGTGCGAAGAGTTAAAAAAAAGAATAAAATAAATATACTTATAAAACATGGATATGTATTTAAAAATATTTTTTATAATTAAAATATAAATTTATAATCTACTCAAATTAATTTATATTATTTTAATTATTTCTGATCTGACTCCGAGTCAATTACGGTCTGACCAACTAACCCTTGACCCACCCCTCCTAGTAGATGGCGCTCCTCCATTATGGACCATCCAGATCCAATCTAGATGGTAAAAATTTAATTTTTTTTAAGTTTTTGATTTTAATAATATAATTATTTTTATGGTTACAAAATCTAAAATGAAGATAATCTCTTAACTATCATTTTGTCAAAAACATATGATTCATTTAAAAATCACAAATTTAAAATTATTAAATCTGTACCGTTGAGATTCAAATCTGGACGATCAAATATGGGTGAATTACTATGAGGTCTTAAGAAAGTGATTCAATTGGCAAAAAGTTTCAATGACAAATGAGGAATATAAATCTATTATTATTTCCTACACTGAACATTATCATTGCATATATTCTTTGGTTGTTATTGGAATTTTGAGTGTTTAAATACTTTTTTGAGACCTTATAGTAACCCCTAATGATAACTCCTTATTTTTAATTAGATTTGATATATATTTTGGTATATTTGGAGATCAGTCATTGTTGCTAAATTAAATGTATTTGTTAAGATTTTGACATGATATATATATATATATATATTTAACTAATTTTGACATCACATCAATTTGGTAAATTAAATAGTTAATTTAGGATATAAAAAAAGAAAAAAAAATTAAATAAAAATGATTGAACCTTTTCATTAAAGGTAGTTGCTAGATACTGTCTTAGAAATGTTATTAGGTTTATTATTATTACTCCTTTCGTCCTTATATATAAGAGCCAAAAATTTAAATAGTTTTATCCCTTTTTATAAGAGCCTGACTAAATTTGTCAAACCATTTAATAAGCTTTTTTCCACTTTACCCAGCATTATTCTCTCTAACATTATTATCTCATTTCTCTCTCTTATATACTTAATTATAAATAAGAGTAAAGTTGAGAAAATTAAATTATTTCAGATATATTTATCTATCTCAACCACTTCCTCAGTGCATGTGATTTTAACTTCTTGACTCTTATAACAAGGGAGTAGGGGTGAGCAAACGGTTTTTCGGTTCAAAACGAACCGAAAACATCGAAAACCGGCAAAAAGTGAAACCGAAACCGAAAACCGAAAAACCGAAACCGAAAAACCGAATTGTTTTCGGTTTGGTTTTTCGGTTTATTTTCTATTTTCTGGCATTTTTGTTGCTCACTGCTCAGCCATATTTACTACCATTGCAAGAGTTGAGGAATCAATATTCCAAAGAAATACAACAAAAATTCAATAGTTCCTACAAAATCACTCAGAAGATAGCAGTCCGGAAAACGCACAAGTTACATTATCCAGTTAAGAAGAAGTTGAAATCTAAGTAAGAAGACAAGGGCTAAATTAAAAGAAAAAGGGGGGAGAGAAATAATTCGTTGATTAATAATCCAATACCACTAAAAAAATAACTTGGTTTGGAAAAACCACAAGTTTAGCGCACCCAGTGAAGAAGGCAAGAAATAATCAAACCTAGACTCAAAACAATAAGCACAGCCCTCGTTTTGTTGAACACTCAAACTCGCAAAACAAAATCTAAGGTAAAAGATTCCACATTTCGTATTAACACACAAGAAACACAGAAAAATAAGCCACAAGCCACTGTTTATCCACCAAATATCCACCACAGAATCATTCCTTGAACCAAAATTTTAAATACCACCAAGTCCAACGAAAAATAAGACCGAAAGACAACTAGTAGTACAACTTAATCAACATGAAATCAATTCAAAAAACAAGGTAAAGCAGTGATTTTGTCGGAGGAAAGTGAAGTTCAATGAAAAGAAATTGATGAAACCCCAAGAAATGGAAAGTAAAATTCATAGAAGAAGAGGAAGAAGAGGAAAAACTTGAGCCAAAGAGATTTGTTCGGCGGCAACGTTTCTTCAGTGGTGGTCAGGGGGTGGTGACGGCGGAGGGAGCTGGAGCCTGGTGGAGCTCGACGGCGCCAATGACTGTAAGTGAAGAGAATGGCGGACGGAGGGAACAGAAGAAAAATGGCGGAGGGAGTCAGGGAGAAGGTGAAGGTGAATGCCGAATGGTGATGAGTGATGGCTGCAAGACTGCATCTGTAAGTGCATTAGATTAGGGTTTGTATTTTGGGCTAGTCTCATTTGGGCTTTCTTAAAAACAATATTATTGGGTCTGGGCTTTTTTCTAAATGGCATAAGGTTTTTCGGTTTTCGGTTCCAAACCGAAATTTTTTTACAAAAACCGAACCAAAAACCGAAAACCTAAATTTTTGAAAATAGAAACCGAAAAACCAAAACCGAAAAACTGAAAACCATTTGGTTCAGTTCGGTTTTCAGTTTCGGTTCGGTTTTGCTCACCCCTACAAGGGAGGGAGGGAGTATAATTAGTTTAGGATTGCTTTTCTTTCCTCTCAAATTACCTGATTCTAGTAATAGTTTCTTTTGGCTTCTAGCTAGCAATACGCAGCGTTTTTTGGGAATCAATTGGGAAAACCTCAAGCACATTGCAAAAACCCGTGAGTGAAAAAGGCAACGCGAAGCGGCGGCATTCACTATTCACAGATCGTCTTCTTCATCTTTTTGAGTGTGTGCGAGGCCGAGATCCTGAGGAAAGGGAGAGAGAGCAGCCTTAGATTTCAGCCTATCACCTTAACGAGAGGATGAGAGGAATGTGAAGAGATTGGATTTAGGTCCGAGGCGCCGTCAAAGCCGCCGCAGACGCCGATTTGCTTGGTCGGAGAAACCGCAGGGAGAAGAGTTGGGAGCTGAGTGGAACAATTAATCATCATCTCTCTCCATGTGGTAGCAAGGAATTGGAAGGGGGAAAGGAAGGACGAAATTTTTGGGGAGTGTTCTAAAAAATTTCTTGTTCATTTTATTCTTCTTTCTAATTTTGTTGTCTTATTCTGAGCTCTGAACTTATAGTGGTGGTTGATAGGATGATTTTGGTGATTTTAGTATGCGTAGTAAGTTAATTTATGTTAGGATTGTTTTGAACCATTGTATAGATTGAGACTCATTCCTCTTTTAGTTGGTAATTGTTAGAATCTTAAGTTTTGATAAAGACTGACCTCATAGATAACATAAGTAAATAAAGTTTGAGTTACCTTTGAAATTAAACAAGTAAAATCTGATAGGTAACAAATCACTATCGCTAGAGCTAGAGCCTATCGCTAATAGACAAAGAACCATAGCAAATGAAGACTTAGAAAATAACAAAGTTAATATACATCGCTAAGTCATTCACTATAACTCAAGAAATATTCTATCGCTAGAAGTTCATTGAGATCATGGATAAATGAAAGGAAGAACAACTAGCTGAAAAATAGGCCAAGTCCGAGAGCTAATGAAATCAGTTAGCGATAACAGGTTAAGCTATCGATAACAGAGTACTTCAGATAATAGGCATTCAGATAGCTAGTGCCTGAGAGAAAATGAGTTAACTAGCGATAACACGTTTAGCTATCGATAACAGGATACCTGAAAATTGCTTTGAATATTCAGCTAGCTCAGTATCCTTAAGCTAATGAGCAAACAAGTAACTAACGATAATGAGATTAGCTATTGATAGAAGAATGCTTATTAAGATAACATAGCTAGTACAATGAACATTGAACTAAAAGAATATGCTAGCGATAATACTTATGTCTATCGATAGATAATGCTTTGAAATTCCTTAGATATTGTTTCTATCTCATTGAGCTAATGGACTAAGCTTGCGATAACATCTTCTGTGCATTACATGATTACTTGCTTAGCTAACAGCTCAAGTGCAGGAATTATACTATGTAGTTAGCGATAGCAAAGCATGCTAGCGCTACTGAAAAAGCTGCCATGAAAGTACAGTTGTTGAAAACGTTCAGAACGCGCAGTCTATCTCTCTCTTAGCCCAGCCTATGCATGAACAGTAAAATCTAGATCAGAAGTTTGAATTCGATGAAGGAATAGCATTTAATTGACAACGGCTATAAGCTTCCAACGACTATATTCAAACGGGCCACATGAAGCTAAAAGAAAAATGTAAGCTGTGAAGATATAAATAGATCAAGACTTGCCTTCTCAAGATCTAACGAAGAAAACGATGATGAACAGGGCTTTAAGCAGAATTATGGATTACACTGATTAAGAGCAAAATCTAATGAGCCCAGAAACGATGAATGAATGATTGAGTCAAGTAAATTAGAAAAAGAGAGCTAGAGTATTCATTGTTCAATTTGTCAAGCTCTAAAGTTGTAAATTCATCATATATTCTTCTGTACTTAAGTGTTTATCACAATCCGTTCATTAAGTGAACATATTATCTGAAATCCTCTATTGTTTGAGGTTGTTCTAAAGCTTGGTGCTTTGAGAACAGGGTTGTAACCTTACAGGGTGTAAGGGGGAGTCTTTAGAGAGAATTCTAAAGCTCTGTGAAAAGGTTGGCAGGTGAACCTGTGTTCGTAAAACCTGTGGTAGGCTTCACAAGTGCCCGGCTAAACTTGTGGGTTGTCAAGACTTCTCTTGTGCCCGGTTTAAACAAGAGGGTAGTGGAAATCTCAGGTGGAGCCTGAGGACTGGATGTAGGTCAGGGTAGACCGAACCAGGATAAATACTCTTTGCATTATCTCTTCCCTTAACTCTCTTCATTTCCAGCATATCAAACTTGTATACTCTTTAGTGCACTTCATGTTTTGAAATATTCTCAGTGATAAACCGAAAAGGATTTTTAAGACAGCCTTCATTGTGTTTCTAGAAAAGAGAAGATTTGAAAAGAATTCAAAGTAGTTAATTTTACCCCATCACCCAATTCACCCCCCTCTTAGGTGGCAGCCAGCACTAACAATTGGTATCAGAGCGAGTCACTTGTTTAAAGGATCCAACGATCTCAAGTGAAAAGATCTTGGCTAATTTTGGGTGCAACACGTATTCTGAAGGTTTTGATTATACCATTCCACCTCTTCTTAAAGATATTGATTTTGGTTTTTGGAAAGCTAGGATGAAGAATTTTATAAAATCATTTGATTATCGTATGTGGAATGTTTTTATAAATGATTTTGATTTCAAACCAAGAAAAGATTGGAATGACAAAGAAAAGAAAATGTTTTCCTTAAACATTAGAGCAATACAAATTCTGCATAAAGGCTGAACTGAAAATGATTTTCAGAAAATCAGATTTTGCTCTAGTGTTAAAGAAATTTGGGATACACTTGAATCTATGTATATCACTAATCATCTTGTTGAAACTGAAAGTGTTGACAGCTCATCTAAATTTCAAAGTTGCGTATCTATGGTTGATGAGCAATTGGAAGCTGAAATTGAAGAAGGAAAGATCATAGAACCCTTCCCAGATTCAGTCAACACAGAAGGACAAGAGAAAGATGACTGCCAAGAGCTTTACCTGAACGAGTCTGGTCAATCATTCTCTGGAGCTCAAGTTGCAGCTATGGTATACAGTTCAAATTCCTGTGTTTTTGAGAAAAACAATTTTGATTTGCATAAAGCTGATTTACTGTCTATCATTGATCATATTTCAAAGAATAAAAATGCCTTAAAATATGCTGGAAAATGTTTTAGGAAGAAAGAACATGCAAATTTATACTCATCTGACCATCACAATAACTGCATAAAATCTCATATTGCACACCATTCTATTATATGCCATTATTGTGGAAAATCTGGTCATATTTCTCACACATGTAATAATAGAAGAAATTCAAATGTGAGAAATAAATTTATTTGGGTTCCAAAAGGACATGTAAGGTCCAAGGCTAACAATGAAGGACCCAAATATAAATGGGTACCAAAATGTCCATCTAGTGCTTTATGTGTGCAGACTGCAGATTCTAGGAGAAATGGACATTATGGTGCAGAAGCCAGAAAGAAGAATCCAAGAGTTTCTCATGCTTCAAGAAAAAGTTTCATAGAACCTAAATACAGAAGGAGAACTCATGGAAAAGCCACTGCTGCAACATCTAGTTCAAATCATAAGAAGCAGTGGATAGTAACAGGAAAAGTATTTCCTACCTCAAGAATGAGCTACCACAAAGTACCATTTAATTACCTTGAGGAGAACAAGAGAAATAGGATTCCTCATACATCAAGAAGAAGATTCTTGAATTCTATTTCACGAGAAAGATCTCTGCAACCAGGTGCTAAGTATATCAGAACTGTTTGGGTTAGCAGAAGCAACTCTCCAAGTACCTAAGGTAGAGGTATATCAAGGGTAAAATCTCCTACACTATTATTAGTAACATTTATTGAGATTTTACACTCTGAAACCTTAGGAATTAACATTGAATTGTATGTTGAAAGAAAATTGCTAAATATTTACAATGTTCATAATCTAGCTTTTATACACATGCATATTGATGTGAAAAAGAATATATCTATATATTTTTGTGCATGTAGCCATGAATAATTCACTATGCTCAACTATTCTGAATTAATTACATTTTTTTGAAGCATGTGAATTATGCTGTTAATACCTACGAACTAACCATGAGTAGATCCATATAAATTTGGATACTGAAGAAAAGAAAAGAATTATAGTTCTGTAGGTTACAAGGAGAGAAAGCTTCAAGACTCCGATCTACATGGAAATTTACTCAAGTCTTGATGAGTTGAACTTCGTGCTTGAATTTTGGTGCTAAATTTGTCAAAGAGAATTGACATTATTTTGCCAAAATCAAGCTACTGCCTGGACAAATGCAGTTATGGTGATATCAATCTTATCCTATCTTATACTTGAATGAATATAATTTTTTTTGGATAATGAATGATTGTTTAATTTCCTTTCATTAGCAATCAATCTTTTACTGTCATGAAATATTTGTCAGATTGCTATATGACTGATAAGTTGGAATTGTGCATAGTTTATCTGTTATGAAATGCACAATTCAAATTTGTTTAGATTTCAACTCAGCATGTTTATAAAATTACATTCACATATTTTGAAAAATATATTCACCCGAGTTGGATTTAAATAGATTTTGAAAACTGAAAGATAAAATTGAAATTGTCTCAATTCATCCTTATAAGATGTTTTTCAAAATGCATGAGATATCAAATGTCAGATCTTGTCAAATTGTGCTTATCAGTATCATATATCTATGCAATCAATTGGATCTGTTCTGTCTGTGCTTGCTGTGCCAAATCTCAAAATTATGCAGGACACACCAATCGATAGTGAGATTCACTATCGCTAGCCTATGCTAATCAGAGTTGTATTTGAGCAAAGATTTCCATCAATGGACTAAAGCATTATCGATAGCAAATGGAACTATCGATAGCTAGAAGGAGTAAGTGGAGTCTGAGCAACTGACTCAGCATGGAATCTTGCTTGCTAGCAAAAGCCATTATCATTAGCGATAGAAATCCTCTCTGACAACAACTTGACTAGTAATTTGAACTAATGAGTATGAGCCTTATTATTCAAAAATTCTTGCTCTCATTCTGTTACTCAAATACTTCAACACTTTCTATCATTTCTATGATTAGAGTAACTAGAGTCCTGTGTTTATATTCTGATGCTGAAAATTCCTATCATTTTGAACACAACTCTTAATAGTCAAGAAAATTGCTATTCTATAGTAGATTCAATACCTGGAGCACAAAGCATTGATTGTCAAAACATTTGAAACATGATTTTAAAGTTTTAAATCTGCATCTAATTTATGCTTCATGATGTCTTAAACCTATGCTGAGAAAGTTATTTATCAAATGTCTCTTATGCTTTATGAAATATATTTCTATTTGAATTTTCACATAAAAGCATAAGAAAATTGTTTCGAACCTTATCTTAGATTTCCTATATTTTTACTGAAAATGAATCATACTAATGATTTCAAAACAAGCTTGTATTTTGAGTATGATTCTACAGGTTACGAAAAAGGATTAAAGGCTATCATTGATTGAGCATCTCTATCCCTCATCCTTTATAGTTGATAAATATTATTTTGGGAAGAATTGCCAGTTGCTATGAATTGAATTTATTTGCATAAGATTCAGGTCAATGATACCTTTTCACATAAGGTTATTTTCTGTTAAAATGTCACTGATCAAGAAAAAGAATAGGAGCTATTGCAACTAATATTATGAGGACCCAAGGATGGGTATCAAATTGCCTGTCACAGGTTGCAGCTCTTATTAGCGATAGCAAGTTGTCTTCATGGTACTCAGCCATCGATAGCTTCATCGTTCATCAATCAAATGAGAAGCAGCTATAGATTGCAATCATTCTATCGATAGTCCAAAAGATCCAACTTCAATGCCTGAAGAAGAAGAGAACCAGGGTCATCAAGCCAAAGCAATCAAGCTTACTATTCTATGAATTTTGGTTTGATTTATCCATTGTGATCTCTGAGCTTTTATGATATTCTAATTCTATTCTGCTTTCTGAAATTGATTTGCCTTTAGAATCTATGAACTGATCTCATATGCATCAAAATATATTATTGTTACCTCTCTGATTGATTAATATCAAACTTGCTTAATAGAATTTGTTTCGAAATGTCAAATCTTAAGTTTTGCAGAACTGACCCATCGATAGTAAGTTCCACTATCGTTAGCTGTATGCAGAACAAAAGCCTGAGTCAAGATTGCCATCGCTAGCTAAATGCATTATCGATAGCAAAGTCAGCTATCGATAGATAAAACTTGGAAGGAGTGAGTGATAAGTCTAACTCACTTGCTCAGCGTGGGATCATGCCCTCTTGCGATAGCAACTGTTACTAGAGATAGTAAGTCACTTAAACAGGTCAGAATGCGAAACGTTTAGCGAGTATTCATCATTAATGGTAATTTCTGAAACCTATAAAATTAGGTCATTCACATTTGCATTCATTCGCATTCATTCTCTTCTACTCCCAACCTCTGAGCATACTCTCTCTATTTTTCTTCTCTCTCAAAACCCTAAAACCCTAAACCCTAAAAATGGCCAGAACCAAAGTTCCAAATGTGAGTGATGTTGAGGCAACCTCTAGCGCTAAACCCTCGTCTCAATCCGCTAGCAAGAGATCCAAAACTCAGAAAGCTGTGTCATTCTCCCAAGAAGTAGTTGAATCAGGTCCTAAACGTCAAAAGCGAACTACCTCTGATTTGCCCTACTCAGAAGAACCCCTTGAAGCTCCAAGCGCCCTCTTCGTAAATCGAAAAACCCTAGATAGGACTACAGTCTGGGTGGATTTGGAATATTTCAAGCAAAGTGGTTTCGACTTGGATGCCTGGCTTTTACCCTACAAGAAATGGCTCAGTATTCAGAATGATTATAATGAGGATGTGCTGAGGTCACTTTACTCGAGCATGACAGCCAAGCCAAAATACAAGAAATCAAAGCTGGTAAATATAGTGTTTGATGCTTCTGTAAGAGGAAGGGGCATTTCTTTCAATTGGTTAGCCATCAACAAGATTCTGGGGATATTTGAAGTAGAGTATAACAAGTGGTATTCCCCTGAGCCCTACCCCAAGGAGGATCTTGAAGCAATTTATGAAACCTCCTCCAACAAGCCAGCCAACATGCCTGTGATCAACAGAATTCTTCACTACGTTTATACCAGATTAATGACTCACAAGGCAGGGAATTTCAGCAGCTTTCCCAAGATAGACAACCCCTGGCTGCCTAACTTAATCTCAAGGGTCCCAATCAATCCTGGCCAACTAGTGTCTATGGAGCTCCATAGGTTTCTATCTGATAAATCAACCAAGGGCCCTCTTCCCTATCCTCAACTGATGTCTTACATCCTGGAGTTCACAAAGATTAAATCTGTAGGGGAAATAGATAACAAAAAGTATAGACAGCTTACCATCTCCACACTCAGAAAAATGGGAATTCCTGTTAAAGCAGATGGTGATGGTTCTGTTTCTGAAGCTTCTTATGCTCCTTCTACATCAGCTCAGTCACAGCCTATTGAGGAAGAGACTTAATCTCAAAGGACTCCTCCTCCTCAGTAGCAGCATAATCTTGGATAGGAGCCACCTCCTTCTGCTCATGTTACCTCAAAGTCAATCTTCTCCAAGGAAGCTGTGGAAGAAATAGTCTTCAGGGTCTTTGCAGAATTTAATCTAGCCTTAGAAACTCAGAAAGCAGAGTTGATGAAGCCTATTCGAGAGCTACAGAATTAGGTGAAGAATTTGGAAGAAAATCTATGCCTCGTCCCTGAATATGTCAAGCAAAGGGGAACCTCAGCTCCTCCCTCTGAAGGTACTTCATCACATCATCATTCCCCTCTCTATTTCACTCACCACCTCATTACTCTCCCCAACACTTACCTACAACCACTACTAGTTCTTCTCTTCATCTCTCTTATTATCCATCTCCTCCCACCTTCAAACATCCTAGCCTATTTCCTACCGATAGCCACCATTCACAAGCCCACACACCTACACTTCCACCTTCACCACAAACCAAACAGCCAACACCTCCAGACACTCCTACCCCTAACCCTTCCCCTAGCGCTAGCCCACAAACTCAAAACTCACCCTTTCAAACCAAAGTCCTCACACCACAAGCATCTCCTATCGCTAGCCACTTTCCTAGCGATAGCACCCATACTTCACCACAAAATCAGCCAACATCTATCGCTACCACAAGCCCTCCTTCTCCTCCCAACTCTTCCCAAACTCCTGACCAACCCTCTTCACCTACCCCTGCCCATGATGATGACAAAAATGGGGAGAATCAAAGGGATACCTTCATGAGCCCTGAAGCAATCTTGACAGAAGAAGGCCTAGTGGAGGATGCATCTGATAAGGAAGACAGCGCCTCAATCATTCCTCCTGATGATAATGAAGGGCAAGAGGAAGACTTAAGTATGGCCATGGTCCTATATGAAGAGGAGTTTCAACCAGTCTCTGTAAATCTGCTTCCTCACTACATTCAACGAGCACAAGAACTTCATGAGCAAGTTGAAGAACTGTTAGAAAGAACTGCTCAGACTCAAAAAGAAAGAGAGGACAAAGAAGAAGTAAGGGCAGAACCTGAAAAAGAGAAAGAAGTGAATCCTATCCAGACTACCTCTCAGATCCTGGAATCTAGCGAAAAAGAAAAAGCTTCAGAGGTCCAGTCTGCTCCTAAGGGAACAAGGATCAAGAAATCTACTCCTAAACCCCCAGAAAAGAAGATCAGGGCAACCAAAGGGATTGTGATTGAAGAACCCAAGTCAGTCCCCAAGTCAACAAAGAGGAAAGCAGTGCCTAAAGGGAAAGGAAAATCAGCTAAGTCTCCTCCTAAGAAGAAACAGAAACAGAAGACATATCTTGACAAGTTATTGGAGCAGCTTAAGCCTCCCTCTCCTCCAAAGAAGAAGAAAGCTGCTGCTAAGAAGAAGAAGAAGACTGAGGTTGAGGTTGAGATTGACCCTGAAATCTTGGAAGAGCCTTCAACTGATTCAGGGAGAATAAGCAGTGAGTCTGGAGATTATGAGTTGGACACATCAAATTGGAAGGATGATTCTGAGTCTGACTGAATTAAAGAGCCTGAATCATTTCCTGAAGCCATTCTCATATGCATCATTCATAAACTGCACGTTTATCAGTTTTATAGTTTATGTTTAGTATTTCCTTCTACAATACAGAATAAAATTATACATTTTTCATCTCAATCTGTGCTCTGTACATGCATTGTTATGTTCTGATATATACTTATGCTGATATATGTTTATGCTCTGAACATGCCTTAATGTATATGGTTTACTTATGTTTTGTCATCATCAAAAAGGGGGGAGAATGTTAGAATCTTAAGTTTTGATGATGACTGACCCCATAGATAACATAAGTAAATAAAGTGTAAGTTACCTTTGAAATTAAACAAGTAAAATCTGATAGGTAACAGATCACTATCGCTAGAGCTAGAGCCTATCGCTAATAGACAAAGAGCCATAGCAAATGAAGACTTAGAAAATAACAAAGTTAATATCCATCGCTAAGTCATTCACTATCGCTCAAGAAATATTCTATCGCTAGAAGTTCATTGACATCATGGATAAATGAAAGGAAGAACAACTAGCTGAAAAATAGGCCAAGTCCGAGAGCTAATGAAATCAGTTAGCGATAACAGGTTAAGCTATCGATAACAGAGTACTTCAGATAATACACATTCAGATAGCTAGTGCCTGAGAGCAAATGAGTTAACTAGCGATAACACGTTTAGCTATCGATAACAGGATACCTGAAAATTACTTTGAATATTCAGCTAGCTCAGTATCCTTAAGCTAATGAGCAAACAAGTAACTAGCGATAATGAGATTAGCTATCGATAGAAGAATGCTTATTAAGATAACATAGCTAGTACACTGAACATTGAACTAAAAGAATATGCTAGCGATAATACTTATGTCTATCGATAGAGAATGCTTTGAAATTCCTTAGATATTGTTTCTATCTCATTGAGCTAATGGACTAAGCTTGCGATAACATCTTCTGTGCATTACATGATTACTTGCTTAGCTAACAGCTCAAGTGCAGGAATTATACTATGTAGTTAGCGATAGCAAAGCATGCTAGCGCTACTGAAAAAGCTGCCATGAAAGTACAGTTGTTGAAAACGTTCAGAACGCGCAGTCTATCTCTCTCTTAGCCCAGCCTATGCATGAACAGTAAAATCTAGATCAGAAGTTTGAATTCGATGAAGGAATAGCATTTAATTGACAACGGCTATAAGCTTCCAACGACTATATTCAAACGGGCCACATGAAGCTAAAAGAAAAATGTAAGCTGTGAAGATATAAATAGATCAAGACTTGCCTTCTCAAGATCTAACGAAGAAAACGATGATGAACAGGGCTTTAAGCAGAATTATGGATTACACTGATTAAGAGCAAAATCTAATGAGCCCAGAAACGATGAATGAATGATTGAGTCAAGTAAATTAGAAAAAGAGAGCTAGAGTATTCATTGTTCAATTTGTCAAGCTCTAGAGTTGTAAATTCATCATATATTCTTCTGTACTTAAGTGTTTATCACAATCCGTTCATTAAGTGAACATATTATCTGAAATCCTCTATTGTTTGAGGTTGTTCTAAAGCTTGGTGCTTTGAGAACAGGGTTGTAACCTTACAGGGTGTAAGGGGGAGTCTTTAGAGAGAATTCTAAAGCTCTGTGAAAAGGTTGGCAGGTGAACCTGTGTTCGTAAAACCTGTGGTAGGCTTCACAAGTGCCCGGCTAAACTTGTGGGTTGTAAAGGCTTCTCTTGTGCCCGGTTTAAACAAGAGGGTAGTGGAAATCTCAGGTGGAGCCTGAGGACTGGATGTAGGTCAGGGTAGACCGAACCAGGATAAATACTGTTTGCATTATCTCTTCCCTTAACTCTCTTCATTTCCAGTATATCAAACTTGTATACTCTTTAGTGCACTTCATGTTTTGAAATATTCTCAGTGATAAACCGAAAAGGATTTTTAAGACAGCCTTCATTGTGTTTCTAGAAAAGAGAAGATTTGAAAAGAATTCAAAGTAGTTAATTTTACCCCATCACCCAATTCACCCCCCCTCTTGGGTGACAGCCAGCACTAACAGTAATGACAATTATGTGTTGGTTTCATCTTGTGTTAAATGCTTCCATATGTGATTGGCTGCCATATGGTTTGTTTAGTTAATTTAAACTATGCTTTAACGAGATAATTTAAGTGTACTTAGGTGAATCATGTTAGGCATTAGAGTCTAGGGTTTAAATGGATAGTTAGTTAGTAACGTAGAAATATAGTTATTAACATAACATGGTCAATTGGAGGTTGGTTTTGGAACTTGACTTTCATTAATTGTAGCAAGATATTGTGCATTTTAAAAGGAGTATAAATTTGACTTTGGCTTGTGATGCTACCAAAATTTAAATAAAAGCTCTGCAAACGCATAAATAGTAAATTGGCGAATCAAGGTCGATCCCACAGAGACTCAAAACAATTGATTATTAGGCATTAAATCTCCTACTTTTGTTTAAGTTGAGCAAAACAAGAATGAGTTCAAATAAGTAAAAGAAAATTGACTAATATCTAATAAGAAAAACACGAACTTTAACACGGATTAAATTCAAGCGTCAAACGAACAACCTAGAGTCACTAATCCCTTGCTTTCTTCTTAGATTTTATTCCTACTAAATTAATTATGCCTTAACTTAATCAGCTAATGTAGAGTACTAGTGTCTATAAATATCTGTCGGTCCATTTATATCCTTACCTAAATTAATTATGTAATGTCTTACATAAATTAACTAGGTACAATTTATATTGGTAACACTCTAATTTGATTATGCGGAGCTTCTAGGTATATGTCTATCCTAGACGCAAATTAAATTAAATGTAATTCCTTAGATTAAAATCTAATTCCACATTATTTAATCTCATGGTCTATTTAAAATTCCCTCCATCAAGTTTAATCCTAAATTCCCTAAGCATGTTTAATGGTATCCAATCACTAAACAATAATCAATAAAAACACGATTAAATAAACTGAATTAAAATTAAGCACAACTAATAAGTGGGAAACAAGTTCATAGTACTATAGGTTGTAAAAGGAAATTAGCCACACATAGGTTCCAAATCAATCCCAACAAAAATGGAAACTGGATATGGAATCATAGTGACTGAAGGAAAACAAAAATAGAACAATGGCTACCCAAGCAGAATCGTCCACAGCCTCATCCTCTATTTTGATTTGAATTGGACGGAGCTCTCCAAAACAAATTCACAGTAGCGGCTTCTTTTTCTTGTGTAAATGACAGTGAATAGTGTGCAGCTCTCTTCCTTCTTTCCTATCTCTAGCGGCATCCCTAGATGATCGTGAATGGTGAGAGAAGATGATTTTTTTTCCGCGCCGCTGGCTCCCTTTTCCTTTGCCTTTCGTAAGTGTGATGACTGATGAATAGTGAGTTTAGGTCACTTAGTTGCATGGTACTCCCAAAGTACCTAAGAATGTCTGAGACATTCTTAGGTACTCTGGGAGTACCACGCAATATGTGCTCTGACTAGTGGAATGCCTCCAAATCACATGGCGGGACCCACGGTTTTATCTTGCTACCCAGTGCTCCCACTCTCGCGTTCCACCACACTCTGCACTTTCTCAATTTCTTCTCTCCTGTCAATTACCCACACTCATTGTTTTTTCCTTCTTTTCAGTTTTAATTCCTTGCACAGATAAATATTACACGCACACTCATATAAACTTGCTCTCCACCACCAATATTTCAAGCAACATGAACTCTTGGCTATTAGCATCTTCATAGAATAAAATATGCGGTAGATCAGAAAACATGTTAAGAATAAAAATATGTCAAAAATCAGTTTACATTGCTACTTGTAATAGAAAATAAATCTTAAAGTATTAGGGAAAATGACCCAAAAATACCTTTCAATATTATAAAAGACGAATCGGTCCCTTAACATTTGGAAATCCCAAATCAGACTCTAGAGAGGAATATGGGATTTCCAATTGTTATTAAAAGACTCTTTTGCCCCTTATTGAATCCTCTTCTCTCATTTAGTTTTTTGACTTGGATTCAATAAGGGGCAAAATAGTTTTTTTTTATAAACAATTGGAAATCTCATATTCCTCCCCAAGGTTTGATTTGGGATTTCCAAATGTTAATGGGCTTATTTGTCCTTTATAATATTGAAAGGCATTTTTAGGTCATTTTCCTAAAGTATTAAACGGATCTTAACTCAAAAATTATTTTTCCTTGAATAACAAGGCAAGCATTGGGATTACAATAAATCATGAATGAGTTATTAATGCTACCAAAATTGAAACAGGGTTTGCAAGTGCACGGGTCACAAAACTAATAAATTGGTAAATCAAAATTGATCTCATATAGACTCAAAATAATTGATAATTACACATTAAATCTCATATTTTCGTTGAAGTTGAAAAAGACAAAATCTGATTTCAAATAAGTGAAGAAAAATTATCTAAGATCTAATAAAAATCATGAAATTTCATAAGGAACAAACTCAATCGTTAAACGAATAGCTTAGAGTCACTATTTTACTTGATTGCTTCTTACAATTATCCCTACTAAATTAATTATACTTTAACTTATTTGTTTAATCTTGAGTTTGTGTCCATAAATGCATCTCAGTCTATTTACATAAATATTTTGATTAATTATGTAATGTCTCACAACAAAATCATATACAATTTATAACACTCTAATTTTCTTTATGCGGAACTTTTAGGCATATTTTGATTTCCACTTCTACCATTTTTTCCGACTTTGCTTGTGTGTGAGGAATAAGAGAAAAAAGTCAATTTAAATCAAATCTAATAATAATAATAATAATAATAATAATAATAATAATAATAATAATAATAATAATAATAAACTAAAACCTATTTTTTCCTATTCCAATATTCCTTTTTATTTTATAATCTAAATTTAGTTTTCCAACTTTAATTAAGTAAAAGAAATCCCCAAATAATGCGTCAAATCTCATTTAATTTTAGAATTGATGACTATCTAAATATAATAAAATATGTCTAAAAATCTACTATATGAGTTGTCATTAGTTAGCTTCATGAGTATTTTATTTAGTACTCCTAGCATTTCTAAATATGATACCCCTCCAGCTCTACATGTAAGACATTGACTTTATTGGAGAGATTAAATATGTTAAATAAATCATTTTGAAGTATTTATATTTATCATCTTTTTCTCAAAATTAGTTTACCTTACTCATAAATTAATGTATATGTAATCTAATTACACATAACATATGTTATAGTTAAGTGGTCTTTTGCTTCCATGATCTATATAAAAAAATCAATTTGATCTTATATTTAAGAATGGAGAGATAATTAACTTTATAGTGCACTTTACACTATAAAACTAATGTTATATTTTGAATCTGATGAATTCAAATCTGATCCACCCCAAATTTGTTTTTTCAAAAAATTGTCTCTATGAAGATGTTAATAGCCGACTCATGTTGCTTGAAATATTGGTGATGGGGCGCAAGTTCGTGTGTGTGTGTATAATATTAGCATATGAAAGGAATTACAACTGAACGAGGAAAAAAACAAAGTGTCTATGACTGTGAGAGAGAGAGCAAGTTGATAGGAGAGGAAGTTAAAAAATTGCAGTGTGTGCTGGAACGCGCGCGTGGAAGAATGAGGCTGAAAGGTAAAATACTGGCAAAACTGTGGGTCCCGCCATGTGATTTGGAGGCATTCCACTGACCAGAGCACAGATTGAGTGGTACTCCCAGAGTACATAAGAATGTCTCCACTTAGTTGATCCCAAAACTGTGCGCATCAGGCCCGCTAAAAAAAAAAATTAAAATAAAAGTAAATTAAAATGAAACAAACAAAAACATTATTAATAATAAAAAAACTGAAACCTTTTCTTTTTGGCTTTTTAAATATTTTTGTCTCTTTTTTTCCCAACAAGATTTAACTTTCCTATTTTGATTAAAGATAAGCTATTTTAAAAAAAAAAATCCCCAAATAATGTCTCAAATAGTATCTTTTCAAATCACAACAAAATCTCTTAATTTTAAGTAGTTGACTCCCAAATACAACAAAATATTTTTAAAAATCTACAAAATATGGGGAGTCATCAGCTTGAGAAAGCATTTTCAAATGTTTATGAACATTAGATAAACACATATTTTCATTATAATGCAAATTGAGAGGGTTTTGATTAAGTTTCATAATAATCTAGACTTCTCCTGTCTTGAAGTAAATTTTGAGTTTAGTTTTTGTCAAGATATTTCCATTTTAGATACTTTTAAATTTCAAAATACAAGAACTTTGTACTCAACCTAATTGATAACATATAATTGTAATGATTAATCCACTGTTGTTTTAATCCCTGTTAGAACCACAACTTTTTCTATACTAATTTTGACGACCTGTGCGCTTGCTGATATGATAAACAGTGGGCAAGTCACCTAGCTAGATTTGTTCCCACATAATTAATGTTGAGTGACATTATACTTATTTGTTATTACTATGTTAGAAATAGTATTAGTTACAAGAGTGATTTTGAGATATGTAGTAATTATTTATGTTGTACATCCACAAAGCGATTTGAGTCTCTTTCCTCATCTCCCTATAGGATTGAGTATACTTCACACGTTATGCTTGTATTTTCTAAGAATAATACGTTGGGCTTATAGGATGGCCGAAGTCTAGCTTAATTAATGGAGTTCCCAATAGGAAACATAACTAACAAGCTCAAACACTCTTACCATATTGGAAAGTGGCCGCCGATTGTTGAAGATAAGAATAAAAGCCCAATGCGCTCGTGGGGAGCAGGTCCGAAGGCAAGAGTGGAAGGCAATTTTTTTTTTAAAAAAAAATTATTTGATCACTCAATCTCCAAACTTATGTAAGTTAGCTGATATAGTTTCATCGTTTTAAAACAATGGTTTCCAGTATTTTAAAAATAATTGGGTTGCTTAAATTTTGCCACAATATTTTTATTAATATTGTTTTGAAAGTTTATAGAAAATAGCAACGTTACTCTAGCCCTTAAAAAGACACATTTAAACATTAATTGTATGGGACAAAATTAACAAATAAACATTAATTACTCAGCAAGTTATTTTCATTGTTGATAAAAACGTTATGGATTGAATTAAGTATCATTTAGTTAATTGTAATTGTACATAAAACCTGAGTCAAGGAGTACTATCTAATTGGGAAATGGGAATGGAGCGAGTGGGAACTAGATTATAATCCGGTCATAAATATAAGATCATTTTGACTTTTTTTTGGAAGTTAAGGAAGTAAATTAGACCATTAAATTATAACATATATCACATATAATTAGATTATATATTAGTTTATAAGCAGAATAAATTAGTTTTGAGGAAAAAAGATAACTATGGACAATTTTAAGTGATTAATTTTACAATCTTAATTTCCCCAAAAAAGTCAAAGTGATCTTATAATTAGGACCGGAGGGAGTATTCCCTATGGTCCTAATTAAAAAATCAAGTTGATTTTTTAGAAAAATTAAGGATGCAAACTAAACCATTTTAAATTGTTTATATTTATCTTTTTTCTTGAACTAATTTAATCTAATTACATGTAATATATATTACTATTTAGTGGTCAATTTTACTTCCTTAATATCCATAAAAAATTTCAACTTGATATTATATTAGGACCGGAGGGAGAATTGAAATACGAACTCAAGTGTTGGGCTAATAATAAGGACAAAGCCTTGTAAGGATGAGGAAAAAAAAGAGGTGAAAACACAAGGTGGTGGTGTTAGCTGCCCTCTCAGTTGTCCCTTAAATTTGGGGCACTTCCCAAATTTTTTTTTTGTTTATTTATTCCATTAGATTTTACATTAAAAGGTTAAGGGTAAAAAATACACATGTGATTTTGTCAAAAGTTCATCCAGCACCAAATGTTATTTTTTGGACAAAAAATACACATGACCTTTTAAATTGGATAAAAAAATACAGACCTACAATTAAATTAGGATAAAAAAATACACATGTGATTTTGTAAAAAGGTTCGTCCAGTACCAAGCACTTTTTTTCGGAATATAACTGTGAATGTGACTTTTGATCAAATTTGAAAACATATGTGTATTTTTGGTAAAAAAAAAAAAACATTTGGTGCTGGATGAACTTTTGACAAAATCATGTGTATTTTTGACACTTAACCCTACATTAAAAAGTGGCGTTTCGATATATTATGGACAAAACATAGTTATATTTTCAATTTTTTTTTATGATTTTTCAAAATTCCATACTTTAAAGTTTTGTTGTCTTTGTTCATTTATAGTACCTCATCTTTGAAAAATCATAGCAAATAGAAAATATAACCATTTGTCCCTTGGGACTTGCTAATAATATGGAGATTTTAAGGGACATTGGAGTAGTAAAGTCTCTTAATTGGAACTACAGTACAATTTTCCCAAGAAGAAAACACAGGATGTATAGGAAGCATTAGAATTGTAAGCCAAATAGCAAAGGAGTTGAGGGAGAGGGAGTGTTTTTCAGACTTAGGGTGTGCCACTTAAATTTGGGGACCACGCCACCCATGAGTTCAGAAAGTGAGGATTCTTGCTACTGGAACCTCAAAGCAAATGGAGTATTCACAGTATCTTCAGCATATAAATCATTCCAGGACCATGTGTATGGGGAACAAGGGAAACATTGGAGCTGGTTTTGGAAGTGGCCTGGAATTCAGAGAGCAAGAGTTTTTCTTTGGCTGGCCTTTAAGGAACGATTGCTGACCAATGATGAGAGAGTAAGAAGAGATATGACAAACATAGGCACCTGTGCTATTTGTAATGCTGATATTGAAGATGTTGATCATGTCCTTCGACACTGCACTACTGGTAGTAGCTGTTGGATGAAGGTAATGTCTCAGAACAAATTGAGAGCATTCTACTCTAAACCTTTTCATGAATGGCTTCTCTGGAATATTAATCCAAAGTGCATGGGGACTCACTGGAGGCTATTTTTTGGAACTTTGTGTTGGAAACAGTGGGACAACAGGAATAAAAACATCTTTGGGTGTGTTTGACTCGCCTACTTGCAGTCAAATAAGTCCTTATTTTAATAAAAAAGAACTTATTTTCAGAAAAGGACTTATGAGCATGTTTGTCTCGACTTATAAAAATAAGTAACTTATAAGTTATAAGTCAAAATAAGTATAAGTTCTTTTTTTCAACTTATGACTTATGACTTATAAGTCATTTTTTTTTGTGGACCCCACAATTCTAACTTATTTTACACATCAAATCACAACTAACCCAAACATAAATCACTTTTTCAAAAGTCCATCCAAACATACATCTCATTACACAATATGACTTATGACTTATAAGTCACTTTTTTTAACAGCTCATTCAAACATAAATCTCATTACACAATCTGACTTATTTTCAGTTTGACTTATTTTCAGTTTGACTTATCTATAAGTCACTTTTTCAGAAGTCCATCCAAACACACCCTTCACAAATGAATCTCTGACTCCGGAAAGTATTATTATTTCTGTTTCCTCTTTTGTAAATCATATGGCTACTGTTAATGGTCCATTGGGTTCCATATCGTAGCTGCATTAGTGCTTGTAAATGAAATTTTGGTATAGTTTGTGAATATATATACATCTTTTCACTCAAAAAAATAAAGATATTTCTGCATTGACGTGGAAAGTGGAAACGCCAAGTCTTTTTCAATAAAGTGGTAACATTATTGAGTTTTTTTTTAAATAAAAGTTAGAATTATAAAATGATAGTGTTACATCAAACATGAATCAACTCAGAATCATTATTATTGGCAAAAAAAAAAAAAAAACTCAGAATCATTATTGAGCTCACTCCTATCAACAGGTATTTACCTGCATCTAAGTCCTAACCTCTCTCTGTCTCTGTATCACTCCTATCAATATGTATTTACCTGCATCCTAACCTCTCTCAGTCTCTCTTTGTCTCTGTACCACTCCTGTCAATATGTATTTACCTGCATCCTAACCTCTTTCTTTGTCTCTGTACCTTTTCTGCTTCAAATCCCAAAAAAAAAAAAATATATCTATTTACCTACGTACAATATAAAATCTGTAACAACCACATCCACTAAATCATTTCATTTCAACAATTAAATTGGTGGTTGTGGAGAAAATGTCTGAAAAAACATTTAAAATAATGTAAAGGATTTGGGTTTCATGGACCTATCTATCCTTCAACAAATTTAATGGAAAAGACCAAAAAAAACCTTAAACATTTTTACAAAATTATTTTTTTGTTGAGAATGTCTTGGTTATTTCCGTTAAATTTGTAGAAATATAGATGAGTCTACGACATCCAACTATACTTTTTCAAATTTATTGTATCCAATTATCCTTTATATATTTTAAATGTCTTTAATTTTTCTGACATTTTTCTTGGGTGATATAGTAAAAAACAAATAGAAATATATGGAAAATTGCCGTTTCTTCCAATTAAGAGAATTGTCTTATTGGGTCTTTTACTCGTAACATGTTTTCTGGTGACACAATAATTAGAGTTGGACCCAACTCACTCTTGGAATTCCACTTCAATGTCATGCGCCGAAGAGTCTATTAAACTATAAGCAACTCTCTAAGCTTATGGGAAAATGACAATTTTGATTTCTTTGGCAATGTATATTGACAGCCAAGACTACATTCTATAGTTTTATATACCACCCACTTACACTTTGCCAATAACAGCGTAATTAATTACCGTTACAGCATAGCTTGTATTCAATAGTAATTTTTGTGAGAGACACTCATAGGATATAGATGCCGCGAAATT
The DNA here is from genome assembly GCA_037074515.1 of Mimosa bimucronata. Taxonomy (NCBI): domain Eukaryota; kingdom Viridiplantae; phylum Streptophyta; class Magnoliopsida; order Fabales; family Fabaceae; genus Mimosa; species Mimosa bimucronata. The sequence goes on from CM073439.1 coordinate 41,068,284, forward strand.
TTTAGTTGACGAATCGACAATGTAAAGGATCAATACTTAATTTCAAGCTTCTACAAGGAATTTGAGCCACCTTAAACAATATTAAGAATACTTTGGCGTCGAAGTTTAGCCAACTAGGATATTTGTCTCTAAGAAAGAGGATATAATCACCAAATTCGCTCAATCACTACTACAGAAATATGCTATAACAGCGCTTTTTTTGACCCTATAGCAGCGCTTTTAAGCACTGGTATAGCCAGTGCTGCAATAGGTTATATGACCTATTGGAGCGCTTATTTTGTTTTATAAGCGCTGCTATAGGTAACCTAAAGCGGCGCTTATAATCTCAAAAGCGCCGCTTTAGATCATACCTATAGGAATTATTTTTTAAAAAAGTAAAAAAATAATATCTATAGTAGCGCTTACTAATAAAAAAGCGCTGCTATAGAGCACCTATAGCAGCGCTTATTACATAATAAGCGCTGCTATAGACACATATACCAGCGCTTATCACGTAATAAGTGCTGGTATATGTTATATTTTTTTTATAAAATTCATTTATTTTTGTTTCACACCCTCCTGCATCAGTGCAAAAAACCAGCAGCTCTATACCATTCCAGCCAAACCATATATACATACACACCAGAAAAGTCATACTAATGTACAATTAAACCAACCATTCTAATTAGTTGAAAACAAAAGCATACTAATTAATGAATGGATCATCTAATTTGGGAGAAAAGAGGGAATACATAAGTGTACCATTATTCAATTAGTGCATTAATTTGTTCCCTTGACAGCCTGAAGCAACGAGCGTCTGGGTAATACTGCACAAACAAATTTAAATGACAAGTAAATTTACTGTCAGTGGGACGCCAAGTAGATCATGTGTGACGACATCCCTCATGTACTTCATCACATAGTACTCACAGTCGTTGTTATTGGGTTGGTAGGGGCACTATAACAAAAAACACCAAAAAAATCATGTCTTAAAGAAACATTTACGTTATGGTTTAACTAGACATATTGTTTTAAAAATTGAATAACTTTATAAAACCTAGACTTGTTGACACTTATAAGCATCTTTCGGGTCAGGGGCTCTGGAATACCTCAACCTGACGGAGGACCGGAAACTAGTCAATACTCTGAAAAAGGAACAAATCAAATTAATTTTATTAGCTAGGATCGGTCAAAAAATGACAAATAATACAGCGCATTCAAATAATGTTGACATTCACTTACCCATTGAAGAGACGCATCAAATCTGGGCGATTTTCTTGGAGAGCAGATTCCACAGGATCCAAATAATAAATTATGGGATCCTCTTCTGCCATCGGATTGATGACAAGCAAAACCCAATGTAGCCTAAAATGTTTTATAACGTTATGTCAGTATATATATCTATGATGCTCGGAACTAAAAATACAATGTAAGGTATAATATGTAGACTTACCCTGTATTAACCGGAGCTAAGAATAAAGTGCTGGCTGTTGCCTTTAAAGAGAAATGCCTTAGAATCGCTTTGAACTGGTCGTCACGTTTCGAGCCCACAACTTGTGCTATCGAATAAGGGCTTAGGAATTCGAACGAAACGTTCCTACCCTGGATCGCGACCTCTTCATGCAGATGCCTACATAGAAACCATACCAACTCCCAATTAATGTAAAACTTATGACATTGAACAAAATCACAATGAAAACGCATATATACCTGATCCATAAATTGACAACAGTAGCACCAACCCATCTTTGGTTAAGCACCTCCATTACCTGCTCCTTAGAAAGAACGTCAGTGAAATTCGCCTCGCCAAATACATACCTGTTGAAAGGAATTGGGACAATAGCATCGAGAGATACGGTAGCTGCAAATGCTCGCAACCGAGCACGATATGGCGTTTCGGCGCTTGTATCTTCAATAACAGGTTCAGGCACTGGAACTTTTTTCTTACCCTTAGCTTTTGATGCCTATAAACCGTGTAAGTAGAAAGTTTCAAAACTCATTCCAATAATTAAGAAGAGTGCTAGTTTAAATTAATTAGCAAATAATCACCTGTGGCAACGGATCGATACGTGCACTCTTTTTCTTGATTTTAGCATCTGAACCACGGGTACCTTTGACATTAGGCACTTGTGCTTTCTTTCCCCTAAATTGGGTACCCTGTAAAAACATGTAAATAAAAGAGCGTTAGCGTTAATAAAAAACAATGAATACTATTGTAAATGTTATTAGTAAATAATTACCTGTGATTTTGGCTCAATCAAACGAATGGGCCAAGTAACAAATGCACCGACAACCTCTCCGACTGCAGTCATCAAGTCAGGAGTAGGGAATGGTAAGGGTGCCCTAGCGTTGTAAGAGCATTCAATCATTACCTTCAGTGCATCTTTAGGTAACGGCGAGTTGTGCAGGGTCTTGCTCGAAGTATTGTAGACCTTACCAACCGCAACTACCTCACTGAAAGATTGATCTGTATACAGCCAGCACTTTGTCTCCCCCTACGAAAGAGTTGTCAACATTAGGTCACAATCGATAATATAACAGAATCACTGCTAGTTTGTTAGTAGAAAATGTATGAACTACCTGAGGAATGTCGGGCCTGGGCATCGTACAACTATCCCTGATGCTTGGGCTCTCGACGGAAGGAACGTGACTTTGTTGCACGAAGTTGGACTTTTGTGATGCAATGTTGCTTTGCTGGAAGAATTCGAACATCTTTTGCGTAGCGTTGTTGCATTTCTTCATTCCGGCGTTCCATTTCCTCGTGCCGTCTTTGCATTTCCACATTCTGTCGTTCCATTTCCTCGTTGCGTCGTTGCATCTCAAGCATCTGCTCCCTCATAGTAAGAACTTCCTCTGTCAACGCTCTAACATCGCCTTTTGATGCCCTCTTTTTGCGCCCAAAGTAAGATGAGGGCGTGATGCCTACACCCGCACCCCGAACATGGCCCGAATACTTAGGGCGATCGAGTGCTCTGCTGAGGAAATTGTCACTGCCAAATTTGTTGACCTCGTCAGGGCATTCTTGCGTTAACTTAACCTATAACAAGGAGGAAGGATTATTAGTTATTAACTTAACAAAGTCACCGTTTAGAAAGATTTTAGAAATTCAAAGAGAATGACTTACACATCGTTTATGGACTCTTCTGACCTCATCATGTCGTGGTGGCCTACTGTCTAGGCCCTATTCCTCAATCTATCATGGTAAACCAGGTGAACGTATAAATTAATCACGCAAACATTTATTCATAATTTTGGAACAAAAAATGTTACTAACATACCATATCATCCTCCAATTCAGGAAATGTCTTTCGTCCGCCCATATACGGATACTCACAGCTCTTAGCCGATTGGCTATTCTTTTTGCTTCTTTCTTGGAACTCCTCAGTCAAACGTTGTCGCACAAATTCATCCCAATCTTCTTGAGTAATTAACCCAGCATATATAGATGGTGGCGTTGGAACGATCTCCCTGTCGTCATCTCTCAGGTAATACGTGGTCAAGTTAGAACGATATCCTCGGTGCATTCTCGAAGCTTTCATCAGAACAAAATCCCTGTGAGTATCGTCGATATCAAAGACAGTCTGTAACAATAAAAATCATATTAAATTCGTTAGTTACAATGTTATGATGACATATCTGCCATTAATTGTAACAATGTAGCTTACCTGAATCTCCCTTCAAACGTCATCATGTTTGTCTGCTGCTCTTCTCCAATCCGTAATAGTAATAGGGATTTTGCTTTTAACAGTGCACCCAATGTAACCCGAGAGGAGCTTCGCCGACTTCCCGGTAGCTTAGTTATTTGCATTCCATTTAAGTCTTGTCCTTACTCCCTGAGCTCTGCGTGTGAGGAGTTGGCGCATAAGGGTCCTGCCACAAACAACATTCGCCTCATGCCTTGCTCTACCTTCAGCGATAGCTACCTGCTCACTAGGTTGTTATTCTCTCTCCTGGCCACTATGTTGTTCTTCTTCCTCCTGGTCACTATGGGGATCCATTCTCCTGTAAAAAAATTAGACAAACATGATTTTAGTGCATATACATATAATCATGCTAAGTGTATGAGAATTAAATGAAAAAATTCATAGTGTAAAACATAAATACATACAAACTGAAATCAATATGAGGGATTTCGCCTCTTTTTCCTCATTATATTGTCTACAATTGTCTGCTTCCTCTTTTTTGTCGGATTTAGGGTTGTGTTTACCCAAATGCCTTCTTGATGATCACGTCTTACATAAACGGGCTCGTCTTCGTCATCATACCCGCCTGCATCGAAGTCTTCCGATAGTAATGTCTCAAAGGAAGGAATATCTTCTATCACATTCATATCATCATCACTACTTTCATCATCAACTTGTTCGGAATAATTTTTGTTCGACTGCATGACAACTGACCAATTCTTCTTAGAAAGATCTGGAACGTAAAACACTTGTGCTGCTTGAGACGGTAGAATGTAAGGATCATCCTTATATCCAACTTTAGAAAGGTCGACCGATATAAACCCAAATTCATCTAACCGCCGTCCACTGTGGTTGTTAACCCACTGACACCGGAACACGGGAACTCTGAACATGGTGTAATCTAACTCCCAAATGCAATCAATTACACCAAAGTATGCCATCTGTGCATATATGGGATTTGTATCTCTTGCACTGGATATATGACACCCCTCGGCAACAAGCGTGACCCCACTATTTTGCATGGTGCTTTTTTCATTCTGACCTTTTGTATAGAAAGTGTAACCGTTGATTGCATAGCCGGTATAAGAAAATACGTGCAAACCCGATCCTTTCAATAGCCAGAACAATCTTTCACCAACCGATCCGACATTAAGCTCAACCTGCTGACAAATGCGTGTATTGAACCATCTAATGAAATGTTTGTTGTGCTCCTTTGTGATCAAACTCTCATTCCTATCACCGTGCATTTCACGAAGGAGATTTTTGTGTTCTTCAACGAATGGTTCAACCTCAGGAGTGTTGTGAAGAATGTACAAGTGCGCCAACTCCCTTTCAGCATTCGAAATGCGTAATAGCTTGAACCCACTTATTCCTTTCCTCGTTAATCGCCCATCGTGACGAGACTTCGGCAAGCCAACAGGTTCAAAATTTGATAAGTAATCGGCACACAAATCACTCGCTTCTTCAACGATGTATCGTTCAGCAATACAACCCTCTGGTCGATATCTGTTTTTGACATACCCCTTTAAAACTTTCATGAACCGCTCAATTGGGTACATCCATCTCAAATAGACTGGGCCGCACAGTTGAACCTCTTTGACCAAATGTACAGTAAGGTGAACCATGATGTCAAAGAATGAAGGGTGGAAATACATTTCAAGTTCGCAAAGGGTACAAACGATCTGCCTCTACAAATCCTGCAACATCGTTGTATCAACCACTTTACTACAAATGAGCTTGAAGAACATACAAAGTCTGGTGATCGTGCTCCGCAGTTTCTTGGGTAAAATGCTGCGTATGCCAACCGGTAAGAAATTTTGCATCAAGACGTGGCAATCATGAGATTTCAGGTTCTTCAACTTCAACTCTTTCACGGATACAAGGATCTTTACATTTGAGGAGTAGCCCTCTGGAACTTTGATTCCACTCAGAAACTCACAGAATGATCTTTTCTCTTTCCTCGAAAGGGTGTAAGCAGCTGGAGGTAAATAAGTGCGGTATCCCTTCTCGACAGGTGCCAACTCTTGTCTTATTCCCAGCTTGAGCATATCTAACCTTGAATTGACACCATCCTTACTTTTTCCTTGAATATTTAGTAACGTGCCAATTAGGTTATCACAGATGTTTTTTTCAATATGCATCACATCAAGAAAGTGCCTGACATATAAGGACTTCCAATACGGGAGTTTCAAAGAATATGGACCTCTTCTTCCAGCCACTTGTCAAGACATTTTTAGCAAAAGGCTTGCTAAAATCATTCTCCACCGCATTCACCTTTTCAAAAACGTCTTCCCCGGTCAATAACCTTGGTGGCCTACCTTCTTCTGAGCTCCCGTTAAATGGCTTCTTCCACCTCCGCCAACGATGCCTTAACGGCAAGAACCTCCGATGTCCCATGTAAACATTTTTTCTGCAGTGATCCAGTTGCATCGAATAGGTATCATCTTCACATATAGGGCACGCACCATATCCTTTGATGCTGTATCCGGATAAATTACCATACGCTGGGAAATCATTTATCGTGCTAAATAACATGGCCCTCAATTTGAAACTTTCTTCCTTACATCCATCAAAAACCGTCTCACCCGAATCCCACATATGCTTCAAGTCTTCAATCAAAGGATCCAAGTACATGTCTATATCGTTTTCGGGCTGTCTAGGCCCAGAAATAAGCATGGAAAGCATCATAAACTTGCGTTTCATGATCAAATTTGGGGGGAGGTTGTATATCATCAGAATCACCGGCCATGTGCTGTGAATACTGCTCTGAACCCCATGCGAATTGATTCCATCGGTTGCCAATGCAAGCCGTAGGTTTCTTGGTTCTTCACCGAACTCAGGGTATTCGTAATCAATTTTTTTCATTGGGGGGCGTCTGCGGGGTGCCTAAGCTTGATGTCTTGAATCCTCTCATCAGCGTGTCATGTCAAAAGTCTTGCAACATCCGCATTACTGTACATGCACTTGAATCTTGGAATGATCGGAAAGTACCACAAGACTTTAGAAGGACTCTTACCTTTCTTTCCATACCGAGATGTGCTGCATTTAGGACACTTCTCCAACGACGCATACTGGTTCCAGAATAAAATATAGTCGTTGGGACATGCATGTATTTTCTCATATTTCATACCGGTCGACCGGAGAATTTGCTTTGCCTCGTATGTTTTCGAGGGGAGTACGTTCCCTTCTGGGAGTATATCTCGCAGAGCGGATAGCAGCGCGGTGAAACTTGCATCACTCCAACCGTATCGCGCCTTCAGGTTGTACAATTTAAGCACCGCACGTAATCTGGTGTATTTGCTGTATCCCACATACAAAGACGTCTCTGCATCGCTCTTCAGTGTCTCAAACATTTCAGGATCCTCCTCACCCACCACATTCAACATTTCTTCAAGATCATCGCTCTCATCACACATGTCTGTGTCAACCACATTTGAAGCGCTACTAACATCAGGTACCCGGTCTCCGCCAGAACACTCATACGTCTCACCATGCTTTGTCCAACGTGTATAAGACGGATCGATCCCATGACAGAATAAATGGCCCAACAAGTCAAGAGGACGGAGAAGCTTTCCATACAAACATGACATACAGGGGCATGCAATTCTGTTAGAATTCTCTGCATGCTCAGCGGCAAATTCAATGAATTCTTTTGCTCCATCTATATATTCCTTTGAACGTCGATCACAAGACATCCATTTCCTATCCAACATTATAACCTACTAAAGGAAAGTGGAAGTAAGATCGATGTGTATGACTTAATCATTAGGTAGCCACCTCACGATGTTACCTTATTTTTTTAACAAAAATTCGGCAGCATAACGGCCAAAAAATAAACGTTCCCAGGCAAGGCCCTCTCTTTTAATATAAAAATGGATAGCTCACCACAACAGAATTCATCACAGAGCATATATTCACACACAGAAAAACTCAATTACAGCTCACAAATCCAGTTCCACAAGGCAATCATTTCATAAAAGTATGTTAAACGACCACACTGTAATCTTAGCACCTAACATAACATATAATGTACCTGATTCAATTCTCTAACTTGTCTTTAGGTGGAGGATGAAAATGTGGACCAAGAAAATGCTTGTTCAAATTCCTACAACATATAAATAACATAATTACATCAACCTTGAATTAATGGGACCTTCCAAACTTAAGGGAAGCATAATTTCTAGCATCAACCTTGAATTTCTAGCATCTACTTATACATTGTACCTGGGAACAATAGCTAAATATACATGTAAAAAAAATTAGCTTTTTTGGTCCAAAATCAATAAAATTAGTTAAAGTTATAAAATTTCTAGTAAAATATGATTTACTATTATATCTACTTTTATATGTCTCTCATACTATGATTAATAATGACATTTTAAGGGGGAAAAAGGACATTTGATGACTCAAAAATTGACTTAAAATTTTTCAGCTATTGATAAACTTGTTGCATGTATTTTCAAACAAAATAATATATTTTTCTGGAGGACATATTGTATCATTTATTATTCATTATATTACTTTGATGTTCATTTATAACTAGGCAGATGCAAATTAAATAAGGAGCTAACATGCAAAATATTTCCAGACATCTGTCGAGCAATTTGGAATTTGATTGGAGGAAATGAAAAGCAATGGATCAAATGTAAATAACCAGCTTTTATAAATTAAAAAAAATGAAAAAGAAAAACTGGGTTCAAAATAATCGGGTACCTGCGAAGAAGATGAAGCTAAACGATGAAGCAAGAAGAAGAACAACCATGGAGCTTGATGAATTTGACGAAGCAAGAACAGATCTGAGAGTAAAATGGGAGGAATGGGAGTAAAATGGTGGGCTGGAGTTCAAGGATCTGGGGTTCACGAAGCAAGAAGAAGAAGAACAAGAAGGAACAAGACGGAGGTTGAAGAAGAGGGAGCTCCACCGGCGGTCAGAGGGAGGTTGAAGAAGAGGGAGTTCCACGGCGGCGCTGGCTTCTTTGGGTTGAGCTTTGGGTTGAAACAAGAGAAGAAGATGATGACTTTAGGGTTTGTGTTTCGGGTTTAGCTATAAGTTGATGACTTTGGGGTTTAATTTTGCCAGGGAAAAAGATGGAGGGACATGAAATTATTTGGAGGGAACCCTATCCCAGCGCTTTATACATATAAAGCGCTGGGATAGGTCCAAGAAATTTAAAAAAAAACCTTAAATAAATCAGAAAAAAGATTAAAAAAAGAGGAAAAATAAAATAATAATTATAAAAACTATACCTGCGCTTTTTACATGAAAATTTTTGGTATAGGCCCTAAAAATGAAAAAAAAAATTACCAAAATTAATTAAACCAGAACAATTAATAACTGAATAAAAAATACTTCTCCATGGGCCTATCCAAGCCCTTTATACGTAAAAAGCGATGGGATAGGTATTAAAAATTAAAAAAAAAATTATTAAATAATAAGGACAAGGTTAAATATATTCAGGGAATTAAATATATTTGAGAAATGACCTATTCCAGCGCTTTTTACGTAAAAAGCGCTGGAATAGGGTATTAAAAATTAAAAAAAATAATGGGGGACTCAGAAATTATTAAATAATAAGGCCAAGGTTAAATAAATTCGGGGAATTAAATATATTTGAGAAATGACCTATTCCAGCGCTTTTTACGTAAAAAACGCTGGAATAGGGTATTAAAAATTTAAAAAAAAATGGGGGACTCAGAAATTATTAAATAATAAGGTCTAGGTTAAATAAATTCAGGGAATTAAATATATTTGAGAAATGACCTATTCCAGCGCTTTTTACGTAAAAAGCGCTGGAATAGGGTATTAAAAATTAAAAAAAAAATGGGGGACTCAGAAATTATTAAATAATAAGGCCAAGGTTAAATAAATTCAGGGAATTAAATATATTTGAGAAATGACCTATTCCAGCGCTTTTTATGTAAAAAGCGCTGGAATATGGTATTAAAAATTAAAACAAACTGGGGGGAATTTAGAAATTATTAAATAATAAGGACAAGGTTAAGAGAATTAAATATAGTTCAGATAAAGTTCAGAGAATTAATTTCAAAGGAAATCACCTATATAAATTAAAGACAAACCTAGGAGGTAATTTAGACATTATTAAATAAAAGAGATTATTTTAAATTAATATTCAGGGGAGACCTATCCTAGCGCTTATAATTATTTATAATACGTTTGATAAGCGCTGCTATTGTTGTGCTGTAATAGGGCATTTCTATAGTAGTGAATCTCTATGTCATCAATATAACACAATAGAGAACACAAGTTTAGCTTAAGAATGAAGGTGTTAATCTTGGTCACATCAACGGGGCGAATTACTATGAGGTTTCAAGAAAGTGATTTGGTTAGTAAAAAGTTTCAATGACAAAAGAGGAGTATAAACCTATTGTTATTTTCTACACTGAAAGTTATCATTGCATATTCTTTAGTTGTTATTGGAATTTTGAGTGATTAAATCATTTTATTGAGACCTTATAGTAACCCCTAGTTAGATTTGTTCCCACATAACTAATTTGAGTGACATGTTACACTTATTTGTTATTACTATGTTAGAAGTAGTATTAGTTACAGGAGTGATTTTGAGATCTGTAGTAATTATTTTTGTTTTGCATCAACCCAAAGCGATTTGAGTCTCTTTCCTCATCTCCCGATAAGATTGAGTATACTTCATATGTTAAGCTTGTATTTTCTAAGAATAATACACTGGGATTATAGAATGGCCTTCGGCCCAATTATAAGTCTCTAGCTTAATCAATGGAGTTCCCAATAGGAAACAGAACTAACAAGCTCAAACGCTCTTACCTTATTGGAAAGTGGCCGCCGATTGTTGCAGATAAGAATAAAAGCCCAATGCTCTTGGGGAGCAGGTCCGAGGACAAGAGTGGAAGGCAATTTTTTTTTTTTAAAAAAAATAATTATTTTATCAATCAATCTCCAAACTTTGAGTTAACTAATGTAAGTTAGTTGATATAGTTTTAACGTTTTAAAAACATTGGTTTCCAGTATTTTAAAAATAATTGGGTTGTTTAAATTTTGCCCCAAAAACTTTTTTTATTAATATTGTTTTGAAAGTTTTTAGAAAAGAGCAATGTTACTCTAGCCGTTAAAAAGACACATTTAAACATTAATTATATGGGACAAATTTAACAAATAAACATTAATTACTCTGCAAGTGATTTTCATTGTGGATTAAAACGTTCGGGATTGAATTAAGTATAATTTAGTTAATTGCAACATTTATATAGAACCTGAGTCAAGGAGTACTATCTCATTGGGAAATGGGAATGGAGCAAATGGGAGCTATATAATAATCCTAATTATAAAATCAGTTGACTTTTTTTGGAAAAATTAATGATGTAAAATAAATCATTTTAAATTGTTTATAATTATTTTTTCTCAAAACTAATTTATTTTACTTATAAACTAACATATAATCTAATTACATGTAATATGTATTACCATTTAGTGGTCAATTTTACTTCCTTATAAGGATGAGAAAAAAAAAGAGGTGAAAAAACGAGGTGGTGGTGTCAGCTGCCCTCTCTGTTCTCCCTTAAATTTGTGGCATTTTTCAAATATCTTTTTTATGTTTCTTTATTCCATTATATTTTACATTAAAAAGTGACATTTCGATATATTATAGACAAAAAATGGTTATATTTTCAATTTTTTTTATGATTTTTCAAAATTTCATATTCTAAAGTTATGTTGTCTTTGTTCAAGGTATCTAATCTTTAAAAAATTATAACAAATGGAAAACATATCCATTGATTGCTTATAATATAACCAAATGTCACTCTCCAAATGTAGAATTTAATTTTCCAAAGATAAAAATTAAAAAAAAAACATTTGGAAACTGTAACGTCCTTCCCAAAAATTACTTATAACTTAATAGTTCTGAAACTATTTTTGAGAAATTCCCTTATGAAAAGCAACCGTAATAATTTAAAAACAACTCATCGTACCCAAAGTCTACTTAGAGACCTAATATCATAAACCCATGTCCCTTTATTAATTTATAAATAATAAATAATAAATAAATAATAATAAATGCACAAAACGTCCTAATTGTGGCAATATTCAGAAAACAACAACTGAGAGTATAAGCCTAGTTGGCGTAATCTCAATCCTCCATAGCCTTCCCTGACGTTCCTTCTCTATATCTTTCACCTAAAAAAAATGTTAAAGTAACGGGATGAGACCACTGCCTCAGTAACCGACTATCTTACCCACGTACACACTAGCACATGCTTGCAAGGTGTCAGGTGGGACAGTTATAAAACATTTAAATATATAATCATACCCATAAATATTTATCAATAAGCCAAAAGTAACATTCATATTCACAACTAATCCAAGATCATAGAACTTAGGGATAAACAGGATCGTAGTACCTAGTGATAATCATACTCATAGTACCAATAACCTCCCAATCGTTAATCTCCCTTATATCCTCCTTATTCCCGCCGACTGAACCCATGGGCTAAGTTAATTACCCATGTCACTGGTTACTCCAAAAGCTCACCGATTATGTGGAGTGGATGGCCAAATCCACAGATCACACAACCGGACCATGGGTTCCCCCTCATAGAACAGGTGGGGTGTCGCAGCCCCTCATAGAACAAGTGGGACAGTCCCTCATAGGACAGGTGGGACATAGTAACCCCTCATGGAACAAGTGGAGCGCCGTACCCTCGTAGAACATGTGGGTTACGACTTGGCCAACCAAAGAGCTCCGTATGGCGGCCTGACCACGTGGTAAAATATTTATCTCCCTCAACTATATCCTTATTACCTCTAATGTTATCATAGAACGCATATTTCACAACTATAACTCACAAATCATAGGACAATATTCATGAACATAATCATTCAAGCTCGAATCTTAGCTATCATATAACATATTCACAACAATTCTATAACCTTCAACGATTCATAACAATCAATTATCATACTAAAACAATATCATAATAATCATTATATAAAACATCAAAACATATTTCTTTTACAAATAATATCCCACAAGACGGTTTTTCATAAAAAAATTTATAATACAAAAAGATAGAAATTTCATATAATAATATAATTTGCAAAAACTCACAAACACATACTGATATGCACGACAGATAAGAAAACCAGTTACCTAATTTACAGGATTTTATGCATTCAATTCGGGCTTAATAACTCACTCTACATAACACATATCAACGATCCAACCGTTGAAAACGACCTGATGGATGTTTCGAACATGGTGACCAAATTTCGCTTCGATCCAACGGTTAACAAATGCGTAATTGTTATTTTAACGAGACTGCCTCATAATTGGGTGAAAATATCTTAATATATTTAATTTTAACCTATCACCTCCTATATATAAGCTCCTAGAGTTTGCTCCTCCTCTCATGTAATCGATGTGGGACTTTTTACTATCCTTATTTTATTAAATATTTATTTGTATATGGGATATATCTTTAATAATCTAATTTAATATCTAAAACTTGATTTATCCTTATCTTTCTATTTTCAAAAAAATCAATATAAATAAATATCTAAGAATGTTATTTCTTAATATCCTTAAGATTTGATATTTTTATCCCTTTTGAATATTATCATTTGATATACAACTCTATCCTTGATATATTATTTTAGATATATTTTTCCTACTTAAATATTATTTCTTAAATTTCATTTAGGGTAAGATATTCATTCATAAATATCACTTTAAGTCTTATGAACAAAAATTGGGATATTACAGAAACTACCCCAAATTTAAGTGGCAGGTGACACCCCAACTCTGAAAAACGCACTCCCTCTCCCTCTCCCCTCAACTCCTCTGCTATTGGCTTACGATTCTAATGCTTCCTATCCTTCCTGTGTTTTCTTCTTTTATTTCTTCTTATGTTTAGAGTGATGTTTTGTAGCGCAACAGTCCAAAACATTGTATTTTCTCCATTGGTAATATCATAACCAACATCGCCCACTACTTCCTTTATAGACACATATAAATACATATCCTCATGTTTTTAAACACTAATGCCTTGTTTGGTATGATGGAATAAGAGACATGAAAATGGAACTGGAGTTGGATTTCATGTTGATTGTATGCTTAGTACAATTTAAAGCTCTTAAAATTAGCTTCCACCTGGAATCCATGGGCTCAATTCCATCCATTGACTTCCACAAAAAATGCTCGGTTTTTGAATTCTATCGCCCCATTTCCACTCACTACCCTTTCCCCTTTCAACCTCTCAGCCGCTATCTCCGTCTTCCCCACCCACCACCGGCGACCGTCTTCACCACCCTCCACCGGCAGCCATATGTATTTCAAGGGAGAAGGGCTGACTGACTATTGGATCTACGCCAGAAAATCTGAAGCATTAGCGGCGGGAGAAGAAGTTGGGATAGGATAATTTCTCACAAAACACCAAGAAAGAGCGAAGATGATTGTGATTGTCATAAAGAAACTCGGAGACCAAATATTGATTGCACACACATGCCTAACCGCCATTGTAGAATATAAAGAATTGAATGCACAGAATCAGATGGCATGAGAGAGAATAAAAATCTGTGGACAACCCAGCTCACAAGCTTAGGCCTTTCTCTCTTAGTTTGAGTTGCACATGAGATTCTGAAATTGAAATGATTTTGGGTGGTGTCTGTTTGTCTAGGAAGAAGATAATTTTGGGATTTTTTTTTTTTAATTTAAGAAAGGTATTTTGGCATTTTCAATTAAAAATTGTTAGATTTCATGAGCATATCAAACACATTTTTCAACTCCATATCCATATACATTAATATATTCATTTCCATTTCCATCAAAATCACTTTGAGCGAACCGTACGAAGGCCTAAATGTATACAATTTTATCAGCCAAGATTTGAATCATGGCTCGCTCAGTCAAAAAAAAAAAAAAAAAATCATGGCTCACCATGTTGTGAGGATTGACCTATTCCATTATACATGACTCCGTTGGTATATGACCCTTTGCTTTCAGTCACACATTTAAGGTCTTTCCATCTAGTAGATTCATATTATTTGAATTTTAAATTTCAAAACGACATCAATCTTTAACAAGTGAAATAAATAATATTAATTAGTAGATTAAACATAGAATATTTTAGTGAAATATTAATTACTCCCTCCGATCCTAAATATATGACTTATTTGAGGATGTGAGCTTTATCATAAATATAAGATCTCTTTCTAATTGTTTTCAACTTTTCTTCAAATTATTCTTACGAATACTCCTCTATAATAAACAAACAAGAGAGGGGGTTGAGATAAATGTAGATAGTTATGGTATATTGGTAATATCATGTGATTTTAACTAACCTAACTAACATCCTTAATATAATCAAATTAGAGAAATAGATCTTATACCTAGAATGGAAGGGAGTAGTAGATTAGACAAAGATTAGAAGAATCACATCAATCTTCAGAACCAAATAAGGAATTATACTTCTAACCTTTTATCTCTCAATTCAGTCTTAACATTTCTTTAATTTATTTGGTAATTTTTACACTACCATTTATTTATAAGATCAAACTCAGTTCAATATGTCCGACAAACTACATATTATATTTAGGACCAAAGGTAATATTTCTTTTACAACTTTGTTTATATTTTAATTGGCCAAGAAGATGAAGAAGAAAAAGGGATATGACACCACATCATCTGCAAAAGAGAGCGAAAAATGGGGCAATATAATCATTTATGTACAACCATATGCATATAGACCGTTTTGATTCTGAACTCACACACATACACACACAAATATATATATTTGGCCAAAACAATTTTGTTAATCTTCCAAAAAAAGAATTGAGCCAAAGCCAAGAAAAGAAAAGCAAAAGGCCACTATAATTTCATACAATTCAATCTACCACACAGAATCTCACCTACATCAGAACACAAACTAAAGAGACAAAAAAACAGATAAATAGAGATAAACCAGATCACATCCAGTGGCCAATTCCACATTTGTCACTTCTATTGAGTTTGTTTTACAGCAACAAAACAAATCTGAGCAGTCAAACTCTATCACAGCCTCAGCAACTTCCAATTCTTTCAACAGACACATAGCTTTCTTCACTGCAAGTTACTTCAGCCAATTAAAGCTGAATTAGCTTTCCCTTTCTCACCAAACCCCCACAACAAAAGAAAAACTTCATAGAGAGTGTTGCAGCCAAAAACTGGAACTAGGTTTCCAAATTTCAAACATTACATTTATCTTTGCCTGATAGAATGATATGCTTCCTATTCCACTCCCTCACATTTGTGTTTGTTGCTGGTTATATCAGTAGAGCTCCAGATGTTGAAGGCTTCATCTGATCATCAATTGACTCGTTATATATCAAGTATACTGCCGTTTTTTTGCCATTGAACCCACTCCCAAAAACTACTTTCACCTCCACTATCTCATCAGGTTGTAGATTTGACGTTATTTCTTTCCTATCTGCTTCCTTCAAGGAATTTATGTGGTCTTCTATGTAGACCAAAGTGGTCTGCCTTGTATAATTTATGATGATTAAGCAAATTATACACGAGTCACATGCATTGTTATCCAAATCACCTGTGGGGATATAGACACTACAAATAATTATCCCTTTTAAATGATCACGGTCACTAAATGGAGGGACTTTAAATTTTACAGAAGTTCCTTCACCCTTGAATGTTAGCCAATAAGGGTAATTGTCACCAGGGAGAATACAATAATCACTACACGTTTTAAGATGCAGTCCCTGCACAAAGACAGAACTACAACCCTTAATTTAACTATATAACTATGCAAGCAAAAATCTTCTTTTTCAAAAGATAAAATAAAATCCGATTAGAGATAGGGAGAACCTGTGAAATCTTTTGTGAAAGTGTACGAAAGACTTGAGAATTCTTTCCAACTTGAATTAAAACATGTCCCAAGCAGTTTTCAAGCATAGAGATGTAATTCGTAGCGCACAAGGAATCATGAATCTCCAATCCATCTTCCAACAAAAGACTTTGTTGTTTTGGTACACTACTGTGGATTGTTGAAGGACCATGGATACTGTTTGGCATATCTGACAAAACTGAAGATGGCATGCGCAAACGTATTGGATCAAACGGTAATGGATTATTTGTTGGGGATATCCAAGACCGATAGAGAGAAGGAATCACATGATTTGATAATCCTTCTTGACCACAAACAGATAGATACAAGATGCTTTTTAATCTAACTAAGGAAAAGGGAACTTGCTTTATTGTAGGAGCAATTAGAGTTGTTAAAGATTCCATTTGTTCTATGTCTTCCTCTAGCTTTTCAATCATTACACAACCAGAAAGAATCAGAATTTTTAAGGATTTTAATCTATAAATGCTTATTGGGAGGCTGCAAAGGCCAATACAATCCTCCAAATCTAGCAGAAGAATTTTGTCAAGAAACCCAATAGAATGATGTATCTTGGACAAACTTGGACAATCTTTGAGGATCAACTTTTCAAGGTTTGGTAGTTTTGAAAAATCAGGAGTTTCCACCAAGTAATGAGAGTGGCTAAGATTGAGGATTTTGAGCCTGTCCAATAACTACAGTGAAAACATATAATTTCAAAGAAGAATTAAATGAACATCTTGAAAAAATAAATAATAAATATATTGAAATGATTTAAATATATATATAAATATATATAAATATAATGTAAAATCCTTCATGCAAAATGGAAAACTCTAATTAAAAACATTGTTTTACAATCAATGGGAATTTAACTCTTGAAGGGAAGAACATACAATCAATTATTTAATTTGGAAAAGTTAACACATAATCAATATGGTGGTGAAACATCTAGATTTAAATAAAGACACGCATGCGCGCGCGCACACACAGAGAGAATGTGAATTAAAGAAAACCAAGCAGCTTTTAGTTTCAATAGCAACAGGGGAGGATTCATTCAGAAGCTGTGAAAATGAATCTAAAATAAAGATCTATCAAGAAGGCAGTAAAATATATAAAAGCCAATAAAAATATAGTAATATATTTACACGTCCCAAATCCCTCTTTTATTCCATATCCATAAACTTTAAAGCTGGTACCAACGAATTAACTAAGCTTTCCTAGTAATATATTGGTAACAAAAATAAGAAATGAAAACTTCTGATAAAACTATATCATAGAAACTATTTAACATAATGCTGCAAATTTGAACTATTCCAAAAAAAGTAACACTTCTGATAACACTACATCATAGAACAGAACAAAGGCCCTTGGTGGAGGTCCCTAACCTCTCAAACGTTACAAAGCTGGTTCATTTTTACTGCATTTTCCCTTCTTTTCTTTTATTTCTTCACTGTATCTAGCTTTAGTTGGCTAATCCTACCCTTTTTCCTCTAACATTACCATTGAAGAGGCTACAGCTAACTATTTAAGTGAAAAATCAGGCAATAATATAAGTAATTCCATCACTATCATATAGCAGCTTGGCATTTTCTTCACTTTTCATTTTGTTTTGGTAGTTATGGCTCAGAAATGAAAACAAAAATATTAATTTACATACCAGGGATTCTTTCCATATTTGTGTGAGACTGCTGTATTTTAAGTCAATAGAAACTAAGTTTTGTTGATAAAAGTTGCTCGGAATGCCTTTCATGGGAAATCCATGCCAGCAAAGCCATCTGAGATTTCTACTGATGCATTGGTAGTCTCCTTTAAGTTGCACATTGTCAAGATGAAGTAATCTAAGTCTCTTCATCATTTTGAAGGCTTCTGTCTGAAAATGCATTTGTTCACTTTGCGAAAAATTCAAAAACAGTCCTTCAATAGCCTCTGTCCCCTGAAAAAAAATAAAACCATATTGAAATTAAAGTTCCCACTTGTGATATTTGTTTTCTGAGATGCAAAATAGAAATATAAATGTCATTAACCAAAACATGTTAGCGTGGAAACAGTAAGTCATACATACCATATGTTCTAATAATACAACAAGTGCATCCTCATGAAACCACAACCTACTTCTCTTCCCTAGGTCCTTTTGACATTGTTCACGAACTATTTCTCTTCCCATGTCCCGCAGCAAATCATGCATAACAAGTATGTTCTTTTCATCAATGTTTATAAGGCTTCTCTCCACAAGGGTTTTGATTCCAATGTCAGCAAAAAATCCACATCCATTTAATATTTGTGTCACTTCATTTTTATCCATCCCAATAAAGAAGCAAGATATATCAAGGAAAATTTCTTTTTCCAAATCATCTAATCCATCAAAGCTTATTTTTAGTTTCTTGTGTATCTTGTCATTGGGAATTTTTTTAAGTTTCTCTAATACACTTTCCCATTCCTTTGCTTCTCTACCAAACAAATAAGAGCCAAGGACTTCAAGAGCTAATGGCAGTCCCCCAGAGTAGGCAGTTATATCTCTTGAAAGTTCAATAAAATCTTCTTTAGGATGTTCTTGTTTAAATGTATGCCAACTAAAAAGCTTAATAGATTCCTCTTCATCCAAATTCTTCATTAGATAAACAGCACAGTCCATTTCCATGAGCAGGCGTAGATTTCTAGTTGTGATTATTATTATACTTCCTGGTTTAAACCAGTCGCGACTTCCAACCAAAGCATTTAGTTGGGCCGACTCATCCACATCGTCAAGCACAACTAATGCCTTTTTATGTTGAAGTCTATCTCTCAATGTGATTTTTCCTGATTCAATGCTATTTATCTTCATTTTGGTTGTCTTACATATTTCAGAAAGAAGTTGGTTCTGTAAGCTCACTTGGTCCTTTTCTTGATTCCAAACTTCTCTGATCTTTGACAGGTAACTTCTACCCTCAAATGTGCGACCAATTTCATTATAAATGGATTTGGCAACAGTTGTTTTGCCTATGCCTCCCATTCCCCATATTCCTACCATGACAACATCTTGAGATTGATGGATTTGGAGCATTGTGATCACTTGTTGCACACGAATATCCACTCCTACTGGGTGGTCAGCCACAAACAAGTCTTTCTTGTCCAATACACTACAAACATTCTCAACAACATTTTTCACATTTTCACTCTCGTCCCTGGCAATCATATAAGCATAATTGGAAATAAGCATTGAAATTTAAATTACATGTGTTTGGAAAATATGATATGTTATGAATAAATTATAAATCAAAGAAACAGGACCTAGCTAGTGGTAACAAGATGAATTATATTACAAACTTTTTAGTTAAAAGCAAAACAAACATTATCTGATCTCTATGAAAGTTTACAATGTGCAACTTTTAAAATTGTGAATGCAGATTGGAAACTAAGCAAAAGTGAGTTGTGTGGTTAGTGATATTCCCAGTACTCCAAATATTATACATATACATGCATATAAACACACATCAAGTGTCTCATTCAAAAGAAAATAAAGAGAAAAAAATTACCTTGAACCAAGTACAACAAACCCTGCAATACCCCCAGCCTCTGCAAGGGTTGTCCTCCAATTGGAAACTTGACATTTTGATGGTGAAATTCTTTGTATGAGATCTTCAAATGCTTCTCCAAAACAGGAAGTTTGCTTACGAATTTCTGATGGATCCACATCGTAAAACACTGGTAGAACCACCTGACCATTTGATTTGCGAAGCTCCATGATTAATGACAATTCCTCCAAACACCATATAGATGCAGAATATTCTCTAGAGAAGATGATTATTGCGATTTTTGAACTTCCAATTGCTTGCAGTAGTTCCGTTTTAATATGATTTCCTCTGGGTAGCTCAATATCATCTTTGAAAACACTAATGCCAGCATTACATAGAGCCGAGTAGAGATGTGAAGTAAAAGTTGTTCGGGTGTCTTCACCTCTAAAACTCAAAAACACCTCATACCTATGACCTGAATGTTATATTTCAAACATTCATGATATCAACAAAGTAAATTCCTAATTAAATTAATATGATATAGTCATTGTTAGAACTGAATATTATAAAATGTCAGAAATATTATGGAAAATAGTATTAATTATCATTGCTACTATGTTACATGCATGTTTAATATATAATACGTAAAGCACATATATGCAGCCTTATAAAACATGACCTACCTCGATTCGAAAGCTCATTTTTTGAACTTTCACGTATTATCTGTCTTCCCATAAGTTGTAAGACATTATGTATTCTAAGTTTGTTGTTCTCATCAATGGTTACAAGGCTTCGATCCTCTAGAACTCTTATCCCAATGCTAGCATTGCATCCGTAGCCATCCAACTTTTGCATAACATCATTCATGTCCTCTCCAATATAAAATACAACTATATTGAGAAATATTTCTTTTTCATTAGCATTTAAAGAGTCAAAGCTGAGCTTAAGTATGTCATATATATTAGAAGGGAGAGATGTGTTTAGTTTAACCAATGCTAACTCCCATTCTATCAGTGATCTCCCATACAAAAAAGATCCAAGGACTTCAAGAGCTAATGGAAGTCCCTCAGCATAAGCAACCATTCTTCTGCAAAGTTTGATGAATTCTCCTTCAGGACTTGCTTGTTTAAATGCTGTTCTACTTAAAAGTTGAAGAGAGTAATTTTCAGTCAAAAGTTTCATGCTATAAACAAGGTTCACTTGAAATTCCTTCAGTAGATCCTGGTATCTAGTTGTAATGATTATTCGACTTCCTTGACCAAACTGTTTAAAACTTCCACATAAAGCTTGTAGTTGCTCCAAGTGACTCACATCATCAACCACAAGAAGTACCTTACGACAAGTTCTTCCTATCAACTTGAAGCGTTTTGCTGCTTCAACCTCATCTATTATCATATCGTTTGTTTCACGCATTGCAAAAACAAGTTGTTGCTGTAAATAAAATATACCTTTCCTCTCCCAAGTTTCCCTGACATTTGAGAGAAAACATCTACTCTCAAATTCATACTGAATGTGCTCAAAAATGAGTTTGGCAAGAACTGATTTGCCAATGCCCGCCATTCCCCATATCCCTATGTATGCAACATCTTTTGATTGATGATTTTGAAGCATTGAAAGCACTTCTTGCACTTGTGAACTGACTCCAACTCGGCAATCTACAGCAAACGGGTCTTTCCAGTCCAATATATGACGAACACGCTTGACAATATTCTTGATATCCTCACTTTCCTTCCTATGAAAAAATAATAGCAGAAAATAGTTTATACTCACACACACAGAAATAGCAGAAAATAATTTATACTCACACACACAAAGAGAATATTATCAAAATCGAAACTAAAAAACCACCAAACAAAAAGAAAAATAAATTACTTTGACTCAAATTTAGGCACCCAAAACCCATAGTTGCCTGCAGCTTCACTGAGAGCTGTGCTCCACCTTGACACTTCATCTTCAGTGGCTGAAATTCTTTGTACAAGATCACGGAATACTTCTTCAAAACCAGACTTTTTATTACGAACTGCATACGGATCCACTCCGTAGAATATGGGAAGAATTAGCTGATCATGTGCTCTGGAGAACTCCAAGACTTCTGTAAGTTCCCCAAGGCACATTCTGGATCTAATATAGTGTTTAGAGATGACGATGATTGAAATTTCGCAACCTTCAGTAATACTTCGCAATAGTCTACTTGAGATATCATCTTTGAGAACAGAAATTCCAGCTTTTTGCAGAGATGAACAGAGGCAGGAAGCAAAAGATTCTTGACGGTCTTTATCACCTCTACTATAACTCAACAACACTTCAAACAAACACATAAAAAGATTTGTGCATGTTAATTTTATTGTGAATGATCATTAAAATTTGTAAATATATTAAAGAACCCAAAGGTAATTCATTGGCCATCATATCCTAAATAATGACAGTACATGATTTCACTAAACATTAAGCGGAAGAACATGAAAATGGAGATTACTGTTTTCAAATGAAAAAAAGGAATTGAAAAGATTAATGGGTACCCATTGGCTTCAAAGGCTGATTCACCAGATCAATCGATTCTTTCTGAAGAAGAAGGAGAAGAAGAAGAATCCGTTAAAACTGCAGCAGCTAGCATCACTATCACTCAAACCAAACAAATAAAAAAGTGGAGGGATCCAAAAAAAAAAAAAAAAAAAAAAAGTGGAGGGAAAGTTGCCTGTGAATTGCTAGGTCGGTGAAACAGAGACGACAAATCTAGATTATGATATAGATTAGAGAAGAAAGGGTGAGATTTAGAAGCAGAAAAAGATTGAATAAAATGAAACAAAGCGTTACTGAATGATGATGAACAAGCATTAAAGATGTCAAATTTAATATTATTAATATTAACTTTACTGAATTATGAGTCTTTTGACGTAGCAAACGAGAGCAACTAACCATCTAGGAGAGTACGCTGCGGTCGTCTCCTCTCTCTCCACCTTCCCAATTAATCAAGAAATTTTATGATCGATGGAACATCCGGTCTTTAGAATTCTTCCTAACGAAAAATAAAATAAAATAAAAATTTAAATTGAATAAAAAAATAAAATAGAAAAATTAAACAGCTATAAGGTGAAATTGTAAGTGGGGCAATGCTAATTGTGAGAATTTGACTTGTTATATGAATTTTGCTGAAGTTGCATTGTAATTGTAAACCAAACGAAAATACGTTGTTGATGTCAATGAATATTGAATAAACGGGGATACTGTAATTTTTTGTTTTGAACTTTTACTCAATTTTAGTTTTAGTTCTAAATTTTATAATCGGTTCGGTCCTTGAACTTTCAGTAAATTTTGGTTTTGGTCTCTGAACTTTAGATTGATGATTTTAATCTCTGAAATTTGTGCAATCTCTAACCATTGGTCCCTATTTTTCAAGATTTTTTTTTCAAGTTCATATACAAATAAATTTAAGGACAAAAACTATCGATTCTAAAGTTTACAAAATAAAAACAAATTTGACCAAAAATTCAAAGACGAAAACCGCCGATTTCAAAGTTTATATAATAAAACCAAAATTGACTGAAAGCTTAATAACCAAAAGTTGTATTAACCCCATGAAGGAAGCCCAATTGGGTCTGAACTCTGATTTGGGGCCAAATTAATAGCATGCCCAAAAAGAAGAGTACATTGATTCAGTGGGTTGTATGTTTATGAATTGTTTATTTGAAAACCCGAACTTTTGGTGGTGAAATTCTTTATATAAGATTTTTTTAAAAGTTTCTATAAACTAAAAGTTTAATGACGAATTTATGATGGATACATATTGTAAAAGATAGGTAGAAAAACCTGATCATTTAGTTCTGCAAGCCATGAACCTTTGGTTTCTCTTGTAACTGGTTGCAAGTATACTAAAGCAGGAAGTGAAGTTCTTGAGCTTTAATAGCAGATGTGGTTTGAAATTTCACCCTTTCCATATCTCTTTTCTTTCACTGGGTTGTTGTGTTTTTCTTTTGATCAGATTTGGTTTTATGATTTTCACATGGTTACTTAGTAAACTGAGTTGTTATAAAGGCCTATGTGATTGATTTGAGATTTAGGAAATGTTAGGGAGGGATAACTGATTTGAATACCCTGTTTAATATATAATATATATATATATATATATATATATATAAATATATAAATAGTTTCAGATATGATTTACAAGTAATGGTTTATTAATTAATAATTAAATTTTTATTCACTTTAAATCAAAATTCTTTGTTTAATTTATAAAGTCTGTTCATTTAATTTCCTAAGCCAATTGGCTAACTCAGTCACTAAATCCTAAACCTAACATAATTTGGTGTTATTTGACAGTATCATCTTTTTTTTTTTCTTCAATACTCAGTTTATTTTCTATATTTCCTCTTAGTCAAGAAGCAGAGAAAGTTAGTATTGAGTATGGCATATAAAATCAGACCAAAGAAAGTTTGGCATACAAAATTAGTATCTTCTCACAGAAAATGAAAATAAAAAGATTCTTGACAAAAAGAAAAAGAAAAGAAATTTAAAGGCAACTAATGGTTTAGACTGATGGCTCATGGGCTGATTGAGCAGATCCATGGAATTTTCAGTGGCATCATCAACCAAACAAAAAACAGGTATAGATGGAGGGGGGAGAGTTACCTTTGAATTGCTGAGTTGGTGAAACAGACACCCCAAGTCATCAAGAGAGAGAGAGAGAGAGAGAGAGAGAGAGAGAGATTGATTCATGAATTATGAGCCTTTTGCTGCTTCTGTTGGAGATTGGATGGAGAGAGTGTGAAATGAGACAGGGGATCCAAAAAGTCACCTATGGGAAGAAGAAGCGTGGACGCTTCAATTACTAGAGAAACGTGGACGCTTCAATTAAAAATTTATTAACTAGAATTAAGATATGAAGCTGAAATTGAGGTTGAACAACCAAATTCTAAAAGGTATTAGAGTTTTTTAGGGAGCAAAATATTTTTAAAATAGAACAATTATAACACAAACCCTATCACTGTTAAACTTTTGTTACTTTTAAACTTTGTGAGAGCCACATTAATAAATTTTAAATGAATATTTTTTTAAAAAAAATCATTTAAATTTTTTCTATCTTCCACCTCATCCATCTCCTCCGTCATGCTCCCTCTTTCCTATAATGCCTAAAATCCAATACAAAGCAAATTTATTACCGAATTGGTTAAAGCCAATACAAATGACTTCAGAGGAGAGAAATTAAAATGAGCCAACCGAGTCCATGGTGGGATCGTCTTAGGCTAACCAAACAGCGGGCTTGCCATCAGCAAAGACAACATGCATGGGCGATGAAGGAGGGAGAAGTGATTGGGGTTTTGAGAAGGATGGAAATGGAGAGAGAAAGCATTGCTAAGAGAAGGTCATGTCTAGCCTGTATAAGAAGCAAAATCTGTTGAACCTGGTGAAATACTATGCGTAATAATAGCGAAGACGAAGAAGAAGCAAGAGGGGGAAGTCGCAATAATTTAGAGTAAAACATGTTTATTTCTTTGTAGACTGTGATTTTTTTTTTTTCTTGCCTGCATGAGGCGGAGCAGGCATTGGTTTATAATAATCATATTTAATAAAAAAAAACTACTAAATAGGTTATTACCTTCATTATATGATTTAGGACACACTTTTATTCGTTGGATGAAAATTCCATAGAGAGGGAGGGAGGAAAGAATAAGAAGTGGAAGAAAGAGAAAAAAATTAATGAATCTTTTGAAATAATCATTTAAAATGAATTATTATAGGCCCTATAAAGTAAAAAGTAACGAAAGTTTACCTATGTTAGCGGTTGTGATGAAATTGCTCCATTTTATAAATTTCATATTCATTTTTGCTATTCGAAAAACTTCAAAGTGTCAAACATTTCTAACACGAAACTTTATTGTTTAAAATTGTAATTTTGCATTTTTTTAAGAACATGCACCAACTCACATGTTACAATTTATTGATTTTTCAAATCTGCCTTTGCTCACAAGCCCAGAAATATATGTCTGATTGTATGATTTTTAATTGGAGATACACAAGTCCAATTCATTTTATATTAGGGTTTCTAGAAAGCCCTTTATGGCTAATATTTTACATAAATATTTCAGGAAAAAAAATTCATTTACTATCTCGAGTTGATCCATGAACAAATATAAATCATATTTGGAATAAAAAAAAACAGAACATAACTTACATATAATAATGCTTGTTCAACTTGGCCATGATTGACCAAATACATACATAGTCCATATACATCATAACATAAAAAGGTATTAAACATATTGACAATCATTTCAAAGGCTTCTCATGAACATTAATTATAGATTCATCATGTTTAATGATGAAGAAAATCCACCTTGATAAATCTGTAATGTTCATGAGATGCTTTTGAAATGACTGTCATTATGTTTGATACCTTTTTATGTTATGACGTATATGGATTATGTATGTATTTTGTCAGTCATGCCCAAGTTGAACAAGTATTATTATATGTAAGTTATGTTCAGTTTTTTTGGGTTCTAAATCTAAGTTAGGTTTGTTCATGGATCAATTCGAGGTAGTAAATGAATTTCTTTTGCCCTGAAATATTTATGTAAAAGATTAGACATATAAGGCTTTCAACGAACCTTAAAATGAAACAAATTGGAGTTGTATATCTCCAACTAAAAATCGTTCAATCAGACAAATAATTCTGGGTGTATGAGCAAAGGCAGATTGGAAAATCAATAAATTATACCATATGGGTTGGTGCACGTTCTATTGGATATTTTTTTCCCAAAAAGAGGACTCTTCAGACTTTAATTTGGGACCTGAACCATGTCAAAATCATTTTTTTACAATTAGTTATGATTTTTCAAATTTATAGGAAAATTTTTCCACATTTCAGATTCCAGAAATAAAAGAAAAGTTTGAAAAAGTTGTGGTTTTGATGTTCTAAATCCTATATAAGTTTAAATAAGTTTTTCATTGCTAATCTAGCTCAGAAATGAGTTCTAAAAATAGGGTTTTACAAATCACAGGTGTATTTTTAAACATATTTAACAAAAAACAATGACTTTTGATCCTAATTTGGAAGTTCATCGTCACTTTTAATCTTAAAAAAAGCATTTAGTGCTAAATGAACTTTTGATAAAATCACATATGTATTTTTGACTCTTAAACCATTTAAAATTGATTAACACGAGGTCCACAAACCTAAAAAATAATGGAACTTTAATCGTAGTAGGGCTTATGTTAAACTTACTCCATTTTACAGAGTTAATGTGCATAAAAACTTGGGAAATTAATGTGAGGTCTCTTTGATGACAAATAATAAAGATCAGGTCAAACAAAATAACTGAATTAAGTGAGGTCCTTGGGACTTAGATTATATTAAGAAGGAATTTCAAATTACACTTTTGCCCTTGTTATTTTCACTCACCCATCTTTCTTCTTCTCTCCTTTGCCTATGCAGTTCTAGAAATTCAACACCATGGCTTCTCCCAATTCGCAGCTAACTTCAGCCAAAATCTCAGGATACAAGTGTTCCAGAACCACAAATTTGACAACATATTCTATGACAATGGAAGATACAAGTGTTTGAGGAATTTCAAAGCTTCATTAAGGTTGGATTTTTGGCTCCTACAGACATCTACTTACACTATTTCCTATACAAGTACTTCTACAACATGGTTAATCGTCTCACCTTTCCAGAACTTTGATCAGGAACTCTAAAGGTAAAGATACTCTTCAAACCAGGAGCAGCCTCATCAACCATAATTGAAGTGAAGAGCTAAAGAGCAATAACATTAACGAATTTCATTCAAACCATCTCATAGGAATGTGCTGAGCATGAGAAAGGAAAAACGGAGCAATACAAAAACATTTCAAAATGTAATTTGTCTGAATAATTTACATAGCATCAACTGATCCATTCACCCATCATTTATGTCTAAATAATAAGCAAGAATATGCAGATTAGAAATTTCAGCATATCCTAGATTTCAGTGACTAGGTGTAGCGCCCTAAAATCAGGTCAAATGGAGTCGCTACCAAAATTTTTAAAATAGGATATTTTTGAAAAACCTGTTGAAAATCATAAATGGTCTTTTAAAACCAAATAGGGTTTGGGAGTCGATTGTGCGTGGGGAAGGTGTTAGGCACCCCACAGCACCCGTTCATGAGAACGGTAACCCTAAGTTAATTATCTAAAAATAAATATGGCCTTGAAATTTATTTTAATCACCCAAAAAGTAATATAAAAATATATTCACAAAAAAAAAGTATTTAC
This sequence comes from Mimosa bimucronata, assembly GCA_037074515.1. Classification (NCBI taxonomy): domain Eukaryota; kingdom Viridiplantae; phylum Streptophyta; class Magnoliopsida; order Fabales; family Fabaceae; genus Mimosa; species Mimosa bimucronata. Next base: position 41,096,552 of record CM073439.1, read on the forward strand.
ATAGTTGGACTTGACCTAGGATTTAACATAGGGCCTACGTACCCTTAAAGGATCAAAGCCTACGTAGTTCGGGGTAGAAATGCGTGTCACTGTGTTTGTGTTTTTTAGGGAAAATGTTTATTCATTTTTTGTAGAAAAATATTTATTGTTGGTTTGTATTTTTTATTTAGGAAAATATGTCTTTATTTTTTATTTAGGAAAAGACTTTCAAATGAATTTTGGATTAGACTTCCTGAGGAGATTCCCATAATCTCGCACGGAAGAATAATCAATTTCTACCTGAGGAGGTTCTAAAAACTTCGCACGGTATAAAAAACTACTTTAAAAAAGGATTAATTTATTTTGATCAAAATATGCTCTTTTTTTAGTTTACTTTATAAGAAAAAACGATTCACAATCATTTGCAATGATAAGTTAAGAAAGACAAGCGTTAGTAGCAACGTCAACATCTTATTCATAGTAGAAGATATAAAACATGATGAGGATACATACCTTTTAATCCATGTAGAATTTTTGTAGCATGCGCAAGCCACATGCACGAAGGTGAGAAATTTGAATCCAAAGAAAAGAAGGATTAGGCTTAAGCAATAAGAATAAGAATTTGAAATAATAAACACATATAAAAATATGGAGTATGATGAGATAAGAATTTTGAATAAGCGTGCGTTTTTTATTCCACAAATATGGATGATGAGCATATATGGGATCATAACCAAACAGTTAGAACTCTTCACCCACGAGTCATAAGAATGATAAAGAAGAGAAAAGAATGTGCATTGGGTAAGAATATGCTTGAGCCTCCATCCCGTTAGAGATGTTTCATTGGCAAGGGAAATTATGGGTCCCTCCTTAGAAAGAATTTGAATGATAAGAATGAATTTCTTTCCATGCTTCTCACTTGCCTCCTTTTCCTCTCTCTAAATTATTTATGCCTCCTCCTAAAATCCCTATCCTCTCTAAATTCTCCTCAAATGATCCTCTCTTCAAAGTGTTGTCTTATTATCCTTTTTATAGGCAACACTTAGGGTTTGCCTCATTAAATCTCTTTTTTTTTTTTTAATTTTCATTTTTTAATTTTTTGTTGTTTTTATCCTAAAAACATTTTCTATTCTAATATCCAATTAGCATAAATGAATATATTTTTTTTAATAATTATCGTTTTTATTTTATTTTTTATTTTTTTAAATCATCAATTACCCACCAATCATCATTAATGACCCATAATCACCATCAACTTTATTTTTGAAAATTTTCCTTTGTAATGATGACAACCAATCAACATTAATGACACTTAATTAGTGATTTTTGAATTTTTTATCTAATAATGATCAAAATGTCATTTATTTAATTTGGCATTAATCATGATTAGTGGGGGTTCTAAGGAGATGACTTTTCTTATTTTTATTTTTATCATTTTTTATTCTTTTTGTGGGGCCCAGACAAAATAGGTGTTTACAACAGGTAAGCAATAACACATGTCCATAATCCACACAGTCAAGTAGTGATCAAAGAATCAATATCACAGAAAATATCAATATAAGAGGGAAATTCTCAACTACTATTAAAATTTAATTTTTAAAGGTGATAGTGAGAACTCGCCCGCTTGGAGGATTTCTCATCATCATAGAGGTGGTTGCCTCTGAAGTTCCAGAAGCTTCGCCGCCGCCGCCGCAACCGTAGATGATGGCGTGAGCGGACTGCCGCCGGCGATTCCTTCTCCTATTCCGCCGCCTCCCCCCTTGATTCCTTTGCCTCCGATCCAATCTTCTCGGTCTTCCTTTCTTCTTCCTACTCTACACCTCCTCCTCCGTCGCCCTCTCTTCCGCAAGCTCAGTTTCTGCAAGTATAACAAAACCACGGCCAAAAGAACCACCGCAGCCGCCTGCTGTGGCTTTGGTTAGAGGCGATGAATTTCTAAGAACTTCGTAGGCGGAGAAGGAGAGAGAAAGAAAGATGAGTGGGTGAAAATAACAAGGGCAATAGTGTAATTTGACATTCCTACTTAATATAATTTAAATCCCAAAGACCTCACTCTAATTTGGTCATTTTGTGGGATGTGATGCTTCTTGGGAGCTCACTTTAGTTTTCCCTGCAAACTTTGCTCCATTTTTGCTCAATTTATTGATAACAATAATTAAATAAAATGTTTTACTTTGTAGGGTTGACTTACATGAATGACATTATTATCAAGAATTATATGTTTTGAGGTAACATGACAAAATGTTTTGATAAAAAAATATAAGAGGTAACATACAAAAATTAGAGTAATAAATGTATGTTTTCTATATATACCCTTGTATATTAGTAAATATAAGGAGGGAGAGAAAGTATGTATAATACATAAGTAAGGATAAAAATAAAAAAATTTATTAAACATATTCATAATAAATGATTCCAACATGTTTTATTGTTATGTGTAAAAAAGTTCTGCTAGACATAAATGCACCTGGATATTGGAGAACCATCTTGGCAATAAACAGTAACCTCAAGCGTACCGACTGCTAGAAAATAGGAAGGGGATACCTAGATATGAATGCGTGAAGAAATGAACAAAAACTGCAGGAAGCTGCAAAGGCGGGACCAATAGGATGAAGGAAGGAAGGAAGGATGAAGCTGTTAATGAACCTTATGGGGAATCATCATATGATAAGCAAAAGCATTAATCTATGCGAAGATGAAGAGACATAATTAGGTATATTCAAAAATTTTCCGTCTCGCCCATCCTGTCCCATTCCCGGGTATTTCTCATCCTGAAAATTTTCGGGACAGGATAAAATAGAACGAGACAATTTTTTTAGGCTGGGACAGGACAGAGTTGTCCCAATTTTGTCTGGTCCCGTTAGTATTATTTATTTTTGTAATTTTTATTTAATTAAAATGAAGGATTTAAAAAAAAGATAGTATTTTTATAGTGATTGACGCCCGTGAAGTACCTGCTCTAAGTTTGTTGTTTCTATTAATGGTTCCTGTATTATTATTGATTGTGCTATTTGCTTTAGTATATCAAACTGCCCAAAGCACCCTATGATAAACGACAAAATCAAAATAAACTGTGTTAAGAAGGTTACGAAGCCTAAAATTCATCAGCTAGTTGAATTTATAAGCTTTCAGATCATACATGAAAAAATATTGTTCCTTACTGTCTTTTGGATGATTGCATAGAAATATTGACCTTTGTCTTTGAATGGTGTTAAGGACTTAATGTCTTTAATTGGCAATAGTGATTTTCTTACTATATGCGTTTTAATTGATTAATTATATGTGTTTTCGATGCAATGTTGGGCCCATATTTTTTTTCAAAAATGTCATATATATATATATTGTTTGCAAAAAAAAGGGAAATTCCCATATAGGATGGGTCAACTACTGGGCGGGATGGGATACGGAACATAAAATCTATCCCTAGGCCTTTTGATGGGATAGGATGAACACCCCTAGATTTATTCTTTAACATAGCTTCCTTTTATGTGGGTCTGAATAAATATGACGTCACACAATTGTTAAAGGGCTTAAGATTTCCTGCAGAAAAGGCCATGCAGGATATTATAAAGTGAGGACTTGTAAAAGTTGATAAGAGTGACAGGCTTGATGTTCATGGTTTATTGAGAGAGATAGGAAAAGAAATAAGTCCTAAAAAGATAAATCATGAATATATCTATGAATTATTCTTGAGTTTCAGAGGTGAAGATACATGTAAATCTTTTGCTACTCATCTTTGCACAGCTCTAAAGAATGCAGGTGTTGAGGTTTCATGGATGAAGAGGGGATTGAAAGGGGTGAAACCATTTCTTCCTCTTTATTGCAAGCAATTAAAAGATCTAGAATGTCGATAGTTATATTCTCAAAAAATTATGCTAGCTTTAGTTGGTGGTTGCAAGAATTAGAAAAAATTAGTGTCATAACACAACTCATCAAGAGGTTTTACCAATATTTTATGATGTGCAACCATCTGAAGTTTGTAAACAATAAAATACTTTTGGAGAAGCATGGAAACGACTCATACTAAGAAACTCAACTAGCAAAGGGAATAAATCGATGATCAATTGGAGGAGAGCACTCATTGAAGCTGTAAATATATCAAGATGGGACATGCATGAATGGAGGTAAGTTTGTATATCATTCTTTTTTGGTGAACAAGTTTGATTAATTTACTTGTTAGCATGTGAAATCCTTAAAATCCTCAAGTTCCTATTGATGATATGCACTTCAATATAGGGAAGCAATCTTTTATATTCATACTTGATTGAAAGATGAAGCTGCTTACTCTTACAAATCACACTATGAGCACTAATTAAATCTTAAAAAGAATATAGATACAACTGCAAAAGGTTTTTGCAATTTTGTTAGAGAAAAAGCTACAAAATGGGGGAATGAATTTAGTATAACCAATGTTGTTAAACCCGGACCGGCCATTGACCCGGTCTAGCCAATGGGTCAGACTAGAGTCAACTCGGTGGCTAACCTGGTGTGAATAAAAAAAAAGATAAAATAAATTAAATTTGCATGACACCATCCAAAGTTCAAATTGAAATCAATTAACAAAAAAAACATTCATTTACCAAACATTCATAGTATGAAACTATCATGGTATCAATGTTTGGGCTTATATATCTGATTTTTTTAATTCTAATGCTTTTGGCTTTTTCTGGGACTTTTATGTTTGATTTTTAAATTTTTCATAAAAAAAATAAATAAATAAAGAAACAGCGACCGGGCTGACCCAGTCAACCCGCCGGTTCACCCGGGTCAATGTTGTTGGCCCGATTCGTCGGTTCCCGGGCCGGACCGGCCTGTCCAGGTTTGACAACTATGAGTATGACATATAACGAATACTTTTAAACAAATTTTAGATAACATTAATGTAAAGGGGAAATAGATTAAGTCATTTAGAAAGGATCATTGTCAATCTACTAGATTAGTAATTGAATGCTAGATGTGATCCTAATATAAATGTAACTTGATTTTTCTAGAACTGAAATAGAGTTGATTGACAATGTTGTTGAAACTATTACAATGAAGCTAAACAGCAAATATTTGTTTGTTGCTCACTATCTGTGGGAGTGGAGCCCCGTGTGCAAGATATCTTCAAGTTGCTGATTAATGAATCAAATGACGTTATTATAGCAGGGATATATGGGGAAGGGGGGATTGGTAAGACCATCGTTGCTAAAGCCATCTTTAATGAAATATGTCAAACTTTTGAAGGAAAGAGTTTCCTCTCAAATGCAAGGAAAGTGTGGAAGCAAGATAATGGTCAGGTTTATCTTTAAAGACATATTCTTTCAAGCATCTTTAATGCTAGAAGAGTGAAGCTTACAAGTATAGAAATGGGGCATATCTAATCAAGAAAATGCTTTGGAAGAAAAGGGTATTTATAGTTCTTGATGATGTAAATAATGAAGATCAATTGAGAGCTGTATGTGGAAGTCGTGAATGGTTTGGTCAAGGTAGTAGAATAATCATTACTACTAGAGATGAACGGCTCCTCAAGATCCTTGGTGTGGAATATCATACAATTTACAATATGAAAGAAATGAATTACAATGAATCTCTTGAGCTTTTTAGCTGGCATGCATTTAAGCAAGCATTCCCTGAAGGAGATTTTCATGAATTTTCAAAAATGATAGTTTCATACTCAGGAGTTTACCGCTAGCTCTTGAAGTTCTTGGCTCCTATTTGTTCGATAGGGAAGAATTAATATGGAAAAGTGTTTTAGACACACTACAACAGATTCCAAATAATAAAATACATGAAAAGCAAAAAATAAGTTATGATGGTTTGAGTGACCAAACAGAGAAAGATATATTCCTTGATATATGTTGTCTTTTTATTGGAAAGGACAAGAGTTATACTACACAAATATTAAATGGTTTTGGACTTCATGCTGAAATAGGAATTGTTCCCCTGGTAGAGAGGAGCTTGGTAAAAGTTGGCCAAAAAAATAAGCTTGATATGCATGACTTACTGCGTGATATGGGAAGACAAATCATTTGTGAGCAATCATTAGAGGAACCTAAGAAACAAAGTAGATTATGGTTTCATGATGATGCTTTAGAAGTGTTGAGAAATTGCACGGTAAGAATAACTCTCAATAACTTACAATCATATTGTTTAAATTGATTCTATAACACTCAATTTGTACCCCTTATTTTTTAGTTCTATTGTGAGTTCAAACATTCTCCACATGTTGCTTGTCTGTATTATATTAGGTTTCAATAACTGAAATATCATATATTATGTCCTTTATTTCTACTTTATTAGGGAACAATTAAGATTAAGGGATTGGTCTTAAATCTGTCAACAAACAATTCAATATCCTTGGGCTCCAAAGCATTTAAGAACATGAAGAGGCTACGTTTGCTTCAACTGGAACATGTGAAACTTGTTGGAGATTTTGACTATCTATCAAAGGACTTAAGATGGCTATGTTGGCATGGATTTCCCCTAGAAAACTTGCCAATGAATCTAAATCTAGAAAAGATAGTTGCCGTAGACTTAAAGTGGAGTAATCTCAAAAGAGTATGGGAGAAAAGCCAGGTATTGACAATGAAGTTTTTAAAATAAACACTAGCTACAATATTTGACAATGAAGTTTTTAAAATAAACATTAGCTACAATATTTGTTTTAATTTGTGTTCATATATTTTATTCTTTCCAATTATTTCGTGATTCATTTTAAAATGTTCTCTTGATGTAGGTGCTAGAGGGGTTGAAATTCCTGAATCTGAATCACTATCATTATCTGACAAAAACACCTGACTTTTCAAACTTACCATATCTTGAAAAGTTAATGCTCAAGGATTGTCCAATTCTGTATTGATTCACCCCTCCATTGGAGATCTTAAATGTATTGTTTTGTTAAATTTAAAGGATTGCAAAGGCCTCAATCATCTCCCGAAAGGTTTATATAAATTGAAATCATTGAAAACACTAAATGTTTCCGGTTGTTCAAGGATTGAAAAGCTTAAAGAAGACATTGGGCAAATGGAATCCTTGACGACTTTGTTGGCAAATCAAACTTCCATAAGTTATGTTCCCTTCTCATTAGTGAGAATGAAGAGTGTTAAATATGTGTCTTTATGTGGCTATGAAGGATTATCACGTGATATATTCCCTTCCATTGTTTTGTGTTGGATGTCACCAAGAATAGGGCTTTTCTTTTCTTTTTTTTTTATTAAACTCAGGGTATCCACTGCCGATAGCGATGATTAATCCCCTCACTACCGGTCCTACACTTAAGGGCAAATGGCTGGCCACAAAATGCTCCTCATGCCCAAGGGTAGGATTCGAAACTCCACCATTTGGTTAAAGGACCAAGTGAGGAATCATTAGGCCACACTTGCGTAGTTATAATTAGCGGTGTTCACGAGAAGAAAAGTGTTCGGGAGGGGTTCCCGTCCCGTGTCCCGTATTGTCCCGAACTTGTCCCGGTGTCGATCGGGATGGGACGGGACGGGCCTTGTCCCGAAATTTTTTCTCAATTAAAAAAATGACCCAAAAATCTTTTTTTTTACATAACAAGACTCAAATTAGCCTGGTCTGCATAGACCAGAAAAATTGTCCATCTCATCCTGATTTAGCAGAGCAACACACTTAGTGGGTGACTTTGAAACATAATTAAATCTCCTCCAGTGCCATGAGCACTCCATATTAATACATAATAAACCAAAAACATAATAATTAGAGCAAAAAAAGTAGCAACAACTACACATTTAAATAGAGTTTAAAAAAAAATTAAATAAAAAAGCAGAAACCACACATAACATGACACATGTCATGTTATATGTAAAAAAAAATACTCATATCTGTATTCGGGACGGGACCGAGACAGGACGACCCAGTCTCGAGTCCCGTCCTCGAGATTGGGTCTCAGGACGGGACGGGACGGGATGGACTGGGACGGGACAATTGTGAGCAGCCCTAGTTATAATAGTACTTTTCTATACATCAATATAAAATTATAACTATGTGGGGTCAAGTTTCTTTTGTGCTGCAGTGTGGGCTTCAATAAGTCTCTATGACGTGATGAAACGAGCTAAAAGATAAAATGGTTGGTATTTTGAGATGATCATCAATTTGAATCAAGGAAGAGGAAGAGAGACTTTTCGTAGTTCCTTAGTTTGAGGTGAAATTGTACCCATTTAAATACACTAAAATGCTGATTGTACCACAAAAAATACTTTAGAGTATTGATTGTATCTCAATATTATTTGTTATTCTCGAATTTATTGGCAAAAGCTTGAGAGGAATACTTTTGTGCATAATCTCTCTGTCTTCTTAAGACAATATATGACATGTATTTCATGTTGGTATCTTGGTATCAAACCATAAAAAGGCCACACTTAAATTCTACCAGATAGATGAAACAGCAACTTCAAAGAATGAAGATAATTGTCAAGACATAATGCAAGAGTGAGAAGTACACTCGTCTATTTGGTATTTGATAAAGATATTAGAAAGAGAATCATGCATTGAATGTCTCCAAGAACATTTTTGTATAGGTAGTCTTGGATGTGAAAACTGTGAATGGCAAAACGCACAAGAGGGGGGTGAATTGTGCTCTCTTTAAGAATTAAGACTTATATGGACAAAACAATCTTTATATTGGTTCGGCCAATACTGCCTACATCCAGTTCTCCAACTCCTCGTTGGGTTCCACTATACCACAGGTTTTACAACACAGGTTTACCTGCCAACCTTTACAACGGAGCTTTAGAACTCTCTCTAAACACTCCCCCTTACAACTTGTAAGGAAACAACCATGTTCTAAAAGCCCCAAGCTTTAGAACAACCTCAAACAGTAGAGGATTTCAATAAATGAGTTCACTCAATAAACAGATTTTGATAAACACTTAAATACAGAAAATCTCACTAAGAGTAATAAATATTTAGAGCTTCAGTGAGTAGAGAGTAGATGAGAATAATGAATGCAAAATTTTTTTTTCTCAGTATGCATGTTGTTCTCTTCTTCATAAATGCTCAAGTCTCTGCTTTTATATTCTTCACAGCTTCCTTTTTCTTTTAGCTCCAAGAGACCGTTTGAAATTAGTTGTTGGAAGTCCATAGCTGTTGGCAATTAATGCTGGTCTTCATCTTCAAAAACTTCCTTCTCTTGCTTCAATTAATGCTGCAAAGGATGAGCTAAGAGAAATAGAGACTGTGAGTAACGTTCACCTGCAACATTATACTTGCATAGCAGCTTTATCAGTAGCGCTAGCATCCTTGGCTATTGCTAGCTTCATAATGTTAGTCATGCACTTAGCTAAACAAGTATACAAGTGAAGCACAATAAGTGTTATCGATAGAGTAACTCATTAGCTCAATATATTGGCTATCTGATTTGTTTAAGTTATATCATCAGGTATTCTTCTATCGATAGTTGAACAGATTATCGATAGCAACTATGTTATCGCTAATTATTAGCTATCTGAATGACTTGTATCAGGTGATCTGCTATCGATAGCTTAGACTGTTATCGCTAGCTAACTTAGTTCATTAGCTGATCTAACATTTTCCCAAGGCATTCAAGTTCTGAGGATATTAGCGATAGGGTCAGAGCTTTAGCGATAGAGATTTGATCTTGCTTAGGCTAGCTCAACCACATTGTATTAGCTATAGAAAGGGTCTTAGCGATAGAAGAATTGTCAGTTCATTGCTAAGTCAATGTTATCCTTATCTTTTCATCTGTTAGCGATAGCATTTTAGACTAGCGATAGTATACCTGTTACCTATAAGATTATACTCGTCCATTGTTAAGGTAACCTAGTCATTAGCCATGATTCTCAACTCTATTTTATTCCAAACTGAGTTATATGGCATTTGTTCATTTTACTTATGTTATCTGTAAGTCCAATCCTCATCAAAATTTAAGATTCTAACAAAAATATGCTCTACCTAAGTGCATGTTCAAATCTTTACAATTTTTCATTTTGTTTTTGCAGGAACATTTTTAATTGATACAAAAGGTGTCAACCTTTTTGGCTTTTTTAATGTATATGATTAGGAATGAAGGAACTAAGTGACAATGATTTTTCAATGCAATTAACTACCCTTAACTGCATACTATTGTATAGGTCGAACAAAAGCGTATACTATTAACAAAAATAAAAGCCTATATTGTAAAGTTCTATAAAATTGTTGGCATGCATATGTCAAACAGTACAGGAAAATGATTAGAATTGTGGAAATTTCAAAAAATAATGAACAATATCATTAAAAGTTAAAAAAAAGAAAAAGAAAAATGTCATTATAATATATCTATAGAGAAAATATTTAAATAATAAAAGTTTTACATGCTGATATGAGGCAGAGCCAATGTCTTCTTTGGCTGCTGTAATGATGTTTGTCTCTATTTCTTCATAATTAAAAACAGAGCTGAAGAGCTTGTTGGTCAAAGTCATTATTTTTTAATGTTTGGTTTGTGATTGTCATGTAATGAAGTCCCCCTTCGAATTCTGAAAAAACATATATATATATATATATATTATCACATCAAAAAATTACAATTGTTAGTTGTTCGACTAAATACAAGCTACTATAGGTAACAGATTTTTGTATGCACAATGTGACGAGGCAGAGCCATTATCTCTGTTCATCTCTGTTTCGCTATGTTAAAAAACAGAGGCAATTAAAACAGAGTATCATTTCACGTTGTATAAAAAGCAATTATCTTTGTCTGGCTTCACTTGCATAAATCTTATATATTCAATACGCAAGAGGAAGAAGTAGATGCTGGATGACTCTTGGAAAAAAAACTATTAGCCATAATTAATTATTTAAACTTGAGGGACTAGATATGTGAGAAGAACAAATTTTTTAGATGAAATATTATGGACTCACATTCAAATGAACCAAAGGCAAATACAATGAATCCCAACGTTATTGATGCACAGGTAAAACATGGCTATTAGTTATTCCTAATGCATGCCAATGACTTTATAGGTTAGTGACGTGATAGCTCTACAATATTAAGTAGTAGCTGGTTTGATTATACTTTTAACCTCAGGTTGGTGCTTCCCTCTTTAATTAAAAAAAAAAAAGAAAAGAAAAAGAAAAAAGAAGTTATTTCAAATCACCAATATTAAAAACCGCAGCCTTCTGCATGTTCTTCGTAGTGGCACACCTTTTCTTACGTAGTACTCCCTCCAGTCCGAAATGTTTAATAAATTAGATTCAATTAAGGATGTTTGTTATGTTAGTCAGTAGGTTGTGTTTTTCTAAAATACCTAATTATATTGTCTTATTTCCTTCCCCATCTCTTACATGATTATTACTTGATAAGCACCAATAGAAACAATTTTGGAAGAAATTGACAAAAATTAGAATTAGATTGTATAGTAAGGACCAAGAGTAACTCTCCAAATAGATCATATTTTTAGGATTGGAGGAAGTAGCAAAGCAATAGAAATAAAATTTAGTAATTAATAATGGATAAAAAGCCTGGTGATACACTTCAACATGGATCTTTACTTGTCTCCTTAGAACTTTAGCAACATAAAGAATTGCTAGAATCGTTTTAAATTATTGCTAGAATTTTTTTTCTTTCCTAATTGTAGGAGCTCTTATGTTTATATGTTTAGTGTGGAAGCAAACACTGAAAATGTTTGGTTTGAACAAAGTGTTAACAATGTTTTTATGGGCTTAGGATATGAATCTGGTAAGGATTCTATGGTATTTAGGCTTGATTTTGGAGATTTTCGAAATCCAAAGCTTCCAAAAAATTTAAATCACCCTTTTGTATAGAGTTCCTCTGGAATGGTTCTGTTTAGCAGTAGAAATATGGCTAGGAAACCCAATTTGGGTTTCTTAGCAAATCTTAATTCGTTGTTGCAGTTGTTTGATAGTTCGGACCAGTGGAACTTTTCTATGTTCTTGAAGGTTAACAATTTCTCCCTTGTTTGGTCCTTGCTCTTTGGTTGTGTGATCATATTGAGTATTGCTAGGGTGGAATGAGGAGTATATGTATTAAGTAGCATAGCTCCTTATTCTATTATGAAGGTTTTGGAGCAGGCTCCATTATCCTTTCATCATCAAATTAGATTGACGTGCTGGTAAGTCCCGTCTAGGTAAATTTGGTGTCAGGAAGGTGATGTCATTGTGGGCATCATAAGAACATCGATATAAGGCAAATTTGCTATGACTTGGAATAGTATCCTTTTACCTTTGTCTAACATTTTATTGTGCTCCACATATTTTGATGTTATCTTTTATAAGTGTTTATGTAGAAGCTGTCTTCTTTATGAATGTTTGTTTTGGACTAATTGTACTAGCTACTGTTATTATATAACGATATTGATCCTTTTATACAAAGTGTTACAAAGAGATTACAAAAGCTTAGTCTAGAATGGGTTTAGCGTCTACTATTTTAAAAAATGCAAAGTATTTCTAGCTCTAGGAGTATGTTCAGTAAGTACATTGACAGTGTGAACAATGTTATCATGTGCAAGCTCATGGTCTTGGAAGATGCCTTTGTTTCGATTATCCTATGGCATTCAACATAGTAAGCCAAACTTTGTTCTCCAGACTCGGTAGTTGTTCTCGGGGTTGAGGTTCTTGAACATCCAATCAATAAAGGAAATCAGGTGATAGCATGAAGCCAGTGAGGCGGCCATGTTGTGCCCATGAAGTCTGCAACATTCAATAGTTAGGGGGCAGTGACGCAATGCATGATCAATATCCTCTAAATCACTTGTACAAGCAGAGCAACTAGCCTATATGATTATGTGTCTTTGTTGAGGTTTACTTGTTTAAGAGTCAGCTAGCCAAAGGAACATTCTTGCCCAGACTTCCTGGCCATTTCCAATCCCACTCTAGTCTCTTATCTTGTTGGTTGTAGCAGTTCTCTTGCGCCTCTTGGTAAGTCGAAGATATAGTGATTTCTCCACTAGCAGTCAGTACCCAAAAGCATGACTTCTCACATCGAATGTTGACGCTTTGCTTTATAGAGCAATTTTCTGAAAGGATTGAATGTGGGAGAACATTCTCAAAATGGGGGTTATCCCATTGCTCATCTCGGTTAAGAAATTGGCTAATCAACCTCTTTAGTTGGTCTTAAAAAATGACGGTGAACACAGGGTTCTTGAGTGGGCCAACTCCCTCAATTCCATTGTCCATCCAAAAACTTAGCTTGGTTCCATCACTAAGATACCTCAGAGCATGTAGTTTTATGTCTTCCCACACTGTACCTATGCTTCTACAAATGTGTGAGGATGTCTTAGTCTTGAAAGTATGATCAGGATAGTGTGATCAGGATCACTTTTCCAACCATATTTTTCTTGAACTACTCTTACCCAAAGCTCACGCAGTTTTGCACCAAAATGTAGGCTAATATGGATAGAAAGTCCTGGTTTTGATCTCCCATGCATCGAAGCCCATTAATTGACTAAATATGCTGAGCTGACAACATGAACAATAATAGTGAAAAAGAAGTCCCATGTTAAGGACAAGCTAACATTCACTTGATAGTAAGAAAAAGATTCAATTACTAGATGTAGGATGATACAATGAGATACTTTTGTATTTTACCAATTTCATATTCAAGTTAGTAACCCCCAGTAAAAAATCATCCTTGAGATACTCGAAGATTTACTTAACACTTGGGAAACTCAAACCATAACTAAAAGCCAGATTGTTGACCTTAACCATTTCCAAACCAACATCTTTCAATTAAATTTAATCTCAAGACATGCAAGACCAAACCAGTTTCCAAATCTTAACACATATCAAACAACGCTTTAAGTTTTCTGTATTTGTAACATTATTTCCTTTGGTACTGCTTCAACAATTCTTTAAGCACAATTTATGATCATAATCCAATACCAAGAGACGATTAAAATTCATAACTAGATTCTAAAATCCTTTTTGCAATCATTTTAATCACCAAGAAATAGTGCAATAATTCCTTGAGCTTCTAAAGCTTCAGATTCTTCCAAGTTCAGTATTATTTAAAAACTTTAGTTCGCCTCAGGCTTTAACCTTAAAGAAACCAAGGTTATGTGTAGTCAGCATGGGGAAACCCCAAGAGAACAACAACTCGGTCCATTGTACACATTGCAACATTAAATAAATTCTTCCCTATCAGTAATCAGCAACATTCACAGGACAAAAAATAGCTTATGTGACTCATAACACTCGATCATATGCTCATATTACTTTTCCATTGGTTCAAACCGTCTTAACCTAGAGAAAACCGAAAGAAACTCAACGAGACTCAACTACTACATTCCCTTCTGTTATTCCAAATTTTCAGGCTCCATTCTTGAATTTAATCTATCAACCTATTTCAGGATGCAACAAATTTCACAGCAAAAAAATCAGGGAATTCAGTTCCAAATTACTGACATATACAGCAACAGTCAAACGTGCAATCCCAAAAGTCCACTCAAACCAACTGCTTACAATATTTAATTTAAATACCATTTAGCTCTGATTCAGATGCAAAGTCGAAGAACCCCATCAATGAACAGAAAACACAAAAAAAAAAATATTCAACCCAAGTTAAAACACATTCTCAGAAAGACCATAAAATCGGATAGACTGAGAATAGAAATGGAAAGAGGAGGCCCAATGGAGTTAAACCATTACCTTCACGAATGACTGTCGTCCTCCGTCGCCGGCGAGGAAGCCCATGATTTCCAGCATTGACCTTCTCCCTCTCACGATCTCTCCCTCAGCGGAAGAAGAAAATGCAGAGAATCTGATGATGAAAATGATTCAAAGGGAAACTTCCCAATAGGCAGTGACACTCACCCATTCCTGTGAGCTCCCTCTCTTCCCCTCTCTCTCGCTGGGAAGAAGAAGAAGAAGAAGCAGATTGACGAATGACTATGGTGATGAACAAGCGACGGGAAGGAGATAGGTGATGTTGAGGGTTAATTCTTTAAGGAGTGGAATGACACATTTGCCCTTCTTCTTATTATTGAGATATTTTTTTTAAGGGGTAAATAGGTCTTTTACGCATAACAATTTTATGTTTTTAATTTGTAATTTTCTAAAAAACAAAACTTTTATGTACTTTCAGTATAGTTTGTCTACTAAGAATAATTTCTAGAAATAAATTCTTGTATCAAATTGGGGTTTTTCTTTAAGTATAATTTTCTTCCGGCCTCCAAATAATTTCGATAAAATTTTCTAATGAAAAATAAATGGATAACCGCTTTTCTTCAATTTATAAAGGAAATCAACTTAAAAAATTTTTAAAAATACTTTGAACTTTGTAAATTTATTTATAAGTCTTTTTAATTTTTAAATGACACATCAAAGCCTTAAATAACTCCTTATTTTTTTTATTCCATTTATTTGTTTGTGTTACTCTAACTAACATTTAGATTAAAATCTAAAATGTTACAATTGTACCTTAACCCTATAAAAAATTTGAAAAATGAGTTATTAGGCCAGTAATATTTTAATTAATAATATTTCATAATTGCTAATTGTAATTTTAAATTTGTAATATGAGTTACTGGCGTATTAATACCCGAAGTAATAACATCTCATAATGAATAATTATATTTTAAAATATGAAATATGAGTTATTGACAAAAGGAAATTTAGGAAATAATTGGAGCATTTACAAATACGCAGAATAATCAAATAAAATAATTAAAATGACGGCATTCAAAATTAATTCAATCTTAATAATTCATTAATCAATCTAATGGTGTGATAGGATGATAAGGGATAAGGAGAAAATCCTCTTCCTATAATTATGATCATGCAATCAATTAGCTATAAGCAAATACAAGTAAATGAGATTAGAAAATAATTCATCATGAAGCGGATTGATTGATTATATGTTTTCATTTTTCAAGAGTAAGTATGATTAAAATTAAATTTAATTAATGATTGATGGATTGGGTTAATTGAGTTTTACGAAGCTGAATATTCCTTTGAAATAATGAAAAACTCAAACAATGTAAATGTATTATAAATATTATATATATGACTATCCATAACTTCTCCAAACTCTTGACCTTTCTCATCCTACACTCCATAACCTCTCTAATAAATTATTTTTAGGAGTTGTTATTGTCATAACTCAAAGGTTACAACTTGTACATTTATGAGAATTAAACTTGCTATATACTTTAGATAACTCTTGGTTGAAGTTGGGTGCCTATAAATAGAGGACAATGTACTAATATGTAGGGTTACCTTATATAATATGCTTTATTTTGAATTTATAAAAATATTACTAAATATTTCTTTTGATGCTAACAATTGTTGAAGTAGTTTGAAGCTCAATTGGGTACGCACAAATTCGTGAGAATTTATTGCATTTATGGATTTAATGAATCCTTGAGATATAGCTCATACTATATAAAAATTGAGCATATATAGACTTTCATATGGAGAGTGAAATAATCAAGTTATGCCATAAATATTTGTATCATGTATGGTGGATTCCTGTTGTATTAAAATACACAAATGTCATGTTATGGTCTTTAATATAGAAATTAAAAAGTTTAATGTTGGTTAAAAACATGATATAATAAACCAGAAGTTTATTGATCTAAATAAATTTGTTGTTGGCATGACTTATTTGATTATCCAAGTCATATATATGAAATATCAAATTATTGATATTAAACATTGACATCAATTGAAGAACCATAAGATTCTTCTTGAATCACTAACATAATTAAAAAATTATTATGTGCTACTTGTTCTCAATTACAATTGAAAAAAAAAATTACTAGTTGTGGTTTGGAATGTATCTCTATATTTGTGGAAATATATCAAACTCATGGGCCTAATCAAATAACATGTAAACCATACAAGTATTCAATAAATTTGATAGATGCATCTATAAGATGGTTACATGTGAAATTATTATAAGTTTACAACCTAAAATTTGCATGATCTTATGTATAAATAATTATGTTTAGTGCACAATTTTCAGATTATGTCACTACTGCAGAAAAGAGTTTTCACGTCCTGTATTTTGGGGTTTATATGTCACTTTTCAAAGGACGTTAAATCAAGTGACGTGGAAAACTAGACTTTTAACGAACCAAAAAATAACGGATGTGGAAAGTTAGAGTTTCCACGTCACATATTATAAATAAAGAGACATTGTTAGTTACTTTTAGTGTCTCAATTTAACCAGTATGTGACGTGGATAAATATGAAGAGAAGAAGTTTGGTGAAATGTTTAAGAGAAACCACGTCACACATTATATAATGTGTGACGTTGTTTCTCGTGTCTAGGAAGCCACGTTCAACCAGAAATCCTTGAACAATTGGGTGTTTGGGATATTGAAGTTTTGCTGCAAAGAAAAATAAGAATAAAACACACATAAGTTGAGTTAACTAAAAAGACAAATACATGCATACTAGGAATAAACTGATAGATAATGATAAAGCATACCAAGATATCTGACCAACATTGATCCTTAATGTCTTTTTCGACTTCCCTCCAATCATCAACCAAGATGCTTACTCGGTTCCTTACCACAAAACCGACGTAGCTCATGAAATTCGTGCCAACTTCCCCGATAGGATTTATGTCGTCGTCAAATTCCACACGGATAAGCTGCACATTTGTCCCTTAACGGACAACAATGTCAGTATGCTTCGTCGGACCTCTTCCCTTTTTTCAAGGGGGATCGTTCCGTTGTTGATTGTTAAAATCGTCTGCCATGTACCTGTTAACATATCAAAGATGTGATGAGTCATAATGCCACAGCTTTCACAAAACCAAAACCAAAGCAATAACAAGAATTAATACATGATAATTCAAACAGGTTCTCACTTTATGTGTTATCCCATATCCCATCACAATGATCATTTCTAGAAGCAAATTGGTCATCATCGTCTATTAATTCAAATTCACTTGGTTCAGGTGGTCCTGTGCACAAAGGTGGTACCTCATCTAGATCTAAAGTGGGAGCACGGTCCTTTTGCTTTTTACTTTGCAAGACTATGGACAATTGCTTATTTGCGGGATCTATTACATAGAACACTTGTTTCGTGTGACTTGCTAAAATAAAAGGCTCATCTCTGTACCTAACCTTGTGAAGATCAATTGAGATCATACCAGTATGGGGATCAATCCCAAATGTGCCATTGTTAACCTACTTGCATTTGAAGATTGCTATTTGAACTTGGTGTAACTAACTTCCCAAATTTCTTCAATTACCCCATAATATGTCATGGAAACCAATCGTGGGTTTTTATCTTTCAAACTAGAGAAGTACATCACTTCGGCTACTGCCATCGCGCCAATTACAGAATCAAACAAATGAAATTACAAATAAATTCGTCAAACAATAACAGAAAATCATCGTTACAACTAATTAATCACATACAAACAACAATCAAAGACTTAAACGCACCATAAATTCATCAAAAGAATAACAAAATAAAAAAAAGAACCTATAGTAGTAGCAGAAAGCACAGAAATTGATTTGAACAGTGTTGCCAAGACCCCCGTGATTGCACCTAATTATTTTATGTTTCTAACCATTAATTTTGGGAAATTAACACTTGTCCTAGGCCAATACATAGTTATTTAGGCACTTTTACATTTAGAGTTCTAATGCATTGAGTTAATTGCATTTTTGTGCTAAATTGAGTATTTTAAGGTTTAAACTCATGCATTTCTGATTTATGGACTTGGGATATTACAATTTGTGCTTAAATTTGTCATTGTAGGAAGTCATGGTGAAGATTGCCTGAATTCCAGAAATTACAGTTTAATGCTCGAATTTCAGAAAATACAACTAAGTCCCATGGCACTGCATATCTCAACTAGACAAGGACAAGTTTGGTAATTGGGAGCTTAAAGGAGGGCAAAGATGAGATAAAAATTGCTGGATTCATTTTCATATTTTTCTATATAGAGATTAAATGAGTAAGGGCCTTGTTTGGAGTCTCACTTGTAAACACAGTGTAGACCATTGGATATTTGGCTTCTATTTCATGAACCGAACAGTTCTTAAGCCCTTTCAGCCCTAAAATACATCCAAAACACAAAAATGCTGCACTCTCATCACCATTACAGCTACACCAAAGTTCTCCATCGCACAAACCACCACCATCTTCACCATCCTCCACCCACCCACCACCATTGGCCATTTCACCAACACTTCCACCATCACCACAAGCCACACCTTCATCTTCAATTCGGCCAAACACCCACAAAACTCCATCTCACCATTATTCTCCCTCAGCTTCCATCTTCATCACTGCACGCACATCACCACAACAATCCACCTCCATTCACACCTTCCTCTCCATTTCCATCGGCTCCAAAAATCCAAGTCTGCACGCCATTTTTGAAGGGCTCCTTCTCCACTTGAAGCATCCTTTTCTCACACCATTTCATCCATAATCACTCCATTTTCAAGCACCATTTCTTTTAGTCCATTATTCACACCATTTCACCCAACAATCACCACATCCTAAGCCTTCACCATCACATACCATTTCAATTGTCATGTCTGACCATTTGTGTGCTTTACTTGAAGCTGGAGCAAAGGTGATGAGAGGCTAATTCTTGGGGTTTCATGGTGGCAACAATGCAATTGGAGTTTCAATGCTTCATTAGGGGAGTTTTTCCTAGCTTCTTTTGTTCTTAGATTATGTAATTTATTATCTTAATTGTTTCTACTTGATATATAATTTTAGAACAAGAGGTGCTATGATTTCTATTCCTAAGGGTAGCTTTCTTTTGGGTTATGTATGTAATTTGGCGATTGCTTTTATATGCATAAACCTTAGTGTTAATCACTTGGCATAATGCAACTTAATGTGGTAGCATTGATTATTTACTTTGGATTGCTAGATTGGATTAATGCATTTGCTTTTTGCACTTAGCATTAGACACTAGGTCCATTCTTGAAGGGTCAAATTATACCTTCAAGAGGAGACTCATTGTGTGTTGTCAAGGGTTTCCACTACCAAGCGATTTTCTAACAATTGGCTAGTTGATTAATTGTGCATTAGTAACTAGGTCAATTGGACTTAGGCGATTGCCTTTGATTTTTAACATTCGGTCTTGGATTTTGAACTCCCAATTCATTTGAGAAGCTTTGAAGATTGCAAAGTTTTCACCAAGAACCCATTCCATCAAAGAGTTTTTTTTCAAACCACTTTTACTTGCTTTCCTAAATCCAAAAAGCCAAAAACAAGCCTCTTTATATTTCTATAAGTGAAAAAAATATCAAAAAGACTTTTCATTGACTAAACCCCCAGTTTATTTGCTTTTCAATGCATTTAGGTTAGTCTAGGCATCAAAATAAGTTGACTCCTTTGAGAGATGACTCAAGGTTGAGCCACTTTGCTCAAGTCTTGGTTTTACATATTTTCTTGCATTTGACCCCGAGGAGCACCATTCCGACAAAGGTCACATCACCACGCCTCCAATACCGCTAGATGGTGTTCATGGCGACGGCTGGTCGTGGTGGTGGTGGTGGTGGCCGTGATTTGAGGGCGGGGGGAGGGGGAGCTGAGGGTGAGGGGATCTAAGGGCGGCGAGAGCTAAGGGTGGGGGGAGGGGGAGCTGAGGGCGGGGTTTTGGAGAGAGCTGAGGGTTGAGGGATCTAAGGGCTAAGGGAGCTGAGGGTTGGGGGATCTAAGGGTGGGGGGAGGGGTAGCTAAAGGCGGGGCTTGTGGGGAGCTGAGGGTGCAAATCTGAAAGTTTTTTTTGGGGGTGGTGTATGGGTTATAAACGACGTCACACACATTTTTATGTGTGACGTTGAAAGAAACAACGTCACACATTTTCTATCTGTAGTGTGTAATTAACGGGTTTTTTGTAATTAACCCAACTTAATCACAAAAATGCCACCACGTTATTTTCCATGTCAATTTTATAATTAACGGACATTAAATGGTGACATGAAAAGGGTTTTTTGTAGTAGTGTGTAATCCAGAAATCATTTATTAAAGCCTCCATAAATAGTTAGAGAATAAAGTTTCTATATATTTCAACGTTGGCATATAAGATTCTCCCAGTATAATTAGCTTTTGGTCATGAGCTAGGCATTTCTCATCTTAAAAATATTGGAGTATGCATTGCATATGCCTAATGATTCACCACAATGTGCACAGATGGATATTAAATAAAGTCGAGATAAATGTTCGGTAATGACCTCCTTCTTCTTGTTTGTTTCGAAATGAAACAAAATGATGTTTCTAAAAGAAACAAGTGGCTATAGGAGACTTATACCGTATAATTATTTGATTGTCATCCAACAAAGTAATCTAAACGAGGGGAAGAAAGTGAGTAGCTGGAAAAGAAAAAACGTTGAATGCACTATTATTATCAAATGTAGATCCTTTAGTATGAACCAAGAGTTCATCATATTTTGCATTTATGAGATATTACAAAATATCTGCTAGATATAATTACTAACCTAAATGAGAATTATCAAATCTCATATTCCAGCTGAAACTGCTCCAACAAATGCGATAAGCCTGAATCATGAGAAATCAATCGATTGCAAATGTAAATAGGAGCTTGTAATTAAGATGATCATATTGAGGAGGCATATACTCCAAAAGAATGCCAAGACATAACTAATTGAAAAACCTCAAAGGAGGTACAGGTATCTCAATAATAATAAAGAGATCTCAATAAGTTATGTCACAATAAGAAAAATAGAATTGAAAAGAATAAAGTTGTTGACAACAATTATGAAAATGATATCATGTGATCAAATGAGGATCTTATGTGGAGATATGTCATGAAAAGTATACAAAAAAATAGGTCAAAAGGAAAACAATAGGGAAAGATAGAGCGAAAATTTTATTATGCTTTCAATACGTGAACATTGTGGACTTGTAGTCCAAATACCTAAAATATAATATTATAAATATTCATGTGAAATATAGATTTTCACAAAGGCAATGAAAATAATGATAAGGTATATTATTTTTGTGACATATGCAATTATTTTGCATATAATTCTGGCAGTATTTGAAAAGAATGTTTATGTCAATAATTAAATATTGTGAAATTTAAATGAAAATCTTTGAAGGATTTAAAATGCCAGAAGCATATATAAGAAATCATACAAAATATATTGTCACTTGAAAATATATAAGTTTGCATATTACTTGATCAGAAGATCAAGTTATTAAATTCCTCAATGATTTTTAAAATATTAATAGAGGTCGCATAAATATTTGCTAATTTTGTTGGTAATACATGTCACAATTTTGTGGAAGAATTAAGTTTTTGCAGTTACACAAGCGGATAGTGAATTTGAGTAATTATGTGGATGCAAGATACATCATTGATGTATGTTAGAGGAATACCTTTTCGCAGAACATTTGATGACAATGCAATTCGACTAAAATGAAGATATACTCAAATAACATTATAAGAATGTATTAGTCAACAGAGGGAGTATGTCATATTGTACTCTTTTTTCCTTAACCAAGTGACTTGTTCGAGGTTTGGCATATTCACAAGCCCACGGATCGTCAAAAATAGTATAGAAAAGGTTGTCGTTCCAACAGGGACTAAGGCAAAAGTGGATTAATTATCGCAATTATATTATTAATTAGGTTAAGTGAGAATTTTTGTATTTTGAATTTTAAAAGTACTTAAAATGAAAATAACTTGACAAAACTAAATTAAAATTTTAATTCAAGACAAGAGCAGTCTAGGCTTATTTATCCACTTTGTATTTCATGATGCTTGATTGACCCTCCTCTAATGACAATTAATGAATACTAAGTTGATGTTTGAAGTCATATCCATTTGAATAACTCTCTCAAGCTTAGCCAAACTTTAATTAGCACTAATATGCATAATCTCTTACTACATATTATATTAACTAGTCTTTATAAACAACCCACTTCAATTTCACAAAGCTTGGTTAATGAATATCTCTATCTCACTAACACACTTCCAATTCTAAATTAGATTTGCAAGACAAGCTTGGATTCAATATAGTTCTCTACCTAATTAATGCTCTCTCAAGCCACTAATCAAGCAAACAATCTAAATGTTGGCCACCCACACTACTACAAAAAACACTTTTCACGTCTCTTTTTTTTTTTGAAATTTTCACGTCTATTTTTGGTGAGACTAATTTTATTATTTATAGCGAAACTAATATTACAAAAATGTACAACACAAAATTATAGATGGCCTAAATTCTCAATGAACAACCAAAAAGTCTTGCAATTAATCTATAATCCATTGACTTAGAATAACAACGATCTACCAGATACTTAGGGTGTGTTTGGATTACCGTTGGAGAAGTGACTTTTGGATAAAAGTCATTTGTGTGAAGTGATTTATGTTTGGATTTGTGATGATAGAAGTGACTTTTTTTCAATATGACTTTTAGAAACATGTTTGGATGATAATATTGAAAAGCACGTTTAGATGAAAAATTACTAAAAATGACATTATTTTCATTAAATAATACATATATAATATGCATATATTCTTATTAAAGGCTTAGTTTCTCCCTTATCTTCAGGAAAATAATTTTAAAAAATAATATTTTTCGCTCAAAGAAGTATATTGTGGGAGAAAGTAGTTAGAAATTGTTATGGTAAATTTTTGGAGATAAAAAGAAAATTTTATATTAAAAGAAATTATCTTATTTGAGAATTTTAGGGGTCTAACAGTCTAATTTTCCTACCCACTTTATTAAATAATACATAACAAAAGGTGTGGGACCCACCAGAAGTCAGAAGTCAGAAGCCAGAAGTAACTTTTTTTTACTTCTGACTTTTCACGTTACAGAAGTCATTTTGGACCAAAAGTCATTCTGAAAATAAGGCAAACCAAACATGTTTAATTCTTGAAATTTTGCTTTTACTTCTAGGATCCACTTCTGGGTGCCAGAAGTGGCATCCAAACATGCCCTTAAGCTGTAGCAACAGCTCCCTTCTTCCTTGGTGTAGCTTCAGTACCTAAATCAAAATGATCACAACAACAAATCAGTGAAGTATGAACATGAAACTATCAATCATAACGCCTTCTCATCCCAGCATAATATATATACATAAGCATTATGAAAACTTCGAACCAAGGCAAATAAAAGCCATGTTTACCACTGCTATGATGAAAAGAGTTATCATTCAGTGGTATAACCAAAATATAAAAACATTATGACTCCAAATGGCATAACAATATTAGGTAAAAGCATCTCTACCACTAATTTTCCTCTTTCCTATTTATTACGTTGACACACTAAGAAAAGCGGGAAGATGGAAATAGGCGAGAAAAATTACCCAATTTTGAGCTCCTTCAAATCCATTCGACTAGCTACATTCAAAAGACTATCTTATCAATTTACTCCAGAAGTCCAAGATTCATACAAGCTAACGAAAAACATAAGAGTCCAAAAATGTAATGCCCACCAGCACTTTTCTTCTATTGGTCTCTTTTTTTCTTTTGTTGCTCATATTTGTATTTACTGTAAAAGCAGAGAAATTAAAGTCTCAGAAACTTTTAAGCAAGCCAAAAGTTCAGATTTTGTCAAAGTATAAAAAGAGCATACTTGAGAAAATAAGTCTCTGGACTCATGTGAAAGGCAGCATTTATTTCAATGAATTATGAATTAAAAAAACTTCATCATAAGATAATATTCACCAATTCCAATTCCATGGTAATGTAGACCTCTATTCCAATTCCCCTCTCACAAGATTTACATCGATATCTCATTTGTTCATTGAATATAGTCAATAATCCAAACCTTATTAATAGCATAAAACCTTCTAGCACATTCAACCCAGACCACAAAAAAATGCAAAAACAAATGCTATTTTCAATCCAAACAGTGAGGAGTTACTTCCAAATACTAATCATACAGCTTACATTATCAAGTAAAACCCAAAAGACAAATGTAACATAAAGAAATGCATTTAATGATATGGTAAGTATATGTCCGGTGAAACAATCAGCTTTGGTTAAAGCAAGTAGCAGCTGGGTCTTATTTGGTATTGCCATGAGAAGAACATCAATAATGGTTTCCAGAAATCGCCTACAAACATCCAAGCTTAGCAGCTATTTCTCACAGAATAGTAAAAACAAAACAACCTTAAATGTTAAATTAATTAAAGTGTCCATGATTGTAGGAGTTAATCAAACTTCATTAACGAATAAATGACAGAAAGCAAAGAATAGGAAACAATCTGTTTTAGAAAGACCCATTTTAGCTTCTACATTCCCAAAAAAAAATCAGAAATCTTTGACTTTTTGGAAGGAATAGGTTTGCTGCAGAATTTTGAATTGCAAATTGGCAATGGAAATGCTGTAATCTATGAAGAACTGAAACATTGTGGCATTTCATAGATATTCTACTCTTAAAAAATGTCATCCACCATTGCGGCATTTAGAACCCTTGGTGCTTCCAAAACTGCCTAAAGAAATTAGTCAGACAGGCACTTTATGTGTTTGAAGAAGGTTGGAGAAATTGACTCACCCTTTCCCTTCCTAAACTAAGCTCTGCAAAATCAGTTACACTTAGTTAATAATCCATGTATATTTACATTTAGATTCACAGTTCAACTTGTTAATTTATATTGGTTCGCAGTCTTTACATCTCAGTTCCAGTCATTTCGATAACTTTACTATTGAAATAATTAGTAACAAAGACAAACAAAAAACAAGTGAAATTAGGCAATTAGTCAGAACATGAAGGTAAACAGATTAAGATCACGCAATAAAGTTATACTTACCTTGTAGTCAGAATCAGTAGCTGCAAACTGTTCAAGCAACAATGCTGCTTCCCTTTGGCTCTTAGAGCAGCAAGATCTTTTACATAAAACAAAATATGTACCAAATAGTTACTTTGAAGGTTTGATTACAATATTAGTAGATTTAATTTTGTTGATAAAATCAAAAGTTAAAACGAAAATACACCATGAACTTGAAATTACGTTTAATGTCCATGAACTTGTAGCATATAGCTAAAAAAACAATGTACAATAGTTAGTTAAGCTCCAAAATGCATCAAAAACAACCAATCATAGGATTTATTACAATATTTTAGCTTATTTAAGTCCTTAAATTCTGATAGGTAACACATATACAAGACTGAAAACAACATCCATAAGCAGAGCACGAAAGATTTCAGTTTGAATTCACCACACACTATTATAATCAAACATGCAATGCTAAACTCCAACTATAATAATCCCTAAGCATCATTTGAACTCTAATTAGCTTCAATTTGAGTGAAAAATTGAAGGAAATCGTCGTGAACAGTAACTATGACAGATGAACAGTTGCACCACACTGAAAAGTTCGGATTACGGCCAAGAAACTGAGTGAAAGCTCAAATTTACTTAGGGAAACATGTTTTCTCACGTCAATCTTTGATTTATTCAATAACCAGAAACCCAAACCCCTAAATCGGACCATCCTCTCAAAACGCGCTAATCGAAGAACTAAAGAATAGGAGTAGAGAAAGGATGCTCACTTGATTCGCAATCAACAATCTAAAACAAAAGTTATACCCCCCAAGAAGATAGTGGTCATGGGAGTAAAGACGGCGGCATTCGATCTTGGAGGAAGAAAGGACCGCGATGAGAGTAAGAGAGATTGGGGTTTCGGTGGTGGTGAGACTCGACGGAGCTGAAGAATCGACATTCTTCATTCCTCTCGCCGGCGTTACAATTGACCTCTGTGAGGAGCTTTCTGCGCTGAAGAGTCAGATTTGGCTAAGGGAGAAGAAGGAGGGAGAAAACTGAGAAGAGGAAGAGAATGTTCTAGGGTTCACGGGGGAGAAGGCTAGAGTCCAGTGAAAGGGTTTTTTTTTTTAAAAAAAAAACAATGTGAATCCATGTCTCATATAAGATATGAGATGTGGATTCAACATTTTTTACGTCTCATAATCATTTGAGACGTGAAAAATGCATTTTCTATGTCTCACTTTTGAAAGTGAGAAGTGAAAAATATGTTCCTCAGATTTTTTACGTCTCATAAAATTTGTAAGACGTGGAAAGTGTACTTTCCAAGTTCTTCCCGCCTTCTTTTCCACCTTATTTCTTATTTACCGTTTTTTTTTAAATCCACATCTCATAATTAAAAAAGAGACGTTGAAAGTTTTTTACATATTTACAATTTTGCCACCGCCTTTTTTCTACATTTCATATTTAAAAAAAAGACGTGAAATTGGGACGTAAATACTGTTTTTTGTAGTAGTGCCATTTAGAAAATATTAAGCACAAATTAAACCCACAATACAACAATCATTAATTAGTAAAAGAAAAATAGGTTCAAGCATCAATTCATACAAAACTTCAAAATAAACCTAGAACAAATTAACTAGCTACTCATGCTAAAATCAAAACCATCCCAACAGTAGCAATAACTTTAGAGTTCAAAAGATACAACGAAAAGAGCAAGATAAGAGAATAAATAAGTGCTAATTCACTCCCTTTCTTCCCTGTACATAGCTCCTTTGACTTTAGTCTCCAATCTCTTCCAATCTCTCTCGCCACTGCCGTTCAGTCACGCTCAGGTCCAAGGGAAGGAGATGATGAAAATCGCTCTGTCCAGCTCCCCTCTCTTCTCCCTGCACGAGCTCTACCCCCAAGCTGAAGCTTTGATGGCGATGATGGTGGCTTTGCTCGACGGTACCAACGCCACCGCCTCCGGACCTCAATCCAACCCCATTCACAGTCCTCTCGTCCTCCTGTGAAGGTGGTGGACCGAACTCAAAGCCTCTCTCTCCTTCACTCTGGATTTTCCTCTCTCCGCTGCTCTTGTGCTTGCTCAAACTCGCTAGAGAACGCGATGAAGATGGTGTGTAAGATGAACAGTGAACTTGCGGCTCTTGTATCCCATGATCCTCAATGCCTTTCTTTCCTTAGGTCAGCCTAATTGATTCCCTCCAAACGCTGCGTTTGCTCTTTGCTCACTAAAGTCTACAAAATGGTGAGTTTTTGAAGCTTCATTCATCATGTCTACAAGTGACCATGTAGGTGGAAATTGGAATGTGGCTGATGGTAAATAGAAAAGCAACAAATTAAAGTAAAACAAAGGTAAAGAAATTAAAATGAAATAAAGTGATTTTTTTTTCTTCTTTTCAAAACTAAAGTCAATTAATTATTTATTTTTCTACCTAACTTAAATATCTCTATTTTAATTTTAAACTAAAATACTTATAATAAAATCCCCAAGTTATGCACAAAATTTGATATCTTGTCAAAATCTCAAACAAATTCTTTTAATTTTATATCATGACTCCCCAAATATACCAAATATATCTTAAGTTTAACTAAAAATGGGGAGTCATCACCAAGATTTTATCCTACTGGGTTTTCCTGAAAAGATTTTTAACAAGGTAACTTTGACAATTATTGTGTACTCTTTCTCCTTCACTGGGTTTTTGTTCCATTGGGTTTTCCTAGTACGGTTTTAGTGAGGTACAATACATGTTTATAAACATACAAGGGGGAGTGTTATAAATATTTGATTATGTGGATGTCCATAACTTCTACCAACTATTGACCTTTCTTATCCTCTACAACCTCTCTAATGAATAGTCTTTAGGGATTGTTATTGTCATAACTCAAATGTTATAATATGTACACTCATGAGGATTAAATTTGGTATTTACTTTGTGTAACTCTTCGGTGAAGTTAGTAGCCTATAAATAGAAGACAATCACTACCACAGAATACACCTATAGCGGCGCTTTTTTGACCCCTATAGCGGCGCTTTTGAAGTGCCGCTATAGCTAGCGCCGCAATAGGTCAGGTGACCTATAGCGGCGCTTACAAAGCGCCGCTATAGGTGACCATATAGCGGCGCTTTATACCAAAAGCGCCGCTATATGTATGTTTTAATTAATTTTTTATTGAAACTGAAAAGGCCTATACCGGCGCTTTTTACAAAAAGCGCCGGTATAGGACCATCTATACCGGCGCTTTTATGTCTTAAAGCGCCGGTATAGGCCTCTCTATAGCGGCGCTTTTCTTAAAAAGCGCCGCTATAGGTTTTATTTTTTAAAAAAATAAATCAATATTGTTTTTTCACATGCACCTACATCAGTGCGAAAATTTTAGCACTGGAACTCAACAAAAAGCAAAATACTCCTAATTCAAAATGGTTTTTCATATGCTTATTGTTGTAACTTAATACAACGAGTATAAACAAGAAATCAAAATTATTTTCCCCTTTTTCCATTTTATGTGCTTAGTGTTGTAACTTAAAACAATAAGTAGAAACAAGAAATCCAAATTATTTTTCCCTTTTTCCATTCCTATACAATGAGTAGAAACAAAAAAAGCTAGATACCGAAGAAAAAAAAAGCTTCTACCATTTGAGATTCGTGAAATCACCTGGAAACTTGGAGCTCCATAATCTGCAACTGTAAATGATTTCTCTAGAAATGGCAGTGAGAGAAAGAGAGTGAGATATGCAAAAAAAAAAGAGAGGTAAATGGTGAGAAGCTAAGAGAGAAGAGAGAATATTTGAGGAAAGGAAGAGAAACTTACAAGTTGTTGATCAAATCCCTTGTGAAGAGAGAAGAGAGAGTGGGACGGGAAGAGCAAGAAAGAAGAGAGAAGAAAAAAATGGGAGTGAAATGTGTTAAGAGAGAATAAATAAGAAAAAAGTCACGTGCACCTATAGCGGCGCTTTTTAAAGAAAGTGCCGCTATAGGTGCACATAATATTGTTAAAAAATACAAATTGATATTTTATTGTTAATTAATTATTTAATATTTAACTAAAATATTCCTATTCATTTTTAATAAAAATTATTTTTTTAGAATTTTTAAAAAAATAATAAAGAATATAATAATTTAATATTAAATATTAAATAATTAATTAACAATTAAATATCAATTTGTATTTTCCCTCCATTTTTTGATGCCTATAGCGGCACTTTCTTTAAAAAGCGCCGCTATATGTGCACGTAATATTTTTAAAAAAATAAATTAATATTTAATTGTTAATTAATTATTTAATATTTAATATTAAATTTTTAGATTCATTATTATTTTTTTAAATTCTAAAAAAATAATTTTTATTAAAAATGAATAGGAATATTTTATTTAATATTTAAATAATTATATTAATATTTAATATTAATTTTTTATATTAATAACCTATCCCGGCGCTTACAGACACAAGCGCCGGGATAGGTTTTCTAGTAAAAAAAATAAAAAAAAATTTAATATGTAAAGTTTATAGCGGCGCTTAGTTTTATAAGCGCCGGTATAGGTTAGACCTATAGCGGCGCTTATTTAAGTAAGCGCCGGTATAGGTCTTTTAAACCCTATAGCGGCGCTTATTTAAGTAAGCGCCGGTATTGCTGCGCCGCAATAGCCCTATTCTGTAGTAGTGAATGTACTATACATTGATGATCTAAGCGAATAAGAATTTCTCCCTCTTACTTTCCAATTTTCTCTCTTGCTTTCTTCATCTTTCTCATCTCAATTCTTATATTTTTTTTATTTTCATAACACGTTATCAGTACGAGTTTGCTCTTTTAAAATAAGTTTGGGGTCTGGGTTTTGAGTAAGTTAATATTCTCTTGTAATGTGTGTGTAATAGCATTTTCTATTAGCTTTTCTTTAGTTATTATCCTCTTGTCCAGTTATGATTTGCAATTTTTTTTTCTAAAAAAGATTTCAAGTCACTAAGGAGACTCCTTATCTACTACTCTTGGTCACTCTTCATAAACAAATAATCCCTAGGATATTACGATAAAATATGAGTGATGCTAAATAAATAAGTTTTAACCAAGGTATTTAAGACCGGATCGGTGATTGAATTGGTTAAATCAGTGGATTAAGGGTCAAGGGTCAGACCGTGGGTCAAACCGGAGTTAGATCGGGGTCATAACCAGGAACATTTAAAAGCATAATTTGAATAAAATGTGTGTTAATATTAATATTTACATATAATTTATATTTTAATAAAAGCAATATCTAAAATCTCCGAATAAACTGTTATGAATATGATGAAAGGAAGTATAGTAATTTGGGTCCACATTCCATGCTCATCACAATGATGAGAAACTGTTTTCTTATCACTGTAATGAGATCTAAATTGTTCAAATTTAATCTTAATGACTCAAATTTAAAATTTTTAATTTGTTCATTTTAAAATGATTAATTCATTTTTATGATAAGTGATAGTTATGAGATTATCTTTATTTTTCATTTTACATAGATTAAAATAAAAGTTTATTTAAAATATAAAAATTAAATTAAATCAAATTTGACCATCTAAATTTGATCTAATGTTATAGATTAACGATGAGAACAACTTTCTTATCAAGACATGATGAACATGGAATGTGGATCCTAGTAAGCTTCACTCTCCCTTTTATTACCTATATGGTAAAAAAAAAAACCTCTCCTCGTCTTCAAATTTCATATAGTAATTACACATAATATATATAGGGAGACAAAAGGATGACCGAATTTTTGGGGGAAAAAGTAAAGATGAATAGCTGGATGGAGGTTTGTGCCAGTGCAATTACCACACATTATGAGATAATCTAATGGTTGGAGAATGTGCATTACTTTTGTCAGAATTATAATTAATGCAAAAATCATGAGCCTTTCTTTTTTCTTCTTTTCAAATTGAGTCTCACATTCTTCAACGGTGGATGCTCTTCTTTATCTAATTTTCGGTCTCAGTAGTAAGCATCAAGCTCACACTCCCTTTCCTCATTCTTTCCCGTTTCTGATCTAAGAATGACTTCATTTCAATTTTTTATCATGCTTTTAGAAGTTTAATTCTCAGTAGTAAGCTTTTCTTTTGGTATGTTCTTCTTCTTCTTTGAAGTGAACTTTGCTCCTTCTTTCCCATTGATCTGCCATTTTCCATGCAACTAAGGTGACTCGGGAACCGCCTAACCCAATGGGTTGCCGGAGTTACTCCTGGTTTTCAACGGTGTACACGAATCACTCCCAAGTCCGGTTTCTCCCAAGGCTTATAGGTGACTTGAACGCCCAATGTGCTGAGTCATCGATTTTTGGCCCAACCTGCCTGGTTTGGTCCGCTTTTTCACATCATGGTCTTAACTAATAATGCCCAGCAGCTATTTAAGCAGAAAACATTTTCAATCTCTGCAACAAAATTATTTGAGAAAATCTATGTAGATATATATTATAAGAGAAACTTCATAGGTATAAAATTGTGTAAGAATTTGCACATATACAATAATTTTTTTTTGAGCATTCATGTCACACAGACATCGTTACTTGGACAAACCAGGGCGTCCCCTAGAGTGAATCCACAATCAATAGAAATTCACAAAGAATTTCTTAAGTGTTCACAAAAACCAGCACACAACAATAATATATGGCCTTTCTCACATATTTAAATCGAATCATTAAGAATAATATCTTATATTCAAAACTAGTTTAGAAATAATAAAGTCAAAAGGACAAGAAAGAAAAAAGAAAATAAGAACAAGAAATAATCAGGCATGTCAATATTACTCAGTTAGAATACTCTTACTTTTTGTAGTAATATCAACTCCTCCTACGCTTTCCTTTAACTCTAGTTTTTCTTTCTTATTTTGATACAAAAAGGAAAAGCATATATATATATATATATAGGTATTGATTTGATTCACTTCTTACCTTTCATTCCCATCCTATATAAATTTATTAAGTTCTCATCCCTTTCATTTCTTTTTTCTCCAAGTCAAACCATTGAAGATTATCCATTGCTTTAGTTATTATTATGAATATTTATACTTATCATTTCCTAACTTGTTTTCCAAGTCAGATTTCAAATATATATTCCTCCCTTATCCTTTCATTAAATATGATCTTATCTTCTTCTAATCCTTATATATTCCTTCTTGATATCCAAGTCACCCAAATTTTATCCACTCCAACTTCTCTCTAAAGTCACTAATGATGTCATCTATTATCTTATCAAGACATAATCTATCTCCTATCTTCATATGTCAAAATATACAAATCTATAAATATATATAATAATAGTTAGAAAAATATCAAATGAAATTTACAATAAAGTTTTTAATACTTGTAATCCAATATATATAGATATATAATGTTTTAGGATGTTAATTATATGCATTTGTTCAGGAAGAACAAGCCTATGCTCACCCATGCGTTGCACGGGGAGCTTGTGATTGAAGGCAATAAGTAATACTATGTAAATGTGAATATTTATAACATATAATACGAGGAATATTGTTCCACATTACACTTAATATGTACATATATATTATATGATCGTCCTAAATGGAACAATGGGTTATAGTAAATTAGGTCCAAAATGGTAGGGGAATAAAAAGATGGTTGATGACACTAACACAATCATAGTATCTAAGAGGTCACATTCCTAAAAATCTTCTTATAAACAACATCAGTGGTTTTGTTTTGGAACTCCGGTATCACCATGAGAAATAACTATTTTCAGACCGTCCATCATATTAACCCTGTCATACATCTTTCTTTAATAAAGCTAACTGAGCTTGTGCTTTCTCTGACTTTATGGGTGCATTGACTTTGCAAACCATGTTATTTATGTAGAATAAAGAAATATAAGAATACAATTAAGTATGCATGATATCACTTCCCTAATCAACAAATACTTATAGAGATAAAAAAGGGAATCAGAGGCAAGATGTATGAAATATGAAAATTTACTTTAATTGACAATGTTTAGAACATGTCTTTATTTCTTTCTAAATTGAAATATAGGGTAACTCTTTAGTTTCCTAAAATGTTGAAGCCTTATTTTGATTGTCCCCATTTGTAGCAAAAATCTTTTTTTAATAAAGTTAACTAATCTTGTGCTTTTCCTGACTTTATGGGTGCATTAACTTTGCAAACCATGTTCTTTATGAGAAATAAAGAAATCTAAGAACACGATTAAGTATGCATGCAATTACTTCCCTAATCAACAAATACTTCTAGAGATAAAAAAGGGAATCAGGGGCAAGATGTATTAAATATGAAAATTTACTTTGATTGACAATGTTTAGAACATGTCTTTATTTCTTTCTGAATTGAAATATAGGGTCACTCTTCCATTCCATTTCATATAAAAGTTGAAGCCTTATTTTGATTTTCGTCACGTGCATCATACATCTTTTTTTTTAATAAAGCTAACTGAGCTTGTGCTTTCCCTGGCTTTATGGATGGATTGACTTTGCAAACCATGTTATTTATGTAAAATAAAGAAATATAAGAACACGATTAAGTATGCATGCAATTACTTCCCTAATTAACAAATACTTCTAGAGATAAAAAAAGGGAATCGGAGGCAAGATGTATGAAATATGAAAATTTACTTTAATTGACAATGTTTAGAACATGTCTTTATTTCTTTCTGAATTGAAATATAGGGTTACTCCTCAATTTCCTAAAATGTTAAAGCCTTATTTTGATTGTCCTCATTTGCAACATACATCTTTTTTTAATAAAGTTAACTGAGCTTGTGCTTTCCCTTATTTTATGGGTGCATTGACTTTGCAAACCATCTTTTTTATGACAAATAAAGTAATATAAGAACACGATTAAGTATGCATGCAATTACTTCCCTAATGAACAAATATTTTGGAGATAAAAAAGGGTATCAAGGGCAAGATGTATTAAATATGAAAATTTACTTTAATTGACAATGTTTAGAACATGCTTTTATTTCTTTCTGAATTGAAATATATGGTCACTCTTCCATTTCATATAAAATTGAAGCCTTATTTTGATTTTCCTCACGTGCAGCACACATCTTTTTTTAATAAAGCTAACT
The DNA here is from genome assembly GCA_037074515.1 of Mimosa bimucronata. Taxonomy (NCBI): domain Eukaryota; kingdom Viridiplantae; phylum Streptophyta; class Magnoliopsida; order Fabales; family Fabaceae; genus Mimosa; species Mimosa bimucronata. The sequence continues at coordinate 41,131,223 of CM073439.1, forward strand.
GAGCTTGTGCTTTCCCTGGTTTTATGGGTGCATTGACTTTGCAAACTATGTTATGTAAAATAAAGAAATATAAGAACACGATTAAGTATGCATGCAATAATTACTTCCTAATCAACAAATATTTCTAGAGATAAAAAAGGGAATCAGAGGCACGATATATTAAATGATGACAACTTGACCATTAACTTTCTATTTGTGAAATTGTAATAAATTTGAACTGTTTGTCACTTAAATAGAATAACATGTTTGAATAATTGAAAATAACATCATAAAAGTATAAAGAAATAATTTTAATTTTGGGAAAAATTTCCCCAATATTCATTGGTAAAAACTCAAAGTAAAACGATAAAGAAAAAAAAGTAATGGAATAACTACTCAGTAGGGACGACGGAAGGTGCATTTTAATTCAAGTGTTCTTAAAACTATTTCTTTATAAAATGAATAGGTCTTTGTCAAATCGGTGTTATTAGATAAACTATACTGAATAGGTCTTTGTCAAATCGGTTTTAATCAAAATAATATAATTTAAATAAAAATATTTATATTTGATCACAAAATATTTAGATTGACTTTATAACGTTCTATCCATTATATGTTAATATTACTCCCACGTCCTAAATATAAAACCTATTTATCTAATACTCCCTCCGTCTCATAATATAAGGTCTAATTTTTTGAATGATCTTATCCCAAAATATAAGGTACTCTTTAACTTTGTTTGAGTAATAAATGCATTTTTCGTCATTTTACCCATGCATTAATTTTCCCACATATTTTCTTTCATCTTCTTTTCATAATTACCCTATCTCTTACTCAATCATAAATAAGGGCAATATGGTATATTTCCTACACATTTATTGTTTTTAACTAACTATAACTAATTTTTTAGGAATCCGCAATTCGGTTAAAAAGACCTTATATTGTGGGACGGAGGGAGTATGATTAAATTATAGATGTTAGTTACTCCCTCCATCCCTATATATTAAAACCCAAAATTTTAATGTGCTTGTCCCGTTTTATAAAAGCTTGACTATATTTGTCAAGACATTTAATGAGTTTTTCCCACTTTACTCATCATTATTCTCTCCATTTACATTCTCTTTCATACTCATTTATATTATTATCACATTTCTCTCTCTTATACACTCCATCATAAATAAAAGTAAACTTGAGAAAACAAAATTATTTCAATCATATTTATATTTTCAACCAACTTCTTAATTTGCATGATTTTGCTAGTAAATAATTACCTTCTAATTTCTACCTATTTTATATGTAAAATGATAAGAAAAAAAATTAAACTCATGAATTACGCAGCCGCTCCCACAATGCCACCCACATCTTTTCATTTTCCCAACACTCCTTCTGACCAGGGCTACCATCTCTGACCCTATATAGTAGGTATCCACACCTCATGGGCTCATGGTCTTCATCGGAAATAACATCTCTAAAACCATCAATGCTCTTCACTTTGGACAATTCAACATATAGTTGTCCATCTCCATCACTATCGTCGGTGAACTGCTTGCCGGTCCATTCGTCTCTACGGAGGACGAAGGTGAAGACTCTCATGACACTATCAATACAATCCCATATCTACCAAAATAATCCTGCTGCTAAAAGCTTTATAAACAATTATAAAACTGTAAGAAAGATACAAGAAAAGGAGGAAATTACCCATATCTAACAGATGTCCAGAACTTAGGGAAGAAATTTTTACACTTTAATCTGCCAGATTAAGAGGCAATAAAACTATGGATACAAGATTTCCTTGAATCACTCGCACATTGCTGAGTTGCTTGCGTCCTTCGGAGAACTAAAGCCTTTGCTTTCAAGTTCTTCATCTTTTTATCCACATTACTTTCAGCCACCAATCTATAGAAATAAAACCATATACACAAATAGAAAAACCATGAGCTGTAAATTTTCTTTCTTCTATATGAAATATGGAGGAAAATCTTTATCAAAAAAAGAAAATATTGAGGAAAATTATGTACCAGTGTAACAATTGAAATATGAGACATCAGTTAAAATGATTAGTTAGACAATCTATCGAACGAAAATGCACACTTCAAAAAAAGAAAAGAAACAAATTGCAGATAACAACAACCAATAGTTTAATCCTATAGAAAAAACAGTTGATAGACTAACCTCTCAAAGTTTGTAGACATCCCAATAATCTTTTCTTTGGGCATCGGCCCTAAGTGTCATCCTTCTCAGCTAAGTCCAATAAATGATGCCAACAACACCGACATATCTCATTTCAATAAGAGATGGAATGAAGCACTATTCTAAGTTAACTACTAAACAATAAATCATTTACAAATTCAGTAAAAGTAATCAGAATATGTCCATCTCTTCCACTTCTTGATCAGTTCCAACTAAAATAAAATCAGGAAATTCTAAAAATAAAGCCTACACAGTTATTTCACAACAAAACATTTTCCAATCCTTCGATTAAGATTTCTCATTTCTTAATCCAAATAAAATCCACACAGTTTGAACTTCAAATCAAGTTTGAAATTTGAATGTCAAATTCAAGAGAGGGGAGAAAGTTCTGTGTGTAACTTGGGACAGAACAAATTGGGCAGGAGAAAGGGAAGAAGTGATGAGGAAGCAAACCAAAAAGACCCCAAGGCCTGCAGAGAATGGAGAAGAGAAGCAGAGAATGCTTGTGTGACACTGCCTCTGGGAATGCAGATCGGAAAGGGAAGGAAGAAAAAACTTTTATGGTAGTAAAAACCTCAAACTCTCTTGAGATTTAGGGCAAACCATCGACTCCTTCCTCATCTCCTTGCAGCATATCATATCTTTCTATCTCGAAATCTTCAACCTCATAAATTCCATAAAATGAAACACCTGTAACATCAAAAATCAAGAGAGACATAAACACCAAGTTTCAATTTTCATAGCAGCATAGCAAAAGATTAAAAAAAGCCAAACACAACAGTTTGAGCTAAGTATTTAATCATTCAAATAAACTATCTGGAATTCAAACCATAGGTAAAGAAAGTTAGAGAGTGAACCTAGAAGAAAGGGAGAAGCACGAACCCTAGCTGCAGGAAAGAAAATAGCACGAATTATATGGAGAGAAGTAATGAGAAATAAGGTGGAGGGATTATTCCCTTAAATAAGAAAACCAGATGTACAAAAATAAAACCTAAAAGAAATAGTCAGTTTTTCCTTATACACTCACAGATCTATCAAAGGCAACCAGATCTACGGACACAATCTCCTTTAACGGGCGACGCCCACACCTAACTGTGGACAACCTCCATGAAAAACACTTAGCTTTATCGACCTTAAAAAGAACACCTTCACATTTCCCCTTGGTGAGATCGGGAACGGTGACCGGTTCACCAATCATACGCACCATGGAGAAGAAGTCAAGTATCAGTGAGAAGAGAGAGAGAGGTTTTGGCCTGAAATAGGAGATTTTTTGGCTTCGGGGAAGGAATTGAAATGGAACGGTGAACTGGTGAGATGAGAAAATGGAGAAGATAGTGGGAGAGAGAAGGAAAGGAACGAATGTGATTGACAAAAGGACAAGTTTTTAAAAATGAGTAGCATGGGATAGAACTTACCCAAGGTGAATAAAGAGAGAGAAAAGAAAGATTACTTGGGGAGGCAAGCATGCTACAGGAGAGCTTATATGTGAGAGAGAAAAGAAAGATTACTTGGGGAGACAAGCATGCAACAGGAGAGCTGATATGTGAGAGAGAATGAGCCGACACGGAGCCCAACACGGAAATAAAAAATTGAAGGAAAATAAGATGAACAGGAAAATGAGTATGGAGCCAAGGAGAAGCCATATGGGAGCCGGCTTTCAAGCCTTGATTTATGAGATATAGGATGGTCCACCTGTTAATGAAATTTTACCCACTTGTTCATAAACTCATGTTGGACTTTTTCATACTTAATGATAATTCATCACTTGAAAATAGGACTTGACTTGCTTAACCAATAAAGTTCTTTTGTTCATTGGGCTATTTCACCTGTTGATGGTATCTTTGCCACTTGCAAGTAAGACCTGCGTTTTCCATGCTCCCATATGTTCTTGTGAAGAAATTAATTTCTCTTATTCATAAGACCATCCCAATCGTTCATTATCATTTAAAAACCAAACTGTAGAAGCCAAACCCCAAACATCACAATTAAACAATATACATGAAAGAATATAAAAAAACATATATGGGTATTTAGGGAAGGAAAATGGTGGTATTACTCTAATAATTTGGGTGGAAAAATTCAGACTTAAGCGTCACAATTCCAACACCTTGAAATTGATTAAAGGCTCGACCTGAGAGTGAAGACGCAGTCATGATCGAAAAATGATGCATGAGGATGAGATTGAATGTGAAGCAATCGCGAAGGGTGAGATGTAGTGCTTGGATATGCAGAGCTTATGAACAAGCTTGGGGCGGCGGAAATCAACAACAAAGTGAAGCTATGGAGTTAGTTATAAGTTGTAAGGGTAAATGTCCAATTTTGCCCCGGAAGTAACCCAGTAGGAGCTGATTTGTCCCGGAAGTAACAAATGGAGCTTATTTACCCCGTAAGTAGTAAAAACGGCGCGTATTAGCCCCCAAAGGACACTGAATGCTCCCTTTATTATTGGGTAAAAGTCCAATTTCGTGTCACTTGTGTTACTTCTGGGGTAAATAAGCTTTATTTGTTACTTCCAGGGCAAATCAGCTCCTACTGGGTTACTTTTGGGGCAAAATTGGACCTTTACCCTAAGTTGTAACATCCGAAAGTTTAAATTAAAGATAATTTAATATAATTTCCAAAATTAGGAAAGAGACAATAATAAATAATTTAAAGTCTAGAGGTGTCACTTGAAAATTTAAAAGCCTTATAAATAAATTTGCAAAGTTCAAAGTATCTTTAAGGATTTTTAAAATTTATTCTCTTTATAAATTGAAGAAAAATAGTTGGCAAAAAAATAATTGAAGAAAAATAATTAGGTATTCATTTTTATGTAAGAATTTTATGAAAATTACTGGGAAGATTAAAGAAAATTTTAGTGAAACAAAATCCCTATTTAATAGAAAGGTTAACTTTAGAAATCGAATAGACCGTTTTGCCCATAATGGTAGAGTCTCTACCCTAAGAGAAGGGCAAATGTAATGTGTCTTTATTTCCCTTACCCCTATTTCCTTTTCTCCCTCATTTCCCTATTGAACCCACCATCGACCCTTTCATTCCTCCTCTCTCTTCTCTCGTTCAACACCACGCTCTGTTTCTTCTTCCTCGCACATCACCATCGTTCACTTATCTTCATCAGCATCGTCATCTTTGTCCTCGAATCATCACCATTTTTCTTTCCCTCCTGTCGTCAGTGAACCCAAAAGAGAAAGAGAGGGTCTTGGCCGGAGATTTCGGGCTTCCTTGCCACGGGGATGGCAATCTCCCATTTAGGTAATGGTTTCAACTCCTTTGAGCTTTCCCTCTCCATTTTTAATCTTAGCTTGGCCGGTTATTAATGTTTTTGTGAATGAATATTATTTGATTTGGGAAATTCTTGGGGTTTTCGATCTGAGTAACTAGGAGATAAACGGGATTTAAATTTTGTAAGGGGTGGTTAGAGGGGATTTTGGGGAATTTCATATTCGTTTGTTGCTGTTGGAATTACTTTGAAACTGAATTCCATGCCTTGTTTTGTGTGAGGATTTTTCTGGGTTAGAAATTGTCTAAGAGTAAGTGGAGTTAATTTTTGGAATTGTTTGTCTGATTTTTGCTTAGATGTTAGTGATTGTGCATCGAGAATGCTAGGCTCTATTTCCATTCCTTATTGCCATCACATCTTGCTGTGGTTTCAAAGATTGAGACTTATGTAATTAAATACATATAATTGTTACAAAAGTTCTAGTAATATTGGAACTTAGGTGATGAATTCTTGAAACTTTGAGGAAATGTTTGACCTGCTTAATGGATGGTTTAATGAAGTTGAGGTTATAAAGGGGGACAATGATGCTAAAGGATCTGAGGACTTGGAAATAAAATATTGTCATATTGGTGATGATTTCTTATATGGGGTGCAAGATTCTAGAAATCGGAACAAGGAGAAGTAGTTGATAGCTTAAGAAATGAGAATGCAGGTAAATTGGTTAAACTCTCAGGGTAAGGTTCTTAGATGTCATACAGGTGAAGTCAGCGTTCTTGAACTGCAGTTTCTAAATCTGATGTGATGATGCCTAAATGGTTATATAGGAAGTGTTATCTGGATACTGATGATAGTGTTCAAGCCATCCCTCATCATAGTAAAAATAACTTCATCAAGAAACTCTTTTACCGGATTCTTCTATTGACCGCCTACTCCATCAATAAGACCTGAAAAAGTGAGATACAGGGAGGTGTGTGCTAGTAAGATGTCCAGTGGAATAATAAGTATAGATATATATCTATATATATATATCCAATACATGCCCAGATATTCAGGTAACATGCACAACATATATTTCCATAATAATTTTCAAAATCCTTTGGTATACAAAATGGTATAATTCAACCAGTTCAAAAATTAGATATTCCAACAAATAGACACAATCACCCAAGTGGTCGTACACAAGTCGCGGTGATATCAAGTGGAATCCAGTCGGAGCCTCTTTACCTGCCCTGGAACCACTATACAGGTCAGTAGAAGACTCTCTACTCTTCCTGAACCCATGAGGGCATTCTCCCATATAATATCCAAATTAGTTCTTGTGGTGAAATAGGATAACTCATCACGTGATAGTAATATATCCATTTTTACTGGTGTCAGACGCGCACACACAACCAATTCTTCACAACAACACATGTATACAATACCAACAATCGGGCACTTGACCTATTCATTATTTCCAGAATATGTATATGCAATAATTTCAAAACCAATAAATATTTCAATTCCAAATATGTTAAATCACAACTTATGTCAGTTCAAAATAATATTCCACATGACGTATTCAACATTCACTTTTACATCTCATATAATTATCAAATCATAATAATTTTCAAATCACTTACTAACACTACACGCACATATAGACAAGCAAAAAATGGTTACCTAGTAGCTTACATCGATTTTACAACAGCGCAGCTTGCCCTGTGCCAACTCCAAACAATTAGACTTTACATACTCACACATACATACAAATTCAATCGATTTTTCTTATCAAAGCTAATTTACAATTTGGGGATGTAATCCTTAAGCTACTGCTCTTACTACATTGTTGACTTCCGTCTTGCAATTCAAGCCTATAAAACATCCTAAGCCCCGAAATCAATTTCTTCGGTATTATCGTTAGACTTAAAGAGATCCTTAGAGTCCCTAAATTAACCTCAGTCATCCATAACCACAGGTTTCTTAAATCACATCAAGCTTATTTCTACTCCAGATTAAGACAAGTATCCCATAAGAGCAAGCCTATCCAATAAAACCTATTTAACTCATCTTATTAGATATAGATAAGCTAAATGGTAACCTATAAGTCATTACCCACTCAGGAATTTTCAAAATCCTTCATAAATTCTAAGTTTTTAAATTAAGAAAATTATTTTAAATTCCCAAGTCACCCAATAAACACATCAGTCACCTCAGTCATCCATAACCATAGGTTTCTTAAATCATATCAAGCTTATTTCTACTCCAGATTAAGACAAGTATCCCATAAGAACAAGCCTATCTAATAAAACCTATTTAACTCATCTTATTAGATATAGATAAGCTAAATGGTAACCTATAAGTCATTACCCACTCAGAAATTTTCAAAATCCTTCATAAATTCTAAGTTTTTAAATTAAGAAAATTATTTTAAATTCTCAAGTCACCCAATAAACACATCATTCACCTCAGTCATCCATAACCATAGGTTTCTTAAATCATATCAAGCTTATTTCTACTACAGATTAAGACAAGTATCCCATAAGAACAAGCCTATCCAATAAAACCTATTTAACTCATCTTATTAGATATAGATAAGCTAAATGGTAACCTATAAGTCATTACCCACTCAGAAATTTTCAAAATCCTTCATAAATTCTAAGTTTTAAAATTAAGAAAATTATTTTAAATTCTCAAGTCACCCAATAAACAAATCTAAACCCATAAAATCAACCTACTAATTTACCTCAACAAATCTATAGTTACTTATTATCAAAATTCAACACCTACTTCAAACCTCAATTCAAAATTTTACTCTAATCACCATATTATTACTGTTATTGGAAAGCTAAAATTACATGTAAAATCTTTCATGAAGGAAGTTGAATCAAAAAGAAGTGATTTTGGTTGTCTTAATTATCAATAAAACTTACCTAATCACAATGGCGGACGGCACAACGAAAAAAAAGAGAAAGAATGAATTCATGCTCCAGCTGCGTCAATTGAAAAGTGGATTAGGGGTATAAGCATCGTAATCAAACCCGACCCAGCCCGGTCAACCCGGAACTCGCCGACCCGGCCATAGAACCGGGCCGTGTTGGTTATTGACTCGGGTATCCAGCAACCCGGGGTAACCCGGCTCAACCCGAGCTTAACCTGGCTAACCTGATGTGTTGTTGGGTTGACCTGTATTAGTTTTTTTTAAAAAAAAACAATTTTACCTTTTTTATGGATATGAATTGTAGGAAGTAATATTGGTCAAAGTTAATGATAATTTTGGTGTTAATAACTATTAGTTTAATGACTAGATGACAGTAGACTTGGATATTTTGTTATCATTTATCTATTTTGATATTTACTATGAAGAATATTTATGATTACTTTTTATAGTGTCATTTAATGGTTTATTGTTATTATAATATCGATATGTCAAAGAAATTGTAAAGAATTTTGAATAAATATATTATTATTTTGTTAATAATTCAAGGTATTGAATTAATATTTAAGGTAGAAATTATTTAATGTCAGTATGATATGATGTCAATTTAACAAACGAATTGTGAAGAATACATGATACTATAACGATTTTTTGATAGTAATTAATTCAAGGTGATGAAATGGAATTTATTATTAAAAATTTTGGAAGGTATGATAAGATTTTAAGTATTTTTTATTTTTTTTCACCGGTTTGACCCTCCGAGTCAACTACGGGCTGACCCACTGACCCTTGACCTACTGTCTCAGTCGAGTCAGTGCCCGGTCCGGGTTTGATAACCTTGGGTATAAGTCACATGTGAAAGGGGGCATGTGCCTCTTTTCATATAATAATATTATATTATATTTTCTTATTTTTTATATCTTTTTTATAGGGGTAATTAATTATAGGTACCATGTAAGGAATTTAATTAAGATGATAAAGTCCCACAAAATCGCGAAATTAATCTCAAGTCCCACGAAGTTGTTATCAGCAGCTCAAAAGTTTTTGCTGAACAAGGAGTTTAAAAGTTGTGATCGTCGGCCCCTAAATTGTTATCATTTGGCCAAAAATTGTTTGGCTTACAGATAACAACTTAATGAGTATGCGATAACAACTTCCTGGAAGGGACCTCAGACTAATTTCGTCAAGTCAAGGGAACTCATCTTAATTAAGTTCCTTACACGATCCTATAATTAATTAACCCCTTGTTTATATTGTTATATATATTTAAAAATTTTAAATTTTAATATTAATTTAGTAACTCTCCTTAATTTAGATAGTTAACTATGTTTTTGACCCTATCCAAATATTCTTTTTACAATATTCAAATTATTTTAAAATATTTTGATCGTCATCTTTAAAAACACTATCAATACTTTAATTTAATCATATCTAACTCTTTTTATTTTCTTTGAGTCTTTGAGAAAGTTTTACTGAAGTTCTCAAAGTAAAAATTTATTCTCTATTTTTCTTAAATTGAGAGAGAAACTAAATTCCTAAAAATTCTCAAAACCATTCAAATTCCTCAAATATCTTTATTAACTAAATCCTAATTCTTTTCAGCCTACTTACTCTTTGAAATTAATCCTTGTCAATAAATCTTAATTCACGTAGAAATTTCTCCTTTCACTATAAATCTCTTCAATTAATTACCATAAAATCCTCAAATTCAAATCAAATACCTAATTATCTTTGTTAAAATAAGGAAGATATTAACCCCTAAGAATCTCGACAACACTGTTAAAATAAGGAAGATATTAACGCCTATGAATCTCGACGACACCTCTAATTCCCATAATATCACAAAAATGTCTCAAATTCATTATTAAAATCATAAATAAAAACCACAAAACCTTAATTAATTATTCAAGATATTACACTAATCAGGTGCATGTGTTATAATATTGATTATCGATATTGGTTCTTGACACTTGAAGACGGGGGCGCCATCACTGTAATTCTAGGTTTGAATTCAAAGAAGTAACTAATTCTGCTTATTTATGTGTGTGTAGCATGGTAATTAAACCCAGACTGACAACTAGCCTGGTCGAGTCAGAGGGTTAATCCATAACCAAACCGTGAGTTAGCTCGGTGAAGAATAAAAAATTAACCTAAAAATCATCTAAGTAACAAAAACTTCCAAAAGTAAAAACAATAACTTCACTTACCATCTTGAATCATTAACCAAAAACTTATCCAAGTATCAACATTGTTTACAAATTTTTTGACAAAATGACATCATCATATCATATCATACTACCATCCAATGATACAAAATTGTTAGCAACCAATTAGTACCTAGTATTAACTATTCATCGTATTAAAATAGATATATGATAACAAAATGTTTTCACCTTCAACACTATAATCACTACACTAATAATACTAAACACTAAAATCATCATTAATATTAGTCAAGTCTGCAGGTATTGCGACATTAGGAAGCAAAGATGCACGTGGAAACCCAAAGGAGCCGGAGAAGGAGCAACATCATCGTCATTCAAAGATGGGATCGTAAGATTATCTTCATGACCTACGTGGAGGGTTTCATTCTTTGAAGACAGATTCTAAATAGAGTGAGGGAGAGGGATTGATGAGAATGAGAAAGGGAATAGATTATAGAATAATGAAATTAATATTTTTTTAAAAGAAGATTAAACGGCGTCATTTAGGTTTTTTGGGGGAGGGGAAATCAAACCGAGTCGACTCACCTAGACCGTCAAGTCGCCCGAGTTTTGCCTATGTCAAAGTGAGTTTCCCGGGATATTCTCGCGCCATTCTACCCCTGGATTAGTAACTAGACCGGGTCAGTCTAGTGCCTGAGTCGATTGGTTCCGGTCCGGCTCGACTAGGCCCGGCCGGGTTTAAATTCTATTATATGTAGTGTTAATAAGTAGTTTGAAATATTATTATTTAATGATATCTATGATATATGTTAATGGGGTTTGATTATTATTTTCATGGTATAACTGTCTAGTAGAATCTTATTTTAAAACTGACATGAGCTGTGGTTGTGCATGTTTAGAATCGAAATATATATACCGGCTTTAAATTGTAGTATGGTGTATATTTTGGAAATACTAAATAGGCCGAGTGCCTTATGAGTAGATATATTGCATATTGCACGATGTTGTGATGATTGATTATGTGTGTGACACTGGTGGATCTGGATATATTACCATCACATGATGAGGTACCCTGTTACGCTTCAAGGACTAATTGGATATGAGAGGGGAGAATACCCTCACAGGTTTAGGAAGGCTAGACTGACCCATAACGTGGTTCTAAGGCGGGTAGAGAGGCTCCGACTAGTTCCACTGATTTTCCCAGTGACTCGTGTATGATCACTTGGGGTTAGGGGTGTTTAATATTTTCCCATCCTGGTCATTTTGGGATGGGTTTCAGAACGAGACAAATCGGGACAGGATAAAGTGCCTCTTCGAGACGGGGTCCCGTCCTGAATATACATGTGTCTTGTGTCCATATATTTTTTTAAATACATCATGTGTCAAGCGTGAGCATTGAGCCAAGCATTAGCATATTGGAATTTTTTTTAAAACCCTCCCTTACTAAACAATGTACACACAGACACACAGTCTCTCTCTCTCTCTCAGGTTCCCGACTTTCCCTTCCATCAACCCTCTCTCAACTCTCAAGTCCTAGGGTCCGCCCTCCATCGTTAGTGTCCGGCGGATTCTTAGTGTGAGAGAGCTCGAGAGCTTGGTGAAACGGCATCGATGGCGGCCACTATTTCTCTATGTCTTCTTCAGTGAGTGAGCACCAGAGAGCGAGAGGAAGGGAGGGATCCTGGTGCCACACCCTCAGAACCATCCCCATCATGTTCATCCTCTCCTTCTGGCAGAGCTTGAGTGAGAAAGAGAGAGAGAGAGAGAGAAGGAGCCCTTTGGAGCCCTAGCCGCCATTTTTATTGATTTCATTATAGTGTTGATCGAGTTCTGCACAAGCCTTATCCATTCTTGAACTTGTGAGTTTCGGCTTAATTTGGAGCAGGAGGAGGTATAAGCTTAAGATTAGGAGTTCATTATTGCTCATTATGGTGACTGTATGAGTTATTTGTTGCTCTGTAATTGGGGTTTTGATTATGAACCTCCTCTCTTCATTCCCTCTCTCTTTTTGGTATGATGGTAGCTGATTTTGAGAAAGGGATTTGAATTGGGTTTTAGTTTGGGATGAATCAATTTGGGGGTTCTATGATTTTGGGGTCTGTAGTTCCGATTCTTGTTTCTAATGCTTTGTGAAACTGAATTTGATTGCTTTGTTATGTGCAAAGTTTATGGGTTGTTGATTTTAGTGTTTAAATTCCTATTTCATGAGAGTAAAGGGCCATATTGTTTTTGAACTGCAGCTGTGTGAAATAAAAAAATTTGGGACATCCTAGTCCCGTCCTATCCCGAATTTGTCTTGGTCTCGATCGAGACTAGACGGGACATAGGACTGGAACCCTATCCTAAACAGCTTTTTTCAGGACGAGACGGGGTCGTCTCGATCCAGTTCCGTCCCGTGAACACCCCTACTTGGGGTGATTGTTATTGTTATTGGAATATATGATTTTTTTAGCTTATTTGAATTATGTCATTTTATACTCCAGAGAATTGTGGAAACTATTTATGGAAATATGGTGTGCATATTATCTGAATATTTGAGTATGTTTTGGAACTATTTGAATATATATTTGTATGTACATTTCATTGGATACCTTGCTAGCACACACCATACATAAATGAGTAGTTAATAGTTTTGTTGAGCTAACCCCCATTATCTTACTTTTGTAGGTCCTGTTAGTGGAGTAGGCGGTTAAGGGAAGGATTCAGGAACTTCTCACTGAGATAGTGAGTTATTCTAGGCCATCAGGACAAAATTTTGTTGCCATATTAAGGTTCTTTGATTCAACTTTTTTGTCTTTTGGATTTAATCTGTATTTCCCTTAAATATTTTATTTTGGAATATTCTAGTGGTTATATTAAGTGGGACCGGTTCAATTCCGGCAAACTTATATTGTTTGGTTCATTGTTAGATCTGTTATGATTTCAAATACTTCTGGGATGATATGATTATTTTGAGGACGATATCTTATGATGATTATGGATGGTTTAGTGTTCTATTTAATAAGATGAGATTGATGCTGAAAGGTTGATGAAGGAATCTTGATTGGAACTTGGACATATCGTTCGATGTATAGGTTGCATGTGGATTTTTTCAATTACTATGATATGGTGTTCTTTTCTATCATGGTATAGGTGAACTCATTTGGATTGGTTTATATTGTGTTATGGCCAAGTGTGCTTTAATTATCTATGTTAGCATTGAAATTGTAGAAAATTCCTTTTTTTAACAACAATAATGGTTTAAGATTTATTTAAAACTCGCTTTTGTATCTATGTTAGCATCATTTGACTTATTTTAATCATTTTTTTAACATGGACATCTTTTGATTAAGTTGAATTATTTTTCTAACCATGATAGGGTGTAATTGTAATTGGAAGCCTCTTTTCCTATCATGATAGTGTTTTATTAGCCAATTCCTTTTTCCTAACATAGTTCTTAAACGGTTTGAAATCGGTTAATGGTGATTTAAAGTGCAGTTAAAAGTATATTTAGGAGATAAATGTTACATTTATAGGAGATAAGCTCTTGAACAAGCACGAAGACAGAGGAAAGCGCTGATAAAGTGGAGCGACAGAGTTGCTAAAGACGAGATCGAGCTCACAGATAGCGGAGATGGCTAAATATGTTAAGAGGGACGTGAAGGAAGGCCAGGGAGGAGAGGAAGGAAGAAGTATCAGGGTGGAAGAGAATGGATCTAAGGCAAGCTCTAGAATAATTTTTTCAATTATGAGGGGCAACGTCGTCTTTTCTCTAAACAACTTAGTTTTATTATTTCGTCCCACAAAAGACTACAGTGAAATTTCAGATTTATTTGGAGATAAATGGAAATTATTTAGTTACATTGGTCCTTGAAGAAGATTCTCCCAAAATTAAAGGTGTATAACAACAAAATACAAAAAAAAACTTCTTTATTAAGTAGCGATCCCATTGCACCATCGGTAAGATCAACGGCAAGATCGTGCCACTGGCAAAACAGAAACACAATCCTTGACCTCAATCACAGAAGTAGAGATTTATGATCCAAAACAGACTTATGGGAATTGTGAACTAACATAGAACCAAACATTAGGAAATACAATTGTGTGGTGATGATAAGAAAACTGTACGTGACGGAGGGATGGATGTGGTTGTTCACGGCAGCACTGAGGATGGAGGTGTATGACAAAGAGAGAAATTGGTGGGAGGGGATGAGGGAAGGAGATTGGGCATTTTGGACAGAGAGGGCGACGATGTTGGCCCATCAGAGCGATGAAGATGATAGTAAAGTAAAACTTTGCCATGTAAGCCAAAGATGCACAATCAGCATGTATAGTCTTCAAGCCATGATAGCCTACTTGACAGTGTTAGTGCCACATCATCATATTTAACACAGTCAAGGTCCTTATTAAACTATAGGGACTAAATTTTAGAATGGAAGGAAACTTCAGGGACCAATAAATCTCTCTTGAAACAACAGGGACTAAAATCCATATGAGGGAAAATTGCATAGACCAAACAATATATTAACCCTTTACTTTATCTGGGATAGATGAGTCAATCATTGATCGGAATTTTATGGTGAGAAAAATAGGAAAAAGGGTTTGAGTTGGGCAAGCAGTGTACAGTCTTATGAAATGTTTCATCCTTCACAAATTCAGTTATATAGAAATTGATGGTAACTTACATACATAAATTCTTGTGCTGATTCTGAAATCCTTTTGTCGAGCAAAGACAGTGAGATTATCAGTGAATTTCTGGCAAAACTAGATAAGTACTTGTTTTGTGATCTTCCACCCAATCCAGTGGGATTACTTCATCATGAGAAAGATGTACTTCATCAGTGGAAATGTGGGAATTATTCCATGCTCGGAATATGGGGGTAGCAGGTATTGGTAAAACTACTTTTGCCAAGCTATTTATCATATAATTAGTGGCAGGTTTAAACGGAAAAGTTTCCTTGCGAATATCAATGATGAATTGAAGAAAGATAATGGTTTAGTTCATCTACAACATCAACTTATTTCAGATGTTAAGATGGGAGCTATTCAAATGAAGGAGGCACTTTTCAAGAAAAGTGTACTGGTAGTATTTGATAATGTGAACAATATAGAGCAACTCATAGCATTATGTGGAAGTAGTGATTTGTGCTTTGGCAAACAGAGTTTGGTACTTGTTACAATGACAAATAAGGATCTACTTCTTGGCCTTGGACTCTACTTTTATGAAATGAAGATGCTAGATGAGACTGAATCACTTGAGCTTTTCAACTGGCATGCATTTAAGAAAATTCTTCCAACAAATTATTTCATGGACCATTCAAAGGAAGCAATAAGTTTTTGTGAAGGACTACCATGGGCTCTTGAAGTTATTGGCTGTCTTTTGCATAATACAACAAGAGCAATATGGAATAATGTGTTGAAGAAATTAGGAGGAATTCCTCATGGTCAAATACAATATAAACTCAAAATAAGCCTTAGCTTTTTAACTGATTCAGAGAAAGATTTATTCTTTAGCATAGCTTCCTTTTATGTGGGTCTGAATAGACATGATGTTACACATTTGTTAAAGGGGCTCAAGATTTCCTGTAGAAAAGGCAATGCAAGAGATCATAGTGCGGGGACTTGTAAAAGTAGATAAGAGTGACAAGTTTGATGTTCATGATTTGTTGAGAGAGATAAGTAAAGAAATAAGTCCTAAAAGGATAAATCATGAATATGTCTATGAAGTATTCTTGAGTTTCTTAGGTGGAGATACACGTAAATCTTTTGTTACTCATCTTTGCGTGGCTCTAAAGAAAGCAGGTGTTGAAGTCTTCATGGATGAAGAGGAGATTGGAAGGGGTGAAACCATTTCTTCCTCTTTATTGTAAGCAATTGAAAGTTCTAGAATGTCTATAGCTATATTCTCAAAAAAAATTATGCTAGCTCTAGTTGGTGCATGCAAGAATTAGAAAAAATCATGGAGTGTCACAACACATCTCATCAAGAGGTTTTACCAATATTTTATGATGTGCAACCATCTGAAGTTCGTAAACAACAAAACACTTTTGGAGAAGCATGGAAACGACTCAGTGCATGTTTGTATTAAGCTTTTAGGGGGCTAGAAGTCATTTTGAGAAGGAGAAGTCATTTTGAAGAAAAAAACACATGTTTGGATCACCTAAAAAAAAGTGCTTATGGTCCAAAATGACTTCTGCTCACCCAAAAGTCAAAAGCAATAAAAAATGGGTTTTGGCTTCTGACTTCTGATTTCTGGCTTCTGGTGGGTCCCACACCTTTTGTTATGTATTATTTAATAAAGTAGGTAGGAAAATTAGACTATTAGACCCCTAAAACTCTCAAATAAGATATTTCTTTTAATATAAATTTTTTTTATCTCCAAAAATTTACCATAATAATTTATAACTACTTTCTCCCATAATAGACTCCTTTAAGCTAAAAATATTATTTATTAAAATTATTTTCCTGAAAATAAGGGAAAAACTAAGCCTTTAATAAGAATATATATTATATATGTATTATTTAATAACAATAATGCCCTTTTTAGTAATTTTTCATCTAAACTTGCTTTTCAAAATAATCATCCAAACATGTTTCTAAAAGTTAGATTGAAAAAAAGCCACTTCTACATCACAAATCCAAACATTAATCACTTCACACAATCTGACTTTTATCCAATTTTACTTCTAAAAAAAGCATTCTGAAAAAAAGTCACTTCTCAGAAGCTCAATCCAAACACACCCTCACACTTAAAAACTCAATTAGCAAAGGGAAGAAATTGATGATCAATTGGAGGAGAGCACTCATTGAAGTTGCAAATATATCTAGATGGGACATGTATGAATGGAGGTAAGTTTGTTTATCACTCCTTTTTGGTGAACAAGTTTGATTAATTTACTTGTTAGTGTGTGAAATCCTTAAAATCCTCAAGTTCTTGTTGATGATATGCACTTCAATATAGGAAAGGCAATCTTATTATATTCATACTTGATTGAATGATCAAGCTGCGTACTCTTACAAATCACACTATGAGCACTAAATAAATCTTAAAAAGAATTTAGAGACAATTGCAAAAGGGTTTTGTAATTTTGTTAGAGAAGATGCTACAAAATGGGGGAATGAATTTAGTTTAACACATAAAAAATACTTTTAAACAAATTTTAGATAACATTAATGTTAATTAAGGTGAAATAGATCCAGTCATTTAGAGAAGATCATTGCTAGTCTCCTATGAAAGTGCTGGCTGTCACCCAAGAGGGGGGTGAATTGGGTGATAGAATAAAACTTACAATTCTTTAAACAAAAACACAAGTGATGTCAATCCTTAAAATCCTTTTAGTTTTATCACTGTGAATATTTCAAACCATGAAGTGTATGTAAGTAAATTATGCTGGAAGCTAGGAAAGATAAGGGAAGAGATAATGCACACAGTGTTTATCCTGGTTCGGTCAATCCAGACCTACATCCAGTCCTCAGGCTCCACCTGAGATTTCCACTACCCTCTTGTTTAAACCAGGCACAAGAGAAGCCTGCCACAGGTTTTACTAACACAGGTTCACCTGCCAACCTTTACAAAGTTTTAGAATCCCTCTAAACACTCCCCCTTACTACCTGTAAGGTAATATCCCTGTTCTAAAGCACCAAGCTTTTAGAACAACCTCAAACAATAGAGGATTTCAATAATGAAGTTCACTTAATGAACAGATTGAGATAATCACTTAAGTACAGAATAATGTGTGATGAGATACAAATCTGAGCTTAATAATTTGAACAATGATTGTGCTCTAATTCTGCTTTTCTATTGTACTCGACTCATCATTTCTGGGCTCACTTGAATATGACTGATTCTCTGTGCAGAGCCTCTCATTTTCATCTTATATCATCTTGTCATGTGTTTACGTCGTGTGTTCGCTCACTCCTTAATTCTGAAATCTTCAAGTCTTTATATATGGTGATATAATTTTCTATCCGTCGGAGACTTGGAGAACTAGCCGTTGGAAATAAATCAAATTTCAGATCTAGATTCACTGTTCATGCGTAGGCTAGGCTAGAAGAGAGATAGACCGCGTTTTGAACATCTTGAACTATTGTACCTGCATAGCAGCTTTTTCAGTAGCGCTAGCATGCTTTGCTATCGCTAACTGCATAGTATAATTTCTGCACTTGAGGTGTTAGCTAAACAATTTATTCACGAAATGCACAGCATGTGCTATCGCAAGCATAATCCATTAGCTCAATGTGATAGATAATATTTATATTAGCTAAGGATCTTCACAAAGCACTCTCTATCGATAGGCATAAACATTATCGCTAGCATATTCTTCTAGTTCAACGTTCAACATACTAGCTATATCATCTTTATAAACAATCTTATATCGATAGCTAGACGTGTTAGCGCTAGTAACTATGTTATCGCTATTTAACTCTTGCTCTCAGGCACTAGCTATCTGAATGTCTATTACTTGAAGCACTTCGTTATCGATAGCTTAACCTGTTATCGCTAGCTGATTTACTTTGTCCAGAGACTTGGTTCATCTTTCTGCTAGTTATTACTCATGTTCTTTAATGAACTTCTAGCGATAGGATATTTCTTAGCGATAGAGAATGACTTAGTGATAGATATTAACTTTGATATTTCTAAGTCTTTATTTCCTATTGGCTCTTTGTATCTTATTAGAGATAGGAATAAATTTAGCAATAGAGATAGTTATCTTAGAGTTTTGCTAAGTTTCCATTTGCTTTGAGTCTTTCATTAGCGATAATTCCTAGTGATAGTGATCTGTTATCTAACAGTTTTTACTTAACTAATTCAAGGTAACTTATGTTATTAATGAGTCAGTCTTCATCAAAACTTAAGATTCTAACATTCTCCCCCTTTTTGATGATGGCAAAACATAAGTAAAGGATATACATTAAAGCACGTTCAGAACATATATCAGTAGTAAGCATAGAATAATAATGCATGAATAGAGTATGTTCAGAGCAATCATTGAGATGACAAATGTACATTTTATCTTGTATTGCAAAAGGAAATACTACACATAGTGTATAAAATTGTTAATCATGTAGGATGCATATGAGAAAGGTTTTAGGGAATTATTCAGGGTTTTTGGTTCAATCAGAATCAGAATCATCCTTCCAATTTGAGGTGTCTAACTCATAATCTCCAAACTCACTGCTTATTCTCCTAGAGTCAGTTGAAGGCTCTTCCAATATTCCAGGGTCAATTTCAACCTCAACCTCAGACTTTTTTTTCTTCTTAGCAGCAACTTTCTTTTTCTTTGGAGGAGAGGGAGGCTTGATTTTCTCCAACATTCTATCAAGAAAAGTCTGCTTTTTCTGTTTCTTCTTAGGTGGAGGCTTAGCAGATTTTCCTTTCCCCTTTGACACTGTTTTTCTCATTGATGACTTGGGGGCTGACTTGGGTTCTTCAATCACAATCCCTTTGGATGCCCTGATTTTCTTTACTGGGGGTCTTGGAGCAATTTTCTTGATTCTGGGTCCCTTAGGAGCAGGATGAACCTCTTTTTATTTTCCACTCAACTGAATTGGATCCATTTCTTTTTCAGTTTCTGTTCTTGCTGCATCTCTGTCCTCTCTTTCCTTTTGGGACTGAGCAGATTTTTCTAAAAATTCTTCAACTTGCTCATGAAGCTCCTGTGCTAATTTGAATATAATGAGGAATCAGATTGACAGAAACTGGTTGAAATTCTTCCTCAAATGGAACCATAGCCATGCTCATGTCTTCCTCTGAAGCTTCTCTATCTGGAATGATTGAGGTGTTGTCTTCCTCATCAGATGCATCCTCCACAATGCCTTCTTCTGTCATATTTTTCTCCATTTGATTCTCCCCATTTTTGTCATCATCATGTGCAAAGATAGGAGAAGATGGTTAGTTAGGAATTTGAGAAGAGATGAGAGAAGAAGGATGGCTTAAGGTGGTGGTAGCGATAGGGGTTGGCTGTATGGGAGGAGTGCTATCGCTAGGGATGGGGCTAGCGATAAGGATTGCTAGTGGTGTGGAGACTTTGGTTGTTGAGAAAGGTGAGGTTTTTGGTTGTGGACTAGCGCTAGGGGAAGGATTAACGATAGGAGTTTCTGGTGGTGTTGGGATTTTGGTTTGAGGTGAAGGTGGAGATGAAGGTGTTTGGGCTTGTGAATGGTGGCTGAGGGAAGGGCTAGTATGTTTGAAGGTGGGAGGAGAGGGGTAATAGGATAGATGAAGAGAAGAGCTAGTGGGGGTCGTAGGTGAATGTTGTGGAGAGGAATAAGAGGGTGAGTGAAAATGGAGAGGGGAATGATGATGTGATGAAGTACCTGCTGAGGGAGAAGCTGTTGCCCTTTGTTTGACATACTCAGGGACAAGGCATAGGTTCTCTTCCAGATTTTTCACCTGAGACTGTAGCTCCTGAATGGGCTTCATTAATTTTGCTTTCTGAGCTTCTAAGGCAAGATTGAATTCAGCAGAGACCCTGAAGACAATTTCTTCAATTGCATCTTTGGAGGGAATAGAAATCTTGGCAACAGAAGGAGCAGAAGGAGGAGTCCTTTGAGATTGAGTCTCTTCTTCAAGAGACTAAGACTGAGCTGATGTAGAAGGAGCATGAGAGGCCTCAGAACCTGAACCAGCACCATTTGTTTGAACAGGAATCCCCATCTTTCGGAGAGTGGAGATGGTAACCTGTTTACAATTTTTGTTGTCTCTGTCCCCTATGGATTTGATCTTTGAGAACTCCAGGATGTAGGACATGAGCTGAGGATATGGGAGAGGGGCTTTTGCAGACTTATCTGATATGAATCGGTGGAGTTCCATTGATATCACCTGCCTTGGATTCAAAGGAACTTTTGAAATTAGGTTGGGCAGCCAGGGGTTATCTATCTTGGGAAAACTGCTGAAATTCCCTGCCTTGTGAGTCATTAATCTGGTATAAACATAGTGAAGGATTCTGTTGACTACAGGCATACTAGCTGGCTTGCTGGAAGAAGTTTCATAAATCTCCTCAAGTTCCTCTTTGGAGTAGGGCTCAGAGGAATACCATTTGTTGTACTCTACTTCAAATATCCCTAAAATCTTATTGATTGCTAACCAGTTGAAAGAAATGCCCTTTCCTCTTACAGATGCTTCAAAAACAATATTGACCAGCTTTGATTTCTTGTATTCTGGCTTAGCCTTCATGCTTGAATAAAATGATCTCAGCACTTCCTCATTATAGACATTTTGAATACTGAGCCATTTCTTGTATGGTAATAGCCAGGCGTCCAAGTCAAAACCATTATGCTTGAAATATTCCAAATCTACCCAGACTGCAACCCTATCTAGGGTTTTTCAATCTATGAAGGGGGCACTTGGAGCTTCAAGGGGATCTTCTAGGTAAGGCAGATCAGAAACGGTTCGTTTTTTACGCTTGGAACCTGATTCAACCACTACTTTGGAGAATGATACAGCTTTCTTGGTTTTGGACTTCTTGCTAGCGGATTGAGACGAGGGTTTAGCGCTAGAAGTTGCCTCAATATCACTTACATTTGGGAATTTGGTTCTGGCCATTTTTAGGGTTTAGGGTTTTGAGAGAATGAAGGCTTGAATGCTCAGAGAGATTTTGGAGTAGAAGAGAAAAATGTAGATGAATAATGAGTGTAAAATGAATGCAAGTGATCCAGCTTTATAAGTTTTAGGGTTTAGGGTTTTACCATTAATGAAGTACATCGGCTAACGTTTCGTATTATGAGCTTTTAAGTGACTTGCTATCGATAGTACGAGCTGCTATCGCTAGTGGCCATGATCCCAAGCTGAGCAAGTGAGACTTATCACTTACTCCTTCCAAGTTTCATCTATCGATAGCTGACTTTGCTATCGATAATGCTTTTAGCTAGCGATGGCAATCTTTACTCAAACAGCTTTTATCTTGCATACAGCTAGCGATAGTGGAGCTCACTATCGATGAGTCAAAGCTACAAAACTTAAGATTTAACGTTTGAACAAATTCTAATGAGCAAGATTGTTATCAAAACGTGCAGAGTGGTGACAAAAATATATTTAGATACTAATATCTGAATTTTATGCGAATAGAATCAATTTATAGCAAGTGGCAATTCTTCCCAAAATGATATTCATCAACTATAAAGGATGAATTGTAGCAGTTTCAACTTTATCTTTCACTTTTCAAAATCTATGATTGTAAATTTATAAACATGATGAGTCGAAATCTAAACATATTTGAATTGTGCATTTCGTAAGTTTCACAAAAGATAAACTGTGCACAATTCCAACTTTTCAGTCATAAAGCAGTCTGACAGATAATTAATCACAGTAAAAGATTGATTGCTAGTGAAAGGCAACAATCATTCATATTCATTCAAGATAGGATAAGAATAATATCACCATAATTGCACTTGAACGGGCGAGAGATTGCTATCAGTATTGAGAGTTGCTATCGATAGAGCTCTTGATGGCCATCAACTCTTTTAGCTCTGTTCTGCGTATGCTAGCGATAGTAAAACTCACTCACGATTGATCATCCTGAGCTTGCCCATGTAGAAGCTTATCAAGACTTGAGAAGAATTGTATATTGATCATAGTCTTGAAGCTATCTCTCCTTGTTACTTACAGAACCAAATGGATCTGGCATGCTTAGCCTTGGATTGCAGATATCTCTCTCGAGAACCAGAATTCAAGAATCTTCTTCTTGAAGTATGTGCAATTCTATTTCTCTTGTTCTCTTCAAGATAATTGAATGGCACTTTGTGGTAGCTCATTATTGAGATAGAACATGCTCTTCTTGTGATTGAGTACTGCTTCTTGTGATCTGAACCAGATGTTGCAGCAGTGAATTCTCCTAGAGTTTGTAACAGGTAGGAATGCACAAGAGGGGGGGTAAATTGTGCTTTTTGAAATTTAATCCTGAAGATAAACAACACAGTTTATACTGGTTCAGCCCAAACTTGGCCTACGTCCAGTTCTCCAACCTGCAGTTGGGTTCCACTAAATCCTCAAGATTAAAACAGGCTCTTGATAGCCTTTACAAGTGACAGCAAGAACTCCTCTCTTTACTGATCACTCCCCCTTACACTTTGTAAGATTACACCCTACTCTTAAGACCCCACTATCTTAAGAGTAAATCTCACTTTGATAATGAATACAGAATAATTGTTCACTCAATTGAACGGATTGTGTTACACACTTAAGAATAAAATAACAATGACTATTGAGAGTATTGAATGCAGTAGATACAGATAATCAGTGTGGCAATCAATTCTTACAACTAACTTCATCTCAATAGCATTTATAGTTTCTCTTAGAAATATATCCGTTGAGAATATGGCCGTTGAAGTCCTCAAGAAAAGTTGAGTATTCTGGTAGAGTAATGGAGATGAAATCTGCTATGCATTTACTCTATTGTACTTTCTTTTGCTTTAGCTCATCTTTCTTCTTCTATCGCTGACAGAGTAGGTAAGTTCCAACGGCTCTTTTGATCAACTTGTGTCTTAACGTAAACTTCCTTAAGTAGGTCTGAACAACTCTGTACTTGGAAGGCTAAAAATAGGCTTGACATTGAATTTGAATATTTCTCATCGCCACTCAGATTACATGCCTCTGATCGATCACAGGGTCTGGTGTCTAATCGATTACACATCGATTACCTATAGATTATAGCCTGCATCACTGAATATCAGATTAGTAATTCATGCGCCTGATCGATTACAGGGGAAGCCTGATCGATTAGGCAGGTTTGATCGATTACACATATTTCTCTAATCGATTGCAAACAAATTATATTCAGATTACTTAATCTTCTCTTAATCGATTACATGGCTCTAATCGATTAGGCATTTCTCTCTTAATCGATTGATGGACTCTGTTCGATTAGTCTAAGGTCTCTTAATCGATTAGGTGAGTCTAATCGATTGGGCTAAAATCTTTTCATTGATTACAGGGACCTCTAATCGATTGGGCACTATGTGATCTGAGCTTGATTCATCTCTAATCGATTAGGCTAGTTTATCTCATCGATTACAGGGGCCTCTAATCGATTGGGCGTTATCTCTGATTCTTCTCTAATCGATTGGACATAAGATATTTGACTTATAATCTATCCCTGATCGATTGGTCAAGACTTAGAATTCTCTATCAGATTATGTCTAAGATATTTCTGATCTTTATCATAGCCCTTCCCTATGCCTAAGATATGTTTAGTTATCATCAAAACTTATTATTCTAACATTCTCCCCCTTTTTGATGATGACAAAACATTGGTTTTAGCAAGCAAATAAGGAGACAGAAATAGATAGAGAAAACATATTATAAATCATAAGTCAGGTAATACAAGAGAAATATAATTGATCAAATAACAACACACAAAAGAAAAAACTGGAAAGCAAGTAAATATGCAGAGTGTGAGGGATGCATATGAGGATGGCTAAGGGTGATGGAAGATTTCTGGATCAGTCAGAATCAGTGTCATCCTTCCATTTTGATGTGTCCAGATCATAGTCCCCAGATTCACTGCTAATTCCTCCAGAGTCAGTTGATGGATCTTCAAGTATCTCAGACTCAAGTTCTTTCTCCTTTATCTTAGCAGGAGCTTTCTTCTTCTTGGTGACAGCTTTCTTCTTAGGAGGAGATGGAGGAGGAAGCCAAGACAGAAGCTTATCCAATTTTGATGGACGCTTTTGTTTCTTCTTAGGAGGAGGTTTGACAGATTTTCCCTTTCCCTTAGGTGCAACTTTCCTCTTTGAAGCTGGCTGCTGGGCAGGCTTAGGCTCTTCAATTACAATGCCTTTTGTTGCCCTGGTACTCCTTCTTGGTACTGTTTTGACAACTGGCTTAGGAGCAACTTTCTTGATTCTTTTCCCTTTATCAACGGATTGGACTTCTTGCCCCTCCTCTTCCTCATCAGATTTTAGAAACTCTGATGTAGTCTGAATGGGATCCACCACTTTCTTCTGATCAATCTTCTTAAATTTAACTTGCTTCTGAACACCCCATTTAGGAAATACAGGCTGAGGCTCATGATGTTTCTTTTCTGAATTAGCCAACTCAGCTTTTGCTGCATCTCTGTCTTCCATTTCTTTTTGGCTCTAAGCCAAAGTCTGGCACAATTCTTCTACTTGCTGATGCAGCTCTCCTGCCTGATAAAGATAATGGGGCAACAAGTCAATAGCAACAGGTTTGGGCTCCCCTTCATACAGGACCATTGCCATCTCCAAATTTTCTTCCAGAACATTTTCAGCATTTTCTGGAGGAACATTGGTGGTGGCTTCAGCTTCAGAATCTGAGGCTTCTTCTACTACCACCTCTTCTTCAGCCATGCTTAACTTGATGGCCTCTGCAAGCTCATGAATTTCCTCAAGAGTCTGGCTCATGGTGACTTCCTCAGGAATTTGAGGCATCTGAGGGATTTCAGAGGCAATAGATGAAAGAATAGTGGCAGCTTCCACAGCCTTTTCCTGAATCTGACTGCTTTCTCCAGGAGTTGGAATACTGAATATCTTCTCCCCCTTTTTGGCATCATCAAAAGAGGGAGGGGAGACCTCTAGGAAAGATTTCTCTTTTCGGATATAAGTCTTGGCAATTTCAGGTTTAGGAGAAGGGGTAGGCTGAGAAGGTGGTGGTGGAGGAGGTTGTTGGGGAGGTGCAGGATGAGAGGCACGGGTAAGGATGTGATCAGGAGAGGGTGGAGGGTCTGGATGATCTGAGGAACTGGAGGAAGGTTGTTTGGAGGGAGAAGAAGGTTTGGATGGTGAAGGGGTGTGTTTGGGGAATGGGAGGAGAGGGATGAGAGTGAGAGGGTGAATAGTGAATGGGAGAAACCTGATGTGCCTCATGTCCAGGAAATGAGGATAAGGGAGAGCCTGGGAGGTTGACCTGATGAGATTGCCTAAGAATGTCCTCCAGCCCAGCAAGTCTATTGTGCAAGAACTTGTGCATATTCACCACAGCATCATACCCATTGAAAATGGTCATGGTGCTTTCCTTGACAGATTTCACCACAGAGTCATTCAAAGCAGCCACTAATCTTTTGAGCAATCGATCCTCCATGGCTTGATGTTCTAGAGCCACTTCTGGTCCGGAATGTCTTCTGGTCCAAATTCCTCTTGAGGCTGTTCCTCTTCAATGTGAATTGTAGGATCAGGTAGAGAAGGAATCTGTCCAAAGGGACTTATCCCCATCTTCTTCAGAGTGGTCAGATCAAACTTGGGTGGTTCTTTATTCTGTTCCCCTTCAAGCCAGAAAATTTTGTTGTTGCAGAGAATGAAAGAAACAAGTTGAGCAAAGGGAAGAGTGGTCTTCACTGTCTTAGTCTTGTGAAACCTCAGAAACTCCTCACAGATAACTTGTCTAGGATTGATGGGAACCTTGTTGATCAGCATGGGCAGAATAGGATTATCAATGTCAAGAATCAGAGAAAAGTTTCCTGCCTTGTTGACCATGCATCTGGAATAAGCATAATGAAGAATCCTGTAGGCAGGAGGCAGTTGAGCAGGTGTCAAATTACCCTTGATGGGACTCGTTGGCTGATAGATCTGCTTGAGTTCCTCATCTGAAAATTTTGTTCTCATCTGCCAAGAGTTGTATTCTTCCATATTAGGCCCATCCATATGAAGCCATTGGTTCAAATTCTTCCAATCAAAAGAGAAAGCCTTGCCTCTGACTTTGGAAGATATGGCAATGCCTGTGACCCTTCCTTCTGTTTTAATGACATGAATCTTCATGTTGGAGTAAAAGGCCTTGATAACCCTCTCATTGTAGTGGTTCTTGATCCCTATCCAATGTTTGTAGGGCTCCAACCACTCAGTCACAGGAAAGCCATTTTTCTCCAGGTAGACAATATCAATAAACCCACACCTTGGTTGCAAAGATCTCCTCTGAATATCTTCTGAGGCTTCCTCAATAGGACCCTGAACAAATGAAGAATCAATGGCAACTTCTGTATCCCCAGAAATGAGTTCTCTGACTCTGACTGAAGTAGGACTTTTAGCTTGGGATTTGGATGCAAAGGCACGAGTTTTGGCCATTTGTGGTGATGGGTAAGTGGTTGAGGGAGGAGGATTTGAAGGAGGTGATGAGGGTTTGAAGGTTAAAGCAGGATCACCTTCTGGCAAAGGAACTGTGTCTGGGATGATTTGGGCTCTGTAGTTCTTTGGTATGCGCATTTTGGGTGCCATGGGTAGGGTTTATATAGAGAGGTTAAGGATATGTCTGATGATTCGAAAGGTTCTAACTGGTTTGGAGGAGTTATGTCTGATGATGATTCGAATATTGGCAACAGTTATGATGGTTACGAAGGGATTTGATGATTCGAACGTTAGGGTTTAAGAGTAGATGAAGAGAGAATGCTTTAGAACGAATGAAATATGGTGCGAAATGATGCTTCAGATACATATGTTAAATTTATATGAGAGAGAAATCACAGAAAAGCATGTAACTGTCAGAGAAAGTGTACGTTACAAAAGTTACCGTTGACGCCTAATCGATTACATGTGCTGAGTAATCGATTACAGGGAGTAGTCTCTGATCGATGAGGTGTGTCTGATCGATTAGGGTTGCTGTGATCGATATATCCAAGCTGAGTAATCGATACCCAATCGATTACCCCTTCCTTCTAATCGATCAGATAGTTCTGATCGATTGTGCCTTTTCCCTAATCGATCCTTCTTTCTTCTCTAATCGATGCCTAATCGATTACAGGGCATGCTCTGTAATCGATTAAGGTTCTCTGATCGATTGGACGCAAAAACCTGCATGATTTTATTTTGACACTCCGATGCTTAAGTTAGTATTAGATCATCAAAACTGGGAATAATTCAAATATATTTGAGAATTTAAAGAGTTCTATACAAACTTACAACTCATTGGGATTTACCATTCCCAATTCTCTTCTGATGAACATGAATTGTCCAGTTTCTAAGGGTTTTGTAAAAATGTCAGCCAGCTGTAAATGAGTTGATATGAATTCTACTCTGACATCCTTC
This sequence comes from Mimosa bimucronata, assembly GCA_037074515.1. NCBI lineage: Eukaryota > Viridiplantae > Streptophyta > Magnoliopsida > Fabales > Fabaceae > Mimosa > Mimosa bimucronata. The sequence goes on from CM073439.1 coordinate 41,159,643, forward strand.
TTTTGTACATGATCTCTGATGAAATGATGCCTTACATCAATGTGCTTTGTTCTTGTGTGATGCACAGGATTTTTGGCTAAACTGATAGTGCTTGTGTTGTCACAGAGAATTGGAACTTCTGGAAACTCCAGTCCCAAATCCCTCAATTGATGTTTAAGCCATAGAACTTGAGCACAACAGCTTGCAACAGCTATATATTCAGCTTCAGTTGAAGATAGGGAGACACATGTTTGTTTCTTACTAGCCCAGGAGACTAAGGATCCACCAAGATATGCACATTGACCACTGGTACTTTTTCTATCAGTTTTGTACCCAGCATGATCTGAGTCTGAGTAAGCCATGAGATACTCCTAAGTTCCTTTTGGATACCATAGGCCCAGCTCTTGAGTTCCTACCAGATATCTCAAGATTCTTTTAACACATGAGTGATGCATTTCCTTTGGATTAGCTTGGTATCTGGCACATACTCCCACACTAAATTGAATATCTGGTCTGCTGGCAGTTAGATATAGGAGAGAACCAATTGGACCTCTATATGTTGATTTATCGAAATCCTTTCCCTCTAGATCAGCATCCATTACAACTTTAGAGCTCATAGGAGTATCTTCTTCCTTGGACAAATCCATTCCATATTTCTTCAAAATCTCCTTCACATACTTTGTTTGGGAAATGAAAATCCCATCCTTTCTTTGTTTAATCTGAAGACCTAGGAAGAAGTTGAGTTCTCCCATCATGGACATCTCGAATTCTCCCTGCATAGTCTTAGAAAATTCCTCACAGAGAGATTCATCAGTAGCACCAAAAATAATATCATCTACATAAATTTGTACAACAAGCATATTTTTCTTCTTATGTAAAATAAATAGAGTGGTGTCTACTTTTCCTCTCGAAAAACCCTTTTCTAATAAGAAATTACTTAGTCTTTCATACCAGGCTCTTGGTGCCTGTTTAAGTCCATATAAAGCCTTTTTAAGCTTAAAGACATGATCTGGTTTAGTAGAGATTTCAAAACCAGGAGGTTGTTCAACATATACCTCCTCCATGATATAACCATTAAGAAAGGCACTCTTTACATCCATTTGATAAAATTTAAAATTTTTGAGAGATGCAAAGGCTAATAAAAGTCTTATTGCTTCCAATCTTGCAACTGGGGCAAAAGTCTCCTCATAATCAATACCTTCTTCTTGGTTATATCCTTTAGCCACAAGTCTTGCCTTATTTCTGACAACAGACCCATATTCATCAAGTTTGTTTTTGAAAACCCATTTAGTTCCAATAATAGGATAATTTGAAGGCCTTGGAACTAAATCCCAAACTTGACTTCTTTCAAACTGATTGAGTTCATCTTGCATTGCAACTATTCAATCACAGTCCTCTAAAGCTTCTTCAATGCAAGTGGGTTCAATTTCAGAAATAAATACAGAGAAATGCATTTTATCTTGAATTTGATTTCTAGTTTTAACACCTTCATTAATCCCACCAATGATTTGCTCAGGTGGATGATCCCTGTGATGTTTCCACGCTGAGGGTCCAGCTGGTATATCATGAGGATCATCCTCTTGTCCCTCCTCATGGGATTCATCTAGTAGAGATAATAATTGTGAAGAGTTTTTAACTTTCTTTTGAAAAACATATTCATCTTCTGTTGAAATATTCTGGTCAGAATCAGTTTCATCAAAGACTACATGAACTGACTCTTCAACAGTAGAAGTCCTTTTATTGAATACTCTATAAGCCTTACTTCTACTAGAATAACCAATGAAAATTCCAGAATCAGACTTAGGGTCGAATTTACCTAGGTTTACCTTCCCATTGTTGTGAATGAAGCATTTGGAACCAAAAACCTTGAGATGGCTTACATTGGGTTTTCTTCCGTTGTAAATCTCATATGGAGTCTTGTCCATTCCCTTTCGAATATAGGCTCTGTTTGAAATATAACATGCTGTATTCATGGCATCTGCCCAGAACACTTGAGATACTTCCTTTTCATTTAGCATTGTTCTGGCCATCTCAGTGAGTACTATGTTCTTCCTTTCAACCACTCCATTCTGTTGAGGAGTTCTTGGGGCTGAGAAATTGTGATTGATGCCATTCTCTTTGCATAGATCTAGAAAGTCTTGATTCTCAAATTCTCCTCCATAATCTGTCCTGATTGAGCTTATTCTCTTGTCTTTTTCATTCTGCACTTTCTTAGCAAACACATAAAAAGCATCAAAAGTTTCATGTTTGGAGGAAAGAAACATAGTCCAAGTGAACCTAGAATAGTCATCCACAATCACAAGAGTGTACAGACTTCCTCCAAGACTCTTCACTCTTGCTGGACCAATCAAATCCATATGAATTAGTTCCAGAGGTCTTGTAGTGGTGACTTCCTTCTTAGGTCTAAAAGAGGACTTTGTTTGTTTACCCTTTTGACATGCTTCACAAACCAAATCAGATTTTACTTTCATATTTGGTATCCCAATAACCAAATCCTTTTTGATTAATTTCTCTAATTGAGACATATTAACATGAGCTAATCTTTTATGCCATAGCCAACAGTTATCAGAATTGCTAATAAAACATTTTTCAGAGAGATGCTGATTTAAATCTACTTCATACAAATTTCCATTCCTGTTGGCTTTCAATCTGTAATTTATATTTGATTTGTCTATAACCAATTCATTCTTATCTACTATGAGGCATTCATTTGAGTCAAAGATTACCCAGTTACCTCTGTCAGTACTCTGACTGACACTCAGCAAATTGTGACAGAGACCTTCTACAAGATAGATATCCTTAATTAGACCAATGTCTCCTTTTCCAGCGATTTTACTAGATTGATTTCCTCCAAAACTCACTTTGGCCCCATCCTTCAAGATCAGGTTGTCCAATTTTTCTTTATCTCCTGTCATGTGTCTTGAGCACCCACTGTCAATATACCATTTTGCGTTGCTGGATGCTTTGAGACATACCTGCACATACTAAACAGTTTTAGGTACCCAGATTTTCTTGGGTCCTTTGGGATTAGTTTACTGCCTTTGATCCAAGTGAACTTTAGGCTGATGTGTCCCTTTAGGGACCCACTTGTATGATTTTGATAATCCATATTTCTTAGGATAACAGGTTGATTCAGAATGGCCTTTTCTATTACAGTAATTGCAAAAAGAGAAAGGTGATGAATACTCTGAAGCTTTTCTGAAAAATTTCATGTATGATTTCTCATTTGGCACAGATCTGTTTTCTTTCAAATTTTTGGAAGTTGAATCAAACCCTATTCCAGTTTTATCTCTATATGCCTTTTGATTCATTAGCATGATATCAAGTGTTTCTATGCTCTTGGTGAACTTCTTTAAAATTTCAGAGATTTTTCCATTTTCTTTTCTAAGAGTTTCACAGTTTTTGCAATCAGAATTTTCTTGAAAAGCCTTCTCTGAACTCTGTTTACATTTCTCACAATCAGATTTTTCAGCTTTCTTTTCAAGTTCTTTGTTTTTCTTTCTCAGAATAGATACTTCTTTTGCAAGCTTTTCAAATTCAATATGTATGTCATCATAAGCATCTTGAAGCTCTTGAAAAGATAGATTAGTAGAATATACCTCACTGTCAGATGATTCCTCTTGAGCCACTAGGCATAGGTTGGCTGCTTCCTCAACATCACTAGTCTCCTCATCCGAGCTGTCTCCCCATATAGATGAAACATAAGCTTTCTTTCTGCCTTGGAATTTCTCCTTCTTTTTCTCTTTCTCTTTAAATCTTTGAAGACTTGGACATTCAGCCTTGAAGTGTCCAGGCTTCTTACATTCATAGCACACAGGAGTATTCTTCTGAGGGTCCTTTCTGATGTTGCTTGAGCCACCTCTCTGGTATCTTCCTCTATTTTTGAAGAACTTTCTAAATTTTCTGACCATAAAGGCCATCTCATCATCATCCAGTTCCTCCTCATCTTCCTCATCCTCATCATCCTCACCATTAAATCCAGGAGGTTTATTAATTGAACTGCCTTCTGGGAGCACATTGTCATATCCTGCCATTATAGATCTTTACTTCTCCTGATCGTGGGATCAGTGGAAACTGAGAAGGCCAGGCTCTGATACCAAATGTAATAGGCAGGAATGCACAAGAGGGGGGGTGAATTATGCATTTTGAAATTTAATCCTGAAGATAAACAACACAGTTTATACTGGTTCAGCCCAAACTTGGCCTACGTCCAGTTCTCCAACCTGCAGTTGGGTTCCACTAAATCCTCAAGATTAAAACAGGCTCTTGATAGCCTTTACAAGTGACAGCAAGAACTCCTCTCTTTACTGATCACTCCCCTTTACACTTTGTAAGATTACACCCTACTCTTAAGACCCCACTATCTTAAGAGTAAATCTCACTTTGATAATGAATACAGAATAATTGTTCACTCAATTGAACGGATTGTGTTACACACTTAAGAATAAAATAACAATGACTATTGAGAGTATTGAATGCAGTAGATATAGATAATCAGTGTGGCAATCAATTCTTACAACTAACTTCATCTCAATAGCATTTATAGTTTCTCTTAGAAATATATCCGTTGAGAATATGGCCGTTGAAGTCCTCAAGAAAAGTTGAGTATTCTGGTAGAGTAATGGAGATGAAATCTGCTATGCATTTACTCTATTGTACTTTCTTTTGCTTTAGCTCATCTTTCTTCTTCTATCGCTGACAGAGTAGGTAAGTTCCAACGGCTCTTTTGATCAACTTGTGTCTTAACGTAAACTTCCTTAAGTAGGTCTGAACAACTCTGTACTTGGAAGGCTAAAAATAGGCTTGACATTGAATTTGAATATTTCTCATCGCCACTCAGATTACATGCCTCTGATCGATCACAGGGTCTGGTGTCTAATCGATTACACATCGATTACCTATAGATTATAGCCTGCATCACTGAATATCAGATTAGTAATTCATGCGCCTGATCGATTATAGGGGAAGCCCGATCGATTAGGCAGGTTTGATCAATTACACATATTTCTCTAATCGATTGCAAACAAATTATATTCAGATTACTTAATCTTCTCTTAATCGATTACATGGCTCTAATTGATTAGGCATTTCTCTCTTAATCGATTGATGGACTCTGTTCGATTAGTCTAAGGTCTCTTAATCGATTAGGTGAGTCTAATCGATTGGACTAAAATCTTTTCATCGATTACAGGGACCTCTAATCGATTGGGCGCTATGTGATCTGAGCTTGATTCATCTCTAATCGATTAGGCTAGTTTCTCTCATCGATTACAGGGGCCTCTAATCGATTGGGCGCTATCTCTGATTCTTCTCTAATCGATTGGACATAAGATATTTGACTTATAATCTATCCCTGATCGATTGGTCAAGACTTAGAATTCTCTATCAGATTATGTCTAAGATATTTCTGATCTTTATCATAGCCCTTCCCTATGCCTAAGATATGTTTAGTTATCATCAAAACTTATTATTCTAACAGAGTTCTCCTTCTATTTGTGGATTCTTTTATTGATGCATAAGAGATTCTTGGATTCTTCTCCATTGACTTTGTACCATGATATCCATTTCCTCTAGAATTAATCTGCACACACAAAGCGCTAGATGGACATTTTGGTACCCATTTATATTTGGGTCCTTCATTGTTAGCTTCAGACCTTATATGTCCTTTTGGCACCCAAATAAATTTATTTCTCACATTTGAATTTCTTCTAATATTACATGTGTGAGAAATATGACCAGATTTACCACAATAATGACATATAATAGGATGTTGTGTAATATGAGATTTTGTGCTACTATGGAGATGGTCAGAGAAGTGCAAACCCAAATTGTTTTCATTCAAATGATCTTTCTTCCCAAAACATTTTCCAGCATGATTTAAAACATTTTCAATCCTTGAAATATGATCTGTGATAGGTAGTAAATCAGTTTTATGCAGATCAAAATTGTTTTCTTTATAAATATAAGAATTGGAATTGTATAACATATCTGCACTTTGAGCTTTAGAGGATGATTGATCAGTCTTGTTTAGGTAGAGCTCTTGGCAGTCATCTTTCTCTTGTCCTTCTTCAATTTCAGTTTCCAATTGCTCATCATCCATAGATATGCAACTTTGAATTTCAGATGAGCTGTCAACTTCAACAAGAGGATTAGTGATATACATAGATTCAAGTGTATCCCAAATATCTTTAGCACTAAAGCAAAGTCTGATTTTCTGAAAATCATCTTCAGTTAAACTATTGTAAAGAATTTTCATTGCTCTAATGTTTAAGGAAAACATTTTCTTGTCTTTTTCAGTCCAATCCTTTCTAGGTTTGAAAACAGAATCATTTATGAAAACATTCCACATACGATAATCAAATGATTTTAATGTGAGACGAGGAAAAGTTGTCATTTTCCAAGTCTCATATTCGAATATGAGATGTGGAAAGTGGCACTTTCCACGTCTCTTTTTTAATGTGAGTCATGAAAAGTGTTGCACTAGGGCACTTTCCACGTCTCATATTAAAAAAAAGACGTGGAAAGTCTTTTTTTTAAGAAAAAATATTTTTTAATTAGGTTTATTTAACCCCAATCCAAAAAATCCCCAATATTTTATCGGAATAATAGAAATATAACACTTAAAATGATAAAAATGAACTAATTTTATTATTTATATCCAAACTAATATTATAAAAATGTTATAACACAACTTTGACCCTAAAATATAGGATGATTAGAAAAAAAAAAAAGTAAAACTGACTCTAACAATTATAAATCTGAACAAATAATATTCTCATACTCCCTAACAATTAAGCCACAAATCAACTCAATAAAGACATCCATAAGTGCCAACACTAAATTCCTTCCTCCATTGAGCATCACCAAAACCATTACGGGAAGGCATATTTCCTGATCACATAAATCATTACGAGGGAGACAAGCTTAACCTAAAAACAATTTCTCTCACTCTCTAAATTGGTTAGTGTGAGAAAAGAAACAACTATCATTTCAAGAGAGAAAAATTGCACAAAATCCAACACATTCAAAACAATACTATAAAGATCTTTGTTGGCTCAACGTCATCAAGAACATTACTTGAAAACTCAATGGATCCGGCTGGCTCGTTGTCACATGAGCTCATACCACTTTCTCAAAAAACTAATGGATTTACTACAACATAGCGTTATCCATTCATGCCTCATCACTAGTGCAAAAGTGAACTACCAAGATGCATAAATACAATTCAACTTGTTGTCTTTTTCAATGAGCAATAGAACCACAAAACATGCTAGTGTAACTCGTTTAATTACTGCCTCTACATGTCATAACTTCATAAAACATGAAAAGTTAGTTACACAAATAAAAGCATGCTTGGCTAAACTACTCATGCTTTCTAAACAATAGGAAGCCAAAGAAATATTATAAATATATCAAGTAACTCATTCATGATACTTACCAATGCCTCTATTTTAGTACTTGTTTGGAAGTCCCCAAGCACAATTCTATTTATAATGCTTGAAGGTCTGAAACCCTTTATTGTTGTTTCTCTAGACTAATCCCCAACTTCATTCTTTGAAGTAAAGTCAACAGTAAGTAAGATGGGGCAAGGAACTAGAGAAGTCCTTCAAGCATGGCTTACAAAAGATGTGTGCACATGAGGTGACCTGAAACATAGGGAATGGGTAGTTGAAGAATAAAATAAAGCACTGGCTTTTCCATAAAGAACCAACAGACAAGATTAAAAGGAAAAGGGACAATCAACTAACCATACAATCTTTTACTGGGTCATGACAAAGGCCACATTGTTGTTCAACATTATCATTGCTAACTCCAACCCTAGCTTCTAATTATGCAGATCGGGAATATATCACAAGGTATGGATGATCAACAGCCTGCAATAAAAGCAAAATATCTGTGAGTCAGTTAACAGCAAGCTGATATACAAGCAAGCTACTGAGGAATAACAGAAATTAAGATATCATACTCTTACAATTCCTATTCTCAACAAAAGACAAAAATGAGCTTAAAGTTTCCTTCATAACTTGGGGAACTTCTTTGTAGGCAAAAGCAGAAAAATCTAACATAAGGGAGGAAGAACAATAAAAGAACTTATTTATAAGAATGCAACCAAAAGGCCTCCTTAGGAGTCAACTAGCAGAAAATATAAGAAGTTAATGAAGCAAGGATAAATGATGACCAGCACCACTTTAAAAGACCTACAACATTAAATTTAATGGTATGCATATGAGGTTGGTGCAAATTTCAAGCCTCTGCAAAAATCCGAAGTTATGGATCATGAAGCAGAAGCATCTAATAGATGTATATGCCTTACTAATATAATACTACCTTATTTAAAAATGCAAACATATATGCAGAGGAAAATTTGTATTGAAATATCAACAAGTGTACATAAAAGAAAGGAGACAGAGGATCTCCTTGGCCCATACTCACACCCTGTTGAACTCTAAACCACTCCTACCATGCTTACAAAAGCAACATACAAGAAACAGAAGGAAGTCCAATTTATTCATCTAACCCCAAACCCCTCAAAACAGAAGGAACTCTATACCACCACATATTATGAAAAACTTATTGTAAACATTCATCTGGATGTAGGTAATCCTTCACAATAAACTAGCAAGCTTGAATGAAGGCAACATTCAATATGCTAAAGCAGGGAAATTCTTACCCATCTTCCAAATCTAGTCCTACCCTCCTCCATAAAACAGCCTCCACATAAATCAGATATAGATCACATAAATCAGGAATGATGCCTTCATTCAACCTGAAATGAAACAGCAATATACATAATAAAAAAACTACTGGCATAAAACAAATGCAATAGAACAAAAATAATTACAGAGGGAAAACTAATGAGCGAAACAAATTAGTCACAGAAAAGTTTAATTAACTCTGTTCATTCATAAAAAGTATATCAATCATCAAAGGAATGCATCATGAAAGAGAAATCAGATATTAACAACATTCCTAAATAAACAAAAGAAGGCAAAAATGGATAAAAGGAACACAGAAGCAGAAACTCATCGTCACAGTAGCCTCAGCCAAATCAGGTTATTTTCCGCCAACCATTGAACTCATCGATTACACTAAACGACTTAGGGTTTCACATTACAATGAACAATCAATGGCGAACAATCATGATGAAGATAACACAAACCCTACTTTACAAACCCTATTTTAAATGTAGTAAATTTTAACACGGAAATTCAGTTTTTCTCCATTCAGATTTGTGTAGAGAAGTGATCGATTACAGAAAAATTTATAGAAGACTGTAATTTCACTTTACATAGAAACATCTTTTCCAAGAAGCTTCTCAAACAATTTCTCCTCTTATTTACAACTTATTCCAGCTTTAATATTACCACTTACATAATCACTTTAAAACCTTTAAATTAAGCATACAAGCATATTAATAGGCTCTAATCTACATACTCTTACATTTAATCACTACTTTCGTTGGATTTGGGTATGAAATTGAAAATTTTCAGCCATGAATAATGAACCTAGGCAAAGAAACCCCAAACCAAAGTCAATCCATTACAGAAAACAAGTTAAATTTAGGAATTAGAAACAAGTCTATAGAGGAAAACCCACCTTGATGTTAAATTTCTTTCGTATACGTGTTCGGAATAAGCCTAAATATGCTCCAGTAGCAATAGCGAAGGAAACTGCCATGTACAGAAAATGGTGTTTTCTTGTGGCAATAAATGCTATCAAATTGAGAATGACGCCAACTGTTAGAAGAAAGTAAACTATTCCCTAAAAAAAGAATTCAAAGTTCAGATTCAGAAAGCTCACAAAAAATTGAATTTGTCAAAGTTTCAACTCAATTTGAATTTTCTTGCCTGAACAGACAATTTTGACATCTTCAAAGAAAAGCAAGCATACCTGAAAATAAGGAAGAGCAAAACCAGCTCTCTTCATGTTCTTCCCAAATCGATAGCAAGGACAACTGCAAAACCAAACGAGCTATCAATCTCATATTACAAGCATTATATGTAACCTTTCAAGCTATCCCTCACCTTTCTGACCCTTTCCCTTTTTCTTCTCCTCCGCCTCTTTATTTTATTCTGTTGTTTTGGTTTATCATGAACCACAAAGACATCCACACAATTATGATGGTCGTCAAGGCAACAAGTCAAAATGATTCAACTTAATTTATCAAGAATTTCCAACCCAGGAAAAAAATACATGGGAAGATAATATCTCTAGGTACAACTAAAAATAGAAACCCAAAATGACAAAAGACGAACTTGAAGACAAACATTCAAGGAACCTATAGGCATACAGAGAAATCTAACAACTAAATTCCTGATCCCTCAAAACCCTTATCTCTACCCCCAAGAAGAAGAAGGAAAGCTTACCATGTGGATTCAAGGTTGATTCGATGATCTTCAAAGCAATCAAGAAGTTCACCTTCCCACATCCTGAAAACCCCACCAAATTCTGCAGCCTCTTCTTTATTTCCCATTTGCCTGCAACGCCACCGTAGAACAAAGCATGTCAAAATCTGACCCCCTCCCTCTCAGCTCGAACAAGTTAAATTTAATGAACCTAGGCTCTAATCTATGCTCGAACACATGTAGAAGAAGAGATGGGGATTAGGGCTCAAATCTGACCCCCTCCCTCTTAGCTCAAACACACGCAGAAGAAGAAGAGATGGAAGAGATGGAGATTAAGGCTCAAATCGCACAAGATGGGTGGGTGGGTGGTGGTTTTTTTCCTTTTTACTTTTATGAAATAGTTTCCACGTCTCATTTATGAAAATGAGACATGAAAACAAAAAAAATAGAAGCCTCGTCCCACTTATTAAGTGAGACGTGGAACCCTTTTTTTCTTTAAAAAAAATATACTATCCACGTCTCACTTTATAAGTGAGACGTGAAAAGGGTTTATCCACGTCTCATATTTTTTATGAGACGTGGATACTTGGTCCTTGCTAATTATTAACGTCTCACAAAATTTGTGAGACTTTAAAAAGATCTGTCCACGTCTCACAAAATTTGTGAGACGTGGAAACTAATTTTCCTGCTTATAGTTTCTAACATTTTTCGTTCTTTTTGAGAGAATCCACGTCTAATAATTGGAAAAGAGACATTGAAATTTTTCAAAATATTTAAAATTTTGCCACCGCCTATTTTCTACATCTAATATTCAAAAAAGAGATGTTGAAACTTTTCAAAATATTTACAATTTTACCACCACCTACTTTCTACATCTAATATTCAAAAAAGAGACGTGAAATGGGGACGTAAATAATGTTTTTTATAGTAGTGGTCCTTTGAACATAAAGGCGACTACCCGTGTGAGTGGGTTAGCCTTAACCTGTACAACACACTAGTCATTGTATATCTTACACATATATGTATGTATCTATACATACATAATAGGAATGCATCTCTTTTACTCTCATATAAAAGAAGTTCAAAACCTTATATTATACACGTGTCCAAGTCTTAGCTCATCTCTAAAATGAACATTCAGCTGTGGGCATCTGATAAGCTCCTGCATTTCATTCATTTCATCACAATTTTCCTCACTGTTGTAAATAAATTTTGTGGATAAAAGGTTTAAAGAAGTTAAAATTCAATGAAAAGAAGGAAAGAAAAGAGGAATTGTATATGTGAATGAAATGTGAGCTTAATGGATATAAACTGGAGTTATTTGTAGAACTCATCAACCCTCTTTCTATTTCTTATGTAGGAAGAGGTGGACCAATAGACAAGCTAAAGAGCAACCAGAGAGATGGAGATCCAGAAGCAAAGAAACCAGAGAACAAGGGAGCTCGCCGCCGCCTCGCCGCGGCGAGCTCACGGCTAGGCGAGGGCTTTTCTGCCCAATTCACTTGTTAGCTCGCCGTCGCCTCGCCGCGGCGAGGCGACGGCGAGCGAGAGCCTCTGCTGCTCGTTTTGAGTAAGCTGAAGCTGATTTAAGTCATTTTTAGGCTAGGGTTTCAAGAAACGGACTTGAGCACGATTTTTGGGAGCTAAGAGTTGTAAGAGAGAGCTTGGGAAGTGCTTGGAAATTTGGAGAAGCCCGGAGAGATTAAAGATTCTTACACCGTGGTTTCCATTCTTCTTCCTTCTTCTCTTCTCTTGTACTATGAATTCCCTGTCAGTTTTTGTTTTAGGTTTAGATACATTTATGTGTAGCTAAATCCCTTTTCTAGGGTTACTTTGAACCATTTCACGGATTGAACCTTGTATTTCCTTTCTTTGATGCAATGAATGAATGTATATGTGTGTATTTTCATCTTGCTTTTATTCTTCAAGTGCTTGATCACCACTTGCTTTGTTAAATGAGGTATTTCTTGAGAAAGAGTATTTTGTTTTAGAACTTGGATGAAAATATGTTGGGCTTGAAGTTTATGGTTTTAAATGAATGGTTAGTTGGTAATGTAGAGATATAATTACTAACCTAACATTGTCGATAGAAGGTTGGTAGGCATTTATGACTTGTATTAATTGTTGCAAGAGATTGTGAAATTAATGCAAATAGAAATTTGATTTTGACTTGAGAAAGCTTTTTCAAATGAATTTGAACCTTGGGCACACACATTGCTTTATTTAGTTTGCTAAAAAGGAAGGAATTTATTAGTTATGAAGTGAAATGGGGATAAGTAGCCCTAGGCTTCAATTAATCTTGACAAGTGTTTTTCAAACCATCTAACTATTTTATGACATCTTGCAATTAATCTTTAGTTTCAAAATTAATCTTAAATCATTTCTTACTCACTTCTAATTAATTACGCAATTAGTACTAATTAACTTGCTCAAATCTCAATCCTTGTGGAACGACACTTTTTCCTATACTACACTTTAAATTTGACGACCTGTATGCTTACGGAAATGACCGCAAAACTCAGAAAAGTCAGCATCATAAGGGGGTCTGTCAACATTTTTGTAAATAGAAAGATGTTGAACTGTTACTTGCTCCTTAGCAACCATGCTTCTCACAAAGAGGTATCATGTGTCTATGTATTCGGTCTTGCTGTATTAGGGAGGGTCTTTATAATAGGTTGTTGCCACTTGCTATTGTGACGTACCTTGGTCCTTTACCATTCATTCCTAATCGCTTTAGGAATTTCAAGCCACTCAACTTCTTGAGTAGTTGCTGAACACTTTGTGTTCTGATTCCATGGAAGATAAAGACACACCTGTCTATTTCTTATATCCCAGCTTTATCAATCAGCAAGAACGCTTTTCTTTTTAAGCTAAATGTTGCTAGCTTAGGCCTCCAACCCAAATTGTGTTAGAGTATCCTCTTTAGTGTAAGTCATTGCTTGATGACATGACTTATACTCCATGGTTCTTCTAAGGTATCTTATCATCCCTTTTACAGCATCCTAGTACCTCGTAACTAGGATGAACCAAAAAGTTTTACAAGTCCAACCACATACCATGTATTTGGTCATGTACATTATGATGTATACAACAATCTACCAAGTGTGCTTGAGTATGGGACTCTTTCTCATATTCTATATTAGATTCCTTTGCAGGGTGCATGCTCTCACATAGATCACATACTTTGGTTAAGAGGTCATATTTGGGATATAGACTTTCATATTAAGATGCACAAAGAGTATACTTGTGTGTGTCCTCTGTGACAAACACATCATTCTCCTTGTTCAATCTCTGTTCATCTTGTCTCTCAAGATATATTTTGTCTTGCCCATGTTCTCTCAAGGGTAACTAATCCCTAAGTGTTTTAACTTTCTTAATACTTATTTAGGCTAATGATGTGTTATAGACATAGGACAATATCACAAATCATCCCAAGATCCTTAAACGTGCACACAGTGGTCTTCTTTGATCATTTCAAAGTTGACAAAGTTATCACATTGTGAAACTTCATACACTACTGCCTAGATGATTAATTCTCTGTCGCTTGTTGTGTACCCCTTAACCACTAAGTATGCTTTAGGTTTTTCAATTGATCGGTTCACCAATGAATTTGGGAATCCTACTTGTCCCTAATTGCCTTTCGGCTGGGTGGTAGATCAACCATTTGCCATTATTAGCTGATTTTCAAAGGAATCCATATCCTCTTGCTTGGCCTTTTGCAACTTTTCTTAGCATGTCCTATTAGTGTTTCTCATACATTTTTTAGGGTCACCATTGTTTTCTTTGAAACAATGACTAGAGCATCTGGCCTATTAGAGGTGTTAGCCCTTACAATTCTCCGTGATGGATTTCACAGGATTCTCTTCCTGTGTTGAGGTGGATGAGATCTTCTTCTGGTATCAACTTGTGAATGACTATTACCTGTTGTTTGTCATGTCTTCTATTGTAAAAATGGCTCACCCCTCCCACTCAGATTAATGTGTTGGGGAATACACGCTTATTCCTCATTACTGTCATTCTCGCAAAGAAATTCAGTGTGGTCAATGCTCGTACTGCTAAGGAGTTTATTTCTATGAAAGTTGAGTCCTTTGATTCTTTTTCAGTCACTGGGTTGTCATCATTTTCACTTAATGAAGACATGCTTCTCAGGATATCTCATACCTTTTATATATTGACCCTATTATTCCTTACTTAAAGGAAGAGTTACAGATAAAGCTATTGACCCTCATGGTCATTGGACATTTAAGTCCAATCTGTACTATATCTATTACTCATAAGGTGTCATTGTGACTTTCTTGGAGGGCATTAGGTTAACTATAAAGACAATTAATGAGAGATCATCTTCCAACACGAGGTTGGAAGTTTCACTTGTACTTACTTAACCATGTCAAGGAGAGTTCTATCTCTCCCTTTTGACAACTCCATTAAGAGTGTTAGGCATTGTTAGTCTTTTAACAATTCCTTTCTTAATTACACAACACTTCGAACTAATCATACAAGTATTTTTAGCCTTTGCTAGATTTCAAGACCTTAACTATGATTGATTCTCAACTAGTTGAAGGCGTTGTCTGAAATATTTCAGAGCCTTTTATTAGTATGAGATTTCACAGACATGGTCATTACATATGAAACAAGAGATAAAGACTATACCTAGCTCTGTGTTTTGCCCTCTTGCTCATTTGGTTCACAAATTCATAGTATACCAATTGTAAAGGATATTTGTCATGGTTGTCTAAAGGTTACTTTATTGTCTTGCCATATGATTGTGCTCAATTAGGAACTTTTCCTTTTGAGCTTATCACTTGGCAAAAACTCTTTTGCTCCTTTTTGATCATTTCTCTTGATCAATTTATGTATATGGCAAAGTGGAGTCATTATCTCCAATATAAATGAACCATTTGAGACAATATTAGATTTAAGAGATTCTATCCCATTGATGCTTAACTAAAGGGCTAATTGACACAATGTTTTATCGGTTGTTTAGAGCATAGAGTGTATCTTTTGGTACTGGGGTGATCTGCTATATAGAGTTAACGTGTATGCTCCAATCCCTTTGACTTGTACTCTTATGCTGCTTCCTTCTTGAAGCCGTATGCTTCTAGATGGCAACCGCTAAAATCAGTGATGTCATGTGACCTCTCACATGTTTCGTTATACCCAAGTCTATCATACACATAGGATATATTTAAGCCATAAAAGTAGTGCTTGATGCACATATGAAACAACTTTGAAGCCTCTCACTTGATATGACTTTTCTCAAAACAACCTTCATCAGGTTTAGTTTTTCTTTAAGGTTTCTCACCTTATTAGACGTAGGTTTTAGGAACAAATCCTTTAACTCTTTAGTTAAGCATGTTAAGCTAATGGATCTCGTATCCTTAAGCTTTTAACTCTCAAGCTTAATGTGGCGAACCACATTACCGAAGAATACAAATGTACTCCTTGTGAGTTCAGCTTGCTTTCATGTGCTCCCACTCAATAAGAGAGTCCTAAATGTAACATGCACTGGCTATTGACTAGAAAGAACATTGTTTGCCTACCTTAGTTCCCTAGTCTTGTTTAACATCACTTTCAAGTGTTTCCTAATTCCTGCATTAGGTCTTAATACTTGAGTGTCCAAACATGGCAGAGTTCTTTCAGCTTAATGGCATGAATGCCTTCATATTTGTCTCTCAAGACTATCCTTATAGCCTAAGATGTATCACACTATTCGAACTGACACTTTTGTCAACAGTCATAGCATAAAGCATGACGATTCGAGCTATATTGTTCTTTCTTCATCAATTAGCTTCTTTGTTACCTTCAGGTATTTCAACATATAAATGTTGAAAGTTAATTGGTAGGACATACACAACATCCCATCCCTTAAGGATGTAAAAGATCTTACGAAATTCAATTTCGTAGTCATCTATATTGAGCTTTTTTAATAAGCTCAGTGAAGATAGACTTGTTTATCATAACTCGATCACATAGACGATTATGCAATTCATCAGATATACTATTCACATTTGTTCAAGGTAGACAAAGGTTAATTGGATGATAAATTTACTAGTTTTGTGTTCAGAAGACAACTAGGTTGGCTCCCATTGCACTCATGCTAGTTAGGTTATCACCTTTTTTACCATAATCTTACTTGAACATGTCCCCTTTTAGGGCCTCTGGATTTCACATTCCAGAAGCTCCCACTCAAATAAAGCAGTTATAACTCAAAATAATAATTCACAATTATAAAATAAATAACTGCATGAATGTTCAAAGAGAATTCAATTATTGAGAAAGAATTTAACACAATATTCAATGAAATAAAGAACATTCGTATGTCAAATCATACTTTATTATATTTGTTTTATGTTTTGGGCTTAGACCCTCTCAAAAGCCCTTAGCCATATGAACCCACCAAACACGTTCTCATGTGCTTGAAGCTTTCATAGTAATTTTATTACCATGTTAGCGTAAGACTTAGTGTCCACTCATTTGAAATTAGGGTACACCATACCTCCCGATAGATGAGATGATACAAATATCTCATATTGGTTACACCACTTGTCATAGTGCTTGCCAATGACTCACAAGTCACCATTTCAGCCTCAAATCACCTCAATGTGTTTTAAGGTTTGGAAGGACTTATTAACAATTAATAAGTTTTAGTTGCTGCAAGTAGGAGTTTATGGTTCACCTCATTATCCTTTATTACAAAACTCTTATGTATGTTCCATGACATGCTAAATTAATAAGTACATAAAAATATTATATTCACTTAATATAATATTTAAGGGAAAAAATTAAAATATTATATTCACTTAATATAATATTCAAAGAAAAAAGTTTTTAATTTTTTTTTGGCCAACTGTTTGACCGTTGATCGGTCAACGGTCAACCTTTGACCATTGACCGGTCAGCTCAGACCTGGACTGCCACGTCATTTGATGACGTGGCAGCATCTTCAACCTCCAGCCGGGTCTGTTTTTGACCCGGTTGGAGCCCCGGTGGGCATGCCGACTCAGCCAACTTTGAGAGACCATATCTCTCTCGTTTTAACTCCGATTTTTGCGTTCTTGGAGTTGTTAGAATCCTTGCAACAAGATCTACACATCTATCGCATTGGATGCATAAAAAACTATGGTTTTTGAATTCCAAATTACGCGTTTTTCGGTGGCGGTGACCATAAGATCCGAAAATTCCAGCCTTCGGTTCTCCCTCATACGGACTCCGTTTGACGCGTTCTTTGCGTCGTTGGAATTGTCTCGATGAGCTCTACATGATCATGCATTTGGGTTGATCAAAAAACCTCATTTTTGAAGACCCAAATTCAAGCTAGACGGCACGGCAAAATCCGATCTGAAACTTTCATCCTTCCGTTCTCCCTCATACGAAATCCGTTTGACGCATTCTTGGCGTTGTTGGAATTGTCTCGATGAGTTCTACATGATCATGCATCTGGTTTGATCGAAAAACCTCATTTTTGAAGACCCAAATTCGAGATGGACGGCACCGGTAAAAGCGGATATGAAACTTCCGTCCTTCCGTTCTCCCTCATACGAACTCCGTTTAACGCGTTCTTGGCGTCGTTGGAATCGTCTTGAGGAGAACTACCAAATTGACCTAATAGGTGTCTCTGAAACCTCAAAAAACGAAGAACCCAGGAACACAAAGTTTCGGTCGAAAGCGGAGGAAACGGCCGGCACTTTCAACCACCAATTCGCTTACGTTTTTATTTGCTTTCCCCAGTTATTACCCTCTAATGTTTTCTATTCACAAAGATTACTTAAACACAAGAGAAAGAAAATCTGGGCAGAGCAAATATTGACGAAGGCAGATTCTACATGCAACACTAGCCGTACATACATAGCTTTGTATATCAAGAAACACAAGCATGTATTAATCGCACAGTGAGCAATGAACATATGACTTAGCTTTTACATAGGCATGCGATTTTAAAAAACATAAATTAAGTGATCTCACACTCAATAGATTCAAAGCATACTGGAAAAATTGTTTAGGTGGATTCGTAAATCAACTATTGAGTATATTCTTGCAATCAAACGGATCCAGAGTAAATCAAAAAGTACATATTCTCTGAATGGAAAATTGCATATTGAAATTCCTCAAACATATATTAACACGATATACTATATGTAGGAAAAAATAAGCAATTAAAATTCAGAAATATTCATACTTTTTCATGCATATTTTTCTTAATAAATAATGCGCAGCGGAAAATATTTATGCATACTCATAAAGTATATAAACACAGCTTCAGGATCAACATAGGCTTTGATGCCAATGAAGGAATAATTAGAATTTAAATGAGGGAGATAAACAACATACCAAGCCGATCCATGTTCGGATCCGGGTCAATCCTCCGGAGCTCCATGATTTGGTTCTTGAAAAACCCACGTAAAATTCAGGCTACTGGAAAAACCAGAGTCCAAATATGTGGCACAGCAGAGTAGCACACAAGAAAGAAAATAGAGAGAATCAGAGAGTCGGAAAACTCAACGACTGGTGTGTTTAAAACTAAAGGGGAGGCTTTTATTTATAGAAGAAGGCTGGGGATATTTTGGGAATATAAAATATCCACTACCACTACTCATAACTTAGTCAGCAATCCTCGCCTATATTATCTGACCAATCAGATAATGGAATAATTAATTAATTATTAATTACTCATGGCTGAGTCAACAATCCAAACCTTGTCCATTTGACCAATCATATTAATTAAACACTTAATTAATAAATCGGTTGGGAATTACTGAGTCTACAATCCATAACTTTCTCATTTGACCAAATCATATTAATTAAATAATTAATTAATAAATCAATTGAAAAAATACTCATATTTCCCAATTAATTAATCCAACCCATCAAAGACGGATCTAGGCCATAAATTTCAACACGAAGAAATTACGAGTGCAGCAACAAAGGAATACACACAAACACATCTTCACAGAATAGCGAAATGCGCACTATTTGAATTACAACAAAGAATTAATATGAATGAATGAATAAAATATGGGAAAATTAACTGTATGTCACTTGGAAGATGGAGTTAAATGTAATTATGTTTAAAATCAAATTATTATTTTACTCCCTTTACCAGTTTACCCTCAACCCCTCCCTTTTTCTCCCTTTCTCATCTTCCTCCTCCCCAGAAACCTCCCTGTCTCCCTCCTCCCTCCTCCCTCCATCGTCTTCCTCCACCGTTGTCCTCACCATGAGCCTTTGCTTCATCGGTTTCGTCATTGCTCTCCACGTTTTTGGCAAGCTTTACCGTTGATCCGCCGGTCCAGTTTGATTATGAATCTGACGCATTCGTGTTTATCTTTAGGCTTTGTGGTTCTGATTCGTGCCCAAGCTTAATTTCCAGTTCTTGACTTGGTCGTCGAAACCTCCTTTTATTTCGTTTCTTCGTAAATTTTACTGCCATCTAGCTGTTTATCTTGTTTAATGTTGGAACAGTTGGATCTCCTCATTGTTAAAGAAAGTCAGTTTTACGCCGTTCTGTGAAAATCGATCTCTGTAGTCTTTTTCGTTCTATTATACTAATGATCTTTTTGGCATTAATTTCTGCCTTTTCTATTTATATATCCTTCTGGCTTGGCTACTCTTTTATCTTCTGTATGTAGTGAACAAAATGAAGTTGTTTTTTTTTTTTTTGGCAGTTTTCTGGTTTGAGGGTAGAGAATGAAGATGAGAAAGATTATAGGAGAGAAAAGGAAGAGAGGAAAAGTTTAAAGCTAGGAGTGTAGTTGAGTGCTCTTTCGCAGGTAGAGGACGATGGAGGGGGGAGGGAGGGAGGAGGTTTCTGGGGAGGAAGACAAGGAGGGGAGAGAAAGAGATGGGTTGAGGGGAATGGGGTAAAATAGTAATATACTTTTAAACATAATCAGATTCAAGTTCCTTAGAATCTCACTTTAATTTGGAGATTTTATAGGACTTAAGCTTAATTATGTTCATTCCAAGGGACTTACAATTAATTTTCCCATAAAATATTCAATTGCAATGTATTCATCGAGTTGGTGGGTTGATCGGGCGGTAGAGGGAACTTATCATTTCATACTTCTTAATTGTTGCATAATTTTTAATGATTACATTTCTTGTTTGTCATGTCATAGTGGTTCTATTTTTTAAGAGTTCAACTTGTGTTCTTCTATTTATATTATTTTTGTCTACCAGGAGAGCGAAATCCGCGCTCATACCTTCGTCTACATCAATTATGTCTTCATGGCCTTCTTCTTCCCTCAAATCTGAATTGACTTCCTATTACGACGTCTTCTTCGTAATTTTCCGTGTGACTGAAATCTTAGATGATGTTTTTCTGATAAAATCTCTAAGAGATGATGATAGT
The DNA here is from genome assembly GCA_037074515.1 of Mimosa bimucronata. Taxonomy (NCBI): domain Eukaryota; kingdom Viridiplantae; phylum Streptophyta; class Magnoliopsida; order Fabales; family Fabaceae; genus Mimosa; species Mimosa bimucronata. The sequence continues at coordinate 41,180,316 of CM073439.1, forward strand.
ATCGAAATTTTCTTTGACCGTCCTTCAGTGATCGCTATGCCTCTGTCCACAGTATTGGAGGCCATGAGAAGCTCGAGAGTTCTCATGGTAGTTTTCACACCAGATTTCGTCAGTGCCTCCAACCAAGTGTTTGTCCAGAGGCTCCAAAAAGTGATGGAGTTTCACGAAACTTTGAACAAACCGGTGGTTCCTGTGTTCTGGGGAGTGAAACAAAAGCAAGTGGCTGATCATTTGGCTACGCTATTTAAGGATTCGTACCGGATTGGAAGAATTGACGTTAATGCTATTTCGCAATCCGGCTTCACACTGTCCAATGATTTCAGGTAATAATTGCCATTTCTTCTTGTTTTCCTTAGCTTGTATCAATCTGGATCTTCTGCTTGGAATTCGTTTTGATTTACTTTAAAATATAAGTAACATTTCTAATCTTTAAATCATGTACAGATCATTGGAACAACTTTAAGGATTTTATAATGAACTCCCCGAAACTGTCATCTTTAGGCTTGGAGTTCAGGGGATTATGCATATATAAGTAAGAGTTTAATGGTTTATATTTGAAATCTAATTTTTATTTTATCCGCATCAATTAATATTATGAATGCGGTTTGAAAAAATGGTGTAGGTTTTTTTTTTCCCTTGATAACGAAGCCGTTTAGATATAGTCTTGGCTTCTCTTCTTTCTTTATCCTTCAGGTTTGCTCCTATATATTACCTTGAAAACATATTATTTTGGAGTAAAAGTTTTTGTGCTTTTTTATCATTAGATCCTATATAAAATTAGTTCTATTTTGATATTTTATGAGACAAACGGTTTGGTTTTCAATTTTACGTTATTTTTCAAAGTTTTATTTTGAAAAACACAATAGAAATTTAAACATTAAATTTTTGAAAAAATAATGTAAAATCGAAAACTAAACTATTTTTTACCATTAAAATATTAAAATATCACTAATTTTATATAAAATATAATGATAAAAAAGCACAAAAAAATTTACACAAAAAAATGGAGCAGATCGGAACCTAGAAGATAGTTGATGTTGAGACAAAGTAGAAAAGTGGAAACGGGTTTAGGTGGGTGAGAAGAAATTTGTGTTGAGAAGACAGTCAAGAAAAGTGGCTGATAGGACGTTTGGCCATACATATGGATATATATATATTTTTTGCCAGCATACATATGGATATACATGCAGATATATATGTGTGTGTATGTATATGAAGGGACGGTCCACACGGATATCTATATCAATCAAGTATTATATTAAAAGAATACAATTTTTTTTTTTAATAAAGCCAACTTCATATGGATATACATGTGGATAGACAAACCGATATATATATGTGTGTGTTTGTATGTATATGAAGGGACGGTCCACACGGATATCCATATCAAGTATCAAGTATTATATTAAAAGAATACAATTTTTTTAATAAAACCAACTTCATTTATAATAGATTAAAAGAATACAATAATTCTTTCTTTCTTTTCCCTTTTTTTATATAACAAAGGCCAAGTTAGACTTGGAAATTACATATTCGGTAACACGTGGTCAAGCTGTCTCCAAGACATGTCTTCCTGTCGCAATTGAATGCATCCAATGGGTGGTTCAAGCATTACTGTTGCTCCCTCTTCTAGTTTCTGCGCATCCTTGGCAAGGAAATCTGTACATTTAATTGCATCACGGGATGTATGTCTCAGTTCTATGTCCCAGTCGTTATATAAGAGCTCTCTAATCGCAGTAATTTCTGCCTCCAGTGGATGGTGATGGCCTCCATTTCTCATGACCAGTTGATAAGCCTCAATTGAATCTGTATAAGCTATTACCTTTTGAATGTTATTTTGTTTACATAGTTATAAGCCATATAGTAGTCCCTGTAACTCTGTGGTGGTTGTTGAACAAAATCCTAGCTTGCATTGGAAGCCCATGATCCAATTACCATTTGAATATCTAAGCAAGCCCCCACAAGCAGCGATTTTGTGTTTGTTAACCGAGCCATCTGTGTCCAGTGGTAGGTAGTTTGCTAGTGGTGGCTTCCATCTGTTTTTCTCTTCTCCTGTGAATTTGAAGATTTGGTGTTTGAAGGTTCCCTGTTGAACTGCTTCCATTAAGTGAAATAGTTCCTCGTACATAATATCTTTGGCTTGAAATCTGTTCTCCTTCATGATTCCTCGGCACCGGTTTTTCCACAATAGCCAGCATATGGTATTGAAAGTTTGGCTCCATGGCCATCTGTTGAATTTGGCATTTCCATGGTTGCGGGTCATGTTAGTCCTCAGCCAATCTTGCAAGTTAGAGCTGAAAAAAGTAGAACAAATGTTAGGATTAATAAATCTCCACCACATCTCTCTAGCAATCTCACAATCTCTCAGTATATGTAAGGTGTTTTCCTCTCTATGACACTCAGAGGGGCCTTCCCCCTCTCTGATAGACCTCTCTTAGCTCTGAGTGAGTTTGTGGGTAGTCTCTCATGAATTTCTTGCCATAGGAAGAACTTCACTTTTTCTGGCACCGGTAATTTCCACACCTTCTTCCACTGTAGTGAGTTGTTCTGCAACTCCTGTTTGGTGATCATATTGTAGGATGGACATTGAAGTTTCCATCTGAAGTATATCTTCAACATAATTTATCATCTCCTCTTCCAGTTGGAGGCTTAACTTCCATAGTAATTTTAGTAACCCAGTGAGGAAAGAATTCCCTGAGTGTTTGAATATCCCAACGCCCATTATTCACAAATTTGCTGAATTTTGCACATGGGTTGATCAAGTGGAAGTTTCTATCAGCAAGGTGGATAAGGGGTTCGTCTATTGGTGTCCACAAGTCCCACCAAAAATTGCTTGATCTTCCATCTTTTAGAGATCGACCGACTCCCTGAATAAATTTACCCCACACTGATGTAATGCTCCGCCAGACTTCAGATGATTTTTTTTCTTTTGTATGCCACAGGGTAGACTCCAAAACCACATCCATATTTAGCCTTAAAGCATTTGATCCATAGTGCCTCTGGATTTGTCAAGATAGCCCAGCATAGTTTCATAATGAAAGCCATATTTTGAGATCTTAATTCTTTAAGTCCAAGTCCTTCTTGTTATTTTTTCTGCTTGACTATGTCCCATCATATGAGATGCATTTTCCTTCCACCTTGGTATGGATTCCATAGAAAGTTGACTTATTTTCTTTAGTTCTTCTATCACTCCTTATGGTAAGAGTGCTGCTTGCATGTAGTAGCTCGGAATAGTTGATAAAACAGCCTTAATCAACATCGTTCGCCCTGCCATTGTCAGCAAGCATCCTTTCCAGCTTGCTTATTTTTTTCTCAACAATTGGAAGATATGTCAGCTTGGCTCTTTTATGGAGTAGAGGGACCCTAAGATATTTCTCCAAGTCACCTATAATGCCAATGCCCAATCTCTGGCTCATTTCAATAGCCCTGTTTAAATGTACATTACTTGAGAAAAAGGCCTTTGATTTTGTCAAGTTGATTCTATGCCCTGAGACCCCGCAAAGTTCTCTCATAACTTCCCTCATATGATCTACTTGTTTTAGTGAGGCTTCTCCAAACAATGAGATCATTAGCAAAGAATAAGTGTGAAATTGGGGGGGGGGCATATTTGTTGAAGCTTATGCCTTTCCAATTACCATCCTGAACTTCTTTATTAATTCTTTGGCCAAGTCGCTTCATGCACAGAATAAAGAGGTAAGGGCTAAGTGGATCACCTTGACGGACACCCCGAGTTGGGGAGAATGCTGGTGTTTCAATTCCATTCCGCAAAGCCTTCATTGTTGCTAAAGTACATTTCATGATGAGCTCTACCATTTCCTATTTTAGCCCAATACTATGAAGTGTGTGTTTGAGAAAATTCCAATATAGACGATCATAGGCTTTCTCCATATCCACCTTTATCGCTATAATGCCTTTTTTTCCTTGACTTGTCCTTCATTGAATGAATGGCTTCCTGAGCTATAACAATGTTATCACTACTTTGTCTCCCTGTAATAAAGCTACATTGTTGTGGTTGGATTAGGTAAGACATAACATTCTTCAATCTATTTGCAATGATGTTGGTGATAATCTTAAAGATGACATTACATAATGAGATAGGGCGGAAGTCTTTCGTTTGCAGGGGGTTGTCCATCTTCTGGATGAGCACAATGTGAGTGTGATTGATGTCTTGGATCATACTCGGGTTACACCAAGCACTCCGAACTACATCACATACCTTTGATCCAATACTTTCCCATTAGGATTGAAAGAAGTGAACCTGAAATCCATTCGGTCCTAGAGCTTTAAAGGCTCCCATTAGAAAGGCTGCATTCTCAATTTTCATATCATCCACCTCTTTGTGAATGAGGGTGATGTCTTGATGTCTTGATGTAATCCAATTAGCAAGATTAGAGACCTGGCAGTCTTTTATGTATAAATTTTTGGAAAAATGTTTTAGCCATTTGCTGTAGTAGCTATTCATCATAAATTCAATTGTCTTGGTAATCCTAGAGGGCTTCTACCCATTGCTTCTTCTTCTTAATGACTGTGGATGCATGGAAAAACCGAGTATTTTATCTCCCCTGGCTAGCCATTTGCATCTCGATTTTTGATACCACATAAGTTCTTGTGCGCAAATTTTGTTATAGTCTTGCCATAATTGTCTTTCGAGTTTGAATAGGCCATTGGCATTGTTATTTTATCTTGCTCTATCTATTCCTTCTAGTCTCTTCATGAGGCGATGCTTTCTCTTGGTGATGCTTCCAATATTTTTAATTTTTCATTCCCTCACTTTCCCTTCAAACTCATTCCTTCCTTCTAACCAGTCTTTCCTAGTCCATGCCTCTGTCACTATTCCTGTAAAACTCGGTTCAAGGTTTCAAGCTGGTTAGTATTGGAATCTTGTCACCCTTTTGTCACCACTTTTTCCATTTCCCTCTACTACTATGGTGACTCTATGATCAGACTTATAGCGGAGGCTGTGGTATACTTTACTATTAGGATGATTGAGCTCCTAGGATAAGTTTCTGAATGCCCAATCCAATCTTTCTTTCACCCCGACTTCTCCTATGTGAATTTTTCTCCTACCACAGGGATTTCTAGAAGGTTGGAGTCTCTAATATAATTGGAGAATTGTTGCATTGCCTGACTTGGTGCTTGTCTTCCACCGAGTTTATCATTTATAGTTAGGTATGAATTAAAGTCACCAATGATCATACAAGCTTCATTATTTCTTTGTGCTATCTCTCTGATGGAATCCCATAATTGTTCACGTCTTCTTGCCACTATCTCACCATACATGAAAGTGGTAACAAAAGAATTTTTTGTACTTTTTTCCATTAGTCTGTTATGAATAAGTTGGGTATTTGAATGAAGATACTCCACATGAGTTTTATTGGCATCCCATAGCACCCATATACCCCCTGCAAATCCCGAAGCTTCCAGTCTAATCCAATGGCTAAAACCAAGTTTACGAACTGCACACTCTTCACGGTCTCCACTGATTTGGGTTTCAATTAGGCATAGAATATCAGTCTTATTATTTTTAACAATATATGTAACAGTGCATGGAACATCTTATTCCCATCACCTTTGCAATTCCAGGCAGCAATTATCATGGTTATATCAATTAAGACTGGGATAATAGAGACTTACTGCTCCAGAGGATCCTTATCCCAAGTGGGACGTTCTTTAAGCTAGTTTATCACCATTGCATCTTATTCCGATGTTAGGAAATCATCACCAATATCTTCATTCAAAAGTGATAGTGTAGGCGACTTTGTTGGTATTTGTCCAATTATTTGCATGTTTTGCTTATGAGTCGTCTGTGAAAACATTGCCAAATTTTTTTCATGTTGATTCGGTGATCCTTCAAGGAGAAGAGTCTTACTATGGCTGGGCCTATCACTATCTGGTGGAAAGAGTTGGGTTGAGCTCATTTGATTTAGGGTCCCCCAACTATGACATGTTCCCTTTGGCCTATGACACCTTTGTTTTATTGCTCCTATTTGATCGTGGGCCCTTTTTGTATGCCTGCATCCTCTTAAGCTTTCTTCACATATTAGGCCTTACCCCCCAATCTCGGCCCATTAGGCCTCTTGTTTTCCTTACCCATAGATCTAGGTATTGACTCACCTTTCTGTGCCTCCTTGCCTGCGCCCATCCTTCTGACGATTGCTTTACCCTCTACTTCGGTTGTATTACTTTTTTACCTTCTGACAATCCAAGCTTTCTTTCCTGTTCCTCTGTACGATCCATAGCAAGTTTTGAATCCATGTTAGCTTGCCTTTCCTCAGTCCCCATTTCTTCTTCCTCTTCTAAGGCAGCAAGCACCTTGAATCTAGAGTCATCTTTCTTGTTCTTAGCACCTTTCTCCATTTTGTATTCTAGTCCTTGGTCACCTTTTGGTTGACCGCTAGATATTTCTTAGAGGTTTGTGCTTTGTTTTGTTGCCCCACAATCATCCAAGCCCTAAATTCTTCGTTCACGTCCGGGCTTTTTTTCACCGGATTATGGGCTGGTGGTTGCTTGATTTCTGGTGAGTGGTGACTTGAAAATCCTTGATATGAATAAGCATGGGTTCATGGACAATTTTCCTTTCAGCGTCCATATCTCCCACATGCAAAACAAATAAGGTTAAGCCCCTCATATCCAACATGGTAAGCTTGATTTGCTGCTATTACTCTTGATACTAACTTTTTTTGTAGATCAAGTTCAACACAAATGCGAGCATATTTGCCTCTTTCAACTTTCTCCAGTATTGAGGGCTGTTCCGATGGAGTGAGAAGATCTACTTACATTGTTCTTCCTATTCGGTTCCTCAGTCAAGTTATGAAGGTATTGTTGTAGCATTGCATAGGAATATTCGGAATACGAACCCATGAGACTATCCTTCATAGAATGTTGTTGAATAGATCAAAGTTTGGTGTCCATATTTGCACCAAGACTGTATGTTGTTGAACTACCCAAGGACCCTCATAGAGTACTTTTTGATACAGGTGAATTCAGCCACCTTTCTACAAGAATTGGACAATAAAGTAATTGTTTGGTAGGTTTATGGGGTCAAAATCATGGGTGTTCCATATCCTGTTGAGGTGAGCTTTTAATGTGTAGACATTATATCTTCTACCTAACACTGTGACAATCAATGAAGCATCCCATGGTTTACACCACTTGCTATATTCCTCTTCTGTCACTGGTACCACTGGATGGTGCTTCATGAGTACCTGCACTTCTTCAGTCAGTTCAAGAAGCTCTCATTCCTTTTCTAGGGCATCTGAAATTAACTCTTCATCCTCCATATTACATCCCCCGTTTGCAATCCCATTGAAACCTAGGAGGGAATCTCTGTAGGATGCTGGGGTAGTTTTTGCTTGGTTTTTCCCAATCGTCTCGGGACTATCATGTTCCATTTCATTATTCTCCCCTGAAGCTCCCACTGATGGGCTATCATCTTGCATCTGCATATCGCTCATCGTTGGAAGATCTGCACTATTCTTTTTCTGTTTTTCACTACCACAAGCAAGTACATCGTAGGTTCGATCCAGCAGTAGTTTTCAATGTTAAAGGTCACCCAAGATGGAGAAAGTGGAGTAGGCACGCTTTCCAAGAGAGAGTAAATTCAAACCCACTCAAAGCTTTTTTAACTCAATCATTCTTTCTTTAGAAATTAAAAAGGTTACTTTTTTTTTAAATATAAATTTTTGTGCCTATTCCTTATGCCCTTGTTTGGTTTAACATTGGAGGGGAAAGGGATGTTATTTATGGGGAGGTAGGGAAATTTTAGGCAGGTTGTGTTATTAAAAGATTTCTTTAAAATATTTATGTATTTCATTATATTAATATAATAACTTTTAGTCAAATGATGACAAATTTTGGCCGGACGATAATAACTTTCTGGCTATAATTAGGGACCAGTGTTTAATTGGGTGACTTCAAGGGACCATAGTTTAATTAAAGGACTTCATGGGATCTTATCATAATGAAGTGACTTCTATGGGGTCTGTAATTAGTTTTCCCTTTATGATTTGTTTTAAGAGAGGCAGTTAACTAAAAGTGGAAAAAATATAATTTTTTAATAATATTTATTTCAAAAGTTTCATTTTTTTATTTATGATCTCAAAAACATGTTATCTCACTTTTTCTTTGAAAATAAGAGTGAATTGATTAATTTGAGGAGATTAATGAAGCTAACAATTTATTTAATTCTATATATATATTACAAGATTTCTTTAAAATATTTATGTATTTCATTATATTAATATATATACTCAGAAAATAGAAGGGCTTATGCAATGTTTCATCCTTAACAAATTCAATTATATAGAATTTGATACTAACGCACAGAAATAAATTCTTGTGCTGATTCTGAAATCTTTTTTGTCCAGCAAAGACAGTGGGATTAGGAGTAAGCTTATGGAAAAACTAGATAAGTACTTGTTTTGCGATCTTCCGCCCAATCCAGTGGGGTTACTCCATCGTGTGAAAGATGTACTTCGTCTGAGGAAATGTGGGAATTATTCCATGATTGGAATATGGGGGGTAGCAGGAATTGGTAAAACTACTTTTGCTAGAGTTATTTATGATAGAATTGGTGGTAGGTTTAAGAGGAAATGTTTCCTTGCAAATATCAACGATGAATGGAAGAAAGATAATGGTTTAGTTCATCTACAACATCAACTTATTTCAGATGTTAAGATGGGAGCCATTCCAATGAAGGAGGCACTCTCTAAGAAAAGCACACTGGTAGTATTTGATGATGTGGACAATATAGACCAATTCATAGCATTATGTGGAAGCAAGGATTTGTGCTTTGACGCACGGAGTTTGATACTTGTTACATCAATAAATAAGGATCTATTTCTTGGCCTTGGACTTTACATTTATGAAATGACGACACTAGATAAGAGTGAATCTCTTGAGCTTTTCAGCTGGCATGCATTCAAGAAAATTCGTCCAACATATTATTTCATGGACCTCTCTAGGAAAGCAATAAGATTTTGTGAGGGACTACCATTGGCTCTTGAAGTTATTGGCTCTCTTTTGCATAAGATGCCAAGACCAAGATGGAATAATGTGTTGAAGAAATTGGGAGGAATTCCTCTTGGTCAAATACAAGAGAAACTCAAGATAAGCCTTCTATTTTTAACCGATATCGAGAAGGATTTATTCTATAACATAGCTTCCTTTTATGTAGGTCTAAATAAACATGAGGTTACACAATTGTTAAAGGGATCAAGATTTCCTGTAGAAAAGGCCATGCACGATATTATAGATCTGGGACTTGTAAAAGTTGATAAGAGTGACAAGCTTGATGTTCATGATTTGTTAAGAGAGATAGGAAAAGAAATAAGTCCTAAAAAGATAAAGCATGAATATATAAATGACGTATTTTTGAGTTTCAGAGGTGAAGATACACGTAAATCTTTTGCTACTCATCTTTGCACAGCTCTAAAGAAAGCAAGTATTGAGGTCTTCATGGATGAAGAGGGGATTGAAAGGGGTGAAACCATTTCTTCTTCTTTATTGCAAGCAATTGAAAGTTCTAGAATGTCGATAATTATATTCTCAAAAAATTATGCTGGCTCTAGTTGGTGCTTGCAAGAATTAGAAAAAATCATGGAGTGTCACAAAACAACTCATCAAGAGGTTTTACCAATATTTTATGATCTGCAACCGTCTGAAGTTCGTAAGCAACAAAATACTTTTGGAGAAGCATGGAAAAGACTCTCACTAAGAAACTCAACTAGCAAAGGAAAGAAATCAATGATCAATTGGAAGAGAGCACTCATTGAAGTTGCAAATATATCTGGATGGGACATGCGTGAATGGAGGTATCTTTGTTTATCATACTTTAAGGTGAACAAGTTTGATTACTTCACTTGTTAGTATGCGAAATCCTTAAAATCCTTAAAATCCTTAATACAGGGACGAAATCTTATTATATTCATACTTGAATGAATGATAAGCTGCTTACTGTTACAAATCACACTATGACCACAAAGTAAATCTAAAAATAATGTAGATAGCAAAACTGCAAAATGTTTTTGTAATTTTCTTAGATAAGATACGATAGAAGATTGGAATGAATTTAGAGCTTCACACATAACAAATACCTTTAAACAATATTTAGCTAACAATAATGTTAAGAGGAAATAGATCCAATGATTCTGAAAAGAATTGTTAGTCTCCAAGATTAATAATTTAATTGTCATATGTGATCTTTGATATATAATCTAACTTGTTTTTTCCAGAACTGAAACAGAGTTGATTGAGGATGTTGTTGAAACTATTACAATGAAGCTAGATAACAAAGATTTGTTTGTCGCTCACTACCCAGTGGGTGTGGAGCCCCGTGTGCAAAATATCATCAAGTTCCTGATTAATAAATCAAACGAGGTTACTATTATAGGGATATGGGGAATGGGGGGGATTGGTAAAACCACTATTGCTAAAGCGATCTTCAATGAAATTGGTCAAACATTTGAAGGAAAGAGTTTCCTCTCAAGTGTGAGGGAAGTTTGGAAGCAAGATAATGGTCAAGTTTATCTTCAAGCACAAATTCTTTCAAGCATCTTCAATGTGAGAAGAGTGAAGCTTACAAGTATAGAAATGGGGACAAATCTAATTAAGGAAAAGCTTTGTAAGAAAAGGGTTCTTATTGTTCTGGATGATATAAATAATGAAGACCAATTGAAAGCTTTATGTGGAAGCCGTGAATGGTTTGGGCAAGGTAGTAGAATAATCATCACTACTAGAGATGAACGGCTCCTCAAGATCCTTGGTGTTGAAGATAATAAAATATACAATATGAAAGAAATGAATGACAATGAATCTCTTGAGCTTTTTAGTTGGCATGCGTTTAAGCAAGCATCCCCTGAATGTGATTTTCTTGACCTTTCAAGAAGAATAGTTTCATACTCGGGAGGTCTACCACTAGCTCTTGAAGTTCTTGGCTCCTATTTGTTCGATAGGGAAGAATTGATATGGAAAAGTGTTTTAGACAAACTAGAACAAATTCCAAATGATAAAATACATGAAAAGCTAAAAATAAGTTATGATGGTTTGAGTGATCAAACGGAGAAAGATATATTCCTCGATATATGTTGTTTTTTTATTGGGAAGGACAAGAGCTACACTACAAAAATATTAAATGGTTGTGGACTTCATGCTGAAATAGGACTTGTTCGCTTAATAGAGAGGAGCTTGGTAAAAGTTGGCAATAAAAATAAGCTTGATATGCATGGCTTACTGCGTGATATGGGAAGACAAATCATTCGTGAGCAATCACTAGAGGAACCTGAGAAGCGGAGTAGATTATGGTTTAATGATGATGTTTTAGACGTGTTAAGAAATTGCATGGTAAGAATGTCTCTCGAAAAACATATAATTATATTGTTGAAGATTTCAACATTCAATTTGTTCTCTCAATTTTTTAGTTCTATTGTGAGCTCAAAAATTGTTTTCTATTTGTTTTCAATAACTAAAATAGTACCGTTTATTTTTATGTCTTTTCTTGCAACTTTATTAGGGAACAATAGCGGTAAAGGGATTGGCTTTAAATCTGTCAATAAAGAATTCAATATCATTGCGTACGAAAGCATTTGAGAACATGAAGAGGCTTCGTCTGCTCCAACTTGATCATGTACAACTTGATGGAGATTTTGGCTATCTATCAAAGGACTTAAGATGGCTATGTTGGCATGGGTTTCCCCTAGAAACCTTGCCAGGGAATCTTAGTCTAGAGAATATAGTTGTCATAGACTTAAAGTGGAGTAATATCAGAAATGTATGGGAGAAAAGCCAGGTATTCATAATGAAAATTTTAAATTAAACTCCGCCTATGTTTATAGCCGGTCCCAAGCCCGGGTAAAGGAGGAGGGTTGTGTTAGGCCCCGACAGCCAGCGTAAAAACCCCGTCGAATCTCATGAACATGGATCAACGAAGAAATTGTGTAAATGTTAGGTCGTTGCCCGTAAGCAACGCGCTGTATGGCTCGAGTACAGTGAGAAGAGAGCGAGAGCCGCTGCATCCTAGCCTGAATGCAGTGTTAAGAGAGCAAGGGCTAAAGGATAGGTCGTTGCCTGGTTGTAACGCGCTGTATGGCTCGAGTACAGTGATAAGAGAGCAAGAGTCGCTGCATCCTCGCCTGAATGCAGTGTTAAATGAGCAAGGGCTACCGCACTCTAATGGACGGAGGCGGCTAAAGAAGCTAGTTCATGAGAGTAAGATTAGATTTGGTTCTTGGAATATTGGGACGCTGAATGGGAAGCTTTTTGAGGTTGCACAAGTTATGAAGGATCGGAAGATTAATATATTATGCTTACAAGAAACCAAATGGGTTGGAGAGAGATCTAAAGAGATCGGAGTTAATGATTCTAAACTCTGGTACACAGGAAAGGTAAATGGGAGGAATGGTGTTGGTATCATTGTAGATAAAGAATGGCGGAAGAATATAGTGGAAGTTAAGCGGATTGAGGACCGAATCATATCTGTGAGAGTAATTGTGGGAAAGGATACAATAAATGTTATTAGTGCATATGCACCCCAAGTAGGGGCAGAAGCACATCTTAAGGAGAAGTTTTGGGCAGATATTGAAGGGTTGATTCAAGGTATACCGGCAACCGAGAAAATTTTTATTGGAGGAGATCTTAATGGACATGTTGGGAAAGAGGCGGGATCATATGCAAGGGCGCATGGTGGTTTTGGTTATGGGGAGTTGAATAATGAAGGGCAAACAATTATCGATTTTTCCTTAGCATACAATCTTAAGATTGTTAACACATGCTTTAAGAAGCGGGAAGAACATTTAATTACATATAAAAGTGGAACTCACAAGTCACAAATTGATTTCTTTTTGGTAAGAAACCCTGATAGAAGGTTATGTACTAATTGCAAAGTGATTCCTGGGCATGGGGAGACCGCTCAACATAGACTTCTAGTTCTTGATGTGAGCATTAAATGTATAAGACAGAGGCGCCGGGCAGTTTTGAACGGAAAGATCAAGTGGTGGCAGTTAAAGGGGGAGAAGCGAGAGATTTTTAAGAGAAATCTATTGGATGAAGGGGTATGGGAGACACAAGGAAATGCTAACCGCATGTGGAAGAATATGGCTACAAAGATTGAAATAGTTGCTAAAGCTACTTTAGGAGAATCAAAAGGTTTTGGACCACGAGATAAGGAGACTTGGTGGTGGGACAAGGATGTCCAAGAAAAGGTGCGGAATAAAAAGAATTGTTTTAAGGCTATACACTTGTGTAATAATACTGAAAATTGGGAAAAGTACCGCTTAGCTAAAAAGGAGACTAAGAAGGCAGTGAGTGAAGCTCGTGCTAAAGCATACGAGGGGTTTTATAAGGAGTTAGGGACAAAGGCTGGGGAACAAAAGATTTACAAGATCGCAAAGAGTAGGGAGAGAAATTCGAGAGATTTAGATCAAGTAAGATGTATAAAGGATGAAGAAGGTAAAGTTTTGATTACTGACGAAGATATTAAGAATAGATGGGAGGTCTACTTTTCTAAGTTATTCAATGATGGAGGTGAAGGTCTATCTTGTGAGTTAGGGGATTTGACAATTAGTGAAGATGAACTTAATAGGTCATTTAATCGTAGAATTAGAGTTTGGGAGGTTAGAGAAGCTCTTAAGAAAATGGAAAATGGTAAAGCGGTTGGACCTGATGGTATACCGATTGAAGTTTGGAAATGTTTAGGGGAAAAGGGTGTGTTATGGTTATCTGAATTGTTTAACGAGATTTTACGGTCCAAGAAGATGCCTGATGATTGGAGAAAAAGTACTTTAGTTCCGATTTATAAAAACAAAGGTGATATACAAAATTGTGCAAATTATAGGGGAATTAAGCTTATGAGTCATACAATGAAACTATGGGAAAAGGTGATTGAGCATAGGTTAAGACTAGAAACTAGTATTTCTGAGAGACAGTTTGGGTTCATGCCAGGGAGATCCACAACAGAGGCGATATATCTACTAAGGGGGATAATGGAAAAGTATCGAAGTAGAAAAAGAGACTTACATATGGTTTTTATTGACTTAGAAAAGGCGTATGATCGCGTGCCGAGAGATTTACTTTGGAAAGCCTTGGAAAAGAAAGGAGTATGTGTTGCTTATATTAAAGTTATACAGGATATGTATGATGGGGTGTTGACTAAGGTTAGAACGCCGGGAGGTGAGACAAAAGACTTCCCTATAAGAATTGGCCTACATCAGGGATCAGCTTTGAGCCCATATTTGTTTAACTTAGTAGTAGATGCTCTAACTGATCCTATAGAAGAAGAGGTCCCTAAGTGCATGCTTTTTGCTGATGATATAGTCCTTCTGGCCGAATCAAGAGAGGAGATTAATGATAAATTAGAGATATGGAGAAACAAGCTGGAGTCGAAGGGTTTCCGTTTAAGTAGGAGTAAGACAGAATATATGCATTGCAATTTTGCAAATCGGCAACTTAGAGGTGATTTGGAGGTTAAACTGGGAGAGCAAATAATCCCTCAAGTGACGAAGTTTAGGTATTTGGGATCAATTATAAGACAAGATGGTGAGATTGATGACGATGTTAATCATAGAATTCAAGCTGGGTGGTGTAAGTGGAGGAAAGCTACTGGAGTTCTCTGCGATAAAAAAGTACCCCATAAGGTAAAAGGAAAGTTTTATCGCACTGCTATAAGACCAGCAGTATTATATGGTAGTGAATGTTGGGCTTTGAAGGGTCAACATGAACATAAAATGGGGGTAGCTGAAATGAGGATGTTGAGATGGATGTGTGGTCACACAAGAAAGGATAAGATTCAAAATGATCATATACGAGAACGAGTTGGAGTGGCACCTATCAGTGAGAAAATGGTAGAAAATCGTTTGAGGTGGTTTGGACATGTACAAAGGAGGCCATTAGATGCACCAGTGAGGAGGGTAGATCAAACAGTCTGGAGTCCGATTAAGAGAGGAAGAGGGAGACCGAGGCTTACACTCAATGACGTTGTAGAGCGAGATCTTTTAATAAATAATATATCTAAAGATTTGGTTACCGATAGATCACAATGGCGTCGTGCGATCCATGTAGCCGACCCCACTTAGTGGGATAAGGCTTTGTTGTTGTTGTTGTTGTTGTTGCAGGTGCTAGAGAGGTTGAAAATTCTGAAGCTGAGTCACTGTCATTATTTGACAAAAACGCCTGACTTTTCAAACTTACCATATCTTGAAAAGTTAATACTCAAGGATTGTCCATCTCTGTCTTTGATTCATCCCTCCATTGAAGATCTTAAATGTATTGTTTTATTAAATTTAAAGGATTGCAAAGGCCTCAATCATCTCCCAAAAGGTTTATATAAACTGAAATCTTTGAAAACTCTAAATCATTTTGGTTGTTCAAAGATTGAAAAGCTGCAAGAAAACATTGAACAAATGAAATCCCTGACAACTTTGGTGGCAAGTCAAACTTCTATAACACAAGTTCCCTTCTCATTAGTGAGAATGAAGAGTATTAAATATGTGTCTATATGTGGCTATGAAGGATTATCACGTGATGTATTCCCATCCATTGTTTTGTCTTGGATGTCTCCAACAACTCATGCAAAGTCCCTCTTACAATCATTTAGGATCATGCCATCTTTAATCAAGGGTCTATCACATCCATTATTTGCTAGATGCCATAAAGTGTTAAAGGCAAGACCAAGCACATCTCAAGACTCATATGTAACTCAAGCGTTAATTGGTTTTCATGAGCAATCTCACATGGAAAGGTTAGAGACATTCATGAGTTCCTTAACTATTCATTTAGGAGGCTTCAACAAAGTTATGGTTGCACTTTTAAAGAGTATTTCACAGGTTATTTCCTTATCTCTCGCCTATGCATGAATCATATCAATATTTCTTTATCGTTTTCAAGTAACTTGTTTT
This sequence comes from Mimosa bimucronata, assembly GCA_037074515.1. Taxonomy (NCBI): domain Eukaryota; kingdom Viridiplantae; phylum Streptophyta; class Magnoliopsida; order Fabales; family Fabaceae; genus Mimosa; species Mimosa bimucronata. Next base: position 41,196,203 of record CM073439.1, read on the forward strand.
GATTTGAAAAGTGCACTATAGTAATGCCTTGTTAATCATTATATTGTATTGGTGTAATAATGTATACTACACCTCTATAAATTTTTGTATGTATAAATGTGTAATAATGCGCTTATACTAACCATTCAAGGAAGTTTATAAAATTCTTAAATTTAATAGACTATACATTTCTAGAAAAAATTCAATGGAAATTCTCACTATATTTAATTAGACATAGGAGTTAGGTAGAACCTTGGTACCATCTAACTAACTTTGTATTAGTAATCCTTAGAAACCACCATGTTTCAATTAAGTTCTAAGAAAGAACAATTAGAAAGTTTTTAGTATGTATGTTAAATGTTAAGCCAATATGATGATCAATTTAATTAATTGGTGTGAGCATTAGACTATTATATTTCCTCTATTCTCAATCAATTAGGGTATTTCTTGTGTTCATGGAATAGGGATGGAGTGATAGTGGGTTTGACTATTCCCTTCCTCGAGATAATTATCCAGAATGGCTATGTTTTGAAAATGAAGGATCTTCTTTATCATTTAAAATGCCTCGAGTTGTTGGTCGTTGTTTAATAGGAATGGTAATCTATATTATCTATTCATCTTCTCAAGATAGCATGGCATCTGTATATCCTGTTGGCTTTATGGTAAAGAATTTCACAAAGGGTACTATGGACTTTTACAAGAGAGATGCTGAAACTACTTCTTCTGCTAATGAGTGGCCAAATATAATGCTTAATCTGGAGCATGATAATGAGGTGGAAATTATTGTCAGTTTTGCTCAAAAGCATATTGTGATGAAGACTATAGTCTATCTGGTATACAATGAAGGAAATCAACATCACTTAACAATGTTGAATAGCATTGATGAAAAAGAAGGTTTGTATTTTTTTTTTGGTCATTTAGGATTGTCATATAATATTTGCATGTGTTTATTCTGAAAATGTTTTAATACCTATTTCTATGAATATAATGTTGCAGGGCTTCCTTGAAAGGAAAACAAAGGTGAGGAAGAATGATAGGTAGACGGTTTTTTGTTATGCCACTCCTCTACCCTTTTCCTGTTCACTTTTTATTTGTTGGGGAAAGCAGCGAAATGAACAAAAAAAGTCTTTAACTATGTAGTATCTATCACCATATTATAGCTACTTTGTTAATTTGGTATCATTATATTACTTTTGGTTCATAATATAAGAGCTAGAAATTCATGACTATTAAGAGTATTACTTTAGTTATTTGTAACAAATGTGTCTTGATTTCTCTAATTTATAATATCTAATCATGTGTATTGGAACTACCTATTGTGAATGGGCTAGTGAATTTGTGTAATAGTTTGAGTCAATGGAATGATGATCCAAATTAAATGCTCAAGCTGAAGCACCTGAAGAATTGCCTACCCGACTGCGCATAGGAGTAACAGAATGCGCAGGATCACTTGGAGAGTGCGTGAGAAAACAGAATAAGAGGCAGAATGGCAGAGGAGATACACAAGAAATGATTTGGAATATTTTCTCTCTTATTGTTCTCTACTTTCACTCTGATGTTCCTTTATATTCCCTCTGGAATTATTTTCCCTTTTCTGCATTGTAATGCTACTATGACAATGTTGATTTCCCTTTTAGTATTTTTCATATTCTTATGCCATTTAGGATTCCCTGTAGTAGTATGACTCTTTTGAGATTTGAATAAATACAGAGATAGATTGCATAGATATTTAGATTTGTTTATCTTAGTATCCCTTTGATTGAGAGCTCACTTAGCATGTGTAATCAATAGGATACCTAGGACAAAAGTCATAAATTTGGGAGGCAAATTGAGTCGTTTTCTAATAATTAAGACAAAAAAGAACCGTTTATCTAGCTCTTATCTTAAGTAAAGGCGGTGGTACATTATTTCTCCCTCATTCATTTTGTTTACTTCCTCTGGAATTCATTCTCTTCTTGGAGACAATTATACTTATTTGATAGAATTTAAAAGATGAACCTTAACTAAGTGGTTGGGAGTTCGAATCTCACCTTTAGGCATAGAGACCATTTCGTGGCCTGTTGTTTACCTTTAAGTGGAGGACCTACGGTGAGGGGATTAGCTATGCTATCAGCGGTGGATACTATGAATTTATCCAAAAAAAAAAAAAAAAATTTAAAAGGTGAAGGGTCTTCAATATTCTTTGAAGTTCCTCAAAGGCTCAAATTATTAGCAAATGCTTGAAAGAATTGATCTTGGCATAATCTATTTGTCTTCTCAAGACAACAGGACATCTGTATATCCAATTGGCATCTTAGTATCAAACCATACAAAGGCTACCGTTAATTATAATTCTACTAGAAAGATGCTACAAGTGCATCAAATGATGAAGATAATTGGTAAAACATAATTTCTCATTCAGAGCATGATGAAGATAATTGGTAAAACATAATTTCTCATTCAGAGCATGCTAACATAGTGGAGATTATAATTACTTTTGCATTTTAATTGAGAGTGAAAACTGCACTTGTCTAAGTTGATATATGATGTAGATGTTAGCAACATAATCATGAATTAAAAGTCTCAAACAGCGTATTTTTATTTATAAAATGTGATGAAGCAAAGTAATTATCTTGTTTCTTTAGCGTTTTTTTAAAGGAAAAAAGAGAGGAAAATAGACTATAATTTGACATTGTATAAAGAGCAATTATCTTTGTCTAACTTTCACTTGTAGTATTCTTAAATATTCAATGTGCCATGTTTGAATCATTATATTGGTTCTAATATAAGATGCATTACAGAGACTAAAATGCCCCCTTGCAAAATATTTCCTTAGTCATTTTTTTTTTTGTATTCCTTTTCATGATTTCATTTGAATCCAGCAACTTTAGTCAACACCAGTAAAATATTTTATCTAAATATATCAAATCTATATGTAAGAGGAAGAAGGCGACACAAGATGACTGATGGAGGACTGAGTCAGAATAGAACTGAGTTACATGAAATTTTGTATGTAGCATGGATCGAGTTTTAAGCGAGTTGGAACTAGCTAGCCACCACAGCTTAACCTAATGTGATCCACATTCATTAGAAGTGGCTAACTAGAAATACAACTTACTAACTAATGCAGAAAAGGATTGTTTATAGACTTTAGCATACCATTAATCTTTTTAAATTATGCAGTTCATGCAAGCAGCTACAGAAAAATAAAGACATATAGGGAGGTTTCAGTTTAAAGGTAAGGTCAAGTGCCATTCTCTCTCTCTCTCTCTCTATATATATATATATATATTATATAAAATTGTACAGATTATATTGCCACATAAGACAAAATCCAAGAAAAACAAATGGACAAGGGCGACATCAATAGTTACTTATAACTTGCAAAGTAACACATGCATGTTCACAAGGAAGGCAAAGACAGCAAAGAATTTTGCATCTTCCTCACAATTGCACGCCTTTTCTTATGTAGCACAAGAGCAGTTGAAGAAATGGAGAGCACAATAGTAGAAAAAGCCACCACAACATATATTGACCTAGCTATTTTTAAAATTTGATGAAACAACAAGATTAGTGACAACACCCAGAAGGGGGAGTAACTCTATTGCAAGAATTATTTGCGATAGGTGTTGTTGAGGAAAAATTATGGGAGTGATAAGAACTGACTATGGAAGTAATATTAAGATCTTAGTTTTGCCTAAATAATTGTATTGAACCTCTTACTTCTCAGTTCAGCCTTAATTTATATTTTCATTATTATGTTAGAATAATGAGTTTTGATGATAAATAAACATATCTTAGGCATGAAGAAGGGCTATGATAAGAACAGAAATATCTTAGGGTCAATCTAATAGAAAATCCTAAGTCCTGCCCAATCGATCAGGGATAGATTACAAGTCAAAGAACTTAAGCCTAATCGATTAGAGATGAATCAATTTCAGATCACATAGCGCCCAATCGATTAGAGGCCCCAATAATCGATGAGTAAGATTAGCCCAATCGATTAGAGCCCGGTAATCTATTAAGAGAAAGATGCCCAATCGATTAGAGCCATGTAATCGATTAGGGAAGATTAAGTAATCTATTTGTAATCGATTAGAGAATTATATAATCTATGTGTAATCAATTAAACCTACCTAATCGATCAGGCTTCCCCTGTAATCGATTAGGCGCATGAATTTCTAATCTGATGTTCAGTGATGCAGGCTATAATCTATAGGTAATCGATATGTGATCGATTAGACATCAGACCCTATGATCGATCAGAGGCATGTAATCTGAGTGGCGATGGAAAATATTCAAAATCAATAGCAAGCCTATTTTTAGCTTTGCAAGTACAGAGTTGTTCAGACCTACTTATGGAAGTTAACGTTAACACACAAGTGGATCAAAAGAGCCGTTGAAACTCACCTACCCTCTCAGCGATAGAAGAAGAGAGATAAGCTAAAGGAAAATCAAGTACAATGGAGTAAATGCATAACAGAATTCATCACCAATACTCCATCAGAACACTCAACTCTTTGAGCATTTTCAAACGGTCATTTTGCCAATGGATACAATTCTAGAAGAGACTATAAATGCTTCAGAAGAGAAGTTAGTTGAGAGAATTGATTACCACATTGATTATTTGTATCTACTGCATTCAATAGTCTCAACGTTTATTATTCTCATATTCTTAAGTGTGTAACACAATCTGTTCAATTGAGTGAACAATTATTCTGTATTTATTACCAAAGTGAGATTTACTCTTAAGATAGTGGGATCTTAAGAGTAGGGTGTAAACTTACAAAGTGTAAGGGGGAGTGATCAGTAAAGAGAGGAGTTCTTGCTGTCACCTGTAAAGGCTATCAAGAGCCTGATTTAATCTTGAGGAATTAGTGGAACCCAATTGCAGGTTGGAGAACTGGACGTAGGCCAAGTTTGGGCTGAACCAGTATAAACGGTATTGTTTATCTTCACGATTAGAATTTAAAAAGCACAATTCACCCCCCCTCTTGTGCATTCCTGCCTGTTACATATTATACTTGGTTATTTTTATATTTTTCGCTACAATATTATTTTCATTTTTTCCCCAAACAGTAACCAATAAAAGAGGAAGGAAGAAAAAAAAGCAAAATCACGCTACATTATATGTAAAAGAGATCCATAAATGAGATAAATAATCATTTATGTACAACCATGCATATTGTTCAGTTTCAATTTTGAAATGCACCATAGTGACTTCATAAAGTGTGTCATGGGGAAAAAGAAAGAAGGTGTAAATATCTTGTTAATGTGGATGCCCATAACTCTCATATAATATTATTATTCTATTAATTATTAATACTAATTAAATTGTAACCCTAGAGTCTAGATTATAAATATAAGGCTTGTATTATGTATTCTACATTAATTACTTTCTATTCTCTATCTCTATTTCTCTCCCTTATTCTCTCTTATCTTCTTCTATAATTTATAACATGTTATCAGCACAAACCTCTAACAAAGGTGATCTATTGTTTTTATTCATAGAATCATTTGATTTCATGCTCTTATGGAGAACCTGAAGTTCTCCTTTCTATTTCTCCTCATCTCTCTTTATATTTTCTTATGTTGACCTGAAGTCATATTTCATGGAACCTGAAATTTCACTTTATATTTTAATGTAATCATAATTGACTTGAAGCCTTTTTTTATAGAATCTAATGTTCCACTTTATATTTTAATGTATTCATCATTAACCTAAAGTCATCTCTCATGGAACCTGAAGTTCCACCTTATATTTTAATGCATTCTTTAAAACCAAATTCGTCCTTAAAGGAATCTAATGTTTCACCTAATATTTGATAATTATTTTTTAACCTGAAGTCACCTTAAATGGAACCTGAAGTTCCACTTGATATAAATTTATTTTTATGGTCGGAAGTCATAAAACTTTAATTCTTTCTATTTTATTATAAATGGCCAGAAGCCATATAAATTCAAATTTCATGTCTGAACATTAAATGGCCAGAAGTCATATAGATTTAATTTTATGGCTAGAAGCCATATAAATTCAATTTTTCTATTTTAATATTAAATGACCAGAAGCCATATAGATTTATTTTATAAGCCAGAAGCCATATAAATTCAATTTTTCTATTTTTAATATTAGATGGCCAGAAGTCATATAGATTTAATTTTATGGCCAGAAGCCATATAAATCCAATTAAAGAAATATTGTTATGTACGCAATATTGTTGCTAGAATTTTGTGTTGTGAGTTGCGGTTATATTGTTATGTACGCGATATTAGATTTAAAGAAAACATACTGACGGTGTGCTTCGGAAGTTGTTATGTATGCAATGTTAGATTTTATTTTATGGCCATAAATCTGTAAGGATATTGACTATATTTATTATTATATCCTATTAAAAAATTGATTTTTCTATTAATAAAATTTCTTTTTTTATTTGATATTTGTACATCATTAGATTCATTTATCCTAATACTATTTTATTTCATGATAGGATCAACATGTCCAACCTTACTAAATTTGATTTCACAGCTCTTGACATTACGAGAAGAAATCATTTGTCTTGGGTGTTAGACGGTGAAATCTGTTAGAATCTTAAGTTTTGATGAAGACTGATCTATGAAAAATATCTCTAATAAATAATGATAACTTAGCAGACCAATAATGATGAGTATCCTTATCGCTAAGTATATCTGTATAGCTAATTGAAAGAAAGGAATAGCGAGTGAAGACTTAGCAATATCAAGGTTAATATCTATCGCTAAAGTCTCCCTCTATCGCTAAGCAAAGGTTTCATCGCTAGAAGTTCATTGAGCTTATAAGTAGATGAAACCAGCAGATAAATGAACTAAGTCCCTAAATCAGCTAGCGATAATAGGTTAAGCTATCGATAACCATAAGTGCTTCAGATAATGATCTTTCAGATAGCTAGTGCCTAAGAGCTAATGAATCAAGAGCTGATATGCTTGCTTGCGCTAAAATGTTTATCTATCGATAATAGGATACCTTGAAGTTCTGAACTCTGATGATTATATCCTGAAGGATAATAGCGATAATGAATTTGCTATCGATAGAGATAATCTATGCTGATATAATGCTTTCTAATTTAAGAGAATATGCTATCGATAACAAGCTCTGATATTCCTTATATTATCTATCTCATTGAACTAATGAGCTTTGCTTGTGATAACAACTGCTGTGCATTTATATGATCACTTGCTTAGCTAACATCTTAAGTGCAGAAATTATGCTATGCAGTTAGCGATAGCAAAGCATGCTAGCGCTACTGAAAAGCTGCTATAAAAGTACAGGTGTTCAGAGCTCTCAGTCTAGCCTACTCTACACATAAAAAGTTAAAACCAGATCAAAAGCTTGGATCTCCAACGGCTAGAAGTTCCCAACGTCTTTATTCTAACGGGCATATGAAGACGAATCAAAAAGGCAATCCAAGAAGATATAAGTACAAAAAGAGTTGCTTCCAAAAATAACGATCGATCAACGAACGAAAACAAGAGATGAACAGAGCCTTATACAGAATCGCAAATTCCTTAGATTGAGAATGGTTGAGAAGAAGAGCTAGAGAAATACATCGTTCAGATCCTTAAAGCTCTAGTTGTATTTCTTCTTACATCTTATTTGTACTTAAGTGTTTATCATAATCAATTCATTGAGTGAACCCTATTATTAAAATCCCCGACTGTTTGAGGTAGTTCCTAAGCTTGGTGCTTTGTGAACTGGGTGGTAACCTTACGGGTAGTAAGGGGGAGTGTTTAGAAGATTCTAAAACTCTGTAAAAGTTGGCAGGTGAACCTGTGATCGTAAAACCTGTGGTAGGCTTCTCTTGTGCCAGGTTTAAACAAGAGGGTAGTGGAAATCTCAGGTGGAGCCTGAGGACTGGATGTAGGTCTGGGTTGACCGAACCAGGATAAATCTTGTGTGCATTATCTCTTCCCTAAACTCTCTTAATTTCCAGTCTGTCCTTTTATATCTGTCAGTCCATTTCATATTTTGAAATATTCTCAGTAAGATCTTAAATATTTCAAAAAGGATTGAAATTATAGCCTGACACCCAATTCACCCCCCTCTTGGGTGTCAGCCAGTACTCTCAATTGGTATCAGAGCCAGTCACTTGTTTAAAGGATCCAACGATCTCAAGTGAAAAGATCATGACTGTTTTTGGGAACATTACATTTTCTGAAGGTTTTGATCCTACCATTCCTCCTCTGCTTGAAAATATTGATTTTTCATTTTGGAAAGCAAGGATGAAGAGTTTTATAAAATCATTCGATTATCATATGTGGAATGTCTTTACAAATAATTTTGATTTTAAATCTAGGAAGGATTGGACTGATGAAGACAAGAAAATGTTTTCTCTAAACATTAGAGCAATGCAAATTCTGCATAAAGGCTTAACTGAAAATGATTTTCAGAAAATCAGACCTTACTCTAGTGCTAAAGAAATTTGGGATTCTCTTGAATCTATATATACCTCTGACCATCTTATTGATGTTGAAAGTGTTGACAGCTCATCTGAATTTCATAGTTGCATATCTATGTTTGACGAGCAATTAGAAGCTGAGATTGAAGAAGGAGAGGTCACATGACCCTTCCAAGATTTAGTCAACACAGAAGATCTAGAGGAAGATGTCTACCAAGATGCATCTATGGTATACGATTCCTATCCCTGTGTTTTTGAGAAAAACAATTTTGATCTACAATCTATCTCAGATCATATTTCAAGGACTGAAAATATTTTAAATCATGCTGGAAAATGTTTTGGGAAGAAAAATTTCTTGAATGAAAACAATTTAAATTTGCACTTCTCTGACTATCACAATAATTGCATAAAATCTCATGTTGCACATGATCCTATTATTTGTTATTATTGTGGTAAATCTGGTCATATTTAAATGTGAGAAATAAATTTATTTGGGTTCCAAAAGGATATGAAAGGTCCAAGACTAACAATGAAGGACCCAAAGGTAAATGGGTACCAAAATGTCCATCTAGTACTTTGAATGTGCAGATTAATTCTAGAAGAAAGGGACATCATGGTACAATGACAACAGAAAAGAATCCAAGAGTTTCTCATGCTTCAAGAAAAGGATTCACATAACCTAAATCCAGAAGGAGAACTCATGGAAAAGTCATTGCTGCAACATCTAGTTCAAAACATAAAAGGCAGTGGACAGTAACAACAAGATCATATTCCACCTCAAGAAAAAGCTACCACAAAGTACCATTCAGTTACCTTGAGGAGAACAAAAGAAATAGAATTTCTCATACATCAAAAAGAAGATTCTTGAATTCTGTCTCACAAAAGAGATCTCTGCAAACAGATGATAGGTATTTTAAAACAGTTTGGGTGAGCAGAAACAATTCTCCAAGTACCTAAGGGAGAGGTAAACAAGGGTAAAATCTCCTCACTATTATCAGTAACATTTATTTAGATTTTACACTTTACAACCTTAGGAATGAACATTGAATTCTGGATTTAAAGTCAATTACAAAATGCATACAATGTTCATAAGTTACCTTTTCACTACTAGAAAAAGCACTTTTCACGTCCCTAATTAACGTCCATTATTTGACAATGGACGTTAAAAATAGGCGGTGGCATACTTGTAATTAAATTATGAAAAAACAACGTCCATTATTGTAAAAATGGACTTTGTTTTTCATAAATAAAAGATAATTGACATCCATTTTAATATAATGGACGTAAAAAAAAGGCGGTGGCATATATTGTAATTTTATGTTTAGAATATTTACGTCCATTTTTATAAAAATGGACTTGAAATTTTTTTCCTAAATTCAGTTTTTGGCGCCCAACTCTTAGTTGGGTTATGTTTTTGGCGCTCAGATCTTATTTATTCAGTTATCTAACAAAACTCACCCTAAATCCCCTTTCCTTTTTTTTCGGCCAAATAGATAGGATAACTATCTATTTAAAATGCATTATAATTAAAATGCATTATAATTATAATTAAAATGCAAATAGATGCAGATAGGATAACCCTAAGCGAAGAACGAAGGACGATCAGTAGCGAAGAACGAAGCCAGTAGCGAAGAACGAAGGACGATTCTGGCTGATTCTGGCTAAGCGAAGGAGGATTCTAGTCGATTCTGGCTAAGCGAAGGATGATCCTAGTCGATTCTGGCCGATTCTAGCTAAGCGAAGGAGGATTCTAGTTGATTCTGGCTAAGCGAAGGACGATTCTTAGCATTAGTGATTCGGTTTGAGTGTCTGGGATTATGATTCTAAGTTCCACTGATTCTGATTCTGCAATAGCGATTCTTCCAAAACTGATTCTGATTCTGCAATAGCGATTCTTCCAAATCTCTTGTTCTCTTGTTGAACTTTATACCTTGTTCTTTCAAGCTTTGAAGGACGATTCTGGCGTGTGGTTTGCTTCGCTCTTTAATTGCATTCATTCAAGGTAACTTTCTCTTTTCATTCTCTCATCCTCTTTTGTATGGTCTGTATTCGAAATTTTGTTTCTCAGATTTCTTCAAATTTGGCTGCTCTTTGTGCTCTGATTTATTGTCAGTTTTTTCATTTTTTTGGGTTCGTTTGCTGCTTTAATAATTACCGTTTTCTTTTATTTAGCTGATTTCTGATGTGATAATTTGGTCAGTTTGAAGAATTCGTTTGAACTAACAATGTTTTCCCCTCTCTTTATATGCCTTAAAGCAACTAACAATGTTTCTGGTGCGATAATTTGGTCAGTATCCTTGTTCAATAATTGATGTTGTATGGGAAACACTGGATAAGCTTTGAGCATAAAGTTGCATTAGAAGATAGAAACATTAAGATTTTGGGGTGCGAGGTTATTGGAGATGGAAACCCTCGTGACAAAACGGAATCTATTTGTGAACTCGTCACCTTATTTTTCTATTCTTATTTCTTCCTGTACGCAGAAATCCCTCCACTAAAATTAGTTGAGCCAAAATAATGGCATTTATTTATATATGCCTCCCAAGTTTTATATCTGCTACTTGTTCAGCTGTGAACACGATATCCAGCATTTCAAAAACTTCACACTTGCAGAAAATTTGGGAGCATATGCTGCTTGTGTCTGTCAAGCCAGTGTCCTATGCCAACCCTGTTTTTTTTTCCCTACCCCACCTCAATAATGCACCACTGATCAAAGGATTCATCTTCCTCTAAAAAAAATTACCTTTGTACTTTCTTTTATGACCATTGATTAGATAATCATATTTTAGTCAGAATTAATGTACTCAATCTTTTATGTAGTTCTTAATGTGACAAGAGTTATGTTTGTTTTGGATACAGATGGGGCATTGTTAGAATTTTGAAACAAGCTAATTCAGAAATAATAGTTAGCTTGAGGTTTTTAGCTAGTTTTGTCCTATCATATAGTTTTTATAATAACTGTATATAATAAAATCATATGCAATGTCTGTAGTATAAACTCCTGGATACATGTTTGCAGACAAAATGATAAATTGAATTAATTTGATATATCCAATGATATTGCTTGTTTATTGATATATTTTTGTATAATTTACAGTGCCCTAAGCAACCTGGAAACAAAGAATGTGGATATTATGTTATACGATATATGTATAACATCATCATGAGTGGACTTCATGGAAACTTGACTAATGTTTGTATCAATTTATAATTGCATCACCTACTTACAATTGTTTGCTTTACTTATTAATTATAATAAACTAATTGATGTTTTATTTTATGTTTTTTTGTCCAGATTTTTGATACAGATGTCCCTTTTGGTGAAGATGTCATTGATGAAATTCGGGATAAGTTAGCTGGTTGGTTAATTCAACATGCTTTGGAGTAAAAATTAGATAGGATTTTACTTGCATTATAATGCATTTTGTTTGTATTTGGATCTATCTTACTTTTAATTGTATGGAGACTTGATTTTGACGAAATGTATCCATTCTTCTCTCTTAGTGAAACGTATGTATGTTTCTATTTGTTTGGTGTGATAGCAGGTTCAACTTTAAAATGGGTATATATAGATAGATAGATAAACAAAATCACATCCTAATTTAAAAAAAAATTGCCAAATTCACGTCCATTAACTATTTATTGGATGTGGATTATGGCAAAATTGGGTATTATCCACGTCCATTTTGTGAGAATGGACGTTAAAAATGCAACTTTAAGCTTCATTTTCGCCATCTTTAAAGTCCATTCTGTCAGAATGGACGTGGATAATACCCTTACTTTAGATATTTCACGTCCAATATTGGGTAAGGGACGTGAATTATATGATATTCAACGTCCATTTTAAAACGGACGTGAAAAATCAATATTTTCAACGTCACTTTTCCTTACGTCCCTCTATTTTTGGACGTTAAAAGTCCAAAATAATGGACGTTAAAAGTCTTTTTTCTAGTAGTGTTTATACATGCACACTGATTGAAAAAGAATATATTTGTATCCTTGTGCATGTAGTCATGATTAGATCACCATGCTCAACTATCTTGAATTGATTATACTCTGCAAAGCATGTGAATTATACTATGAATACCTACGAACTAACCATGTGCAGATCCATATAAATTTGGATACTGAAGAAAAGAAAAGAACTATAGTTCTGTAGGTAACAAGGAGAGAAAGCTACAAGACTATGATCTACAAGGAAATTTACTCAGTCTTGATGAGCTAAACTTCGTGCTTGGATTTTTGGTGCTAAATCTGCAAAAGAGAATTGACAACTTTCTGCCAAAATCAAGCTACTGTTAGGGGAAGTACAAACGATCCAATCGATAGTAAAGTTTACTATCGCTGGCATTTGATGGACAGCTGATATTCTGATTGTCATCTAAAGTACTAAGCGATAGCAACCTTCATTACAGATAGCAAGCCTCTGCCCAGACAAATGCAGTTATGGTGATAGCATTCTTTTCTTATCTTGTACTTGAAAGAACATTTGTTTGGATAACGAATGCTTGACTCCCATCTCATTAGCAATCCATGTTTTCATGACATAAAATATCTGTCAGATTGCTATATGACTTAACAGCTGAAGGTGTGCATAATTTATCTATTGAGAAATTTTTAATGCACAATTCAAATTTGTTTAGATTTCAACTCAGCATGATTCTAAAAAAAAAAACTGCATTCAGTGTCAAATTTAAACAGTTTTATTACATAGTGATATCTAAATATATTGTGCTATTCACTTTAAATGATTTTGGCTCTATAAAATCTGCTCTAAATGTTAAATCTTAAGTTTTACAAAACTAACCCATCGATAGTGAGTTCCACTATCGCTAGCTATATGCAGGGCAAAAGCTGGTTGAGCAAAGGTTGCCATCGCTAGCCAATAACGTTATTGATAACAAAGTCAGTTATCGATAGATGGAAGGAGTAAGTGAAGCCCAAACGTCACTTACTCAGCGTGGGATCATGCCTGCTAGCGATAGCTGTTATTCCTAGCGATAGCAAGCCACTTAGAGGGCCCAGAATGCGAAACGCTAATTGATGTACTTCATGGTAAAACCCTAAACCCTAAAACTTATAAAAAGGGAATCATTTTGCATCAGCATTCATTTTGCATTTCATTATCTTCTAATCCCAACACTCTGAGCATACTCTCTGCATTTTACATCTTTCTCAAAATCCTCAAACCCTAAATCCAGAAATGGCCAGAACCAAAGTGCCAAGTGTGAGTGATATCGAGGCTACCCCTAGCGCTAAATCCCCTTCTCAATCCGCTAGCAAGAGGTCCAAATCCCAGAAAGAAGTAGTTGAATCAGGCTCTAAACGTCAAAAGCGAACTGCTTCCGACTTGCCCTATTCAGAAGAACCCCTTGAAACCCCAAGCGCTGCCTTCGCAAAACGAAAAACCCTAGACAGGACTGCAGTATGGGTAGATTTGGAATATTTCAAGCAGAATGGTTTCGACCTAGATACCTGGCTTCTTCCATACGAGAACTGGCTAAGTATTCAAAATGTCTACAATGAGGAAGTTCTGAGGTCTTTTTATTCGAGCATGAAAGCCAAGCCTGAATACAAGAAAAAGGAGCTGGTCAATATCGTCTTTGAAGCATCAGTAAGAGGAAGGGGGATTTCTTTTAACTGGTTAGCCATTAACAAGATTTTAGGGATATTTGAAGCAGAGCATAACAAGTGGTACTCCTCTGAGCCCTATTCCGAGGAAGAACTTGCTGAAATTTATGAAAACTCCTCTGATAAGCCAGCAAGCATGCCTGTGATCAACAGAATATTACACTACGTGTATACAAGATTAATGACTCACAAGGCAGGAAATTTCAGTAGCTTACCCAAGATAGACAATCCCTGGCTGCCCAATCTGATTTCAAAAATACCTTTAAACCCAGGGCAGTTGATATCAATGGAGCTACACCGATATTTATCAGAAAAATCTGCCAAGGCCCCACTCCCATATCCTCAGCTCATGTCTTATCTCCTTGAATTCTCAAAGATCAAGTCTACCGGAGAAAAAGACAATAAAAGTTGCAAACAGCTTACCATTTCCACATTGAGAAAAATGGGGATTCCTGTTAAATCAAGTGGTGCTGTATCTGGTTCTGAGGCCTCTCATGTTCCCTCTTCATCAGCTCAGTCTCAGCCTATTGAGGAAGAGACTCAATCTCAGAGAACTCCATCTCCTCAGCAGCAGCATAATCTTGGTCAAGAGACATCTTCTTCTGCTCCTGTTACATCAAAATCAATCAGTTTCAAAAATGCAATAGAGGAAATTGTTTTCAGGGTCTCTACCGAACTTAATCTGGCTTTGGAAGCACAAAAGGAAGAATTGATGAAGCCTATTCGGGAGCTACAGAGTCAAGTGAAAAATCTGGAAGAGAATCTGTGCCTTGTCCCTGAGTATGTCAAGCAAAGGAGAACAGCTCCTCCTTCTGAAGGTAACTCCTCACATCATCATTCCCCTCTCCATTTTCGTTCACCCTCTCATTCCTCTCCTCATCAATCACCCTCTCTTCACCTCTCTTATTTTCCATCTCCTCCCACCTTTAAACATCCCAGTCCTTCTTCTCAGGCCCAAACACTTACACCTCCACATTCACCTCAAACCAAAATCCCAACATCTACAGAAACTCCTACCGATAATCCTTCCCCTAGCGCTAGCCCACAAACACAAGCCTCACCCTCAACAACCAAAGTTCCATCACCACAAACAACCCCTATCGCTAGCACCATCCCTAGCGATAGCCATCCTCTTTCACCACCAATTCATCCAATCTCTATCGCTACCTCTGTCACAAATCCTCCTTCACCTATCACATCTTCCCAAATTCTTGAACAACCCTCTTCACCAGCCCCTGCCAATGATGATGACAAAAAGGGGGAGAAACAAAGGGACAAAAATGTGGCAGAAGAAGGGATAGTGGAGGATGCATCTGAGGAAGAAGAAAGAATCTCAATCAATCCTGCAGATGGTTCTCCTGATAATAAAGGCTTATCAGGCCAGAAAGAAGATATGAGTATGGCCATGGTTCTACATGAGGGGGAGTATCAACCAGTCTCTGTCAATCTGATTCCTCATTATATTTAACGAGCACAAGAGCTGCATGAGGAAGTTGAAGAATTTTTGGAGAAGTCTGCTCAATCTCAAAAGGAAAGAGAAGACAGAGAAGCAGAAAGGGCAGAAGTGGTTCCCATTCAAACTACCTCTCAGAACCTGGAACTCAGTGGGAAAGAAAAAGCATCAGAGGACCAGCCTGCTCCCAAGAAGATAAGGATCAAGAAATCTGCTCCCAAACCTCCAGTAAAGAAATCCAGGGCATCTAAAGGGATTATGATTGAAGAGCCCAAATCTGCTCCCAAGCCTTCAAAGAGAAAATCTGTGCCTAAGGAGAAAAAGAAATCTGAGGTTGAAGTTGAATCTGATCCTGAATTGCTGGAAGATCCTTCAACTGACTCTGGGGGAATAAGTAGTGAGCCTGGGGATTATGATCTAGACACCTCAAATTGGAAGGATGACTCTGATTCTGAATAAATCAAAAATCCTGAATCATTCCCTAAAACCTTTTCTCATGTGCATTCTTCATAATCTGGATGATTGACAATTTTATATTTCCGTTTGCATTACAGAAGTCAAATGTACATCTTTTATTCCAATGATTGCTTTGAATATACTATATTCATGCCTTATTATTCTTATGCTTAATGCTGATATATGTTCTGGATGTGCTTGAATGAGCATATTTTTCCTTATGTTTTGTCATCATCAAAAAGGGGGAGAATGTTAGAATCTTAAGTTTTGATGAAGACTGATCTATGAAAAATATCTCTAATAAATAATGATAACTTAGCAGACCAATAATGATGAGTATCCTTATCGCTAAGTGTATCTGTATAGCTAATTGAAAGAAAGGAATAGCGAGTGAAGACTTAGCAATATCAAGGTTAATATCTATCGCTAAAGTCTCCCTCTATCGCTAAGCAAAGGTTTCTTCGCTAGAAGTTCATTGAGCTTATAAGTAGATGAAACCAGCAGATAAATGAACTAAGTCCCTAAATCAGCTAGCGATAATAGGTTAAGCTATCGATAACCATAAGTGCTTCAGATAATGATCTTTCAGATAGCTAGTGCCTAAGAGCTAATGAATCAAGAGCTGATATGCTTGCTTGCGCTAAAATGTTTATCTATCGATAATAGGATACCTTGAAGTTCTGAACTCTGATGATTATATCCTGAAGGATAATAGCGATAATGAATTTGCTATCGATAGAGATAATCTATGCTGATATAATGCTTTCTAATTTAAGAGAATATGCTATCGATAACAAGCTCTGATATTCCTTATATTATCTATCTCATTGAACTAATGAGCTTTGCTTGTGATAACAACTGCTGTGCATTTATATGATCACTTGCTTAGCTAACATCTCAAGTGCAGAAATTATGCTATGCAGTTAGCGATAGCAAAGCATGCTAGCGCTACTGAAAAGCTGCTATAAAAGTACAGGTGTTCAGAGCTCTCAGTCTAGCCTACTCTACACATAAAAAGTTAAAACCAGATCAAAAGCTTGGATCTCCAACGGCTAGAAGTTCCCAACGTCTTTATTCTAACGGGCATATGAAGACGAATCAAAAAGGCAATCCAAGAAGATATAAGTACAAAAAGAGTTGCTTCCAAAAATAACGATCGATCAACGAACGAAAACAAGAGATGAACAGAGCCTTATACAGAATCGCAAATTCCTTAGATTGAGAATGGTTGAGAAGAAGAGCTAGAGAAATACATCGTTCAGATCCTTAAAGCTCTAGTTGTATTTCTTCTTACATCTTATTTGTACTTAAGTGTTTATCATAATCAGCTCATTGAGTGAACCCTATTATTAAAATCCCCGACTGTTTGAGGTAGTTCCTAAGCTTGGTGCTTTGTGAACTGGGTGGTAACCTTACGGGTAGTAAGGGGGAGTGTTTAGAAGATTCTAAAACTCTGTAAAAGTTGGCAGGTGAACCTGTGATCGTAAAACCTGTGGTAGGCTTCTCTTGTGCCAGGTTTAAACAAGAGGGTAGTGGAAATCTCAGGTGGAGCCTGAGGACTGGATGTAGGTCTGGGTTGACCGAACCAGGATAAATCTTGTGTGCATTATCTCTTCCCTAAACTCTCTTAATTTCCAGTCTGTCCTTTTATATCTGTCAGTCCATTTCATATTTTGAAATATTCTCAGTAAGAGCTTAAAGATTTCAAAAAGGATTGAAATTATAGCCTGACACCCAATTCACCCCCCCTCTTGGGTGTCAGCCAGTACTCTCAAAATCCACCTTAATGCCCATTGTCTTGGAGAAACCATTTTACCGGGAAATGAAATGACTAGCCAAAATAAGGCTAATGCTATAATTTTCCTTCATCATCACCCCCATGAAGGACTGAATGTCAAATATCTGATGGTAGAAGATCCACTAGAATTGTGGAATAATTTGAAGGAAAGATTTGATCATTAGAAAACAGTAATTTTACCGAAAGCTCATTATTAATGGATTCACTTGAGGCTACAAGATTTTATATCTATAGCTGAATACAATTAAGAAAATTTCAAAATAAGTTCTCAATTGAAATTATGTGGTGAGAAGATCATTGATGAGGACTCTTTAGAAAAAAATCTTTTCAACTTTTCACACTTCTTATTGAAGAGCTCACCGAACTGGGGTTGTATCAGTGTAATGCTGCCTCGGGCCCGCACTTCAACAAAATTTGGGACCAAGGGGATAGTGGAAGCTATCCCCAAGTGTCGTTCTCTTCAGGAGACTAATGGAAAAGTAACCTAGTAGGTAGATGCAAAACAATTGGACGACTTAAAGCATTTTTGTTTGATTTTAAGTATATAAGTTATGTGAAAAGTATGGTATGTTCAAAACAAATCAAGATTGGACAAAGGGAGATTTCAATCAATGGGAGTGAGTAATCTTTGGTTATTAGAGGCTTAAACAATCATCACTTCAATTTATTTTTAGGGAGTTCTTTGGCTAATTAAAAGAACCCCTAGAGGAATCCCTCTAGGTTAGGTTTGGGTTGGATGGATTAATACCGGAATCCCGCTTACTAGTCCCTCCAACTCCAAGTTGATTAAGTTCAAAACCAAAGTGAATTTGCTAATTGTAAGGGGGCTCCTAGTCCAACAACCGGAATCCTGAATTGCCACTTAATTAATCATAGGGTTTAATTAATTACTGGAATCCCACATAATGACTTAAGACATTAGGATTGAAGTCCAATGCCACTCATGCAATTTGAAAAACTCAAGAGCCAATTAAAAAATGCAAATACTTGAAAAAATGATTCACTAAATTAGAATCCTCAAATAGGACAAAATATTAATTAAAACATTCATTTAAAATGATGAATCCATACATTCAAACAAAGTTCAAGCTAATGAAGGGCTATTGTCAAACATACACAAATGAAAACAAGCTACAAATATTTCTACCACTCTCTTAGCATAAGATAGATAAGAAGCATACAACCACTTGCATAAACAAACCCTAGAATCCTAGGAAGATGTAAATACAAGGGAAAGAGAGAGTAGGAGAAAAAGAACTCCCCTAATTAAGCTCTAAGATCATGCTAAACACCTCCATCACCAAGCATTAGGGCCTCTTAAATGATACCTTCCATGGAGAAATCAACAAGAGAGAGGAAAGTGTGTGTCATGGAGATTTAGGTGGAGAAAGATAGAAGATGAGAGAAGGGAATGAGATGCTTGACAGAGAATGATGAACTAGGGTTTGTGGTTGCTCCAAATCTGATCTAGGGTTCCCAAAAATCGCGTTTAAGTTACCCATAAGTCGGGTTATGAGTGGGTGCAAGAATTGGATCCGAGTTAGGCCCAAAAATTTGAATCTGATATGTTGCAGAATCACGTGCTTGTCGTGGGCTGTCCTTGGCTGCAAGGTTGCTTTCTGGTTCCTGGGGCCAAGTTCTCCGTGAGCTTGTCGTAAGTAGGGTTTCTTTATGGCGAGGATATGGCAAATAGTTAATGTTTTTTCCTCCTTCTTTGGCTGCCCTCTTCATCTGGGATCCGATTCGTTTGGTCCTGAGCTACCCTGTAGGTAGAAATAAGACAAAACCAGGATCAAATAGCCCTTTAAATTAATTAATACAAATTAATATACAATTATGGCCAATTGATCCTAATCTCTCATTGGACCAAGTTTGCATCCTATTTATGTTAATTGCCTCATTTAAAGCATATAAAAAATCACAAATAAGAGATTTGTCACCGATGTGCTCCTACAACATCAATATCATGAAAAAGGTTTTAAAAAATATTCTGAATGAACTTCTGGCTCGACTCCATTCCCAGAAATGAATGTTTTAGCAAATCAATCCACTTATCATGGACTTGGACATGGCCGTGGACAAGGACGTGGCTATGGATATTGTCATGAACGTGATCATGGTGATTCAAATTCTCACTCAAAGTGGGCAAAGAACAATAAGGGTCACCAAAAGGAAAATAACGGGCACAATAATCAAGTAGAAAACTTGTGTTATCGTTATGGTGGAAAGGGTCATTGGTCTCGTATATGCTGTACATTGAAACATCTGATTGACCTTTACCAAGAATTGCTCAAGAATAAAAATAAAAAAGGGCAAAAAGTCTAAGTTTTAATCAAACTTTGTTGATGAAGAAGGTGATTTTGATTTTGGGGATATGGATGTTACCAACTTGGATATTAGTAATTTATTTGCTGATCGTAGTGGAAACCACCTTATTGATGACGTGAAAGTCTAGAAATAAATTTTCTTTATGTAGTTGAACATGCTATGTTTTAGTTTATTTATATTTCTATCTTTAGTACAACAATGTTTTTGCTTTCGATGTAGTTGTCTTTCCAAAAGAATGAATGTGTACTTCCTTTTTCACTAATGCATATTCTCTTCTTTTCCATGTTCCCTTAAATAAATAATGACTCTTATCGACATCAGTTATGTTCTTTTGCAACTCTCCAAAAATATTTACTAACCTTAAACCATCATAGTCTTTCCTAACAACAACCAGATTCAATGTACTTTTGCAACTCTCCAAAAATATTTAACTATTTCATTATAAAGAGAATCATCTTCTCCCCATTTTAACAAACACCTTGTGTTTGCCATCAATCAAACAACAACATTATTAGGCTCTTCTTCCTTTTTGTTTTTTTAAATATCTTGTCCAACTGCATTTAGAATAAACCATAACAGAATAAAATTCATCCTCTTTCTCTTATTAATAACCACAAAAATAAAGGAATATTTACCAGACCAAGATGAACTATTCTACCTCCATTATTTATCATATTATACTCCAAATTTCCTCCTTTTATTAGTTGCACGGCTAGTGCAAATGGAGAAGGAAGTAAACTTAACCACTTGCTATAAAGTACCCTCTACAAAATAACAGGAGGAGGAAGTTCGATTATACCCATCAAAAGGAGGCGGGTGGAAGGAAGAGAAGAGCATCAAAATTTTACCCTAGTACCTCACAGCAAAATGAATGGTGGAAAGGAGTTGCGATGCAGAGTACGGCGAACCAGACTTACACACTGACAAATCTCTGATTTGTAGTGTTTTTATATGCTTTATTTGAGGCAATTAACATGATTGAGATGCATAATTGGTCCATTTGTATTTAATAAAGATCTTAGACTCCTAGGTGAAATTGGCATTAGATTATGGTTAATTAGCCATAATTGTAGATTAATTTGTATTGATTAATTTATAGGGCTATATGATCCTTGTTCTGTCTTATTTCTACTTGCAGGGTCACTCAAGACCAAAAGAATCGGATCCTGGACAAGGAAGAAGGCCAACCCAAAGGGGCAGAACACTTTGCTATTCATCGTGGCCTCTTCACAGCGAAGCCAAGGCGAACGTGGCCCAGGGAAGTAGAAAGGTATGGTGCGAGGCCATGGCAGCCCATAGCGAGCCAATGGAAAGCGCGCGATATTAGCACTCAGACCCAATTTTCTTCTTATCTACCCCGGATCCAACTTGATGAGCCACTCATTTAACCCTATTCTGGACATATAAAACATGAAAATGAAGCCCTAAGACATAGATTTGGTCCACCCACAAACCCTAGTTCATATTTTCTCTCATCTTCCATTCTTCTACTCTTCCATCCCTCCACTTTCCTTCCTCCAAATCCATGGCAACTTCTTCCTCCTTCTTTATTGCTGATTTTCTCATGAAGACCAGTAGTTAGGCTTCACCATTCTTGATGGTAGGAGCCAAGGGATGAGCTTGGAGCATATTATGGGAGTGTTTAGTTCTAAACCTTCTTTCTTTTTATTGTATTTGTACTTTTCTAGGGTTCTAGGAGTATATTTACGACATTTGGTTGTGTTCTTTATTTCTATATGATGTATATGGTTTGGAAACTATTTTGTGTTGTTTCTTTCTTGTTGAATACTTAACATTGTGCTACTTTAACTTTGAGTTTAATGAAATTTATGGGTTCATAATTTTGTTACTCTCTCTGTGAATATCTTGTGCTAATTCAAGGTGGCTTGGTTAGTGGATGGAAAATTTTAAGTGATTTTGCATGAATGAAATGGCATAGGAATAAATTAATTGTGTTTAGACATTTAATCACTGTTTTAAATCTTAGTTCTTGTTTGGTTGGCCATCAATCAATTAGGGTTAAATGAGAAATTAAGTGCAATTGTGGGGTTGCCCAAGTTGTGGATTTAAAGTCTTGCATGATTAATTATTTCTTGATTTTGAACTTAAAGAACTTAGGTTAAATCAAATAATGAGCGGGGTTCCGAAATTAATTAAGTTAACACTAAGCCTAGCCTAGAGGTACTACTATAGAAATTGCCTATAGCAGCACTTATTTTGGTCCTATAGCAGCACTTATAAGCGCTGCAATAGCCAGTGTTGCGATAGGCTATTAAGCCTAACACAACACTTATAATTTAGTAAGCGTTGCTTTAGGGTACCCTAAAGCGGCACTTATTTCTTTATAAGCGCTGCTTTAGGTAATTTATTTTTTTAAAAAAATACCTATAGCAGCGCTTATAAAGAAATAAGTGCTGCTTTAGGTAAGTGCTGCTTTAGATATACCTAAAGCAACACTTATTTCTTTATAAGCGCTGCTTTAGGTAATTTATTATTTTTTAAAAAATACCTATAGCAGCGCTTATAACGAAATAAGCGCTGCTATTGATTTTTTTAAAATATTTGATTTTATTTTACATATACCCACCTGCATCAATGCTAAATACCAGCAATTCTATATAGTTCCAGGCAACGAATATACGCCAATAACTCATCCAGAGAGCAATGTACAATTAAACCAACCATTATGATTGGGAAACAAAAAGCACGCTACTAGCTATACTACTATCTACATTTGTACTTATTGAAAAAGAGATAGTACATAAGCGCACCATTCTTCAATTAGCGTATTTATTTTTTCCCTTGACAACATCGGGCTACGTGTGTCTAGGTAATACTGCACAGACATATATATTTGAATGGCAATCAAATCTACTTGAAATCTAATAACAAGTTCAAATACAATTAGAGTTGGCAAAATATAAAACTTACTGTCAATGGAATGCTACATCGATCATGTGTAACGACATCCCTCATAAACTGCATCATATAGTATCCACAGTCGTTGTTATTGGGTTGGAAGGGGCACTGTAACAAAGAACACCGAATATCATATGAGAAACATTTACGTTATGTTTGACTAGATTTTTTAAAAAATTGAATAACTCGTAAAACCTGGACTATGCTCCACGGATAAACATCTTTCTGGTCAGGGGCTCTAGAATAACTCAAGTTAATGGAGGACCGAAAACTGGTCAATGTGCTGGAAACGAAACAAATTAAATTAATTTTATTAGCTAGGGTCACAAAATGTCAAATAATACAATGCATTATTCAAATAATGTTGACATTCATGTACCTATTGATGACGCGCATCAAAGCTGGGCGATTGTCTGGTTCAGCACCTAGCATAGGATCCAAATAGTAAATCAAGGGTTCCGGTTGTGCTTGTGGATAAATGACAAGCAAAAGCCAACGGTTCCTAAAATTTTTAGAAAGTTATGTCAGTATATATAAATGATGCTTGGAGCTAAGAATATGATGAAACCTATGATGCGTATCGACTTACCCTGTATTAATTGGAGCTAAGAATAAAGTCCTGCCTGTTGCTTTTAAAGAAAAGCACCTTTTAAGCGCCGCGGACTTCTCGTCATATCTCATGCCCGCAATATGTGCCATGGCATAGGGGCTTATGAATTCGAACGAGACACGCTCCGCGGTGATCATGACATCTTCGTACAGATGCCTTTATAGAAACCATACCAACTCCCAATTACTGTAAAAATTATGACATTAAACGAAACCCCAATGGAAACTCATTTATACCTAATCCATAAATTGATAATCATAGCACTGAGCCATCCTTCATCAAGCACCTCCATGAGCTGATCCCTAGAAACAAGCTCACTCATATTTGACACGCCAAATATATGCCTATTGAATGGAATCGTGGTAATAAATTCAGGAGATATGGTGGCTGCATATGCTCGCAATCGAGCACGATTTGGCATCTCGACACTTGCACGTTCAATAACAGGAGGATGCGCTTGTACTTTCTTGTTGCCCTTGGCTTTTGTTGCATACAAACCATGTAAATAGAATGTCTAAAATTTTATTCCAATAAAAAAGAATGCTAGTTTAAATTGATTAGTAAATAATCACCTGTGACAATGGAACAGTACGTGAAATCTTTTTCTTCATCACTTGAGAGGCTGAACCACCGGTACCTTTGACATTAGCTACTTGTGCTTTCTTTCCGGTAGGATGTGTACCCTGAAAAAACAGGTAAATAAAAGAGCGCTCTTCCAACACAATGAATGCTAGTGTAAATGTTATTACTAAAGAACCACATGTGGTGTTGGCTCAATCAAACCAATGGGCCAAGCAACGAATGCACCGACAGCATCTCCGACCCTAGTAATCTCATCAGTAGGGAACGGTAACGGTGCCCCATTATTGTAGGAGTATTCAATCATGACCCTCAATGCATTATCAGGCAACGACAAGTTGTATAGGGTCTTGTTGGAAGTGTTGTAGACCTTGCCATAGGCAACTACTTCACTGAAAGAGTGATCCTTATACAGCCTGCAGTTTGACTCGCCCTACAAAAGAGTTGACAACATTAGCTCACAATCAACAGTATAACAGTGTCGCTGCAAGTTTGTAAGCAGGAAATGTAAGAACTACCTGAGGAATTTAGGCCCTAAGCATCATACAGCTATCCCTGATGCTTGGACTTTCAACGGAAGGAACGTTACCTTGTTGCACGAAGTTCGACGTTTGTGATGCAACATTATATCACTAGTAAAATTCGAACATCTGCTAGTACTTCTGATTCATTTCCTCATTCCGTCGTTGCATTTCTTCGTCCCATCGTTGCATTTCCTCGTCCCGTCGTTGCATCTCCTCCCTTAGAGTTTGAACTTCTTCTTTTAACGCTCTTACTTCGCCTTTTGATGCCCTCTTTTGGAGGCCAAAGTAAGATGAGAGCGTGACCCCTAGACCTGTGCCCCGAACATGGCCTGAATACTCAAGGCGATTGAGTGCTCTGCTCAGGAAATCACCGGGGCCAAATTTGTTGACCTCGTCAGGGTATTCTTGTGACAACATATCCTATAACAAGAAGAAATGATTATTAACTATTAACTTAGCAAAGTCACTAGTTAAAAGAATATTACAAAGTCCAAGAGAATGACTTACACATCGTTCACGGACTCTTCTGACCTCTTCGTGAATGATGGTACCTTCCTTTTTGGAGTATCCCCTGACCCAAAGGTCATGCCGTGGTGGCCTCCCTTCTAGGTCCTATTCCTGAATCTGTCAAGGTAAGCCAGGTGAACGCATAAATTAATCACGTAAACATTTATTCATAATTTTGTATTTAAAAGCGTTACTAATATACCATATCTTCCTCCAATTCAAGAAATGTCTTTCGTCCACCCATATACAGATACTCGCAGCTTTTAGCCACTTGTCTATTTATTTGACTTATTTCTTCAAACTCCTCTGTCAGACGTGATTGCACAAATGCATCCCATTCTTCCTGGGTAATTGACCCTGCGTATGCCTCTGCCGGTGTTGGAACGATCTCCCCATTGTCATCTCTCATATAGTACTTGGTCAAATTTGAACGGAAAGCCCGATGCATTCTGGAAGCTTTCTTTAGGACATACTCCCTATGAGAATCATCAATATGAAACACGGTCTGTAACAACAGAAATCATATTAGATTTGTTAGTTACAATGTTATCATAATAAAACTAAACTTAATTGTAAAAAGGCACATAACCTGAATCTCTGACCAAACCGTGTCATGGCTAGTTGTTCCTCTTGGTTCTCCAATTTGTAATACTAATAGGCACTTTCTGCCGAACAGTGCACCCAATAAAATCCTAGAGGTCTTTCGTAGTCTCTCCGATTGCTTGGTCATTATCATTCCATTTAAGTTTAGTCTTTTTTCCCACAGCTCTGCATTTGAGGAGTTTACGCATAAGGGTTATGCCACGGTGAACTTCCGCCTCGGTAACTGCTCTACCCGCATCGATATCTACCTATGCATTCGGTTGTTCTTCTTCCTCCTCGTTTAGGGGGGATCCATTATCCTACAAAATAATTAAACAAGACATGATTTTAGAGCATATAATGAAGCTACGTGTATGAAGATTAAATGAAGTAATTCATAATGTAAAACAGAAATACATACAGACTTAAATCAATATGATGGCTTTCATCTCTTTTTCCTCTGTGTTATATTATCTAAAATTGTTTGCTTCCTCTTTTTTGCTGGATTTAAGGTTGTGTTGACCCAAATGCCTTCTTCATGATCACGCCTTACATAAACAGATTCATTTTCATCATCATATTCGTCCGCATCGAAGTCTTCTGACAGTAGCGTCTCAAAGGAAGGATCATCTTCTATCATATTCATATCATCATCACTACTTTCATCATCAACTTGTTTGGCATAATTTTTGTTCGAATGCATGACAATTGACCAATTCTTCTTAAAAGGATTGACAATGTAAAACACTTGTGATTCTTAAGAAGGTAGAATGTAAGGATCATCCTTATATGCAACTTTAGAAAGGTCGACCGATATAAACCCAAATTCATCTAACCGCTGTCCACTATGGTTGTTAACCCACTAACATCGGAACACAGGAACTCTGAACATGGTGTAATCTAACTCCCAAATGCAATCAATCACACCAAAGTATGTCATCTTCGCATATATGGGATTTGTATCTCTCGCACTGAATATATGCCATGCCTCGGCAACAAGTATGACTCCACTATTCTGCATTGTGCTTTTTTCATCTTGGTCTTTTGTATAGAATGTGTAACCGTTGATTGCATAGGCGGTGTAAGAAAATGCGTGCAAACCCAGTCCTTTCGATAGCCAAAACAATCTTTCAGAAACTAATCCAACATTAAGCTCAAACTACTGACAAATGCATTGTGAAGAATATACAAGTGAGCCAGTTCCCTTTCAGCATTCGAAATGCGTATTAAGTTGAACCCACTTATTCCTTTCCCTATTAATCGCCCATCGTGACGAGACTTCGGCAAACCAACATGTTCAATATTTGCTAAGTAATGGGCACACAAATCACTCACTTCTTCAACGATGTATCTTTCAGCAATACACCCCTCAGGTCGATATCTATTTTTAACATACCCTTTTAAAACTTTCATGAACCGCTCGTTTGGGTACATCCATCTCAAATAGACTGGGCCACACAGTTGAACCTCTTTGACCAAGTGTATAGTAAGATGAACCATGATGTCAAAGAATGATGGGGGGAAATACATTTCAAGTTCGTACAGGATACGAATGATCTACCTCTGTAATTCCTGCAACCGTCCCGGTCAACCACTTTGCTACAAATGAGCCTGAAGAAAATACACAGTCTAGTGATCGTGCTCCGCAGTTTCTTGGGTAAAATGTTCCGTATGCCAATCGGTAAGAAATTTTGCATCAGGACGTGACAATCATGAGATTTCAGGTTCTTCAACTTCAACCCTTTCATGGATACAAGGTTCTCTACATTTGAGCAGTAGCCTTCTAAAACTTTGATCCCATTCAGGAACTCACAGAATGATCTTTTTTCTTTCTTCGAAAGTGTGTAAGCTGCTGGAGGTAAATAAGTACGGTATCCTCTTTCAACAGGTGCCAACTCTTGTCTTATTCCTAACTTGAGCATATCTAACCTTGAATTGACACCATCCTTTGTTTTTCCTTGCATATTTAGCAACGTGCTAATTAGGTTATCACAGATGTTTTTTCTCAATATGCATCACATCTAGAAAGTGCCTAACATCTAAGGACTTCCAATACGGGAGTTCGAAGAATATGGACCTCTTCTTCCAACCACTTGTTAACACATTTTTAGCAAAAGGCTTGCCAAAGTCATTCTCCAACATGCTCACCTTTTCAAAAACGTCTTCCCCGGTCAATATTCTCAGTGGCCTACCTTCTTCTGAGCCCCCGTTAAATGCCTTCTTCCACCTCCGCTAACGATGTTTTAATGGCAAGAACCTCCGATATCCCATGTAAACATTTTTCCTGCAATGATTCAGTCGCATTGAATGGGTATCATCTTCACATATAGGGCACACACCATATCCTTTAATACTGTATCCGAACAAATTACCATATGCTGGGAAATCATTTATTGTTCCAAACAACATGGCTCTCAATTTAAAACTTTCTTCCTTACAGCCATCAAAAACCGTCTCACCCGAATCCTACATAAGCTTCAGGTCTTCAATCAAAGGATCCAAGTACATGTCTATATCGTTGCCGGGCTGTCTAGGCCCGGAAATAAGCATGGAAAGCATCATAAACTTGTGTTTCATGATAAATTTGGGGGGAGGTTCTATATCATCAGAATCACCGCCCATATGATGTGAGTACTACTCTGAACTCCATGCGGATTGATTCCATCGGTTGCCAATGCAAGTCGTAGGTTTCTTGGTTCTTCACCGAACTCAGGGTACTCGTAATCAATTTTTTTTCCATTAAGGGGCATCTGCAGGGTGCCTAAGCTTGATGTCTTTAATCCTCTCATCAGCGTGCCATGTCAAAAGTCTTGCAACATCCGCATTACTGTACAGCCACTTGAATCTTGGAATGATCGAAAAGTACCACAACACTTTAGAAGGACTCTTACCTTTCTTTCCATACTGAGATGAGCTGCATTTAGGACACTTCTCCGACGACGCATACCGGTTCCAGAATAAAATACAGTCATTGGGGGCATGCATGTATTTCTCATATTTCATACCGGTCGACTGGAGAATTTGCTTTGCCTCGTATGTTTTCAAGGGGAGTACATTCTCTTCTGGGAGTATATCTCGCAGAGCTGACAGCAGCGCGGTGAAACTTGCATCACTCCAACCGTATCGCGCCTTCAGGTTATACAATTTAAGCACTGCACTCAGCCTTGTGTATTTGCTGCATCCCACATACAAAGGTGTCTTTGCATCGCTCTTCAGTGTTTCAAACATTTCAGGATTCTCCTCACCCACCACGTTCAACATTTCTTCAAGATCATCACTCTCATCACACATGTCTAAGTCAAGCCCATTTGAAGCGCTACTAACATCAGGTACCCGGTCTTTGCATTCATCTTCATAGCTCTCACCGTGCTTTGTCCATCGTGTATAAGACGGATCGATTCCATGACAAATTAAATGACCCAACAAGTCAAGAGGACGAAGACTCTTTCCATACAAACACGACATACAGAGGCATACAATTCTGTTAGCATTCTCTGCATGCTCAGCAGCAAATTCAATGAACTATTTTGCTCCATCTATATATTCCCTTGAACGCCGATCACAAGACATCCATTTCCGATCCAACATGGTAACCTACTAAAGGAAAGTGGCGGTAAGATCGATCTATATGACTTACTAATTAGGTAGCCACCTTACAATGTTACCTTATTTTTTTAACAAAATTTCGGCAGCATAACAGCTACAAAATGAATGTACCCAGGCTCAAGGCCCTCTCTTTTTAACATAGAAATGGATAGACAACAATATCAACAGAATCAGCTCAATAGATTTCCACAGCCCACCACAACAGAATTCACAGAGCATTTATATATATAGAGAATTCATAGTTCCACAAAGCAAAAGTTTCTTACAAGTAAAATGTATGTACCTCAACGATTTCTTTTACTTTGGTTTTGAAGAATGTGGATGAAACAAATACTTCTTGTGATCCCTACAACATAAATAAACAACTCATCAAATTTTATATGAATTCACTTTATATCAAAATATTTGAACACCCTATTATATTCTCATCCATAGATCATAGATTATCCAACAAATTCCAAATGCAAAATTAAAGAACACCCAAGATTCAAAGTAACATTCCACAAAGTAAATACTTATATGTTAATTGCAACTCCATCATATTTTCAAAAGAATATCAAATCAAGACCATCCAAATAAGGTTAATATCCATTCAAATTACAAAGCCTTCATCAAAATGTTTCAATTGCAAAAGGAAAAATGAATAAAAAAAATAATTTAAATAAGGAGTGAACTTAAATTAAAGCCAAATCCGCAAAACACAAAAATGCATTTTTGTCTCTTTAATCACACTAGCTCTAATCCAGGATTTCAAATGCTCATTCCTCATTTTAAAGATAATCTCAAACCAATTCCAATGGCTGAACAAAATTTTAGTGTTAATCCCAAAAGATTGAATATCATTACAGCCACCAAATTACCTCAAGCAAACAAAAAAAATCAACTGATTGCTCTAAAATTTATTTCCTAGTCTAATCCTAACACAAAACTCGAAACCAACACGAGGAATAGCTTCATAAATTACTTAACCGAACAACAAGCAGCGAAATGGAAGGGAAAACGAAGAAGTATCTCATAGAGCTGGGGGAAAACGAAGCTGAGGGATTCGGACTCTGATGAGCTGGGGAAAAACGAAGCTGAGGGATTCGGACTCCGATGAGCTGGGGAAAACGAAGCTGAGAGATTCGGACTCCGATGATCTGGGGGAAAACGAAGCTGAGGGATTCGGACTCTGAGGGATAAGCGCCGGGATAGGTGCATTATTTTATAAATTGTTTTCCTTTTTTTAAAAAAGCCTGAGTATTTTTAAAATTCGTTTGAATTTTTTTAAGCCAAAAATACATTTCAAACATATAAATTGTTTTATAAAAGTTGCTGAAACTAATGGTTTAGTTGTTTCTAAACCAAAAATTTGTATTTTTCAAACCAAAATCGGATTTCTTGGACATTGGATCTACCAAGGGTCTATCACACCTATAGATAGAGCAATTCAATTTGCAGATAAATTTCCTAACCAAATCCTTGTAAAAACTCAACTCCAGAGATTTCTAGGATGTTTAAATTATGTTGTTGACTTCATCCCTCATCTAAGCAACTTTCTTAAACCACTTCATCAACGTCTTAAACAAAACCGTCCCCCATGGACTGACATCCACTCTAATATTGTTAAACAAATCAAACTCCAGGTTAAGCAACTTCCTTGTCTTAGCCTCCCAGATCCTTCTTCTTTCAAAATTGTTGAAACAGATGCCTCTGACATAGGTTATGGTGGCATTCTTAAACAAAGGGTTGACAATCAAGAAAAAATCGTCTCTTTCACTTCTAAATATTGGAATAGCACCCAACAAAACTATTCCACTATAAAAAAAAGAAATTTTGGCAATGTTTTTATGCATTTCCAAGTTTCAATTCGATCTTCTAAACCAAAAATTTCTTGTCCGCATTGATTGTAAGTCAGCAAAAGATGTTTTACAAAAGGATGTTAAAAATATTGCATCAAAACAAGTTTTTACTCGCTGGCAAGCAATTTTAAGTATCTTTGATTTTGACATTGAATTTATTAAGGGTACTTCTAATTCTCTTCCAGATTTTCTTACCCGTGAGTTTTTACAGGGAAGATAAAAGTAATCACCCACCTTCCAGATATGCCCAAAAAGAAAAAAGTCCCAAATGACAAGGCTAAAGAGCCATCCGATGCTAAACAATTAAGCATCTTCCAAGATGCTCAGAGTCAAAACTATTCCAGCCAAGAACTAGAAGAAATTATTAAACAAATCCTGCAACAACAAGGATCCCAAACTCAAGGATCTCCACAGTTGCAGCAACAATCTAAACAGGAGTCATCTACTCTATCAGGGTCATCAACCCAAAACCTTAAACAGGAGTCATACACTCCTTCAGGGTCATCAACCCAAAAACCTCAAAAACAAACCTCTCATAAACAAACAGTTGAATCATATGCTCTGGCCTACACCCAAAAACAGATTCCATAAATCACATGGGGTCAGATAGTAACTAAAGATAAACAACCTCTCATACCCAAAGGGATCATAACTAAACAACAATATGATCTGTCCAACCCTCAGCCTAACCATATAACAGTTGCATCCTTTTCAAAGGCAATTGTTCCACATAAACCCATGCTATCCAACACAAAAGATAGCACCCCCTTCATTAAAAAATCAAAAAACAAAAGAAACATTGTTCAGATAGAACCCGAATGCTTCCATCCAAACCCAAATCAAGTAGCAACCAATATCTTTCCTTCTGGAATGCATTTTAAACCTTCAGCCATTCCAAAAACAAGAGAGTACTATGAACTGATTCTTGTTCATTCAGGATCTGTCGAAATAAAACATACCTCTGACAAGAAGAATGACAATGAATTAGCTTTCACAAGACTCCAGATTTTTAACGTTCTTACTCCATCCCAATGGGGGCAAGATTTATACAAACAAAAAAACTTTGGAATCAATTATTTTCCTGATGGATATAACTATTGGGATTATGTTGATGCTTGGTCTAATGTTTCATGGTACCAAAACACAGGATTTTCTCATACTTGGTTTATCTACTTTAAAAAGGAAAACAAGTATCAATTTCCTCATTGGTTTTTCTACTGGTGAGAATTTGTTGGTCCTTTAACTGAAATATTTCCACCTCCAGTCATTAAAGCCTTTGAATTATTTAAACAAAAATTCAATTGTGATGATCCCTTTCCTTTGGATCTTCATTATTGTTCTAAACTATCTGTTTCATGGATTTTCTCTTGGAAATATGAATGCATGAGGATCAATGAAACACCAAATCTGATGCCTGTCCTACAGAGAGTTCCTTACTCAAGATGGTGGACAAAATTTGACATTACAAGGATTGACACTGATGCAGTAGAAAAATGGTTTCAAGAAAATCCCCAATTTCTTTGTATGACAGAACAAAGCCAATTCCTTCACCAAAAATCAAGGATTGCTTCTATTCTATCATCAACGGCGGATAAAACAAGTCTTGTAAACCAATTAACAGTACTGCTCCAAACACTCCAGAAACAAGAAGCCCAGCCTTCTCCTAATCAAATCATTTCTCCATCTACTTCAGAAGCCCATGAAGAAGAAGAAGATTATGAGATAGATTTGGGCGAAAATTGAGATTCCTGTAAACTCGTCCTTTTGACATGTGCAAGAGTACTTTTGACATATGCCTTATAAACTCGTACTTTAGACATGTGCCAGAATACTGTAGTGTCAGCCAAACACTGTGCACTTAAACTCACCGGAACTGTTTAAACAAGTAACAGTTTTTAAGTTGTAAACACTATTCACAGGTCTATATAAGGGATGCCCAACAACTGATGAAGGCAGAACTTGTTTTAGATCGGAATAGCCATTATAGAGAGAGAAACCTAGAGAGAGAAGCTCTGAGTGTTCTGAGAGTCTCTTCAATTCTCTTTCTTTCTGCTTCCTTTATTTCATTTCCTTGTAAGTTTGATGTTCTTATTTTGAATAAAAGCTTTATATTCTCCAGTTATTTTATTACTTCTTGCATCATATCCTTACCTCTTCTGGGAATTAAGGAGGCTGTTACAATGAACTAAATTGGTAGGTTCCACCGCCTTAGTTCATACGCCCTTTGATTCTTTCAGAACATCCCCTTCTACATCTGCATAGTTATTTATGTTTTAAGAAGAGTTACTTCTGCTCTACTTCCTATCATTTCCTACTCGTGATCCTCCGTGCTCTCCCGGGACTCGCTCCCCCTACTTGGTATCAGAGCGTCATAAGCGTTGAGATAGGCCTACTTATATATTTTTAAACTATTTTTCTATTTTTAAAAAGCCTAAGTGTATTTTTAAAATTTGTTTAAATTTTTTTAAACAATATTTAAATACTTTGGGGCATGTCCCAACACTTATTACTTAATAAGTGTTGGGATAGGCCCCATGTCATTTAAATTTTCTTTAAAAAATATCTCAAACCAATTTTAAAAATTCTAATTCATTTTAAAAAAGGAAAAAAAATTTAAAAATACCTATTTAGCCATATCCCAACGCTTATGATGTCATAAGTGTTGGAATAGCCCTGCTTATGTATTTTTAATTGTTTTCCTATTTTTAAAAAGCTTGAGTGTATTTTTAAAATTTGTTTGATTTTTTTTAAACAATATTTAAATACTTTGGGGCCTGTTATTTAAATTTTATTTAAAAAATATCTAAAATAAATTTTAAAAATACGGATTCTTTTTTAAAAAAGGAAAAATAATTTAAAAATACCTATTTAGGCATATCCCAAGACTTATGACATCATAAGCGTTAGGATATGCCTACTTATATATTTTTAAATTATTTTCCTATTTTTAAAAAGCCTGAGTGTATTTTTAAATTTTTTTTGAATTTTTTTAAATAATATTTAAATACTTTGGTTCCTGTGATTTAAATTTTATTTAAAAAATATCTAAAACTAATTTTAAAAATACTGATTCATTTTAAAATAAGGAAAAAAATTTAAAAATACCTAGTTAGACCTATACCAATGCTTATGATATCATAAGCGTTGAGATATGCCTACTTATGTATTTTAAAATTGTTTGCCTATTTTTAAAAAGCCTGAGTGTATTTTTAAAATTTGTTTCAATTTTTTGTTTTTAAAAATTTAAATACTTTGGGGCCTGTGATTTAATTTTTATCTAAAAAATATCTAAAACTAGTTTTAAAAATACTGATTCTTTTTTTAAAAAAGGAAAAAGTTTAAAAATACATATTTAGGCCTATCCCAACGCTTATGAGGTCATAAGCGTTGGGAAAGGCCTACTTATATATTTTTAAATTGTTTCCTATTTTTAAAAAACCTGAGTGTATTTTTAAAATTTGTTTGAATTTTTTTAAACAATATTTAAATTCTTTGGGGCCTATCCCAACACTTATAAATTATTAAGTTCTTGGATATGGTTATACCTATACCATCACTTTTTTTAAAGCGCTGCAATAGAATATTTCTGTAGTAGTGAGGGGTTCCTCTAGGGTTCTTTAGAAAATCGACAAAAAGCTCCCCAAAAATATTTTGAGGCAATGAATCCCAAAACTTTCACTTATCAAGAATGATTTCTTTATCCTCAGTTTGAATCCAAATCTCCTGTTTGTCTAATCTTAATTTGTTTTTGAACGTACAACACTTTCACAAGAATTATATACTTAAAAAATAACAAAAACATGCTTTTGCCCATCCAATTAGTTTACACTTAGTTACTAGGAATCATTGGTATCTTAAGCTCCTTGAGACCGACACCTGGGGGTTAGCTTCCACTATTCCCTAGACCCCTAGTTTTTTGAAGGGCGAGCCCGAGGCGGTACTACACCGATAACCTCAATTTCGATGCTCTTCACACACCCAAACATACACTGACGGCAAGGAAGACAAATGGAAAGACAAGACTGTAACTAGCCTTCTCAAGAATCCAACAACGCCGAAGAAGAGGAGGATGGCTCAGTAGTTCAAGACCCCCAAAACACTTTCTTCACACACCAACAAAAATGGAAGTGAAGGTTCTGCAATTCTCCCAAAACTTCTTGCCTATTCTTGTGCTTTTCAATAGAAGGATATAAATGTGAATTCATACTGGTAAAAGCTAAAACAAAATAAACTCCCTTTTTTCCTGAAATAAGATTTGATCTTTAAACCCTGAGCACACTTTGTCACAATCTTTAACACCACTAGATTGCAAGCTTTTCTTGGATGTCAAATTACAATATATAATAAAAATATTAATTAGCTTATTATTTTTTTTTCAGGGCTATTACAAGTCATAGAGAAATATGCCTCATTGATAGAGCAACAACTCACACTATACTGAAGAGTGACAAATATTTTTCTTCTTTAGTAATAAGAGAAGCTAATGTTATACTTTGGAAGAGCTAATATATTGTTACCTAGAGGAACAAAATTATACATTGATAATGCCCTTTACTCAACAAAGTCTAAAAGAAATTTATTGGGTTTCAAGGATATCCACAGAAATGGATATCATATAGAAATAAAAACTGAAGGGATTCGAGAATATCATGATACTACAAATATAGTTTTTGATAAAAAGTGCATACTAGAAAGATTGTCTTCCCTATCTTCTAGATTGTACCATATGTGGGCCAATTCACCCACCATGTGAACTATTGATTTAACACCTTTAGTCGCCTTGGGTTAAATTCAAAAATTCCAAATTATGCAATATAACACAACACGGGTCGATTCTCTCGCAGAGCCCTTTTATTTGAAATCCTAGGCTAAACTAAGTATCAAAAGCATCATTAAAATGGGTTTTGAGATTAATTATATCTATCAAACTACTTGTGAATGCAATTAAAATAAATCCTAAGCTACTGTTTTTTTTTTGGTCTTTTCAATAAACGGAGAATGACTTATGAAATTGGATTTGAGAAAAATTAATAAAGATATGCTCCTTGGAGATGGGATACTAGCTATCCTTGCTTGAGAAAATGTATGGGAGTAAATTTATCACTAAGTCAAATTGCAAACCCCAAACACGGTTTGGGTCAAATGTATTTAATCAACAATTATTCCTAAATGCTAGGCTATAATTACCAATTAAACCATTTTTTTAAAATCACTTAGTGTGTAATCGAAATTGTTCAAAGCAACTTGGTCCTCTAAATGCAATTGCTCACGGAAACAAATGCTAAGTTTAATTAAATCATACAATCAATCAAACGATGATAGATAATATAATTCCAATGAACTTAAAAATAGGAAATAGAAATCCAAGCAACACGTTATAAATCCCAATCACCACTACAAAGTTAAATCAATCTACACAGAGAAATTGAACCACAATTCTCAGCTCCACAATCATATAACACAATCTAACATAGGAAATTGAAATATAATTAGGCAAGTAGATGAAAAATAAATAACTCCCCTATAAGAAGCTCCATAGCTCAAGCTAGATCATCCTCTCCAAGAAGCACAAAAAGATTAGCCACTCATGATGTAAATCACTACTACAAGTTGTTTGCTACACTAAGAAGCCATGAATGGGTGATTAGAAGGTTTTTTTATGGAAGATGAGATGAAGAAAGAGGAAAGAAAGAGGAAGAAGATGGTAGAAAAGAGGTGAAATTGGTGAAGATTGGTGAGAAAAGGTGATTTTTGATGAAAGATGAAGATGGGTGATGTTGGGGACTGTTGTGCGGCGCTATCTCCTTCTGTTCAGCTCAAAATACCTGATATAAAACCCTCAAAAACGCTAATTTTCGTAAACTGGGCCCTTTTTGAAATTTCTGGAAGTTCTGGGCCAGTTTCTGTACTTTTCTCCTAACTGTTCTGCAGCTTTACAGCATTCCTCGGCCCTTTTCTGTAATTTTCGCCAAATATGAAAAACACCAATTTCAGCCCCTTTTCTTCATTTTCTACAAGGAAAAATTAAACACAATGTAATTCCATTCATCCCAAAAATTAATCACTCAAGATAATCAATCAAATGTGATAATTATGCCCTTATTTGGCTCTTTTTGCACACAATCCTCTATAATTCAATTAAATCATAATAGATGCATTTTAACTCACTATTAATGATAAAATCCCTAAATAAAATATAAAATACCATGATAAAATAGGGATATATCAACTATTTTGGTATTTCATGGTTTTAATTTATGCATCTATAAAATGGTTGCATGTTTGCTTACTCACTTCTCACAACCTGGTGTTTGCAAGATTGCTTGCTCAATTAATTATATTAAGAGCACATTTTCCTGATTATTCCATTAAGAAAATAAGACTTGATAATGTTTGTGAATTTACTTCACAAGTTTTCAATGAATATTGTATGTCCCTTGGAATTGATGTTGAACATCCTGTAACTCATCTTCATACACAAAATGGACTTGCAGAATCGTTGATTAAATGTTTACAGCTAATTGTAAGACCATTACTTATGATATCTTATCTCCCAATCTCAACTCAGGGACATGAAATTTTGCAAGTAGTGATGTCAATTCATATCAGGCCAACAAATAATTTAGAGGCCTTCCCTTTGAAATTGATTTTTGGTCAGGAACCTAATATCTCCCATCTAAGGAATTTTGGGTGTGCAATATATACTCCAATTGCTCCACCACAACATACTGAGATGGGTCCTCAAAGAAGGATGAGAATATATGTTGGGTATGAGTCTCCTTCAATAATAAAATATCTTGAACCATCAATAGAAAATT
Source organism: Mimosa bimucronata (assembly GCA_037074515.1). Lineage (NCBI taxonomy): Eukaryota > Viridiplantae > Streptophyta > Magnoliopsida > Fabales > Fabaceae > Mimosa > Mimosa bimucronata. The sequence continues at coordinate 41,234,245 of CM073439.1, forward strand.
TATTTGCGGCTTGATTTGCCGATTGTGATTTTGATGAATTATCTTTCCCAACATTAGAGGGAGAAAATAAGCAATTAGAAAAAGAAATCAGCTAGAATGAATTATCATTATCTCATTTTGATCCTCATACCAAACAATGTGAACTAGAAGTTCAAAAGATAATTCATTTGCAAAATTTGGCTAATCAATTGCCAAATGCATTTACTGGCCCAAAGAAAGTGACAAAATCACATGTCCCAGCTACTAATGCTCCTATTAAAATTGGTGTTCCTATTGGACAACCTATTGCAAATGAATCTGAAGCAGTTTGAAACATCACAGGCCTATTAGTTCCAAAGATAAAAATCCTCGAAAGAGAAAAGGAGCTACCAATAAACATGACCAAATCAAGGATAACCAAGGAATTTTAGTAACTCTAGAAGAGTCATTGGACAATGAAAATGTCCTGATCCCAAAAGAGACTTAGGTATCTAAAATATATGAAAATCATGGGATCTCAATAAATTATGCTATGAGGAGAGTACAATAGAGTCGAAATTAAGTCAATGTTGACAATGTTTTCTCTTATAATGTAACGATTGATGTATTAAATGATAATGAGGATCATGAGCTAAAGTGTATGAGTGAATGTGAACAAAGAAATGATTAGCCAAAATGGAAACATGCAATTGGGCAGAATTAAAATCATTCAAAAAATAGAAAGTTTTTGGACATGTAGTCCTTATACTTAAAGATGTGAAACCAGTTGGATACAAATAGATTTTTGTATGAAAGCAGAATAAAAAAAGGTGATATCACAAGATATAAGGCATGAATTGTTTTACAAGGCTTCACACAAAGACCTGGCATTGACTTTGAAGAAACGTATTCGCTGGTGGTAGATGCAACTACTTTTTGATACTTGATTAGCCTAACAGTGATTGAAGGGCTAAATGTACGTCTAATGGATGTTGTTACAACCTGTTCCTATGGCTCACTTGACAGTGAAATTTATATGAAAATCCCATAAGGATTCAAGTTGCCAGAAGCATACAATTCAAGTCCATGAGAATAATACTCAATTAAGCTTAATAAGTCCTTATACGGATTAAAGCAATCTGGGCATATGTGGCACAATCAACTTAGTGAATATGTGTTGAATGAATGATACAAAAATGATCCAATATGCCCTTGAATATTCATGAAAAGATCTGGGAATGAGTTTGCTATAATTGCCTTATGCATCGATAATATAAATATCATTTGAACTCCTGACGAGCTTGAAGAGGCTATAAATTGCCTAAAGAAATAATTTGAAATGAAGGACTTAGGAAGAACAAAATTCTCTATTGGGTTACAAATTGAGTATTTGAAAAATGTAATTTTCATATACCAAGAAACTTATATTAGAAAGGTCCTACAACGTTTTTACATGGATAAATCACATCAATCATGTACTGTGATGGTTGTAAGATCATTAGAGTAGATAAAGACCCTTTTAGGCTTGTAGAAATTAGAGAAGGTAATGAACAATGACTTGGTCCAGTATTATCCCTTAGTGCAATCGAAGCACTAATGTATATCGCTAATTACACATGGCCAGGCATATCATTTGCTGTTAACTAGCAAGCTATAGTTCCTCACCAACCCAAAGACATTGGAATGGAGTTAAGCACATTCTTTGTTACCTCAAGGGTACTTTAGACATGGGACTATTTTACTCGATTGTAACCAAGACGGATCTTGTTGGCTATGCATATGTTGGATTTAGATCTGATCCACATGTTGGAAGATCACAAATAGGCTATTTATTCACATGTGGTGGTACAATTATTGGTATATTACTGGATGTGAAACTTTGGAATGAACTTTTGGAGTTGAACGGTAGTAATAGGATCTGTGTTATCTTTTCATCTATTTTATTGTTTCCATTTATTATTATTTTTATTTTGAGATAATCTCTCTGCGTATGTAGGTGTTGGAATGGTTGAAAATCTCAATTTGAGTCATTCTCATTACCTCATTGAAACACTTGATCTTTCAAATTTACCGAAAAATCTTGAAAAGTTGATATTCAAAGATTGTCCACGTTTATTCGTGGTTCACCCTTCCATTGCAAATCTTAGACATCTTATTCTGTTAAATTTAAAAAATTGCATTGGCTTGGAGCACCTCCTGAGAAATATTTATGACTTGAATCATTGAGAACTCTCAATCTTTTTGGTTGTTGTAAGATTGAAAGATTGGATGAAGACATTGAAAATGGAATCCTTAACATTTCTGGAGGCAAATCAAACTGCTATAATACAAGTACCCATGTCATTAGTCAGAATGAAGAACATTAAATATGTCACTTTATTTGGTTATGAAGGAATGTCACATGATTTATTTCCATCTCTTATTATGTCTTGGACGACCCCAACAAATCCTTCAAGGTCATTGTTTCAAGAATTGGTATCGTACCATCGTTAATAAAGAGTCTTTCACATCCTTTGTTTGCCAAAATTCATGAAATATTCACAACGATACCAAGAACATCTCAAGCTTCATGGCAAAAGACTCCAGAACTGATAGGTTTTCGTGATAAAGTTCATCTAGAAGGGCCGTCAAAACCATCCATGAGTTCTATCACTATACATCTAGGCGAGTTCAATAAAGTTGTTGATAATGCTTTTAAAGAGTATTTCACAGGTGATTCTCTTTACCTCTATAGTATTACCACTGCATGTATAGTTTTTTTTTTTTTATCTTTGAAGAATGCCTTTTTCATACTTGATAAATTAATGTTCAACGCATGGTTTTATAAATGTTAAACAAGGCAAATTGCTTATGTTTTGTGTTTAGACGACATATAGAAAGTGTCGGTTATGTTTAAAATAGTGTCAAATGTCCAATTTGTAAATAACATATATACAAGTTATTTGAATTAGCTTATATATGCATCCTTCATTGGGTTATAAAGCATACTACACTAGATATTCAAATATTAGCCAGTAATGTATTTGATTCCCTTTGGAAAATTAATTGGGATATAAATCCACTCCGATCATTTAATGTAATAACTGCACCTTGCTCCCAAGTCCTAACCATTTTGAATTTAGAAATAATGACATTCAAGTATATTTTAGTTGGTCTTTATATCATAAATATACATGTTTATCAAGTAATCAATGTTTTTTTTTTTTTTTTGCCAAAAGAATAATCAATATTTAAATGCCTGTGTATGTGAATACCTTTTTGTCTATTTGGTTAATGTGGGTTATTTTTTATTATGTTTATATGATTCAGGGATGCAGTCAAAGAGGGATTGGGGTTAATTCTCTTCCTGAAGACTATTATCCTCATTGGCAGAAATTTAAAGGTGAAGGATCTTCAATATTCTTTGAAGATCCTCAAATTAGTGGCAGAAGTCTAAAAGGATTGATTCTATGTATAATCTATTCATCATCTCAAGACAATATGACGTCTGTATACCCTGTTGATGTCTTGGTATCTAACCGTACAAAGGCCACCATTAAATTCTACCATAAGGATGAAACAACTGCTTCAAAGGATGAAGATAATTGGCAAGACATAATTTCTAATTTGGAGCCTGGTAACAGAGTGGAGGTTATGATAACATTTGCATGTGAATTGAGGGTGAGAAATACTATTGTCTACTTGGTTTATGATAAGGACGCAAGCAAGAGAATCTTGCATTGAATGTCTCTCGCAACATGTTCGTATGGATAATGTTGAAAAACAACTTCTACAGTGCATGTTCAAATCAATATTTTTACTTGAATTTGTATTTTCCGTATAATTTATACAAAACATATTATCCTTTTTGTTTCATTTCTTAGTGGCAAAGTTTGGAGGAATTTAATAGCAATGATTTTTCAATCTAGTGCAACTGAGGGGAAAAAGGCAAAAGATACAATCTTCAATGTGTATGTTTGAGATATCTATTATCTCTGTTTCTTTACAATAAAAAACAGAGGTAACTAAACAGAGTATCATTTGTCATTATATTATGAGCAATTATCTTTGTCTGGCTTCGCTTTCAGGTTTCTTACATAATCAAAATATGAAACTAAAATGCAAGAGGGCTTAAGAACAACAATAAAAAAATCATAAGCCTGATGTGAAAGCGTAAAAGATCAGAGATATAATTAAAATTCAACTAACTATCACTTGTTTCTTATAATAAATAGGTTTTGAAGAAGTATATATTCATACATTGGTTTGCGTCCATATTTTTCTTTGGTGTATGAGGACCAAACGAACGGATTTAATAGTAAACGCAAGAGCAACTGAATTTATTGGCAGAATCACCATGAGGTTCCAATAAAAAGATTTAATAATAAAGTTTCAATGCCAAATGAGCAGTATAAATTTCATTTCCTGTTCAAAACTAATTATAGTATTTACATGTTCCTCAGATGCTATAATAGTTATACTGTTAGGGATTAAATAATTTCCTTGAACCTTATAATAGTTATAGTCTGAAAATGCACAAAGAGGAGAAACATTGTCCTTTTCCGAGAACTTCAAAGTTAGTTGTCTGTTTCAAGAGAATGAAGAGCATGTATAAATAACAGTGTGCACCTCGATTATTTCCTTGCCAAAAGAAGGGGGAAAAATATGCATAGGACCACATTTATAAATCGTTTGTTCTCATTGACGAAAAATGCGTGGAATTATTATGAATTAGGCCCATGGTTCTCTAAGAAAACCAAACAATATGTGAAGATCAAAATTTTTTTTACGTAAATAATGAAAGAGGTATGGTCAAAAAAACGGACGAGGTAGTAGTAAATTTTTTAATATAAGTGTGAACGTTAAATAATGAAAATAATAGTCACAAATTTTTCTATTACATTTTCACATTTGGGCTTTGCTTTTCTACCGGGCCTGGACGAGGCCGTTTGGGTTATCTAATAGGTCACCTCTTTTTAATGAAGGTAACAGGTCACCATTTTCGATAAACTTCAATTTATGCCTGATACGACCTGTGACATTATAAGTTGTAATTAAACACATTTTAAGTTATGAATCAATGAATGAATGATTAATCACCATTTAGTGTAATTTTTCTTTCTCAATGCCTTTTGAGTAATTTTTTTCTTACCTAATATGAACAAAACATATGATGATTGAGTTTAATATGCCGTTGTCAATGGTGCTAAGTGGCTTTGCATTGTTGTTTGAAGATTATACATATTCATAATTTATAAATACTATAGCCTGTAAGCCTTTTATATATTATAACTTCTATATCATTTATATAAGGGTTAATGGTAAAAAAATACACATGTGATTTTGTCAAAACTTCATCAAACACCAAATGTTTTATTTTTTGGAACAAAAAAACACGTGAACTTTTAAATTGTATAAAAAATACACATTTACAGTTATATTTTAAAAGGAAGCGTTTGGTGCTGGATGAAGTTTTGACAAAATTACATGTGTATTTTTTATCTTTAACCCTTTATATAAATATAAAAAATATAGAACTATAGATATTATGGATTATAGATAGGGGTGAAAATAGGCCAAACCCTTAACATGAGCCTTAGGCTTAGCCTATTTCGGGCATATCCAGGCATAGGCCTAGGCTTTTTTTAAAGCCTTTTTTCCTAAACAGGCCATGCCCAGGCTTCTTAAAAAAGCCTATTAGGGCTAACAGGCCGGCCTAGGCCTGTTATATATTTTTTTAAAAAAAATTAGTAACATTACATTTATACCTTTAATTTGAAATAAACTTACATATGTATGTATCTAAGGTTTTTTTTTTCACTCACCCTAACTTTTTACTCTATCTCATCGTTTCTCTTTTCTCCTTCCTGCCAAGGAAGCAGATCCATCACCTTGGAACCATCCGTCTTCTCCTCTTCCTTTTCAGTCTCTACCATCAATTTTCACTTTATTTTTGTTGGTTGTATCAGACTATGAGCTTTGTTGATATTTATTTGCTTTGTCTTTTAGACTCTTATTGTTTTGTATCAGATTTGTATTCTTAGGTTGCTGAGTATCATACTATTGCTAAGTAAAAAAAATGTACTTTTAGACTTTTTGAGTCATAAGCCTGTTTTAGGCTTGTTAGTAGGGGTGAGCAAAAGCAAACCGAAACCGAAAACCGAACCGAACCGAATTAAGTTCAGTTTTTTCGGTTTTCGGTGTAAATTTGGTTTTTTAAATTCGGTGTTCGGTTTTCGGTTCGGTGCCTAAAAAAATAATTCGGTTATAACCAAATAACCGAAATGTTAAAAAAAATTAAAAAAAATATTTTTTTTCATATTTTTCTTTTTATACAACTAAGTTTTAAAATTCAAAACTTCAAGATATATTTTTTGTTTTTCTTATTTTAATTCAAAAAGTGATATGTCATATATCATTCATCAATATTTAGTTTTTAAAATTTTTGTTATGCTTTTCTATAGGATGAAATAATGTTGAATACATTTATTTTGTTTGTATTTTGCATTTTTCTTATAAATTTTATATTATGTTTCTCATTTATATATTGTATTATGTTATTTAAGATCTTATTGAGGTTGTTAGGTTTATGATTTGTATTGAGTTTTACTTATTAAAAATTCAAAAAGCCTAATTTAATTATAAAGGAAAAAAATTTCGGTTATTTGGATAAAAACCGAAACCAAACCGAAATATTTCGGTTATTTCGGTTCGGTTACTGAAATATGTTCGGTTTCGGTTCGGTTAAAAAATTAAACAAAGTTCGGTTTTCGGTTTTCGGTTTTTTCGGTTATACAACAGGCGGCCTGTTGATAACAGGCCTTTTAACAAGCTTCAGGCCAAGCCTAATCTTTGAACAGGCTAGGCTCAGGCCTGAGAAAAAGGCCTACTACAGGCCACAGGCCAGACTTAGGCCAGTCAGTTATACAACAGGCCATGCCTATTTATGGTCAGGTCAGGCCTGGTCTATTTTGACCTCTAATTATAGATGCTTTTTTCGTTTTTCCGAGTTTTAAATTACAATCTTACTTTCGGTTATATTAGTGTGAGATTCATGCAGTTTCTGGGCATAAGTTAGTATGTGTATGTATAATTTTACAGCAAGTTATATAAAGTCCAACTTAAAAAAAAATTAAAAAGGCAACTTTCCATTTTCCAAATAATTTATACTAATGTTTCAAAAATATAATTTACAATAATAGAACGCCCTAGACTAAAAAAAAAGTTGTTGGCCAACAATAAAAAAAATAAAAACGTAGGAAACAACTGTGTTTACTATGAACACAACATAGAAAATATTGAAAACTAATGAATTGGGTACAAATTAAGGAGAGGGCGATAAAAATTATAAAAGCCTTAACCAGATATTTATGAATTTAGTAGTCTTCATCAATGTCATTTACTTATTTTAGTGGTCTCTACATGTTATTTTTCCCAAGAAAAGAAAAAGAAAGAATAATCCAGCACAAGTGGACAATGGATTTTGTGTTTGTTGGTGTCAATTTGTACATTGCTTTGTTCTCGTTACTTTCCACCCAAGAACTCCTTGGTACACAATGAAGCTCCGACATACACTGGAAAGTGGAAGGAAATTGACATTGACATATAGAATTTATAATTATGTATGCCAAAGAAAGTAAAAAAATTATTATTCATGATAATATTTAAAATCTATTTCTTTGGATAAGAACCAATGTAGCATTGAACGTTTGAAAGTGCTTGATTAGCAGTATAAAAAGGAAATGATTTGAAGAATCGATCATTCACCCAAAAATCTTAACATTTTCTTATTCTATTTCCACCAATCCATGTCTTCCTTTGCCTCTTCATCCTATCATCAATTCAAATTGACTTTCGAATATGATGTCTTCTTAACTTTCTTCAATGGTCTTGAAGATGGTATATAAGAAGCGTTATTGAGAATTGTTTAATGTATGCTGGATTCACAACATTGATTGATGACATAATCAAAGATTCTATGTGTGCACTAAAAAAAAAATAGACTTTCGGTGGCGACAAAAAAAGTCGCCGCTGAAAGTCCCCCTTTCCGCGGTGACTTTTTCTGTCGCCGCCAAAAGTCCCACTTAAAGTGGACATTTCCGTAGCGACATAAAATAGTCGCCGCAGAAAGGGGCACTTTTGGTGGCGACTTTTTTTGTCGCCACCGAAAGGCATACCTTCTGCGGCGAATTTTGTGTCGCCGCAGAAGGTTGGACCTTCAGTGGCGACATTATAAAGTCGCCTCTGAAAGGGGGACTTTCGACAGCGACATTAGTCGCCACTGAAAGTCATATAGTTTATTTTTTAAATAACATTAATAAATATTTTTTTTACTTTTATATAAAATATTTAAAATTGTAAAATGTTAAATAAATTATTTTATCATGAAAATAAAATAAGGTAATATTTTAAATTTTTATTCTTTATTAAATTGATTGTAAATACTTTAATTTAATTAAAATTAATGATATATCAAATAATATTATACATGAATAAAGAATAATAATTTTTAAATTAATAAAATTATATCAACTATACCAACATTTTAATTTATTAAAAATGAATATTATATTAATAAAGAAACATATATATATATATATATATATATATATATTATATTTTATCTCTATATATTAAATATTTAAATAAATATTTAAATTGAGACTTTCAGCGGCGACTTTATAAAGTCGCCACGGAAAGGGACCTTTCAGCGGCGACTGAAAGTCATGTAGTTTATTTTTTAAATAATAATAATAAATATTATTTTTTTACTTTTATATAAAATATTTAAAATTTTAAAATGTTAAATAAATTATATTATCATGAAAAATAAAATAAGGTAATATTTTAAATTTTTATTCCTTATTAAATTTATAGTAAATACTTTAATTTAATTAAAATTAATGATATATCAAATAAACTTATACATGAATAAAGAATAATAATTTTTAAATTAATAAAATTATATCAACTATACCAACATTTTAATTTATTAAAAATGAATATTATATTAATAAATAAACATTTCTATTATATTTTATCTCTATATATTAAATATTTAAATGAATAAACAAATATGTATACAAATAAATATTAAATGTAGGTAATATGATAATATATTTATATTATAATAATATATGTATTTAAATTAATATATTAAATATATACATATAATATTAGTGTGTGTATTTAATTTTGTAGTAATATGATGGAAGGTCATCACAGCTCAACTGGTAGAAGCTTCACACAAGAACAAAGTGGTCATGGGTTCGAACCTTGGGAAGGCACATTTGGAGGAGAAATAAAAGGTAATGAAGTGGCGCGATGTGGCATAGAATGATGATGTGGCACATGACAAGTGGCAGGATGGTAGATGATGTGGCAAGTGGGTGAGGGTCACCACATCATCAGCCATGTGGCCATAGGGTGCTGATGTGGCTTTATTTTTTTAATTTTTTTTTTGCAACTTTCAATGTCGCCGCCAAAGGGTACCTTTGGTGGCGACTTAAAATGTTGCCACCAAAAGGGTTTTTTTTTTTCTCCCCTTTCAGCGGCGACAAATGTCGCCGCCAAAGGGTACCCTTTGGCGGCGACACATGTCACCGCTGAAAGTCGACTTTCAGTTGCTACCCAAAAAGTCGCCGCCAATACTTTCGGCGACGGTCACATAGGCGGCGACCTAGTGGCGACAAAAAGTCGCCGCCAAAGACCTTCAACGGCGACTTTTTATGCTTTCAGTGGTGACTTTTGTCGCCGTCGAAAGCGGAATTTTTTGTAGCAAACGGAGATGACAATTGGAAGGTGTAGAATTGTGGTAGTGGTGATTACACTACAGTTCGTTAGGTCCGATCGACCTATGTATTGAGAGACTAGTGAATATGATGTCGCATCCCAAAACAGTGTTGCCTTCCTTATACAGAGTGACCCACAATGAGGTGCGTGTGCAGTTAAAGAGTTTCTATTTGAGAATATTGAAGAAAGATGATCCTATTTTTCGTAGTGATTTCCAACGAACAGTCGATGCCGTTCGATCTTTGTTATGTGGGGAATTCACACTGTCAGATGATTTGGGGTATCAACTAATCCTTTTTATTTTTTGGCTCTTTTCTTCCTGCTGGCAATAATTCAAGATATTCATAACTTAAGACTGTGCTTCAACCACCAATATATGTTGTGACTTGTAACGTATTGCCATTTGCTAAATGGCTATGGTGAATAGATGATCAAGTATAGTAAATATCTAATGAAGTGCAGTTACAATACATATAAGTAAACAATTAGCTAATCCTATATACTTGGATAATTTTAAGGCCACAATCTTATGATATTTACAACAATTCATTAACTATTTAATACATTTTATTTGCTCTTCATCATATCCATTTAGTAAATGATAATACATTTTAGAAAATTTCACACTTGGATAATATAGTCTAAATTAAGGCCACTTTGAATTGTACATATTTTATGCACTTCATTAATTAGTTATGTAGCATACTCATTCAGCAAATGGCAGTACGTCTTAACAAAATTCACTTAGATAACTTAATCTTAAAGACCACTATTTTAGGATATTTACTACACTTCATTACTCCATTATGCCACAAAAAAAAAAAAAAACAGTCGATCAAGCAATAATGATCGTTAACGACGGAGGTTGGCTAAGGTGGCATGTTTTTTTTAAAAAGGGGAAATTTGGTAACACAACCTTTACAGATTCCATTTTTGTACATGGTTTTTTTTTGGGGCATGGTAGTATGACCTTTTACAGTTATACACATATGAAATGAAAAGTACACAGTTTTTTTTTTTAAAAAAAAAAAGTATACAAGCACTCCCTTGATATATCAAACATTTTTTAAAAAAACAATTCCCATTCCCATTCCCTTAAAATTCATTAAGGGTACCAATTACCTACACACACCATATAGTAGGCCAATAGCTCCTTTGACTTTCCAATTTATTAGTATACTCCAAATTTCTCAACATAACCACGCAAGCTAGGTTTTTCAGGTTATTGATTAGCAGATTACATGGTAAACAAACAAATTGGTTTTATTCGCCGCAACAAAATCAAAAAAGAATGAATATTAGTGAAAGTATGATAATCAATCTACAATTGAGTCTCCAAGGAAAAAAATTCATTTTTTCTCTGGTATTTTCCCGTCTTCTTAATATATTAGCTAGTTTATAATTCAAGTTGAACTAAAAGCTAGATTTTAACATTAAGGACGAAAGGTAGTGGCTACTTATGTGCTTGAATAGATTCTAGCAAAGATATGAGCAACATTGCATATATGTGAATATGTAGTTTATCTTTTTTTTTCCCCCATACATGTACCCCCATTAATTATAATCTAATTCTATTTTGCAACCAGTGACATAGAAGTGGTCTATAACCTTATTACAAAAGCGATATCACTAGTAGGGGTAACAATAATGGTCAAGTTCTTCTACAAAAGCAACTTCTTTCAGATATTCAAATGAATCATATGGAGCAAGGACCTTATAGAGGAGCCTATTGTACTTGATGATGTAAATCAAGTAGACCAAATTACTAAACTGTGTGGAAATATAGAGCAGTTATGTGAAGGAAGTTTGATTTTCATTACAACAAGAAATAAGGGTTTACTTGATCATTTTGTTGGCATATTATATGAAGTGGAAAAGCTGGACCATAGCAAGTCTCTTCAGCTTTTTGGTTGGCATACATTTAATAATTTTTATCCGACAAATGATTTTGTGGGTCTTTCTAGGAAAATAGTTACTTTATGTAAAGGACTACCGTTGGTTCTTGAAGTTATAGGCTCTCTTTTATGTGATAAGACAAAATCAGAGTGGAAAAAAGTATTGAATAAATTAGAAAAAGTTCCACAAGACCAAATACAACGTTTACTTCAAATAAGCCTTGAATTTTTAGATGATTCGGAAAAGATATTATTTTGTGACATAGCATGCCTTCTTGTGGACCGGAGTAAAAGCTATATTGCACGTTTGCTTAAGGGCACAGGACTTCCCATGGAAATGGGAATGCAAGTACTTATCAAGCATAATCTTGTAAAGATTGTCAATGATAAGATTGATGTGCATGATTAGCTACAAGAGATAGGAAGGGGAATCACTAAGAGAAAGTTGACATATATCTATGATGCATTCTTAAGCTTTAGAGGTGAGGATACACATAGATAATTTGCTACTCATCTTTATAATGCTCTTAAACAAGCAGGAGTAGAGGTCTTCATTGATAAACAAAGGATTGCAAGGGGAGAACACATTTCAGGTTCATTACTTTGAGCAATTGAAAATTCTAGAATTTCAATCATTATATTCTCACAAAATTATGCTTGCTCTAGTTGGTGCTTACAAGAATTAGAGGAAACCATGGAGTGTTACAAAGCAACTGCTTAAGAGGTTTTCCCCATATTCTATGATGTGCAACCATTGGAGGTTTCTGGTCAAAAAAAACCATTGGAGGTTCGTAAACAACAAAATATATTTGGAAAAGCATGGGAACGACTTATAACCAGTGTATAAAAAACCGGACCGGACCGGACGGGTTGACCCGTGAACCGGCGACTCGGCCCGGTGACCGGTCCGAGTTGATGGAGGAAGTAGTGTGACCCTTGAACCAGATGAACAGCAGTGAACCGTGATGAACCGTAGTGAACCGGCTCAACCCGGACGGTTTGCGGGTTGAGCTGGGTCACTGATAAAAAAAAATTTCGCTCAGAAACCGACGCCATTTTGCTTCCCTTTTTGCTATTTTGGACTTCATTGTCAGCATCTCACAGGTACAAACTCACCATATTGTAATTATGATGGGATCTGGAGATTTTAATTATGATAGCTTAATATCTACATCATATTGTATTGATTTATTTATAAAAATATTGTACATATACAAAAATGATAAGCAATTATAGGATCAGTTACATAGACCCATTCACAATGCTTGCAGCATAGAATATATATTTTTTTATTAACTACGGTCTGACCTACGGGTTGACCCTCGGTCTGACCCACTGACCCTTGACCCTCTACCTCGACTGGTTCACTATCCGGTCCGATTTTTTATTCCTTGCTTATAACAACATTACCCATAAGCAAAGGCAAGAAATTGGAAATAAATTTGAAGAGTCCTTACCGAGGCTGCTAACTTATCTGGATGGGACATGAAAAACTATAGGTATTACTCTTTTCTTTGTCGCTTATTATTTAAAATGGTCAAAATCCTTAATTTTCTCTGCAATATGGGTAGATTCATGATGAATCCACTTTTATACGTACTCACCTACCTCTAATTAAAAGCTAGAGGAACATTAAACAAACCTATGTGATAAAGGCCAAAAATGCCCTGAAAGTATCAACGAATGGGTATTTGGATTTTGGAGCCCTGGAAGTTACAAAAATGGGGCAAAATTGCCTCCTGTTAGCAAACTTGACGGTCAACACATGCATATATGGCATGCATACATGGAGTCCATGTCACCCTTTTTCGGGATAAGATTTTTTAAGCAATTGTGTTTTGGGAAAATTCTTTAAAAAAAATAAGATTTCATTGTGACATATCATTATATGTTAGCAAGTAGGAAAATTAATTTTGCAAAAGAAAATTTTCCTAAAAAATCTTATCTGCAAAAATGGTGACTTGAATGCCATGTATGCATGCCACGTATGCATATTAATGGTCAACTGTGTTGATCATCATAATTTGCTAATGGAGAGGCAGTTTTGTCCCATTTTTATAACTTCCAAAGTAATATTTTTCCCTAAAAAACTTCTAGATACCTAATGCTCATTCGTTGATACTTCTAGAGCATTTTAAATCCTTATTCATAAATCTATATATGGGAAAGCAGCTAGCATATTTGCGCTATGCTTTTTCATTTTTTTTATTTTCATAGCAGGTATTGTAAAAAAAGGGGCATGAAATAGGTGGAAATTTATTCAATTATTTAGACTAGAAAATTATGGGTTACTAAGAATATAACAACAACAGCCAAGCATTATCCCACTAAGCGGGGTTGGCTACATGGATTGCACGACGCCATTGTGCTCTATCAGTAACCAAATCTTTAGATATATTATTTATTAAAAAATATCCCGCTCTACAACTTCACTGAGTGTAAGCCTCGGTCTCCCTCTTCCTCTTTTAATTGGACTCCAGACTGTTTGATCTACCCTCCTCACTGGCGCATCTAATGACCTTCTTTGTACATGTCCAAACCATCTCAGACGATTTTCTACCATTTTCTCACTGATAGGTGCCACTCCAACTTGCTCGCGTATATGATCATTCCGAATCTTATCCTTTCTTGTGTGACCACACATCCATCTCAACATCCTCATTTCAGCTACCCCCATCTTATGTTCATGTTGACCATTCAAAGCCCAACATTCACTACCATATAATACTGCTGGTCTTATAGCAGTGCGATAAAACTTCCCTTTTACCTTATGGGGTACTTTTCTATCACAGAGAACTCCAGTAGCTTTCCTCCACTTATACCACCCAGCTTGAATTCTATGATTGACATCGTCATCAATCTCACCATCTTGTCTTATAATTGATCCCAAATACTTAAACTTTGTCACTTGAGGGATTGTTTGCTCTCCCAATTTAACCTCCAAATTAAATCACCTCTAAATTGTCTATTTGCAAAATTGCAATGCATATATTCTGTCTTAATCCTACTTAAACGGAAACCCTCCGACTCCAGCGTGTTTCTCCATATCTCTAATTTATCATTAATCTCCTCTCTTGATTCGGCCAGAAGGACTATATCATCCGCAAAAAACATGCACTTAGGGACCTCTTCTTCTATAGGTTCAGTTAGAACATCTACTACTAAGTTAAATAAATATGGGCTTAAAGCTGATCCCTGATGTAGGCCAATTCCTATAGGGAAGTCTTTTGTCTCACCTCCCGGCGTTCTAACCTTAGTTAACACCCTATCATACATATCCTGTATAACTTTAATATAAGCAACACATACTCATTTCTTTTCCAAGGCTTTCCAAAGTAAATCTCTTTCCAAAGGTTAATAAGAATATAAATGACTAAAAAAAATTTCTTGATATGTTTTGTATAAAAAATATCCTGGTATATACTATGTGTAGCTCTAGATTACTAAAAATAATAGGTGACAAAAATAGATGGATAAAACTTTCATATTTCTTGTTTTGCCTTACGCTACATGTCCATACTTTTGTCGCTATTATAGCTTTATAACATGCATTTTGAGGATAAATGGTAGCTCTCTGGTCGTCTAATTTCTTGATGTTGGTAGAACTGAAGCAGAGTAACTTGACGATGTTGTAAAAACTATCACAATGCGGCTAGACAACAACAAATACTTGTTTGTTGCTGACCATCCAGTGGGTTTGGACTCTCGCGTGCAAGATATCATCCAATTGTTAAGTAGTGAATCAAACGGTATTATCAGAATAGGCATATGGGGAATGGGAAGGATTGGTAAGACAACAATGGCTAAAACTATTTACTATGAAATGGGCCAAACCTTTGTGGGAAAGAGTTTCCTTGCAAATATTAGAGAGGTATGGAAGCAAGATAATGGTCAAGTTGATTTACAAGAACAACTTCTTTCTAGCATTCTACAATCAAGAAAAATCAAGCTACAAAAACGATATTTCTTGTGTTAGATGATGTGAATAATGAAGACCCACTCAAAATTTTATGTGCGAGTCGTGAATGGGTTTGGCCAAGGTAGTAGAGTAATTATCACAACTAGAGACGAACATCTACTTCATATCCTGCAAGTGGATAAAGTATTTGATGTGAGGGCAATAGTTGATAATGAATCTATTGAGCTTTTCAGTTGGCATGCGTTTAAGTAAGTACTTCCAGAAAAAGATTTCATTGATCTTTCCAAGAGGGTGGTATCATACTCTGGAGGGCTGCCACTAGCTCTTGAAATCCTTGGCTCATATTTGTTTGGCAGGGAATTGCCTTATTGGGAAAGTGCTTTGAATAAGTTGAAACAAATTCCACATGATAAAATATACTCATCTGATCCTATTTATAAGTCACTTCCAGCATATTTCATACAGACCAAGGAAAGCCTTAAAACTTATTAACTTTCCACTAAAATTCAACAAATTTACAACTCTACCCATATTAAATATCCACTATACCACATGAAAATAAAGTCAACACATAATAAATTAAGGGTAAACTTGTACATTCACACTAAATATTTAATGAGGTGACTTATATATAGGACCAAATAAAACCTTCTCTCTCTGCCCTATAAATAGGACCAGAGGAGTATGAAATTCTAAAAATAAGTTATGATGGTTTGAGTGACAAAAATAGAGCAAGAGCTATTCCTAGACGTATGTTGTTTTGTTTTTTATTAGGAAAGACAGAAGCTATGCCACTCAAGTATTAGATGGTTGTGGACTTCATGCAGAAATTGGAATTACTCATCCAATTGAATGAAACCTTGTAAAAGTCGTAAAATTTGGAAACAAAAATATGCTTGATATGCACGATTTACTTCGTGATATGGGAAGAGAAATGATTCGTGAGCAATCACCAGATGGGCCAGAAAAATGTACAAGATTGTGATTCAAGGATGACGTTGTTGAATGTTATAGAAAACAACATTGTAAGAATGGTTCTGAAGAAATTAAATGTTCTGTTTACTCATTTTCATACATTTAAATTTTAATACTTATTTTGTCGTCATTCTTTATGCACTCCTTGAGTTGACCATTTTTTCTCCTTTTCTCCTCTTTTCTACAGGGAACAATAGCTATCAAGGGTTTGTCTTCAAACATGCCTAGAAACAAGTCAATATCCTTAAGTACCAAGGCATTTAAGAAGATGAAGAGGCTTCATTTACTCCACTTTGATAATGTGGAACTTAACGGAGACTATGGTTGTTTATCAAAAGAATTAAGATGGCTTTGTTGGCATAGATTTCTCCTAGAAACCTTGCCATCGGACTTCAGTCTTGAAAAGATAGTTTCCATTGACTTAAAGTGGAGTAATCTAACAAAAGTATGGGAGAAAAGGCAGGTATTTTTAATGATCACTTTTAGAATAAAAAATTAGTTATATAATGATTTGTGTTGTTTTTACAAATATCTTATTGTCTCTATTTATTAAGATTTTTATTTTATATGATCTATCTGCACAGGTGTTGGAATGGTTGAAAATTCTCAATTTGAGTCATTCTTGTTGCCAAACAAAAACACCCGACTTTTCAAATTTACCACATCTTGAGAAGTTGATACTTAAAGACTGTCCACTTTTGTCAATGATTCACCCTTCAATTGGAAATCTTAGACATCTTATTATGTCTAATTTAAAATTGTAGGGAAATACCTAATCCACCCTTGGTGGGTTAGGGCCCAAGCCCAATGAGAATTAGGGCTAATATGTAATGCTCAATGAAAATTGGGGCTAATATGTAATTAAGGAAAGACTTGGGATAAAATGAGTAATTTTTCCCTTTATAATTTAAAATTGAAAAGATATGACTTTTCATATCTTATATACGGGAGAAGTTGTCTTTCCAGAGAGAAGCAATGAGAACAAAAAAGGAAACTCCCGATAAAAGCTTCCAAGTCTCTTCTCTTCTCTTCCTCCATTGTGCATCTGTCGTATAACGTAATCGGGGTCCAAATCGGTGCTCTGATTTCGTGTGGGTACCAAGCGAGTCAACCGAATTCTAGGTACGCCCGAAAACCCTTCAGTGGTATCAGAGCAATAATTGATCTATATGCCATATGTTTCTGCTGTGTGAATATGGTTCTAGAAAATATATTTTTTTTCGTGCTTCTGGGTCATATACGGGTTATATATATATGTTTTTTTTTCGTATGTGTTTCTGTTCGAAAGATGATGATGATTTGCATCCTTATTAATTCTACAAATCTATATGATCAGACGTGATGCTCTCATTGTTTTTTCACATGTATATGCTTCTGTGTATGAGTATGTGCGGTGTGCCAATATATATATGTCTTTATGAATTATTTTTTTTCTCTAGTTTCGGTTTTCTATGGTTCAATGTTGCAAGTTTTTTTCTTTTTGTTCTGGAGTTCTGGACTTCTGGATTTGTAAATACATATACTATACATATGTATATACACATAAGAAATAGAATGAGAAAGTAGGAACTTTTGAAACAAAAAACCGAAACACGGAAATTACAGATTTTGTTTTTGGGATTGGGTCATTAGAAAACGAATTTTTTAGGCCATAAAAATTATCCCATTGTGTAGAGCACGAAACAACGATGAAAGTCGACTATTAGAAAGCGAAAAACGGACAACGGACGGCAAAGTTATGGGGTTTAAAAAAATCGGGTCCGTCGGATCCTCCCGTCCGTCCAGCCGGGTCTGGGTTGACCCGGTTGGAGGAAGAATACGACGTATGACGTCATGCTGACGTCATATGTTAACAAAAAAAAACTGCACGTATGGGCCGGATGTGTCTGGTCCAACAAAAAAAAAACTGATGAAAAGAGTAACTGGGCCGAATTGGTTAATATTAATTAAAAATAATGGGCCCAATCTGATTGGGCCCATACCTTTCAGACATTAAAAAAAAAAAAGAAACTCCAATTTTTTTTCTCCTCTTCTTCTAGGGACATTTAAAGGGGCATTTTAGCTCCGATTGAGACGCGGTTTGTTTCTAAATATCCCTAAATTCAAAAGATACATTTAGACATATTATTTGTCTATTTTTTAGGCTTTGTTTAGATCTGTATAATTTTTTGTGTGTGCTATTTTTGTGATCTTTATGAGTTTAAAAATCCTAAAATATTTATAATAATTCATAAAAATTTTAGTTGAGGCAAATATGAAGCTAGAGAGTTCTAAGAGCACCAAACCAAAAGAATTTCCCTCTTTTGGATGACACTTAAGTAGAGAAACTTAATCCTAAGTATGATTTACATAGTGGTAAATCAGAAAAGGAATAAGTTATTGGTTATTGCCTGTAAATATTGATCCAAACCTAAATTACTTAGAGAAATGTGAGCCTCTAAGTGATGAATGAAGTAGGGATTTGTGTATTAGAGTATGAGATTCTAAAAAATAAACCTAAAAGAAGAAGATCCTTAAGAGGATCAAGAGAGAGATACTTCAGAGTAAAGTTCATTTGAACTTGAAATGAAACAAGAGGTGTAATAGGAGAAAATATTGATGATGCACTAGAGGAGGAATCTGAATAACCAAAATCCTAAAGTTTAGGATTGGGATCTGGATAAACCTCACGGAGGTTAAAAATGAAGATCAGATATTAAAGAAATAATATCATATCAATGCAAGAGGAAATTTCAAATGTAGAAATTTCCACATCTTAACTCCGGATTACGGTGAAATTCAGGAATAAAATACACCTCAAGTAAACTTGAAAGCCTACCTTAGGAGAAAAAGTATCCTAAACCCAGTCCAATCACCAATGATTCAACCAATAAAAGACTTAAGAGAAAAGACCAAATGTTTATGTGAAGAAACATAGATTAATTGCATAAAACATTTGAAATATTTCTTTGAGAAAATAGAGAACCTCTTAGAAATTACCAAAAGAACATGACACAACTTCTATCATGTCACTTAGGAATGTGAGATTCCTAAAGCCTTGCTGAATAACGGTTACTGTGAACCTATCAAATTTGGTTTGGGGAAGTTGAGAGACTTCACCCTTCCATTTTTTGATGTTATATTCAGCTAAAATTAACTTCACAAAATCATAGAAACACAGTAGAAATCAAGAAAACTCTTAAGTCACTCAAATAAGAAGTTAATAAGACATTATGAAAATAATGTAAGGAGAGACATGAAGAAGTAAATGTCAAGTACACTTTGTGAGTGAGAGCAAAATGTCAAATGCTCCATCTAAGTGGGAGCTCTTGGAAAATGTGTCTTCTAAGAGTGTTATATGCTCTATCTAAGTAGGAGCTCTTAGAAAATAAGTCTTCTTGGAGTTTCATATGCTTTATCTAAGTGGGAGTCGATGTCAAATACTCTATCTGAGTGGGAGCTAATGACATTGCTTTGTCTAAGTGAGAGCTTTCAGAAACAAAGTTTTCTGAGAGACATAACTGAGCATATTGTAAAAGTGCTTGTATAAAATTTTTTATAGATGATAATATTATTACTGGAACCTGTGTGATGGGAGGTTTAAACGTATTCTCCTGATCATAGACCCAATAGTGTTATTATTTTTCTAGTCAAGAATAATACAAGTGCATGACATTGTATACTTCAATGTGCTACAAATAAGTTCTTGGATCAAATCAGATTGTGTATAGCCAAATAAGTGGGATGATTTGAAATAATTAAGCCAAGAAAGGCTGCCAAGAACAACAACACAACTATAAACTTAATGGGGACAAATGTGATATATGATATTGAAAGGTCTCATATAATTCAATAGATGTTGTCATGTCATTGACCAAGAGTCATGATAAAGTTAAAGTTGAGAAGTCATCTCGACTAAGCTTATGAAGGGACATGAGACCTACATGGCTCGAAAAGGGAATAATGTGTCATACATTACCCTATAGAGTGCAAGCATGATAGAAATCCAACAACAAAGAGCCATGTAAATTGTGTAAAAGGAAATTTTTTGACAAAATTTCCATTACACAAGATGAAAAGGTTGTCAATTAAGTTTGACACATATAACTTTAGGCTTAACGCCTTTTATGAGACAACATCTACATTAGATAACCAATAATACAAGGAGATTGAAGGAAATTGATTGTATATTGTCCAATGAACAATGAGTGCAAGTTGTTCATAAGGGCACTCCTTTCCTGTTAGGAGCACATGAAAGTCAGGTTAAACCAAAGTGAAAACTTTGTTACTTTTTTCAATAATGTATCAAAGTACTTGGAGCTTGAATATGGATGTCAAGAAGTATGCAAACCCTTTAGGCTAGCATACCACAGAGGTAGCACGTTCTCTACACTCTAAACCCAAATGAGACAAGGGTAAGAGGTTCTACAAAAGGGAATGTGAGGACTACCCTGACATCACAGGAGTAATAAACTCTTTAAGGAGGAGAATGACCTAAGTAAGGTCAAATGTTTTTCCTACTAAAGGATAATCCATTTTGAGATGGATTTTCTTTTTTGTCAATAGTGAGCAGTAAAAGACTCAAGCTCCATAGACCAAAATAATAAGGATTAAAGATCCTTTATTAAATGTTGTCAATTATCGATTTCAAGCATAAGGCTTTAAATTGGTAATGACGTTAGGATTGAGGTGAAAGGCATTAGAAACTACAAGTTCACTGTCTCATGCACGAAGCTCATGGGTTCTAAATGAACTATCTTGACTTACATGACAAAACTAGCTGTTTGTGATACAATCTTCCTTGACATTTCTTTGTTTTTCCGTCATTGTTGGTGATCTTTGTGTGTATGACTGCTTTACCACCCCAATTCAAGTGTTGACTTGAATACATGTCATGGTGGACTATGACATATAAATTGAATTGGCATTTTTAAGAATGCTTTTTTCATTACCCAATAGGGAAGTGTCTAGTAGGTAAAGCAATAAGAAAAGTTTTTCCAGTAAGGGAATTGAGATTGAGAAAATATTGCATTTCTTCCATCCGACTATATATGGTTCAATGAATGTAAGGGCATGACATTGAGGTTATTTACCTTAGTTGATGATTACTCACGTAATTATCATTATTTTATTTCACACAAGTTTGAAGCTCAAGAGCTTTAAACGATAAGTGAGTAAAGTTGAAAATAAAGTGCATTCAGAATTTAAGAATTATACGCACTAAGAGAGGTTGTTCCTGACCAGTTTCAGTGAGTTTCATGAATAAAAAGAGATATTTATTCAGTTAAATAATCCTCACACTCTGTCACCAGATGAAGTTGTTAGGAGGTGTAATGAAATGTTACTAAACATGGTCATGTATAAAATGGTTTAAGCTAACCCACCAAAAGTGAGTGGGAGAGTGTTGTTTAGTCCACCTTTGGTGGATTAGTACACATATTTGATTGATCAAGTATGGTTTTCTCTTTAAGGGAGATACAAACTTTATACTTAATCATGTGTCCTCCTAAGTGGTATTTTCCGAACCTCATGAATTTGGTCAAAGAACAAATCAAGTTTTTGAGTTCCCATAGGCCATAAAGGTGAATTACACGATTTCATAGTAGTTGTAAGTGAGAGCTCATTGATGAAATTTTCATAAGTGAAAATGAAGATGGATTTGTGTCTGAAAAGAATTGGAAGGAACCATATATAAAATGGGTGAGTTTTTTTCCAAATAATGGTGAAGCTCATCTCATTGTGTTTCCCTATATCTCTTTATGAGACATAGTGACAAAACTCCTCAATTGCCCATGTGAGTGGGAGCTTATAAAAGGTCATCAAAAGAGACCTAAATATCATTAATAAGAATGGTAAGGAGCTCTAGCAAGAAGAAGTAACTTAGAACAACGTTCATAGTTGCTCTAGAGGAGGATAATAGAAGTGTTCAGTATAAAAGGCCTTATCTACCTCTTAAAAGGAATGGAAGAAACCAATATTAAAGGACCTAGATTCTTTGAGAAAGAATCAAGTCTGAGAGTTAGTTGATCCACCACAACGGCGAGAGATCATTTGTAAGCAAATGAATTCTCAAGATTAAAAACAAGTTGGTTAGATCAATTAACAACACAAGACTCTTTCGGTTACAAAGGGTATACATAGGCAGATATTGTGAGAATACCTTCTCATATATTATTTGCTTAACATCATACTCATTTTGGAAATAGCTAACTGTTTGGTTTTAGATTTACATCAAGTGGATGTGAAACTTGCATTTTGAGTTGTGATTTGGATGAAGAAATCTATATTCTTTGGCTATTAGATTTCACTACAATAGATGTTTGAGGTTTACAAAGTGATTACCCCATATTACATATTTTTTGCATAAGTCAATTTATGGACTGAAGCAATCATCCAAACAATGGTATTTAAGGTTCCATATGAGTGGTAACCTAATATATTTTCTTATGGTTAAAGAAACCATAACCAAGCAGTTTGTGATATTATCCTTTAAGCGGATGATATACTATTGACCAAAATAGTTTGTTTTTTATAACGCCTATTAAGGAAAAGGTACTAAGAACATGGGTAAATCATTATGTATTTTTGGAGTTGAAATCCAAAGATATATAGCTCAAGTAGATTCCATTCTCTATCACAAGAGAGTTATATTATGGAAATTCTTGAGCAGTTCAAGGTAAACGATTGTGATCCCATAGATACCTAGTGACTTATAGAGTTAGTTTGGTATATTCCTAAACTGAATCAACTTTAGACTCAAAATGGAAAAGGGTTTCCATGTAAACGTTGTTGGTAATTTAATGTACACAGTGGTGTATAAATTATCAGATATCCATTGTGGTAGGACTTTGTAAATCAGTACGAGTCCAACCATTGTGAGAGGCATTTGATGGCTCCACAAAAATGCTGAAAGATACTTTAAAGGGCATGATAGTTATGCGCATTTAAAAGTACTTACTGGGGTAGTACATATGGCTATATGGTTGATGATGTCTGGAAAAACATCTTGGATTTGAAATAAGAATTCAAACCTAGTGTTAATGCATTGTGAAAACACTATGACCATTGCCTAAATAAAAGACCCTAAGTATCATAGCATGAGTAAAATACAAAGATGAATATGTGAGATATGTTGTAGCACATAAGGTTGTTACTAAACAACAAGTTCCTATGCATAGTCCCCTGATTGAGCCTGTGGCCAAGGATATATATGAGAGACATGAAAAGTCCTTTGGCAAGCATAGGATATGAAGTAATGGATACTTCATTAAGGCTTTACATGTGTATGTGATAGTATACAATGTCTAGTATGTCGTACAGGTTGATGAGGTTGGCTCTCTCATACGAGCAACCGCCTTTGACACTCAGGAGTAGTGTGCAAAGATGAGACAATGTGTTCACCAGCAAAGCAGTGAAAATACTGATATGGTAGAGAAGAAACACAAACTATATGTCGCCTCGACTCGAAAGTGCAGCAAGTCGAGATGAGATCCGTGATTACACACATATGGATCGAATTATGGATACCCACATCCGTAATATCTGTAGCCAGACAACAAAATTCTTCAAAATTGACGTCATACAATGTGAGAAGAGTTGAAGAATTTTGGGTTTAGATACTGTGTGTTTCTATACTGAAGTCTGTATGGTGTTAATGATACAATCAAATCGACGTACGCTCTTATAGAAAAAGAGTAACACCGTAGCATGCGATTCATACCGCATGTGCTAAAGTTACCGCAAACTGGAAGCAGTGAATGGATCCCTGTTTCATTGCTGTGTGAGTCCAAGAAAGGTTCCATACTTTCTTGATGTCCTTTGACTTTGACAATGTCATGAAAATATGTTTTAGTGTCTGCTACCTTAGCGTATATCCTATGGTCATGATAAATGCGATCTAAAGGTGTTACGTTAGGAAAGCGGTTGATTCATATTGAAGTGATATTTGGGCGAAAGGAAGATTACCTGTAATACACACACTTATGCTAGTGTCTGAGACCGGTCCATTATGATATTAGTGTGCTAATTTCATAAGTGTGGACACTGCATATGCGAAAGGCAATCTGAGCTTTATCTTGGCTCTAAAGGGATTAGATTGGCCATGAGAGAAGTGTATTTGTGTAAATCTAGGATATCTAAGGCACTATATCAAAATGATCGAGCTGCACTGCAAGGTTGTTTTGTGATGGTCTCTGTAAAAGGGGATTTCTAGTACAAGACACCTAAAAGGAGACGTCGTGCCCACGCGGTTACGACAGAGCACTTAGTATGAAAAAGGGAAAGAAGAGAAAGAGATTCGACCCTTAACATTTAACCCACCAAGTGTGAGTGGGAGATGTAGGGAAATACCTAATCCACTCTTGGTGGGTTAGGGCCCAAGCCCAATGAGAATTAGGGCTAATATGTAATGCTCAATGAAAAGTGGGGCTAATATGTAATCAAGGAAAGACTTGGGATAAAATGAGTAATTTTTCCCTTTATAATTTAAAATTGAAAAGATATGACTTTTCATATCTTATATACGGGAGAAGTTTTCTTTCCAGAGAGAAGCAATGAGAACAAAAAAGGAAACTCCCGATAAAAACTTCCAGGTCTCTTCTCTTATCTTCCTCTATTGTGCATCTGTTGTATAACGTAATCGGGGTCCAAATCGGTGCTCCGATTTCGTGTGGGTACCAAGCGAGTCAACCGAATTCCAGGTACGCCCGAAAACCCTTCAAAAATAATGCAATGGTCTAGAGGATCTCCCAAGAAATGTATATGACTTGAAATGTTTGAGGAGTCTCAATCTGTTTGGTTGTTCCAAGACTGAAAAGTTGGATGAGGACATTGAGAAAATGGAGTCATTAACAATTTTGGAGGCAAGTCAAACTGCTATAACACAAGCACCCATCTTATTAGTGAGATTGAAGAACATAAAATATGTTTCTTTATGTGGTTATGAAGGTTTGTCAAGTGATGTAATTCCATCTCTTATTTTGTCATGGATGCCACCAACAAATCATTCAAAGCCCTTGTTTCAAGCATTTGGGATCATGCCGTCATTAATCAAGTGTCTTTCCCATCCTTTGTTTTCCAAAAGTCTTCAAATATTCAGAGAAATACCAGGACCATATTAATCTTCATGTAAAAAGACTCCAGCATTGATTGGTTTTTGTGAGCAAGTTCACAAGAAAAAATCAGAGACATTCATGTGTTCTGTCACTATTTGTGTAGGCGAGTTCAACAAAGTTAATGATACACCCTTAAAGAGTATTTCAAAGGTTATTCTCTTGATCTCTCTACAAACATATGAACTTAAAAGCCCATACATGTAAATATACCTTTCTGTTAGGGATGGAATAGGTTAGGCATTTGTAGGCTTCAACTAAATAGGCCTGGGCTTAATTAAAAATGTAGAATTTAAGCCTGGGCCTAAGCCTGTATGTAAGCTTTTTTTTATGCCAGAGTTTGGGCCTTCAAAAGGCCTGACGGGATCTTAAAGCATATTTAAAAGCTTACTTAAAATGTAGACTCTTAAATAGGCTTAAAAATCTATACTTCTAATTTCATATATTACCCTTTAAACCAATTAAATGCATATGTATGTCCCAAAAAGATTTTATGGCTGCAAAATTAGATTTTTTTTATTACTTTTATCGTAAAAACTATGATAAATTATTCTTTTTGAGATTATAATATTTCATATAGGCTTAATTGGAATAAACTTACTAGTTGTAACAATTATTATGCTTAAAAAAAACATACAGATTAGAGAAGAGTAGTGAGTTAGTAAAGCATCTTAATTATTTGAAGGGGAACAAAAAGTGGTGAACAACAAATGGATGAAAGAGTTGAAATTTATGTACGAATGATGAGATGTAAAGTTTAGAGATAAACATAAGTTGATAATATTATAATTAATTTATATATAATTTATTTATTTTATATTAAATATCATAGTAGAAATTATAAAACAATTAAATAGGCCAGGTCTGTATGCTTGTAAGTTAGGCCTTACAAAAAAAGACTTGGCCTGTTTAGCTAAATAGGCCTAACAATATGCCTAAATATGAGCCTGGCCTATTTGAAAAAAAAGGCTTGGCCTGTTTAGCTAAATAGGCCTAACAATAGGCCTGAATATGAGTCTGACCTATTTATTAAATAGGATAGGCTAGGCTAGGTTTATTGTAGGTTAGGTTATAAGGCCCTGATTAAAGCATGACATATTCTCATCCCTACTTTTTGTCTATATGGTTAATTAGACTCTACTCTTGTTGTGTTTATGATTTAGGGATGCAATGAAAGAGGGATTGGAGTCAATTCTCTTCGTAGAGACAATTATCTTCATTGGCAGAATTTTAAAGGTGAAGGATCTTCAATATTCTTTGAAACTCCTCAAATTATGGGCAAAAGCTTGACAGGATTGAATCTTTGCATAATCTATTCGTCTTCTCAAAAGAACATGACATCTCTATATCCTGTTGGTGTCTTGGTATCAAACCATACAAAGTCTACAATTAAATTTTCAAAGAAAGATGCAACCACTGCTTCAAATGGTGGAGAGATAATTTGCAAGACATGATTTCTAATTTGGAGCCTGGCAACAAAATGGAGATTATAGTCACATTTGCATGCGAATTGAGAGTGAAAAATACAGTTGTTTATTTGCTATATGATGATGTCAGCAAGAGAATCATGTATTGAATGCCTCCAAGAAAATATTTGTTTGGATAATGTTGTGTAGGTGAGCTTGGACGAGAGAACAAGCTCTACTGAAGATGCATAGGTTACATCCTTGTTTGAGCCACGTTGAATCACAGTCAGTATTTCTTTTATATTATAGGTTTTTTTCCTTGCTGTGTTGGGTTTATGTCTTGCCAGTACAGGAAAAAGAGAAAGCAAAAGATATAATTTTCAACTTTCATGTGCTTCCTTGTATAATACACACGGTTCACAAGTAACTATTTTTGTCGAACCAAGCTGGTATAGGTAAAGGTTTTTAACTTTCACAATATGAGGAGGCAGAACCTTTATCCTATTTTGCAATTGTAATGTTTTATCTCTGTTTCTTTGTATATGAAAACAGAGGTAAGCAGAGCATGATCTGATATTTTATAATGTGCAATTATCTCCGTCTGCCTTTAGTAGCATTATTCTTATACATTCCATGTCAATGTGTAAGCCGTTGCTCTATTATAAGATGCATTAGAGACGAAAATGGCCCTTACAAAATTTATTTCTTAGTCATCTTTTTTTATTCAATTTTGATTTCGTTCTCACAGTTTCATCAACTCTAACCAACACCAATAAATTTTTATCTAAATTTCATGGGAGCAAATTCCTCACCTGAGTTATTTGTGGCTGAAAAATGTCTAACAAGATTAATGGGAAGTCTTATGGCACACCTATAAGATCAACAATGCTACTCCCTCCGGTACTAAATATAAGACATATTTAACTAATATGATTAGATTAAGGATGTTAGTTAAATTAGTTAAAATCACATGATATTACCAAAACACCCTAACCAACTACTTTTATTCCCACCCTCCCTTTATTACTTGTTTATTGTTGAAGAGTATCAATAAGTATGATTTTGGAAAATATTGAGGAAAATTAGAAAGAGATCTTATATTTAGGAACAATGCCACCTCCTCAAATATATCCTATATTTAGGAACATGGGGAATATATATGGTAGTGAATTGTGGGTTTTAAGGGACAATATAATATAAGCATAAAGTAGGGTAGCAAAAATGAAGATGTTGTTATGAATGTGTAGTCATACAAGTAAAAGAATAGATTCACCGAGATTACAAATGTGAAAGGGTCAGACTAGCATCTATTGAGTAGAAAATGATAGAAAAACATCTGAGATGGTTTGGACACATTCAATTAAGGTTAGTAGTTGTGCTAGTCAAAAAGTAGGGTAGTGAATTGTGGGCTTTAAGGGACAATATAATATAAGCATAAAGTAGGGTAGAAAAAATGAAGA
This sequence comes from Mimosa bimucronata, assembly GCA_037074515.1. Classification (NCBI taxonomy): domain Eukaryota; kingdom Viridiplantae; phylum Streptophyta; class Magnoliopsida; order Fabales; family Fabaceae; genus Mimosa; species Mimosa bimucronata. Next base: position 41,262,718 of record CM073439.1, read on the forward strand.
TGTTGTTATGAATGTGTAGTCATACAAGTAAAAGAATAGATTCACCGAGATTACAAATGTGAAAGGGTCATACTAGCATCTATTGAGTAGAAAATGATAGAAAAACATCTGAGATGGTTTGGACGCATTCAATTAAGGTTAGTAGTTGTGCTAGTCAAAAAATTGATTAAACAGTTTGGAGTCATCTAAAAAAAAAGATAGAGGGAAGCTAAAGACAATTTTCATCAAAGTTAATGAGTGAGATCTCTTAATCAATAATTTAACCAAATATTTGATTTTTTTTTATAGGGCACAATGTTATTGTATGATCCATATTGATTACCCCATCTATGGGATAAGACTAAGTTATTGGTGTTGTTGTCCTTATCTTGATGGGAGCAAATTCCTACCCAGAAGAACCGACTAGAATCAGTAACTATGCCCAAAAAAAAAAAAAGGACTTAGAGTTGAGACAGACTTCAGCATGCATCTTTACTTGTCTCCTTAGAACTTGAGCAACGTACAAATCCCATTCAAACGGGCTCATTCCGTAAATCTTTTTAATTTATTCACTTCATGCAGCAAAAGGATGAGAAAGACATATAAGTAAATCTCGTTTAATGGGTGAGGCTATGTATCACACACACACACACACACACACACACACTCTTACACTTCGTCAAAAACAGTTGGCGATAGCCACTAATATGTTGTCATGATTGTTCACTTTATCTATACACATACACACACATAATCACCTATCCTTAACCACCACGTGCAATCCAAGATTATTAGCATAACAGGAAATCAAGTACTCTCCACCAAAACCATACCAAGACAAAAACCATGAAAAACAAACAGGCAAGGGTAACAACAATAGTCACTCATAACATACAAAGTAGCACGTGAGTTCAACTAGATTATTCCACTCACTTAATCAAATTAGCAACGGAAAACATCAACATGCAAACAAGGAAGGCAGAGATAGTGAAGCACCAAGTGATGGTTGAAGGCAACAGCATTCCCATTATTCCCATGAATCCGAACGTACCAATCAGAAACGCCACTTTTTGCATCTTCTTCGAAGTCGTAGGCTTTTTCTTACGTAAAAATAGAGCAGTTGAAGAAATACAAAAGGCAAGTGTAGAACAAGCCACCACAGCATAAATCATAACCTGGTTATGTTTTGGTCTTGATGAAACAACAAGATCAGTTAGAGTACCTCCAACTTGAACGGCGAAAACTGTGTAGCCTAGTTTGTTATCATTGTCTGGTGGTGATGGAGAAGGGCTCATTGGCATATTAATGGAGTAACTATCACTTGCCATGGAGGGAACATTATTAGGCCTCATAGGATCAATTTGTTGGACTGATATTTCTGGAGAAACAGAGGAATTTGGAGGAGCAACTATATTGCTAGAATCTTCTGTGGTAAATGTTGTTGAGGACAAAATATCAGAGTTATTAAAATTGATTGTGGCTAAAGCATTAAGATCTTGAGTTTGCTCTTCATGTACACCAACACTCTCCAACTCCTTCAATTTTGATCCTGCACATACAAATGCTTCCAAGAATATCTAAACAGATCAAAGGACATTGCCGAGAATATATTCGATAAACCTTTAATTAATTTGAACTTACTATGAAACTGATGCATACTACCAATATCAAGTAGATAAAAACATATCGTGGGGTTATAGAATTAACAAGTATGAGGTGCATATGAATGATAAAGAACACATCCTACCTCAACTTTACAAGAGATAATAAAAACCATTTACTTATCACGATAGATAAACATGTAAAAACTTTACCTTGGATTCAGTGGAAGCAGTTACAGCATATAATGGAATGGTTTAGGAAGAGTGAATGATGATGATGATCAGAATTTCCATAGAGGTCAGAAGGAGAATTTGACTAAAGAGATATGAAAGGATCAGATCTGATGATGAGACTTGAGAGTTTGCATCTCCATTTTGCAGGCCTTTGATTCAAAGTCCTTTGCTTTATCTGAGAATGGGTGTTTTGCAGTGCTGATATGCTCTGATGTTATGTGGGTTCTTTGAAGTGAAGATAGAGTGAGAGAGACAAAAATAGAGAGTAATCCTAGCTCTGGCATGCCTCTCTTTCTCTCTTACCCCATGTAAAAAACGTATTCTAGCTGTGGCAATGTTAAGTATCAGTATCTAAAGTAATAAAAAAATAATTGTTCATAAATATATAGGATGACAGACAAAATTAGTAACTATCATAGACAACAAATTTTTCCAATATGTAAATGCATATACATGAATGATAACTAAGAAATTTGCATCAAAAGCAGTAAAAGCATCCCAAATATTAGCCAAATCAGCAAAATATAGCCAAAAAAAACAGAGAGACAAACTAAAGAAAGTACGTATACCTCTTCGACGACAAAGACCCAAAGGCTTTACTTTCTTTAGATCTTCAAGTTAGAAAGATTTCACATAAAGAGTCTTTGTGGCTCCAATCATTTGACCATATATTGGGCTTGAATAATCATGCATAATATGTGCAAATTTGGCCGAGCTGGTTAAGTTTAAATCAACCCAAGATTAGATTCTGTCTATACACTATATATATATATATATCAACAGATGTATCAAGAGAGAACACAAGAAAAAGCAAAATGTGAAAAGAAACCGTACCAAGTAATTCTTCTACTGTGGGCTCCCCTGTAACTAGAGAATCAGAAATAACAATTCTCATAAGATGTTCCCAAATTTGAGGCATGTTCTACTCAGAACTTTTATGACAAGAAGCCAAGTGAGGGATGGCTTGGTGGAGCAACTGAAATGACGATGAAGCAGCAGAGGAAGAAAGCGCTAAATCTTGCATGACAGATATTCCAAGGTCATTCTGAAACATTGCTTTTATCCTAGATACAGAATATCTAAGATCAAATTCGACCCTTGTCTTCTCATTGTGTGATGCTTGGATGAAGTTCTCTATGAACTTTTGAGGATCATCCATGAAGTCATCATCATGAAGACTGATCTGATGGTTTTGAAGAGCCATGAAGGGTGGAATCAGGGAAGAGGGGAATTAAAGCTTACAAGTGAGGAGTGAGGAGCAGTTGATGATGCTATGCTAGGCTTTTTGTAGTGAGTGTGGAAGCATATTCTAGAATAAGGCAATAATAATGGATTGGAAAATAAAGAAGTGCGCATATATGTGAATCATTGTTATTTGTTATTTAAAAAAATAACTAAATAAATCCATTTTCGGAGTTGTTTTGACTAGATGGAAGTGGAGTTGAATGATGAGATCTACATACAACGATGGGATTTTTTGTTGCCAAACAAAATTAATTGCCTCTTAAATTTGTCACTAGCCTTTTTTTTTTTTTTTTACCATAAATTTGTCACTAGCTGAAAGCAAGAATAAATGCTCTTTGATGCTTTTTTGGCCGTTACCTACACAAGTTAAATTTTCTGCCCTCCCTCTCATCCTTTGGCCACGTTCCGTTTTACTCCCTCCCGTATTATTTATAAAAGCAGTCAAAAACACGTTTTTTAACAAAACATGTAAAATTAATCAAATGTGTCTGGAATATATAGCTTTTTCTAATATTACCTTTATTTATGATGAGTCTATTAAGAGAGAGAAATATATGAGTATTAATAAATATAAAAGAGAATTAGGGGTAAAAAAAGAAAAACAAACGTATTAAATGATAAGAAAATGTAAAATGAGCTATTATATTTTGGACCAAATTAATTCAAATTTTGAGCTTTTATAAATAGGACCAAAGGGGATACCTTGTAAGTTTTGTCCTTTTGGAGTGCCACTTTTTGATTAGAAAAATCCAACAAAAATAAATATCATTCAATAAGTCTCATAACTTGGTAATAGCAGCCCTTAACTTGTCTTTGACAAATTATGAGATTTGTTGGATATTATTTGTCTTCCGTGGGGCCTTTATGTGATTTTCAAGGAGAAAGAGAAGGGAGTTGGTTATTATCAAAAGAAGAAGAAGAAAAGTAGTTACTAGAGTAGTGAGAATTCTCTCTCTTGAAACTCGTGCCACTTGAGTCACTAGCTCCGATGGAAGAACCGGGCAACCGGAAGGTGCCGCCGGACAGGAAATCCGGTGAGCCTGTCTCCCCCGTCCTTGCCAAGAAGTCCAAAAAAGAGGTGAAGGAAGACTCGCTGATGTCTGACAGAATGCTAGATATGAATGAATGCTTAAATGTAGGGGAGGCGAACACAGAGACCCCCCTTCCTGAACCAAAAGACAGGGAAGAACCTCCCAAACAGCCATCATACAGGGACTCCTTGTTGGGTGGAAGAGGTTTTAAGGGTACTGGATTTAATGGTGCAGCTCATGGGGGTGCAAGTACCGAAGATGATCCCCTCATGTCAGATATCCAAGATCAATCGTGGGAGATTCCCACTCCGTCTGATGAAATACTTAAACTTATGGAGCAATATCCTGAAGTACCGTTAACACATGAGGAATTTAATGAGGGGTGTGCGCAGTGGAATAGTGCTTTAATATTAACAGTGTTGGGAGCAAAATTTCAATTGTTTCGTCTGAAAGAACTTCTTAGTAGAATATGGAAATTCAATGATTTTGAGCTCATAGATATCCCCAACAACTATTATGTTGTGAGGTTTAAGAATGATGATTCGTGGGCTCACAAATACAGAAGGGTGCTATTTGAAGGGCCATGGGTGGTGGCTCAGCATAGTGTACTGATTCAACGCTGGTCTCCCCATTTTGACCCCTTTCACAACCCCCTGGGCTGGATAGCAACTTGGGTGAGGATTCCCAATATACCACTCCACTGTTATACGAGGAAAATATTATGGAGACTAGGAGACAGGTTAGGGAAAACCATCCGAGTTGATATGAACACCATAGGTGAAGGTGACGAGTTCCGACCGCGGGTTGAAAGAGGTAGATTTGCCTGGATATGTGTAGAAATAGACTTGCAGAGGAAATTAATCCCTAGAGTAATATGTGCTTCGTCCCTCTTCAACGTGGAGTATAAAGGGTTGGGTCTGATCTGTTTTGCTTGTGGACGGTATGGCCACCGGCGAGAAGCCTGCTCATGGAAGACCAGTTCGAGTAATAACCCAGAACCCCCAGTGGTCAGGCCCATGAGCTCGAAAGCTCCTCCCTCGCCGACAGAAATGGCAGCTGCACCGGAAAAGGACACTTTCGGTCCATGGATGATGGTCAAGAAACCCGTGAAAGCTTGGGTGAAGAGGAGAGAGACTGAAAATGACAAGAAAGAGGAAAAAGGAAAAAAGCAAATGCCAAATCAGAAAGGTAATGGCAGACAAACCATGTCACGGTATGCTGCTATTGCAGACTTAGGGGGTGAGGACGAAATAATGGAAGCTGTAAATGTAAACTCTGCTGGGCCCGAGGTAGTGGAGTTTGATAATCAAAAGGCAATAATAGTGTATGAGAAAGCAATGGGAAGTCACGAGAGTTCATTAAAGGCAAAGGAGACAAAGTGTAGCTTGAAGTCAAAGGTAGGTCCCACAAAGCAATTAGTAGTGGGAAAGGAGAATAAAACATCACATAGAGTAGCTGTGGCCCTGAAAGTACAGTCATCTCCAAAAGGATTTAAATTCCTTACCCCAGGAGGCTTAAATAAATCCGGTCCATTAAAGAGAAATATGGGCAGCAGGGCCCACGTGGTAGTATGTGGGGATAATGGTTCGGTTGAACAAAAAATGTTGGAAAGAAAAATACTTCCTGAAGCCACACTTAGAGCAGAGCTGACCCCAGACCCCGTGAATTCGAATCATCAAGTGATAGTGTGTCAGGACAAGAAAGCACAGGAAACCGATTCTAGAGATCATATGGGTGAAACCAGAATGACCTTCGAAGTGTTGCAGAATAACGTCCAAATAAATAGAGAGACAGAGTTTCTGGGGAAGCCTCAGTATCGTAAAGGGGGGCAGAGAAGAAATCCCCAAGTAGAAGAGAAACCACCTGATCAGTAAGTTCTCTTCTGTTTCCCTGAATTTTTAAGGTGTTTTATGATGAATATATCCACATGAAACTGTAGGGGTGCGGGGGGAAGGTCCTTTCCCCGTATCTTTAAAGAAGTAGTTCAGAAGTATAAAATTAATGTTATGACCTTACTAGAGACTAGAATAAGTGGATCCAGAGCAGATAAAATGGTTAGAAGTCTGGGCTTTAGTGATTGGTTGAGAATTGAAGCTACTGGCTTTGCAGGGGGGATCTGGATTCTGTGGAATGGTAATGAAACTGACATAGAATACCTCTTCTCTTCCACCCAATTTATTCACTGTAAAATCAGTAATAAAAGTTCTGGGGAGGTGTTATTTACCACGTTTGTATATGGGGATACTACCATTATTAAGAGGAAAAGTATGTGGTCTGATCTGGTATTACTAAGTCAGAGAATAAATGGGGCCTGGTTGATCATTGGTGATTTTAATGCTTTCCTCAGTGCCGACGACAAATGTGGGGGATCTGCTCCTATAAATCAAATGATGTCAAACTTTCAAGAATGTGTGGACAAGTGTGAATTGCTGCAAATCCCAGTGGTGGGGGATCATTTTACCTGGGAACGAGAAGAAGTGAAAGAACGGCTAGACTGGGCATTCTGTAATCTCCAATGGGAAATCACTCACCCCAACAGCAAGGTTTTCCACCACTTAAGGTTTGAATCCGATCATAGGGTCCTTGTTGTCTCTGAGGGCATGCAGCAGATTAGTAGAAATGTAACGCGTAATTTCACCTATCAAGCAGCATGGTATGTGGAAACAGGTTTCCGTGATTTGGTTAAATCTTCATGGGAAAATGATCAATGGCTGGAAGGATGTAAAAATTTTGAGACAGCGGCACGGGAATGGAATGAGAAGGTCGTTGGAAGTATCCCGAAAAAGAAGAGAGAGCTCATCCGACGCTTAGAAGGGATTGACCGAGCCAGAAGGAATAACCTGAACAATGGTCTATATAGGTTAGAAAAAACCTTATGGAAAGAGTATCACAAGGTAACTGTTCAGGAGGAATTATTGTGGTTCCAGAAGTCCAGATGTAAATGGATAATGGGGGGAGACAAAACCACAAGCTTCTTTCATGCATCAGCCAAAGTCAAGAAGAAACGCAACAGAATTGAAGCCTTGAGAGACTCTGATGGAAATTGGTTGTCAAATCAATACGAGATGAGTAAGATGGCATTTGATTTCTTCAAGAAGTTGTACACTAAGGATGAGGGAGTGGATCTGAGGCCAACCTGGCCAGTGGACTTCCCTCCTTTGAATCAATCGCAATTGAATTACATCCAAAGGAAGATTTCCCATGTTGAGATAAAAAATGCAGCCTTTGAGATGGGAGCATTTAAAGCACGGGGTCCGGATGGATTACAACCTCACTTCTTCCAAACCCAATGGGAGATTGTGGGGCCAAAAATTTGTACTCTATTGGAAGGAATTCTTCTAAACCCAAGTAGCTTGAAGGAGATAAACCATACCAATATAGTTTTGATTCCGAAGGTGGAACACCCGGAGTTCCTCAAGGATTTCAGGCCCATTTCCCTGTGCAATGTCAGTTTCAAGATCCTAAGCAAACTTCTTGCTAACCGGTTAAGGGGAGTCCTTGGATATCTTGTGAAACCCAACCAATGCAGCTTTATTAAAGGGCGACAAGGTTGTGACAATATCATCATAGCGCAAGAAGCCATCCATACCATGAAGAACCAAAGAAGTGGGACAGGTTATGTTGCCATCAAAGTGGATATGGAGAAGGCATATGATAGATTAGACTGGTGATTCTTAGAAAATACTCTTCAATGCCTTGGCCTCAATGTTGAGTTTATCCGAATAATCATGAGCTGTGTCAACACGGCATCGATGCGTGTTTCTTGGAATAATGCCCCTTCTGAGTACTTCTCTCCTACAAGAGGTATTCATCAAGGAGACCCCATTAGCCCGTATCTTTTTGTATTGTGTATGGAACGTTTGGGACATCTTATTCAGGATAGTCTCCTTCGCGGCCAATGGAAGCCTATGCAGTTGTGTACGCAGGGACCTGAGATAACACATCTTTTCTTCGCAGATGACCTGATCTTGTTTTGTGAAGCTTCAGAAGAACAGATGGATGTATTAAGAGGTGTGATGTCTCTATTTTGTAAGGCTTCAGGTCACAATATAAATCTGCAAAAGTCTAAGATGTGTGTATCAAGGCAAGTCCATTTCATCAGAGCCTATGGCCTTAGCAGGAAACTAGGGATTGGCCTAACTACATATTTGGGAAGGTACTTGGGTGTCCCTATTCTCCATAAAAAAGCAGTGAAACTGACCTTTGCCCCACTGGTGCAAAAAGTCCGGGGTAGACTTGAGAGCTGGAAAAGCAGATTTTTGAGTAAAGCAGGCAGAACCATCATGATCAAATCAGTTCTTACCTCTATTCCGTTCTACCAAATGCAATCACTCCTCCTCCCAAAAGGGACCCTAAAGGACATAGAGAAGATCAGCAGGGAATTCTTTTGGCACCAAAACTCTGGCAGTCGTAAGCATCATATGATATCTTGGGAGACGCTGAAAAGGGATAAAAGAGAAGGTGGATTGGCCATTAGGGATTTGAGGACCCAAAATGAAGCCTTTATCATGAAGCTTTGTTGGGGGTTGGTCACTTAACCCAATGATTTGTGGGTGCATTGCTTAAAATCAAAATATGGGTGTGGAGATGATAAAAACCCCATGGTAGTGAAGAAGAGTTGTCAATCAGCCGTCTGGAGTGCAATCACGACAGTTTGGGATACTTTGCTTAAAGGCCTGGGTTGCAAGATTCGGAACGGTCACAACACGAGTGCTTGGGATGATAAGTGGACCCCCCTTGAACTTCCACTAACAGCGTATGTGATCAGGAACCACCATCTCCTGAATCATGAAACCAAGGTGATCCAGTTTGTTTCATGCTCCGGAGGTTGGGATATGGCAAAATGGAGCATATTCCTCCCCCCTGAGATTCTACACCTGATTAGAACTATTCACCCACCTAGCCTCAGAGGTGAGGATGTGTTTAATTGGAGGAGTGCCCCGGATGGAAATTTCAGTGTTAAATCAGCCTATCATTGGGTTCTGGCACAACAAAATCAGAGTAGAGCAGATGTTCAGTGGCATTCCTTATGGCGTTGGGCAATTCCTGAACGAGCTAAATATTTCCTGTGGCAAGCTTTTCAAGAGAGAATACCAGTCAATACCCTAGTGTCCAAATACTCACCAAATGTGTCTCCTGAGTGCTCCTATGAGTGTCATAGTGAGGAAACAGTCCTGCATGCTTTGAGAGATTGTGAGAGAGCTAAACATGTGTGGTTTTTATTGATTAACCCCATATACTATAATATGTTTTTTAGTGGTAATTTACAGGTATGGATCGAATTCAATCTGAAGGCAAAACCCGGAGCAAACAAAACCAAACAATGGAAATGGACCAGTGTCTTTGGACTGGTTTGCTGGCTAATCTGGAAGGATCGATGCGGCAGACTCTTTGAAGGACAAGGAACCCAGCCACGTCAACTGGTGAATAAATGCATGCACTTGCTCATGGAGACAGTGGACCATGGGGAGTACAAGCATAGGATATTCCAGAGCCGTACCAGAAAAGATTGCTGCTGGGAAATACCACCCCAAAATTTTGTTCGCCTTGATGTGGATGGCTCCGTGGGTCATCTAAGGCGTGCAACCTGCGGCGGTATTGTTCGCGATGCGAATGGAGAATGGATAGCAGGATTTCAACGAAAATTGGGGCCTATTTCGCCCCTGGAGGCAGAATTACAGGCTATCCAACAGGCTTAGAATTATGCAAACAAAGCAACTTCAGGAAGGTGAAACTTTATACTGATTGCATGGATTGTTTACAGATATTACAAAGTGATTGTGGAGTTTCACACCCACTGTGTGACCTGATATCTGACATAAGATCGCTTATTTTCTCAAATTGGGAGTTGGAGATATCACACTCATACAGGGAAGCTAATAGATGTGCTGATATACTGGCAAAGAGAGCTCATGACAACTATGAAGACATGATATTATTATCGGAACCTCCTGATTTTGTAAGGACCAACTTAGGTCCGATTTAGAAAGTGCCCAGAGGATCAATGACCCTGGGTAACAGAGAGTTTTCTCTCTTTTTGTAACCCTCAAGCTTCTTAGCTTGCCTTTTCATTCGAAAAGAAGAAGAAGAAGAAGAAGAAGAAGAAGAAGAAGGGAATTGGCTTATATCTTTACCCTTTCGGTCCACTCTTATCTTTTACTCTAAAATTACATTGCTTTGGGCTAAAATTTTTTGTTCATGTTTTAATCATTAGATTTTATATAAAATTAGTGACATTTTGATATATTATGGAAAAAATAGTTTGGTTTTCATTTTTGAATGATTTTTCAAAAATAACTTTTACCCTAAAACAATGTGATTTCAGGATAAAAGACGATGCAGAGCGGACTAGAATAGTTAAAGAGAAACGCCAAGTATAGAGAGAAATTGAATATGATTGTGACAGCCAACCGTAACAACAACAATAATAAGTCCAACGTGCACCTCATTTAAAATCATGTTGATAGGGTTAAATGTCATATTTACCTTGGAAGTGTGTATAGTAGATCATTTCAGTCCTGGAAGTATTTTTTGTCCAATTTTGCTGCAGAATTATGCAAAGTGTATCATATTTGCCTTTTATTATTAAAATATTGATGGTCAGCGTCAACTATTTAACATTCAACGTTAGTTTTTTAACGGTAATGGGTGAATATGAACACTTTGTACACTTCCGGGGCAAAATTGGACCAAAAAATACTTTCGGGGTAGATGTGATCCACCAGTCACACTTTCAGGGTAAATAGCAGATATAATTCTCCGTATACACTTCCAGGATAAATATTACCTTTAACCCTTTTATATTAACCCTTTTATAAAGTGTCTTTTCAATCCTTTAATTCTAACACAATTAGTAAAAAAATATTGACATTGAAACTTCGAATATTCAAAACACGTGGACAAATTCAGATATGTTTAACTTAATTTTTAATTTAAGAATAGTTATTGTTACAGAAAAATCATCATTTGATACTGGTAGTGTTCAAAAGCTAAAAGAATCATTTTTAAATTAAGAAACCAAACTAAATTCCCGAATAAATTTAGAGAGCTAAATGTACGAGGAAGATGATGATGGGAAACATTTACTTGATCTTCAATTCACATCTTTCCTCTTTTATTTGACCCAACAATCAACCCAACATGCACAGATCCTTGAAGTGTCTTGAGAAGTCCTTGACGGGTGTAACATCCCAAAATTTACAAAATGGATATAAGGAATTAATTATGTTTTAGGGATATTATTAAAATATTAAAATAAATAAATTTATGGCATTAGGTATTTTTAATAATTTTAAGGCTTATTTTCTTTAAGAAACAAAGAGAAATAATTAGAAGATAAAACTTAATTTGGAGAAAAGAGATAATAAGGGTTTATTTAAAGTTTTAGGATGACAAGTATAAATTAAAAAGCCTTATAAATAAATTTATGAGGCCAGATATATTTTTAATATTTTTCTAAGTTTATTTTCTTTATTAGCTCAAGGGAAATAGTTAGAAAATAAATTTAAATAAGGGAATATTTAGAATCTTGGGGTATTGGTTATTAATTAAAAAGTCTTATAAATAAATTTAGAAGTTAAAGTATATCTAGTGAAATTATGATTTAAGAGAAGAATAGAAAATAGGAAATTAAAAAGACAATATCTGCCCTAGTTGGAAAATATCCTCAATTAAAAGGGAAGGGCAGGATGGTAAAATACCTGATAAAAATAAATATCAGATACCTTTAAATTACAACCACACACATGTCCCATTGATTTAATCTCTCCTTCCTTCCTATCTGCCTCCCTCTCTCCACGTGTACACACACACCCAATATATAAAAAAAAAAAAGAAAAGAAATTTAAACTATATACTCCCTCTGCCCGATATACACATATCACACACTCACTTCTTCTCTTCTCTCTGCCTTGCGAACCCGGCGGTATCCTCAGCCCAGACCGGCGGCGATCGGCGACGAACGACGGCCATACGCGGCGGAAAGAGACCAAGGAACTCAGGGCAATCTCGGGTAAGTTATTTCCATCCATTTCCTTCTCTTTCTTGGGCGTGATTTCGAGCTAATGGGGGGGGATGATTCGAAATCTTAGGTCGTTTTTTAGTTTCTGAGCTTAGGAGAATGGTGCATGAAGCTTGTTCTTGTTGTTTTGAGTGTTGATTTTGAGAGAGAAGTCGAATGTTGTCCGATTTCTGTGAGAAGTTCTTCCTCTGGCACTGTTCACCGAAGCTAAAATTTGGGGATTTTGGGTGGCTGTTGTTTTGAGCTTAATCAATGACAATTAGAAGCAAGATTAAGCTTATGAAGTAGATTGCATGAAGATTATTAAAGATTAAAGAATTTCTGAACAACTTTTCTTCCTCTGTTCTTGCTCGGTGACGCCGACGGCAAAAGGGAAAAGAAAATAGATGATGCTTGATAATTCATGTCTGCTACTAATTGAAGGTGTATGAGTGATTTTAAGTGTGTTTAGCTCCTTGTTTAGGGATTATTGAAGCTTAGATATTTTTCTTGAATTTTTCTTCCTCTGTTCTTGCGAGTTCTGTGGGGCCGAAAAAAAAAAACAGGAAATTTTTGGAAGCAATATTTGTATGAATTAGGAGCTAGTTTGGGTGCTCTGAATCTGTGCTTAAATAAAGTTTATATTGTTGTTCTTGTTCTTCCCATGTTCTTCCCTGTTTCTCCTTCGTTTTCTCTACCGAAATGCTTGGGAGGATAATAAACAAGAATTTTAATAATTGCTCTGGTTGTTTGGATGATAAGTGTCTAGAATGTTTGAATCAATGAAATCTGAAATGGTGAATTCTTGTCTTTTCTCTTGCTTCTGTTCTGCTCGGCCAAGAAGGAAAAAGTATGGCTATTGAATTAATTCTCGTTGGTGGGTTGATGATAAAGGAAGAAGAAAATTTAGTTGTTATTAAATTTGAGATTTGAATCTTGTTTCAGGTGATAGTGTAGTATTGGTGATTGAAAGTTCCAATTCTTGTTGATAGGATTGATTGTGGATAATTGTTATAGTTTTAGGTTCTTGGAATTTTGATTGTGTTAAGACTAAATCAAATGGCTTATTGTGTTAGAATAAATTAGGTGTTCTTTATACGTTTGATTTCTCTAACTTTGTTTGATTACAAAATAATGTTGACTGCTGGATTATTGGCGAAGAAAGGAGGAATGGTAATATTAACTCGAAAGGAATTAAGAGTAAAGGATGAAGAAAGTTAGACTAATTATTCTTGGATTATTATTTTAAAGATCTTGAATTAAGATTGGATTTGAAATTTAGAGAAGTGGGAAGTTAAAATAGTTGTTAATGTTAAACAAGAAATAATTATTAATGTTGTGGATAGATGGTTGTTGATTTATTAGTAGGAAAGAAGGATGGTATTATAATTGAAAAATTAAAAAGGAGAAGGAAGAAATTTAAGGAAGATAAGAAGTTAAAGGGGTGTTCCTTTGATTTGTTGAATTTGGATTGAAATGCAATTTGAATTACCTTTCTGAATAATTGACTTGACATTGAATGTTTGTTAGGTCAAATTAATGTTTTGGTTATTGATATATTGTTTAGAATTTCCAAGTCAAAATGTTAAGTTGGTTATAATTGATTGGAGATAAGAAATTTTAAGTTAGATTGGAAATTTGTGTTATTATATTTAGAATGTAAGTTTAATGTAAATTAGTAAGATTACTTTTATGTTGGATGCTAGTTATATGTATATTAAGTAATGCTTGTGCAATGTTGATGGATAATGGTGATTAACCATTTATCTAGAAGTTAAGATTTAGTATTAGAAATAGAAAGGGGGTAGAATTATAGGAACGTGAGAGACGTTTAATTATTATGCTTAAGATTAGACATTAATATATTATTTTATACTATAAATATTTATAGGACAAAATAGTGAGATTGAATTTACAGAGTACGTAGAAGGAAAGAAATACAGGGAGGAGTAAGCTCAGGATACAGGTAGCAGTTTATTTCATTACAGTAAAATAATTGCATGTATTATTTTGTAATATCTGTTTCAAATTTACATTATGCATGAAGGTGATAAGCCTTGTTAATTCCTGCATAGTTATTTATGGAGTACTCCAGGCTTAGGTGGGTCGCTCCCCCTTTGCCAGATCAGTTAGTTATAACTTCAAATGTTATAACGAGAAATCCTGCAGGTGAGGCCTCCACTAGTTAACGAATATATTGTTAATAGTGGTTGGTAGAGCATTGAGCGCAGGAAGTATGTATAATTGTTTTATTTGTTCAGGTTTATGAAATTAATACATGTCAATGCCAGCATGATAATATAAGTTAATGAAAGAAACTGCTATTGGGATTACCAATCTCACCCCCATCCCCAAACATTTTTCAGTAACGCAGGTTTGAAAGAATCTAGCTGGGAGATAGTGAGATGATTAAGATGAGGCAGGAATGCTAGAAGAAGACTAGATGAAGAAATTAAGTCTTATAATTTGAAAAGTAAGATTATTGTATATGGTGTAAAATTAAATTATCAGTAGAAAGTATAAACATTAGAATTGTATAAGTTTATTAAGAGATTTAAATTTTCTCAAGTATTATGCATTAAGAATAGTTACCCCGAGAGGGTTAGCGTACTTTTAATTGTTTTAGTAACCACTTTATTTTATAAAGAGTTTTAAATTATTTCAATTTGTCTGAAAAGCCCATTCCAACCAACAGAGGGTTGGTCTAATGTTTTAAAAGAAAAGTTTAAATTTTTACGTATTTTTGGGCTTCTGACATTAGAAAGTGGTTATAATTCAATTAAAAGGCTATAATATAGTAGTAAAAGTCCAGGTGTTACAACGGGGAATTTGGTTGATATCTGCCCTCTACAGAAAATTAATAATCAGCCAAAACTCTAGTCTCTAAAATAAAAATGATATTGATAAATTTTTCATACAAAAAATAGTAAAAATGAAACTCTTAAATGGTGTCTGAATAAATTTCTTTATATCATATACAGGAATTTAAAAATGTTTAGTATGTTATAAATCCATGTTTAGAGTCGTCATTGCAATCGTATTCCAAGAACAAAGCATATATAATAATGGATTGGATGTTAAAGCTGGCAAACTCACGTGAATGGGAACGCGCATGTGAATCAGTTTTTTCCTTTGAGACAATTGCATTTAAGTTGCAAGAGATTTAATATCTTCATTGATAACTTTTTTACTTATTAATTAAGGTTATTTCAGTTGTCAATAATTGACATTGACAACTCCTAGAGATCTCTCTGAAATTAAATCTTATTTAGGATATGGGTGCAATTTTCACTTTTCCTTTTTTAAGTTATCGCAAGGTCAATTCAATAAATGGAATCCGAAAGAATACTACCGATCCATGTACTTCCATATAAGATTGGAGTAATTGTTAAAAAATAAAATAAATAAATAAATAAATAAATAAATAACCAATCATGATTGGCGTAGTGACTATCTCACTTCACCGCTTAATCAGTGGTTGGGGGTTTGATCCCTTGTCCTGAGAATACAGCATGCCCCTTGGCCAGCACTTTGCCCTTAATTGGAGACCTTGGTGCGATAGGATTAGTCACGGCTTCCGGCAGTGGATACCCATGCTTCACGCAAAAAAAGAAAATAAATAAATTACTTAATTATAAATGTGTTATATGATATTTCTAAACTTATGCATATCACTAGCTTAGAGTATATGCTCTCTCCGGTCCTCAGTATAAGACCTATATAGAGAGTTGATCTTGGCCATAAATATATAATGTAATTCTAATTTTGTCAACTTCTCTCTAGATTATCTATATTAGTGCTGCTCCAACAATAATTACTACTACAGAAAATGTCTCTAACAGCACTTATTTTGGCCCTATAGCTGCGCTTATAAGCGCTGCAATAGCCAGTGATGCTATAGGCTATTAAGCCTAACGCAGCGCTTGTTAAGCGCTGCGATAGGTGACCTAAAGCAACGCTTAAGCGCTGTAATAGGTAATTTATTTTTTTAAAAAAATAATACCTATAGCAGCGCTTATTAGGCGCTGTTATAGGTTTTATTTTTCTAAAAAAATTAATTTTTATTCCTGCATCAATTTAGAAAAGGAAAAAAATTTAAAAATATCTATTTAGGCCTATATATGCCTAAATACTAATTTAAAAAATATCTAAAACCAATTTTAAAAATACTAATTCATTTTAAAAAAGGAAAGAAAATTTAAAAATACCCATTTAGGCCTATATATGCCCCATGTCATTTAAATTTTATTTAAAAAATTTCTAAAACCAATTTTAAAAATACTAATTCATTTTAAAGAAGAAAAAAAAAATTAAAAATACATATTTAGGCCTATAGCAGCGCTTAAGCACTGCTATAGGCACCCTGGGATTTAAATTTTATTTAAAAAATATCTAAAACCAATTTTAAAAATACTAATTCATTTTAAAAAAGGAAAAAATTTTAAAAATACCTATTTTGGCCTATATATGCCCCATGTCATTTAAATTTTATTTAAAAAATTTCTAAAACCAATTTTAAAAATACTAATTCATTTTAAAAAAGGAAAAAAAATTAAAAATACATATTTAGGCCTATAGCAGCGCTTAAGCGCTGCTATAGGCCCCTGTGATTTAAATTTTATTTAAAATTGATTTTAGATAATTTTTTAAAGAAAATTTAAATCATAGGGTCCTATAGCAGCGCTTAAGCGCTGGTATATGCTTATACCTATACCAACACTTTTTTTTAAAAGCGCTGGTATAGGTCATATTATACATATCTCATCACTTGCGTTTTGCAAGCGCTGTTATTGTTGCGCTGCAATAGAGTATTTCTGTAGTAGTGAATCAAGTAAAATTGATAGAGTATTAGTTTTAATTAAATATGTCCTATATTTAGATGAGATAGAGTATTGGTTTTAAAATGCATCAAATCAATTTTAAAAAATTGATAAATATCTGTTATGTTTAATTTTCGAGCTAGTAATTTTTTCAGTCCTAAAAACCTGTAGGCAGTTTTGTCGTCATACAATTATTCCTCAGAGTGCCCGCCGTATGGAAGTTGGGATGAGAAAATTTCATCGTTACCGTTACGAGTGGGAAAAGTAATCGATAGGGGCCGCGTTTAGTGGTTGTACGAAACTAAGATTTGTCCTTTTGGGGAGACACTTCTTTTATTGAAAAATAAAAAATAAAACACATGCAGGGACGATGGTTATGAACTTATGATTGTGGCAGCCAGCTTGCTCACAATAATGGTATACAAAAGTAATAAACTATTACATAAAGTATACCTAAAGTTCATATATCACAATTAAACAAACTATTATATAAAATTATAAATAAAAAAAGTGAAAGCTTCAAACTACACTAAATATTAAGAATCAGCATGGTTGTCACTACTATCAATATGATCAACAACATTTAATTGTCCATCAATGTAAGAAAAGGAAAAAAAAATTGCTTTAGAACAAGGACTTAAACGGGCTGGCTCGTTTAAATCGCGCATGGGTGGCCATTTAAACCCAAAACATCCTTAATGCTCTAAAATAAAAAACACAGCCCTCTACTTAAACGGTTTAAATGGATTAGCCCAAGGGACTCGGCCGAAATTTCCCACTCTAGGCCTCACATTGAATAATTTTAATATTTTTTAAAATAAAAAACCTTTCACACACTTGACTTTCCTTCCTCCCTCTCTCTCTCCCCCTCTCGGCCGCAGAAACGATATGCAACTCTACCCAATCATCAATCTTCCTCGTGTAATCGATCCAAATCGATTCCCCATCACCTCGGTGTTGGATTAGCAGGTATTCCGAACACCCAGAAAGTAAATATCCTGTTCTTCTTTAATTTCTCTCTCTCCTTTCAAACTTCTCATATCGAAATTCCGATTAATTTCATTAGGAAACTAAATACTACTTTATTCCTTATTATAAGTCCAACTATCACAAATTTTTTGTTCCAAAATATAAGTCCACTTTGGGATCAATTAATGTTATTTTGACTATTTTACCTTTATGTTGGAAATAGGAAAGATGAGAAAAAAAACTTATAATGTATAAAATATTATTTTAACACATATTCTTAAATAAGGGCATAGTTGATTTTTTTTTAAAAAAATATGCCATATTTAATGCTATAACTTTACTTTTTGGTATGTGACAAGTAGTTAGGGTGGACTTATAATAAGGAACAAAGTGTTATATATTTATGGGGGAGTTTATACATCAAAATAAGTTCTTAAGCTCTTGGATGTCAAGGATCTCACTTTAATCATGTTAAATCTCATCTTGAGGTATTTCTTTGTTGAAGGAACACAAACTTTGTTGTGTTATTATTTTAGCCAGCCAAATTCCTTCAGTTTTTGAGCTGCTTGCTTCAACACTTTCATGGGTGCAGACATAGCACTTTTTTGGGGTGTTTTTCTTTCTTCTTCTCTCTATTCATCTTTGATTCTCGGCAATCTCCTCTTCAGCAGATTCCCATAACCCCATCTTTATACTCTTCCCCTTCTTTCCCTTCAATGCTTTCCAAGACAAGAATCTCTCTCCCCCTTATTTTTCGCTTCCCTCTTACCGCTACTATGAACGATGTCTAATGCGGTGCAGATGGAGGAGGACATAATAAGTCTGGCAACGGTGAAATCGTGGAAGGGGTAAATGTGGAATTTGAGGTAGTGAAGACAGTGAGGTGGATAATGGAAGCGGAAGAAGGCTGAGAGGCGGCGGAGACAAATGGAAGATGATGTTCCTTTGTTTCGTACAAGGAGACTGCGATCGTTGTCAGCAGAGTGAGAATTGAGAGGAGGAGGGAAGAAGGACAGCCAGGGGTGCGGACTGCGGAGAGGTCCCCCTGCACGAAGGGCAAAAATGACTTTTCTCATTGGGCATTAATATATTCTAGATCCCATTCATGGGCTGAGATTTGGTTATTGCTGTTACTGTCATCATCGTGATGGGAGAAAATTGGGTTAAAGATCATGGATGCCCTGGAAGTTTAAAGGTTGGATCATGGATGCCCTGGAAGTTTTTTTAGGCCCAATGTAGCCCCGGAAGTGTGAAAAAGGGATCAATTTACACCTACACTCACAGAGCCCAGAACCACCGTTGTACACGTATGCATAGTATCCACCTAGACATCGATTCACTGGACACGTTGTTTTATTCAGAGAAGATTGTTGCCTCTTCAATGGTCCCATTTATTTTCTTCATCTTCTTGGTATAAGTTAGGTAAAAAACATTAAAGGTCTTTGCTAAAATTGACCCACCATTTTTAGAAAGAAGGACAAGAAAATCCATGGATGACTCGAGCTCAGTGTCGTCGACAGCAAGAAGCAGGAGGAGGGTCGCCGTTCTTGTCCATCATGGCAGAGAGGTTGAAGATGGAGGCTCAGCAAGGGTTTGTCGATGTGGGGCGTTGGCTCCACTTTGTACCTCATGGACAGAACTTAATCCAGGCAGAAGATTTTATGGTTGTAGGAACTATCAACATGTATGTATGGTTACCTCTTTCTTCCCCCACCGCCGATGAACAAAATCGTTGTATGAATGTTTTTGTTGCTCTGCTCTCTGTTTTTTGGAATATGTCCCATATCATGTTGATTTCTGGAATATTACGTTGAATGGTTTTCAGTTCAGTAGATTTCTGTCTTTGAGAAAATGAAGAAGGCTGGCATTTCTCTGGTATTACTTACAATGTCATGCTTGATGTTTATGGCAAGATGGGTCATTTCTGGAATGCAATATTGGACCTCTTGGATGAGATGAAAAGTAAAGGACTCGAGTTCGATGAATTTACCTGTAGCACAGTTATTTCGGCTTGTAGTAGAGAGGGTTTGCTTGATGAAGCAAGAAAAATTTTTTGCCGATTTAAAATTGAATGGATATACACCTGGAACTGTCACATATAATTTTTAGGTGACAGACGGTGGAGGAATGAAAAAAGGAAGAAAGGAAAAATAAGACAGAGAGCAGGACTTTGTAACAACATTTATTTTGTTCACTGTTGTGTCTTGATTTATGAAATGATTTGTGTAATATTGTATTTTATTTGAAAGATTATATTGTTTCTCATATTGATGGTATAAAACATATAGGGTGGATGTGGCTTTTTCCAATGGCATGATGAAGAAATGAATGAAAGGTCTGCACAAGTGATTAATGAATTGATAGGGCTCATAGATGGGTTGTATGATGAAAGTAGGAGGCAGAAAGCTGATGGGAAGGGAAATTTTGCCGCCATCTACAAGCAAATGAAGCTGACAGAGAGGAGACTTATTGTTGCAATTGTTGCTTTAGTGTTAACTTGGGTCTTTGTGTTTTGTTATTTTGTCTTTTTCAGTTGAATGTAAGGGGGTAATTTAACTATGGGGTTCTAGTTCTTGTATAGTTCTTGTATGAATGACATGCTTCCTTTGTTGAGAACTTTTTGTAATGTTTTGCAAGTAACAGATTAGATTGTATGATCAGTGAAAGCTAAGGAACCATACAGTTTATTTCCAATAGTATGCAACAGTTGTTCCACTTTCAAATGACAGGTCACACGATCAAAAGCCAACATATGCCTCAAAATAAGATGGCATCCAAATCCACGATCTTTAATATGTTAGAATGCCATTTGAATATAAAACGTGTAATACTTGTTCTAGTTGAGAGGGAAAATTGTTATTGCATTTTTCACAAATAATCCTGCACCCTTAGTCATACTCATTTTAAGAGACTATCAAGGCAAGAAAAGAAGCTACATAAGAAAGTTGTTGTAATATAACATAAACCATAATTACAAAAGAGGCCCTAAAAAGCAAATCACCATAACAAAAGGGGGCCACAAGTGCCTAACATTTGCATTACAACACAGGGCCATAGTTACCTAATATTTGCATTACAAAAGAGGGCCACAAGTACGCCACATATGCATTACAAATCAGGGCCACAATAAGCATAACCAAAATGTAAATGCCAGTCACAGTGTGGCTAAGAACACAAAATGCATCTAATTGAAGATGACACAAAATACAGCTTGGATGTCATCCCTAACATCCTTTGTTAGATGTAACATTTTTAGTGGATCCACTGCTTGAAGCAAGCAAAGCTTGGTCTCTGTGTGACAGTAGCTGAGAAGTTGTTAGTGCTGGTTCTCCATTCCACATTAGACCCGGTGGTTTGAATGGCAGCGTAGGAGTTGGAGCAGATGTAGGGTCTTTTACAATTTTTATTTTCCGAGTTGCAATGTTGTTTGAGTCAGAAGGCATGCTTCTAGCCAGCCTTATTTCCCTCTCATTTGGTAAGACAAATCTGGTTTCAACTTCCTCATCATGTTGTGAACATTGTTCCCCATTACCTTCACTAATAACCACCTGTGAAGGCATGCCAGGTTGAAAAAATTTTATTGTTAGATCTGGGGAGAGGGAGAGTTTAGAAAAGGAAGCCACATAGAAAGAAAACATGGGACATGGACTTGAACCTGAAAAATGAGAGGCAAAATATAAGACATTAATTAATACAAATTAGAACCAATCAGGCCAAATGGCACCAGTCTACAACCCAAGGCATTTCTCCTCTAGAGCACCCAGATATCTCTAGAGAAAACCTGTGAATGAAATATCACACTTCATCCACACTAACCAATTCAAATACACAAATTAGAACCACACGCAGCTCAAAATATACAGAGATAAGAAAAACACATGCCTACCCTCTTACCAAATACATATTACTTAGCTACATGAAAGGTGACTAAAACAAAATCATAAAAATTTCAACACTTGTAATCAACGACAACCATTGGTTAAAAGGTGACTAAAAACCTACAGAATCCCCTAAAATAATGAAAAAGATGTTACTGGTGACTAAAATTTGTCCAAAGAAGAATGAGACATATATCAAGGAGGACATATTCTACACACTATATCATACATATAAATTAAAATTAAAGCAAACATTTGCATCAAAGATATATCATACATTACACACTATGCGGCCAGTCTCTAAATCATGATGAATTCCCAGCCCGACATCTTGTCACCCTCTGTAAAATGCTCTACCACCACGAGTTTTTGATACAGTTTCTGGGGTAGTAGAACTTGAAGCCTAAGAGGGAATTTGGGACACATTGGCAGAGGTTTGGGTGCTTGCTCTAGGGCGCTGCATTAGCATGAGTTAATATTTTCATCTTTGACATAAAAAATTGTACAAGAATAGTTGTGAAATTGTGCATACTAACACTTGGACATGTTGATCTATTGTGACCCTCCTTGCAACACACAGTGCATCTAGATTTACAACCTATTTTCCGCAGCTTTTGAGGTGGTTCTGGTGGCAAGTCAGAAGTGCATGCTTGGGACTGTTGTGTTGCGTATGAAATTTGCTTAGCAATCCCAACTTTTCTTCTCCTAGTAGCTTCATTAGGTCGGCTCCTTTTTACCTTTGGTCTTCCAGGTAATGTACATATGGGTGGTGGATCCATGGGTTTGAACCTATTAATTCCCCAGAATCTTTTTCCCCTTACCGGTTCAAATTTTGTCCTGTAACTTGCCAAGTATGTGTTTTTGTGATAATATCTTGAAATTTGTGTGACTGGGTCCACTTTAGCATGATACAAGGCACAAATGGCATGTTGACAAGGAATCCTAGTTAGATCCCACCCCCTACATGTGCATTGCTTCTTGTTTATGAACACAGTATGTCTATCCTCCCCATCACATACCTCATATCCATCATCACCATTAAAATGCAAAGTACACCTCGCAGATAAGATGTTATTGGTTTCAAATAACAAGACAGATTTAGGGCTAAAATTTCCCCTCCACTTAGTTACATTCCGTTCACTAGTTGCCCATTTATCCATTAACTTTAGCCTAATGCCATCAACCATCCTAATAATAGGGAGAAACCTACACTCATCCACCCATGCATTAAAGCTTTCACTCAGATTGTTATCAACCATCTGAGACAAAGACCGAGTACTAAAGAATGCTCTTACCCATGCATTTATAGGATACTTTACAGCTGCATCCGCCGCTTCTTTCTTAAGCTCTCTCATTTTAAGGATGTTGTCATGGAATAGTTCCTCATAAGAGCTCCATGCGCATATAAAAAATTGTTTCTTAAGCTCACGACCTTGCCATCTCTTGCTCCAATTAGCATAGATGTGCCTAGCACACAATCTATGCTCAGCTTTTGGTAATTTATCTCTCACAGCAGCAAGTAACCCCTGAAACACAAAAAAAAACCACTTAGATCCATACGTGCATAGGAAACCTTGTCACACACACCATAGATAGATACCTTCTGCATATCTGACATAATAGTTACCCTTCCCCCTTGTTCCAATTCCAACGAGTTCTTCAGGCACTCTATAAACCATTTCCAGGTCACTGTATTCTCCTTTTGTGTTACTCCGAAGGCAATGGGATAAAGAGAGTCGTCGGCATCTAGTCCTACAGCTGTTAGCATAATGCCACGAGCCTTGCCTTTTAGGAATGTTCCATCAAGGCCGATAATAGGTCTGTAACCAGTGCGCCAGCCAGTCTATTCAACCAAAAACAGCAATAAATCATGACTACAGTGGTTGTAAAATTGAACTATTAGGTTGTACTGAAAAGGATTGTACTGATACATGAATAGAAACTAAAATAGAAGAAGTATTACAAAAAATAAAGCCAAAATGACATGTGAATACAAATCTAATCTCAAGTAGGCATTTTATTTTATGCACAAGTATTCCCCTCATTACATTTAAAACAACAAATAACACTCTTTTCTTCTTCTCCCATTCCCAATCTAATCATGCATCAATGACAAATACAGAAAGGATTGAAGCCATATAATAACCGAAATTACCCAGCCACACTAAAAGTAAGAAGCACAGATCAAACGCAGTGAAGGCAAAACTGAGGAGTCTCTGCTCTACTCAAAGAAAAACTGGTGATCATGATTAGACAGAAATATGATAAAATTACATCATTTGCCACAGCAAGTTGAATAAAATATACCCTACTAAAACAGGGTAGAGCACTTACATTCTCATAGTAAACAGAACATGTAACATTCTCATGGGAGCCTATTTGCATATTTTTATTAAATTTGATGTCTAAACAACAATTGCGGATGAGATTAATCATGATTAATATTGATTTTTTAAGAAACATGAACAACAAAAATTATTTTTGAAATGATTTTTCAAACTTATGCACACTACTGTTCAGACCTGCATGAATCTATTCAGACATCCCATGGAAAACATTATAAATAGAAACACAATTTAGATGAATACCTTTGAGGCATAAAAGCATATGTACATACGGCTGAAGACTCTCTTCCCTTCTGCAAGTGTATCCTTACTTATTTCCACCCAAACGTCTGATCCTGGGTTAGAAATCCTCAGTTCATTGCAGTAGGCTTCCAGGTTGTTGAACTCATCAATATAACTACCTTCCATCTCCTTCATAATCAATGCTTCGCTCTCTTACACTTCTGTTTACTCACATAAAGCTTGAACTCGTCCTCCACATCCTTCTTCATATCAACAACCTTGTAGTTTGGTCTTTCTTGGACTTTCTTTTTGAAGTGTGAGGCCAACCAGTACATTGAAGCCCTACTATTCTTAAATACCCTACTGCATCTGTGTTCCATATGCAATGTCTTCACTACTAGCCCTGGGTTGGAACCATCTTTTGATGCATATAGTTCAAATGGGCATCCTTCTTGACAGATTGCCTTAACTCTGTAAGGCTCACTTTTCTTTAGCTTCAACTGCACTCCCTCCTTAATTGCATAGTTATTTATTGCACCCACCAAATCTGCCTTTTTTGCATATAATTCACCCAGAATAAAAAATGCCTTCTCTTTTGGCCCATTACCTTCTTCTTGGGCATTTACATCATCTACAGGCCCATTACTATCTCCCAAGCCCAATTTATCTTTCTCCAAATCTTCCTCCTCCTCATAATCACTACCACCATCACCATCATCCACTACATCCTCACTGTCACAATCAGCCTCATCACTCTCTTCCTCAGCAACATCCTCAACATCGCTTTCACCATTGCCTGCTTCAGTATCCCCATTAACACCATAATCCACCTTGTATATCTCCCCATTAACACCGTTGCCTACCTCAGTATCCACTTCAATAATTCCCTCATCACCGCCGCATCCTTCTTCTTCCAACACTACAATATCATCGGACAACTCAATCTCTCCATTACCATCATTCCCTTGATCATTAGGTCCCTCCTCAAACCCAAAGGCAACTCCTTCTTCTCCGATTTTGTTAATTAAGTCTAAACTTATGCCTCTCCAGCGATGTAGTTCAGAATATTGCTCCTCCCAAAATGAAGCATCAAGTTCAGAAACTACCTTTTCAGAGTCCCTATTGGCACAACTTTTGTCAACATGCTTTGATTCAACGTTGGGACCACCATTTCCCTTTCCATCCGAATCCATGTTACTGGTACAATAAATAAATGGGAAAAATTACTATTTACCATACAAAGGGACAAAAAAGGGTACGACTTGCAATTCACTGTCCACACTTAACACGACACAAAAATCGAACACATGCGGACAAGCTTTGATAAGAAATCATACTATCTCAAACCTGTTTCTCGAGGAAGTATCTCTGCTTTCTGGTTGATTCCCTACTCGTACAATCTCTTTTATCTTGAGGAAGAATCATATGCTTAGTCCGCTTTGCTTTTCCCTCCCTTCGAATCGTTTCCTTTCATTTTCTCGATCTCGAAAACTCTTTTCACATGCGTAGATTGCTTCGCCTCTCACATGCTCCGCTTCGATCACCTTCAATCACCTCCGATCACTTACAATCACCTCCAAAATCTCTTAGGATTTCCTTTTCTCTCAAACTATCTCTCTCCGTCAGTGATGAAATGAAAAAAATCTGGAGCCACTCGAATAGGAATTGGGATCTGGTTAGGGTTTTTTTCCCAGAAATTTCATTCCCTTGGTTATTATTCACAGCCGACACGTGTATCATATTTCTCTCAAGCCATGTCATATTCACACGTGTTTCTATCATGCCACGTCATCCTGCTTCAGGCAACATCTTCTTGCCACGTGTCTTTTTAAACGCCACCTTGCTACACTAACAGATGGTAACGTTGACCGTTACTATTAGGTGTAAATTGATCCCTTTTTCACACTTCCGGGGCTACACTGGGCCTAAAAAAACTTCCAGGGCATCCATGATCTTTAACCCGGAGAAAATTTGTACCCATAAGAACTGACTAGAAGCAGTACTCAGTAACTATGCAAAAAAAAGACTTATGACAGACTTCAGGATGGATCTTCACTTGTCTCCTTAAAACTTGAGCAACGTACAAATCCTATTCAAACAAGCTCATACGATAAATCTTTTTAATTTATGCACTTATGCCGCAAAAGAACGACAAACATATGAGTCAATATCCTTTAATGGGCGAGGCTAGGTACCACACACACTCTCTCTCTCAGAAAAAGTTGGCGATTTTTATTAGCATTATAGGAAAATCAAGTACTCTCCACCAAAACTGTACGAGGACAAAAACCATGGCAAACAAAATAGACAAGGGCAACAACAATAAATACTCAGGGTGAAGGAGAAAATTTAATCATAAACTTTTTCTCTAGAAACATCTGGCACCACAAACTTTTCAGAGGAGGGAATTTAACCATGAACTATTTGTCCAGGAGCTTAAATACCCATGAATTTTAAAATGTGGAGCAATTTTACCACTTCCGTTATCTCCATAATTAACTTCATTAATTTAATAAAAAAGGGTCCCACACTGCACTTCGTCCTCCTGCTTCTTCTTCTCTCCCTCTCCGTGTTCCACAGTGACCTCCTCTTCCTCGTCCTTCTTCTCTCCCTCACTTGCCCTCAATCCTCACCCCCTACCCCACCATCGTCCACAATGAAACCACCACCATGCCTACCGCCAGCCACCACACCCTTACCACCTCCAGCATAGTTCTCCCTTCTCCCTCACCATACCTCCATCTCACTTCGTCTTGGTTCACTGTCACCACTGTCCTTCTTCCTTTAAGTTTTTATCACCATCTCCCACGAAACTCTCATCTTCCATCTTCGTTGAAGCCACTCACCATCGTTCAGATCGCGAATTCGCCGGCGTTTTCGCCTTCTACTGTCAGTTTCGTCGTCTTCTGCCGTTCTCACCGTGTTCTCTGTCGTGCTCTGTTTCAGGTCGCCGTGATCTCAGTTGTCTTCGTCTTCCCCACAATCTCTTGTCTCAGATCAACAATCTTGCTTACCTCATCCTTCCCCTTGTTTAAAGCTCGAAATTTGAACCTTTAATCTGTCCATTTGCATCTTTTTTCTAAGTCCATAGGTAAGAAATTTCTGCAACTCATGCTTGTTTAGATTCGGTTTCAGTGTCAATAGTAGACTGTGAAATAAATTTGAAAGCAAAGGGATGATTGTGGTTTACTCTGACTGATAATTTTGGCTGTCACTTATTTTAGATTTCTTTGATTGACTCTGAAACTGTGCTGAATCATTGAAGTTGGTTTGATTATTTATCAGCTGATGGATGAACTTCACCGTGTCGTATATATAACATGCTAAAAGTTGAATTTTTGGGTCAACGTTGGTTGAATTCTGGTCAACGTCCTATGACATAACAGAAGTGGTGAAATTGCTCATGAACAAATAGTTCATGGTTAAATTCGCTCCTCTAAAAAGTTTGTGGTGCCAGATGCTCCTGGAGAAAAAGTTCATGGTTAAATTTGCTCCTTCACCCTAAATACTCATGACATATAAAGTAAAACATATGAGTTTAACTAGATCATTCCACTCACTTAATCAAATTAGCAACGGCAAACATAAACATGCAAACAAGGAAGCCAGAAATAGTGAAGCACCAAGTGATGGTTGAAGGCAAAAGCATTCCCATTATTCCCATGAATCCGAACGTGCCAATCAGAAACGCCACCTTTTGCATCTTCTTCGCAGTCGTGGGCCTTTTCTTATGTAAAACAAGAGCAGTTGACGAAGTACAAAAGGCAAGTGTAGAACAAGCCACCACAACATAAATCATGACCTG
The DNA here is from genome assembly GCA_037074515.1 of Mimosa bimucronata. NCBI lineage: Eukaryota > Viridiplantae > Streptophyta > Magnoliopsida > Fabales > Fabaceae > Mimosa > Mimosa bimucronata. Next base: position 41,290,846 of record CM073439.1, read on the forward strand.
GTTATGTTTTGGTCTTGCTGAAACAACAAGATTAGTGAGAGCACCTATAAGTTCAACAGCAAAAACTGTGAAGCCTAGTTTGTTATCATCGTGTGTGGTGGTGATGGAGAAGTGGTCATGGGCATATCAATGTTGTGACTATCACTTACCATGGAGGGAACATTATTAGGCCTCATAGGATTAATTTGTTGGACTGAGATTTCTGGAGAAACAGAGGAATTTGGAGGAGCAACTATATTGCTAGAATTGTCTTTGGTAAATGTTGTTGAGGACAAAATATCGGAGTTATTAGAATTGATTGTGGCTAAAGCATTAGGATCTGGAGTCTGCTCTTGATGTACACCAACATTCTCCAACTCCTTCAAGTTTGATCCTGCACATACAAAATGCAAATGCTTCCAAGAATAACTAAACAGATACGGACATTGCTGAGAACATATTCGATAAACCTTTAATTAATTTGAACTTACTAACTGATGCAAACTAATGTATACTACCAATGTCCAGTAGATAAAAACATATCGTGGGGTTATAGAATTAACAAGTATGAGATGCATACGAAAGATAAAGAATACATCCTACCTCAACTTTACAAGAGATAACAAAAGCCACTAATTATCACGATAGATAAACATGTAAAAACTTTACCTTGGATTAAGTGGAAGCAGTTACAGCATATAATGCAATGGTTTAGGAAGAGTGAATGATGATGATGATCAGAATTTCCATAGAGGTCAGAAGGAGAATTTGACTGAAGAGATATGAAAGGATCAGAACTGATGATGACACTTGAGAGTTTGCATCTCCATTTGGCAGGCCTTTGATTCAAAGTCCTTTGCTTTATCTGAGAATGGGTGTTTTGCAGTGCTGATATGCTTTGATGTTACGTGGTTTCTTTGAAGTGAAGATAGAGTGAGAGAGACAAAAATAGAGAGGAATCCTAGCTCTGGCATACCTCTCTTTTTCTCTCACCACATGTAAAAAACATATACTTCAAAGAATCCTGGCTGTGGCAATGTTAAGTATCAGTATCTAAAGTAATAAAAAATAATTATTCATAAATATATAGGACGATAGACAAAATTAATAACTATAATAGACAACAAAATTTTCCAATATGTAAATGCATATACATGAATGATAACTAAGAAATTTGCATCTAAAGCAGTAGAAGCATCCCAAATATTAGCATCAGCAAAATATAGCAGAGAGAGAGAGAGAGAGAGAGAGAGAGAGAGAGAGAGTATGTATACCTCTCCGACGACAAAGACCCAAAGGCTTTACTTTCTTTAGATCTTCAAATTAGAATAGACAAAATTAATAACTATAATAGACAACAAAATTTTCCAATATGTAAATGCATATACATGAATGATAACTAAGAAATTTGCATCTAAAGCAGTAAAAGCATCCCAAATATCAGCATCAGCAAAATATAGCAGAGAGAGAGAGAGAGAGAGTATGTATACCTCTCCGACGACAAAGACCCAAAGGCTTTACTTTCTTTAGATCTTCAAATTAGAAAGTTTTCAAATAAAGAGTCTTTGTGGCTCCAATCATTTGACCATATTATGCTTGAATAATCATGCATAATGTATGCAAATATGGGCTAGCTGGTTAAGTTTAAATCAACCCAAGATTAGCCCAAGATTAGATTCTGTCTGTACACTATATATATATATATATATATCAACAAATGTATCAAGAGAGAACACAAGAAAAAGCAAAATGTGAAAAGAAACCATACCAAGTGATTCTTCTACTGTAGCCTCCCATGTAACTGGAGAATCAGAAATAACAATGATGATAAGATGTTTCCAAAATTGAGGCATGTTCTGCTCAGAAACCAAGTGAGGGATGGCTTGGTGGAGCAACCGAAAAGATGATGAAGCAGCCGAGGAAGAAAGAGGTAGATCTTGCATGACAGACATTCCAAGGTCTTTCTGAGTCATGGCTTCTATCTTAGAGACAGAATATTTGATATCAAACTCGACCCTTCTCTTCTCATTGCGTGATGCTTGGATGAAGTTCTCTATGAACTTGCGAGGATCATCCATGGAGTGATCATCATGAAGAGTGATCTGGTGGTTTTGAAGAGCCATGAGGGGCGGAATCAGAGAAGAGAGAAATTAAATCTTACAAGTGAGGAGTGAGGAGTATGAAGCCGATGATGATGTTATGCTAGGTTATTTGTAGTGAGTGTGGAAGCATATTCTTATAATAAAGCAATAATAATGGATTGGAAAATAAAGAAGTGCGCGTGTAAGTTAATCATTGTTATTTGTTATTTTAAAAAATAACTAAATAAATCCATTTTTTAGAGTTGTTTTTACTAGATGGAAGTGGAGTTCTACAGTTTGAGTTGAATGATGAGATCTATGTACAGTGATGGCTTCTTCTTCTTCTTTTTTTTTTTTTTGTTGATCGCCATACAAAATTATTTGCCTCTTAAATTTGTCACCAGCTGGAAGCAAGGATAAGATGCTTTTTAATTCCTTTCGCCGTTACCTACACATGCTCCACTTTCTGGCCTACCTCTCCTCCTTAGGCCGTGTTATAACATGGCAGCTCTTCAACTTGCCGTTAACAAATTATGAGATATATTGTATATCATTCGTCTTTCGTGGGGCCTTTACGTGATTTTTCAAAGGGAGAGAAGGGACTTGGGTTCTTTCGTTCTTTTACCCTTGCGGTTCCCTCATTTTTTGTTTTTATTTTTATCGTTAGATTCTACATAATATTATTAACATTTTCATACATTATTAGTGAAAAATAATTGGGAAAATGACAGAAAAAGACCCTCGAATTAGCAAAAGGACACTTCAGTACAACGAATTTCGGAAATGACGAGTCAGTACAAATCCGTACAGTGATTGAACTGTCCTTTAGCAAATTTAAAGGAAAAGTCCAAAATACCCCTGGTTCAATTCCCAGAAACGTTCAAGGGATTCCCAACTTTTGTTAAGGAATTCCCAACTTCGCTTAACTTTAAGGAATTCCCAGAAACATTCAAGGGATTCCCAACTTTGCATAAGGAATTCCCAACTTCTTTTAACTTTAAGGAATTCCCAGAAACGTTCAAGGGATTCCCAACTCTTGTTAAGGAATTCCCAGAAACGTTCAAGGGATTCCCAACTTTTGTTAAGGAATTCCCAACTTCGCTTAACTTTAAGGGATTCCCAACTTTTGTTAAGCAATTCCCAGAAACGTTCAAGGGATTCCCAACTTCGCATAAGGAATTCCCAACTTCGCTTAACTTTAAGCGAAGTTGGGAATTCCTTATGCAAAGTTGGGAATCCCTTGAACGTTTCTGGGAAAATATTAACAAGGAATGACATATAGTATATATATTACTTTTGTAATATATATAATGATATCACTTGGTGGCCTGGTGGTAAGGCCACCAGGCCAGCAAGTGGAGGGGGTGGGTTTGATTCCCACCCACCCCCCACATACATTTTGTGTCCCTTTTTCAAAAGGGACACACGCCACGTGGCAGCCCCACAGTGCGCCACGTGGCGCGCTGTGGGGCTGCCACATGGCGGGGTGGGACCCCGCCGGCGGCCGGAGTCCCACCGGACGGTGGTGGCCGGCTGTGGTGGGCAATTATTAAAAAAATAATAATTGAACCAGGGGCATTTTGGACTTTTCCTTTAAATTTGCTAAATGACAGTTCAGTCACTGTACAATTTGTACTGACTCGTCATTTCCGAAATTCGTTGTACTGAAGTGTCCTTTTGCTAATTCGAGGGTCTTTTTCTGTAACATCCTAAAAATTAATTGAGGATTTGTGAGGGTAAATAGGAATTTATTAATGATAAATAATGGATTATGAGAATATTTGAAGGATTTCGAGGTATTTTTGAGGATTTTAAAGGCCTAGTTTCTCCCTTATTTGGACAATAATAATTTTGGGGGAGATTATTTTTAGGCTCAAAAGAGGTTAATATGGGAGGAAATAAATAAAGGATATTATGGGAAAATTTTGAGAGTGAAAAGAAAATTTTTTTATTCAAAAGAAATATCTTATTTAAGAATTTTAGGGTCCAGTAGCATAGTGTCCACTCTGCCGACACTCCTTTCCTCGCCAGAAACTTTTACTGTGCATCAATTATTATTTCCTCAACCAATCACATTCAACTACTATTTATATATATTATATTATATTATTAATATAATATATTATTATTATATTATATTATTATTTTACTATTCATCAATTATTATATATACACACACCTTCACCGTTCCTTCTTCCCTTCGTCTCTCACTCTCACGTTCTCTCTCTCTCTCGTCTATCTCTCTCTCTCTCTTTTGCTCTCTCTTTCCACCACCAATATTCCTATTATTAGACTTATCAGAGCTCGTTGATATAGGAATAGTAAGCTTTTCGGCCAACTAAGTACATTTTTGGAACCCCGTAAGTCTCCTCTACATTTCTATGTCATTAGTTTTTCGATTTGTTATACTTGAAAAATTAGACCTTGTCTAAGTTGGTAATTTTTGGGAGTCCTAAAATTAATAAATTGAAGCTTAGACTTCGATTATGAGTTTTTCTAAGTATATTTTTCATTGTGGGAGGTTTTTCTTAATTATTGGAATTTATTGGATTGTTAGATATATTGAAAATTAGGACTTTTGATGATCTGAGGTGTCTATAGTTAAATTAATAATTTCTAGATGTTTATTAAGGTTTGGAAAATAAATTGTGGATTAAAGAATGGATTTTTGAGGTTGAGAAATAATTTAGGGATGTAAGGTTTAATTTTATTTAGGCTTGAATTTTTATAAATCGTTATTGGAAGGATAAATAATTTTGGATATATGCATAAATGGAGTAGAGATAAATTTTAGAGATAGAAAGGGAGAATAAATGTTAAATTGGAAATTTAAAATAAATAAGGGCAAAGAAAGGGTAGTAAATAATTTATTTTCCAACATGTGAAATTGTTGGATAAATAATTAATTATGGTTGTATATATGGTTGTGTAGTGCTTGAATTGCACTAAATTAGCACGGGGGAGCTGCACTATTGTGAGATTGGTGCCAGCTATCAGGTAACCGCTTTCTGCTTGTTTATGTGTGTGTGTAGTGTTAGTAAGAAATTTGAAATATTATTATTTGAAAATTATGATGTTATATGGAGATGAGATTTTGAATCACAAATTGAGATTTGGTTATCAATTGATGATTGATGAGATATGGAAATGAGATCTTGGAATATTAATATTTTTATAATAAATGTCCTGTGGAGTATTATTTTGAAATGGCATAAATTTGTGATGTGAAATATTTGAAATAGAAATATATGTGGTTTTGGAAATTATTTAATATATGTATATCATGAAAATACTGGAAGGCCTGGTGCCTGATTGTGGTGTTGCATACCTATGTGTTGTATGTGAGAAATTATTTGGGTATGTGACACCGGTGAATTGGAAATTGTGCCATCACGTGATGAGGTACCCTGTTGCGCCACAGGGACTAATTGATATATTATGAGAAATAAAGGAGAGAAAGACGAAAGAGGGGATATCGCCCCTTACGGATTCAGAAAGGACAGAGATCCTTCTAATCCGTGGTACTATTCAGGGAGGGTAGAGAGTCCCTCGTGAACTGTACCGTGGTGATCAGGGGTGGGTGGAAGGTCCCGACTGGTCCCACATGTTTTCCCAACATTTCTAGTAAGATTTGTTTGGGTTGTCTGTAATTATCCATGATATATATATACTATTATTGAGGATGAATTGTGATGGGTTATTCCATAATTATAAACGATGAGAAAAGATATTTGGGATCAAGATATGCATTATATGTGAATACCTGAGCATGCTGTTTGAAATAATGTATATATATATATATGTATTCCACTGGACACCTTGCTAGCACACACCGCACTTAGATGAGTAGTTAGTGGTTGCGTTTTGGGGCTACCCCCGTTGATCTCACTTTTGCAGGTCCTAGGAGCGAAGTAGGAGGTCAAGGGAAGGATCCGGGAACTTCTCACTGATATCGTGAGATACTCTGGACCAGAAGGACAGGAGGTATTGCCACATTTAGGATCATATTTTGTATGATGCTTCCGCTGAACCTTGTTCCTATTCTGGGAGAAAATTATTGTATAATACCTATTATGGTATGGTATTTTAAGAATGATGTGTGGAGTTTAATCATGCATAATGAAATTCTCTGTTATTGTACTGGGAATGAAGTTATATTGTGATGACAGAGATTGGAATTGAGGTTGAAATATATATATAAATATTATGGAAAGATTTTTTTTCTAACTATGTTAGTTATTTTATTAAGTTAATTCTTTTTCCTAACATAGTTAGCACTATAAACGATTTAATTTTTAATTGTGAGTGTTTAATAGTGGAATTAGAGGGTTAATGTTACAGTTGGTATCAGTTTCATGGTATAAGACCTGGAAAGGTGTTTTGCATGTTTCTTGTTGTGTCAGTCATGCCTTACACTTGCATTAGTGATATTGTGGCAATACTTTTCCGATCCTTTCCCTTTTTATGTTTCCTATTATATGATTGTTTTTAATAGGTGTAACTTCCATCCGTAGGTGGGTGGAAAGTATGGCTCGTACTAGGAGATCAGGTGCAGGAAATAGTACAGGGAATGAAAGTGTGGTTCGTACTAGGGGATCAGGTGCAGGAAATGGTACAGGAAATGAGCAGCCTACAAACCAAGAGCATGACGAGCTAATAGCCAAAATAAGAAAAGAATTTGAAGCGGAGATGAAACAAAAGGTCGCAGCAATAAATAAAGAAAATGAGGAAAAGTTAGCAAAATTGAAAGCAGATTTTCAGGCTCAGACTAATAAAGGTGATGAATCAGAAAGGCAAGGGGAGTTCTCTAAAGTTAATGATAAAGAGGAATTAGTTTATCCTCGCCCGGAGGACTTGAGTACTGAAAAGGTATGGAAGAAAATTGATCGTCATCATCCCAAGCATTTTAGTGAAAGTCAGGATCCTTTCGAGGCAGAGGCTTGGATTAAAAGATTGGAGGCCATATTTGCAGCTGTGGTCTGTAACCCTTATCAGAAAGCGAGGGTTGCTATTCTCCTCTTGGAAGGAAAAGCATTGATTTGGTGGCAGAGTGTATGTGGAGATGATTCCTTGATGACCTGGGATAAGTTTAAGAACAAGTTCTTGGGATATCATTTCCCTCCTTCTCTTAGGAAGGAGAAGGAGAATGCTTTTTATTATTTCAAGCAAGGTGGGATGTCAGTGGATCAGTATATTGCTACTTTTTTAGAGTTATCTCGCTATATTTCGTTCCTGCAGCGTCAGGACGACCCTCAGTGGCGTATAGATCAGTTATTTGAAAAGGCCAGACCTGATTTGAGATTGCAAGTGCATGATAAGAAATGTAATAATGTTGAAGAAGCATGTGAGAAGCTGAGGATTGCAGATCGCATGATGAGGGAGGCAGCTGCAGTGACAGCTAAGTATACTGGAGGTCCAGGTCTCGGCCATCAGAGTTATGGTAGACCTTTTCAGCCCTCCCTGAGTAGGCCTTCTCATTCCTTTGGGCCGACGGGAGGTATTAGCAAGAAATTTGGAGCAAGTGGTAGTAGCAGTTCTAGTGGCTCTGGAAGGAAGAGTCACTCTGGGAGCCATGGCCGTGGTCAGTCAGGTAGCTATGGTCGTGGTCAATATGGTAGCCACAGCAGAGGACAGTCTAGTGGTTTTGGGCGTGGCCAGTCAAGCAGGGGTCGTCAGGATTCAGCCCCGTGGAGATTTGGTTCAGAAGGTCAGTCGAGAGGAGGCAGCCAGGTGACTTATGAAGAGTCAGTTCAGTCAAATCCTAGTGTAACTGGTCCTTGTAGCAAGTGTGGTAAGTACCACCAGGGAGCATGCTATAGATGTTTTGGATGCGGTCGTATTGGGCATACGATCAGGTACTGCCCAGATGGGGGCCAGAATATGCAACAGCCAATAGCTCAGCTCAGTCGCCCTTTAGTTCAGGGTAGAGTTTATGCTACATCAGCTGAGGAGGCAGGGATGTCTCCTAATATGATTCGAGGTACGGTCTCTATTCATGGTCATGATATTGATGTGATGTTTGATTCTGGTGCGTCGCATTCTTTTATTTCTTTCGATTGTACTCGGAGGCTTAATTTTGAGTTATCTGTTATGCCATATAATATGCGTGTGTCTACGCCTGCGGGTGCTAAATTTGAGACTGCTTTAGCATGCAAAAATCTGGATTTATGGTTTGAAGGCCGTAAATCAAAAATTGATCTAGTTTGTTTGCCCTTGAGGGGAATTGATGTGATTATTGGTATGGATTGGTTAGAGGAAAATAATGTAGTCTTGCATTGTAAGGATAAGATTGTGTCTTATGCTGAGTCATCTAGTGCGCCGATGTTACTATCTGCGACTCGTGTAGAGAGGTGTGTGAGAAAAGGCTGTGAGGCCTTTATGGTTTTCTTCTCCATTAAGGAGGAGGGTGAGATCTCTATCGATCAGGTGGATGTAGTTAGAGATTTCCCAGAGGTATTTTCCGATGATATGCGTGGACTCCCTCCAGAAAGGGAGGTAGAGTTTACCATCGAGTTAGAGCCGGGCACGGGCCCAATCTCTAAGGCTCCATATCGGATGGCTCCGTCGGAGTTAGTAGAGCTTAAAAAGCAGCTTGAAGAACTTCTAGATAAAGGTTTTATCAGGCCTAGCGGATCGCCTTGGGGTTCCCCAGTCTTGTTCGTAAAGAAGAAAGATGGAAGCATGCGGCTCTGTATCGATTATCGGCAATTGAATAAAGTGACCATCAAGAATAAATATCCGTTGCCTAGGATAGATGATTTGTTGGATCAATTGGCAGGAGCTTCGGTTTTCTCCAAGATTGATCTTAGGTCTGGGTATCATCAGTTGAGAGTTAGAGCGGAGGATGTCCCTAAGACTGCATTCAGGACGAGATATGGCCATTATGAGTTTCTGGTGATGCCATTTGGGCTCACCAATGCCCCTGCCGTGTTTATGGATTATATGAATAGAATTTTTCGTCCGTATTTGGATAAGTTTGTGGTGGTGTTTATTGATGACATTTTAATATATTCTAAGAGTGAAGAAGAGCATCGAGAGCATTTGTATTCTATCCTGTGAGTTCTAAGAGATCATAAGCTTTATGCCAAACTTTCTAAATGTGAGTTTTGGCTCAAGGAGGTAAAGTTTCTAGGGCATGTGGTATCTGCTGAGGGAGTTGCGGTTGATCCAAGTAAAGTTGAGGCAGTTTTGCAATGGAAGTCTCCTAAGTCAGTGACGGAGGTTAGGAGTTTTGTTGGATTAGCAGGGTACTATCGTCGATTTATTCAAGGATTTTCGCAGATTACGAGGCCTTTGACTAATTTGACCAAGAAGGATAGGCCTTTCATCTGGACTGATCGATGCGAGTCAGCATTTCAGGAGCTTAAGACCCGGTTGACAACTGCACCTGTGTTGACATTGCCGGATCCATGTCAGCCATATGAGTTGTATACAGATGCATCTTTCATGGGTTTGGGCTGTGTCTTGATGCAGAATGGTAAGGTTATTGCGTATGCATCTAGGCAATTGAGACCGCATGAGGAAAATTACCCGACTCATGACTTGGAGCTGGGAGCAGTTGTTTTCGCTTTGAAGATTTGGCGACATTATTTGATGGGGGCACAATTTGAGGTGTTCAGTGATCATAAGAGTCTGAAATATCTTATGGATCAAAAGGAATTGAATAATAGGCAGCGTCGTTGGATGGAGCTAATTAAGGATTATAAGTTTGAAATTAAGTATCATCCGGGAAAGGCAAATGTGGTTGCTGATGCCCTTAGCCGGAAATCAGTACATATGTCTTCCTTAAGTGTGGGAGAGCAGTTTTCTCTTAGTGATTGTCGTGTCATTCATGTTAGGGCAAAAAGGTCAATTGCATTTTTGGGAGCAATTGTTGGCCAGTTTGGGTTCTTCGAGGATTTAAGAGTGGCTCAGGATCAGGATAGTCATTTGAAGGAGATCCGGGAAAAGCTTGATAGTGGTGTTTATCCGGATTATGATCTGGGTGATTTAGGTATTTTGAGATTTAGGAAAAGAGTATGTGTTCCGGATAATGAAGATATCAAAAAGGCTATTCTTGAGGAGGCTCATAGGAGCAGTTATGCTATGCATCCTGGCGTTTCTAAGATGTATAATGATTTAAAAAGAGTTTATTGGTGGCCTAAGATGAAGTCCGACGTGACTCAATTTGTCTTGAAGTGTCTGACCTGTCAGAAGGTGAAAATCGAACATCAGCGGCCAGGTGGCCTATTGCAGAGCATTGAGGTTCCTCAATGGAAGTGGGACAGTATTTCGATGGATTTTGTGGTTGGCTTGCCTTTGACTCAGTCTGGTCACGATTCAATTTGGGTTATCGTAGACCGTTTGACTAAGTCCGCTCATTTTCTTCCGATCAGGATTAATTATCCTTTGACTAGATTAGCTCAGGTGTATGTGGACGAGATCGTCAGGCTACATGGGATTCCCGAGAGTATTATTTCAGATCGAGACCCACGATTCACCTCTGAGTTCTGGAGGTCTTTACAGATGGCTTTGGGTACGAAGCTTAAGTTCAGTACTGCGTATCATCCTCAAACCGATGGTCAAACTGAGAGGACGATTCAGACTTTGGAGGATATGCTCAGGGCGTGCGCTTTGGAGCTACCAGGCAGTTGGGATAGACATCTTCCATTGGCGAAATTTGCCTATAACAACAGCTATCATTCGAGTATTCAGATGGCGCCTTATGAGGCTCTATATGGTCGGAAGTGCCGGTCGCCAATTTGTTGGACGGAGCTTAGCGAGAGGGCTATTATTGGCCCAGATATTGTAGATCAGACGACAGAGAAGATTAAGTTGATTCGCCAGCGGCTATTGACTGCCCATAGTCGGCAGAAGAGCTATGCAGATAAACGACGTAGATCGTTAGAGTTCAGTGTTGGGGATCATGTTTTTCTTCGGGTATCTCCGACTACGGGTATTGGGAGGTCCATTAGAGCTAAGAAGCTTACTCCCCGGTTTATGGGTCCGTTCGATATCATTGAACGGGTCGGATCAGTGGCATATAGGGTGGCATTGCCTCTGCAATTATCGAATCTTCATGATGTTTTTCATGTTTCTCAGTTGAAGAAATATCATCCAGACCCTTCGCATGTGATTGAGCCTGAGGAGGTCGAGTTGAGAGAAAACTTGACATATAAAGCTGAGCCGGAAAAGATTTTAGATGTTAAGGATAAGCAGCTAAGGAATAAGACGATTAGGCTAGTTAAGGTGTTTTGGAGAGGTATGACTCCAGGGGATGCTACTTGGGAGACCGAGGAACGCATGCGACGAGAGTACCCTTATCTATTCCCTGGGTAAGTTCCGTTTATTGAGTGATTTTATACGTTGTATGTGTTGTGTTTGTTTTGGGGTCATGTTAGCAGAATTTTGGGGACAAAATTCTTAAAAGGTGAGGAGAGTTGTAACATCCTAAAAATTAATTGAGGATTTGTGAGGGTAAATAGGAATTTATTAATGATAAATAATGGATTATGAGAATATTTGAAGGATTTTGAGGATTTTAAAGGCCTAGTTTCTCCCTTATTTGGACAATAATAATTTTGGGGGAGATTATTTTTAGGCTCAAAAGAGGTTAATATGGGAGGAAATAAATAAAGGATATTATGGGAAAATTTTGAGAGTGAAAAGAAAATTTTTTTATTCAAAAGAAATATCTTATTTAAGAATTTTAGGGTCCAGTAGCATAGTGTCCACTCTGCCGACACTCCTTTCCTCGCCAGAAACTTTTACTGTGCATCAATTATTATTTCCTCAACCAATCACATTCAACTACTATTTATATATATTATATTATATTATTAATATAATATATTATTATTATATTATATTATTATTTTACTATTCATCAATTATTATATATACACACACCTTCACCGTTCCTTCTTCCCTTCGTCTCTCACTCTCACGTTCTCTCTCTCTCTCGTCTATCTCTCTCTCTCTCTTTTGCTCTCTCTTTCCACCACCAATATTCCTATTATTAGACTTATCAGAGCTCGTTGATATAGGAATAGTAAGCTTTTCGGCCAACTAAGTACATTTTTGGAACCCCGTAAGTCTCCTCTACATTTCTATGTCATTAGTTTTTCGATTTGTTATACTTGAAAAATTAGACCTTGTCTAAGTTGGTAATTTTTGGGAGTCCTAAAATTAATAAATTGAAGCTTAGACTTCGATTATGAGTTTTTCTAAGTATATTTTTCATTGTGAGAGGTTTTTCTTAATTATTGGAATTTATTGGATTGTTAGATATATTGAAAATTAGGACTTTTGATGATCTGAGGTGTCTATAGTTAAATTAATAATTTCTAGATGTTTATTAAGGTTTGGAAAATAAATTGTGGATTAAAGAATGGATTTTTGAGGTTGAGAAATAATTTAGGGATGTAAGGTTTAATTTTATTTAGGCTTGAATTTTTATAAATCGTTATTGGAAGGATAAATAATTTTGGATATATGCATAAATGGAGTAGAGATAAATTTTAGAGATAGAAAGGGAGAATAAATGTTAAATTGGAAATTTAAAATAAATAAGGGCAAAGAAAGGGTAGTAAATAATTTATTTTCCAACATGTGAAATTGTTGGATAAATAATTAATTATGGTTGTATATATGGTTGTGTAGTGCTTGAATTGCACTAAATTAGCACGGGGGAGCTGCACTATTGTGAGATTGGTGCCAGCTATCAGGTAACCGCTTTCTGCTTGTTTATGTGTGTGTGTAGTGTTAGTAAGAAATTTGAAATATTATTATTTGAAAATTATGATGTTATATGGAGATGAGATTTTGAATCACAAATTGAGATTTGGTTATCAATTGATGATTGATGAGATATGGAAATGAGATCTTGGAATATTAATATTTTTATAATAAATGTCCTGTGGAGTATTATTTTGAAATGGCATAAATTTGTGATGTGAAATATTTGAAATAGAAATATATGTGGTTTTGGAAATTATTTAATATATGTATATCATGAAAATACTGGAAGGCCTGGTGCCTGATTGTGGTGTTGCATACCTATGTGTTGTATGTGAGAAATTATTTGGGTATGTGACACCGGTGAATTGGAAATTGTGCCATCACGTGATGAGGTACCCTGTTGCGCCACAGGGACTAATTGATATATTATGAGAAATAAAGGAGAGAAAGACGAAAGAGGGGATATCGCCCCTTACGGATTCAGAAAGGACAGAGATCCTTCTAATCCGTGGTACTATTCAGGGAGGGTAGAGAGTCCCTCGTGAACTGTACCGTGGTGATCAGGGGTGGGTGGAAGGTCCCGACTGGTCCCACATGTTTTCCCAACATTTCTAGTAAGATTTGTTTGGGTTGTCTGTAATTATCCATGATATATATATACTATTATTGAGGATGAATTGTGATGGGTTATTCCATAATTATAAACGATGAGAAAAGATATTTGGGATCAAGATATGCATTATATGTGAATACCTGAGCATGCTGTTTGAAATAATGTATATATATATATATGTATTCCACTGGACACCTTGCTAGCACACACCGCACTTAGATGAGTAGTTAGTGGTTGCGTTTTGGGGCTACCCCCGTTGATCTCACTTTTGCAGGTCCTAGGAGCGAAGTAGGAGGTCAAGGGAAGGATCCGGGAACTTCTCACTGATATCGTGAGATACTCTGGACCAGAAGGACAGGAGGTATTGCCACATTTAGGATCATATTTTGTATGATGCTTCCGCTGAACCTTGTTCCTATTCTGGGAGAAAATTATTGTATAATACCTATTATGGTATGGTATTTTAAGAATGATGTGTGGAGTTTAATCATGCATAATGAAATTCTCTGTTATTGTACTGGGAATGAAGTTATATTGTGATGACAGAGATTGGAATTGAGGTTGAAATATATATATAAATATTATGGAAAGATTTTTTTTTCTAACTATGTTAGTTATTTTATTAAGTTAATTCTTTTTCCTAACATAGTTAGCACTATAAACGATTTAATTTTTAATTGTGAGTGTTTAATAGTGGAATTAGAGGGTTAATGTTACATTTTCTGTCATTTTCCCAAAATAATTCAATTTTTAATTTTATATGATTTCAAAAAAAAAAGGATGAAGGTAATTCTAACAATAAAGTTTTTGTGGGACCCACTTCAGTTTTTACTAGCTAAAGCATGGACACTTGGAAGCATCATGGATATGGACCCACAAAACAGCAATTTAAGGGTAAATGGTCATTTTTGGCCCGGAAGTTTTAGCTTTGGAGCACTTTTAGCCCGGAAGTTTTTTTTGGACCAATTTTGACCCAGAAGTTTATAAAACATAGCAATATAGGCCAATTTTACAATATTTTGAGGCCTATATTGCTATGTTTTATAAACTTCCGGGTCAAAATTGGTCTAAAAAAACTTTCGGGCCAAAAATGCTCCAAAGGTAAAACTTCCGGACCAAAAATGACCATTTTCCCGCAATTTAAAGCTTTTAACAAAATTGTGAAAGTTGTACCAATTGGTAAAGTTTATGTATATTTTTATACCCATGTAAGCATAATGGTACCAGATGCTCCTAAAAAAAACTTTATTACTAAAATTGCACCTTGACCTTTATTATGTACTCCCTCCATCCCATATTATAAGGTCTATTTTTTTGAATGATCTTGTCCCAAAATATAAGATCATATTTGACTTTATTTGAGTAATAAATACGTTTTTTTCCTATTTTATCCATGCATTAATTTCTCCCACACATTCTCTTTCATCTTCTTTTCATAATTACCAACTCTCTTACTCATTTATAAATAAGGGTACTTTTGAGAAGAAAAAAAAGTATATTTCACACACATTTATTGTTTTTAACTAACTTAAACTTATCTTTTTAGGAAACCGCAATTCAGTTAAAAAGACCTTATATTATGGGATGGAGGGAGTAGCTTTTAAGTTTGAACAAAATCATCATGTGATACTGGCAGTGCTCAAATGCTAAAAGAATAATTTTTAAATTAAGAAAGCAAACTAAATTCCTGAATAAATTTAGAGAGCTAAATGTGTATTAGGAGAAAATGATGATAGGAAACATGTACTTGATTTTGAATTCCTCTTTGCTCTATTATTTGACCCAATGAACCTGACATGCACAGATCCTTGAAGTGGCTTGAGAAGTCCTTGATGGGGAATTTGGTTGATATCTACCCTCTATATAAAATTAAGGGAAAAAGACAAATAAATACCCTCCAATTTGTAAAATCCCATTAACAACTTCATGATAGGTATTAACAAAACAACAACCTATCATGAAGTTGTTAATACCTATCATGAAGTTGTTAATGAGATTTTGCAAATTGGAGGGTATTTATTTGTCTTTTTCCCTAAAATTAATAATCAGCCAAAACTCGGGTCTCTAAAAAAAATGATATTGATTATTTTTTTAATACGAAAGATAGTGAAAATAAAACTCTTAAACGGTGTCTGAATAAATTTCTTTATATTATATACAAAAATTTCTATGGAAAATGTTTAATATGTATAAGAAATGTGTGATATTAAAAAATCTTTCACAATGAACCGCCCTAAACTTAATAAAAGGCAATAAATCAATAATTTTTTTGTTATTGCTATAATTAACTCAATATATAAGCCCATTGCAATCATAATCCAAGAGTCAAGCAATAATAATGGATTGGATATTAAAGCTGGCAAACCCACGTGAATGGTAGTGCGCATGTGAATCAATTTTTCTTTTTTCGTTATCCCAACGGCAACGATCAATTGAATGAATAGACTTTCTTTTATGTGTTTTACTGATGCTAATTTAACTCGGACTGTTACGCTCGGGATTAGTCCAAAACTTGCCGATCTGACCATACAACCAGTCCGGGCTGGTAGCTACCCCGGACTCAACCCGGGGTAAGCCGACGGGTTACTATGTTTTTGAAAAATATTTTTTTTAATGTATTGTAGAAGGTAATATTGGTTAAAATTAATGATAATTTTAGTGCTCATAACTAT
Source organism: Mimosa bimucronata (assembly GCA_037074515.1). Taxonomy (NCBI): domain Eukaryota; kingdom Viridiplantae; phylum Streptophyta; class Magnoliopsida; order Fabales; family Fabaceae; genus Mimosa; species Mimosa bimucronata. The sequence continues at coordinate 41,306,910 of CM073439.1, forward strand.
TACTCCCTCCGTCTCTATATATAAGAGCAAAAAACTTGAATAGTTTTGTCCCTTTAAGAGCCTGTCACAATTTGTCAAAGCATTTAATGAATTTTTTCCCATTTTACCCATCATTATTCTCTCTATTCACATTTTCTTTCATATTCATTTATAACACGATTATCACATTTCTCT